>CM038797.1:138613860-139995246 GCA_021764765.1 Vicia sativa
CTCATTTTACGAGAAACACATATTCGTTGCTTTGTCGGATTGTAATTTCTTGTAGGTTCATGGATTTACGCCGAATGTGTATAGACACGCTTCGTGCATATCAATGCACATCCTTTGTCCGTATTATCCGGATAGTTTCTTGTGTTTATTGATACGTCGAATGTATAGACACATTCTTGACCGTGCATATCAATGCACATCCTTTATCCGTATTGTCGGATTATGATCTTGTGTGTATTTGCTCCGATGTGTATGACACACATTCGATTATGCTTTTGTGCTTCCGCATACTTCTCACCGGATTTATTTGCGTGCAAAGACTTGAGTTTTCCGAGTATTGCTTAGCTTGCTTCTTGATTTGATATCCGTCGGTATTTATTCTATTTTATTTATTGCATTCTCTTACTTTCCTAGATATCATGAGAAGTAGGGCTTTGCTTTTTTTGCCATGAGAAGTAGGAATAGAGATGCATGAAGGGGCCGTGGTTGGAGCATGTTCAGAACCCTCCGGTTTATTTAAAGACCCGCTTTGGGCAATTCGGTTTGCTAATTGTGTTTGGTTTGTTTTAAATCCTCCATCCGCATAGGGAGGTAATTCTCGAAGTGTTTACATTTGTGCTTGCATAGGTCGAGTGGTTAGACGCCCGACGTGGTACCACTAAGCAAAGTCCCGCCTTTTATATTTCGTCATCGAGTCATTGATATATGGGCAAGCGGAAGGTAGGGTCGAACGAACCCCCGCACGTTCTAGTCCGTCTCCGCACACGAATCGTGTTGCTTTCTTTATCGAGTCAATAAAAGTGGCAAGAGTCCCTATTCGACTCTCCACGCTTTCCGGGTTCGCATTTATTGCGTAACTCGCATCATTTGCTCTTCAACAGAATTGGATGTGTCGGCTCTCGGTTGACTCACGGTATGCTCACATCGCCGAGGCTATGGGACTTCCTCCTTTCCCTGCTTGTGTGCCATTTGTTTGTTTGCATTGCATTGTTTGTGTGCTTCGTCAAAGCACTTGTTTGCTTCATCCCTTTTGTCGTCTTCGACTCTACTTTAGTTAGTGATTCGAGATGGACATAAACTTAGGTTGTAAACCTTTTCCATTCTTTTTTGTCATTTTCGACTCTACTTAGTTAGCGATTCGAGATAGACATAGATCTAGGTTGTAAACCTTTGCATGTTCCTTTAGGATTCTCTCGACTTTACCTTAGATAGTGATTCGAGTTAGATCTTAGGATGTAATCCATGCATGATGACATTAGGGATAGCATTAGATAGTTTCCCTCATTTGTTTTCTAGTTTCCTTTTGCATCCATGCATGTAATAAAACTAAAAATTGTTTTCTTTTTCTTTTGCAAATTAAAACACTTAATAATGGTTCAAACTCCTTTTTCAAGGTAAAAACAACCAACCAATGCAAACCTTTTTTTTGCCTACGGGTTTCCTTTTTGTTTTTAAATTATTTTCATAATAAAAAAACACATAACCCACCAAAACATATGAGCCGAACTACGGCGCTCTGACTTTCCCATTGCACGCGGGAATACGTAGGCATCTTGTCACGGGGCTCGATCGAGCAAACTTTGTAAATACTTCCTTCTTTTCCCCGTGTTTTCTTTATTTTCCTTTTCTTTCACATGCATTTTATTTTAGCATACAGATATGGCAATTAAGCAGTAAATAGATTTAAACACACCCATTAGATAGAAAGTAGAAGTGGATACCGTAGAGTACTACGGGCGTAGGTGCTAATACCTTCCTTCGTAATAGATTCCCTTACCCTATCTCTCCGCAAGACCGTGCCTTATCCCTTTTAGGTTTTCGCGATGCTCACCTTTCTCCTTTGTGAGATAAAAACGCTCGATGGCGACTTCATTGATATAGTTATCGGATGATGTTCAGGTTGTTTCATTGGCGACTTCACGGGGACCGTGGACTGTCGGTCCGATCAAGAGTCGATCCTAGCTTTTATTTTCATGTCTATTGGGTGTTTATTTATTTGTTTATTTATTTACCACTTTATTGTAACATCCTTTGTATGCTTGCATTGCATTCTATGTGGCATATTTATTGCTTTCATATACGGGTCGGGTCATTGTTATTCTATTGATTGGGTGGAGTTACATGAGGTAAAAGGCCCCATACCAAAGCTATGAGTGACCTATAGGAACACATAGGACTAGAGTGGACGATGATTGCTATGTGACGTGAGGTCCAAAATAGCGCATTCATGTGGTTCCGCCGACGAGGTTCGAACGCTGTATTATCATCATCACGTAGGTGTTACGATGATATTACTTAGCGGAGGCTTTTGACTCGAGTCACCCTTGACCTTACCCTGGCCTAGATTACACCTGTGAGTGGGGCGGGAATATTTGAACAGGTGCAAATGGTGACTATGTTCTGATGGTGACTATTTATTTTGATGGTGATTGTTTTGGTCCTTATGTGACGTTCAGTTATTGATGACCGTGTGGCTTATGATACTTGGTTCTTTACACCTGGTTTTCTGGTATTTTCTATGATATTCTGAAATGATGTCGGATCTTTGATTCTATGATATTCAGACTTGGTTATTCTATGGTATTTTGAATTGGTGTCGAACCTTTGATCCTGTGATATTCGGATTGTTCAGATATTATGCGGCCATTATTCAACGGATTGTACAGATGATACCCGTTGTTATGTGGAATTTTGAACCCATGGTTAATGTACTTGCATAGCATGTCTATTTTTCAAAAGAAATGTCGAAAAATAAATATGTACATATCTAACTCATATTCATTCATTTCATGCATTCATAATGTGTTCAAACTTGGGATTTCTCTTATTCGACTGATATTGTCTTTGCGTAATTAGAAATCTTGACTTCTTTCCACTCTACGATCCGATCAGATTTAAGTGATGGAACAACTTCGTGGGGAATTGGATGAAATGAAAGAACAAATGGCGTTTTTGATGCTAGACATACAAGACTTGGTTAGTGGACAAGAACTTTTGAAAGAGGAGAACCATCAATTGAAGACTCAGTTGAGTTTGGTTATGGAAATGTTGAATACTATGTTGAGAAAGGAAGACGAACTTGCACCCATTTCCACAACAAGAGTTTCTTTTCCTCCCTATACTTTAGGGGCTTCTTCAACTATTGAATCAGGGCTTGCATCTCTTCTACCACCTTGTGTTCCGGGGTATGCTCATCCAGAACCAATTTTTGTTTCTCAAAAAGATCCAAAGGGTAAAGCTCATCCACCAGGACCGTCACAACCTGAGAGGAAATTTGATCCCATTCCGATGTTGTATGCTCGCCATTTCCTCAATTGCTTAAGTTTCAGTTGGTTGAGCTTCGAATTTTCACGATGCATGGAAAGCTTCCGCGTGATTTTGATGAAAATGCTAGGTGTGATTTCCATTCTGGGGCACCTTGTCATGATACTGAGAACTGTGTGGCATTGAAACATAAAGTTCAAGATTTACTTGATGAAGGGAAAATTCTGTTTACTCCCACGGGTTTGAGTGTGCAAATAAATGTTACCCCAAGTGCCTATGCGACTATTTTGGCTGCTGCTGTGCCTCAAAAGCAAACTTATGCTTCCAAGCAGGATAATCAACGACGACCAAAGGTGCCAAGGAAATTTGATCCTATCCCGATGTCGTATACTGAATTGTTTTCTCATCTTATGGAACTGAAATTGATTGAATTGCAAACTTGGAAAGTCGATCCAAATAAGTTGCCAAATAATTTCAATGCCAACGCTCGGTGTGCCTTCCATTCTAACGGGCAGGGGCATACTATTGAGAATTGCATGGCTTTCAAGCATAAAGTGCAGGACCTACTTGATTCTGAGGCTTTTAACTTCGGACCAGCACCAACACCTGATGCTATTCAGCAGCCATTACCAAATTATGCTGATGCTACTATCAATGCTATTGTTGAGGATGAAAGATTGAACTTGTTTAAAGATGTAAATCTGCTGACAACTCCTTTATCCTCTGTGAAAGAGCGTCTGTTGAGAAAGGGTGTATACCCAGGTTGTGATATTGACTGTGAGGATTGTATGATCCAACCAGAAGGTTGTAAATCCTTGAGAGATAAAGTGCAAGCTCCTCTTGATGCAAATGTTATCAGATTCACACCGGATGGTCAGATTTGGGTGCTCCTTTGACTCACTGAATGACAAGACTTCAAAAGGCATCGTCTGAAGCAATAAGCCCATTCGGAGACTATTCTCCTCAACAATGGAAATTTTCTAGTTTTATTTTGCATTCTCATTTGTAATATTTCTTGTTTGTTCATTACTTAATTGTATGCAAAACCTGTCCATTCTTGAATATCAATCATAATGCATTGAATATGTTTGTCTTGAATTGATCCATTCGTATTCACTCTTAATTATTTTAAATGCTTTTGATGCTCAACTCTTGTGAATAAAGCAAAACCTCTGTAGGGAGGATGATGAACAATATACCAGGAATCTCAAACGGTATTGCTATTGAATAAAAACCTTGCTGATGATGTACAGGCATTGTTTTAAATTCCCAAACACCGGAGATATAAGGAAGTGAAACCCTTGTTAACCCCTTTGAGCCTTGAAGTAGGAGTTTCTTTTCTATTCAGAAAAAACCCTCAATTTTTAACCCGGGGCAGGGTAGTGTTCAATTAACCTGATCGAGCATTTAAATCTCATCAGGAGAGTACATTCAAGGATCAACCGTATTTGTTATCCTTCATTTATCAAGAGGTCGAGGAAAATGGCGAAACCCCAATGGGTATTCATTATCCATCAAATAATAAGGTAGTCACACCTTAACAAAGAGTCGAACGACTTAGTTTCACACGACTTGTTCAAAAAAAAGAAAAAGAAAAAAAGATGATAAAAAAGAAAAGAAAAGAAAAGAAAAGAAAAGAAAGAATATGATATTGCAAATCAAAGAACAAGATCGTGTGATCAAATAATAAATGAAAGAGGTGAATGACTACCATGTCCAAAAAAAAGGATACCTCATTGATTCCTCAATTATTGTAAACTCCCTGTGAAAGATGGGTGCTCGTATTGAGTTAATTGAACGTAGGAATGGAGAACATCACGGAGAATGGGTGGGCACCAAATATTTTGAGCCTAAAAATCCTTTTTTTTCTAAAACCGTGAACCAGGCCACGTTACAACCCTTGAAAGTCCTAATTGAAGCATGGGTTAATTTGAAAGCTAAACTGTAACGAGAGTACGGTATCCTGACTCCTAGGAGGCTTGCTAAAATTCTGAGTTGGTATCACTCCATCTTTTTTTACTTTCTTTGAACAAAAATTCGATGTTTTGACATCTTTTCAATAAACGTTTTTAATTTCAAGACAAGCATATGTTTTGCATTAGAATTATCATTCTTACAATAAAACATTCTTTGCATATGAATAAGTGATTAAACATCAAGTAAGCTTGCATAATGAGCATCAGATGAAAGCTTGATTATCCCGAGAGACAAACTGCTTCAGGGATGTGTTGAAGATTGAACCACTTTTGAAGAGTGTTCCTAATGGGGCATGCTTTCTATTGACTCATGAGTATCGAAGACCATTTTGAAGATTGATTTGAAACAGATTGTATGCTGGTTTCTGATTGCCTGAAAGTTTCTGTGGAGCTATTGCATGTAAATTCATTTGTTCCCAAGGGGTTGATTTCTTAAATTGTCTTCCTGAGCGCGAAGCAGACCATGTTGATTAGAATAATTGTGTGTTAGTCTGCATTCCAGATATAAGACAATTACCCTGATGAGGTTTGGTCTTCAAAAATTGGTGAGTCTTTCATCTCTCTGATGACACGAGGTGAATGATCAGATTATCAAAACCCCGCGAAGAAGGGGAAGTATCCCAATGATGGTACTCTTTTGAGAAGAATTTTCTTAGTGTTTGATTGCCTAGAAGGGTAAAGAAACATGTTGATGCTCTGTGTAGTGAATTATGATTAAACTGGGGCAGTTACGTCGAGATTCTGACAACCTCTCAAAGCGATGATCAATCCGGTGAAGTTATGTCGAGATTCAGAAATCTCTCAAATGATGAGTAAACTGGGGCATTAAAGTCGGGATTATATCCCTCAAAGTTTCAGTTAAACTGAGGCATTTATGCCAAGGTTTAATCTCTCTGAGAATCTGTTGATCAAAGGAGAGTCTTTTCAGAATCCGAAAATGCAGGGGCAAGTTGTCTCTTTATAATTCATTCTGTGCTTGGAAACGTTGTTATGACTTGCAACTTGCAAGTATGTGATGGGTTATCAGTGGGAGGTCCCTTTTCCCCAATGAAGAGTACATCTCAATCCAGGTTCACCCCCTGTGAAGCCAATTCTCAAGCAGATTTCATTTGTAGAAGGTCCCGATGGACTGATTTTGTTATCGGTGATCTGTGCTTTGACATAGTGATATTTTCGTACTCCCCAGTATAAGTCTCGATGTTGGTTGAGGCTTATCCCCAGTGAGGTTGATTCTCAAGCAGAATTCATCACTAGAAGGGTCTGACGGGTTGCTTAGTTCCCCAGTGATACACACTTCGATATATCGGCATTATCATAAATTCCGAGTGCAAGTTATGGGTACGGATCTCAGGTAAATCTCCGATGAGTTTGTTGATACCTATTCCAGGAGAAATTCCCCAGTGAATGTCCACCAAATTCTCAAATCATCTCCAAGGAGGGTTCTAGCCTTTATTCTCAGCGAAGATGGTGTTTGAACCGTTGACTTAGGGTTGATACCCCCAATGAGTATGCTTGATGATGAATTGTTATTGTATTCTCCAAAGGAATGCTTTGCCACATCAAAATCCCCAATGTGTAAATTGCGCCTGCTCAATTGATTATATTCCCTGTAAGTCGATTCCTCCATATGAAGTTATTCGAGTATCTTCAAAAGTTTTGTTCTCGGATCACCATGTTGGGACAAAATATTTGTATTCCCAGGAGCTGGATATCGAATGTATTCCCAATGGAGCTTTATCTCGAATCGATTTCTCTTCCCTGAAGATTAATCATTGATTTGTTCCGTATCTTTACACCGATGTGCATTCCTCATCAAGTCTCCCGTGGTCTTGCTATTAAGGTCCTTATTTCTTGGAGACAAAAGTTGTTATGTTCTCCCCGGTGGACCCTTGGTTTGAAGGCTTCATATTTCCATAAGAGGATTGATTTCCCAACGAAGTCTAATTCTATTTGATTTATTCAAGATGTTAATGGTTACTCGTATATGTTTGCGAATTTCCCCATGAAGTTGTGTTCCCCAACGAAGTTTCTTTCGGAACTCTCCATGAAGTCTTCAAATTCCCCAATGAAAGAAGGAGAATTCTCTAGAGAAGTTTTTTTGTATCCTCAGTGAAGAGTAACGACTCTCTCCCCAAGAAGTCAAGATTTGGTTGAAGTCTAATTCGATTCTCCCCAAGTGAGGAACGCTTCCCATATTGGAATTGCAATTTATTTTTGCAAGTGTTCTCTAAAACCCACTCCCCAGTGGTACTCTCTCTTGGATGTTAATGGCTTCTCAGCAGTCGATCATAGATATTGTTACTTCTCATTTAATCATTTAAGCATGCATTCATTACATTGCATCTACCTTAAGCGCGTAGCATTCCGCTGATTGGGAGCATTACGCCATAAAAGCTCAAACATGCATGTTAAGTGTTTTCCAATTATGTATATCCAGAAGAAATAAACAATCTCTATGTGGTTTACCCTCAAGATGTTTTCTCAACGGATTTCTGCTTCCCTAATCGTCACTTCAAATTGAGTGTCTTATGGGAACTCATTCTTTCTCCAGTGGAGTCTTCTGTGACCCTTTTTTTACCTCAGTCAGGTCAAGTTATGTCATCTTTTCCCCAGTAAGTCGTAGACTTTCCTTGCTTATGCAAGTCTTTGGTTATGTTACCCATGTTTGTATTGCCGTTAGAGTGTGAGTAAGAGTCGGTATTCAACCTTTCTTACTTTTCAAGTATTTGAGTATCCATACTTGGTGTTTGGTAATTCAGATAATTGCCACTCTTGAAGAACTATACCCCGCCTTTGGCCTAAGGGATATTATAGTTCTTGTGCGTTGCATGCACCTTTTTAAAGCCCGACATGGTGGCAATCATTGTTAGAGTCCTCTCAATCGTCTTCCCTTGTAAGTCTGCCTTTATACGATGTTTCTTATCCCCAAGAAGTTCATCTTTGAATGATGTTCTTCTTCCCCGTGGAGTTCACCGTGTTTAGGTGTCCTCATTTTCTTAGACCGCGGTTAACTAGCTCTTCGTGCCGATGGTCTATTTGGAGTGATGTTCTTCCTCCTTATTGAGTCCTCATTTTCTTAGATCTCGGTTAACAAGCTCTTCGTATCGAAGGTCTATGTTTGGAGTGATGTTCTTCCTCCTTTTGAGTTCTCATTGTTTAGGTCCGCTGGTTAACAAGCTCTTCGTGCGAGGATCTATGTTGGAGTTCGCCTAATCAACGCGTTTCTCCTTACTTGTTGAGTTCACCGTGATCGGTGTTCTCATTTATGTAAACCTGCGGGTTAACTAGCTCGTGTCGAGGGTTTATGTTGGAGTGGTGTTTACCCTCCATGTGGAGTTCTCACTTGTTTAGGTCCGCTGGTTAACAAGCTCTTCGTGCCGAGGATCTATGTTTGGGATTCGCCTATCAACAAGTTTCTCCTTCCTTGTTGAGTTCTCTTGAGCCTAGATCCGGGTTAACTAGCTCTTCGTGTCGAGGGTCTATGCTCTAAGCTTTGTTCTTCCTCTTGTTGGGTTCTCATTTACTTAGATCTGCTGGTTAACAAGCTCTTCGCCGAGGGTCTATGTTGGAGTGATGTTCTTCCTCCTTTATTGAGTTCTCATTGTTTAGGTCTGCTGGTTAACAAGCTCTTCGTGCCGAGGATCTATGTTTGAAGTTCGCTGCTCGACGCTTCTCCTTTGAGTCCACCGTGTCGTGTCCTCTTCACCATTGGTCCTGGTTAACAAGCTCTTCGTGTCAAGATCATTGGTTATTCTCATTTTCAGAAGTCTTTCATGGGTGTCTGTATCATCCTAGATGGGTTACTTCAATGCAAGTGTTCTCGTGAGCGGAATGCCCGAGTTCGTGTATAAGATTTCTTTGTATCTCTCTATCATTCTTGATGGTTTGTTCCAATATAAATGTTCTCGTGAGCGGAATGCCCGAGTTCTTTTGTGGAACTTGTCCCTTTATTTCTCATCCTCACCGAGTCGCTCTTTCATGGGTGTCCTCTTCATCATCTCCGTGGGTCGCTTTAAATACAAGTGTTCTCGTGAGCGAAATGCCCGAGTTCGCGATAAGTGTGCCTCCTTATATCTCTCCGGTATATGTTCAAACAGAAAATCAAAATATAATAATTCTCCGCCGCATTCGAGCGCGAATTTTACCGTTCATTTAAGTATTCAATCATCTTCACTGTTTGTTCGAAGGCTTGCGCCAATCTCACCCTCCGTCGAAGAAGATTGAATAAGGATTGTACCCCAAAATTCGCCTCTTCTTTTCGTATTTGGATTATAATTCGATTGCATAAACATACATGTAGGTGCATGCATATCATTGATCATGGGGTTGGTTCAAAACATCTCAAGTACGAAAGAAACGGCGTGTTTCAATTATCTCGATCATTTTGAGCCAAGAATCAATGTTTCTGCTCACGGCTATTTGCAAGATTTTTGGTCGAAGCTATTTTGGCTTGGTTCCACAATCTTTGGAATCATATCAATATTTCCTCCAGTTTATCTATTCAGTTGGAGGTCATTTCGTCAAGAAAATGAATTCATTCGCTTATTTCTCAATAAAGTGAATTTTGGGTTTTCGGTGTGTTTCAGGCACTTCAGAGAGTGTATCTCATAGTTCGTCAAGTATTTTCTGATGAATTTTGACTGGCATGTCCCTCTCATTTTTATCTACAATTTTTGTTTGAAAGCTGGAAGCAAATTATGTGAGGAAGATCCCCGAAAAATTCAATTTCTCAAGAGGATTAAACTGAATTTTAGTGCTGAACCGTGTGTTCTGCCCACTAAAAAGTTCATATCTCTTAGCTGGAAACTCGAAACTGAGCGGGACCAATTTCTAAAATTCCGTATCAAATCCTTCTACAACTTTCTTTTACAACTCGGGAGCTGATTCCTCACCGTTTAAGACCAGTTTTTTATTCTTCGGACACAATGTTGAGCTGAACCGAGCAATTTTCATCTGGTACGCGAACTTCAAAAAATCATACCTCGCTTGTTTTTTATTGAAACGAGATGGGACCAGTGCCAAAAGTTCAAAATTTTGTTAGCTTCGTTACCTCAGAAACACTCACTTGCAAATTTTGATCAGAAGATCCTCGTCGAGGCATTTTCTCCGAAGAGTGCATTGAGAATTCGCATGCGGACGCCCAAAAAAGGTTGAAACTTCAAAATTGTATCACCTTGACCGTTCATCCGATCGCGTCGAAATTTTGATTCACGCAAGCAAAATCACGTTCTGGACATTTTTCGTTTACATTCCGACTTCAAATTCCGCACGGATTAGGCTGTTTTGGATTATGTACGAAAATCATTTTGATAATCGCGATTAGGACTTAATTGTGGATCCAAGACACTCCAAAGCCCATTTTTTCATATTATAAATATATTTTACCACTCACAAAATTGGTAGAGAGAATCATTTGTTAAATTTGACCCAAGAGCTCTCACTTTTCTCTCTCAATTCTCTCTCAACTCAAAGTTGCACAACCACCCCAAACCACCAACAACCACCAACAACCACCACCGGAATTCCAAAACCACCGCTACGGAAAACTTTCTTTTTTTTTTTTTTCTCTTTTCTCCTCATACTCTTCGATTCCCTTTCAATTCTCAAGGATCAAATCAAGATTTTCATCAATCAAGAACATTGAAGAACGTTTATGGTGTCGGTGAAAGTTGAAGTTTTCCTCTTCATTGATTCTCCAAGGATTCAAGATTCTCCACTCTTATTATCATCAATTCAACTTTGATTTGGTATTTTCTTGGAGAATTACAAGATTTTCCTCATCAATTTCAACTCAAAGCTTCAAGTACAAGTAAGTGCTTATTTACTTAAGTGCTTATTTCATTCGATTTTTCAATTGTTGAATTTCTTGAAATTGAATATTGAGATTCCTTGCAAATTCGTGTGGATTCGATTATAGCATTTGTTTTGTTGAATTTATTGATCATGATCCGTTTTTGGAGCCTTAAAGGTGTCGGTGTCAAACTTTCTACACAATACACACACCTACTTTTGTGTTGTGACTTTGCATTGTATTTAGGTACTTGATGTGAGCATTTTGCATCACTAATTATATGATCATGCATCAAGTAATATGTAAATTAGGTGACATGCATTGAATCATTAATTTGAGGCTTATTTTGTGCATTAAAATTATGTTGAAATGTAAGAACTAACACATAGTTTAGGTACACTTGCACTACATCTACACATTGCACACAACTCACACACACACTTGAATCCATACATTGTGACATAATTTGCATCTTTGCATATCCATACATTTGCATGTAGGATAGTTGAATTAATTTGATGTGGTGTTGTTCAACTTTGATGACATGAAAATATGTTGAAATTTCACTTTTCACAACACTTTGACACTTTGAACATCTAATTTCTCTCAACATTCTTACATGTTTGCATAGCATTTAGGTAGTATTTGCATTGAGTATGTATCACTTGCACATGAAATCATGTACACTTGCATTTTATTCATTTAAATACCACTAAAACACATTGGAAACAAGTTTATTTGAGTTTGGTGGAAAATAACATGACACTTTGAAAATTGGTAAAGTTGGACATAATATTTGTTTTGGCTCTAACTTTTGATCCGTAATGAGTTTTTCGACTTTTCTTAATGTAAATCATGTTTCTCGAGCCATCTGAAGCTCTCCACGTGGACGGTTTCTTGATTTGGACATGTTTCGGTCAATTCTGGGAGCTGCTGACTTTTGTGCGAAAATTGTATTTTGAACGAGATTTGATCGAACTGCTCGCATTTTTGAGACCGTGCGTGTGCATAGCTTCCGATATTTTTGATAAATTATTTTGATTGTTTTCTTTAGCTTGTGCCTTGTGTTTTGGTTCACTTTTCATATTTATCCTTAATGGCGATTTTGGACTCGAAAGGTGTCGGAGCGAACCTTTTGTACACTACGCACACATACACTTGTGGTGTTGATTTTCTTTGTATATAATGTCTAATAATTGTTCTAACCTCAACTAATCTCTTGACTAATATGTTGGCATGTTTAGATAGTTGGCGCTTTGGTTTAGAACCCTTAATCGAGTCATATAATTAGCATCTCATGGTAGAACTAATATAATTGCATTTGAGAACTATTGTAATGGGCTTAGCTCGACTTGATGTTGTTCATGAGTTGTTTTGCATTATGTGTGTGTTGCTGCCCGATTTTCCATTCTTATGTTGCTATACACATTTACATTCCATTTCTTCACCTTTGGATCATATTTTGACATGTGATGTGAATATGCAATTATATTTCCGCCTCCTTGTTATTTTTGACATGTTTGTTGACTTGTGCAAGGTACATTGAGGATGTTTTGGTTAGGTACCTAATTGTGGTACACTAACATACCACTTCTCCCATGGTTTCGCTTATGCTTTATACGCTGTTTTGCTTTGTGTTTTCTCATTTTACGAGAAACACATATTCGTTGCTTTGTCCGGATTGTAATTTCTTGTAGGTTTACGTCCGTGACCGTGCATATCAATGCACATCCTTTGTCCGTATTATCCGGATAGTTTCTTGCGGTTTATTGATATACGTCGAATGTGTATAGACACATTCTTGACCGTGCATATCAATGCACATCCTTTATCTGTATTGTCCGGATTATGATCTTGCAGTGTATTTGCTCCATGTGTATGACACACATTCGATTATGCTTTTGTGCTTCCGCATACTTCTCACCGGATTTTTATTTGCGCATCAGCCTTGAAGTTTTCCGAGTATTGCTTAGCTTGCGTTCTTCGGATTTGATATCCGTCGGTATTTATTCTATTTTATTTATTGCATTCTCTTCTTTCCTAGATATCATGAGAAGTAGGGCTTTACTTTCTTTTGCCAGAAGTAGGAATAGAGATGCATGAAGGGGCTTCCGTAGTTGGAGCATGTTCAGAACCCTCCGTTTATTTAAAGACCCGCTTTGGGCAATTCGGTTTGCTAATTGTGTTTGGTTTGTTTTAAATCCTCCATCCGCATAGGGAGGTAATTCTCGAAGTGTTTACATTTGTGCTTGCATAGGTCGAGTGGTTAGACGCCCGACGTGGTACCACTAAGCAAAGTCCCGCCTTTTATATTTCTCGTCATCGAGTCATTGATATGGGCAAGCGGAAGGTAGGGTCAAGAACGAACCCCGCACGCTTCTAGTCCGGTCACCCGCACACGCGAATCGTGTTGCTTTTTTATCGAGTCAATAAAAGTGGCAAGAGTCCCTATTCGACTCTCCACGCTTCCCGGGTTCGCATTTATTGCGTAACTCGCATCATTTGCTCTTCAAGAATTGATGTGTCGGCCTGGTTGACTCACAGTATGCTCACATCGCCGAGGCTATGGGACTTCCTCCTTTTCCTGCGCTTGTGTGCCATTTGTTTGTTTGCATTGCATTGTTTGTGTGCACAAAGCACTTGTTTGTTTATCCTTTTGTCGCCTTCGACTCTACTTTAGTTAGTGATTCGAGATGGACATAAACTTAGGTTGTAAACCTTTTCCATTCTTTTTTGTCATTTTCGACTCTACTTAGTTAGCGATTCGAGATAGACATAGATCTAGGTTGTAAACCTTTGCATGTTCCTTTAGGATTCTCTCGACTTTACCTTAGATAGTGATTCGAGTTAGATCTTAGGATGTAATCCATGCATGATGACATTAGGGATAGCATTAGATAGTTTCCCTCATTTGTTTTCTAGTTTCCTTTTGCATCCATGCATGTAATAAAACTAAAAATTGTTTTCTTTTTCTTTTGCAAATTAAAACACTTAATAATGGTTCAAACTCCTTTTTCAAGGTAAAAACAACCAACCAATGCAAACCTTTTTTTGCCTACGGTTTCCTTTGTTTTTAAATTATTTTCATAATAAAAACACATAACCCATTAAAACATATGAGCCGAACTAACTATTCCGGAATACGTAGGCATCTTGTCACGGGCTCGATCGAGCAAACTTTGTAAATACTTCCTTCTTTTCCCGTGTTTTCTTTATTTTCCTTTTCTTTCACATGCATTTTATTTTAGCATACAGATATGGCAATTAAGCAGTAAATAGATTTAAACACACCCATTAGATAGAAAGTAGAAGTGGATACCGTAGAGTACTACGGGCGTGTAGGGTGCTAATACCTTCCCTTCGTAATAGATTCCCTTCCTATCTCTGGTCGCAAGACCGTGCCTTATCCCTTTTAGGTTTTCGCGATGCGTTCACCTTTCTCCTTTTGTGAGATAAAAAACGTTCGATGGCGACTTCATTGATATAGTTATCGGATGATGTTCAGCCGGTTGTTTCATTTGGGCTCCAACATTTTGATCTCCTAAGAAGTTGACAAGTATTCCCCTTGAGGATCCAACACTTTGATCACCTTTGAGGGAGGCATGAATCCCTATTAGGAATACAACATTTTGATCGCTTCAAGGAGAGGCAAGGATACCTCTTTAGGATCCAACTCTTTCATCTACTATGAGGGTGACCATGGCCCTTTCTAGGAATTCAACATTTTGATTGCCTCAAGGGGCGGTAAGGATACCCATTGAGGATCCCACGCTTTGATTGCCTCGGAGGGCGACAAAGATCCCTTATAGGAACCCAACATTTTGATATCCTCAATAGGCGAAAAGGATCTCCCTTGGGGATCTAGCACTTTAACCGCCTGAGAGGGTGGTCTTCTTCGATGTCCTTAGGTTACATGTAAAGATAAAAAGGATACAATAATGCACATGCTTAAGAAATAATAGAGAAAAAAGCCTCATTAAAAATCATACCCCCTTACGAGTAATACAAGAAAAAGAGTGAATTCCTAAATAAACAATGTGCCCTTACAAGCAACAAATATATAATACCCGCATAGTAAAAAATAACAACAAAGCAAACAAATAACGGTAAATCAAATGAGCAAATAATCGTAAATTAAATGAGCAAATAACAGTAAAGTAAATAAGTGATGACACTCTATCATTCCATATTCTTCGAAAAATCAGAGAAAAACAAGTCAAAAAAAGAGAAAATGTAAAGTATAATGACCAAAGAATGATGCAAAAATAACCAAGTAAGAAGAAATTGGAACTTGGTGAAAATTGGATGGAAAAAGGAGCAAAAATGAAAAATTTACTGAAATAATCACGCATTACAACGCGTACATGATGCATCATTGTACATGGCATCATGCACCATCACGTGCTTAATACATTACACAAGTCATCACACAATTTCACACGCGTGATACATCATCGCACACTCAATGGGTCTTTTTTTGGGCATTTATGCCACATTCTAAACCGATTTGACACCTTTAAAAGGGGATTTTTTTTTTGGCAATTTCCTAGGGGTTCGGCGATTAAGTGACAAATTTTAACACCAAGAGTGAGATTTGGAGCACATCTGAAGCCATTTGAGGCTAGATCGTCATGGATTATCTTATGCAAACTTCTTCTTGTTATTTGGTATTGTAATTTAATCATTATGAGTAGCTAAATACTCTTAGGTTAGTTTTTGGCAGATGAACTTATTTCAAAACTGATAGGAAATATGTTTAATTTGATGTTGCATGATTAATCTTATTTATATTTCTATTTAATTGTATCTTGTACTTAAAGAACATTATTTAAGATACTTTGTTAATGTAATTGTAGACGTATATGTGCTGAAGCGGTAGAGCGGCAAGAAAAAAGTAAAATATTATTTTTACCGGGTGATATAGGTTATATCAAATCGTGTCCACAAAGATTGGGCTATCGAGTCGCCGTTCGACAAATCTCTCGTTAATGAGTTTGGGGGATAAATGGATTGTAAGGAAAAGGTTATCAACAAAAATTAAATGAATAAAAATAAAGAAAAGGATAAACTTATCAAGAATGCATATAATTTGCTCCTCACAAACTTAAATTTATCGACCTGTCACAATCAACCTACAATACTCATCAATGTCACCATTTATCACTCACAAACTAAGTCATTTCTAACCCAAATCGAGAGGCTGACTGCATCACCTCGGTAGAGATCTCTCAACCACCTCAATAACACAAAAGTAAACTATGTTAATCGCGTAGATGATATCTTAGAGCGACACAACTAACACATAGGCATTAATCACAGACACCCAAGTGAATAATAACACTAAATCTATCTCTAGAATCTAGACACCATTAGACAATCACCCTAGAGAAGAATCTGAGGAGTATATATATTTAACAACCCAAACCCCAAGCACAGTTTTATACAACTCTAAGGGCGAGAAATATACATGAGTTCAAAGTAAATACATATATAAACCTAACTAATAGAGAATACACAAAGAAAAAGAGAGATGAACCACAAATCTACCAGTTTATCAGTGTCAATTGAAGAGCAATCCATCCCGGATCATCCTCATGCAAGCTCCATAGCTGTTATCTAAGTTAATCCTAAAAAAATTGAAGTTGATGGAATTTGGGAACAAAAACACCCTAAAAACCATCCTCTAACAAATGAAGAAATAAAAGTTATAAAACAAATCTCAGCAGACTGCGTTAAGCGAGCTGCTTTAAATTAACACGTTAAATCTCCTTAACTACGCTAAGCGGAACCCTTCTAAGCGGCGCGATCCCGCTCATCGGCCTCATCAGCACAGTTTCTACCAAATCTGTCAACCCTCATAGCGCTCTACAACTTCCTGCGTAGCGCGCCTACCTTGACAAAAATTCCCAAAAAATGGACTTTTATTCAGAAAACGCGCATCCAGAGCTGTGTCTTTGACACCTTATTCCTCGATGCTCCAAATATGCAACAAATACCTACAAAATACATAAATTCGATCAAACGATACACAAATGAATCGAAAACTCAATTATATACAAACTAAACGTATTTACAAATAAAGTCGGAATTATTCAACTAAATATCAACAAAAGAACGAATAAGTGCCACAAATTATATACACGAAATACCGACATTTTGGCACTTATCAATATAGAATACTGACCCTTACGTCGGTTGCATATGAATAAAAGACTTCGATTAATGGCATTATAATTAACATATTGTATCATCGCTTGATTCCACTTACACTGGTTGAATATGAATACAAGATCTCTAGTAGGAAGCAATGAGTTATACACCAAGAAATTGAGTACATTGGTCTTGTTAATTCATCGTGGATATATACTCGACACCCCGTTTGTTACTTTCTTAACATTGCACAAGATTTGTCTATTTAAATAGTAGTTCATGTGGATACAATATCTTTTTTATTACTTCTACATTATCGGTACACTTGTCGAGAAGTCATCAATTTTTTGGCGCCGTTACAGGGGAAGCTTATACAAAGAAACTTGCAGCAAAAACTCTCATTCTACAAAATGCGAGAAATTATTCTAAACTAGAACCGTATATTGACTATCTTCGTTTGTGACATTATTGCAAAAGGTGAACTAAAAGTGTATCATGTACCTTTCAATCACCAACTAGTAGATTTACTAACGAAGCCACTTTATCGGCCTTGACATGAGTTTCTTCTCTCCAAGATTGGCATCGTTGACCACTCCTTCATCTTGCGAGGGCGTATTTGCACAATCATATGTTTATCTCCTAGATCCTTGCTTCAGATCCTCAATTATAGCAGATCTAATATGTTACAATTTGAATATATTATATAATTAAACAGCCATGTGTGTTGATTTGTTGCCTAATTCTCAGCTGATTAGTTATCTTATTATTGGCAACAAATTGATTACAGTTGATTATTCATGTTATTTATTCCAGACTTGTACACATTAAAGAAAATAATAAATATACACTTTCTACAACTCTCTATACAAGCAACTTGACTTATCGTGTTTGGTTTTTTATTAGAAAAGATCAGACCTCTAGTGATATCATTATAATAAGACGAGTTTCTAAACTTCCATTTTATTTTGTTTTGCTTCCGCCCACAAATCTCTGATTTTATTTCAAAAAGTTTATGAAATCGTTTTATAAAGAGGATCAATCTATTTAACTCTCTTTCAGATCATTTCTTATCCATATTCTCACCCAACAAAAACACTCATATATCTAACTATACATCACGAAAGTATAAGAAAAAGAAAAAAACGAAAAAGAATTAAATTTAATATATTTATCATTGATCTTCCTCTCTTTTTACCGCAATAAATTGCGATAGACTTCTTCAACATTATATTTTTAATTAAGAGTCATAATCTTTCTAAACAACATTCTAAAATATTTATTTGTTTATGTAAACGAATCAACTTTGCTGTTAGAAATTCTTATTCTTCGATTCAAAGATTTTTTTATGTTTCAACAATTTCAAAATTGTAGCGATGACCATTTTTTATAAACAAATATATTATATTAAATAGAGTGGCAAGCCATCATCAAATAGTTTGACATACAAATGCCTCTATTAGGATGACAAAACCATTCATAAAAAGATACAAACAATGGGCGAATGCTGTCAAAAACTTTTTACTAGGTCAATAGAATGGGAACAATATTTGTGCAGTAAGTCAATGAGACGCACCAAATCAATTCAGAGTTTGAAGCCAGAAGTTAACGAGAGAACAAAGTAAAAAAAGACCAATCCAAAGGTATTGAAAATGGGTGCATTTTTAGAGCTAATGTGTCACGTAGCCTTATCTTTGGCTTCATCGTGGCATGTTTTTTGTTTTAATCTTAAACTATAGTACTATATAATTGTTAGCACCGCCATGATTCGTCAAGCATCTTAATGGGTGATAAGGAAAGGCTAAGCCTCATAATTTGTGAAACATTGAATCAACAACTCTACAGTTTTATGCTATTATATATAGTAACATGATGTTTATCTCTTGAGTGCGATTGAGTTAGGATAACATATACTAGCAGTATTAATAGTATTTAATGGATGACTTTGCATAAAAGTATTTATATTTAGACTAATTTAAAAAATTAAAATTAAAAATTTAACTAAAATACTCTAATAATGTTAACGAATTTTACATTATCAGTCAATAATAAACGTTAAATATTCAAACAATTTGATTTTTTTAAAATATGTATAAAATAATATAAACGGATGATGGAGATTAAGTAATTTGATAAATAATTAATTTTAAAAATTAAATATTATTAAATTTATTTTCAAAATATAATTTAATTAAAATTAAACCGATAGAAATTGATTTATATTTTTATGTATTCACGTAATATGGTGGAATCAACCAAAAATAACAATGAAGTCAAAAGCTCTAAATCACATCTTCAAAATTTTGAAGAAAGAATTTAGTGGCAGTTTGTTATTGTTATTCTTTTATTATAATAAACTTCTTTCTATTTGTTTCCATTAACAATAACATATATTTTTATCAACAAATAAATTTTACAAGCAATTTAGATTTCAAATTATATCTTTTAGACTCTAATTTGGTAAACATTATTTGAATATGATTAAATCATTGTTAGAGAAATAGAATTATAAAGACAAAATTTAAATTGAATTCTAGATTTCAATTCGAGATTAATAGGTTTATAATTTGACTTATTAAATATTAATATCTTTATTAGATGTTGGTGAGCATTATGATTAAATCTATTATTAGAAATACAATCACAACTGAAAAAATTGTTGATAAATGTAAAAAGTATTTATTATATTAAAATTAAGTACCATATTCTGTATTAAAGATTTAATATTAGATAAAAAAGAAAAGATACAAACATAGGTTGTGTTAGTACATTTCCCATCGACATTCTAAAAACAACAATAACAACTAAAATTTGAACATCAATGAACATAGAGAAAGACTTTATCCCAATGGTATATGATTGTGTCAAAGACTTTGTGAGAGCTTAGATCCTTGCATTTGATGTAAAATATAGTACATTGAAGTTTATTAACGCTCGTGGTAGGTTGAACATGGGGTTTTAACTCAGGATTAGGTGAACTTTTTTTTTTGAAGTTTTTTATTACATTTGTTTCCTTTGGCTAACAATGATCTCTTTTTTCTAAAAGGAATTGAGTATAAAGGAGGTAAGTATTTGATTGCTAACAAAAATGCACCTTACAGACATTTTTAAGTGGTGATCACAAGTTTCTATTAAACACAAGCTAATAACCATTAGTGTTGAAATTTGTGGTATAACGATGGTATTTGGAATTGTTGAACTCTCCCTCCTCAAATTATAATTACAGACGTTTTTGAAAATTTCACACAAATTATAAAACACAATTAATATTATATGAGAAAAATAATTATATTTGATTTTAGAATTTTTTTCAGTTGTTTCACCAAAGAAAAAGAAATTAAAAGAGAAATTAAAAAAGAATGATAAACAATAAAAAATACATTAAAAAAATATCATTAATAATAAATTGTGATTACCCCAATGTCCTCCATAGTTATTACTATTTTCAACTCTTAATTTCTCTTTATTCTAATTGTGAATAGCATTATGCATCATCCATATTCTACATAATCTATCTCTCTATACAAAAATATTAAAATTTCTTAATTTGTGTAAAATATCCAAATGTCTTATTTTTAAGAGAGAAAATAATGTTTGTTATATATTGAGATTACAAAGTTCCATATAAAATAACTTATAATTTAAAACAGAGTAATGACTTCAATTTATATTTGAAGTTTCAATTTTTTACTACAATTATAATATTATATCGGGCCTCTATTCTCAAAAACATAGAATAGAGATTTGTTGGAATAGTATTATCCAACCAAACATATAGTGTATCTGAATTAGCAAAAATCTACCTATTCAAATTTAGTTTCTTGTAAGTCAATACTTACGTAGAAAAAATCCCTTGATAATAAGTGTATGGTTGTGATAATCTTTCTTGTTAGAAAATAAATAAATAAATAAAAACACTGTATTATAAAGCAGAAACAAGACTAACTGCACCGCAGAAAAAAGTTCAAGACAGAAGAACACTTCTTTACAGACAACTGTTATTGGTATCTTACTACTTTCCAAAGATTAAAGGAGAATCATCAAACAAGCTTGATTGCTAATAACTTTGATCTCTTCTCTTCTTCTTTTTCTCAGTCCTCTCCCCTGAATTCTTCAACTGGAAAGAATAACAAAAAAACCAATCAATACAACATTTCTAAAGGGAAAACATAATGCAAAGAACAAAACTGGAGGAGGAATCTATAAAAGGCTCTTCGAGAACCAAACTCACCATGATAACTAGAATCCGGACAAAGATTGCAGCCAAATCAGTAAACAAGGTCAGAGCATGCTTCACATAATCCAGATCACCAAGGTGTGCCCTCTCAACTATTTCTTGTGTGTCTACTACAATGTAACCCACAAACACTAGAAGCCCAAAATACAGCTGAAAAAGAAGGAAATGTAAAAAAACAATGCATAAAGATAAACTACCACAAAATTAAGAACCCTTGACAGCAATTTACCTCAAATTTAAAGAGAGCCATAGAACCTCCAAAGATGAAAGACGCAAAGTGCAACCAGAGAAGAATGGACAACCCAGAAGAAACCAAACCACCAAGATAAAGGTACTCCCTACGCTTAGCAACCAAAGCTGCTCCAGAGAAACACCCAAAGGCCAAGGCGGTTGCCACAAATGAACTGAATATGAGGCTGGAACAATGGAAAACTAATGTCATATATCTATACAACAACAACCAAGCCTTATCCCATAAATGGGTTGAATACAAACTTTTGCCATAATGTTCTATTCACGATCATACTTCTATCCAAACCAAACCCCACATTATCTCCCTTTTGATACACCAAAATTGAAAAATAAAAGATCAATCTTTGACACAAAAGGAAAAAGAAAGATTTGAAAGCATACCTTGGATCAACTTGAATAGCCATATCAATCAAGGGTCCAATAGAGGCACCCTGAAACATTGCCGCGGCCATCAACAAACCCAACCTCTTTCTCTGCATAACCATAAACAAACACACAGACACACCCACATAAGCAAAACTACAAAACCATGAAGGAACATAAAACTGCACAAAGGAGCATATTCATTTCACACCTCTTGATAAGAAGGTGTAGAAAGTAACCAAATACTAGTTCCCACACCCGCAATGAGGGTGAGAATCCCGCCAATGTTGAAGACAACATGAAGGTAAGCTCCAGCAGCAGCAGCAGCCACAGCAAAACACAAGGTCAAATAAACCTACAAACATTCCATCAATCCAATTGTAAAACCAATTCTTATAAATCCCTAATTCTTCAAAATCCCTAATTCTTCGAAATCAAAATCGGTCATAATCCAAAAAACATCAACAACAACGATTAGACATCGAATATAAATCAAGAAACCCTAGAAAATCACCGATTCAGATAATTTCAAGAAATAGTAAAAATTATATAAAAAATGAAAGAGATGAAACCTGTTTGAGATGATTTCTGACAACGGGAGAAATTTGACCGAAATTTTTGAGAGTATCAAAATTCCATCGGTTTGTTGAATCGAAGAAGGAAGTGAAAGAAGAAGCCATTGATAGATTCGTAGAAAAATGAATGAATAATGAATACGAGAGAACTAACTTTATATGAATGTGATTTTCGTGAGGGTAATTTCTAAGAAGGTTCGGGATGTTATTACTAGAATGTCCTTTTTCTTTTTCACAAAGTTTAGTCATTTAAATTTGGCTTTCTTAAACATGAATTTGTTGTTTTGTGTATTTATTTATCCACGTAACTCAACCAATTATGGATTGCCATGTCAGCGTCCATGTAATAGTTTATGAAGTGCCATGTCATTGTTATACAAGAGCAACGAAACTTACGGAAATACCTACCGGTCAGAATAAATTAAGACCGAAATGACTTGGAAATTGAATGGTTGGTTTATAATAATGTTAAAAATATATTAAACCGTTGACATTATAGTCTTTTTTTACCGACTATTTATTTCGTACGATATATATTTTCAACTAATTATAATCATGAAATTCATACTATGGTCAATACATATACATATTTTTAAAATAAATATACAAACATAACTCAACAAAAAAGAAATACATAGAGAGGAACAAAAATAAATCAAATATATCACAGGTTGTCGGCTCTAATTTATGAGAAATTCATATTTGAATCATACAAAAGCAAGATCCAATTTTGTTTTCTAAGCTAATTTACTAAAGAATAAGAGTGATGGATTTGAGAGCAAAAAATCCCCAAATCCATACCCAAAAAACATAATTTTACAATCTAAATACAAAATTGAAAATAGCAGACCCCGCTAAGCAGACTAATCCCGTTAAGTGGGTTGCCACTTAAAATACACGTGAAATCGCCTTAATCCCGCTAAGCAGGCTCATCAACACAACTCTTGTCAAAATGCAAAAATATCTAGCGTGCTACAACTTGGGCTTAGGGGACTTCCTATTTTTTTCTTTTAAAATTGTGTATTTGAAATCGTGCATTCGACTCTTTATTCCTCATGCTCCAAATATGCATCAATAACTACAAAAAGACATAGAAACTATCAAACTATACATTATATACACAAAACCACAATTAAACACAACTTATACATATTTACATACAAAGTGAGAGATTATTCAAAGGATATTAACAAAAGGAATCGATAAGTGCCACAAAACTATTACCTTAAATATCGACATTTTGACACTTATCAAGGACAAGGAGGTTAGAAGTCACATTGTGGATATTATTAAATCATCCATAATAGACTTGGATAACCTAGAAACAAAGACGAAGCTTGTTTTAGATGAAAGGTTGTTAGAGATAGTCCATACAACACCTAGCTTCACCATGAAGAGTATACCTCTTAGACGTCGTCTTGCTTTCTCTCAGGCATTGAAGATTCTCTTTATAAGGGGGTTGTTGATATGGGATCAATAGTTACTTGATTTTGGTTGTTATTTCTTCCTCGTATTACTTTAAAGGTGGTTAAGCCTCATAATAGGCGGGATCGTATGTTTGAATTGTTAGTCGAGATGACGACTTTATCAAAGGGTTGTCCATGACGAGAGCTTTCAAGACTATTAAACTAATGCATTTTCTACCACAACTAAGGGATCCTTTGAGTGAGTTTCTCCTACTTCGATGTTGTATAGATGTTTCCAAATTGTGTTTTGGACTAAGAACATGTCAATCTAATCAAATGAAGAAAGTATCTATTTTTGTTTGATAAATAGTTGCGAAGGACAGTTTAAGACATCGTCGTTAGAAAGAGGTTCTTTCTTCGAGGACTTTCAGTGAAGGGTGACTTCTTTATCCATTAGAGTTGGGGGATTAAGTTTGTACTCGCTGGTAGAGATTGTCTCATACGATTTTGTGACTTCTAGAACCTAATCTTAGGTGTTACAAGATCATATATTAAGAGATAATGAGATGTATGGCATTGACTCAAGTATCGCCACAACTTTGGATGATCTAAAGATTGTGATTCTATATTTTGACCTTAACAATTTTACTAGCAAGAACACCGTACCTCCTAAAACACAATATATTTTAGCAACCGCACTTTTTAGTAAAATTGTTAATGACATGAATGTAATTTTACATGACCACAAGACATTCTGGTTTCTTAACACCAAAATAGATGATATTTTACCGAGAATCCAAAGATGTTGTATCTCCTAAGTCTATGAAAGTGAAAAATAATTTTATCATCCAAAAAAGAATTGCATGGCAACTTGCTCGTTTGCCTTCTATTTTTTATAAACTTTATTATATGATATTCAAGTAAAACACATTTCTTTAAATATATTGATTTGTATGCATTAACACCCACAAACACAACACTTAAACTTTGTAGTGATCTGATATTACTTTTAACTGCTTCACAAATTAAGAACATAAAATTTACACAGAAACATGAGCAATTTAAAAAAATACATAAAATTTATCTCGAGCTCTGACAAAAATAATGCATCAATTAGAAGCTATTGTTAAGCTGCAAGGTATGAAGGAAATTGAAAAATCTCTCATTTAAAAGAATATAGAACTTTACACTTTTACAGTGAACAACGCCGAAAGTCTGCATGTATGCAAAGGTTTTGAGCTGTTTCAATTATTCTGTAGATGGTGTAGATGGTGAAGAGAATAAAAATTTCAAAATAAAGCCAAACAAAAATCCAAGGAGACCAACAAAAACGGCGAAGGTGAAGGAAAAGCCAGGATCGCCTCTTTGGTTTCTTCGCCTTTTCAGCATGTCCTACACATTCAAGACAACCAATGGATTAGTGATATTAGTTTCTAATAGCTCTGAACTGCATGATGCATCATACAGTTAATATAGATTTAAGTACTGCATGCAATATGAAAACAGAAAAGCTTTTATTCAATGTTAATTTTAAGTCCAACTAATCACTTTGAGCTCTAATTCACTTTGTGGCCAATATTAGTACACAGGGAATATGGTGGACTTGGATTGACCATGAATTCATTTTTTATTCAATCAGTATCTGCATAAATCAGAATCAGAAAAGTAGCTCCCTCTATAAATATCGCTGTTAACCGTACAATAAGGGAATGCCATGTCTCTCATCAATGCCCGCGTAAAAGTATCGTATTGGCATGAAAGAAATGACTCAAAAAAAAAAAATGAAATAAGATTATAGTCTATGAATAAAATCTTGACCAAAATCTACTGATAAATGAGTTATGGGGGAAACAGGTAGCACAATTACCAGTTCCTGTTGAAGTTGCCGCGTGTGTCTGAGAATGGTCTCTCTTTCTTCCTTCAGGACCTGTACAGCCTGACTCTTCAAGGAAAGGAAAGGAAATTTCAGCATTACAGGCTAAAACAGTCCATTACAATGTAAACTCTGATTTGTAGCTTTCAGAAAGAGAATTGGTTAAACCAAATTAATTAACCATAATTTGGTTGAGAAAAGTATAGAAAGTGTGGCAAGAAAACAAGGAAACCGTTTATAACCACAGATACTACATTTACTCTAGAAGGGAGAGATTTGATGGAAGAACGAATTTATATCTTCCATCCTAAGGCCTATAGCAGAAAGTTAACATTTATTCAATTTTAAATTTTTACTCAACAATCACATAGGATTTAGCATTATTGAAAATGAAGACACTCACAGAAGATGAATCAAGTTTTTGTGAGGAATTCTTCCCATCATCTTCAGAGCTTCCTTCGGGTGACGTGGGAGAGATATATGAGACTCTCAGTTTCAAATCCTCTATTAAATTACCACTGTCCTTAGTAAACTGCAAGCAAAAATAACAGTATTCATGATCATTTTTTTCTCTTTTCAGCTTATATAACTGAAACAGTTTAAAGGAGAATGTTGAGGACAGTTACTTTCTTACCGTATCTTGAGGAAGATCATCAACATCAGTATTTGGACTCACTACTGTACTCTGTAAGAGAAACTTGTCTTTACATTGCATGTCTGGAGGATATTCATGTTGAGCTTGGAGAGTCACTGTACAAGTTCAAAAAGTGGACAGTAAAACAGATGCTAAGTCTTCAGAAAAAAAGTGCACATATCCGATTGATTTCGAGTCTAGTATTGTTTGACAGTTAAACTAATTTTTCCTTAATCTTCTATCTATGTATCATTTGAAATGACCGATTACAAAATTAAGGTCCACGGGAAGGCTGTTTAGTAATGTGATCAAATGCATATCTCAAGCAGTTCAATCTTTCAAAACTTTGAAGACCTTGAAAAAGTGTTTCAATTTCAAGCCAAAAGGAAAAAGGGTGTTCTTATAGAGCTTCTTTGGCAAAGATAAGGAATACAAAATAATATTACTCTTCAGTCTTCCCTAAAGCAACTGATTTGTTTAAAGAATAAAGTATCAAACAGTCTCTAGACTAGAGTTTCAAGATATTAAGTACTTGTTTTGATTTGATAGTTTCTACATTTTGATTATTGATTGTGTGCTCCCGTGCTTCAACTGGTTAATGATCAGCTTCATTGACGATTAAATCAATTAGAATCGAAATACCCGAGTTCCAACCCTGATCTAGCACGGATACAAACAAGGATACGATACCGACAATGACATGTTGACACAGGTAAAAATTTGGAAAAAAAAAAAGAAGAATAAATTGAACGTAATTAAAAGTGTCAAGAACAGATACGGACACAAACACAGGCACGCCTGTTTTTCAGAAATGTTGTTACGGAGAACCTCATTGAGACAATACTTGGCCATATAACATATTTGACATATTTCTTGGCCGAACAACGAATTACGGTGTTCAGGCCAATTTCCCATGGGAAGCTAAGGTTAAAGACAGAAAATTCCAACAAAAGAAAAATTATGCTTGATTTTAAGCAAAGAACCATAGATACAAATGAGTCTGCAATGGAAAGAAAAAAAAACAGTACCTCTGATGATACATGAATCCCATGGATGTATAACACCTGTGTTTGGTCGTACAAAATACTTCTTAGGAGAAGTGGTTTTGACCTAGCAAACACCAAACAGAATAATATGAAGAATAAAAAACACATGTAGCATAAAAAACTAAGCTATTGAATGTGAAAGTATCATAAATTACCTTGAAAGCAACATAATCCTGTGTGTTATTCAATACTTTAAGATCACAAAATGTTTGCTTTTCCAGCTCAACTGTTCACACGAACACCATAAGATTTCAACATGATTAACGAAAAACAAAGGAAATCAATTCATATAATCATGATCACGTAACATTAATAAAGATAAGGAATATTAATAAAAAAGAAGAGCATACATTGAAACCTGAGCTCGTCGGGAGTAATAGTGATGAGAGAAGTTGCAGTCATGACGAAGAGGATTGTGTTGTGGAGGAATGGGGGAAAGAATTAGGATTAGAGAGAGAGAATGAAGATCGTAGCGGAAAAGAAGGGTGAAGAGAAAAGAGAAGAAAGGGAAATGGAACAAGTAATGTGCGGTTTAACGAGGAAAAAGGAAGTAGCAATGTAACGCGATTAATTCGGCACCTGGATAGGTTTCGGTCTGGACTCTGAACCAAAAGGAGTAAATAAGTGTCGTTTGAAGACACGACTCTAAACACTGTTTTTTTCTGTGTTTTTGTGCGTGTGAGAGTGAGTGTGTCGTGTGTTGGACTAGGGGCCCCACTCTATGCATGTCTCACTTGTCAATGTCTTAACTATTCATTTTCTACACCTGTCCTTTCTATCTGTATTTCACCTCTTTAATTATACCAACCAACAAACAATATTCAATTCAAACTAAATTATTTTTATAAGAATAAAAATGAACAGCATTTCTTAATCCATTTCACATTGAAGAAAGGACCCCTCGTGCAATTTTTTATTCACATTTTATTTTGCACAAAATAGATTAATTATGGTTCCGTTCTACAAATTGTAAAAAACTGTATCAGAGTATAATTTTGATCCATGCCAAAATTTTATTTCCGGTTTTATTAGCGGGAATATTAAATTTTGTTGCCACTTGAATATTTTATATATAACCGGAAGTATATTTTTGGTTTATGGCACGATGCAAGTTATTTATCAAGTGTGTTTGAGAGATTGTGTATTAATCTTACAAGATATAGTTTCTCGAAGACTTATTTCTCTCTGCACACTGCTCCAACACCAAATTCCAATGATCGTATCATATGTGTGGGGTAGATTTTAAATCTGCGGTATTTTGTTCAAGTGCATTTGAAATCTGGATACTCTATACCACCTACATCATCAGAGTGGGCAGTCATTTCACAAACCTCTGAAACCAAATCAGACCAATTCATTGAAAGGATGCAAGAATACAACAAATTGAACTAAATTGAAATAGAAAAAAATAGAGAAAAGTCAAAACGGGTGTCACTGATGGATTTATTCGGCAACACTTTTCGGCTCATTCAAGTAGTTAAGTATTATTTTATTGTTAACGTCATTGTGTTCATGTATTATGATGTGGAAATATAGTCACTTTTGTAGTTTTACGACCTGAAATGCACTTTCGATTCAATTTAATACAAAACTGGAAATTTAATTCCAATTCAATCACTAACACATAGATAGGATTTTATATGGTTCATGTTTACCTCCAACTACTATAAAATACCTCACTTCTTATATTTTTCCATACCACAACACCAAAAACCAGAAATGGACATGAAATTGAACATCAAATGGCATGTCCGAGCTGTCCACTTTTTCGGCGCTACACCATCTCGCGAATTTAAGTTCACTGCATACACCCCCGTTGGAGATGTGCGTAAAATATTGCAGGAACTTGTACCTTTTGACGACAATCGCAAGGTAGTGTGTAACGCCCCTGATTTAATTAATTATTTAATTAAATTAATTAAGAATTTACTTATTAATGTTAGTCAAAATTGGATTTGTCGGTATTATTCTAAGAGGCGTAATTGGATTGATATGTTGATCAGAGCTGTTAAGTTTAAAGTCGGATTATTTAGTCGGTTTAATCGGAGGAATAATATTAAGAATAATATTATTATTATTGGACTATTTGATTAATTAAGTGGATTGAATTGTTGCGTGGTAAATATCTATGCGGGATGTGTTAATAATTGGTCCAATAAGAAAATATGGGAATTATATTATTATTTGGATTAATTGGAATAAAGAGGTAGTAGTGTTATCAGAAAGAAAATATTAAGTTATAAGAGGTATCAGGAAACAAAACCCTAAAGCATACGTAGCAATTAGAAAAGGAAAGAACAAGGGTTTGGTTCTGCAAAGCTGAAACACAATCGTGCTGTAGAATTGCTAGAGGAAGAAATAAGGATTAGAAGCATAAAGTTTGGAAGAAGAGGATACGAGGAGTGCACAAGCTGGAACTGGAAATTAGGATTCGATCGAGAAATTCGAGCTGCCGTTAAGTCCAGGTAAGGGTGGGGTTCAAATTTTATAACCGGGAATATGATGATTGATATGTGGGATTGGAGTATACGAATTCTTACTGTGACTGTGTTAAATTTGAGTTGATTCTGATAAATTGTGTTTGCTGAAGAAATTGTTCGTTTATGTTGTTGTTCTGTGAAAACCATGTTGTTTGAAATTATTTGTTCATGTTGATGTTGATGTTGGATTGCTCAGTATTGTGTAATTGAATCAGAGTCTAAATCGAGTTAATTTTCTTGAGAATAGAATGAAAACTAGGCAATGTATGAACACATAATAGGAAGAAAATGAAGTTGAGTGGAGGCGGGGGCCACCAAAATGGAGGTGGGCGCCCCTTAGGGTAGTTGAGTGGAACCGTGGGCCTCACGGTAGTGGGGGTGGGCGCCTCCCACACTACTAACCATGGAGGTGGGCGCCTCACTTGGTGGTGGGGGCCACCTATTTTCTTTTCTTATAATTTCTTATTAAGTGACTTTTTTCATGTTAATCTCTTCCTTCATCTTTCCTTAGTAATTTCCTAAGCATATTGTTCTACAATGATTAATCCTTAGTGAAACAATTGATTATAGGTTAGATGAATAATTGGTTGATCATAATTGTACAGGATAAATAATACAACAAAAGCAATTAGTAGAAATTAGTGATACAAAGTAGAAATGCAGAATAAGTAGTTAGTAGGAGAAAATGATAATTGTTAATAGCAGATATAGTAAAAACATGATTAGAAACAAAATAGCAGGATCCTTGAATTAAATTACAGAGGCGGTGAATTAGTTGAAGCACCTTTTGGTAGCAGTTTGAAGCATAGTAGATAATTAACAGAATGATCCATATATTTTCTTAGCATTTGCATATATAATAGCAGTAGTATTTTGAATCATATTACGTTATATGAGTAACACCATATTAATTAGTAGTGCTAATTAGTAGTGAAAATTGTCAGTTAATGAATAACATAAACATTTTAAAAAGTAGTAGTATAGCAGAGAATAGATATTCTGCAAAAACCTGGTTTTGACAGAGTTAGGTTTAATGACAATTGGTTTGGTTGATAGCAGGAATGATTATATCAGCGGAAAAAAATTAGCAGGGATGATGTGAATAAGAAGTAGCAATGCAGAAAATAAAAGCAGTGTCGTTTACCCGAATTAGCCGAAATAAGCGGTAAAATTAGTTGTCCGGAATTAATTGAAATTTTTTGGGGTAACTAGTATATATTAGTAGGTAATTATGGTTGGTTTATTTTGTTGAAATTAGGTCGGACAAGTTGGTTTGCAGGTACAACCGAATAAGTTGAATTGTCCCGATTCGTGGGCATGTTTGAGTTGTAGGTCGAACGACCAATGTTGGTTTAAGTTGATGCAATGAATGTATGTTTAAGTTGTTGTTGAAGTTGATGTTGTTGTTGTTGAGATTGTTGTTGTTGTCGTTGTTGAGATTGTTGTTGTATGTCATTCGTAACATTGCATACCTTGCATAATTAAGCTGGCCTTGATGGCACCACATTGAAGGCTTATGCCTTATTAATGCCTCGATAAACTGGTATATGTTTAAGTTGTGTTTAAGTTGGGAGTTCTACTCCAATGGTACCACATGCATTTGCATAGTTGAGTCGCATTTGATTTGTATGTCAAAGTTGTTGATGATGTTTAAGTTGTTGCTGTTGTTGTTGTTTGATAAGTTGTTGTTAAATATAAGTTGTTGTTTGATATAAGTTGTTGTTTGATATAAGTTGTTGTTTGATATAAGTTGATATCTAATACAAGTTGTTGTTGTTTGATATAAGTTGTTGTTTGATATAAGTTGATATCTAATACAAGTTGTTGTTGTTACTAAGTTGTGCTGATTTAAGTGTCAGGTTGACCGATAGAAATTGCCTTGTTGTTGCTATTAAGTTGATTATAGTTGTTGTTGTGTGATTGAAGCGGTGAAATTTGTTTGATTCTAGTATAATATATTGATTATCATATTTTTGTTTATATTATTCGATATCTCACCCCTTCTATTTTGATGTTGCCTCTACGAGAAGATTACCTGATGCTTAGTAGCTGTTATAGTTGTCAGTTCAAGTTGGTGTCAATTTCTCTGATACGTAGCACTCGAGGGGATGAACATTAGTTGTTTCTTGTGTTGTTTCTTTTGTTGTTATTACACTAAGTTGTTGATGTTTAAGTTGAATTTATGAAGTACCATGTTGTTGTGGAAGTTGTTTTAGTCGAACAATAATATTAATGAATTGTTGTTGATTAAAAAGTTGAATTAAACTATTACAGGTTCATCCAGGTTTTAAGTGTTATGTATCTTAGTAAAAGTGATTAATATATGTAGTTTTTATGTGAAGAAAATGTGGCATCCCATGTATGATGAAATTTTTACACTCTGATTTTTATTAATATTCAATGGGTTGATTTGGGGTGTTACCTAGTGAAGATTGAGTACCGCTCGCCATCAGTGGACAAAGATGAAAAGATTCAATGCATCAACCGTGAGTTGTAGAAAAACTCTGATTTATGGGATATGTGGTCTACTTATGATAGTTTTGAGGAGAAAGTTTCGATCGAGTTAGATGCTACTATAACAAGATCGGTCGATGATATTATTAGGATGTTACAACGTCCACCTGGATGTTGATTTGTAATGTTTGATTTATGTTTAACTCCTAAATGTATTTGCTATGTTAATGTTATGAATTATATTTATTTCTATGTTATGCAATTCAATTATGTTTTCTGGTTTTTGTTAAGAATAAAATCGGAAATACACATTCGATACCAAATCGAAATTAAATTTCTGAATTCTGTGTATACTTTAGAAGATCTTGGTGGGCAACGAAAATATACTTCCGATTTTGAGGGACATTTAAGGAATTTCAAGTGGTGCGTAAGTAACATATAGTATGGGTTAAGAAATCTCCAAAATAAATGACTTTATAATGAATAGTTGATGAAATAATATACTCCTCTATTGAGTCACGTTTGTCTTCGATATTATTATTAAATTAGTAAGGATTATTGCGTTGTTAGTTGAACTATTAGATTATTAGTTGAATTTATAATCGAATTGAATTCAATTCAATTCAATAAATTATTTTTTTATAAGAAAATCATATATTTATTAAATTCGTTGAACCGAATGATTAGGTATTTCAAAAATATTATAACACCTACAAAATTTTAAAATATCATAATTCATTTTTTAAATTCATATTTTATATATACTTATCACACACAATAAAACATTGTAAAATATAAATCCAAATAAAATTTGAATCACATTGCAAATAAGAAAAAATATTCTATATAAGTTTTTAACAAATTCTAATCATTTTTTATTATGTATTTTTTTAAATCAAAATGATGTCATTTAGTTCGAGAAAAAACATGCATTTAACCCGTCAGATTTTCAAAATTGTTGGTTCACCAAGTTTTTTCGGTTTTGGCTGGCTCTCACTAATTAAATAGCTTACCCTATCCAACAATTAGATCAGAGTGGTGACCCCCCCAGTTCTTGGTTCGTCCAGTTCAATCGGTCGTTTCGGTCCAGTTTTAAAAACACTAGAATTTTGTTCTTATTAAAAAGTTAATGAGAGAGAACCCCTATGGATTTTGCTTGGAAATTTTAGGGTTGTTGATGGTGATAGAATAAACCCACACATAATAGTGAAAAATTATGTATCTGTGAATCTCAAATTAATTCAATGTCTCTTCTCAACCCAACTATTGAAATATTTATGGAAGTTTATTGGTCTTAGATTCTTGAATCCATTGGATGGTTATTATGCCCCTTTCATAAGCATTGAAGTCGTTATTCTCCCTACTCTTCAGAAAAATGTGACTTCTCCTTTTGACCGAGCTTCCATACCACTTGTGACCAAAGACACATCATTCCCAATGTTTCATGACTGGGTAATGTGTGGGTCTACCCAAACTCAACATAGGGAAAATGACGCAACCAATGAGAGTGTTAAATTCAATGGATGTTTGATGTAATTAATAGGTGACTAGAACCCCCACTCTGGACCACATGTGGTACTCTCAATTACGGGGACTTGTGAAAGACGAAGTAGTTTAGTTTGATTGCATCTAATCTTTACGTTTGGGCGAGTCCTTCAAGTGGAGCTTGAGATGAATCCCTTAAACATAACTTGTAATGATGCCTTAGGTTGACTCTCCCATGTGAGACTTTAAACTAAGTTTCTGGTGTGAAACTTTAAGTTGAGCCCCTTATGTAAGACTTTCGTCATGTTTTATTTCTTATTAAAGGATCCAAAACATGGTAAATTTTATGATAAAACCTAGGGTTAATTGTGAGTGAGTTGACAAAGCTGAAAATTCTTTTAGTATTGGCCTAATATTTGTATTTCCACATGGGCGTCAAGGATCTTCTAATGAAAATCTAACATTGATATTGCCACTGAGAGCGGCAAGGATCTTCTAATAGAAGTTAAATATTTATATTGCCTTTGAGTGAGGCAAGGATCATTAAATGAAATTCCAACGTTTACATTGCCTCCGAGGGTGGTAAAGATCTTCCAATCGAAGTACACCATTTGTATTACCACTAAGGGCAACAAGGATCCTCCAATGAAAGTCCAACGTTTATATTACCGCTACTGATAGCAAATATCTTCCAATAAAAGTCCAACATTTATATTTCCTCTAGGGGCAACAAGAATCCAATGAAATTCCAACATTTATATTACCTCCAAGGGCGACAAGTATCTTAGGGCATTGTTTAAGAAAAACAGATTTTTTTTTACTTGTATTTTCAAGACAGTTTCTTATTATAAATTCTTAATAAATGTCCTAAGAGTAGCATAATCTAAAAAAATGTATACCCTTTACTCAAATGTGACCCGTATTTAGTAATATTTTAGCAGCAATTGGCTTTCTATAAGATAAGCAGAATAAACACTTCAAATTTCTCAATATTATCAAAAACAAGGTTCACTTCCATTCCTCAAGAGGATAGTTTAAAGGGAAGAAAAATTATACAATCTACATTACAACAAATCAACATAATCAAATTGTGGCCCACCTATAACATGTCCGGGATCCATAGATTACTTTGACTAAGAACATGATGAACAATGTACGATCTTATCATTTGAAAGTGGAGAATCTGGGGAGCTTGTGTTTTAGATAGTACAATCTTGCCTGCCTGACCTTTCGGTGCTTTACCACTTTGATTTCTTTGATGTTTGGTGAGTAACTGCAATATGAAACATAAGCATTATAACATACAGTATCTTGCTAGAAAAATTCGGTAAACACTTAATTTTATAAGTCAGGGTAATTAAAATTACGTTGGTGTCAATTGCTAACTTGAATAAAATATTTCAGATCCTTAAAATCATATTTCATAAACTCTTATCATGCAACATAGACCTTAGAAAAATTCTACAAAGAAGAATGGCAGACATTTATTGGCAATCCACAGGCTTGTAATTGTTAGATTGAAACAAACATTAATCTCACCCTACATTCTTTTAGAGAAAAGAGATATCGTCATTGTTAAACTTCAAATAGAACTGAGAAGGCATTCCCAAAAGCGATGGGAAGTCAAACAGAAAAATGGCAAAGTTAAAACCCTCCAATGTAGTGAGTGAATCAAATTTGTAAGAACAAGGTTATTTTCAGTTCTACTGCTCTCTGGTCAGTGCTCCTCAACCAATTTCTTAACAATTAAAGGTGCACAGTTGCAAACTTTAACAGGCAACCAGGGTACCAGAACTAGCACAACATTAAAAACGAATGCATCAGTTGGGATGTAATCTAAAATTATTCTATTTCCTTTTGATATTTTTAGTCATTCAACGTCTCTAGTCTCTCAATCTTGGGAACTTCAACTCAGCAATAATATTAATAGAAGAACTCATCCCAAATTCACATCTTCTAGTTTCAACATCTTATATCCTAGTCACAACAATTGCATTGTGGTGCAAATCATTGTTAAATTATTAGGAGAGAAAGGGAAGAGTGAGGGTAATTACAGTGGGAAGGTTATCTCAACACCGGTGCCAGCAATAATTCTTCGGACTCGAATAGTGGTGTGAATACCAGCATTTTGTCTTGAGATTACAATACCTTTGTATAGAGATAACCTACGCTTGTTCTCAGGAATTTCCTGCAAGTAGAACAAAAATACATAACCATGGATTTGATCTCAGCTTAAAACCCATGTTATAAAAATATTAACTTTTAGAAGAAAAAAATGAACAGTACCAATCTGATTTCAATAATATCTCCAGTCCTAATGTCAGGAGTGACCCTCACTTCATCCGAAGCCTCAATTGCCCTCTTATGCAATATCTTCACAAACAACATGACACATTTTTCAAACACATTCAAAATGTGAAAACCTAGAGAATTTAAACATTCAATCTTTCCAATTAATTAACCTTCAAAATAGCATAGAATCTTAATAATACATCGAAAATTGTTAACTAACAGTTCTAATGAAGAGAGAATTTACCCCCATAACATCACCAAGCTTGACCCGAGTTTGTCTGGGTGGTTTCAATTGCTCAATCTCAGCATCAGTTTCCGAAACCCCTTCAGCATCAGATTCCGAAACCCCTTCAGCATCAGTTTCCGAGACTGAAGCAGCGTCGGGATTGGAATCAGCTCTAACAACGGAACTAGGTTTAGCAATGAGAGGACTGCAACGCCGTGAAATTGAAATCAACGGCAAGTTACGGGAACCGAATGTGGAAGCGGAGCAAGGAGAAGAAGATGAGAAACATAGCTTGTTCGGAAGAGATTGAGTAGGAGCAAAGAGAGCCTGGAAAATTGAAATTCTGAATCAAGTAGCGAAATTGAAAATGTGACGGTTTTTGTAATGAATTGCGTAATAATAACGAAATGAGAGAAGAAAAACCTGAAGGAAAACTTGAGCAGCCATGGATGAAGAGGGAAATTAGGGTTTGAATTCAGTGGATACGAGTCATGGAAAGAGCACAGAGCGCAAAGGTGGGAAGAAGATGAAGTTGAAGGAAGAACTTACAAAATCAGAGAGTCCTTATCTGTTTCTATCCGTTCCACGTTTAATGGGCCTGGACTTCCAAAACTATATGGGCCTCAATTCATTGGCTTATAACGACATTTTTTCCTGCGACACCCTGGCACCCTTTTTTGATATTCCGAGAATACCTCTTAACTTATTTACTCAAAATTTTAACTTTTTTTAAAATTTTTTTACCAGAAAGTTGTGAAAAAAATTAAATTTTCGGTACCTACGTTAAATTTCTAGTACTCTTTATTGACGCATATTAGAAATTATTTGTATTTTACAAATTTTCTGGTAGTTATTTATCGGATATTTCCAAATTTATGGTGCAATTTATCAAAAATTTAAAAAATCTAGTATATTTTAGGAAAATTATTACACGTACCGAAAATATTCCAAATTTTCGGTATAAAGGAATACCGGAAATTTCCTATTTCTGGTAGATTTTATTCAAGTATAAATTTATATGTTTAAAAAACAATAAAAATTAAGTCCCAATATTACTGGAAATTTGAAATTTGTGTATATAAAAAAATACCGAAATTTAAAATACCTGATATTTTTTGTACTGAAATCATATCGGAAATTTGAAATTTCCGGTATATAAAAAAATATCGGAAATTTAAAATTATCGATATTTTTTGTACTGAAATCATACCGGAAATTTGAAATATCTATTATTTTTTCGGTACCGTATTTTTGGAATTTCCGGTACGAAATATCTGACACGGTAATAATGGTAAATTTCACAGAATTTCCATTATTTCCTTTGAAATTTTCGGTATGTACTGAAAATCACTAAATATCCGATATTTTTTAGGGATATTTGGTAAAAACACCATATTTAGGGGGTTGGCAGGTATAAATAAATCTCGCTTATAACACAACAAATTTAGACAATTCCTTTTCTCAGATATGCATATTGTCCCAAAATTAGCATTAATTATTGAGCACCCCTTACTTTTACATTGTCAAACGTTAGTTTGCAGAGAAAATTTAGTTAGTTTTGAATAAATAATATTTTATGATTTGAGTCAAATGAGCACGCGAAGGGGAGTACGAAGGACTTTTTTTGTTGATTTATTTCATGCTTGATTCAAATCAAGAATAAAGTCTTATTCAAATCAAAGATCATGTGATTCGAATCAAGTGCAAATTCTGATTCGAATCAACTGCAATAGGACAAATAAAAATGCTAAAAAAATTGTTTGATTCGAATTAGGTGTAAAGTCTGTTTTGAATCAAATCAAATAGAAGTGATTAGAAAGAACTTGATTCGAATCAGGTGTAAATTCTTATTTTAATCAAATTGTTAGAAAATCTCTTATTTGCCTCTGTCCAATTTTATTTTAATAAAAATATGAGCTTGATTTACTTAATTCTAATCAAACACTCAAAATCTCAATTTTTTAAATAATTTTAAAGATACTTTGAGATTTTTCTTTGCACATAACTTGAGTAAAATACATATATGATTTTTATTCAAGTGACTACGCAGTTGACTAAAAGCATCATGATTAAGTTCAAGTTTAATCTTTGACTTATACATATTGCATATGCTAAAATGAATAACAAATCGATTCGAACTTGATTCAAAGATGTGCAATCATGAGAGAGACTCAATAAACGAAAGTGATAAGACAAACAACTAAATAATTATATTGAAGGACTCCCTCTCTGTGTGTTAAAGACATGCAACAATCTTCCCTTAGAGATATGAATCTTCAACTTTAAGACTAGAAAAAATATAAGTAATCTAACTTAAAATGTGTTTTTGTATGAAATAAATGAGTCTCTTATATTTTTCAGAATTACTAAGGACATTTTTAAGTTCTCGGCACTTTGAGAGCTGAAAAAGTAATGGCGATGACAATTAGCTTATCTTTTGTCAAAAGAGCCATGTAATAACTTTGACAATACAATAGAACTTACAAGATGCCTTGGATAATTTAAAATGGCTTATTCTATGCCATTGGTCCTGTTGGACCTCACAGGTCACAGGATATATGCCTGTGAACCTTAAACTTTATCTTCGTCATACATACGTGTAAATTCCACTTTTTGATTGCGTTAAAAAACAAAAGTGAATAATAACTATTTCTTTAACCTTTACACCTATATATCTATATATCCATCACAGAACAAGACCTCCATTGCTCTGTTCTGTTCCTCTCCCTTGTGCAACAATGGCACTCACACGTGCCACACTTGTGCTAGCCATGTCCCTTACTCTCCTGACATTGTCCATAGCCCAAGCCCCCTCCCCTGGTCCCGTCACAGCCCCCACTCCTTCCTCTGTATCACTCCCACCAGGAAGCCCAAGCTCAAGTCAGAGCCCGAGCATGAGCCCAACTCCAAGCCCTACAATAGCTTTCCCTCCAGCCCTTACACCTGATTCACCATCATCTACTCCGTCACCGTCTACCGGGGAATCGTTTTCTGATAATCCAGTTGCTTTACCGAGTAAGGCGTTTATTCACATAAACAGCTATTTCATGCTACCACTCTTTGCTGCTGCTTCCATGCTTATTTCGTAAACCAAGACATGATTACCAAGTCACTGAGATATGCATTCATGCAACTTCTCTGTTGTTAATTTTCCCTTCTTTTGTTATGTTGTTTTTCTATTATTTTAGCTATGCTTTTATTATTGATTTGTTAAGGACAGTAGTGACCAAACATTGCAGATGTGTGCATTTGTTGGTGTCATGTTTTGTAGCTTACTAAATAAAAAGAGACTTGGTGACTTGTAATGAAATTTAATTTGAGTGACTAGTCTTGAAGTGGGTACTGATAATTCATGTGTTAGATTACTTCATACAGACTTTGAATATGTGCACAATATTTTGTTTGATTAAAATTCTCTAAAACAAGCAATTTTGATAGTGGAGAATAGAAGAGGTGGACACATCCTTGGCCTAATTGTTCACTTTTGACACAAAAGAATCCTTATGTACAACTTACATACAAAGCATTATAACAACACACATTCATGTATGCCAAAAAGAATTTATACGGTGAGAATGTAATGTAGTACCACACCACGCATCAAATAACAAATAAAGCATTTGATTCTATCACAATGACTTTAAATTATTATACTTTCCCATGTGAGTGAATATTTATTTCCCTGTCTATTCTATATTTGTTGCTCTTTACATAAGAATCATGATCAACACTAATCAAATCAAATCAAAATCAAATCAATTTAATCGGAATTATTGATGGAATGTTCACTATAGTCACATATTAAGAAAACGTACTTGTCAAGTTTATAAGTAGGCATAGAAATTCTCCATCATATTGAAAGATTTATCGAACAAGTCTTGCATGATCACAAGACTAAATTTATAGTGCTTAGGCACACTCACAAATTAATTATTTTTTAAAAAAAATTAAGTCAATTTTTTTTATTGTTATTAAAAAATTTATCAATTTTGTGTGTGCCTAAACTTTGGTTTTGGACTATCATTTTCTCCTTTCAGGCGCCGGGGGTAACGATCTGCAAACACACAGTAGTCCCAAACTAAATCTCACTGCTAATTCTTTCACTTATTGGTTAAAATTATACGATGACATGAGACAAAAAGGTTGAAATTTGTTTTCCTTCTAAAATACAATCTCAGAAAACAAAATTTGAAGTATTATTATTTCTCAATCTGTTAAGTACCAGAATTTAAATTCCAAAAACTTTGACATGGTTCAGATTCTTAATATAACGGTATTCCATATTTATATTTCCATTTTCTAGAATGTGATATTTTACTAAATATTTTATTGTATTGAAAAAAACAAAATTCCAGTTGTGTTTTTTCTTTGTAGGTATTCCAGAATCGTAATTTCAAAACAGTTGATGTCCTTCTAACACTGCATAAGTATTTTTGTCCGAAAAGAGAGGAAGCGTGGTGTAAACAGTAGTAATTTTCCCACAAAATTTATGCTAGTAGACCCACCAAACTAAATCACTTGGGCTCGAGTGTTAGTATCCATTTATTTTAACTTCTAAAAAAATAGATTTTGTATTAAAAATATATTCAATTTATAAATTAAAAGACTAAATTTTATAAGAAAAATATACATTATTGATGATTAAAACATAATCAAAATCAAAACTTTTACAAAAAAAGCATATATCACGAAAATGATTTTTATTAAAACTATTTGAAATAGTTATAAATTTATGTGATTTATTTAAAATTTTAATATCAAACAAAAATTATAACAAAATGATGAAATGTCAAATAACATTTTAAGAATAACTATTTAAACCAACTTTTTTTCAACAAAAGTTTATAACACTTTTTTTTAAAAAAATTTGAAAAAGGGCCCTTACACCCTGCTTGGTTCACCAGAGAGAAGATAATGGATTTTAATATAAGGGAAGGGAGCAATGTGTTTGGTTCTATAAAGAAAGAGATTTTAATGAAAGAGTATTTAAGTCCGAACTTTAAATAAATATTCTCTCCTATGAATCCATATTTTGTTCCACCTCTTCCCTCCAAAACATTAAACCAAACAACTAAAATTTGAAGTAATTCCTCTTTTCTCCTCCCCATTCACCCTCCTGCCAAACAGAACCTTACTCTACTCAAGTCTTTTGCTGTGTTATTTTCTTAATTTTTCTTGGCCAGATGAACATTTGCTTTTACTATGTCCACTCCAATAATTTGCAAGTAAAAAAACCCAGAATCTAAAAGGTATCACTGTTTAGGGGTGCCCCTTTAAGGGTCAACGTGCGCAAAGAATTCAATGAGTATATTAGTATTATCATTTTGAACCTACTTTCTTCTTTGTTTTCTACGGCATTCAAAACAATCAGTACATGGCAACTTATTTCTAATTCTACCTGTAGAGCCCGATTCAAGTTTGCTCGATGGTACTTTCAGCTCTTCTACCAGTATCTCCCTAAGCTTCTCATTTTCCTCCACAAGTTCTTCAATCATTTGCTGGTGTTTCAAAACCTACAACAATAGAAACAACAGAAACATTGAAAAATTCAGAGTTTATTAGTATTTAACTATTTAGTATATTACAAAAGGTGATTTAATTTCTCGGCCACAGAATCAATACTAATTAGAAGAAGGAAATTACCATCTGAAGTATTTTGTTCTCTGTGATCAAGCGTCCAGCCTACAATGAATATTAGATATTAGAATCAGACTTTCATATAACATTTAAATTACTATAGATAAAACTCACAAAAGTGGAAATTGAGGGGAATATTATAAATGGTGATAATTTTGTCATGCGGAACACTTTATAGTAATTAAAACCATTTCGTAATTAATAAATAAGAACAACACTTTTAAGAAGATCATATTGCCCAAAAGTGATGAATTCAAATACCTCAGTTAATCACCGAAAAGTATATAAAGAAACAAAAAGTATTTAGTCCTTGTTTATAGTTCATAAATAAGAAAGTAATATTGTCAGTGTTTAAACAACAGACAATGCACACAGGATGAGGACATGGGCAAAAGAATCGAAAGACTTTGATATACTTATATTCCTCTCAACTGATAACCGTATCTTTCAAGTCTCAACAATTTAAACAGGTTCAGTTACTCAAATCTAACCATGTACTTTAATTTTTCTGAGTAAGAGGCGTAAAAACAAATGCCTAACAAATGTGATATTAACAACACATATAAAGAAACAGAGAGATGCATTATCAATATAAAGTGTTCAAATTTTTGTTTTTTAGGATTGAGTAATGATGTAACATGCCCACGTTTAGGCCAAAAACCAAGCTCACCGGGAGAGATGATATTTTCTTTTATATCTATGGATACCATTTTAAGAAAACATCATTTACCCAACCCCCATCACTAACTCATCCATCATTTCTACCCATCAAACCGAAAGCACCACCATAATAGCGGCATTGAGGCCTCTGCAATTGCTGTGACTAATTTGCACTGTCGCCAAAACCTCGTCATAGAATTCTTGAGTGTTTTTGGAAATTTCACATCATACCCAAGAATACTTTGCAAGCCAATAATACATTGGCAAGCCAAACGCATTTAGCAACATATCCAAGAATCACATACTGCCTAGGAGCTGAAATAGGAGGCAAGTGGTAGGAAGTAACCTTGGAGACTGCTTGACTCCATTGAGGCTATTTTACCTCAATTTTAGCCTACCCGCCCATCTCCACACTAGCCCTAGACCTCGATGGTAACCCTAAAAAAATCTCATTCCAAGTGGAAAATGCATTTTACAGTCTATATCTTCTTTCAAAAGTCTTACACAATACCTAATGCGAAATTTTTTATCATCCATTTATGTGAAGCATAAAAAGTGTATGCGAAAGTTCTAAAGTTAGAAAGCATTTTCAATTCTATATGTAAAAATAAATTCCCCATGCTTAACGATAAGAAGAAAAATGCATCAACATTTAATTGTCATGTATGAAAGTGAGTAAATGAGAGCATACTGCTTCACTGGAAGCTCCTCCATCTCCCTTCAACAGTGGATTTTGCAAAAAGTTGTTAAGAACCTTCTCAGTTCGGCTGCCATATGTAGTGTCAACTGCAGTGTCTTTTATTGCAGTTTTATCAAAAGCCAGACCAATGTTCATTGGTTGAGATCCCGCTAGACCTTGAGATAATTGATCAGTCGATTTAGTTACTAACGGCATCATGCTTCCTGGACTGACTGCGCTTGTGGCACTTTGTAAGGATGAGGGAAATGCACCCGGACTAAATGGTAAACTGGGAGTAAGCCCAAACTTCATCATCATCTTTGTCATTGTTACCTAGAACGTTAAAGTATTCAAACATTTAAAGATGTGGTACATAAAAGGAATATAAATGAAGATTTTAAAAGACAATACATTTCAAATGACAGAAGTTTCACATACTACAAGGCAAGATTGAATTTGATTCAACACCCCGGGTTTCACAGCAAGTCCTGCCATAATAAATATAAAAAACACAGCTATCAACTGAAGAATGTTGACATCTAAATCCCATGTTCCTATTTCTTAAAAGGAATAATTTTTGGAACTACTCTGAACAAATTATCCAAATATTTCGGACAACATATGAGTTAAAACATTGGTAATACTGCCACATCAGATAGATTGATAATTAAACAGATCCCATTCCAATTAACAATGGAGAATCAGATTAAATACCTAACCAAAAGTATGTCAAGAATATAACAAGAGAAAATCAAACTAGTAACATATTCATCCAATAAAAGCAAAAACAAGAAAAATGAATTCTTATCATTAAATTCTCTAGGTAACTACAATAATTTAATGATACAAAAATCACGAAATGCCGGAAAATTGTCAAAGAATTGAAAACGTGACATACCAGCTCCAAAACCATGACCAAAACCAACTCCACATCCAACACCCACTTCAATATTTTTAGCTCCAATCTTCCTCAACTGTACCAACATATTTATATGAGAAACAAGTATTTCATCAAAAGCAAGAGAACAAACAAGAATAAAACCATAATGGTGATAATTGCCATGAACACAGACACCAGAAACACCTACCAACACTGACACGTCAGCACCGGTAATAAACACCTACCAACACTGACACGTCAGCACCGGTAATATTTCTGACAGAGACACATTCTTTCGATGCTATAGAGGATAATTGTGTTACTTACAGAAGTATTAACATGCCTGCTAACACCAGAAAATGCATCAGTAGCACCCCTAGTGGCACTCATTACTTGATTCAACATAGGTATTGCAGCTGCAAAAATTCATAGTAAGATAACAATTTCAGTAATGTTGCTCAATAAATCACTATATTAGTATTAAAAAATGGTTAAAAAAAGAGATACTACAACTAGGTTTGTGAGGAGCATTTTGAGGAGTTTTGGGGTTGAAGAAATTTCTCAAGTCCATAATGTGATATTGGAAGAGAAGAGAAGTAAAATACCTAAATTTAAAGGGCGTCCAACGCCGATTCCGACGCCACAACCGATTCCAAAACCAGTAAATACTTGACCAACTTTCAAAGTAAACGGATTCTCAAATCCAATTCGAATTGCATTTCCTTCGTTTTGGGTTTCCATTCCTTGATACTGGTATTGTTTAAGCTAACAATGATTTTCCTCCGTCTTCTTCTTCTTCCAGTGTTGCAGCGAGTGGAGCATCGGAGAGAGGTGTGGCTTCGTTGCTTGCTGTGCTGTATCACCTACCAGCGTGGCGGTTACTGCCAAGCTTGAATCAATGGAAACGAAAACTATTGATGGGCCGATTGGTTTTGGGCCTGTTCATAAATCTCTAGCCCATAATTTTAAATTTTGAGTTAGAGAAAGGTAGAGAAGTGAAAGTTAGAGGATCCACACACCTAGTAAGGATTCTCTAACTTTTGGGAGGAAAAGTTAGAATAATTTTAGGCAAAACATGAGAGAAATAAAGGAGATGGTGATATTGATTTTGGAGGGAAAAAGATGTGAGAGAAAGTAAATCAAGAAAGAGATAGAGAGAAAGTTAGAGAAAGGTAGAGAAGTGAAAGTTAGAAGATCCACACTCTCCCGTATGAAAAGTCAAAAATGTCTCTCAGATTTAAAAATACATTTTTAGACTCACCTCATATATATCATATTTTTTTCCGTATGCGAGCCACAACTTATTTTGCTAAAAAATAGTTTGAAAATATACTTTCCCAATAAACAAAAATTAACTTTATAAATTTCATTATGATTTAGACCGAATATGTGAAATATGATCTAGAAGTGCTATCAAATAAGATGTTGTATGACAGTTTCTCCACTAACTCCAAATCCATCTTTTCTATAGTATATCTAAAGGATTATATAATAGCATCTAAGTTGTGCTCGGTGAGAAGGGAAGGAAGATTATATAGTGTAGCCCAATAATACATAATAGATTTAAGTTTGTAGAGAAAAATGCAGAAATTTGTGTAGAGAAGGTTATTAATAAAAGACTTTATGTTGCTTCTCTGGTCGAGTCTCTTTGTTACAAACTCCTTGGTGGTCTAGTCAACTGCAAGTATATAACATCTTGGGGAATTGCAAGGTTTGGATCAATAAATTGATCGAGGAATATGATTGAATTATCCGGATGAGTTCTCTATTAAGCATATATCCTTTCCAAACCTCACGCATGAGGATTGTGAACATCCTAAGAAATTGCAATAAGCGAAATAGAGGTATGGTCAAGTAACATGATTGGAATACCTGAATGAGTTTTATCTTAAAAATCTCACTACTCTGGGCCTTATGCTTGGAGGACTATGTAAATATCAAAAAATAAGGTAGGTTGGTTTGTAACCAAGTTGGACACGGTCCATTTCCAAGCTTAGACATGACATAGGCCCCCCAAAGGCTAATTTATGAATGTGAGCATGACTCAAACTTCGTGAAGGTGAGATCTCCATGACAAGTATTTTGGACATTATCACATGACATCAGCATGTCCAAACATAGATCAATGCAATGATAATTGAATAATTAGCTATTATGGATCTTCATCAGGATTAATTGCATTCATAGTCTTTGTCTCACTTCAGACTATGGAAAGTGGGAACCATTATAAAAAGGGAACGAATATTAAAATAAAAGGACAAACTCAAACTTAACAAAGAAGCACCTACTATGACTCTTTCTGACCAATTTTACAGGAGTTATTCAACAAGTGTTCTTTGCGTGGACACACAAAAAGCACAACTAATACATTAGTGAAAATAAAAAATGTCACAAATAATACTACTTACTTTTGAAAAAAAACAATTAGCCTTTTTATTTCTTAAACTATGACACATAAAATTGTATCCCTCCACAATTCTACATATTGAAAAAAAATTAAACATAAATAAAAGTTATTCAAAAGTAAAATGAATATTTTAGTATTATAATACATAATTTTAAGTTTCTAGATATGCTTTATTGCACATGATTGTTCACCAAACTTGATCTTCGCTTTGGATACCACCGGATTCTCATGTCTTCCACAAACATTCATAAAAGGAATTTTCCGCATCAAGGCAACTAAAAGTTTTTGGTAATGCTTTTTCGCACTATGCAACTCCCTTTCAATTTTTCAAGCTACCATGAAGCTCATTTTTAACCTCATTTTCAATGATATTTTAGTATATAGCCCTACCTTGGATGAACCCCTACAACATAAATGCTTAGTTGATCATGAGTTTTGCCTCGATAATCCAAATGCTCCATTGTACAAACTTTCATCGAGTAGCTTAGCATCCTTGCAAGCATTAATTATGCGTAATTAGAGTATCTCCAACGATTAATTTATTTTTGAGTTTTTTCTAGGACCTATTAATCCACATCACTTTGAAGTAATTCATTCAATTTTTTACTCCAATGGTGCAACTCTAAAAATCTTTAATTGGATCCCACAATTTTACCTTATATACTAATATTTTAATCATATTTATTTATAATATTTCACTCATATTCAATTTTATCTCTATATTGAGTTCCACATTATATATTTTAAAGAGAAATATTTCATTGCAAGGTTGCATCAACATGCAACGGTTTTCCAGATGGCCAAAAATTTTCCACTTTTCAATGTTATATGCCTGCTACATGCTGACGGACTATGAAAAGGAACCCACGCTTGGAGATAGTCTTACTCTAGAGTGAACTTGATTCTAGATGAGATAAAATTTTGTAGTAATTTGTCTGTCAATTGGCTGATTATTAGTCAAGACTATAATACTGTTTTGCATTATTCAAAAGTAGATTGAGTTTCCTTTATGAAGATGACGCTATTGTGAATTTAGGAAGTAGATTGGCATGTGGTGGGATCATTCTGGCATAATGATTTTTTTTACTACTCATCATTATTTGCGGGATATTATTTTGTCGGCTGCTAAATGCTTGAAAACAAAAACAAAAAACACAAAACAAAAAAGCATACTCTCTTACTTAAATGACCTATTAAGGTCTCTCACATCCTTTACTCTATACTTTTAAAAGATACTAACTAACTATTTTACAAAATCAATTTATCATCAACCCTTACAAAAAAAAATGACACAGACAAAATATTGTTACAGTATTATTGACTCACCGTAATATTATTATTTATTATTATTACTAAAAGACATCATATGCATATCAAATTCATAGGACCATAGATGATATCACGTACTTTAGCTTGGTGCAACCACAATCACACCACACACGTTCTCCTCTATGCATGGGAATATCATCACAAGTGCATCAGCCACCGATCCAATCCAACAAGAAACATGAACAGCCTTATTTTCTTCATGAAAAACAACCTCATCCACTTCAAAATCATTCCATGATGTAATACAAACAATTTGATTCTCAATGCCACTCTTTGTGACACTCTCAACCTCAATCACCTCCAAGAATTCCTTTACAACCAAAGTAAAACTAGAACCTATTTTCATCTCTTGCTTTTGTTCCACTTCTTCAATGCAAACCATTGCTAATTCCCTCCACAACTCTTTGCTAAAACTTACATCCTTAGTAGTGATTTTGAATACAACACTTTGAACTTTGTTTTTGTTTTGAGTATGGTTGTTTAAGTCCTCTGATGAGAGAAATTTTGGATTTTTTAGATCAAGGTAGTTAGATATGGTTGTATGAATTTCTTTATTTGCGATTGATGGTAACATGTTGTAAATTTGTGTCCATTTATTTAGGAATTTTTTTACAACCAAAATTTCTACCAAGAGGAGAGTACAATTAATGCCGATCGAGTATCCTCCACATATAAAATTCGTCACCTAAAAAGAATCAAATCATCAAATTATATCAAATTTTAAGTGTTTGATAAATTTTTATGCCCTCTGATCATGTCACTATTATAAACAAAAATCCAACATTTTAAATTTATTGAATAACTTATTTAAAAAAAATTAATTTTTTAAATTTATTAAATAACTCATGTATATATTATAATTAGAAGATGTATGAATATGATTACTTGCCTGAACATAAAAGAGAGGAGAGAATTGGGGAAATTGAGCGTCAATTTCATTCCAAAAAACAAGCTCAGTTTCATGATGATCGCGTTCTTTGTTATTCAACTCAAGAAACTCAGACAAAGTGGTGGAACACTGAGCTTCCAAGAGTCGAATTCCGGAATCATTGGACATGATTTCGAATCCTGTTAAGTCATTACTTTTTTGGATTCGACCCGCTAGTAAAGGATGATCCAAAAGGGTCCTAGCTAGCGACTCCACAATCCAACCAGTTAAAGACCAATCATGATGTTCCCCTTCAACATTCTCATAGAACAATACTATGTGATAGCATCCTTGAATTTTCCTTATTGCGTGACTCTTTTGATTCTCTATTTCATCATTGAATAGAATTTGACAAACTTGTCGCGGTTCAGTTATTTTAACTGGCGACACACTTGTCACAGATACAATTTGTGTCTTTTTGAGACATTGATTTTCTGAGCCAACATTGCAATGCTCATGATCCATTAATATTTTTTCCTGGGTCCTCAGTTCACAACATGCAGGGGAAGTATTTATAAGAAGAAAATATAAATAAACTATAGTTTACATAAGAAACATTTATGTGGTGGTTATGCATAGTTTTCATGTAGAATAACTTGTTTAAGTTTAGCAACACACAACTTTCTAAGTAGAAAGGAAAATAACTTGTCACTGGATATGAATATGGTAATTGGTTGGCCCTTTGGTGAAACTTGATTAATTGAGGATATGATCTTTCTATACGGAACATGATCTTCTTCACACCTTTATGCAAAACTGTCCAAGCAAAAACAGCATTTTTATTTTCTGCTTTTCTAACATTCAAGTATTCATATATTGATATGTTCACACTAAACAATCACACTACACCTAATTTTATTAATTTATATTGAAACAATTGATTAAATATTCATATCATTTTTAACTTTATATGTGATGGGTGGGTAGTTCAATTGACACTTGTTAATTGGATTAAAGAATTGTTGATTCAGATTAACTTTACATTCTACATCAGAACATTTTCTATCCACACAAAAAGCTTGGTTAATATAACTTAACTGATGGTTAATGTGTTCTTAGCATGCTTAGAAAGCCACATGTCTCCCTTATTTGTATCAGACAATTAACATCATTGTTGTTAGGCCTTTGTCATATACTAAACCTCAAATACCTCTTCCATATCCGTTACAAATCTTCCTAAGCATTCAATATTAGTGTTTTCACCGATTTGAACATATTTATCTACAATGTTAGTAAGAGATCCATACACCAACATACAGAAATGAATAATACATTTTTCGTAATGGTGAAAGATTCATTTTACCAGTTGCATTAGTCCTTATTATTGAGAAACAAGTGTGGGTTGTGTAAGTCTTATATTTTTTAGAAAAGTGGAGGTTGAACACTTTATAAGTATCCGTGATGTGGAAAGAGTGTCTATTAATGGTGGTTAAGTATGTAGATGAAAGATTTTCCGCTTTAGGGGGATATAGTGGATGGACTCACACATGAGGGAGAGATTGTTGAAAAATAAATATGAGTTGTATAAGTCTCACATTTGTTAAATTGTAATTCATAATGTCGAATAATGTGTGTGCCAAATTAGATTTGATTTCGTTGCACACAAGATTTGATTTAGATCTAAAACAGAATAGATTTGATTTAGGTCTAAATTAGAGAGATTTGATTTAGTTCTAAAATAGGTACTTTGGGCTTTTATAGTTTTGAGTTTTTGCTTAGAGAGTAAACTAACCTAAATCTATAAATAGAAGGAGCAACCCCTATTTTTGTAATCAATTCATTGTATTCACAGAATTTGCAGTTGCAAGTGAATAAGAAAGTTTTTCACAGTTTGTGGATAGAGAGAAACTCTACAGAAAATAATTGTATTCTCTTTCTTTCTTTCTTTCACATTTTTCATCGTTATTGTGTGGTGATAACAATCTTGTTCATTAAGATTAATAAAAATTTATCAAAGGTTTTGGTGGATTTCCAACAACATTGCATGAAAAATGGAGGTTGAGCATTTTATAAGTGAGAGAATTCATACACCTATTGCCTTAAGGTTTTCGTTGAATATGTGGTGCGTGTCTCATTTGTTTGAATGAGTCATTAATTTTTAGGCGAGTGTTTCTCCCTCTTGATGACCCAACACTTATTTGAAATAGTCATCATGATTTTCAAAGGCGGTTATAATTCGAAGAAAAATGTGATTGTGCACCGAACACCTTTGTCAAAGCTAAGCATTTATGCGTACTTAGTTTTTAAAGTAATCATTAAACAATCAAATATTTTCTTCTTCACGATTTTGATCTATCATTTCTATTCTTCGTTTGGGCCAAATATAATTTCCAGATTTTTGCTCCCTCTCGAGAATTGACATCAATGTTGTCCATAAATTTAGAGGATTTCTTTTTCCACCCTATAATTTTCTAGCACGTCACGCAAAGTTACAAAAATGCCCCTGAAAAAACTGGAAATACATGTTCAGAACGCACCAAATTTTGATAAAATGTAGGCTGAAATCGAAATTTAATTTCTGGTTTGCACCCGGACTTACATTTTCAATTTTGTGCTACACAGAAAGCAGAAAAACAATATTGAATAATACAAATTTCAAAAATTCAAAATACAATTCATATCATAACATATGTAATACATTAAGTATTTAAACGTACATCAAATATTACACTTCAACATCCACGTGGACATTGCAATGTCATGACAATATCACATACCAATCTCGAAATAGTCGCATCTAGCTAGATCATAACTTTCTCTTCAAAACGGGTAAACGTATTCCACATAGCCCGTATATCAGCACCGTTTTTTAGCTTAGAGTTGATGAACTCAAGCTTCCCATCTTTGTCACGGATGACTAGCGATACTCGATCTTCACAACTTTGCAATTGTCAACATAAGGTAGCAGGTTCTGCAATATGTATTGTTGATCTTTAAGAGGGGTGTACTTGGTGAACGTAAATTCTCATAATGGTGTATCCTCAATAAAGTGGACATTTCCAACATGCCATTTGATGTTCATTCTGGTTTTTGGTGTTTTGGTATGAAACAATATGCCAAGTGAGCTTATTTATAGTAGTTGAAGGCAAATATGGACCTTACAAATCCTATAATGTGATAAGGTGTTGACCAGATTTTATTTCCGATTCCACCTAAATATGTATTAGAAATATATTTTCGGTAAGTCCTCTGGGACTAAAAACCATAACAGAAACAGAAACAGAAACAGAAACAGAAACAAAAGCATACATAAAAACAAAAGCAAAAACCTCATGTATTGAAAGATGATATTTTTGGTCAAACTACAAAATGACTATATTCGACAGCATAATACATTGACAAAATGACATATACAATAAAATGATACCTAACTACTTAAATCATCCGAAATAATTGTCGCCGACGAAATCTACATGTGCTACCCCTTTTGACTTTTTCCTATTTTTTTAATTTCAATTTTGTTCAACTTGTTGTAGTCTTGCATCCTTTAATAAATTGATCGAGTCAGGTCTTGAAAGAGATTGTGTAATGATTCGCCCACTCCGATGATGTAAGTGGTATTAGAGTGAAAAAGAGATTTAGAATGGAAGAGTTTTTGAAAGGGTTTATGAAAAGATGAAGAAATGACTTTGATCATCCTTGTCCACGACCATGATGGTTACTGTTCTAAGTAATTTGCATTTTTTATAATAACAGAAATATATTTCTGATAATTTATAAAATGACTAGGTGACAAAAAATTCAATCTTTCCTCTATACAAACCGTAAACACAATACTGGTTGCAACCGAAACTACAATTTCAATTCTGTTTTATTCTTTTGAATAGAATGAAATCACATTTAATCTGTTTGTGTATGATATATGGTGCGCACCAAAAATATAATTCTGATTTCTAAAAAGCATTTTAAAAATTATATAGAATTTTTCTTTTCACTAGTGTAAAAATATTCCCTAAATTTATTATCTATCAACTTCATGAGATCATGTGAGTTATTTGAATCCATTAGAGTAAGAGTAGATTAATAAAATTGGTAAGATTGAGAGTCAACAAGTTATCTAAATAACACAACTAGTTTGAATAACAGTAGTTTAACAATCCTATATAGTTTTAAAGAGTGCCACATAATATTTAATTTTCATAATATTATAATATTTCATCTTATATAAAAGGATTTCTGCAAAATTATAAAATTTAATTTTTAATTTCTAAAAAGAATATCACATTTTATTTTCTATAAAATTATTTTTGTACGTGATTTCAACCATTGGTAAAATGACTAATACATCGCACATAAATAATTTTATAAGAACTAAAATATGACATTTTTTATTGAAATTAAAAATCAAATTTAAAATTTTTATAAAGACTAAAAACATATTTAATCCTATCTAAAATATATATACATATTTATGATTAAAAATATATATAACCCTATCTAAAATATGTATTTTTCTTTGAGTTTATTGCAATATTTTTTATGAACTTAACAGAGTCTTAGTTATCATGATTTTGTGAACGTATCTAACGTGATTACATGTATCGTTGTTAGTTAGATGAATGGAACTAACATTATACAATAGAATTAAGAGACCAATAAACTTTTTTTATAGATTAACATAAAAGATATTAAATCAAAGTTATATTGATTAACATCCAATTAATCTAAAAAAATTAATGAAACTTAAAAAAGATTGAGTAACAAAATTGATTGTAAAATTATGATAACAAAATTGATTGTAAAATTAAAAACAAAGAGATAAAATCATAAACGAAAAATTAAAAAATTAAAAGCAAAGAAATGAAAATTTGAGTACAACATTTTAAATATAATCATAATTTATAAGCAAAAGAAGCTCTTTCAACCACTAGTTTATATGATTATATGGCCCAAAACTGAACACAGCACGCAATCTCTCCACTCCACCACTCAACGGTAGATACATACTACTACCTACCGAACACAAACTGAATTGAACATATCCATGGCTACTACAACAACCTCGTCTTTTATGTTTCTTAAACCTCCTACCTCGTCACCTTGTCGTACCAGAATTGGATCCTCCAGAAGTTTCAAATTCATCAAAGCTCAATCTTCTGATGTCCGAAAGGAACATGTTGTCATTGTGGGTGGTGGGATCGCTGGTCTTGCAACTGCTCTATCCCTTCACAGGTTTCAACTCTAAAGTTCCTCAACTTCTCTTCTTTATCCACCATCATCAATCACTCTGAATCATGATGCATGATGCTCTTAACAGGCTTGGTGTTCGGTCTCTGGTGCTGGAACAGTCTGAGTCGCTTCGAACAGGCGGAACTTCACTCACTCTTTTCAAGAATGGGTGGAGTGTACTTGATTCAATTGGAGTAGCTGATCATCTCAGAACTCAATATTTGGAAATTCAAGGGTACATTAATTCGTTATTTGTTTATTTATTCACTTTTATCACCTGCATTGTTGCTAAATGCATATATCAGCTGAGTTTGAGCTGGTTCATAAATTCAGCTGTACAGGATGGTGGTGAAGTCTGAGGATGGAAGAGAATTGCGCTCCTTCAACTTCAAACAAGAGGATGAAAGGTATATAATTGTATTGTATGCATGAATATTGAAAATGTGTATATAATTGCAACAATGTCTGATACTGAGACGATACCAACACATGTTTCAATGTTTTGTTGTTGGTAGAATATTTATGAAATGTGTAAGGACTATTGTTGTGCAGCCAAGAGGTGCGTGCAGTGGAAAGGAGGGTACTTTTGGAAACCTTGGCCTCTCAACTACCTCCTGATACCATTCAGTATTCGTCACGGTTGGTCAAGATTGAAGCAAGTTCAAATGGGGACACCTTGTTGGAATTCATAGATGGGTCTAAACTACTTGCACAGGTCAGTCATTGTGATGTATATTGTATAATGTGTTTGGTGTTGAAATTAACTAATTCAACCGTGTGATTGGTTATGACTCGGAAAACATAGTGCACAAGAGGATCTTACAAACTTAGTGGACAATTCTGAAGTTCTGATTCTGAAAATGTTAACAAAATAGTTCCTTGTTCAAACAGATTGTAATAGGGTGTGACGGAATTCGATCACCTATAGCTAAGTGGATGGGATTTTCTGAGCCAAAGTTCGTTGGTCATTGTGCGTTCCGTGGACTTGCCTCGTACTCGGGTGGACAACCTTTGGAATCGCGAGTGAATTACATCTATGGAAAAGGGTTGCGTGCGGGATATGTTCCTGTTTCTTCTACCAAAGTGTACTGGTTCATCTGCTTCAACAGTTCATCTCCAGGTTCTTACTAGTAACTCCATAAATTGTTCAAACTACTTAGTTATTATTCATATGATAAATAGTGAAGTTCAATTGCAGGTCCTAAAATAACTGATCCAACTGTGCTAAAGAAGCAAGCTAAGGAACTAGTAGAAAACTGGCCTCAGGAGTTATTAAACATAATGGATTCTACACCAGATGACACCATAATTAGGACTCCGTTGGTGGATCGATGGCTTTGGCCAGCGATAAGTCCACCTGTTTCAGCAGGAAAAGTTGTGCTTGTCGGAGACGCTTGGCATCCAATGACTCCTAATCTCGGGCAAGGAGCTTGTTGTGCACTCGAGGATGCAGTAGTTCTTGCTAAAAGGCTCGCACGAGCTATCAACTCCGACGACACTTCTGTTGAAGATGCTTTTAAATCATATGGCAGCGAAAGATGGCCGCGCATATTTCCACTAACCATACGAGCAAATCTCGTGGGTTCTGCTTTGCAATGGGATAACCCAGTCGTGTGTTCCGTTAGGAACAATATTGTCATACCTAAGCTAGTAAGGCTTGGTCCATTGCTGGAACACACAAATTTTACTAGTGAGAGTCTATAAAGATGAAAATCAAGACTGGCACATGAATCTATATATAAACTCTGTCCGTCTGTTAAGTCAACTTAGTTGATAGCTCTGCACTAACAGGTAAATACATTATATTCAATCAATGTAAAGAGAAATACTGTTGTTCATTATTCATTACACCATTTAATGTATCAAAGCAAGTAAACAATCTATAGAGAAGACATAGAAGCAAATCTATTGATACAGAATTTGAATTTCAGCGGTGTAGTAGAACATGATTTGAAAGGATGAAACTGAGAACCTTTGTGATGGAAGTTAGTGGTTGTTGTGAGGGGAAGAGAAGAACCAGAGGATGATAGCGCAGAGAAGAACGAGAAGAGGAATAAGATGAACTGCTTGCTGGGCTGATCTGATACGAGAGAGTTCCTTCCGTGAAACGTGGGAGAGAGGATCGTATGTTGGTAGGTGGTGGTGTTGTTGATGTTCTGTCTCCATCTTGTCAAAATTCCTTCAAACTTTGTTAGCTGGATATTTATTTTCTTTTCTTCACTTTCGACTTTTTGTACCTTCCGCCGACGTTACTTGTGAATGCAACCAGACAAATGCTTCTTTAATTACAAAATAATAGAAATATTTTATTTTCAAAATGAAAAATAATACTTTCTCCTATTCAAAATAATTATCATTTAAAAAATATATACTTCAAAATGATGTACTAATAATTACGATTTTTAAAATTGTGTCCTTTATTTTTTTTACTATCTACTCTATTTTTAATATATTAAAAAAATTAATTTTATAAATATGTAATATTTTATGACAATATCAATATATTTTTTAATTTATGTACAAAAATCTTAAATAACAAGTTATTTTAAAGATCTTATTTTTTTTAATTCTAAATACTTTTATCTTATACACCTATCATTAGACTCCATCCTTACAATTTATATTGGTTCATCATTTTATCATTGTATAAATCTGAATTTTTTTATTTTCTTCTCATTTAATTTTGAAGAAGTTCATTGGAAGTTGAGAGAATTTGAAAGTGTTTTTTTTTACATATTAAAAGTCCTGAAGAGAAATTGGTCGATCCACGTAAACACATGAAAATTTTAAAGAAAATTTGCTTAGTTACATAGACCCAGAAATCTTACTACTAAGTTGTCGGGTGCAATTCATATTTAATGTTGTTTATCGAAGAAACTAAACTTAAATTGGTCGGTCCGATGACAAAAAATCAACTCTTTTAAAAATTGTACTTTGTATCCTACATCTAGTCCTATACTTCTATAATTTTATAAAAATATCATTTTATTTTTAATATAATTTAATTATTTTATCTTTTCACTTTTATTATTTATAAAAAAGTCAAAAATTAACTGTCCAAAAAATTGATTCGGAACAAATTTCGAAACACTTTGGGTAAGTATTCCAATTTATTTAAACACAAACCGAAACAATTTAATGATGTATTCCGGAAATCACAAAAAACATTTCGGAACAGTTTGTATAAGTGTTCTGGTATAAAGGACAAATTGTAAAACAAACCAGAACACATAAGAAAAAAGTTCCGGAATTTTGGAATATAAACCGAAACCCTTTGCAAATGTGTTCCGGTTTGTCAAAATCAGAATCGAAGTTTTCAAGGATTCGAACACGTTTTGATTTTTTTCGTATGGAAATTCCAGTCTCAGTTTGCCAAAAAAACGAGTCCTCCATAGATACGACGGATGTATTCACTACAATACAAACATTCGCTACACGAGAAAATGTTACTAGCTGGATCAAAGAAGTTGGATTAAGAAATAAAATCATCATTATTATCGCCGAATCGAAACCGCAAGAGAGGAAGGAGTAACAAGATAATTTTTGGGTGTGATAAAGGGGGGAAATACAAGGATAAAAGTGGAACTCAGAGTGCAACTAAGAGATGTGGATGCCCGTTCAAAATTAGATCGACTCCGTCAAAAGATGGGTTTGGATGGAAGGTAAATGTAAAGTGTGGAGTTCATAATCATGGATTACCTTATCGGCTTGAAGGTCATGCGTTTGTTGGCAGGTTGACCTCAGATGAAAAATAACATGTTTTTTATTTAACAAAGAGACATGTTTCTCCTAGACACATCTTGACTTCCCTGTAAGAGAGGAATCCTGAAAATATCACTCGGATCACTCAAATATATAAGCAGAAGAGTGTGATACAAAAAGAGATAAGGGGTCTAAGAACTGAGATACGACATTTGCTAAAGCTAATTGAGGATGCAGAGTATGTCTACTGGAGTAGAAAAAGAGATGACTCAGATATTGTGAGAGATATTTTTTGGGCGCATCCAGACTCCATCAAGTTACTGAATATTTTTTCCATTGTCTTAGTTATGGATAACACATATAAGACAAATAAATAGAGGCAACATCTCTTTGAAATTGTTGGCATGACATTGACTGAGTTGACTTTTGTTGTTGCATTTGCTTATATGGAGTCTGAGCAGTCATATAGTTTTTGTTGGATCCTAGAGAAGCTGAAGGAATTGTTTGTGCAGAAAGATTTGCGTCCAAAAGTGATTTTGACGGATAGAGATCTAGCATTGATGAAAGAGGTGGAAAATATCTCTAATATGTCACAGCAAATCCAGCAGCAGCATCTTCAGTGACATGTTGGGAAGTCCAGAAAATACCTCTAATAGGGAGGTGAAGAAGACAAGATACGTCATCTAAAGTAATCGTCATCTCACCAAATGGCATGTGAAATGACGATGTCTCAGAATGTCATCTCTCTACAAATGCAGTGATCAAATTCGGGTCTATCTTTGTCATACTGGATCTTTGCAAATGTGCAAGACCCGAATTTGTCACCCACCTTTCTATCTCTCTAGGGAGTTATTGGAGAACTCATTCCTTGAATTTTTGGGCGTTTGCAGCACATTTTAATTGTTTTTTAGATCCTCTTTCTTGAAAAAAAATGTTGAAAAAACGTAACATATTAATAAACTATGACAAAAATTAAATTAATTCATTTCACATTAAATTTTCATTTACTTACCTCTCCATACCACAAGTGTCGAGCACAGTGCTGCTCGTATCTAACTAATAGAGATAAATCTGATGGTCCACCTCGAAATCTCCTAGGCTCCTCCGGAGGATGTGACCCAGATCCAGATGCACTGTCGTTTCTACGAGAGAGACGTCCGTCAGGGCCTAATCTTCGAGGCATTCTGAAAAAAATAATAACATAAAAAATATTTTTTTTAAAAAACTGAAAAAAGGGCAAACCGGAACACTTGTGAAAAGTGTTTCGGAATGTATTTTGGAACACTTAGTAAGAGTGTTTCAGAATGCAGTTTCCAAAACTGTAACACTTTTACAAAAAGTTTCGGTGCATTCTTTGCAAACCGGAACACTTTCTAAAACTGTTTCGAAAAAATTACAATAAATCACCAAAACCGGAACACTTACTTTTGAAAAGTGTTCCGGTTCATATTTTTTTCCGGAACGCTTACTTAAATTGTTTCGGTGTGTATTTCTCTAAATCGGAAGACTTTAAGAAACTGTTCCGAAATACAAGCTAGTGAGAGGATATTTTTTTCTAAAAAATATTATAATAGAGGTACAAGTTTAACTGTGGGTCTTTCACTGTATCTTTTTAGAATAAATTTTAATGAAATGTTGGGCTTTTAATCACCGAAGGTCTTGTGTGTGAGGCATCTGGAATTGATTTTATTTTTCTTTTTAAAATTTATTAAAATTATTTTTTTGACTAGCAGTGCGTAGTCGAGAACGTGACGGTGGGGTTATTCAGCACAGAGGCTTGGGTCGAGGAGCTTTACAAGGTCAAAAGGCAATGGATGCACAACAAGTGAAGAGCAAAAGATGCACATGTGGAGTGGCCAATTAATGGTATATGTTTGTATATGGGGTATTTTCAATGGTGTGATACAATTGTTCCATACTTGTCTGATAGATATATACTTAGTTTGAATTCGGACAGTATATATTGTTTCCACCTCCTGATTATAACACCCATATGTTGATAAAAATGGGACCTCAATTTTTGATAATGGAGTTTTGTAAATTAAGTTATATTATATTAAATATAATACAAATGACTTTTGTAAATTAAGTTATTTTATATTAAATATAATACAACACATTTTTATTACCGAATTAACTGATGGCTTAGTGGTAGGAATTGTGGATTCGGGAATGAATTTTGTGGAAGGATGTGTTCTATACCCACCATATTGTTTTTGTTACAACAATTTATTTTAATTTTACAATGATGCCTCATTGATTATAGTTGGAATTGGATTGACAATATTGTCATACTACTCTATTTACAACGTTTATTGAATGCGTTTAGTCTGTTGTCCACCATAGTCAAGGAAGTCTTTTGACCTATAATAGTAAGTTATGACTTGCTATTAAAATTTTTATTTTTTTTATAAATATTTTTAGTTGTTTTTTTAAAATCCTACTTTATTACTCCTATATGTAATTTGCATTCCATCTGAAACAAAATCATAATATTGTTTGTCGTTCTACCCTACTTAATCAACTAAAACTTAACTTTTGCTCCATTGTTGACAAGCTCAAGGTTAAAGAGCCTCTGAAAATCGAAAAACCAAACACGGTAGCCGATATTAAGAACTAAGTGTCGGTCCATTGTTGACAAACTCAAGGTTGAAGAGTCTCTGTAAATCCAAAACCAAACACATTATCTGATATTAAGAACTAAGCTTTGCTCCATTGTTGACAAGCTCAAGGTTAAAGAGCCTCTGAAAATCGAAAATCAAACACAGTAGCTGATATTAAGAACTAAGGTATTTGAAGATCGTGTGAAAATATTTTTTTGCTGTTACTAATCGTAAATTCGTTTATTGTAGAATCAAAATTTATGGTTGCATGTATGTTATAGTCTTCGTTATCGTTAGGTGTGGTAACGTAGTGTTTATGGTGTAATGAAAAAGTCATTTTTGTTGCTTAGGTTTGGGTAGTCCGGAAAGAAATTCGTTTAGGGTTTGTTGATTCCGTTTAACTCCGTATGTGCATTTTATTCATTTTGAATAGGTGGTTGGAATGGATCCAGATCAAATATTATTAATTTTTCAAGGAACCTGGAGTAGTGAAAGCCATGGCAGTCCGACTGAGGTACGTGTTTAATAGTAAATATTAAGGGTACGTGTTTAATAGTAAAAAAACAACATTGATGTGTGTTATATATGTTGAATAGGAAGTAGGCGATGTATCTTTTTCGGGTTATGGGAGTTTGTCATCAGAAGAAGACAACGGGGTAAGCGAGGTTGGGGGTTGCATTTTTTACAACGAAACCGCAGTGAATTGTGTCGTTGAAATGGAGAAAATAGACTTCAAAGATATGAGTTATGAGCAAAAAATGCAGTACCATTTTCCAGATCAAGAAATAACGTTTATGTTTTACAATTAGTATGGATGTATCCATGGATTTGCAGGTAGGAAGAGTAAGATGGTAAGGAATGTCAATGGTGAAGTAATTCAACAAACATTTCTCTGTCATAGGGAAGGTGCTATAGAAGACAAACACAAGAATGGTGCAGTTAGAAAGCGTGGACATAAACCAACTAGCATGTGTGCTTGTTTGGTAAGAATCCAAGTACATGTTGACTACAGCACTGCACGTTGGTATATTAAATTTTTTTGATGATGTTCACAACCACAAATTCGTTGATGACAAGTATGGGCGGATTCTTCCTGCACACAGGACAAATGAGCGAATACGACAAATACCAAATGACGACCATGAGGAAATCAGGTATTCCAACCTCTAGAATTTATGAGTTTTTTTGCAAACCAGGATGGAGGATATGCAAAGCTTGGTTATTCTAGGAGAGACATGTAGAACGAAGTGTTTAAGAAAAGTGGTTCAAAGCAGTCAAATGCGGATGAGGCAATTGATTTCCGGAAGAGAATGTCAAATAAGGATGACATGATGTTCGAGAGACACACGGTCAAGGAAGATGGAACGCTTGGACATTTGTTTTGGTGTGACGGGATATGACGCATGGACTACTCTAGTTTTGGAGATGTCTTGGATTTTGATGCCACATACAGGAAAATAAGATACAATACCCCACTAGTGATATTTTCCGGAGTCAATCATCACAATCAAAGCATAATATTCGCAAGTGCAACAGTTGGCGATGAAACCGAAGAAAGTTATGTTTGGCATTTAGAGACTTTTGTGGAAGCGAGGGGGCAAAGTATCATGTATCCGTTATAACAAACGGTGATTTGGCCATGAGGAATGCGATTAAGAAAGTATTTCTAAAAGCTCACCATCGTTTATGTGCATGGCATTTGTTAAGGAACGTGACCAGTAACATTAAAAATCCCAAATTTGTATCCAAATTTAGGCAATGCATGCTGGAATATTTTGATGTTGAGGAGTTCGAGTCAAAATGGGATGCAATGATCATTGAGTTTCAACTACAAGATAATAGTTGGATACACGAGTTGTATGAAAAGTGGGGTATGTGTGCTACAGCCCACATTAGAGGTAAATTTTTTGCTGGATTTCGGACAACGTCTAGGTGCGAAGGGCTTCACTCTGAATTTGGAAAATATGTATCTGTTCTTTCAAATTTGGTTGATTTCTTGCAACAATTATTCCGGTGGTTGAATTATATGAGGTATAGAGAAACTAAGGAAGATTTCGAGTCATCGTACAACAAGACGGTTTTAATAAGTCAACACCGGTGTCTGGAAGAGTCTGCGGCCAACTATTACACCAGGTCAATTTTAAGATGTTTAGACCAGTTTTGGATAGAGCCTGTCGATGTAAGGTTGAGAATGTAACAAAGAAAGGTTAGGTTTTCATACGTAGTAAAAAAGTATAAAAGGCCAAATATCGAATGTGTAGTGGAATCCCTGGAACAAAAACTTGAATTTAACTATTCTTGCAAAAGATTTCAGACTTTGGTGATTGCATGCAAATATTTGATGTCTATTTTGCTATACATGAACGTAGTCAACATTCCCGAGTCCTTGCTATTAAAGAGGTGGAGGAAAAATGCGAAAGACGAGGTAAATGCTTGTAATAAATACTTGACAGGTATGAGGGATCCCACATTTGCAACGATTTATGTTACATTTGTTCAGCGCTGCAAAAAAATGGTTAATGCAACCCTTGAGTCTGGAAGCCCAGAACATTTAAGATCCACAATAGAAATGGTTGAAAAACAAACTGTAGTTTTAGAAGCAGTTTGTGGAGGCGTAGGTGGTCTGAACCCTAACATCGATATACCATAAGAAACAAGTTTAGGTAATCTGCCATATATAAAAAAGAGAGGAGGTGATTTGGCTTCGTCATCGCAAGAAGAACAAAGGACTGAAAATTCAAATAGGAGAAGTACGAGAAGGTGTGGAAATTATGGAACACTGGGTCATAACCGGGTGTCATGTAAGGTGCGTCAAAAGTCGCAAAACTTGGACGAGGATTCATATGGATATGTTGACAATAAAGACGATAGTGAAGAGTTTAACGTTGTGATGGTATATATTGTTAGTCATTTTTAAGTAATCAGTGTTATATTAATAATGGCAATAGAAAGCTATAAAACTCCTACTTCTCATGATATCTAGGAAAGTTGTAAAGGATGCGATAAACAAGGGATAGCTAGTACCAAACAGATAGTAAATCCGTAGAGCACTGCAAGCTAAGAATACTCCAGAAAACTTTAAGTACTGCAACCACGCAATAAGAGTAAATCAGTGAGAAATTCTCAAGGCATCAATAACATAGACGGAATACACGCTCAAGCGTATCCAAAGCAATAACACCTGCAAGAGAGGAGAAATCCCAACAAACAGACAACAGAATGTACATATATGTGTACAAGCCAAGGAAAATGTGTACATATTCCGATCAAGTGTACATACAAGAAAACCACGCAAGCAGACAATAGAATGTACACATATGCGCCCAAGCCAAGGAACATGTGTATACACATTCCAATACAAGGATACCTGTAAGAACGGAGTTAGACCGAAAAAGAAGATAAAAAGAATACACACGTGTGTGTACAAACGCAAAGCACATGTAAAAACGGAGTAAAACCCAAGAAACATATAATAGAATGTACACGTAGGTGTACAAGCGCAAAACACCTGCAAGAACGGAGTTGGACCGAAAAAGCAGATAAAAAAATAAAAAAAATGCACATGTGTCTGTACAAACGCAAAACACCTGTAAAAACCAAGAAACAGATAATAGAATGTAAACGTAGGTGTACAAGCGCAAAACACCTGCAAAAATGGAGTTAGACCGAAAAAGCAAAAAAAAAGAGAATGCACACGTGGGTGTACAAGCGCAAAGATCCTGCAAGTACGGAGTTAGACCGAAAAAGCAGACAAATAGAATGTACACATGGGTGTACAAGCGCAAATAACCTGCAAGAACGGAGTTAGACCGAAAAAGCAAGTAATAGAATGCACGCGCATGCGCACAAACGCAAAAACAATGACACTATGTCCAAATCTCAAGTACAAGTGCTCAAAATACCTTGCACATGAAACAAAGTGTCAAAATTAACAAAGCAAGTGTTAGAAATAAAGTTCGGAATGCAAAACCGATTGCAAATATGATTATAAACTAGTATAAGCATGCGAGAAGTGAAATAAAATCACAAAAATCGGAATGGGAAGGCGGTTTTCCGAAATCGGAGCGAAAAAGTGAACTTCTCGGAATCGATTAAGAATCACATGGTTTCTTGTAAAAACATCAACGGATTCAAAAACGTAAGCGATTTTAATTGATTCCGAGTGGAAGTCGCACTTTTTGGACCTTAAAGTGACAGGGCAGCGACTCTGTTTAGGCATGTTGTGCTCAAAATTTGGTTCCGAAACCTCCAAAATCGGTTCCGGAATGTGTCAAAACATGGGGGTCACATATGTTTACTTGGAACTTTCAAGCAAAAATGAGTCTCGACACATGAAAACGCAAAAATATGCTTACGGAACCACAAAACTCATGTTTTGAATTAAATTCCGAATCAAGTTTTTGTTTAATTTTGAAGTGTTAAAGGCATCGAAATTTAATCCATAACATGCAATCAAAAAGCCAAAACAAAATGCAACTCAAGTTATGTACAAGCTTAATCAAGTTACAAGTCAAAAAATGTGCGAAAATGCATGTAAAATGCAAGTTTTTATGTTTTGTATGTTTTTTTTAGGTGAGTGCAAATTCAAGTGTGTGTGATATCATGTGAAAATGATACATACTCAATGCATATTCCACCTAAATGCAATGCAAACATGTAAGAATGTCAAAAGCAATCAATTGCACAAATTGTCAAGTTGTGGTGAAATCATACTTGTGAAAGTGTGAATGAAAAGTGAGATTTCCTCATGTTTTCATGCCATAAAAATTGAACAAGAACATATCAAATTGATTCAAATATCCTACGTGCAAATGTACGGATATGCAAAGGTGCAATTTATGTCATAATGTATGAATTCAAAATGTGATGCAAAATGCACAAAATAGAAGCCTAAATACAATGCAAATTAACACCACAAGTGTATGTTTGTGTTATGTGTAAAAAGCTTCACACCGACACCTTTTGCGTCACAAAAACGGATCTAAGTCAAATAATCAAGCAAAACAAACGCAATAATCGGAATCCACACGGAATTTGCAATCAATTTCACTATTCGATTTCAAGAAAAGTTAAAAGTGAAAAATAACTTAAAATAAGTGCTTAATTGAATTAATCACTTACTTGAACTTGAAGTTTGATAGAACCGCTTGATTCTATGATAGAATTGCTTGGTTCTATGGCGGGGTGGTGGTCCGGCGCAGCTGACCAGAATTGGAGCGGTGGCTGGCCTGTCGGTCAAGGCAAGAGAGAGAGAGGAGCTCGGAAAATTAAAGGAGGAGGAAGGTGGTTTTCCAATTTCTTTGATTTTTTCTTTGTGTTGTCTTGAGTTTTGGCTTTGTGAGTTGAGAGAATTAGGAGAGTAGAAAGTGAGATTTGAGAGAGAATTTTAGCAAATGATTGTGTTGTTGTGAAGGAAAATGAATATATATATATATATATATATATATATATATATATATATATATATATATATATATATATATATAGTGGGAATTGAGCCTAAGAGTGCCTTGAATCCACAGTTAAGTCCAAATCGCGATTATCTGGATAATTTTCGCAATTAATTCAAAACAGCTCGATCCGTCGAGAATTTGAAGTCGGACTCTAGACGAAAAATGTTTGGAACGCGATTTTTCTATAGGTAGTCAATTTTTGACGCGATATGAATTTTTGAAGTTTCAGCATAGTTTTCAGGCGACTGACACATGCAGAATTTGATTTGCGCTCTTCGAAGAAAACGCCTCGTACGAGGGTCTTCTGATCAAAATTTGCAAGTGAATGTATCTGAGACAATCAAAACTAATGAAATTTGTGAACTTTTGGCACTGGTCCCATATCATTTCGACAAAAATAGAGCGAGATATGATTTTTCGAAGTTCGCATACCAGATGAAAATTGCTCGGTTCAGCTCAAAATTGCGTTCGAAGAATAAAAAACTGGTCTTAAACGGTGAGAAATCAGCTCCCGAGTTGTGAATGAAAGATGTAGAGGGATTTGATACGCAATTTTAGAAATTGGCTCTGCTCAGTTTCGAGTTTCCATCTTGGAGATATGAATTTTTTAGTGCGCAGAACACACGGTTCAGCTCTAAAATTCAGTTTAATCCTTTTGAGAAATCAATTTTTCCGAGGACCTTCCTCACATAATTTGCTTCCGGATTTCCAATTAAAGTTGTAGATAATAATGAGAGGGACTTGCCGGTCAAAAATCATCAGAAAATACCCAACGAGCTGAGAGATACACCTTATGGAGTGTCCAAAACGCATTAAAAACCCAAAATCCACTTTATTGAGAAATAAGCAAATAAATTCTTTTTCTTTGACGAAACGGCCTCTGATCTAAACAGATAAGTTGGAGAACATATTGAAATGATCCCAGAGCTTATGGAACCAAACGAAAATAGCTTTCCAACCAGAATATGTTGTATTGAGCATGTGAATCGAAGAATATCGATACCAGACTCAAAGTGATCTGAGACAACCGAAACGCGCCATTTCTTTCACCACTTGGGATACCTTGAACCTGGTAACCCCATGATCAATACTTTGCATATGACAACATGTATGTTTATGAAATCGAATTATAAGCCAGAAATACGGAAAAGAAGGGGGTTAATTTTGGGGTACAACATATATCCATTTTGATGTTCATAATTTCGGTGTTATTTCAAAATGTACAGATCCAAAATTAAAACTATCCAAATCATAATATGGGTCCCGCCTAACCTTTGAATTCAATCCTACAAGACCTATCAGATTCGTCTTGGGCCCAACAAATAAAGATTTTTTTCCAGTTAAATATTGTCTGTGTCAGACATTTACATCTTCTTCCTTCAACATAATTACTTTGTACTCCACATCTTTTTCTTCCCTTCAACAAACTAATGAACATCTTTTCTTTCCCTTCAACATAATGAACATTTTTAAATACTATGCGAAATATATTGTTTCCTATGTAGTATAATGTAGGACTTTTCAGTGGCATTTTCGTATTTCTTTAGAGATTCTCACGCAAAAGCTACATATACTAGGTTCTCCAATAACAAATCTTCCTCAACACGCATTAAACACAACAAAAAAAGGATAGTCCATTACGGTTTACGGGTAGATCAGAAATTTAACAAAAGGGAATGGTTGATTCTATTACATCTAATACACATGGGGTACTGCTTGGTCGATTCTATTACATCTAATACTTTAATACGGAATAGGTTGTCGCCAAAATAACGGATGGACACCCAAACAACCACGGTTAGGTTTAACCTCTCCCACAATTCATCCAATCCTCCACCGTAGAGATATGGTGATTCATCACCGGAATTGAAGTGAATCGTGTGGTTGCGTCCAACATTATCATATACATTCCACCTTGTCGGCAACCTGGACATATTAAAATTCGCAAATTGGTGTTCCACTCTGACACAACTCTACAAAAAAAAACTTTTCAAAGCAAAAAAACTATATCTCAAATAACATGTTAAATACAATCGATGAATGGGGAATATGCATTACCTCACAGTTTGTTATAACTGTCACAAATGAACCCAAATAGTGGAGTCTTTCAATGCTGATAATAAACTCATTTTCACCTTGGTATTCGAAACGTACATCGCCTCCTATTTCGAGTTCATAGGTATTGACAATAACCTGCCAGCCTTTTCGTTTGACAGTCGGCTCGATCATGTGCATGTCGCATTCCAACAGAAAATGGTTGCACCAATTTTCGTCATATACATGCCACACCTTATCAAGGTTTTCCGCATGATCATGGAAAAAAGAAAGTGGTACTGCTAACTTGGTCTGCAAAGTTAGAAACAACAGTTATTGTTAAAAACAAAATAACAGAACTTAAACGTAAAAAAAATTTGTTAAACATTCACCTATCGCCTCTCGTGAGTGTGATACCATGAACCTATGGTTTCTCTCATGTGGGCGGTTAATCGCAAGGCCATCGTGATTTGTGATTAAGTTTTGGGGATGAAGTTAAAAGTTGAAACCGTGAATTTTCTTGGGAGTTTACTAACAGCGATGGTGATTGATAATGCATGCCTCCCCTTATTTATAGTAGTAGGGATAGTCATTGGGTTTTTCATGAGTGGCACAGACACCTAACTGGACCTGTTCAGTTACTCCAGTTTTGTAAAAATCGATTTTATTTAGGGTTACTAAGTTACGGATTGGGATTCAGTAACTTTAGCCCGGGAAGTGCACCGTGACTTTCCCTATCTCTCACTCCTACAATTCTCTCTTTTTTTTCTTTTTTTTTTATATTTCAAAAAAATACCAAAAGTGGCCTAAAGTTATCAAAGTCACTGAGCCCAAAGTTACTGAATCCTTTTCCCTACCTGTTTTGGGTATGCACTAAATGTCATTAATTATTACACTCATACACCTTGAGTTTTAGGGGTTCATAATTGTACTATCTATACTACTCCATCTATAAGATTAATATTTAAATATTACAATCAAGGGTCGTGTCAATTATAAATTTCAAATGGCTGTTATCATTGCTCTCTAAACCCTTGAAACGGCTTGGCGTGACCCAATTATAAAAATGAGAAAAAAATTAAATCACCCCATTAATTGGCAAAAACATAATAGTAAAGAATCAACTTTCAAAAACCCTAGATTGAAGAATAAGCAAAAATAAAAAAAAACAGGTAAATCAAATAACACCTTACAAACTAGTATAAACCAATAAAAGACTTGTGTTCTATAATCTACCAGTTGCCACAAGTAAGGCTTCATCTGAACACCATCTTCGCCTCACACCAATTGTAGACACATAAATTTGTATGCGAAAATAGGTCGATGCAAACACATAAGTTCCAAAACTGAACAATAAACTTCCAAACATAACATTTTTCAAGCTAATACAACAACCCCCCCCCCCAACAGAGTTTTGTTCATTGACATCGGAAAAATAATATTTTTTAGATTCGTTGAATAATCAATCTATCTACACTACCACATAAAAAATACATGTAGTTTCAGAGACATCAATTTTAACCAAATCTAACAAATAATATTTTTCTGGTCTTGAGGACCATGAGCAAAAACTACCTGAATAAGCAAAATCTTGTGTTTCTCCTACTTAAAAAGAAATGAGCACCCTAAATGTGCAAACCATATATTTAAGTTTTTGAAGTGAACAACACATTTATTATACTTGAACTCCACATTTATTTGTGGGACCCTATTAAAAGAAACTGTTATTAAAATACTAATGTGTCAGTTGATTGTACCACTACTGGTACAATTTAAAGTAGAGCAGATATCCAATTTTTTGTTCTACAAATAACAATTTTTAAAGGGAATCGTTGTATAATTTCTCAGATTTTAATAACAAAATAATTTTTAAAATAAAAATATTACATTTTTTAAATATCTATCTCATGCATAGCGCCACTTGTAATTTTATTTGTCTCCATATGCAGTTGGCATTTAACCTAATCCACTGTTTGAAAAACGTCAGAGTCGAGGCTGATTTGACTGCTACAGATTTGCAACGTCACGCGCTCCACGAAAAAGGGCTGAACCGATATTAATTTGAAGGCTCGAGATTTAATCTTCAATGCATTTATTACTGATCTGACGTTTGATTGAAAGGGTATGGGGAAAATTTGTTCCTGGTATGTGATAATGGACACAATTTTTTTTATATACAATACTTGTTAATAAATGCGCACTGCCGTTTGATTTAAATCATACTTGTACATTGAGACTCAAAAATTAATCATTTTATATTTGTTCGTTTTTCATTCCACCTTATTAAAAAATAAAAAAACAATTTTTCATTCCCATAAACTCCCCATCTTCAACAATCAAGCATGCCTTTATTTATATGTGATATTCTCATACAGCCAACAGTAACCACATGGAGTCACATTCACATATTTGCAGAGGTATGTACTTACTAAAATAATTTGGGGGTTCATTTTTTAATATAACCTGATTATAACTATTTTTAAATTTGTTTAATATTTCGTAAGACAACGCCCGAAGTCCCTCCCCAGTTCTTGCACCAATTTTCTGTCGAATTGGAATACTACTGGTACGCCTTCGATCCTTGTGGAAACCATTTTTTTATTATATTGCGACCATAGTATCACAACGCCTTCTTTATCAAAAACCTCTTGGGAAAATGTTGTACACTATATGGGGCTTGACGTAATGGATAAAATTTATTTTGAGTATAAAGGAAAGAACAGGTTTTATATTAGATGTGAAAAACTGACGAGCCTTGGTTCTTTCACAACGATACACACTACACGTGAGGTGATATTTTCAAAATATTATTTGACAACTAATCTTACATAGTATTTTTTTACTTATGATCGCTATTAATACTATATTGTTGCATCTTAGATTAAAACTAAATTTTTCATATATTCATTTATTTCAATTGATCGGTGAAGTTGATCCTGTATTCCTGCAACAATTCATCCACAGTCTACCAGCGAGATGGAATGTTTATGATAGTGACAGTCATAACCATGTCATGCATTTAAATGGAGATGTCTTAGCTTTGGTGTTATTTGATGGCTTGGAAACTCTCAGGGATTTCTTCCATCTAACTGAAGACGTTAGAATTAGGATAACTTATTTCGGCAACTATGTTTTTCAAATCAGAATTCTAAGTGTAGTCTCAAGTATCGATCAATATCCAGTGTGACATTTGCTTCACAGTTCATAGTTGTATCATCATCACATCTATTTCTCATTTGTCATTAATAAAGTTGTTTACAATGTTATCATTTTTATGCATATTGTTGGTATGAATTTTGCAATTTATCTTTTTATTTCACTTTAAATTTCATTTGGATGATTGAAAATCGACTTGTTGAATTTTAAATGAACATCAACATTCAACTTGATTAAATATACTGGATTTTTGATGATAATAATTATTCTACACTGAAATTCTTCCAAAATACAAATCACACCAGCATTTGTAAATTAGTTCGCAACAAACATTTTCCAAAACAGTAGAGAAAATACTTGCAACTCGTTCAACTTGTAATTTTACACTTTAATTGTAATTTTAACAAGACATTACTAGTAGTATTTTTCTTTTGTGGATTCAAGCTCAGACACTTATACAACAATGGAAATTACACTTCATAAAAAAATCTTGATGAAATTGATTGTCCGAAATCCATACATTTGTGCTTCAAGAACCATATTCATTCCACCAGAGCAATTTCGTTATCAATTTCGTTATTCATTTTCTGGAGAAAAAATAATATAACTACCCACTATATCTCTAACCATGTAAGAAGAATTTCAACTATCTGCAAACACCAAAATATTTCGTTCCAAAACTGCAAAATTGGAACAGAAAATTTATTCTATAAATTCCGGAGAAACAAATTTAACTACACAAAGTGAAGTCCAATACATCTAACCTTCACCACTTTTAATCTTCAAAATAATGACGTTGATGGATGAAGATTAACGATTTCAATTCTTACAAGTATGAATTTCGAATTACTATTAAAACATGGAAGAAGAAGTTGAAGTTTCTGCAAACAAAAGTAAAGTGATTTTATGAAACTAAATTTTATGAAACCAGAACTTATGTACAAAAATGGAAGTCCAAGATTCATATTGGGCCTCTTAAATTACAAAAATGAAACTAGAATCCATAACAAATTGAAAAGGCCCAATACAAGCCCAACAAAATCAAATATTAAATATAATATTATATTATTTCTATTTTTTTTTAAAAACTACAACAGGTCACCAATAAGTTGCAGGTAATCAATCACAGTCGTTGAATATAAATAATATTATATCAAGAGCTTAAAATCTAACTTCTCCATGGTGGTCAAAATGTTGTTTGACCACCCTAAATGCCACCATTTAACATGATTTCAAATTACCAACTATTCATCATTCGTATATAAATATATCAAATTACACTAAATAAAGAAACCAAAATTTTTATAGAGATTTAAACATTCTTTCACTTTCATCATTGTAAATATATTATTTTAAAAATAATATTTTAGTCAACATGTATCGACCAAAGAGACTATCAACTTGTCCAATAGGGTCCGGCCACAAAGAAACTACCAAATCAATCAATATGACTCGACCACGAATGAGACTACTAAGTTGGCCAACAGGGCCTGATCATAGAGAGACTATCAAGTCATTCAACATGGGTCCACAAAGAGACTACCACATTGGCCAACAGGGCCCGATCACAAAGAGACTACCGAATTGGCCAATAGGGTCTGACCACGAAGAATCTACCAATACGATCAACCTCAAGTGGACTATGAACCAATTTTACGTCGACCCATAAAGAACTCTAAGCGTCACTTATGCCACAATGCCCCTGACTTATTAAAACATTCTAAACTAGACCAAAACTTTGAACTGGATCGAAAGTCTAAGAAATCAAACACTTCGCCCTTACCAGGCTTCGAGCTTAGGGGACTTATGTACATCCCTGGAAAATTGCAGTCTAAAATGTTGGTCTCAGATAAACACCTAAGTAATCAAACACTTCACCCTTACATGCTTCATGCTTGGGGGGACTTTTGTACATCCCAAAATAATTGATATTCGGGATGTTGGTCTCGTATAAAGAGGAGCTAGCCCGCGAAGGTACTACCAAGTCGGCTAGAGCATAGATCGCCCTCGAAGGTACTAAGTCAGCAAGAGCACAACTCAACCATAAAGCTATCCCCGAGAGCTAGCCCGCGAAAGTACTACCATGTTGGCTAGAGCACAATTCGCCCTTGAAGGTACCAAGTCGGCAAGAGCACAATTCGCCCACACAACTCACCCACACAATTTGTCTACAGAACTAGTCCACAAAGTAACCGATTCTCAGACATATATTCATGAATATTTAGGAGGATGTTCAAACATGTCTCCCATATGTTAAGTGTCGCATCAATAGCCATGAATACGACTTTATGACATAAGTTATTATTGTCCTACAAAGAAGGCTTAAAAAAAAGACCTCGACTTAGAACAAAATTACCCACACTCTTAATATAATACATCAAATTAGTGTAACCTCTCCTAACTTGCATCGAAGACGTGATCACATTATCCTTCAAGAACAAGTTTCCTCAGAAATCTCTGAAGTTGCTCACATATATGAAATAGTCCACACCCTTCATTTCAATTTTCAATATTTAAAGTCTCACCTAATCTAATATTTTGTATGGCCCAAATCTAACTATACTCTCTTTTATTCATTGGAGAAAATATGGTCCAGAGTAGAAAAATAGTAATGGAGGTTAGAGGGTCTCTTTCAAATCAAATATTCTTGATATTATTATTCTATAACCCATCCAAAATGAAAAGTAAGTAAGGTTTTGATGAAATTTTTGTATAAAAACAAAAGCTATAAGACAAGTATAAATGCAAAATAGTTTATGTTCAACTTTGAGTTTCATTTCATTCATGAAGACGAAGGACTAGGACAACAAGTAGACATAGACATTGATCCCTGTCTACTAAGATTAACAGACAACCCTTCTATGGATCTCTGTCTACTAAGATTAGCAGACAACCCTTTAGCCTTACTAGTATACAATTTTTTAACATTAGCACTTTGATCTTTCATTAATCTAGCTAAACTCCTCTTAGCATTAGTTCTAAACGGACAATTTGACGCCATATACCCATCCACTAAATGCAAATAAGCTTCCAAATCATGACAACAAGCAATATCAGCATCAGGCTTCAAATACGGCGACATCCTAGTATTAACACGTAACTCGGTTCCAACGTGCGAATATCCTAAAGGAGTGTTCTCTTCCAAGATATCAACCATTCCACTAACAACCTTTGAGTTTTTGATTTTCTCTTCGAGCTCATCGCTTAAGAATATTCCTGGCACCCTTGTAATCACGTCTTGTGTGTTTACTATTCTGAGAACTTTCACGTTATTCTTTTTAAGATGTTCTCCGAAAGCCTTGTTGCCCACTCGAGGCCCGCCGAATGAGAAAACTGCCACGGGCGGGACTTCAGGCCCGCACGTGCTGATCTCATTGGCTACTAGTAATGCTAGTGTTGCGCCGAGGCTGTGACCGGTTACAGTTATGCTTAATTCTTCACCTTTGTAGAGTTCTATGAGACGTTTTATTTCTTCAACTACTGATTCTGATAGGCTTTCAACATGGGCGCCTTTTGTTTTGTATAAGCTCATAAACCCACATTCAACTTTGGGCTTTGTTTGGTCTTGGGCTTTGTGATCGTTTGTTAAGTTAACTAATTGGGCTCGCATGTTTTCAGCCCATTCAAGACAGGTTGAAGTTCCACGGAGAGAGATCACGATATCTCTCCTTCCCATTCTGGCGATCTCTCTCCTATCGTCGCAAACTGCGACGAATCCGACCCAGCTTGATCGCTGGGTCATCCATCCAAGATCTGGAGCGACCTCGTCGACCCATTTGGGTAATCCAATAGATGACGTGGCGTAGAGACTTTTAGTAACTTTGTAGGATCTTTCCGGTAAAGAGACGTGGCGAGGCTGTGGTGGTTCGGTAGATGACATGGCGGGATCAGCGTGAAAAGCTTGATATGCTGCTTGGACTAGATCGCCGTAGCGGACGACTTCGCGGCGGAGATTGTCGTCGAGGGGATCTAGCATCCCTTTCCAGTCGTTGCTGCCGTGATATTGTTTCCAGTTGGCGGCGATGATGTTTCTTGGGGAATACTCGGCTGTTTTGGAGAGGAGGCGCTGGAGACGTTTGAGGTGACGTGGGGAGATTTCTTCAGCCGCTTTAATTTCCGGCCATAGTTTAGCTAGATTGAGACCTTGAAGGAAGTTTTTTCCTTTTTTGTCCTTGGAGTCATTTTTTTGAATGGGTTGTATTTGTATTTGTTTTTGTTGTTGAATGGTTGATGATTGTAATGGGTTTTGAGTTTGGAGGAAGTTATCAAGATTGGAGAGATGTAACCTTGATGGGTTGTTGTTTTTGTCAGTTTGATGAGAAGAGAAAGATGAAGATTGTTGTATAACAGAAGAAGAGTGGCATCTGAAACTGGGGCATCTTAAAGCTTGAAATTTATGAACGTTGGAGGTGAGTTGCATCATGGTGAAGAATTGATTGAAGAAAATTGTTTAGAAATGAAGACAGCGTCAATAAAAAAGATGATTCAGTTGTTGTTGTGATATTATTTTTCAAGTTGTGCTGTTCTTGAATGGATCAAGTCCTTATTAGGGGTATTTAAAGAGGTGGTTGCCATCTGGGTCTACACTTTGTATAAAATAATTGTCAACAAAAAAACGCATAATAAATAAATATCAGACTATTTATTTATTATAGTACTTGTACTCTAAGGATATCCGCGGTTTAATATCAAATTAAATAAGTATCCGCGCTTTGATTAAGGTTGCTTTTATATACTACTATTACTATAAATAAATAAGATTAGTTGTTTTAGTGTAATCTATGGTGATTATTTGACAGTTGACATTACAAATTCCTTTTTCACAATAATTAAAATTTTCAATTTTTTTTTAAAAATGTAAAAATATTACAAATTTACTATTAATGAAATGTGTGTCATTTTTTTGTAATTTCAAAAATTAAAAAGTAAAAATTCTATTTCTTTTAATTTTTAAAAATGTTAAATTAAAAATAGTTTTTAAAAATAATTTTGTAAAATTATGCTACAAAATAAACTTTACAATTTTTTAATTTTAAGAACTAAAAAAAGTTTTAAATACCTGAATAAACTAGCCTTAATTCATTTCAGTATAATATTAGTAAACTTGTTTAAAAGATTCATCCCACTAAATATTAGACAATGTAACATGGATTATAAATTCATCCCTCTCATTTTTCACTTTTTATATTCTACATCATCTATTTTTTCTTTCACATACATTCAATTTTTATTTATTATAATAATTTTGTTTAATAAAATTTAACACCCTACTCCACCATCATTTACAACACACTAAAAATCTAAAAATATTATTATTATTATTATTAAATCATTTTATAATTTTTTTTTAAAATTAATTATTTTTCAATTAAAATAATAATATTAAATATTCGTCACTAAATTGTTATTTCATGGACATATTATATTGTACTCAGTGTCTTAAATTATATAATATTTTAATTATTTATACAAATTTAAAAATATGATTAATTTTATATAAAATAAATATATTACAAGATAATGTGTAAAATAATTCTTCAATAATGACATCCTAAATAGAAATTTGTAAAATTAATTAAAATAAATAGTAAAGTGTGTGATAAACAAATAAACATTAATATTTTATTTAAATTATAAAACAATTTATAACTTGAAATAATATTTTTAAAGAAATTAATTTAAGATTGAGAATAATATAGATATAAAATTCCATGTGAATAATTTTCTTATTGTTTATCTGTAAGGTGAACAATAAAATTCCATGTTTCTTTGGTAAGTATGAATACACCAAAGGGTCTTAATTAGTCGAAGAGACAACTTTTTAATTTTAATATTTGATCTAATAGTAAATGTCTAAAGACTTGTTGTTGATGGGGAATTAATGAATTTAAAATAATGAATATTAAATGAAAATATAAACAAAGTCAAATATTTTAGTTTAAATGAAAGAAAATAAATTAAAAAGTATTTTGTTTTCTAAAAGTAAATACTCTCCATATGGACCGCGTTTGTATGTTGAGTGTGAATTGTATGTTGAGTGTGAATTGTTGATAATACGTTTCCATTTTGCCAAGTTATATGGAAAGTGGGAAGGAAGTAGGAAGTCTCATTTTATCCCATCAATAGTCTCTATGGCAACATCACTTTAATATGGAAATGCCATTTTTGTCCTCGTGAATTTTGTTTGCATTTGGTACGAATATTATATTGTTTGACATTCTGTTAAGAAATACTCTTTGACATTTTTTAAGCAAGATATTCGTTTGGTAAAAAGTGGTTGGTGGTTTATCTGATATTTAGTGGATTAATTTTTTATCATTTATTGGTTAAATTTAAAATAATTTATAATTAATGTTTTTAAAATGAAAATGCCAAAGAATAATAAACCCAATAAGTTAATAAATAAAATGTAAATTTACTATTTGTATATTATATTTTTTTTCATTGTTTGATAATCAAAACTAGAGTGGATTTGTAAAAAAATGTTTAGCATGGTAAGTGAGAAAACAATACATCAAAATATTTATTTTGAAAAATTTTAAAATAAAATTATATAAATAATTTAAATTGACAAATATTTTGAGACAAATAATATATATATATATATATATATATATATATATATATATATATATATATATATAAAATTTTCTAATAGTAATAGTTGAATATTATATTATTATTATTATTATTTGAATAGTAGTAGTTGATTATTTGAATATTTTTATAAAATAATTAAATGAAGTCTTATTGATTTTTCAATTAACCTTTTTATAAATCAAATATTTTTTCAAAAGTTTTAAAGTAAAATAGACTTTTTAAGAGATTAAGCGTGAGGAGGAATGTGGTTATTATAATATGAGATTGAGTTATTGATTATGGCGAAATTCCAAAAAAAAATCTAGTTTCGAGATCGGAACGGGTTTTTCTATAGTAATATGTGGAATATGAAAACTCTCTCTAGAGGTAAGTATTTATTGTGGATAATCTGTAAGGACTATCTATATTTTAGAGTGAGACTCCGCAATCACCACGTCCCATGCAGGATGGATTGTCCGTTTTGTGGTAGTAATAATGAAGATGATTGACATATTTTCTTTAGGTGTTCGGATATGAATCTTTGTTGGCGGAAAATAGGTTTGAATAATATTATCAACCATAGATTATTGGCTATTCATGATGTTAAGTCGGTTATCTTTGATATTTAAATTAAAGAGGATAGAAAAATAGTCGGTAGAGTTGCCGTCATGATGGAATGTATTTAGAAAAATAGAAATGATATGGTATGAAATAATGAGAAAGAGGAAATTTCTAAGCTAGGTTGGCTTGCTTTTCAGCAGTGGTAGAAGTGGCTTTTTTGTCCAACGGGAACCGGTTAGTAATAACGGGCATAGTCGGTTGTTATTCTGGAGTTCTCCTGATCTTGGCTGGCTCAAATGCAATATGAATGTTCGGTTCAACAAACAGTTGGGAACTTATAATCGTGGGTGGTGTGTGCGAGATCACTTTGATTTTTTTTTAGTGTAGGAGCGGTATGGGATATTGGTAATCTTTCTATTATTGAAACGAAGGCCTTAACACTCAAAGAGGCTATCCAAGGAGATATATTTTTGCAACTTGATCGTGTTATCTTTGGAAGTGATTCTCTTAGGATGATTCAAGCGTTGCGGTCCAACCACAATGGCAATTTGGAGTTTTTCTTAATCATAATTAAGAGCTATTAGAACTTTATTACTTTCTTTTCTTAACTTTGAGGTAGAGTTTATTAAACATCTAACGAATATGATTGTTCACTTGATAGTGAATGGTGTCTCCTGATGTAAACGTTGTTTCTTTCTTCTTATTCTTCTTTGTAATGAACGGTTGATTACTAATATGAAATGAATTAGTTTTATTTTTGTAAAAAATAAAAAAATAAAAACAAACACCATGTTGAGAGAAAAAACGAAGTAAGGCTTACTATACTAGTATTTTGGTAGAGTGAATAATGCTTTCGTAAGCTATTTGGTGGAATTGATTGAGACAAACGTATTTATAAAGCAGACAAAGTCATAAATGTTTAATACTGTGATGTTTTCTTTTGTCATCTCAGTAACGCAATGGTGTTATACTCAAATTTGAAGAGGGAACTTTGACGCTTAAACACAATTTGAAACAATTCAAGCATTCAACATAATGTTAGACATGTCTGCTTCACATTAGGCATAGTCCCACTACTTAGGAGCAAAACAATTTGAACATTGAAAGAAAAATAAATAGAATAGTTCAAGTCAATTACTTTGCGTCAGAGGCAAAAACACATATAACAAACGAAAACATCAAAGTATTGAACATTTATAACTTTGTCTGCTCTATGACTTATGTTTGTCTCAATTCAAACAAAAACGTTACTCACACTATACCAAATTGAACGTTACTTTGCTTTTTTAGTACTATATTGTTATTAATTATTATTATTATTATACTAATAATAATAATTCTTATTATTATTTATTTTATCTATAAATAAAATTTGTATGTATTCTAATGTATTTTATGAATATTTTTCAGTTGTTAATTAAATCATCCATAATTCTTCGAAAATAATCGTACTAATAAAGCAGCCGGGTGCACAGCAAAATTATGGTCTTTATACTGAATTTATACCTTTTTTTTTCCTTTGACTGATTTATCCTGATTACTTTTTGTTTTTTTTATATATATATATATATATATATATATATATATATATATATATATATATATATATATATATATATATATATATATATATATATATATATATATATATATATTTGAATATTTTCTCTCTTAATTTCTGTTCAAAGGCAAATTGTTGCTGGCATGCGAGTACGCCAAAGCTTAATTAGCAGCATGCACCAAATAAGACCTGAACTATAAAGTGAATACATATACGTTTCCAAGTATTACTTTGAATTAAGTTAATCGATTTATAAAGTTTGTTAGCTGTTTGTGCGTAGACTTTTCAATTTAAAAATAAACCGAGGTTTTTGCAACAAAAAATCGATTTATAAAGTTTGTTTAGCTGTTTGTGCGTAGACTTTTCAATTTAAAAAGAAACCGAGGTTTTTGCAACAAATTTTCAAATCTATCAATTTTTTGTTGTGAAAAACTAATAAAAATATGACTAATAATAAGAGATCATCTTAGTAAAGGAATTACAAAATATAGTACTTGATAGGGATGTTCGCGGTGCGGTTTGGGAGGTTTTAAAGCAAAAAATCATCCGAATCGCGAGAGAAAAAGGCGTGCGGTTTGGTTTGGTTTGGTTGGTTTTTAGAAAAAAAATCAAACCAAACCAAACCAAACCATTGCGGTTTGGTTCGGTGCGGTTTGTTCGGTTTTTTATAAATATTTTGTTGAGCTATAGATACACATATAGATAACATAATTTTGTATTTTGTCATTCACACACTATCAAATAACAATAAAACTCATCATATTTGGAAAATAATTTTTCATTTAATATGTATAAATTAAATTAAACAAAAGTGAAATAATAAACATAAAATAATAGCATAAAATATTATAATAAAACAAAAAAAAAAGATGAGATGAGAGATTAGTGAAGATGAAAAATAAATAACATAAAAGAGAATAGATTAGAGATAAATATGTGCGATAAAACGAAATTGAAATAGGGAACATTTGCATAAAAATTAGAAGGTGAAAAAGAAAGAATATAAGAGAGTAGAGATTAGAGAAGAAGATGCAAGATGTAAGTGGTGAAGATGAAGCGATAATGCTATGAGAGATTTAAGAAAATTGAAACTGAAACCATAAGTGTAAGGATGAGAAAATTGTTTGTAATCATAAAACTAATATTTAATAAGTTTAGGTTTGAGGTAGATGAAAGTTAAGTAAAATTTAGGTTATACCATAATGCGGTTTGATTCGGTTTGGTTTGGTTTACAAAATACAAACCGTAAACCGAACCGAACCATGCGGGTTTGTTAAAAGATAACTCAAACTAATCCGAACCAAATGCGGCTTTTTGCGGTTTTGATTTGGTTTGGTTTGGTTTGCGGTTTTTTATTGGATTGGTTTGGTTTTGAACACCCCTACTTGATGGAATAATAAACTTTAATTTCATTGTCCTATGCATCAATGAGTTAATTTCTTATAAAGTCATTACAGTGGTATTACATATTTATATTAAATGTGTGTTTGGATTGGTGTTAGACAAAATTGATTTTAGCAGAATTAAGTTTGGTAAAATAGATTTTATCCGAATTAAATTTAGTATATGTTTGGATACATTTATATAAAAATGAGTAGAATAATAAATTTTAATGTAAAAGTCATTAAGAATTAATTTTGAAGACAAAAACTATAAATTCTAACTTTAAGTAGAATCAATTCTGAAGACATGATCAATTATATTTTTGTCTAACCAAACATCTCAAAATTACTTATAATCAATTTTATACATCTAAAATTATTTTTGCCCCTTCCAAAAGTGAAACCAAACATCACTAACTTATGCATGTTAGGCTTATGTTGTTGTGCATCTCTCCTATGTACTCATGCATGTGAATCATTATGTTAATGTATGCATACATGGTGCAACACTACATATGTGTGAATTGGTGGTGAACAAAATTGATTTTAGTAGAATTGAGTTTGATAGAATTGATTCTAATAAAATTGAGTTAAGCATAATTGATTTATGTTTGGATAAATTTGTGTAAAAGTGAGTTGAACAATAAATCTGAGTGTAAAAATCACCCAAAATCAATTATGGAAGTAGAAGCTACAAATTCTAGCTTCAAGTAGAATCAATCCTGGAGGCAGAATCAATTATACTTTTGATAAACCAAACATCACAAAATCACCCAGAATCAATTCTACATCTTTAGAATTGATTTTAGGACTTGTAGAAGTCAATCCAAACATGCACTACATCTATTTAAGCTACACTTCTTATAGTAGTCAACAAAAAGAAATTTATAATATACAAAGTTTAGAGGCGGAAACAAACGAGTAAAATACATTAAAAGTTGAGGTTCCCTAAACAACTCGAGGGGTTAAACCAACAATGATTAAGATATGCCCAAAAATTCTTCTTTTTTTTTTACTTGAGCCGCCACCAACCCTTAGATTGGTTAAAAATATTTTGTATGTACTGAAAAAAACCCAAATGACTAAGACCCAATTCTACTTAAATCCACTTCATTTGACCCAAGGTAGAATCAGTTCACACACCAAGAATAAGGTATAACCTCTCATCTCTTTTTTCATTACACTCATATTGAATCTTGAATTGACTTGGACATTGGAGTGCTAACCATACAGGTCCGCCCTAAGCCACCGTAAATGAGATTAGAGCCACCATTCAGAATCATCAATTCTTCAACTGCATCCATTTTTATTTTTGTACATAATAGTGGCGCCGTCTACGGGAAACAACTTCTAATTCCTACGATCATAATAACTTGTTTACGCAACTCGATCAACGATCTACTATGTAGGATAGAAAATCTCTCTGATTCGCCATACTTTCAAGAGTTGTTACAAAAAATTATAAATAAGTTACAAGAAAATAACCAGACAAATTCTTAAGAGTAAACCACATTTCTACCTCCAAAATATTATTTTAATCTCTTCAACTCTCTATATATGAATCACATAGGTCTGAGGTGCTTATTAATATTTTTCAACTCCTACTAGATACCAACAATGGTTTCCCTAAACCATTTTATCTCAATGTTTTTCATTACTAAGATTGTCACCTCTTTCATTTGTCTTCAACTGTAAAGTTATGAAAGTGAAATATATATATATATATATATATATATATATATATATATATATATATATATATATATATATAGTCTTCACAACTTTCATAACTTTACAGTTCAGACTTCAGTTAATACTATATATAAAATTGGTTAATACAATCATAACTTGGTTAATGAATTCTCATACGTAAAAAAAAATATTAAATAGTAAAATAAAACTGGTTAATGTAGTGTAAAAGTTGGTTAATACATTTATAATTTAGTGTCAGAAAATGGTTAATAATATATATTTTATTGGTTAATAAAGTAGTGAAAGTGGTTGATGAATTATAAATAAAATAATTAGTTAATGACGTATAATTTTGTGGTTAATACAATTATAAAGCTGATTAATGACACAATCATATATTTGTGTTATGAAATAAATTTAAAAAATAAATATTATTTTAAAAAATAATATTATTTTATTAGAAAGCACTGTTCACCGTATAAATATGGTGAACATTGTATTGGTGTAAGTATATTGTAATGTTATTTTATATATACAAACACATCTATAAACTAAAACAATGAAGTTCGATATAAACAAATTGAAAAATCAAACCCAAATTCTGACTGACTGAATCATTTGTCACACTCGATCTACTATCGCATTGTCGTTGTTGACTACACCTCCAAATTTATTTCTGATTTCAAAAACTAAATATATTTAAGTACGAGGATAACTTCTAATTAGTTGTCTTTGTTTTTTTATTAAGTATTGCTATTGACTTACGTAATGTGTTTGGTGGTCAACACATGTTATTTTATGATATAGAAAGTATAATTATGTTTTTATTTTATTTATATTTTTAAAAATATTATTTATGTCAATATGTGAGTATTTATTTGGAGTCTTAGTTTTATAGTATATTATATTTTGAACATAAAATAAATAAATAATAAAAAGAGAAGATAAATAATAATAATAAAATTGAAAATAAATAACAAATAAAAAATTATGTAAATTAAATAAAATAAAAGAAGGAAAGTTTAGCAATAAAATTGAAAAGTATAAACAAGTAAAAATATTGTGTAAATATAAATATAAAACACAAAACTATTTTAAAAAAATCAGTTCAAAGTAAATAATTAATAAACATATAAAATTGCGAAATCTCACACAAGATGCAAAACAAATAATACCTTAAAAAATAGCATACACTAAATGTATATTGAGATTAGAGTGGTTAGGTTTCAATTTAATACTTTAAGAAAAAATAACACATAAAGGTGAATACAACTTATTTTGTAAGTTTATTAATTTAAACTCCTAGGAAATCCAAGTAAAAATTTAAAAGGTTTATAAGACACTAACTATAGCATTTGTCTTTATTTCTGTTCATTGACAAATGACAAATCCGAAACCTTTCTATTCCCGAAAATCTGGACAAGGGATATTATAGTCATAACATGCAAGACAAGCTAGGCGCGTTATCAAGTTTTTATAAGCCATATAAAACAAAACACATACATTTTATCACACTAATGGTTTGTTCCATACAGTATTTGAGTGAAGACAAGAGACAAAAGGACAAATAGGTATGAACTGCAATAGTTTATTTTCAACAAAAGACAAAAGGAGACATAAGGCACCTGAATTATATATTTTTTATTCAATTATTATAAAATTTAAGAACTATCTTGCCTTAGCTTTTATGAGAAAGTAACAACAAAATTTGTTTGATTGAGAAGCTCTTGATGAAGAAGAAGTTGAGATGAGAGTGAGAGTTTAAAAAGATGAGAATGTGAGAAATTGAATGGTGCATGATCTTTTTGCTATAAGGTTTTATTAACATCATCATAATATGAAGAACTCGTCCATGTTCGTGTATACATGATATATTATTCTCTATAACTAATTTAATTAGCTTTTAACTACCTCAACTAACTCCGCTCTCTTACTTTAATAAAATCAAAAAGTTAATTCAAAATAAACTATTTTAAAGATTAAATGTTAATAATATTTTAGATTTTAGAAAATCAATGTTATTGGTTCAATTCTAATCAGTGTCATCAGAGGCTCTAGTTGGGGCGTGATAAAAAATCACAATTTTATTTAAGTGCATGTAAGAGCAAACCAACATGGTGATTTTATCAAAGACCTAAGTCAAACAAGATAAACCAAAGAGTGAATCTTAGTGATTTTATCAAAGGTCTAATTCAAACAAGATAAAGCAAAGATTGTGAATCATCGTGCATGACGAGAATGATGAAATTCATTCAACATGGGATCACAAGTTCTATGCATACTATGATTATTGAGAAATACATATGGAAAACTCTTTCAATCGAAAGAGTTTTGGACTTTATTAAAGAGCACAATCTCGATAATTTCATCAAATTTCACTCCCACAAAGATCGAGATTATTGAAGAAAGTCGTAAAATTTAAAGGTAAAAAATTATATATATTCCAAACTATATATAGGAATATAATATAGACCATTTTGAATTGATACATTAAAGGCTTTATGTGATTCAATGAAGCGGAAATATCAAAATTAAATAAAGGTTAAGGGAGAAGAATTTTAAGTGTTAGGACGAGAGTTCAAAAATCTTGAAATAAAAAAAAGGTGTGTTAGTATCAATCGTTAGTTGGTTCAGTGTTTATTGATGATGAACTTGATAGAGAGGACCATGCTTCGATCCCCCGTAATTTCGGGGTCACTTCTAACATAAATCAAATTTACAAAGACTTAAATAACAGAAATAAGGGCAAAAACAAAATAGTTGGAGACTTTATCTGTTTTCCATGACTACGACAACTTTAGAGAAGGCGAGACACTTCTTAAGCATCAAAGTGAACCAATCAAAATAGTGAACCTTCATTTTGGAATCCTAATGATAATCTCAGAGAAACAATGGTAAATTTCTAAAAGTGTGCTCTTGGAATTTGGGAGATCCTTGTAGATATTTAAGAGAGATTGGGAAACATTTCTAAACTAATTGTACTTGTGTGGTTTATATATAGAGAGTTTGAAAGATAAGGAAACACATTGGGTAAAAGATAGGGTTTATTCTTGGAAACTTGAGTGACTTTTTTCTTGTAATTCATTTGCGCTATTTTATAGCAATTGTTGAAAGTGTAGTGAATTAGAGAGCTTACCTCTTCCATTGAGTATATCATTTGATCGAATTGGATAAACAGGTTATTGTGTTTATTGTCTTTACTTTGTCTTGTTCTCTAGAGTTAAATTGTTGTCTTCTTGCACAAAGAATTATTTTTATTGAAGATCGTTTATTTTGATTATCATTGGTCTTTATCACCACGCATCAAATTTATTTGACTAAATTACAGTTTTGATCCCCCTATTTTGTTAGATTCGCGAAATTAGTCCCCATGTTTTAAATCCATACAATTTTGGCCCCTCTATTTTAAATTCAAACAGTTTTAGTCTCCCTCTCATGTTTTTTTTATAGAAAATCGATGAGATTTTTTGTTTTTAAACTTATATTTTTATCTATAAAGTTCAATAATAAATTTATATATATGATGATTTATCATATTTTATAGGTAATTTGTTGTTTAAAAAGTGAAAACATCATTAATTTTAAGTGCAAAAGTATGAGAGGAGGGCCAAAACTGTTTAAATCTAAAATAAGAAGACCAAAACTGTTTAAATTTAAAATAAGGGGGCCAATTTTGTGAATCGGAGAAAATAGGGGAACCAAAACTATAATTAAGCCAATTTATTTTAGCAATTGAACACTGAATAATTATGATGTTCTTTTAATTATTCTATCAATTTGACAACAAAATTAAATATTAATAAAATATTTTAATTTTTGCAAAGTCAATTTTAGTCGCAGACTCTTGCGTGGATTTATATATACTAGTACACATTTTATCTTTGTATAAAAAGTACTACTATTTTTTCCCACAATATTGACATTGATTAAAATTGTGTTTTTTTATATTAACTACTACCTTCGTCTTAAAATAAATGTCACATTTATAAAAATATTTGTCTCAAAATTAATGTTGCTTTTAATTTTGTGTAATTTTATATTTTATCTTTCAATTTCATAGAAATGATTGTCATGTTTATTCATCCAATCTTATTCAACCTTACACATTATTAAAAACTCCTTTATATATAGCTCTACATGCATGAAGATCTTAGTTAGTTAAGTTTGTTACATACATCTATGCATGATGATAAGTTATTGTCCATATCAGATAATGTACATGCTGATGATATGTTGTTATCTTTATTTCATCATAAGCTTCTCTCTCTCTCTCTCTCTCTCTCTCTCTCACACACACACACACACACACACACACAAGCATATGGAAAGGTGAGGGCCAACTATTTGAGCTTGGTGTGAAGCTCTTGAAAAGTTGCAGAGCCTAAAGATTTTGTTAGAGTGTCTTAAATTGTATTAAGCTAGGGACTTGTTGAATCTTCATGAGTTTGGAAATTATATTTTCACGAACAAAGTGAACATCCAACTCGATGTTTTTGGTGCGAGCATGAAGGATATGATTATGATACAGGAGAACAACACTGAGATTGTCGCACAAGAGTGTATGAGAAAGGAAGGAAACATGTAGCTCTCTAAGAAGGGATTCTAGCCACAATAAATTTGATGTCGTTTGTTCCAAGGCACAACACTCACCCTTTGTGCTTGAGAGAGCCACCAAGTTCTGCTTCTTAGATCTCCTTAAAACAAGATCTGGACCAAAAAATGCATGAACCATAAGTAGAGCCTATTATAATTCCCTAGACTGACTTTCAGAATTATAGAATGACCGTAAGAATCAACACAAGATTTTTCAACATATTTTATCCTCACTCACACACTTTCTGGAAAACTTCCTAAAAGGTCACCCATCCAAATACCACTCCAAGTCAAGCAAGTTTAACTATGGAGTTCTTATTTGTCAGACTACCGAAAAAGAAAATGCATCTTGTTTGTATATGTAATATCATATCTGCATGCTTTCTGGAAAACTTCCTAGAAGGTCACCCATCCAAATACTATTTCAAGTCAAACACGTTTAGTTATGGTATTCTTATTTTTTACGCTACCGAAAAGAAAATCCATCTTGTTTGTATAGGTAGTGTCAATCAATCCTTATAATCTTTCCTTCAACCATGAAGTACCATCACTGCACAACTTCAGGATCCCTCTCATTTGGATGTGAATTTGATTTTTTACTAGAAGCTGGCAGGAGTCGTCCATTGTCATGCCTCGTGCATTAAAGACCACTCCCCGCCCTCATCGGGCTCGATTATTACATGACCACCAGATTTTGCTTGGTTCATCCTCGAACTCAATCGTATTGTATTGGGATATTTCTACTACCCTGGACTACTTTCATGATTATCGACTGACCCCACAAGTTAACACGGGTTTTTTCAGCATGTTTTGTTCTCACTCACGCGTTTTCCGTGAAACTTCCTAGAAGGTCACCCATCCAAATACTACTCCAAGTCAGGCATGATTAACTACGGAGTTCTTATTTGTTAGACTACCGAAAAATATGTCTCTTGTTAATATAGGTAGTAACAATCAATCCTTATAAGTCTTCTTTCAACCATGCAGTCTTATACTTGCACATTCTCTTGATCCTTCTAATTTCGGTGTGGATTTATTTTTTTCCTAAAAGTTGCCAAGAGCCACTCATTTTTCATGCCCCGTACACCGGAGACCACTCCTCATCCTCGTCGACTTCATCTTTTACACTTATCATCAAGATAACTCGCCCAATCATAATCATTGTAGACGCGAAGACAAATTTTATAGGATGGTGCAATTGGAGATAGTAAAAACTCGCAATTAATGGTACCACTTAAATACCTCAGGATACACTTGATAGCTGACCAATACATATTTAGGGAGAGGCTCAAAACATACAAGCTTTATTGACACGAAATGCAATAACACCATAATAAAAATGATGTTCACATTTATTCATTAAATCATCTTCAACATTACACACAACTAAAACTCCTCTATATATAACTCTACATGCATGATTATCTTAATTAGTTAAGTTTGTTACATACATCCATGCATAATGATGGGTTATTGTCAATATGAGATCATGTACATACGACATACCGATGATATGATGCTATCTTTCTTGTTTTTCATAAGCTACTCTCCTAATACAATTGTATCATATAGCAGAGTCGGCCCAACATGTTAAATTGTAATTCGATTTTGTCAAAACTGTGAGTATCGAAGGGTGGGTGTCCAGTCGAAATTGTGGTTTGATAGATTAGATTTGTTTTAGATTTAAATTGATTTGATTTAAATCTAGAATAGAATAGATTTGAATTAGTTCCAAATAGATTATTGCGCTTTTATAGTTTTGGGGTTTAGCTTAGGGAGCAAGCTAACCTAAATCTATAAATAGTGGGAGTAACCCCTATCTTTGTAATCAAGTTGTATTCACTGAATTTTGCAGTTGCAAAGTGAATAAGAAGTTTTCCACAATTTTTGGGCAGAGAGTTACTCTACAAAAAATAATTCTTTCTTCGTCTTCTTTCTTTAATTGTTCATTGTCATTGTGTGGTGATATCAATCTTGTTCATCAAGATTGGTAGAAATTCATCATAGGTATTGTGGATTTCCAACATCTGGTATCAAGAGCTTCGGTTAATCGATTCAAGAAAGGAACAATCAAGAACGATCGTGGAAGAAGAATTCACGATGGGAGTGAAATATGGGAATGCAAATTATCTAATAAGTCTTCCAATTCTGAAAGTAGATAACTATGAGAATTAGTGCAAGCAGATGAAAGTTTTCTTCGTTGTTAATGTATGTGGGATCTTGTAAAGGATGGAGTAAAATAGCTTGAAGATGACACTACAGAAGAAGAAGAAAAGAAAGAACATACAGAATCGGAGAAGAAGAGTTATAAAGCTCTCTTTATAATTCATCAATGTCTGAGTCCAGACAACTTCGAATAGGTTAGTGATTCAGAATCTGCAAAAGAAGCTAGGAGATTCTTGAGAAATCTTTTGGAGGCGCTGAAAAGGTGAAAGTGGTGAGGTTACAAACTCATAAGAGAACATATGAATTGCTTCAAATGGAAGATAATGAAAGCATATATGATTTCTTCACTAGAGTTACAAAACTAGTGAATCAAATCAAGACATGTGGAGAAGCATTAACAACAAGAGTTGTTGTTTCAAAGATTTTGAGATCTTTGGCTCCTAAGTTCGACCATATTGTGGTGGCTAATGAAGAGGGGCATGATTTGTCGAAATTGACAAAGGAAGAGCTTCAAGGGACACTTGAATCTCATGAACAAAGGATGAATGAAAGAGATGCAAGCAAATTGAAGAGTGACGTGGCTCTGTAGGCTTAAGACAAGAAAGGAAAAGCAAAGTGGTTCGACCAAGATAGAGGAGGCTACAACAATTCAACTGGCAGAGGAAACCATAATGAAGGAAATATGTTGAATCAGAGAAGACCATACCAAAGCAACCAAAGAGGTGGTGTTGCAAATAGAGGAAGAGGTGGTGGTCGAAAACCTGGCAAGAGTCACATTCAATGTTATAATTTTCAAAAGTATGGTCATTATTCGAGTGATTTTCCAGAGAAGCGAAAGGCAAGAGAAAGTGATGAAAAGTTTTCTAAGTGTGAATAAGAAGAGATGACGTTGATGATCACAACAAGAGATAAAGAAAAATTCAAGGATCAATGGTACTTGGATTCAGGATGTTCATCACATATGTCTGGAAGAAAAGATTGGTTTGTCAATCTAAATCCCTCAATGAAGACCATGGTGAAGTTTGCAAATGACAATACTCTAGCAATTGAAGGTATTGGAGATGTTATGATCATGAGAAAAGATGGCAAAAGGACAGTAATTTCAAATGTGTTGTATATTCCAGGAATGAAGAACAACTTGCTTAGCATAAGGCAGTTGGTCGAAAAGAATTACAAAGTGATTGTCAAAGACAAGATGATGAGAGTTGTCGACGCGAATGGAAGACTGATCTTGAAGGCTCCTATGTCCCAAAATATAATCTTCAAGATCGAACTAAATGTGATGGAGCACAAGTGTCTTTCGACTGCAGTTAGCAGAGCCGAATGGATATGGCACTATTGACTATGCCATCTCAACTTGAGAGACATCAGAGATTTAAAGAGAAATAATATGGTTTCAGGATTTCCAGAAATCGACATTCCAAACGAAGTGTGTGAAGAATGTGTGCAAGAGAAGCAACACAATAATAGCTTTAGCAAGGATGCAGGAAGAAAGTCGAAGGCTGTTCTCGAAGTTATATGCTCTGATGTATGTGGACCAATCCAGGTGGTTTCGTTTGGAAGTAATAAATACTTTGTCACATTCATAGATGATTTCGGTAGAAAAATGTGGACTTACATGATCAAAAGGAAAAGTGAAGTAATTGAGGTATTTTCTAAGTTTAAGCATATGGTCGAAAGACGAAGTGATCAAAAGATCAAAGTTCTGAGAACTGATGATGGCGGAGAGTATGTGTCGAAAGACTTCGACAAGTTATGTGTAAAAGAAGGGATTGTGCATGAGGTGGTGCCACCCTACACTCCACAGTAGAACGAGATTGCAGAAAGGAAGAATCTAACTATCATGAATATGGTTCGAAGTATGCTGAAAGACAAGAATTTAACTAAAGAATTTTGGGGTGAAGTTGTGTTTACTGCAACTTATATTTTGAACAGATGTCCAACGAAGAATCTAGAGGGAATTAATCTAGAAGAATGTTGGTCTAGTGTAGAACCTAGTTTGAGTCATCTGAAGGTATTTGGATCTATTGCACATAGACATGTGACAGATCAATTGAGAAGAAAACTTGATGACAAGTCGATCCAAATGATTCTAGTAGGATATCATTCGACATGAGGTTACAAGTTGTTCGACCCAGTGAACAATCAGATTGTGATCAGCAGGGACGTGATCATAGATGAGCTGAAAGAATGGCATTGGACTCAAAATGTCAAGAAATATTCAATGAGAATTTTACTTGAAGAACCAGAAAATCAAGTCGAAAGAGAAGTTCGACAAGAGGAACCAACAATTATAGATCAACCAAGAACAAGCAGGCCTCAAATAACAAGACACATGCCTGCAAGATTGAAAGATTGTGTGGTTACATCGGATGATATGGTTGATAACAAAGGAGAGCTGGCACATTATTCTTTCTATGTAGATGTCAAACATGTCAATGCAACTGAAGCATTGAAAGATTCGAAGTGGGTGAAAGCAATGAACGAAGAATTGAAGTCCATTGAAGACAAAAAACACTTGGTCACTTGTCAAATTGCCTCAAGGCAAGAAGGCAATTGATGTCAAGTGGGTATACAAAGCGAAGATGAATCCTAAAGGGGAAGTAACTTGACCCAAAGCAAGGCTAGTGGCGAAAGGATTTCTCCATAAGGAAGGAATTGACTTCGATGAAGTTTTTGCACCTGTGGCTAGGATCGAAACACTCAGGTTGATTGTCGGCCTAGCAGAAATCAATTGTTGGCACATATGTCAGATGGACGTGAAGTGTGCATTCCCGAATGGACCCTTAGACGAATAGGTTTATGTTAAACAACCAGTTGGGTTTGTGAAACATAACGAGGAGAGAAAGGTGTACAGGCTTCATAAAGCCATGTATGGATTGAAACAAGCTCCAAGACCTTGGAACAAAAAGATTGATAGTTTTCTAAGGGAAAAGGAATTTGTGAAGTGCACAATTGAACATGGAGTATATGTAAGAAGAATCAATAGTGAATTGCTTATACTATGTCTCTATGTCGATGACTTATTGATAACAGGCAGCTGCAAGAAGGAGATCAAAGACTTCAAAGGTGATCTCAGCAAGGAATTCAAAATGTCTGATCTAGGTGACATTTCATATTTCCTTGGCATTGAATTCTACAATATTAGTAGAGGTTTGGTGATGCATCAAAGAAGATATACAGGAGAAATTATCAAGAGATTTAAGATGGAAGAATGCAATTCGACTTCGACACCTGCAGAACCAATACTGTAACTGTCGAAAGAATCTGAAGAGAATGATGTCAACCCAACCCAATATAGAAGACTTATTGGGTCCTTAAGATACCTTTGTCATACGAGGCCTAACTTATCATATAGTGTGGATATGGTGAGTAGATTCATACAGAAGCCAAAGGTATCACACCTAAAAGAAACAAAGAGGATATTGAGGTATTTGAGAGGAACTATTGACTATGGCATTCTATTTTCAGCAGCTCATAAAGGAAAAGAATGCAAGTTAGTGGGGTATATAAATTCGAGTTGGTGTAGTGATGCCGAGGATCGAAAATCCACATCATGATATGTTTTCATGTTAGGTGGTGCGCCAGTTGCTTGGAGTTCCATAAAGGAACTATTTGTGGCATTATCATCATGCGAAGCAGAATACATAGCTGCTTCTCTTTGTGCATGTCAAGCAACTTGGATGGTGAACTTGGTCGAGGAAATCACAGGTAAAGATTATGGAGCAATTACCATGAAGCTCGACAGCATGTCATCTATCAACCTGGCGAAGAATACGATAGCTCATGGTCGAAGCAAGCATATCGAAATGAGGTTTCATTATCTTCGAGAGCGAGTAGCAGATGAGAAGATGAACTTGGAACACTGCAGAATTGAGAATTAAATCGCAGACATCATGACAAAGGGTGTGCAGGTCGAAGTATTTTGAAGACTAAGAGCAATGATGAATGTAGACAGTTTAGACACAATGAATTAGGTGGTGTGTTAAATTGTAATTCGATTGTGTCGAAACTGTGTGTGTCGAAGGGTGGGTGCCCAGTCAAAATTGTGGTTTGACAGACTAGATTTGTTTTAGATTTAAATAGATTTGATTTAAGTCTAGAATAGAATAGATTTGATTTAGTTTCAAATAGATATTTTGGACTTTTATAATTTTGGGTTTTAGCTTAGGGAGCAAGCTAACCTAAATCTATAAATAGAGACCCCTATTTTTGTAATCAAGTTATATTCACAGAATTTTGCAGTTGCAAAGTGAATAAGAAGTTTTTCACAATTTGTGGGAAAAGAGTTACTCTGTAGAAAATAATTATTTATTCTTCTTTCTTTAATTGTTCATTATCATTGTGTAGTGAGATCAATCTTGTTCATCAAGATTGATAGAAATTCATCATAGGTATTGTGGATTTCCAACACAACATATTTGGAGGCCTAAGGCGGAATTTAAATAAAAATATTTTTAAAAATAATAATAATATAATTTGTATTTTTTAAAACATAATTTTTATGATTAATGTTAGTTTTTGTTATGTATAAACAATACTAAAGTTATAATAAGTTTTAAATTAGAATTAAAAAAACAACGTATTAAAACTATACATAATTTATTTTTTTTTAGTATTTTTTCACATAACGATCATGATCATAGAAGTTTAAGGCGAAATTTAAATAAAAATATTTTTTTAAAATAATAATATACTTTCTATTTTTAAAACTATAATTTCTATGATTAATGTTAGTTTTTATTGTATATAAACAATACTAGAGTTTTAACAATTTTTAAAATTAAAATAAAAAAACAACTATTAAAATTATATATAATTTTTTATAGTATTTATTCACATAACTTTCATGATCATAGAAGCAATGGTGCATATGTTTAGTCTTATGTCAAAATTAGAATTATACTCATATTATTAATGAAAATATTCATTTGCAAAAAAATAATATTAAAATTATAAGAAAATGTCGAATAAAAAATTTATATTTATAAATTGATTTTGATTTTAATAAAAATTAAATATAATTTTTTTTCAACACAATATATATCTCTAATGTACTTACCAAAGTAGTACAGTAGTGCAAGTATGTGCCATGTGAAAATAATAATTTTAAAATAGAAAAATATCATAATAAAGTATTGAATCAAGCAACATTAATTCCAAGACGTCACTTGTTACCACTGCACTAATTTATATTATGCTGTTATGTTACGGATTGTTTATAAATTAGTTAAACATTAGGCCTAATTTTTATTTTTTTTTACATTTGAGACCTAAATTAAATCTCAAAATTACGAGGCCTAACGCCCTTGTCTTACGAAAATTTTACCCATTCCTACAGTTATTCCTATATCCTTATAAATTTTAAAATATTTCAACTTTACTCTTTTACTACTTTTACTTTTTTATTGAACTTTTTATTATTTTTACTATTCATCTGAACGCATCCGAAAAAGATAAGTGGTATCTGAAATTTAAGAACCAGATAACTCAAGATGGAGAAATCATGTATGTATTTTATCATAAATCGGATAACTTTTTAAAGCTAAATCCGGAACGTCAGACTACAAGTTATTCGGTTAACAACATTAACCAACCGGATATCCTTTGGCTGTGAGTTCCAGTTTGTAATAAAAAGTCAACCGGATAACATGTGGTATAGTTATCCGGTGTAGTTTTTACTATTTTTTTTTTAATTTTGTTAAATAGGTGTTATTCCTCAAATATGCGATAAAAATCAGACATGCATAAATACCACTGATATGTTTACATTTGCACAACGTTTTGCTACAAGAGAATAGGCGATAAGATGGATTAGGGAGATTGGAATCAGGAATAAAGTGACAGTTATAATAACACGTTCAAATACCAAAACAGGCAAGAGAGGAAGAAGTGATAAAGTAATATTTGATTGTGATAAAGGTGGAAAATACAAAGAAGGAGAAAGTGAAACACAAAGTGCTAGTAAGAAATGTGATTTTCCGTTCAAAATTAGATCCACACCGTCAAAAGATGGTTCCAGATGGAAGATTGATGTAAAATATGGAGTTCACAATCATGGGTTACCTGATACATTTGAAGGGCATCCTTTTGTAAGTCGACTTAATGCAAAAGAACAACAATATATTGTTGATTTGACAAAATGTCATGTTCCACCAAGACACGTACTTTTGTCATTGCAGGAGCGAGATCCAGAAAGTGTCACTCGGATCACGCAAATATATAAGCACAAGAGTAAAATACAGAAAGATATAAGGGGGCCTATAATAGAAATGCAACATTTGTTTAAGCTGGTAGAGGAATCAAATTATGTATACTAGAGCAGGAAAAAAGATGATTCAGAAGTTGTGAGGGATATTTTCTGGGCTCATCCAAAATTAGTGAAGTTGTTGAATATGTTTCCTGTTGTGTTGATTATGGATAGTACATACAAGACAAATAAGTATAGACAACCTCTGTTTGAAATAGTTGGTATGACATCCACCGAGTTGACATTTGCTATTGCATTTGCATATATGGAATCAGAGCAGACTGGAAATTTTTGTTGGGTTTTGGATAAGTTGAAACAGTTGTTTACTAAGGACGGGTTTTGGCCACAAGTGGTGTTGATTGATAGAGATCTTGCCTTGATGAAAGCAATTGAAATAGTATTTCCAAAAACAATCAATTTTCTTTGTCGATTTCACATCAACAAAAATGTGAAAGCAAAGTGTAAGGAATATGTTGTGGATGACATGCGGGAGTCGATAGAGAAAATGTGGTATGAACTTGTGATGTGCGATAAACCTAATGTGTCTAACGGAATCTTAACTGCAAGCGCACAGCCTATCGCGGTAGTAATAAAAGATTGTCGATCCCACAGAGACTTTGTAATCACTCTAGTGCTGGAAAGTAATGTTTGTTTAGCTAAGGCGGAAATTGTCACGTTTGGTTTTAGGGAGGTTAAGGAAGGTAAATTAATTGGTTTTAATGTAATTATAAAATGAAAGGGTCGGTATGCAATAGAGTCGACTTAAAGGATCTAATCGGACCTAGGCATATAAGGATGGTCAACTTAGTTTATCTGTAGAATTAATTAGTTTAAAACCCTCAACTCACACTTTCATGGTCTTATCTCTGATTATACGCCTAAAGCCCTATACCGCCGCTAGCCTATAAGTGTTTAGAAGTATTTTTGGAAACTTAATTAATTCTAACTGCTTTAAAGCGCTTTCACCGTATTTAAATCAAATGCCTAACTTTAGCTATCCGTTAAAACCTCACACTTTCGTGGTCTCGATCTAACCTATTTATCTTCTTACTTTCAGAACGAAGGTTTTGTTTTAAGCATAAAAGTTATAACCGAGTTAAGTTGATTAAAGTTTTAGCCTAAGTTGTTGATCGATGCCTAATGTCTCTTACTATCCCATACCGACACTAAAGGTTTAGCTAGCCATGGAAATTGAAACTAACGATGTGAAGTAAAACAAACAAATACAAATTGGACATTATAAATAATAATAATTTAAATTGCATTAATTAATTAAAGAGTACTTGTAACAAATTGCAGAAAAATAAAAAACCTGAAAATAAAGCAGTATCCTATATCCTTCTTCCACAGGTCGGAAAATCGGATTTGGAAATTGAAACGTAAAAGTTCTGAGGCTTGAATAATAAATACTAAACTATAATAATAATTTCCTAATGTTGGAAATTATTATTTGGGAAATGAAAATGAAAGAACGGGAAGTGTTGAATGCAGAAAAATAATAACTGATGGAATAATGGTTTGATTTCGGCAGAGCTTCCGCGAAAGAAAATTCTCAAAAAACTCCGTCCGTTTGATGTTGAAGGCTGGGGTATTTATAGAGAGTGAATCTGGCAGTTGGTTCCTAAAATTCCTCCCACGTAGCTTGCCTTCCAATTCTCCAAAAATATAGGAACGTGGGTAGTTGAGGAGGAAGTGGTGGACGGGTCTTGACTTGAGAGAAATAAGGAGTTTCATAACTCCTTCTCGTAATGCTTCGGGCCACGCTCGCATATTTTGAAAACCGTATAATGCGCTACGCTCGTGGTGAATGTGTGACGAGCGACTTGTGGTTTCTCCGTGTTACGGTCGTGGTGGATACGTGACGGCCGTAACACGCCTGTGATGTGTTACGGTCGTTGTGGATGTGTGACGACCGTCACGCCTACTAAATTTGTAATCTTTGAGCTTTAATCTTTTTCTTCTGTTCTTTTGGTGGTTTCTTACATTGTTTCTTGTTTCCTCTTGTTTTGAGCTAAGTTGTGAATACCTGCAAAAAGTAATGACAATCTCGAAATATTCGGGAGTTAATCGGGTCAAAATAATGCAAAACGGGTAAATTTCATGTAATATAAACGATATGATTTCGCGTTATCAAATTCCCCCATACTTAAACCTTTGCTTGTCCTCAAGCAAAATAATCAATTTAGAAATATCGGACAAGTTTTTATAAACGCATATGACTAGTATACCTTTTGTTTTCAAATAATCATAAGAAATCCTAAGTTAGTTTGGCCAAGAAAACGAATGAAACAACAACAATACGTTAATGACACAAGCAACAGGCTTGTCGACGACTATCCGTTTTAGACGAAACGTCCAATTATATCGTTATAATTCAACTCAAGCTCTCGCTCCTAGTTCACCCGGCTTTCGCGCAATCACATTAAGCCCATTATCTATACACATGCGTAGTGGAATAGCCTTAGTGGTATCGATCGTAATACAACGGCTTCGCACAATTATGTGGCAACCTCTTATATCCAGCATGATGCGGGGATCAAACCGTAGTCCGCCTCCGAGTTTAGTACCGATGCTTCTAAACCACCAAAACAATGGATTCTCATGTTACTTAGTAAAGCTTCCGATCCGCTGGATTAAACGATCGGTGAGGATCGCCAATTTAATTGGTGCCTCGCTATTTCTTAAATCATGTAACATTTTTCAATAAATTATCGAGATCATCCACTTATATTCATCGGCTTTCCACGTGGCTTGTGCTAAGACCGGTGCCGATCGCTAGAATAAACTACTAGGGGCTAATTTAAGACTTAAACCGAAAGTATCCAGATAACGAAACAGGACGATACGCTGTAAGTAGGAGTCAAAGGTGTCATAACCGTATAGTTCTTGTTGGATCGCCTCGGCCTTCTAACTAAGATTTCGTAAAAGTAGGTAACTAACGATTATGCGAATATAAATGCGAAAAATTTTGGTATGGCTAAATAAAACGGGAGAAATGAAATAACGAAATATAACTAAAATAGACATGAAATTACCGCTCGAATTTTAAATGCAAGATTCTCCCACACTATATCAAACATTGTCTCAATGTTATGATATAATGGCGAGGTTAAATGAAAGATACAACGGAAAACAAGGAAAACAACAAAGAAAGAGAAAAATCATGCATCACAAGGGTGTTCGACCTTCCGAAGGAGTAGCTTGAGTCGCTGCTCGTGGTCCGAAGATGAAACATCCATCCTCGTAGCTGCTCACTCGCCAAGACTTCCTCAAGCCTTTCATCTGCCGCGCCGACCACTTAAGATTTGAGCATTCGCGACTAAGGCGTCAAGCGCCCCGATGCACCCTCCCCGCCGCGTATATAAGATTTTGATGGTGGATAGCTCGGAGGATCTCGCCAAGAGACGGAGGTGGAGGAGCAGAGGACGACTGTATGTCGTGCACGGAATAGCTCTATCCAGCTTCTTCCCGCATCTCATCACGGGCCGATACGAGGTTCTTCTCGAAAGCAGCAGGCCTTCGTGGTCTTCAAGGTTGAAAAGCCACTGGCTCGCTCGAGGGTCGATACGATCCCGCAAGGCAAAACAATATTAGTATAAATGCGGTTTTGATCATCGATGGAACTTGCCATCGCCCCGCCAGATGAGGTGAGTGATTTGCAATGGTCAAGAGTGAGCAGAACGGAGGTCTGGATGGTAGATGACCGCGGTGTCACCATGGTTTAGTGCTAAAGCCGCAGAAGTGACAAGCCCTCCAAAATAGAAAGGTTTTCACCGTGCGTATGGAGTGGATATGGGCCGGAGGAAAGGTGCGCATTGATTTTCCGACCCGAGAATGCGCAATGCATGAAGAATGCCCTGGAGTTTAACTTGTGGTTACCGCCTCGCGAAGATTGTGTTGCCTAGAATGCGTGGAAATAGCGTATGGTCAAGTTATGGATTCGAGTGGCTGAGATGATCATAGGAGTGAGCTCGGTTGTTTATGAGGCTATGCCAAAGGTCGAAAGATGCTTCTCCAAAGTTGTCCGGCACGGAGACGGGAACCTTCCTCGCGTAAATCACATTGTCCGAACGCTGCTCGAGAGAACTCGATTCGGTACCAATATGCGAAACTTCACGACACCGTAAAGTTGGTTAGTCAACCAGTGGAGTGATGTAGCGTATGAACCGAGGAACCCGAGTGAGTGTCTCGTAAATGGGTCGCTGGCTACACAGCTCCACGATCGACACTGAAGAAGCGTTGAACACCTTCAAGCAAACCAAGGTCCCTCAAACAACAAGATCAACATACCGAGTGGTGCGCACACCGCTGGAATTTCAAAAACTTAATGCGCTGAGTTTCACCTTGCTCACCATTACGTAGGACAACGCCGGAATAGGTGGGATTGTTTGCCATTTGCATGCAAGGATGTTCAAGTGAGAATGGGTGTTGTTGGTCAATGAGAGAATGAGAATGTGATACGGTAATGTGAATATATATAGTGTGAAAAGAGATGGTGGGAGTTTGAAAGTCGAGGGATGATGGTGGGTCGAACGGGTTAATGGGTGGTTAAAAGGAAGGGATGGTCGGGAGTTATGGAAAAGAAGAGAGAAAGGTCGAGGGAAGAAGAAAAGGGAACGCTCGCCATGTGGTTACCGATGTAGCCCGCTACGGCCGTAACACCTATCTCGACGAGCGAACGCCAAGGGCGTGTTACTACGTGGGGAATGATGACGATCGAAGAGCTACAAATTTTGCAAATTTAAATGTAATGTAACATACTTGCACGTAGTAACATTATATATTAAGCGTAACATCTCGATACTCCAACATAAACATAACACTATTCCATTCAACATACATATTCCAATATGGATAATTAAATCGCATAGAGCGTAAAACCATAAAACATTGTAAGCATTTATAATGATTTAAAGATTCAAAATTGAAAACAATTGCATTACTTCAAATTAAGTAGCTTGTTCTTTTCCGATATGAAGTAAATTGACTTGTAAATCGAAATGCGTAATTTAACCAAGAATTGAAACTACCTAGAAACAAAACGGAATGGGAAAATTCTAAAACTAAGAATTGAAAACCGAAAACTAAAAAACTAAAAAACTAAGAAACTAAGAACCGCTTCATCCAATTTTTTCTTTTAAAATCTCTAAAGCTCGGTGATGTTATAGAATTGCTCCATCGTGATGTCACCAAACCAATAAGATCCAAACGCATAGTCTTCAATTCATCCTTGATTCCATCAATGTCGATTTATAAGCATCCAAAGTGGTCGAATGGTGTTTAATGTGTAGTGTTTTCTCCTTGGTCAGGTCGGCCTACTTGTGCTTCACCATATTTGTAAAGTCATGGTAACCGTGAGGGGTTTCGTGATCCGCTTCGCTTTTCCGACATGAAATTATCAAAGAACAAAATATGATTGTGGTGTTTCCGTGTCTCCGGTTGGTCGTGGATTCAATTCATACAACCAATTATCACGGTTATGGACACTAACTCTGCATGGTTCGAAGGGTAAAAGAGTAACAACTTCGCTTCTTATCAAGTAATCATAAGGTGCAGGCCTAAATTTCCTATTATCATGTTGTTGAAATGTAATTCAATATTCATAGGCCTAATTGATCCAAATGGTGCACAATTATTAAGTTGGTAACGAAGTCCAAGAGCATTTGCAATCATTGTAACCAATCCTCCCACATCGACAGAACATTAGGGTCCTCACTAATGCGGGTAAAGGTCTTCATCGAGAGGGACAAGATTAATGTATGGCCCCGTGTTTAAACAATAAAGCAGAGAGTTCATCCTGGATACAAGATTTTGGTTTTGTTCTTTTCCAAACAGCGGGCAAGAATCCTATGGAAATAACGGATGGTCAAGTTATGTATTTCATTGTTATCCATGCTCGGGTCGGTGATAGTTTCCTGCTAAAGTTCCCGTAAATAGTCCACCAAAATCCAATAAATCACCTGGGTAGTAAATGCTAAGGGTCCACTGGGAATCCTAATAGAAAGCTAAGTCCCTATGGTTATAGGTGAACTCAATACCAAAAAGTCTCAAGGCAATAATTCCTTTATGGCTCCGACACCATGTTCGTGGATATAAACTAATGAACTCAAGAACTCAAGGGTGAGCTCTCGTAAGTGATAAACCTATTTTCGATGTGCTCTCCCATCCTAATCGGTTAAACATGTAGTAAACACCGCCGCTATGCCTAAAGTGTCCATAGTGGGTTCATCATAATATGTGGTTAAATCGATGGTTCTTTGAGACAGAGCCTCAAATCGTCTCCTTTGGTTTCTACCTCTAAAGGTGGTTTCCATAAAATTCTGTGGGGGATCCATAGTAAAAGTAAATCGGGGAAACAGAGTAGAGGAGAAAGTAAAGAGAAAAAGACTTTTCAGAAATCCTGTAGCAAGTAAAATTGTTTTGAAATCAGCAGCAGTTTTAAAAAAGATGAAAAGTACTTATATAGCAACCAAAAACAAATAAAACAAACAAAATAGCAAACAAAAACAAGATAGTAAATAGAATAGCAAACAAAACAAATAAAATGGGTTGCTTCCCATGAAGTTACTGCTTTTAACGTCATAAGCCCCGATTTAAATGCCTAGTGAAAGATTAGTCGGGAGAAATAGGTGGTAATTTCATGAGTTTAAGCTTATTCGTATAATCTCTATTATCTATACGATGATATCTTTTAACGCGCCCGCTTACAATAAACGGGGCGCTATTTCTATCCTTAATTTCTACCGCTCCGCTAGGAAATACTTTTGTAATTTCGAAAGGACCGGACCATCGAGATTTAAGTTTTCCAGGGAAAAGTCTAAGTCTAGAATTGAATAAAAGTACGACATCTCCCACACTAAATTCTTTCCGAGATAAACGCTGATCGTGCCATTTTTTTGCTTTGTAAATTTTAGCGCTTACAAGCGCCTAGTCTTAATTCTTCCGTTCATGTAAATCGAGGATTCGTTTCTCGCCAGCAGTAGTGTAATTAATATTGAGTGTCTTTATCGCCCAATAAGCTTTATGTTCTAATTCTACTGGGAGGTGACAGGATTTTCCGTAGACGAGTTTGAAAGGTGTGGTTCCGATAGGGGTCTTGTAAGCTGTCCTATAAGCCCATAAAGCGTCGTTAAGCTTGGATGACCAATCTTTTCGAGATATAGCGACGCTTTTTCTAATATTTGTTTAATCTCTGTCGAAACTTCGACTTGTCCGCTGGTTCGGATGATAAGGTGTTGCTACGGTGTTTCACGCCATATTTAGATAGTAATTTATCAAATATCTTCGAAATAAAATGAGATCCACCGTCACTGATAACAAGTCGAGGAACACCAAAACGCGGGAAAATTATATTCCTAAAAAGCTTTATCACCACTCTTGTGTCATTTGTAGGAGAAGCTATTGCCTCGATCCATTTTGAAATATAATCGATACCACGAGTATAAACTTGTTTCCAAAAGAAGATGGAAAGGTCCCATGAAATCTATTCCCAAACATCAAAGACTTCAACTTCAAGTATTCCTTTCTCGAGGCATTTCATCGCCTCGAGATATTACCCAATGCTGGCGCGATCACGCTTTTAACGGCGATGTGGACATCCTTCCACAGTTAGCCGTAAAAGGCCGGATTGAGAATTTTGGCACACGCTTTAGAGGTGCTAGCATGTCCGCCATAAGGAGATGAATGACAATGGAAATGACGCTTCTATTTCTTCGTCGGTATACAACGGCGAAAATTCCATCAGGTCCTCGTTTAAATAAAAGTGGTTCGTCCCAATAATAACTCTTGAGATCATGGAAGAATTTCTTTTTCTGTTGGTAAGTTAAGTCAGGTGGAAGCGCACCGGCAGCTAAATAGTTAACGATGTCTGCATACCAAGGCAATCCTATGGTCATGTCAATGGCTTCCATGACTTCCTTAGCTTCTGGCTTATGTAAATCCAATTGAGCTAGGTCGCTTATCATATGTGCTATCAGATGTTCATACGGAAAATCGTCGTTAATTGGCACTTGTTCGGTTTTATACCTTCCAAACGGATAAATGATCCGCTACGACGCTTTTGTTCCTTTCTTGTCTTTAATTTCCGTGTCAAATTCTTGTAAAAGCAAGATCCATCGGAGGAGTCTCGCTTTGCATCTTTCTTGGCAAGTAAATATCCGATAGCGCGTGGTCCGTAGATGATTATTTTGCTCCTACAAGGTAAGAACGAAATTTGTCAAGCGCCAAGACCACGGCTAAGAGTTCTTTTCGCCAGGCGTAATTCATCCGAAATGAGTCTAGCGCTCACGGGCGAGTAAATTGCGTGAAGTTTCTTATCCTTTCTTTGTCCAAGAACTGCGCCTACAACAGAATCACCGCATCGCACATGATTTGAAGGTAACCGCCAATCGGGCGGTTGCATGATTGGTGCGTAAATAAGTGCGGCTTTAAGGGTTTCAAAAGCTTTAAGACAATCGTCATCGAATATGAACTCAAGATCCTTCATTAATAGACCGGTAAGTGGTTTTGTAATTTTCGAGAAATCTTTAATAAAACGCTTGGAAAACCTCGTGTCCTAGAAAACTTCGTATCTCTCGAACGGTCTTAGGTGGTGGAGTTCTTTAATCACTTCTATCTTAGCTTTATCAACTTCAATTCCTTTATTGTAAATAACATGTCCAAGTACGATTCCTTCTCTCGACCATGAAATGGCATTTTTCCCGCAACACAAGGTTCACTTTCACACATCGCTCTAAAACACTCTCTAAATTAGATAGACATCCTTCAAACTTTGTCCGCATACGTAGAAGTCATCCATAAACACTTCCATGATGTTGTCAATGAAATCGCAAGATGGCCATCATACATCGTTGGAAAGTTGGAGCATTACATAACCCAAACGGCATTCAGACGCGAACGCTCCATAGGGACACGTGAATGTAGTCTTCTCGATCATCGTGGTGAATAGAATTTGGAAAATCCGAATAACCGCTAAATAATGTAAGGAGTGTTTGGCTAATCGCTCTAACATTTGATCAATAAAGGGTAAAGGAAAATGGTCTTTCCGAGTAGCTTTGTTCGCTTTTCTATAATCAATGCACACTCTATGTCCACTAACTACTCTTTGTGTTATCGATTCGCTTTGCTTTTCACGACAAGAACACCTCCTTTCTTAGGTACGATATGCATCGGCTAACCCATTTACCGTCGGAGATCGGTATATAATTCCAGCTTCCATTAGCTTTTTGATTTCATCTCGACTACAAGATCGAGGATCGGGTTGATTCTTCTTCGAGGTTCTCGAGGTTTTGCAATCCTCTTCTAATAGAATACGATGCATACAAATTGAAGGACAAATTCCTTTTAAGTCCGATATGTTGTAACCTAACGCAGAGGATATTTCCTTAGAACGCCTAAAAGTTTTTCGCCAAGCGGTCCTAAACCGAATTCACTATTACAGTCGAGTTTGTTCAAGATCAAGGAATTCGTATCGTAAATTTTTAGGTAAAACTTTCAATTCTAGTTTTGGTTTCTTGGTACATGGTATATGATTAGGCGTAAGTGCTAGACTTTCGCTAGATCATTATCTTTGTATGGTTCTCGCCAATTATCGCCTTCGAATATCGAGGGTTTCAATTTTCATTGTTTGAATATGTGGTTTGTTTTGCTTCCATCTCTCACGCACTCATCTATAATATCAAGTAAATAACATGTGTCATTCATGGCGGTGCTTGTAGAAATTGAGTGAGGATGAATTCCACTTTTCCTCTCCGACTTGAATGTTAATCGCCTTCTTTACATCAATTATAGCTCCACTGCTAGGAATGGTCTTCCTAATATGATAGGGTAATCAATCTTCGTAATGTCCATAATTATGAAATCGGTCGATATAGAATTGACCTATACTAATCGGAATATTTTCCAAAGATACCTCTGTGATATTTAATCGATCGGTCACTAATCGAATGTACATTTTGTAGGTGTAAGTTCTCCCATTTCCAGCTTTTTGCAAATAGATAAGGGCATAACACTGATACTTGCTCCTAAGTCGCATAGAGCTTTGTCTATGACAAATTTTCCAATATTACAGGGTATAGAGAAACTACCTGGGTCTTTTAGCTTAGGAGGCATGTTATTCTGAATGATAGCACTACATTCAGCAGTAAGGGTAACTGTTCCGTTATCTTCTAACTTTTTCTTATTAGATAGGATTTCTTAAGAAATTTAGCGACGATGGCATCCGAGTAATGGCTTCGAGAATGGTATTGTGATATTTAGTTGTTTCGAAGTTCCACGAATCTCTTAAATTGGCTCATTGATTTAGAATTTGTTAATCTGGGATACGAACTTGTGGTTTATGCGGTGGAGGCACATAAGGTTTCTTTTCACTGCCTCTCGAGTTTTTTTCCTTTTTTTCGGGTCGCCTGCTTTCACTCGGCTTGTCTTGCTTCGATACATAGCCGGGTTTTCTAGTCTTGGATCAACAGTTCATCAAGTTCTTTTCCACTCCTAAGTATCACGGCATTAGCGTGTCCTTTCTAAGTTAGGTTGTGGTCGACCAGAAATATTCCACCGGAGCAGCAGTGTCTCGTTGAGCTACTTGAAACTGAGTTTCAAGCATCTTGTTATGGGTAGCTAAAGCATCGACCTTGCTAGATAATTGCTTAATTTGCTCGTTAGTATGTAAGTTCGATTTAAAACATCCTTATTGGTCCGGGATCGAGAAGCAATGAAGTTCTCTATCATAATTTCGAGGTTTGATTTCCTAGGAATGTTGGAAGTATTAGGTCCGTTATTAGGATGATTCGGATAGCTTTTGATAACCTGTGGTGTAGCAGAACTTGTCCGAGCATACAATGCATTGTTGCTTTTGTACGAGAAATTTGATGATTCTTCCAACCCGGGTTATACGACATCGTAGGGATTTCCTTGCACGTAGTTAGCTTGTTCGGCTGGTACTCCCAAAAGAGGACATTCGAGCAAGATGTGATTGAATACCACATAAATCGCAGTTGAATCATCACTACAGGTGCAGTGAGTGGCGGAAAGATTCTCTAATTTTGGGTAAGAGCTTCCACCGCATTAACTTGATCCAGTCGCTCACTTGGCTTTGATATCCTTTGGGTGAGTTTTCTACATTAACTCTCTCGCTTCCCCATTGGTAGTGGTTCGAGCCATACTTTCGATAAGTTGGTTCGCTTCGCATATGGTTTATCCATCGCGCCACCAGCAGGCTATGGTTAATCTTGTGTTGTACAAGAGACCATTATAGAATGTGTGAATAATCAACCATTCTTCTAAACCATGATGAGGGCGTAGTCTTAGCATATCCTTGTATCGCTCCCATGATTCAAATAAAGATTCATTGTCTCCGCTTAAAACCATTGATGTTGGCTCGAGCATAGCGCTTTGCTTGGAGGAAAATATCTAGCTAAAAGACTTTCTTCAACTCACCAAGTGGTGATTGAGTCAAGGAAGAGATGAAGCCAAGCACGAGCTCGCTCTTAAAGAAAAAGGAAATAGGCGCAATCGAATCGCCTCGGGTTTACTCCGTCTTTCAAGGTTCGCGCATCGCACAAACACGGATAGATGTAGATTAGGGTCGCCGTAGGAGCTCCAAAACCGGTTCTCACGAACGGAAAGAAGCGAAGGTTTTAGCTCGAAATCGCTTTCGAGCAACAGCAGTGAGCTGCAATATCACATGAGGCTCCGCTGAGAAGGAACCGCGTAATCCTTAAGAGGACGAGGAGGGTGGATCGTGCATTCTTCGTAACTCGTCGAGATCCGAAGAATGACGGTAAGATTGTTGAGTGCACGGTATTTGAGTTCGCCTTCTTAATCAAGATAACGCCGATATCAGAATGGGTATATGCAAAGTACCGCCTGAGCGCGATTTGGCATACACAAAAGGGAAAATAAAAGTTGCCTTAGCCAGACAAGGCTACTTTAAGAGTGCACTAGTGACTAGATCAAAGTCCCGCAACGGCGCCAAAACTTGATGTGCGATAAACCTAATGTGTCTAATGTAATCTTAATCGCAAGCGCACGTACTATCGCGGTAGTAATAAAAGATTGTCGATCCCACGTAGACTTTGTAATCACTCTAGTCGGAAAGTAATGTTTGTTTAGCTAAGGCGAAATTGTCACGCTTGGTTTTAGGGAGGTTAAGGAAGGTAAATTAATTGGTTTTAATGTAATTATAAAATGAAAGGGTCGGTATGCAATAGAGTCGACTTAAAGGATCTAATCGGACCTAGGCATATAAGGATGGTCAACTTAGTTTATCTCGTAGAATTAATTAGTTTAAAACCCTCAACTCACACTTTCATGGTCTTATCTCGGATTATACGCCTAAAGCCCTATACCGCCGCTAGCCTATAAGTGTTTAGAAGTATTTTTGGAAACTTAATTAATTCTAACTGCTTTAAAGCGCTTTCACCGTATTTAAATCAAATGCCTAACTTTAGCTATCCGGTTAAAAACCTCACACTTTCGTGGTCTCGATCTAACCTATTTATCTTCTTACTTTCGTAATGCAGGTTTTGTTTTTAAGCATAAAAAGTTATAACCAGAGTTAAGTTGATTAAAGTTTTAGCCTAAGTTGTTGATCAGATGCCTAATGTCTCTTACTATCCCATACCGACACTAAAGGTTTAGCTAGCCATGGAAATTGAAACTAACGTACAGGAAGTAAAAACAAACAAATACAAATTGGACATTATAAATAATAATAATTTAAATTGCATTAATTAATTAAAGAGTACTTGTAACAAATTGCAGAAAAATAAAAAACCTGAAAATAAAGCAGTATCCTATATCCTTCTTCCACAGGTCGGAAAATCGGATTCGGAAATTGAAACGTAAAAGTTCTGAGGCTTGAATAATAAATACTAAACTATAATAATAATTTCCTAATGTTGGAAATTATTATTTGGGAAATGAAAATGAAAGAACGGGAAGTGTTGAATGCAGAAAAATAATAACTGATGGAATAATGGTTTGATTTCGGCAGAGCTTCCGCGAAAGAAAATTCTCAAAAAACTCTGTCCGTTTGATGTTGAAGGCTGAGGTATTTATAGAGAGTGAATCTGGCAGTTGGTTCCTAAAATTCCTCCCACGTAGCTTGCCTTCCAATTCTCCAAAAATATAGGAACGTGGGTAGTTGAGGAGGAAGTGGTGGACGTGGGTCTTGACTTGGAGAGAAATAAGGAGTTTCATAACTCCTTCTGTAATGCTTGGGCCACGTTCTGCATATTTTGAAAACTGGTATAATGCGCGTTACGTTCGTGGTGAATGTGTGACGAGCAGACTTGTGGTTTCTCCGTGTTACGGTCGTGGTGGATACGTGACGGTCGTAACACGCTTCAGGATGTGTTACGGTCGTTGTGGATGTGTGACGACCGTCACAGCTACAAAATTTGTAATCTTTGACAGTTTAATCTTTTTCTTCTGTTCTTTTGGTGGTTTCTTACATTGTTTCTTGTTTCCTCTTGTTTTGAGCTAAGTTGTGAATACCTGCAAAAAGTAATGACAATCTCGAAATATTCGGGAGTTAATCGGGTCAAAATAAGGCAAAACGGGTAAATTTCATGTAATATAAACGATATGATTTCGCGTTATCAACTTGTAAGGGCTAGTGATGAGGTGGAGTATCAACAACGATTTCAACAACTTGAGCATGCATGTGTTGACTTTACAACATTTATTGATTATGTGAAAGATACATGGTTGTCTCCGCATAGACATAGATTCGTCGAAGCATGGATCAATCAAGTGTTGCATTTGTGAAACACCACAACCAATAGGTATGCTTATGTTAATATATCTTGATTTTACTCTGGTTTTTTATTAATATTACGTGCACTTACTTGTTTTTTGATTTATTTAAAGGGTTGAATCCGCACACTGGAAATTGAAGCAAATGTTGGAGAATAGTTTAGGTGATATGTGCAAATGCTGGGAGGCTATGAATGGAAATCTTAAGATACAATTGGGCAACATTAGAGCTTCATTTCATAAGAGTTTTTATGAAGTCGAACATGCACACACTAGCCCGTTTTATGGAAATTTATGCGGATTTGTATCTAGAGCTGCTTTGAGGCATATTGCTGAAGAGTGGGTAAGGGTTGATATTGTTGGTACAGACACCCAAAAGTGCGGGTGTACTCATAGAAAAGTGTATGGGTTACCTTGTGCTTATGAGTTAGGGAGATATACACTGAATGGTGATCCAATACCAATTGAGGCTATTAACATTCATTGGAGAAAGCTAAGTATGGAAGGCAAACAAGAAAAGGATGCAGATGATGGATCAGAGGTGGACATGACCAATGCAATTGAGGAAATTTGGAAAAAGTACAGGGCAACGGATGTTGTCGGGAAAAGAGCATTAAAGAGTAGGGTGTGTGAAATTGCTTATCCCACTACATCAAAAATGTTGCCACCGCCTGAAAAAATAAAAACCAAGGGAGGAGTGAAGAAGAATGGGAAGATACATGCGGGATATGATGTTTATCGTGATCCTTCATATCATGAGTATGTTGATCGAGCGTACTCGAGCTCCCAAAAATCTTCAAAGAGGGTATATTCACAATTATCCCAAACCTCTAAGAAGAAACTATATAGTAAATTCATTACACAATTTTCAGCACATATCAGACCATTTACTGATGACATTGTTGATGTGATGAAGGATGGAAATTATGGGTTTAGAGTCATTGCGTTGTTTCATAGTTATGGATCGGATGGATGGTCAGTTGTTCGTCGTGATTTGGATAATGAACTTAAAGGTCCTAGAAGTAAGCTGCATGAAAAGTTATTTGGAGCTCGCTTTTCGATAGTGAGAGATTCGTTGATGATATCAAAGTTAGATCCTCAACCACCAGAGAAATGGATGACATTACCTGAAATGGCTTATGTAATAGCTAATAAGTATAATGTCATTGTTGTCTCTTTGGGTTTTCCTTCTTTAACGTTCTTTCCTATGACGACTTCACATTCACCTAATGTGTCCATTTACTACATTGGATTTGTAGACGGAAATCATTGGGTATAGGTAATTATTTTTTAAGTTACATATATACTTATTTTTTAAGTTACATATATACTTATTTTACTTATTTATTGTATTACGCATATACTTATTTACTTATTTGTTCAATTACTTATAACCAGGTAAATATGAACGAAGGCTTTCCGTTACCACCCGTCACATTGGCTTGGAAACAATTTCGCACAAAAGAGGCGACTTCTTGGATGATAGGATTTGGCGGACGACTACAACATTGGCAGCGTCTTACACCTGTAGTAGTGCCACGTATTATTAAACTATAATTGTTATGTCTTTGTTTTGGTTTGTATTCATTTGACATATGACTTTCATGCTAGATTTTGGATTCATATGTCTTTGTTTTGTTTTGTATTTATTTGGCATATGACTTTCATGCTAGATTTTGGATTCAGTTGATATATATCTTTCATGCTATATTTTAGATTTTATTTTAATTTTTATATTTAGGATTGCAGAAAGTAGAAATATTAAAATAGTGCACAACAATACATAAGTCTGACAGAAATACATAAGTCATGGGATAATAAATAAGTCACAAAATACAATATAAGTCTCAAAAAAATAAATAAACAAGGTAAATCATGGAGATGGATAAGGTATCGGTCCTACCTGAGGGTCAACCAAGTCACCCCTAATCGGCATGTGGAGAAGACATGAAATATCATCTAAAGTAATGGTCATCTCACCAAATGGCATGTGAAATTATGATGTTTCAGGATGCCATCGCTCTACAAATGCTGATACTAGATGTTGGTCAATCCTCGACAAACTAGTTCTTTGAAGAGAGGATAGACTAGAATTCAGCAATCAGTTCTCTATAATAGGAGGGAGCATGTGTGGAACCCAATCGATCAATTTGCTGCCATGTGCAGCAACCTTTAACTCTTTTTTAGGATGTCTCTCCTAAAAACAATTTATACCAAACATGTTATAAAATATATAAATTTTAACAAATAAAAATTATTCAAAATAAAATGATAACGATTAACTTACCTCGCCAAACCAGAGATTACGAGCAATGTGACCATCATATCTGACCAAAAGAGAAGTATCGATGGGTCCTCTTGGAAAAGGTGGATGCACCTGATCCCTTGCAGGCAGATGATGTCCCTTTGCATTGTCCGTTTCACCGCGACGTTGTTGTTCCTCTATTCTTCTGCGCATATTATTGTCACCCGCCGTGCCTCCTCGTCTGCGAACCATTGAAGAGAAAAAGTCAAAAAACGGATAACCCAAGGGGACTTTTCTGAAATACGAAGCAATAAACCGGATAACCCAAGTAGTGGTTATCCAGGGTGTTTCGAAGCAAACCGGATAACCCCAGAACGTTAGTTCCGAAGTGTTTCCAAAGCAAACTGGATAACCCCATAACGTTAGTTCCGAGGTGTTTCAAAATTTTCAAAAGCAAATCGGATAATCCCTTAACGTGTAATCCAGTGTGTATAATTTCGTTTATGTCAAACCGGAATACTTACTCTTATGTCCTCCGGGATGTAAAATAAAGAACCGGATGTGGGCTTGGTGGGTTCTCCGATTTGTCAAAATAACTTTCTTTCTCTCGTTTTACGAAAGTGAAAATGGTAAAAGTAAAAAAAAAAAAGTGATTAGTATTTATACATGGGTAATTTCATCCAAATGTAAAAACTGTAGGAGTTGGAGAATAAATATAGGAGTATAGAGTAAATTTTTTATCTTAGTTGCCTTGTGCTAGAACTCGGCCTATCCTATAGTTAATTCTTCTTTTTAATTTATTATTTTTTTCATATTGTATTAATGATATTTAAAATACACTGATAGTCGATAAAGATAATTTAATTGAAAAATATTTTTTATATTATTTTTTTATATTTTTTAATTTTTATAAAAGTATTAAATATGACATTTATTTTAAACGGGAGAATAAATAATATGAAAATATAGATAAAATGTTAAAATATATAAGAAATTAGCATCAAAATTAAGTAATAGAAGAAAATTTTAGAAACAATTATAAAAATAAGCACAGGAAACAAAATGATTGGAAAGAAAAAGAAAATAGCATAAACAACTTTTCCACTACTTATGTGGTTTTTGCAGTGCAGTCAACATCAAAGATTGAATGTAGGCTCAGTGATCTTTCCAGTGGAATGAAACAACTTTTCCACTACTTATGTGGTTTCCAGTTCCACTTCCAAAAGAAGATTTTTTGAGGGTCGGTGGGGAATTAAATAATTGGGCACATACATTATTATCATCACCATGTGAAATAAGTGAGTGCCCCAACGTGAGTAGGGAAAAAAACGTGAGTCTCTACTCTCTTTGTAGCTTTGCGTGTTACTCGTATAAGGAAAAATAGAGGACAATTCAATTCTATTTAAAACTCTTATGTTTGGATATCATCAATCAATGGAGGGTGATGGAGTGTAATAGAGTAAGCGGAACAAAAATACAATTCTATTATTTAAAATTCTATTATTTAAAATTTTTAGACAGAATGAGATAAAGTATTTATTCCACTCAAGTCAGAGTTGAAGAAAAATAGTGGTAAGTGATAGAATAGAATAAAAATCATATCACTTCATTTTGTTCCGCTCCATTCATTTTAAATTATTTAAACAATAGAATATCATTTTATTTCATCTCGTTTCGTTCTGTTTCATCCAATTTCATCAATACAAACAAAGCTTAGTTGATAAATAAATTAAAATATTTGATAAAATATTGTTTCGAAAATTTTATCAAAATAACTCATTTTTTCAATTTTAATCTCAAACTAATCCACATTTTTTTCCAATATATCACAGTTTTCAAATTACTTGTGGATTTTACATATCTACGAATTTACTTATGAATTACCTACATGTAATACCTATAAGTAAATTCGCAAGTAAATCTATAGATAATTTGAAAACTTGAATATATGAGGATTTTTTTTGAATTGTGAGTTAGTTTGGAATTAAAATTGAAAATTCTGATTATTTTGCTAAATTTTTTACAGTTTCGGTAGAAATAAATGTAAAATAGTAGGTAAAGTGAAACGAACGATTAATCTTAGATTCAAATTCAGATTTGTGTCAGAATCACCACAGATCACTAGTGTAAAAAAATATCAATGACTTTTTGCATCGGGCCACGGCCCGATATGAAAAACACACCTACCACATCGGTGGCATCAAATATCTGATGTGAAAAATAATACAATTTTAAAAAAAATAAAAAAGGACATATTTTACATCGGTAGCATCAAATGTCAGATGTAGAAGATTCGATTCTACATTGGTTGCAAAAATAGCCCGATGTAAAAGGTCACATTTCACATCGATTGCGTAGTGGACCGATGTAAAATGTTTCATAAATAATTGACTATTTTTCGGCAGATTCCCTGTAAATTTTTTGGTGCGCTATATTTTTACATATTTTTCCAACATCGCAAAGACCATATTTAGGTCTCTATATATCATAGTTTTCCAACATCACATAGACCGCATTTAGGTCGTTATATATATATATCATACATTTAGGTCGCTATTTTCATATTTTTCTAACTAAACTAATTTCATTCCATCAAATTTTTTATGCACATATATATTTTTCAAAATAAACAATTAATTTACAAAATGAACAATTGTATTACAAAATTATAAGGAAGTTTATACTGTGGACTACAATAACAAAACATACAAAAATATTCAACCATTTGTAAGTCCTTTTCCACGCTTGAATTACAAATATGACATCTACAAGTAGATGAGTTACGTGAGTTACAGTTTCGGTAGACAACACCAAAATCACATTGGCTGACAGTAAATAATAACACCAAATAACATTAGCAGACAATTCAAGAAACCCAAATTTTATATATATATATATATATATATATATATATATATATATATATATATATATATATATATATATATATATAGAGAGAGAGAGAGAGAAGGGATCAAATTACACCAATTAGTTACACCAAGTATTACACTCATTTATAACCTTTGATTTATTTAAAATCTAATGGCTATTATAAAAAAGCATCTTAGTAAAATGTTTCCTTTTTTCACAAGACCAATCATTCCATATATATTTTGCTAATAAATGTCATATATCTTAAACAAAATATTCTTTTTTTTTTCTCAAATGAATAATCAATTTCATACATAATAACATATACTGTCAAAGAGAAAAAAAACATGTGACTTGAAAAATAAAAATAAAAAAATTTAATTAATACTATTTATATTTAAAATAAATAACATTACTTAAAAATGATCAATCAATAGCAATATTTATATTTACTACTAAAGTTAACTATCAAATTGAGATCATTTGAAATTTTTTTAATTATTTTTATAGTTTATTTAAATTAAATTATATTCTATTAATTTAAAATAAATGATAAAATCAATATTTTTTAATTTAAATAAAATTTTATTCTATTCATTTAAATTAAAGGAAAATTAATATATTTTAAAAATAAAGTACAAAATAATATTCAAAATGCACATAATTTAAAAAATATATATTAAAATATAAGTAGAAAATCTAAAATAAAATTATTTAAATTTTATAAGTATTTGAATAGATATTATACAAACACTTACAAAATAAAAATTGTATTCTTCCATTTTGTTTAAATTAAACTTCTCATTTTTTTTCATCGTTCATTTTAAATTAAATAAAATTTAGACAAAATGAACGATGATTAATAAAATTTATTTTGTTTTATATTTTCTGCTTATTTTTTAAATATATTTTTTTTAATTATGTGCATTTTAAATATTATTATGTATTTTATTTTAAAAATATATAAATTTTTCCTTTAATTTAAATGAATAGAATATAATTTTATTTAAATTAAAAATATATTAACTTTATGATTTAATTTAAATTAATTAAATATAATTTAATTTAAATAAACCTACAAAAACAATGAGAACAATTTCAAATAATTTCAATTTGATAGTATGACATTTATATATGACATACCTAAATAAAATTATATTCATTGTTTAATATATATGACATTTATTAGCAAAATATATATGGAATGGTTGGTCTTGTGAAAAAAGGAAACATTTTACTAAGATGCTTTTTATAATAGCCATTAGATTTTAAATAAATCAAAGGTTATAAATGAGTGTAATACTTGGTGTAACTAATTGGTGTAATTTGATCCTTCCTCATATATATATATATATATATATATATATATATATATATATAAAACTCACCAGATAAAACTTAATTTTTATATAACTCAAAGAAACATTTTGCCAAACGGAGTCGCAAATCATACAAATCATCTTGTGTTAATTCTGTTGGGTCATCAAATACCTACGTAAATAATAATATAAAGTTATTCTTTAAAATTTCACATTAAGTTGCAAAACGCAAAGTAAATAACAAAGTAAAGTTATTTTCATTACCTGCATCCAATTCTCGGTTATATTGGCAGAGACAATATTCAACATATTTTTCATCACATAGTATCCACAATCATTAGAGTTATGTTGTTGCCTTGTCTATAAATGAATGACTTAATTATAAGTCCTTTATCACGCTTATCATAAAATTAAATATAAAATTATAATTTACATCGTGCTTAGATTGGGATGTAGCCATATAGCCCTTTTTTTCTATTTCTATTGTCATTTGATGAACCCCAAAAGCACTAATTCAGAAAGAAAAAAATACATACAAAGCCACATAAAATATGAAATTACTTTTGTAACAATTTATGTATATAGGATATATAATATATTATAATAAAAGTCACATAAAAGATAAACTTACCATGTTCGTACAGAGGAAGGCCTGACGAAAGGTGTTCCCGCGGCTGCGCTACTTCATAGAGATTCCAAAATCGCATTGTTAGTTCAAATATATTAAATTTTAAAAAAAATAGAATACAATTTCAATAGCAAGACTATAACTCAGCCATAAATTTTGAAATGAATCCATGAATTGAATTTCCACAAATTGAATCATCTCAAGATGCAATAACATAACAAGTATTATGCATTATGATCCTTATCAATTATATACCTATATTAAAAACTACGATGCACTAATTCATAGTGGCTTTGTAGAAGATATAACCTAAACCTTTACCAATTGTCAATCTATCTTTGATAATCTATCTTATAATATTCTAGATTCGAGTATCCTAATATCGAACATCCTAACCAACTGTAAGATTCAAGAATGAATGAAATATCCAAAAACACCAGAGTATTTAATAAATATTTTGAAGATCAAAATGTGCAACTAAAAAGGAAGAGGGGAACCATGTTAAAATTGCTACATACAATGTACCCAATAAATTTGAGTAATAAAATAAAGATAAGTGCTGCAAATAATAATAAATATTTATTTGTTTTTTATTTATAAAATTACATAGAACAATAGCACCTTATTGAGTTTGATTTTTATTGAAAAAAAAATAGAATAATTTATCAAACTAAAAGTTAATAATTGACAAGTGATGACAATAAAATACTTGATGATGACTTACTTTATGTTGGCGTTAGTTTGATATGTTGTGACTCTCATTTCTTTTGCTTACTCGTGGCCAATATATCATTTATTTTATTTGTTTGTTTTCAACTTTGTCTTGTTTCCCTTTCATAATACATTTTATCACAGTCTGACTATTTTGGAGGCTTGTTTTGTTCCTCGACATTATCTTAAGTGGTGTGTGTCTATTTTGGCAATGCCTTTTAGTTTATCTGTTTTTACATTTTGATGAATTGATTGAGTTGTGAGGAAACTTTGAAAAATGTGACTTTTTGTTTGTTTTGGGGATAAAACATCTTAATCCCACTGATATTTGGTGACAAAATACATTCAATCTGGTGTTAAAACAAAGTTGAGATCAAATTATTTTTGAATTTTAAAATTTTCAAAAATTAAAATCAATTTTATAGGAGTTATAAAATATTCACAAATTAAAATTAAAATCAGTTTTAGATAAGTGACAGCACCAAATTTTGTATACTACCGCTACACAAAACCTAACAACAATTTTTTGGAATCTCTTACACAAGTAGATGAATGCCACAAAGAATGCCTAACAAACTTCTTCAAAACTTCTCAAAATTTTTAAGATACATATGCGTGGTATGCAAGTCCTTTCTTACTCTATCAAGATACATATACGTGGTACGCAAGTCCTTTTTTACTCTTTCAAGATACATATACGTGGATTTGGATACTTTTGTTTGTATATATTTGGAAATTTTTTAACCATAACCGATTTAACTGGAGACAGAATAAAACTATTGTTAAGGAAGAAGACCATTAAAAAACGGAGCGGCGGAGAACATACCGGTTGCAGAATGACAGAGAAGACGGAGAAGACGGAGCAATTGCGAAGAAGGAAGCAGCGACGTGCGAGGATGCGTGGATATGACGGACGGGCGTCGCGTTGCGTGAGAACGACAGTGACAAGTTGCAGCGTGAGAGAAGGGATTATTGTGTTTGAAGCAGCAACAGCGTGAGAGTATTAGGGTTATTTTGGAAAGGGGTTTTATATTGGTTAGGGTTTTTACCCGATTTAAGCACCACCATTTTTTATAACGAAGATTAAACTTATTTACAAAACTCTCACCGTGTTTTTATTATTTTTATTATTGGACTTTTTACATCGGGGAAATCTAGGTACGATGTAAGCGTCACTTTTTTCTTTATAACAAAAACTCAATTTATTTACAAAATTGCCATTGTATTTTTACTTTTTTAAACACTGGACCTTTTACATCGAAGAAAATTGAGGCCCGGTGTTAAATAATTTTCTTTTTATTTACCAAACTGTCATCGTGATATATTTTTTCCTAAATCAAATATTTTTCATATCATTAGGAATAAAGGTCTGATGTAAAATCTTTTGACAAATGTCTTTTACATCATATATTTTTATACTTGATGTAAAGACTTTTTCTTAAATGTAAAGACCTTTTCATTATATCTCATCAGAACTAATGTTTAACAACTTGGATATATTCTTGATTAAACGTATCACCTGCCAAAATTTGTTGTGCTTGTGCCAATTACATCATGTTGTCTTGTATTTTTTTGAACACATGCATAAACTTTTCAATTCAAACCACGCAAGAGTGGTTGCAATGTTTTGAGCTTTCTCCAAACAACATACATTGGCCTGTCTGTTTCATCCCTATTCCATCTATTAGTGATTAGTTCGATGAATTAAAAAATTTCTAGAACACAATTTAGGAATTTGAAACTTGTTTTATATTTAGCCATACAATTAGTTTGTCCCAAAAGCTTCATCTTAAGAAAAAGATGATCAAATTTGTGAGCATTCAACATTTCAATCTCACATTATGAAAAGGTTAAGAACCACTCTCTATTGCATATAGCTCGATCAATTCGATACTATATCGTTACACTTATGTGTTTGTTTGACCATGTAAAGAGATTTCCTATAATATCATGTTCATAGAGGCTTACTTCATCCATCATGCATTCTAAATCATAGAACTCCATAGTCAACATATGATTTCCACCAACTATATCTTCTATAGTAAAAACATTATTAAAATCTCCTATTACCATTTGTGGCTCTTGTATAGAACTAGAAAATGTTTTGATATACATATATAGCTTCTTTATGCTTACTAGTTAATTTTGTGCATAAATTATAATCATCCAATAAGAAATCTTACCATCTACATCATATACTTCACAATGAAGGAATTGATCAGAGCATCCAATCAATTTAGTATCCATGTTACCAGTTTTTCACATTAACCATATTATTCCATTAGGATGATGAGCATAGTTGTCTAGATAACACCAATTATTTCCAACCCAAAGAACCTCAAAGCCATTTTTACAACCAAACTCCTATTTTCACTGAGTGATTGTCTTCCAACATGATTTATTTTCCTTTATGTTTATTGGAGGATTCAACAATTGTCTATTCCATTTACTCTGCCACCAAACTATGCTCTTCATTTTTTTCTCATGCATCTTTATGTTGCCTAATTTCAATGGTATTATCAAGTTGCTTTATAAAAATGTGTTTTTTGATTTAGCTGTCCACACTTGTTTAGCTTCTTCATGTTGCTTCTTTGGTATTTGCTTATTCACATCAAATTCATGTCTAACCTTATTGCACATTTTGTGTAAAGGTGGTTTCCACTCATATTCCACTTGTTTCATATCCCCCCTTTGAATCCCTAATAGCAATGTAGTTTTTCAACTCATTAGTTACATCGATCTCAATCAGTACTCGAGCATAGATTACTCTAAGCTTTTTTTGTTGCGCATTCATCTGTCATCGTAGATTTACCAATAATACTCTCAATTTTACAAATACTTTTTCTCCCCAAGAAATTAATGGAAGTTCAGGAAAAATAAGTCAAATCGGCAATACACACAACAAGTCATTCTTGAGGGTGAGATTTGGAGTATATTCGTACAAAAACATTGGTTTACGATAAATGGTATAAGGTCCCCACATAAGAACTGCATCATTATCAGTTTTTGATCGAATTCGAATGTTGAAATAACTAAATCAATGAATACGATGCAGAAATTATGCTTACATAAGTTTCTTCATAAAATTTCATTTCAGATTCAACATCTTATTCATCTATAATCACCTATTTATCCATTCACAATAACCAGAGCTGTATAATTAATTTCAATAACATTAGAAGGTAGGCGATTACCTCATATAATGTTCACCCATAGCATTTGTTGTGTTTGTTCAGCCGTTGTTGTAGAATTTGGATTCATTTTCTCTTTAGTATCTTCAGTAATAGGTTCCAACATCACCTTTGACTATGTACAATGGGGGTGTTGAATAAATTATTCAATAGTTGAATGCTTGTAATAGAGTGTTGAATGAGGTGTTGAAAATGATGTGGATTAATTGGTATTGAAAAGATTCAAAATGTTGAATGAGGAGGGAGTGAAGGCCACATACAATACTTTGCAAAATCTTATTGGTTGTTGTGATTATTTAGATTTTATTTTACCTTAAATATTTAAAATTAATTATTTTATAGTAAATACATTTTTTATTTATTTCTATTTTCACCAAAATTCATTTTTTCTCTATAATTAGATACTTTGTTCATTTGATTTAGACTCATAAACAAATTCATTTTTTTCTCTCCAATTTTTCTATTTAGCTTCCCATAAACTCTTGTTTGTAACTCTAAACATCTTAGTGAAATGGATCCCAACAATAACCCCTTTAACACTTAAAATTCTACTAATTACTTTTTCAACTACCAAAATTCCAACAACTATATATATTTCAAAATCAATCTTCCAATCAACAAGGTCCCCAAAATATACCAAATTATGGATTTCCTCCAAATTTCATAATATCGTCTTATAATCCAAATTATCGTCCATATTATAGATCAATGATGTCATATTCATCTCAATCACCCCCTGATTATTCTTCTACTTCAATGGGAAATGAAAATGTTCTGAATGTTGGACTTGATGAATTTCTTGAATTTTCTACACAAATGGCTCTTGATGCTATGAGCGGTGGTCAAAGAGCTACTCTAAATTAAGAGGATCCAACTCTTGCACGCCTCAAAAGTCCCCAAATGGACCACTTATCAAAATTTGATTCTAATTAGTGGGTGGATTAAATATGGAACAATGTATGAACATAGTGAAGGAAAATTGCGATCATAAATGCAACAGAAATTAAAATTTTCCTTTAGCGATCCTTACGAAGGGGAATGGTCAGTGATAAAATCGATTACCTCTTGTGGCGATTTTGATCTTTGATGTTGTGATCACAAGCGTTGATGAAGAACAACGCCTCTACTCAGTCCATACAAATAGATCGCTTCCGGTCACAGTGTTGGCTGCTTACGAACGAAAGCTTTGAGTGAGTGAGTGAGTGAGCGAAAATACGATTAGGGTTTCAAGACCAAATTTTCATCAAGTGAAATGCTTCAACGCAGGAGTTCTATTTATAGAACAACAAGTGTGGGCTGCAAACTAAAAGCCCAATAAAGGCTATAAACTAAAAGCCCAAATAAGCATACGAGTATCATACCTTATGATGTCCCGCATATCACTTAAGTGCGTGGTACCTTACCATATTCTGTATTCCACTTAAGTGCACCGTACCTTATGGTGTTCCTCATTTACTCTATCTCACATTAATTTGTCCTTATGTGTGTGACCTTGTAGGTTTCTGCGACGTTGACAATTATATTAAATCACATTTAACATAATAAACAGTGAGTGGTATCTAGTAACACATCACTGTTACCTAAGTCACGAAAATATCGTGTGATTTGACAAAAAAACCTTTATGTGATAATACTTGTGTGTACGATTACCCTTTTGCCCTCATTTCTATATTGAACACAAGGCAAAGAACCATATCACCCTTGTCCAGTTCAATATTGGACCCTTAGACATTTATCCTGCTACGCATGATGGGAAAATTCCATCTAAGCCACTCATGTCCCTCGACATGCTTTGTGAAGTACCCATCAACTGTCTTTATTGTCATCCAGTTACGGATAATGTTTGATCAACAATATAGCACTTGACTCTAATCTAGGGTCTATAGTGGTTTTAGGTCTAAGGGTGATATACACCACCTATCACTATTAGAATAACTTATAACACTTTGCATAATATTCCATGTAGTATTCTCATAGCGGGTTAATCCAGTATAAATATTACCCTAATATTCATACCTATGTCAAGACTTGATAGCTCCTTATCCATGATCCATGAGATGTGATCATCAGTCTATCTTCATAATAATAATAATAATAATAATAATAATAATATCAATGCTTTAATTTTATCCCACTTCACAATAAAGCTCGATTATTGATACTTTAAGAATAATGTCCTTATGTTTAATGGGATCTCATGATTAAGTCACATTTAACATTTCATTAAACAAACTAACTATTTTAGGGACTTTATTATTTTGGAAAAGCAAACATAATAAATAAATGTCTTTTATTAATAATAAATAATTCGATACAAGTACCAAAAGTATTGGCCTCTAGGGCTTACACCAACACATAAGAGATACTACAACATCAGAGTGCTTGCATAGATTCTGTAAAGGAATTATAAAGTTGTATGAACCAATGTATCTTAGAGCCCTAACTCAAGACGACCTGCAAAGAATATTGCATGTTAGTGAAGTGTGGGGTTCCCGAGGATGATTGAGAGTATTGATGGCATGCACTGGGAATGGAAAAATTATCCTACAACATGGGAAGGTCCATTTACTCTGGGAGATAAGGGCACCGCCATTGTTATTCTTGAAGCAGTTGCAAGTTATGATCTGTGGATTTGACATGCCTTTTTTAGATGTCTGTGCACATTAAACGATATAAACGTTCTATATCGTTCACCCATGTTCGATGATGTTGAATATGGAAATACTCCAAGAGTGAAGTTCTTTGTGAACCAACATCCGTATAATATGGCATATTATCTTACTGACGCTATCTACCATTCTTATCCGACTTTTGTCAAATTAATTAGACTTCTCCAAAGTGAACCAGATAAGTTATTTGAAAAATATCAGAAGAGATGTCAGAAGGACATTGAACTTGCATTTGGGGTGTTGCATGTTCAATTTAAAATCATTCACGAACCAGCTCGTTTGTGGGACATGGCCGATTTAGCTCTCATCATGAGGTCATGTATCATATTGCATAATATAATCGTTGAGCATGAACGATATATATATGCTCAACATTAGACATATTATGATCAATCTGAGACAAATGGGTCTAGTACGCCGGAGCCATTCTCGACCGAGGTGCTACTTGCATTTGCGAATCATGTGCGTGCTAGATCTGTGATGCGTGATACAAATGTACATCACGATTTGCAAGCAGATATAGTCAAACACATATGGACAAAGTTTAGAAAGTTTCGTGATTAAATAGATTATTTGTGAGATGAGTCTATTGTACTAATTAAATTATGTTGTGTGTTTAGTGTATTGTATTGCATCTTTAGTTTTTTTTTTTTGTAATTTTATCTCATCTTTATTACTTGCAAGGAAAAAATTAATTAAGAATATAAAATTAGAAAAAATCAAATAAGTTATTAAATTTAAAAAAATAAAACAAATTAATAAATTCTTAATTATTTTAATTTAATTTAATTTCAATTGATAATTGATATTCATATATATATATATATATATATATATATATATATATATATATATATATATATATATATATATATATATATATATATATATATATATATATATATATATATATATATATATATATATATATATATATATATATGAAATAAAAGTGGTGTGAGGTGTTGAATTTTATTAAACAAAAACATTGTAGTGAGTAAAAATTGAATGTGTGTTAAATTATTAGGTGGAAGAAAGAGAAGATGATACAAAGGATAAAAAATGAAAACGTAAGGTGTTGAATAATAAAACTATTGATTATAGTGTTAGACTATGTATAATATTGATGTTGAATAAATTATTCAATAGTTGAATGTTTACAATAGAGTGTTAAAAATGATGTTGATTAATTCATGTTGAAAAGATTCAATATGTTGAATGAGATGGAGTGTGGACCACATACAATATTTTGCAAAATCTTATTGGTTGTTGTGATTATTTAAATTTTTTGTGTATTGTGAATGATGGTGAGGTAGGGTGTTGAATTTTATTAAACAAATTTATTATAGTGAGTAAAAATTGAATAAATATTAAATTATTAGGTGGAAGAAAGAGAAGATAATGTGAATGATAAAAAAATAAAAAATAAAAAATTAAATTATAAAATCATTGTAGTAATAGACTTTAGTGAAAAATAAACAATTAGATCCATTTATGAACTTACACTTCTACAATTAGATGTCTTTAACACAATTATAATTTTTTTTAAATAATATAATAATAATAACTAAAATTTATCACTAAAAAATGAACAAATAAAATATCACGGATTCGAATATACACTCTCACATCTAAAGAGAATTTTTTCTCAAGATATTAATGAAATATTAAATTAAAAATAGTAGTAACCCAAACACTTTGTTCTGAACATAATTTTCTAACACACATTTATTAGCTAAATCACGTGTGTTGAAAATTAGCTAAAAGAAATATTTTATGAGTAATTCTTTAACACACTTCTTATAAATCAATTTTTTAGAAGAAATTAACAAAAGTAGATGAACCACACGAGTACTATTAATAAAGTGGGGCTCCTTTTATGATGTTCACCAATTATTAGCAAATCGAATGTGCCTTCACACTTTGGTCAGAGTTCATTCACACTTTCTCTTCCTTCATAGTCACACTTTATGGCTCTTTTAACTTTATGCTCTACTCACACGCGTACGAGTAACTTAAAATATTACGCATTTCTTTCACGAGATAAAATGAAATGTTATATTTAAAAAGAGATAAATAGACAAATTAAATAAGTAAATTAAATTAATAAGCTAAAATTCACTATATATATTATTTTATCTATCCATTTTCACATTGAATCAACTACTATTTCATTTTTTACATATACTTTTCTTTTTTAATTAATATTTAAAATATTGACCTAATTGAAATATCTTCATATTTTTTAATTTTTAATATAAATTATAGTTTTAGTCTATCTATTTTATTTAATTTATAAAAATAATCATCTTTTAAATTTAAACAATTTTAATCTCTATTTTAAATTTAAACTAAATTGGTGTCTCTATTTTAAATTAAAATAGTTTTAGTCTCTCACGTTTTTCTATAAAAAAATCAATGTGATTTTTCGTTTTTAAACGTATACTTTTATGTACAAAGTTCATTAATATGTTTATATACAATAATTTGTCAAATTTTGCAACTAATTTGTTATTTAAAAAATGAAAATATCGTTAACTTTAAGTGCAAAAGTATGAGATGTGACCAAAACTATTTAAATTTTAAAAAATATGGATCAAAATTATTTAAATTTAAAATAGAGTGATTTCTAAGGTGAGGGTTCTAATAAATCCCTCACCCGTGCACCATAGTTTATAACCGTTAGATGAAAAAACTGACATCTATTATAATAGATTATACCGCAGCAAATCGTTATTTATATCCATTTTTTTCATTATCAATTATTTCTCTCCATCGATTAAATTAACTGCTTGTGAAAGATAAAAGTAAATTAAAATCATGAAAAAAGCATGCTCCTAGTAATACTCCGCACAATACACAAGTGATCAGAAGAAAGATCTCCTCCTCTTTTCGCCTTCAACCATGCTTTGCTCACCTTTGACCTTCCTACTTTCATTTCGTAACAAAATTATAAATAAATAAATAAAAACCTCATTAATTTACACTCTTTTCTACTTCAAACATTTCAATCAAAACAATAACTTTTAATTCATTATTCATCACAATCCAATTCTCATACTCAACCAAGTTGCACAGTAGGATCAAAACCACCGCTTCCAGTAATCTTCTCTTTGCTTCAGTTTCGAACTTTAAGGGTTCGCCGGAGTTAAAGAAACGAAGGTCACGGAAGATAAATTTTTGTAAAAACAATTAAGCAACACTTATAAATTGATGGTCAACAACTATAAATTTCTATATAAAACTAAGGATTAAATTGAATAGAAAGAGTTAAAAAATCTGTAGATGAGAAAAAGAAGAAAATATAGAACCTCAATTATTCATAACATCTCAGAATGAATTTCCCTCACCATAATCCAAATCCCCCAATAAGCTATTTCGCTTACTAACTAATGATTTTTCACTTGTGTGTTTTTTTCAGTGATTGTTTTGTTTGTAAAATTTTAATTTATTTGATTTGTTGTTTATTGTCCTAACAAATACAAGAAAACTCATTCCACCTTTTGCAAAGAAATGGTGACGGGAGGAGAGAATATATAATTTGGTGTGGAAGGTCCATCATAAGTTTTGATAAAATAGGGTAATCCAACGGTTTTCAAGGGTGGTCCACCATGAACCATCAAATAAATGGTTCACTCTAGACATCACATTAAAATAGGGGGACCAATTTCGTGAATTAGATAAATTGATCATTTACAAATGTGAGATTGGTAAAGTTAAGTTTCTCACATTTGACATGATGATTAAAATCATGATTTTTCTACGTATTGTGTAAAATTCTATTCAAATATTCCATAATAATAACAAACAGAAGAGGAGACATGGGATCCCTCTGTCTTAGATCACGCTTAGCCTGCAAAATATTAGAATGATGACCATTGATGTTAAACTTATAAGAAACAGTGGTAACATCAATCATGATCCATCTAATGAACTAGTTAGAAATTCCAATCTCTTTCAGGATACATTATAATGCATTCTAATTCACCATATCATACACGTTTTGGAGATCCATTTGCACCATACACTTCAGAGTGTCATTTTTCTTGAGTACCCTTTAACCAAATCAAAGGCCAATAAGATATGACTGTGAATGTGTTGATCCGGGACAAAAGTCACCTAACTTTGATCGATAATTCTACCAAGGACCTTCCCCATTCTAGCAGTAATGATCTCAAATATAATTTTATACATCATCGTACATCCAACTATGGGTCTATAATCTTTAATGGACTTAGCATCATCACTCTTAAGAATAAGATAACCATTATACTATTAAAAGCTTTATATAATCTATCATTTTCAGGAGCGGACCCACGCGTAACTCAAGGATGCAACTGCACCCCTCAACTTTAAAACTTTACACCTAATATACTATACTTTCTAATCTTGAACCCTGTCACATTTATAGTTTTGCACCAATTAGTTTTTTATACCCAATAAATAATACTTTGTTTTCTCTTTTATTTATTACTTTTACTGTTTTTACTGCAATATAGTATAATACATAATATAGCACACTACTCAATGGTTGCTAAGTATAGAGTAAGAGCAAAATATTATCAACACACATCTATGCTTTAAGTTGCTATAAGCGCAATATATCTCATGATTTAGATAATAGCTTGTAATAATTTACGTTTTTTTTTGTCCCTTAAGTTTACCTCGGGGTACATTCTGGTCTCTTATCTTTAAAAAGTGTCAAAGTGGTCCTTTAATTGTTCAAAAGTGTCCACGTTAATTCTTTCCGTCCAATTTTCTCAAACGACGTCAAGTTTTGCACTAGTGGCATCCTACATGTCCATTACAAAATTCCACGTATTTTTTTATTTATTTTTATCTTAAATTTCTAAAAGAATTCCTAAAAAAATTTCTAAAATTTTATTAGACCCAAGATTCGAACCTAGTTCATATGGTTGTTGGGCATGCTCCTTTACCACTAGTTCACTCTACATTTTCTAATAAACACCACACATTAAATATAATTGAATTCTTAATAATTTATAAAAGGTGAATAAGAAAAACATCAAACAGTTGGCATGCATTATATTTTAACCATTCTTTTCTCTCTTCCAGTTCTGCATAATTGTCCAGATAAATATAATAGTTTAACTCACTTCCTCAAAATAACAAGTAAATTAGAAAAAGTAAAAGAAGCACAACAACAACCTTTGTAGTTACTCCCAAAACTCAACATTAATTCGTTGACATATTCCTGCTAACAAATTGATAAAAAAGAACTAAACATGTATTGAATTTACCAAATGCAGTATCACAAAATATAACAATTAAACCTAAAATACAATAATAGCTTTGAAATTTGATTACATTATCCAATTAAGCTTATTATTAGGAATAAAATTCTACAATGGTAACGAACAATGCAATGCAACGACCTAGATAATTAGCGAAGAAGGTGAATTGGGGAACGGACAAGTGAATGAAAACCCTAGGTGAGTTGAATTGAGAGGAATAATGGTTGAGAATTGAAGAAGAGAATTTACCTGGATTTTCTGGGATGGGAGAGAGTCAAGTCAAGGGTAGATCAAAATTGGAGATTGGAAGAATCAAAATGGGATATAAATGGCGAAGACGGAGAACGAAAATTGGAGATTAGGATAGATAGATTCTCTTTTTCATAGATATGTAAATTCGATGATGTGGTGATGACGATAATATGGTAGCACCGACGAATTCACGGTGACCTAAATCCTAAAATCCTAAATCCTAATTGAAGGAGAAATAGAGATAATTGGGGTTTTAATGTCTTGGAGGTTTGGGGATTTGAATGGGGATAAGGGTGAGGTATTGAAGGGTTGAAAATGGTGGCCACTGGGTGTTTGTGAAAGATGAAGTTTTCTGTCGTAGTTGTCTTTGTCTGAAGTAGTTGTCATTGTCTTTGCAACACTGTCATATTTATTTTGCTAAAATTAAAGAAATCCAGAAAAAAGACAGAAGTAAAATACATTTAATGTGTAAATTTAATCACTAAAGTGAAAATGCCTCAGTGGTAACTCGACCAATGATAAGCTTGATGACCCAAGTTCGATTCCTGTATATGGGAGAAATTTTAAAATTAATTCTTGAAACATCATGAACTTAGTAATCACGTCTTCCACGTAACATGTCGTGCGGGCAAAATATTAACGCGTCAGGATGTACCCCGAGTTAAACTTAAGGGACTAAAAAAGGTACTTTGCCTTAAGTATATCTACTCTCTCATAGTTTATCCTCTCTATTATGATTTATTTCTTACACATATCCCCTTTCTCAATGATTCTTCTAATAAAATTTAAATATGTAATTTACAAAGTAAAATTAAAGCACTTCATTAAACTAAATAAACATATATATTTTTATTTTATAATAATTTATATTTGTTTTAAATTTTAAAATAGTTAGAGTATTTAGTTTGATATTTTTAACTTGATGAATGAGTATGTAAATAAATTTTTGTCTATATATATTTTAATTAAATTTATATTAAAATTTTAAAATTCAAATATTTATACTTTATATAAAAACTTGTATATATATATATATATATATATATATATATATATATATATATATATATATATATATATATATATATATATATATAGTTAAATTGTAATTCGATTGTGTCGAAACTGTGTGTGTGTCAAAGGGAGATTGTCCAATCGAAGAGCTTGTGGTTCGACGCAGGCTATTCAAACTCGACGCAGATTTGATTTGTTTTAGATTTAGATTTAGTTTTGATTTAGATCTATAATATAATAGATTTGATTTAGTTTCAAATAGATATTTTGGACTTTATAGTTTCGGGCTTTGGCTTAGTGAGCAAGCTAACCTAAATCTATAAATAGAGGGAGTGACCCCTATTTTTGTAATAAAGTTCTATTCACGTGATTTTGCAGTTGGAAAGTGAATAAGAAGTTTTCCACAGTTTGTGGACAAAGAGTTACTCTGCAGAAAATAATTCTTTCTTCTTCTTATTTTCTTTAATTGTTCATTGTCATTGTGTAGTGATATCAATCTTGTTCATCAAGATTGGTAGAAATTCATCATAGATATTTGGTGAATTTCCAACATCTGAAATCAAGAGCTTCGGTTTATCGATTCAATGGAAGAACAATCAAGAACGACCGTGAATTATCCAGTGAGTTAAGGGAATGTGAATTATCCAGCAAGTCTTCTAATTCTGAAAGTAGATAACAATGAGAATTGGTGCAAGCATAAGAAGGTTTTATTCTGTTGTCAATGTCTGTGGGATCTTGTAAAGGATGGAGTAAAAGAGCTTGAAGAATACGCTTCAAAAGAAGAAAAGCAAGAACACATAGAATCGGAGAAGAAGAGTTATAAAGCTCTCATTATAATTCATCAATGTCCGAGTCCAGGAAACTTAGAAAAGGTTAGTGATTTAGAATTTGCAAAAGAAACTTGGGAGATCCTTGAGAAATCTTTTGGAGGCGCTGAAAAGGTGAAAGAGGTGAGGTTACAAACTCAAAAGAGAACGTATGAATTGCTTTAGATGGAAGACAGTGAAAGCATATTTGATTTCTTCAATAGGGTTACAAAGCTAGTGAATCAAATAAAGACTTGTGGAGAAACGTTAACAACAAGAGCAGTTGTTTCAAATATTTTGAGATTTTTGGCTCCTAAGTTTGACCATGTGGTGGTGGCTATAAAAGAAGGGAAATATTTGTCGAAATTGATAAAGGAAGATCTTCAAGGGATATTTGAATCTCAGGAACAAAAGATGAATGAAAGAGTTGCAGGAAAACTGAAGAGTGATGTGGCTCTGCAGGCTCAATCAGCAAAAGACAAGAAAGGAAAAGGAAAGTGGTTCGACAAAGGTAGAGGTGGCTACAACAATTTTACTGACAGAGGAAACCAAAATGAAGGAAACATGTCGAATCAGATAAGACCATACGAAGGCAACCAAAGAGGTGATATTGCAAATAGAGGAAGAGGTGGTGGTCGAAAGCTTGACAAGAGTCACATTCAATGTTACAATTGTCAGAAATATGGTCACTATTTTAGTGATTATCCAGAGAAACGAAAGAATAAAAAAAATGATGCAAAGTTCGCTAAGTATGAAGAAGAAGAGATAATGTTGATGGTCACAATAAGAGATGAAGAAAAATTCAAGGACCAATGGTACTTGGATTCAGGATGCTCATCACATATGTCTTGAAGGAAAGATTGGTTTGTCAATCTAAAGCCCTCAATGAAGAACATGGTGAAATTTTCAAATGACAATACTCTAGCAGCTGAAGGTATTGGAGATGTTATGATCATGAGGAAAGATGGCAAAAGGTCAATAATTCCGAATGTGTTATACATTCCATGCATGAAAATCAACTTGCTTACTATAAGGCAGTTGGTTGAAAAGAATTACAAGGCGACTGTCGAAGACAAGATGATGAGAGTTGTCGACGTGAATGGAAGATTAATCTTGAAGGCCCTTATGTCCCATAATAGAACCTTCAAGATCGAACTCAATATGGTGGAGCACAAGTGTCTTTCGACTACAGCTAGCAGAGACGAATGAATATGGGACTATCGACTAGGCCATCTCAACTTCAGAGACATCAGAGATTTAAAGAGGAAGTATATGGTTTTAAGATTGCCAGAGATTGACATTCCAAATGACTTGTGTAAAGAATGTGTTTAAGAGAAACAACACAAGAATAACTTCAGCAAGGATGCATGAAGCAAGTCGAAGGCTATTCTCGAAGTCATATACTCTGATGTATATGGACCAATCCAGGTGGATTCGTTTGGAGGAAATAAATACTTTGTCACATTTATAGATGATTTCAGTCAAAAATTGTGGACTTACCTGATCAAGAAGAAAAGTGAAGTGATCGAGATATTTACCAAGTTTAAGTCTATGGTCGAAATACAAAGTGGTCGAAAGCTCAAAGTTTTGAGAACTGATGGTGGTGGAGAGTATGCGTCGAAAGACTTCGATAGGTTATGTGAAAAAGAAGGGATTATGCATTAGGTGGTGCCACCGTACACTCTACAGAAGAATGGTATTGCAGAAAGGAAGAATCGACCCATCATGAATATGGTTCGAAGTATGTTGAAAGTCAAGAATTTACCTAAAGAATTTTGGGGTGAAGTTGTGTCTACTGCAAGTTATATTTTGAACAGATGTCCAACGAAGAAGCTAGAAGGGATTACTCCAAAAGAATGTTGGTTTGGTGTGAAGCCTAGCTTGGCTCATCTGAAGGTATTTGAATCTATTGCACATCGACATGTTCCAGATTAGTTGATAAGAAAACTTGATGACCAGTCGACTCAAATGATTCTAGTGGGATATCATTCGACGGGAGGTTACAAGATGTTCGACCCAGTGAACAAGCAAATTGTGATCAGCAGGGACGTGATCATAGATGAGCTAAAAGAATGGGACTGGACTCAAAATGTCAAGAAAGATTCAGTGAGAATTTTGCTTGAAGAACCAGAATCTTAAGTCGAAAGAGAAGTTCGACAAGCGGAACCAACAATTATAGATCCACCAAGTACAAGTACAAGCAGACCTCAAAGAATAAGGCGCATGCCTGCAAGATTTCAAGATTGTGAGGTTACATTAGATGACGTGGTTGATAACGAAGGTGAGCTGGTACATTATGCTTTCTATGCAGATGTCGAACCTCCCAATGCAGCTGAAGCATTGAAAGATTCAAAGTGGGTGAAAGCAATGAATGAAGAAGTAAAATCCATCAAAGACAACAACACTTGATCACTTGTCGATTAACCTCAAGGAAAGAAGGCAATTGATGTCAAGTAGGTATACAAAGTGAAGATGAATCCTAAAAGGGAAGTAACTTGACACAAAGCAAGGCTAGTGGCGAAAGGATTTCTCCAGAAAGAAGGAATTGACTTCGATGAAGTTTTTGCACCTGCGACTAGGATCGAAACAATCAGGTTGGTTGTTGGTTTAACAGAAATAAATAACTGACACATATGTTAGATGGATGTGAATTCCTGAATGGAACCTTAGACAAATAAGTTTATGTTAAACAACCAATTGGGTTTGTGAAACATAACGAAGAGATAAAGGTGTACAGGCTTCATAAAGCCCTATATGGATTGAAACAAGCTCGAAGAGCTTGGAATAAGAAGATTGATAGTTTTCTAAGGGAGAAGGAATTTGTGAAGTGCACAACTGAACATGGAGTATATTTAAGAACAAGCAATAGTGAATTGCTTATATTATGTCTCTATGTCAATGACTTGTTGATAACAGGTAGCTGCAAGAAGGAGATCGAAAACTTCAAAGGTGATCTCAGCAAGGAATTCAAAATGTCTAATTTGGGTGATATTTCATATTTCCTTGGCATCGAATTCTACAAGACTAGTAGAGGTTTGATGATGCATCAAGGAAGATATGCAAGAGGGATTCTCAGGAGATTTGAGATGGAAGAATGTAATTCGACTTAGACACCTGCAGAACCAAGATTGCAACTGTCGAAAGACTTAGAGAAATATGATGTCGACTCAACCCAATATAGAAGACTTATTGGGTCTTTAATATATCTTTGTCATACGAGGCCTGGCTTAGCATACAATATGGGTATGGTAAGTAGATTCATGCACAAGCCAAAGGTATCAAACCTAGCAGCGACAAAGAGGATATTGAGGTATTTAAAAGGAACTCTTGACTATGGCATTTTATTTCCAATAGTTGATAAAGGAAAAGAATGCAAGTTAGTGGGGTACACAAATTCGAGTTGGTCTAGTGATGATGAGGATCGAAAATCCACAGTAGGATATGTGTTTATGTTTGGTGGTGCGTCGGTTTCTTAGAGTTAGAGAAAGGAACTAGTCGTGGCATTATCATCATGTGAAGCAAAATACATAGATGCTTCTCTTTGTGCATGTCAAGCAACTTGGATGGTGAATCTGGTCGAAGAAATTACAGGTAAAGATCATGGAGCAATTACCATGAAGATCGACAGCATGTCAGCTATCAACCTAGCGAAGAACCCGATAACACACGGTCGAAGCAAGCACGTCGAAATGAGGTTCCACTATCTTCGAGAGCAGATGGCAGATAAGAAGATGAATTTGGAACACTGCAGAACTGAGAATCAAATTGCAGATATCATGACGAAGGGTATGCAGGTCGAAGTATTTCGAAAACTAAGAGCTATGATGAATGTAGACAGTTTAGACACAATGAATTAGGTGATGTGTTAAATTGTAATTCGATTGTGTCGAAACTGTGTGTGTGTCGAAGGGAGATTGCCTAGTCGAAGAGCTTGTGGTTCGACGCAGACTATTCAGATTCGACGCAGATTTGATTTGTTTTAGATTTAAATTTAGTTTTGATTTAGATCTAGAATATAATAGATTTGATTTAGTTCTAAATAGATATTTTGGGCTTTGGCTTAGGGAGCAAGCTAACCTAAATCTATAAATACAGGGAGTAACCCCTATTTTTGTAATAAAGTTGTATTCACAGAATTTTGCAGTTGCAAAGTGAATAAGAAATTTTCCACAGTTTGTGGGCAGAGAGTTACTCTGCATAAAATAATTATTTCTTCTTCTTATTTTCTTTAATGTTCATTGTCATTGTGTGGTCATATCAATCTTACTCATCATTATTGGTAGAAATTCATCACACACACACACACACACACACACATATATATATATATATATATATATATATATATATATATAGAAGAGTTACACCATGAGTTACACTCGCTCAAAAACGCCACTTCGGATTAATATTTTTTAAAATCAACCGTTGGATTGAAACATACATCATATAGATCATACCTATAAAGTTTGAGATTAATCTATAATGATTTACTATGTCATTAAACTACATCAAAATTAACGTTATATGAAAGTCCATTTTGACGTTAATCTTTGGATATCTTGATCGTATAGTAAATCATTATAGATTAATCTCAAACTTTATATGTATGATCTATATGATGATATTCAATCTAACGGTTGATTTTAAAAAATATTAATCGGAAGTGACATTTTTGAGCGAGTGTAACTAATGGTGTAACTCTTCGGGTGTAATTTGCTCCCCTCCCTCCCTCCTAAATTCTTGGCCCCGCCACTGATATTTTTAAAAAAATATATAAACGTTGCTATTGCCTCCTCTTTTACAACCTGTCAACTAGCTTTGAAAAATCTTGCACCAAAACAATCAATACCAAGAGATTTTAGGTCTCCCAATACCATTAAGTGTTGCAAGAATCTCTTTCTCACTTACAGAAGTCACAAGACATTCTCTCTGCTCCATGCTAAGTCACTATCTGTTTCTCATGGCTGGGATGTTTATGTGTTGCACATTGTTATCATATGTCCATGTAATTCCAGTATAATAATTCAATAGTTCAGCCTCAATATCACTATGAGCAGTAATTATTGTATCATCACTTATGTACAACATATTCATGGTTTTTGTAGACTGTTTAGCTTTGACGGAAGCATGAAAATATAAATCATTTCCACCCCCAAGCGAAACCATTAAAGCTTAGACTTTTGCTTAAGAGTCTTCTCTTCCAAATCATTCTATTTAATGATATCTTCGGTACATATTTTAATTTCTTCAATTTTATTGTCGTACATCTTTTAATCTCTTTGATTTTAATCTTTATTGCCATTTCAAATCATTTCATTTATTGCCATTAAAATGACTATGTGTTTTGTTTCTTAATAAACAAAAATAAATTTTGGTTTGTAACCAAAATAAAAAATTGGTTTTAAACAAATTGGATTTAATGAATTGAATAATAAAACATAAGTGAAATCAAATTTTTAATATAGCATATATAATGAAAATAAAAAATAAAAAAGAACTCATAATTATCGATGTCATTTTTGCATGACGAGTATCTTTACCTGTCCAACAGTAGATTTAAAATCTTCAGGATTCATTTTCTTCACGTTTATAGAAAACATCCTAATCAGATATGGATTGACATTATTTACATTTCCACGACAATAACGATCAACTCTCCACATTATATCAATATAAATACTAAGATTCATATATTCAAAAAATAATATATAATATCTTACACATTTAAATTCAAATTTCTAAATCAAATTAACAAAAATTATTGAATACTAAATCAACATGGGATTGTTGAATATGGAGGACACAACAAAAAATGAGGGTTTTTTATTACTAAAAACAATATTCATTCATCCAAATTGATAGAATTGAGGCATATGAGTGAGAAAAAAACTAAAATTCGTAGTAATTACAATCCCTTTATTTCAACACCCTTTAACCACCATTATCAAAACCCCAACTGAGCAATACTACCTATTTCATATGGTAGATTTTATGCATAGTTCTCATACTTCATTCACACCTTACTGAAAAAGGCATATCATATAGCAAAAAAATAAGAGCAAAATAGGCCAATAAGAATAATAAAATCATGAACATGGATTTTTTCAGCATAGATGACAAAAACATGGGAGAGATTAGCTTACTTTAGTTTTTGATATCTTTATAACTTTATCTCTATTTCTCATAATATCAGCTATTCACTTTATAAAAAAATTATGATTTAATATAATATAAAGTTTAAACGACTGCTAACAATAGAGACAAATAATTCATTCTCCAAAAATATGAGAAACTAAAAAGGAATAAACTTGAAAATCATAACGAATTCAATATGTCAAAAATTTGGAAATCATATCAAATTCAACATGTGACATAAAAGAATATATATTGAACGACACATACATGCATATTGGAAAATAAGCTTACAAATTTCTGCACAAATTATTAGAAATGCAATTGAAATTGAACATTATGCAAACAAATATGAGTATGTATAACGAAAATAAATAGAAAATAGAAAATAATAAATTAACTAAAAGATAGATGACATTTACACTACAATAAAAATGATTTTAGGCAACGGACGAATAGGCAACAACTTCATAACCATCGCTAAATGGTGTTATAGAGTATTAATTTTTAAGCATTGACGTGTTTCTAAATTTTTGTGGAAAACCGTCTCTTATTTGTTTTATGCTATAGTTTTTAAAGTGTGGAGAAAACCTAACCTTAGCATATTCAATATAGGCGACAGTTTATTAAATGTGGGCATAAACTAATCGTAGCTTATTTCTTTTACGGTACAGTTTTGAAAGCGTGCATGAGGAAATCCAATTTGTAATTGTAAGTTAAATTATAATATCCATTTTAATTGCACATGTAGTTTTTAATCTTGTTCAAAGCTGATAGTTTTGTATATTAGGATAAACTTCAAGAATCTATTAAAAATTCAACTGAAGTTGGAACACAAATATTTCAATCACTGCTTGGGAAACAAAAACCTGATAGAGTGAAATGTTATGGAAGAACTGTCACACCATCATTGTTAAAAAAAAATGAAGAAATTTCTTTAACGAAAATGCAATATGATAGTAAAATTTCTGACATGTCACAAAAGATGGAAGCAATAGAGGCACTTTTGAAAAACATGTATATGCAGCAAAATCTACACTTAAGTGAAGAATAAGTAGATGCTAAGATAAGAGAAGCTTTGCACAATGATAATGTTCCAACACCACACTCATCCACATCAACCAACGCTACTCTCATCCAAAGGTACTATAATTGATACTAATCAATATCACATTTATTTTATTAAGTGTTGAGTTGTTATTTCTTTAGTGTTTTGCTTAGTAGGATTTATGTCTAAATTTCATAAAGATTTGAGTTCATGCATCACGTTTATAGCTTTTGAAACAAGGAAGTTTTTCTAAAAATCTTGTTTATCATGAGTTGGGTCAACAAAATCTACTTGCATAATACCTATGACAAGGTTATTAATATTGCAACTTCATCGTCTCAAAATACCATAGAAACAACTATGTGCTTGGCAATAGTTTGATAATAATTTATAATTAATATCAAATTTACACTATTTGTCAAATTTATACTGTTTGTCATGAGGAGGCTGTCAAATTAACATCGTGTATGTTCATCTTGTTATTTATACTGTTTATACTTTGAAATAATTTGTGGTTAATGATGTTTAAAAGTGTGGTTAATTATGTTTCAATGCATGCTTAGTAAATATTGTACTTTGAATATAAATAATTTTGCTTCTATGGTGTCTTTGGCTTTAAAAAAGTGGTTTTTTTAGTGTTTATATTAATTATAAATTGTTTTCTTCATATTTAATTTATAGGTTACAAATGAAGATGATCCTCAAGATGACGACGATCTTTATTATGACCAAGATAACGATCTTCAATATGATCAAGATGATGATCTCAAAGATGACAACGATCTTCATTATGATAAAGATGACGATCTTCAATATGATCAAGATGACAATCTTCAATATGATCAAGTTGACGGTTTTCAAGATGGTGATTTTCATGATTCTCAATACAATGAATGTGATGAAACCCCTCATTGATTCAAATAATGACAACTATGTTTTGTTTTATGGAGTTACATAAGTCAACTAATTAGTTTAATACATTTCAAAGAGTTTGGATTTATTTTGAAAATATTTGTTCTTACATTTTAAAGAGTTTTGATTTACACTTCCTCTTATTAATACTTCATATTGATATGGTTTGATCAATTTATACACGTGTTTCTTCTCATTTAATTAATAATATTGACTTATAATCTATACGAATGAAATGAAGGTGTATGGCTGAAATGTATCACCATATAAATGAATAGAAAATTCTCTACTAACGTATATCTATAAGTATAAAGTTCAACATAGAAATTACAAGATTTAGCTTCTTTTTTTTTTTCAATTCATAGGCAAGGCTTTTTACATGTTGCATATTAAAAACCGTGAATTTTTCCTAAGTTATAGGTGCGGTTAAGTGTCTATTATCTACGGTTTTCATTTGTTGCTTTTTAATAACTGTTGCATATTCATGTTTTGGGAACGATTATTTTGTATTGTTACTTGAAAACTGTGGCTTAAAACTACAACTAAAATTGTGGATGTTTCATGTTTTTGGCGACGGTGTTTTGAATTCGTGGGTAAAAAAAATAAAAAAGCGCTCTAAAAGAATACGCTACAACTGTTTATTCCACGCCTGATAAATCGCCTCCTAAAGCCTTTGGCTACGATTATTCCACATTAGGCTGCGATTTTGCATTGTTTCCAAAATTTATTTTTGTTGTTGTGAGAACAAAATAATATTAACAATTTTCCATACAATTACCATAAAATTTGAGAATTCATAAATTATCATAACCGTGTAGAATCAATAAGATAAACAAAATTGGAAAAAAAATTAACACAAAAAAAAAAACAGATTCCTTTCAAGTATCAAAAATCTATTTTTTTTTTAAATTATCCAATGCTATCATTCAACAACGCAAAAAAGAACACAAAATTATAATGGAAATCAAAGCTTGAAACTCACTATTATTTATATATTGGAGATCGACCTGTTTTCCCCCCTCTATGAATCAAGTTTAAGATTAAATGAGCTATATATAACGAAATAAAAACCAATAATACAAAAAAATCATCAAACAATAAAATCAGTAATCTCTTTTTACATAAGCTAATTATAATGTACTTTAAGAAAATGAAAAAAATTGAGGAGCGGAAAAGATTAAAACAAATTGAAACAAATCAATGGCAAGAATGAGAAGAGAAAATTATGTTTAAGAAAATAGAAAAATCGATAACTTGTTGTTAGTCGAGTCATATCAACGGGTGACATATGAATCATCTATTTTTAAATGATTGTATTGAACTACCGGAAAAGGATTTGTCGGCATTTGCACAGTTTGAACTCCCGTAGAAGAATTACTCGGTATAGTATAAGAGCTTGCCTTAGACTGATTATTCACTGGAATATGGGATTTGCTCTCTTGGATCTGGGATTCGCTTGTCGGGTTCTGGGATTCACTCACCATTAACATATGTAATACAAATCTCAGACAACCCGTTTAGCAAAACGCAATGTTAAAACAAACCAATACACAAAGATATGTAATGTACACTGAAGACGATGAACATAAGAAACATGAAATAACGTAGAAGAATATATAAACAACAACATTAACACGATTAGTCGAGCCAAAAAATAGAAAAACAATGAAGTTTTAAGATTTTACGTGAAAGGAATTGCATGAAAACGAAAACCCTAAACTTATTGATATGCAAAACAATTCGGTGGTAGCATGCCCCTTACACTTGGTTGATACTTATAGTGCGATGGTTTTGATTGTTTGCATTGGTAAATGTTCGAGGCTTTGCGTTTTCCATTATAATGTTAATTATGCAGCTCATATTCGGAAACAAAAAGTTGGCGTCTCTACACAAACTGCAATAATATGCATGCACATATATCTACTATAATTATTTAAAAAATTAAAAAAAATCTGTAAATTAATATGAATAATAACTACACAACTAATAATCATGATTACCTTTGCAAATTGTCTAACAGGTCCACAAAAAACACCTTCTAATTAGGGATGTCAATGGGACATGGTAGAGGCGATGAATACATTCTCATCTCAATCTCCACCTTCGAATCTATTCCTCATCCCCGTCTCGAATCCCCACCACAGGGGAATTTTGTCCCCCATCCACGTCTATGCGGATCCCCAAGATTCATGTGGAGATCCATAAACATGTTTTTTTTATTTATTATTTTAAACCAAATTAATAGTAAAATTTCAAAAACTAACCACAAGAAATTTAAAAATTATTCCTTAATGATAAATATATTGTTTTTAACAATATTTAATCTATAATATTGAGTGTCGTGACCACCAAAATTTTAAACTTAAAAAAATTAAAATAATCATTTAGATCCAATTCTTTTACTAACAATACATTTATATTTTAAATTTGTTTATAAGATAAATTATATAAAATGACAAATAAACCTACATAAAAATTTAAATTATATATAAATTAAGGAAATTATGGTATTTTAGGCGGGATGAAGACTTCACGGGGCAGGGGATGTTTACGCCACCCCATCTCCGAAGTGTCTTCGGAGAAACTTTGTTACCCATCCCTCTCCCTGCGAGAAACAAATCTCTTTTCTTTGAGGTCCCAAACGGAGAATCCCCGCTAATAGAGACAAGTTGACATCCCAATTTTTAATTAACTTTCATAAGGATATATAAGAGATTTTGAACTTTCTTATTATTATACGAGGTTATAGTATTTATTAAATTTTTTTAATGAGATGATTTCTAGTAATATAATTTATTTATAATTATATAGAAATAAATTTATTTCTCTTTTACGTTATCAAACCATTATTTTAAATTAGTTTAGAGAGAATTATAAGAAATCAGTGCTATTGCACGAGTCTAGTCTAGATTCATATTATACGCCTGTTCCTCTTATTTATAAAGTTTGTCTTTATTTATTCAGTTGGTTAACATTCACATAGTTACAACTTATAATCATTTTTCAACTTGTGATTTTTTTCCATAACATTAACATTTAGATATATCACAACCATAAGATAATATAATTCCCCAAACCATATCAATTCAATGTTCCTGAAATTCGACATGACTCATCATTCTGTTATCGGTATCAGACACCAATTCATTCAATTTGTCTGTCAAGTTGGCGACGAATGTGACGCTATCGGGATGCTTGAATTCAACACAATGATTGTTTCTGTTGAAATACACTTTTGTCTTAATTAGAAAATGAAGAAGATGTATTTTTTGAATATCTTGCTCTATAACATATGTCCTTATTTATACAAATCATGCATTCTAGACCATACAAATTTGTCGGTGCAATTAGATTCCTCCAAAGATGTGAGTAAAATTCTAACAGTTAAAAAAAATTGAATACATAAACTACCAAAAATTTCAATTTATCTAAAATTTTCAATACTGTCTAATAAATTTGAAAATTTCAATGAAATTCGAATAACTACCAAAAATGTAAATTAACCTAAATTTTTTTAAAGAGTATACTAGGAAATTTTCTAATACTTCAACGAAATATTGAATTTGAAATAATGAAAATTGAAGGGGTGTATGTCATTTTAAATTTTCTTTGAAACAAACTAAGCCCAATAACTATTACCTACTATACCCTTCTCTTACAGAAAAGAAGAAAAAAAAAATCCCTTCTCCGTAGATCTCGTCATCGGCGACGAAGCTCATTCTCGTTCTCTCTCACCTCCGTAAGCTTCTCTCACGTCGATTACTTCGTTTTCAGCTGCAATAAGCTTCACGATAAACCTTTCGTTTGACCTAACTGTGTTTGCGTGTAAGGTGTATTTGAATTCGATTTCGTGTTTTGTAGGTTGGACTTCATCAGAAGCATTTCAACATGTGCCGGCAAAATTCTCCGGTGCATAATTCCGCTGAAGAAGAAATTTCAGCTGACGAGAGTCTTTTGATTTATTGCAAGCCTGTTGAATACTACAATATTATCTACCGTCGTTTTCTTCACAATGTATATTATATCTTTGCTGTTTTATATCTATGTATTGATTTTGTGCTATCTTTAGACTCTTTTACTCTTCGATTCTCATTAATTATGCGCCATAAACACCATTTAATGACTCTCACTTGTTTTTTCTGATTGTTAAACACTTGAAGCGGTCTTAAGCTTTTGTTTGATACTCTTTGAATGTTGCTCATAAAAATTGAAGTTAACATAGATGCCGAAATTTATTATTATAGATTTGAATGAAAATCTATTGATTGATACTACTTGGCCGGATTTCTTTTCTCTTGCAGCCTAGTTTTCGGAAGAAATGTTTGAGCTATAAAATCAAAGCAAGGCGTAATAGGAGGTAAATCTTTCTACTATTATATGGATGCATTATTTCAATTATTTTTAGCTTCATCATTCCATTTGTTGAAGTACATTACTTTTTATGACCATTTCTTTTATTTACTGCTAATTTATTAACTCAACATAGTTGTTAAGAGTTGTGCTGCTGGAATTTAATTTAATTATCTGGGGGTTCATGCCAGGCAACAAATGTCTGTCTTAGTTATTTATTTTTTTGAGAAAAAAGAATACCTGTTGAGTAAAAGTGGAATTTGATTCACGATTTTCAGATGTTTATCTTATGTAATATGCATTGTTTCATTAAGGAGCTGTAGGGTGATGTATTAGAGTAACAATTAACGAAATGAGTTGTTCTGCTATGCTTTATCCCTGTGTATCTTGAAGGTCGCGAGCAGGAATTGTGATTTTCAACTATAGGGACTGTTACAACATGCTTCGAAAGACTGAAGGTACATTAAATTATCAATCTAATTATTATTCACGATGTTCCACAATGCATCTTTGTCTTGCCACTGCCTTAATATGATGAGTACATTTTTTGAGAGCAATCAAACTAGTCAACATTTTGCCAGAGATGCTTATGGCTGATAGTTTTCGAGTGCAATACTGCATATCTACCTTTAATTTGTATGATTAAGATTTTGTAAATGTTACTCTCTTGAGCTGTCATTTTTGTTGCTCTTTTATATTTACTTTTAGTGTTCTGTCATGTTATTTTCTCTTGTGATGATTTCTTTCATATAAAAGATGATTTCGAGTGTACTGATACATTTCCTGTCTCCTTCCAAATGTAGTGACGGAAGACTTTTCTTGTCCATTTTGCTTAATGCAGTGTGCGAGCTCTAAGGTATAAGCTGTTTGTTGTACTATAGCAATTGCTTGTTTCATTCATAATTTAATAATTAGGGAGGTTGTTGTCCCTATTTGCTTTGTTAGAAGTTAAGAGAATATTTTTCACTGAAAAACGGGTGAGTATGTAGTTTGCTCTTGTTACTATGATGTTGATAATTAATTTTTAATGAACTGGTTTTGTAATATTGATGTTAGCTAAAAATGAGTTGAATTAAAGTGTTTTATTCATGTTTGGATATATTTACAGTGAGTTGAATAACACAATTGAGGCTAAAATAAATTGCTCTCTCTTCATGGAAACTTAAATTTCAGCTTCACTTTTATCTCCCACAAAAGTAAATTCAAACTTGCATTTAGTAGTATTGGGAATGTTGCAGAATTTCAATATGTTTTATCCATTGCAACCTGCTCATTTTATGATAAAAAGATTTACTTTCCTAATTCGTGCTATAACTTAACAAGACAAATTGATGATGACTTGATTGACACTCTTTCTTTTGGCTATTTCAATTCAGTTTTTTACTATAGACTTAGCACGTTAAGGCTCCATTTACCTTGTGATTTTTTTTTTTCATTTTTAAAATGTGTTCATTTTAGCTTGCCAATAAGAAGATATGAGATTCTTAAACTGATTGATGTGAGGGAAAGAAGATGAAATGCAAGTCAGATATAATGCATTTTTGGACACTAACAAAATTCTTTTGGCATTTTCGTTGTTTTAAACAATGCATACAATTGATCACTTTAAGAGTCTAGTATCTCCTTATTAGCAAGTAAAATTAACACAAATTTTAATAAATGAAAATTGATTATGTTTTCAGAGTAAACGGGGCCAAAGTTTCAATAGTTTGATTTTCCATTTTCTTTGCCAAATTTTTTGACCTTGGTTTATTTGTGCAGGGCTTGCGTTTACATCTTTGTGCATCACATGATCTGTTCAACTTTGAATTCTGGGTTAGCAGCTGTGCTTAAAAAATCAACTATTAAATATTTGATTTATTCTAAATGGTTTTTAAACTAGTTCTATTTTATAGGTCACCGATGATTACCAAGCAGTGAACGTCTCTGTGAAAATTGACATATTGAGATCCGAGGTCAGAACCTTCTGAAATTGGATTTGTGGTCAAATGCATTATTTTGCTAGGGACTGGAAGTTGTATTTAGTTGCCGTTGAATGTTGATTACATTCAGAAGTAACTCATTGGTACTATTTAAAAACTAAGAGCTAGCCTAGTAATACATTGTTTTTCCCTTGTATGATTAACAGAGGTATTCTCTTCCTATTCCTAATGATTTCATACAAGATGTATCCCATAGAGACTTGTTTCTGCAGTGATTAGTATTACTATAAAATAAAAATGCTGAGGATAGTTTAGCTTTATTGGATCTGTTTAGGTATATAGGTGTATTGATGATGAAATGCTAAAACGTGTCCTATAGTTAATGAGCATCTTTTTATGGTATCAATTTCCACTGCCATAGGAAAGTGACTCTGACCTTAATATGGATCTATATAGCATCTCATGCCAGGATTAGATACAGGTCATGTTTATCTTGTCCCTTTTATTTGCTGCTGCAATATGTGTCGGTTACCTGATGTATTCCTATAGGTGTGTCAGGCAAAGGATGAACAGAGTATGCAGGATTAAAAATGACCTACCACTAGTCTGTCATGCCTGGAAACTTTCAACAGAACATTTATCTCAAATGTGTCATCATGTTACTAAGATTGACTAATGAAACTTCCTTTTTGAATGACTACTTGATTGGATTCTTCATTTGAAGTGTGTGATTTGGTTTTGCTAATTATTTAATGTGTTGACTTGTATGACATTTATTCTCATGCAGAATGTTGCCGATGGAGTAACTCCACAATCAGAAACCTTCTTCTTCTGGTTAGTTGTTTATATCTAAAGCAGTCACTATCACTAATCAATTTTTATTTTATCTTTTATTTTCTTTTTAAGATTATTGACTCTTAAGTTAACAAACTGTACAGTTCAAGACCTCTAAAGCGCCGCAGAGAAAAAGACTCTCTTCAAAATGAGAAGCACGCCAATGTAAAGTTCCTAAAGTTGGATTCACCAGAAGGCACCCAGAATGGGATATTACAGAAAGACAATGGTATCAATTATATTTTTCCTGCTATAAGTATAAAACAATTTAAAAGACAATGTACCAACATGATTTTGGGGCCTAAAGCACATTAAATTGTCTATATGATGCAATGCATTGATTTTTTACTGTAGTAGAATATTAGATAGGGGAGGTCCGAACGCCCACTCTTTTTTCCAAGTTTGTTAATTAAGAGTAAAGTTGAACAATTCATTGCCCATATATTCTTTGTGAAATGGACTGAAATTCCAAAATTATTTGTAGGTATCCTGTCCTACAAAGGGGAGAATATGTCTAGAGCATCTCACACTGATTTGCAAAATGTAGGAAATGGCGGGGTAAAATTTGGTCCTGATCAGCCAAGCACCACGGATCACCTGGAACATGTAGAATCTAGTGTGAACATTACAGGTGTTTCAATTGCCATGCCCCAATCTTCTGAGGACCCTGAATGTGGCAAGTCAATACATAGAAGTGATCCTGCTCTGCCTATTAAAGCAAAGAAGTTAAATACGGACCGTTCAGACTCAAAAAAGTATGTTGACTATGTTCACAAAACTATTTCTTATCTTGGAATAACTCTTGTATTTTGTGAAGATCTAAACAACAGTTTTAAATGAATTTATCATATTTGACTATATTTTAAATTTTCTTTTATTTAACTCTCGTTATTGCTTAGCTGTTCATTTAATGAAATATAGTTAGTTTCAACCAATGTTTTAAAAACCGGACTGGGGATCAAACCTACAAAACCTTTGGGCTAGTTCAATCGGTTCAACCCCGAAATATAACTAGTTTCTACCAATGTTTTAAAAAAAATCAGTGAAACCAACTGTGGTTCAATCAAGTTCATTTATACTATTGTTCAAATGGTTGAGCTGGACGGTTTAATGTGTTTTTTAAACGTAGATTTCTGTGTCACATGCATATGGGCAAATGTGTAGTTGCTGATAGGTGTGGTAATTTCTTAAGCATCAAGACGTATTGCTTTAAATTCTAAAAAAATGTTTGATATTTGTTGATAATACAAAGCAAGATGCCTCTTTGAGCTGTACAATACGCGTATTTTGTAAGTTACTGTTAGCCATGTTCTGTGATTGAAGTTTCATACTGTTGTATCATCATTTTTTTTTTATTCTTATGTAGTCCTGATATGAGCATTTTATTTCATTTTTGTCAATATTATTTCTCCAGTCGTATCCTCCTGCAGAAGAGGCAGTTCTTTCACTCACATAGAGTTCAGGTAATTAATTATCTTAGATCTCTCTGAATTTTTATTCACTTAATGTGCCTTGTAACATGCTTGTTGCATGGACCATTTTATGGATAAGTTAATTTCTATAAGTGAATTACTGGTTCTTTTGATTTTATAACTGTAGAGACCCCTTCCTTTTTTTTTTGTTCAATAGCTATCTGGCATCCCTTATGGATTTAATACTATACTACTGATTATGCTCATTTTGTAGTTACCAATTACTACTAGCTTTTAGAAATTCAATTTTATCTCTAACAAACAAGAGTACGTGGGGTTAATCTTTACTGACGAGCTACTAGTTTTCCATCTTTGGAATTAATAAGATAATATAATATATGGATTAATCCATATGGTTTACATTGTTTGGCTTTAACATTTTTTATATCGATTAATAAGATGATAAATTTGATTTGTTTCTAAGTCCATCTATTTTTTTGTTGTGTTAATTGAAGCCCATGGCACCAGAGCAAGTGGTATCAGATCGTGATAGTGAAGATGAAGTAGATGACGCGGTTGCTAACCTGGAAGATAGAAGGGTAGGCTTAAAATATATTTCAAAACCTTGTTTTTCCTCTTTTATATATTTCAAAACCGTTGTTGATTGTTGAACTGTGATGTTGCAGATGCTTGATGATTTTGTGGATGTTTCCAAAGATGAAAAGGAGTTCATGAATCTTTGGAACTCTTTTATGAAGAAACAAAGGTGTCCACTGATGACCACCATACCAAGTGTTATGTAATCATGTGTATGGTTATTGTTTATATATTTTGTTTTTACTGTGGTGTAGGGTACTGGCTGATGGTCATATGCCATGGGCTTGTGAGGCATTTTCCAAGCATTATGCCGAAGAGCTGATCTCATCCCGAGCTTTACATTGGTACACATTTTGTCCTTTTCTTTCACTATCAGTTCTTCAAGTTCTGTAGTTTCGGTGCTAAAAGGATTTCGTCTGAAGGAGTTCTGTAGTATCTTATTTATTTATTAAAAAACTGTTTTTGAAATATTTTAAATATTTTCATATTCAGGTGTTGGTCATTATTCATGATCAAACTTTGGAATCATGGTCTTCTTGATGCATGCTCAATGAACAACTGCAGTTTAATATTAGAGCGCTTCAAAAACGGGGGATTGGACACAGTCACAAATTGAAGATAAAACTGACTCAACCAAAACAATATACAGTTTTCCCTGCCACTTTTAATATGTTGCACAATATTATTCATATTTACAGTGTATGCAACTAAAATATGGGTGGGGGGTTGGGGGTGGGGGAGGTCTCTTTCAGGTATGTTTCTTGCTGAATTACATAGCTCGTAAATTAGATAACACCCCAAAAAAACTCTTTAAAATGAAAAAATATTAACATGTATAAAGTACTCAAGATTTATAATATCTGTGTGAGAAAAAGTTTTATTACATCATACAAATTTTCTCTAAATTTTAGTGACATTGAAATTTTAAAATGTTGTCGGCTTCATGTTATTAGTTTTTTTTGGGTTAATATCTATTTTTTTTCCTTGTCATTTGAGCCATTTTTGAAAAACAATTTTCTCTCCTCGGCTTCATGTTATTAGGATGTGTTTATTTCAAAATTTGAAATTCTATTTTTTGGAATAGTATTTTCAAGATTATTATTCATAGAAATATTATTCCAATCTATATGTTTTGTAAAAATTTAAATTCCTAGAAAATATTATAAAATTTGATTAATTTAAAATAATAAAAATAATAGAAAATATGTTAGTGAGAAGTTATCATTAGTTAAATTTATTTCCATGATAAACTTATATTTCCACCTATAAGTCTTGAAATAAATATAAAAGAATAATGTGTAATAAATATTTTTTGAAATAAAAAATGGTTTGGAATTATTTTTAAAAATTTGAACGAGGATGATAGAGAAAATTTTATTGTTTTGATCTTTTTTCTTTTATTTATTTTTAGTATTGTTGTTTTTGTTATTTTATTTTATTTTTTAAAAGGTAAATGTCAAGTTAGTGCACGACTATAAACTAAAAATTTGATATTGGTACTAAAAATGAACACTTAAGGAGAAGTTTAAATGATGTCAACCTCTGAAGACCATAATCTAACTAAAGTCAGCCTCTAAAGATCCAGACATTAAAAGTTCAAAATTTGAGATCCACACTTTAAAGACTCATAAAAATTCGGTCAATGAAGCAAGTCAATACAAGGATCAAGAAGGCACTGAAAAGTCATTATTAGACTCAGAGGTTATTTTGTCTTATTATGATCACGTGCAGATGAAAACAAAAATTTGTACAACTGTTGGGATGCAACATATAATTCCTTTTGAAGCAAAGGTAATTCAAATATCTTTTTAACAACATTATCCATATCAAGAAACATTATAACAATAAATTTCTTATTCCACCCAATAACCTTCTTATACACCGCGCGAATTTCTTAAAATGCTTTTGAAAATCAAAAGCATACTTCCGGTGCGTCCCACCATCTGATAAAATTTACACTAAACCGGAACTTAATTTTCGGTTTTGTACCGTAAGTCTATTTTCAGTTTTATTCATAACAGAAAACTTCATTGCATTGTCTAACATAAAGAGATACATATAATTCAGAACATAAACTTAACAAATACATTTAGTAGTTAAACATAAACCAAACATTACAAATCAATATTCGGGTGGACGTTGCAACATCCTCATAATGTCATCGACGGTTCTTGATAAACTCGCATCTATCTCGATTGAAATTTTCTTCCGAAAACTTTGATAAGTCGACCACATAGCACGTAAATCAGCGTCGTTCTTCAGTTCATGGTTCACGAACTGAAGATTCCCTTCATTGTCAATCGGTGGCGAGCAGTACTCGATCTTCTCTACCTTTCGACCGTCGCCATAAGGTACAAGTTCCTGCAATGTTTCACGCACCTCTTCAATTGGGGTGTACACCGTAATCTTGAATTCGCGAGACGGTATGTCGCTGAGAAAATGAACAACTCCAACAACCCATGTGATGTCTAATTTCATGTCCATATCCAGTTTTGTGTTGTGGTAGGAAAAATATAAGAGGAGAGGTATTTTATAGTAGAAGGATGTAAACATGGACTATAGAAATCCTATCCTAGTTTCAGTGGTAAAACCGAAGGTTAAATTTTGGTTTGTAACTTAACTAAAATCGGAAGTAAACTTCTGGTAAATGGTCTGAGGTTGAAAAACCAGAAACAGAACAGAAAAATCAAGTATACTCATAAAATCTCATATATTCATTTTTTTTGCATTTGGTCAAATTACAAAAATGAGTATATTTCCACATCATAATACATTAACAAAATGAAGTTAACATTAAAAGGCTACCTAACTACTTGAAAGAGTCAAAAAAAGCGTCATTGGATAAATTCACCGTTGGCACCCCTTTTGACTTTTCCCTATTTTTATCTATTTTTATTTGGTTCAACTTGTTGTATTCTTGCATCCTTTCCATGAATTCGTCGGGCCATGTCTCTGAGGGTTCTGTGAAATGAAGCGCCCACTCGAGTGATGTCGGTGGTATAGGGCATCCTGGTTTCAAGTAGACTTGAACAAAATGTTGTGGATTTGAAATCCACCAAACACAAATGATACGATCACTGGGATTTGGTGTAAGAGCAGTGCACAAAGGACAATAAGTCTCCAAAAAATCGTATCTTGTCAGGTTAATACACACCCTGTCATACACACTTGCTATGAGATGACTCATTTCAGGGAAGCACATCCATTTATCATTCGGTGCAAATCCAACCTTAGTAGGTACAAGTGCGTGATATATTTCTTCAACCTTCTCTTTACTCCCTAGCACACGTGTGTACAACTCTCTGTGTTCCATCAACTCTGTGAGCAGGGTCTCTCGCACAATATTGTAATACTCTTCACGACTAGCAAGCAAACAAGAAACAACTCAGAAACCACAATTATCGGTTTAACACCCGTTTTTTTAATTAATTATTTAATTAAATATTCTCGGTTAATTGCGAATTATTTGTGGAAGTTGTGTTGTGTCATGATATGTTGCATGAGGATATAAGTTAATTATTCGATCGATTAATATTAAAAATAATATTAATTGATTATCGATAATTATAATAATAATAGAATAGTTATAATATTATTTGGGCTTATTTAAGTGGTTGTAATAGCCAGAGTGGGAGGTGTTAAAATATGAGCCCGTTGGAAATAATAATAATAATATTATTATTTGGTTAAGTAATATATAAGTTATTTTGGAAAAATAAGAGGAAGGAAGTATCAGTACATAAAGAAGTTGGGGAAAAGAGGAACAAGGGCTTCAGAGGAGAAATTATCGTCGGAGAGATTTGCAAACCGAAAACCAAAGCGAGATCGAACCAGAAACCATTAGAGAGACCGTCAGTACAAGGTAAAGGTGAAGTTCAATCTCTATATTCGGGTTTATGATAAATTGTATGTCGAGTTAGGGTGTATGAATCTTCCCATGGAGATTGATTGTGTTTATGTTGTGTTCTAAACTTCCCGAATACCTGTCGGGCAGGTCACCCCATCTCAAGGCGCGACGATCCACCGAGATCCAGCGGCATGCTGGGGGCTTCATTCTGCCTATTTTCTTAGCCACACAGCTTCCTCTACTCAACACATGTCGAGCAGATAAGTGGTTTATCTCGCTGAGGATTATGCCCATTATGTCCTCTTTTGCCTGACATAACGGCTAGCTACGAGCATCATCGTTCGACTTTGACCTAGTCAGCTCGAACGACTATATTCACGGATTCGCATATCTCGGCCCAAATATAGCAGCCAATGAGAATCCTCCTAACATCATTATATAAACCCTCATATCTTTGAGGGCAATGTATCACTTTCTTACACTCAAAACCCTAATATTTTCTACCCTCTTCCTTGAATGTTTGCTTACTTTAGCATCAGAGTGCCTTGCAGGTACACCACCCCCTCCTCAACATCAACTCGCTCGAAGGATCATCAACCATTCTGGTCGTCTCCGATTCTGATCACTTGTTCAAATCAGTGGCGTCGTCTGTGGGAAACTATCTTCCTCGTTTCATTCCTCATCAAAAATCTAGAAGACCAAAGATACCTCAACACCTCCAAGATGATGGATGAAAGCAACGACCTGTTCGCTTTGGGCAAGATCGTCCCCTCTCCTTCCCACAAGACAGACAAGAACGACGTCTCTCCTCATCTCGAGGATTTCATGCATAACAGGGATGACAAGACTGCCTCCCCCGGTTCCGACGAAGCTGGCGACCAATATTCTCCCTTGGATAATAAAAAATACAAGAACCAGGCAGACGACATCGCCACCTTTCCTCCTTCGGTACCATCATCGACCAACAACGATCGAGTCTTGGAAACACTCTTGTCTTCCCTCAATCGCACCAACGATCTCTTCCTCCGTCAGGATCAGCGCATAGAGGCCCTCGAAAAGGACAACTCCCAATCTCTTTCTTAGAGACCGAGGATGTTCGGTTCCCGTAGCCCCTCACCATGAAGACCTGGTCGGAATCAAACCCATGAACATCCCGACCGATTTTTTCTGAAGAAGAGGGAGCATAATCCTCCTCAGAAGAATAGGGTTTCCCCTTCTCACAAGAAAACTAAGAGTGAGCCACGTCGCCCCCACGACCGAGAACTTTCTCCACCCCAGCACATCAAGAACAACAGTTATTTCTCTTTCTCTCTCTCTCTCTCTCCAAGTTGAAGCGACGAAAATGAACATCATGGTCCTCTTTGTCGGGTGATTATAGATATTCCCATCCCTTCGGGGTTGGAGAAACCCCCGAAGCTCAGATAGTATGATGGAACTACTGATCCCGACGAGCACATTGAAAACATTGATGCCCTGATCGATTATCAAGCCGTTAGGGGTGCCATCAAGTGCTAATTGTTCCCAACAACTCTGAGGAAAGGGGCAATGTCTTGGTACAAAAGCCTCCCCAACGAGTCCATCACCTCATGGAAGAAGTTGGGGAAGATGTTCTCAAGGCACTTCACTGCATCTCGTCGTCACCCAAAGACAAAGGCCTTGCTAGAAGAGATCATATAAGGAGAAGACGAACCTCTCTAAACATACATCGAGAGTTTAACAAAGAGGTCGTCTAGGTCTCCACGACCGACGAGATGAAGAAGTACTTGCTCGAACGAGGATTACGCTCTCGCAGTGACTTTTCCAAAGAAGTTGGCGTTGAAACACCAACAACACTGGAAGCCCTCCTCCTCAAGGCCCTGGCATACATCCGGTACAAGGAGAAACAAGAGGCCAATTATGCCCGACAATGCAACTTAAAAGACCTCGCCAGCCTCCCCGACGGGAGGGCATAAAATGGTTGAGATAATTTTCTCTATTATTACTGATAGAGCAACATGTGCTCTTTAATAGAATACAATTTTACTAGAAAAGGAAATTCCTAATAAACACTCATCGTTGCCCTCATAAATTTTATAATTAAAAGTCAATAATTTCTACAAATACATACAGCTAGTCAAATCCTATTTCTAGGATTTTAACATAAAATATACAGCTAATTAACATATATGTAGCTGGTTCTGACATAAACAAATCGTCCCCCCCGGACACAACTACCTGGCAGATATATGTTCCTCGCGAACATAAATGTCAGACAGACATATGCTCCTTGCGAACACAACTGACTGGAAGACATACGTTCCCCACATCCGAGTAAAATTGGAAAGGGGCATACTATCTCAAAAACCTACATAGGAAAGAACTTGCTCGATCATAAAACGTTGAAAAACTTAAACAATACTATAGTTAAGGCACAGACAGTCAACATGCCTCGGAATATCTTTTGAGCATTAAGAGCTCTACATCAAGTGCACGTCCTGGTACCAGCGATGCGCCACAAACACGGCATTAAGGAACGCTCGCTACACATATATAACGAGCCAAATCCTCGCCTCGACACGGGGGACTCAAACGAGCCCCGTTGTCTAATTACCTCGCCCGGCAGAACACCTATTTCACGATGGGACGTTCACGCCACCGATCTCAAGACTTTAATCAAGACTTGAGTTCTGGACTAAGCCGGGTAGACAGACTGGCACCCTTCGAATAGTCACCCCACACTAGTGAAGACATACGAGCAAACCTCCCAAACACTTAGAAAAAGCAAACTTGCAAGGTAGCTCAAAACTATGAGCATACAAACGAATAAATAACGTATAAACGCATCCTCATAAAAATTACAAAACGTCTTTATCGCAGATAACAAGCGCCATCAAACGCACTTTCCCCCTCAATACCCAGGCTGACTTTAAGTCATCAATTATGTGCCTAGAAGCAACGACTTAGGGGTTACTGTTCTGGACTGCAAGAATGCCTATCAGGCAGGTCACCCCATCTCAAGGCGCGACAATCCACCAAGATCGAGCAGCACGCTGGGGGCTTCATTCTGCCTGTTTCCTTAGCCATACAACTTCCTCTGCTCGACACATGTCGAGCAGATAAGTGGTTTATCTCATTGAGGATTATGCTCATTATGTCCTCTTTTGCCCGACATAACGACTAGTTACGAGCATCATCGCTCGGCTTTGACCTAGTCAGCTTGAACGACTATATTCGCAGATCCGCATATCTCGGCCAAAATATAGCAGCCAATGAGAATCCTCCTAACGTCATTATATAAACCCTCATATCTTTGAGGGCAGGGTATCACTTTCTTACACTCAAAACACTAATATTTTCTACCCTCTTCCTTGAACATTTGCTTACCTTAGAATCAGAGTGCCTTGCAGGTACACCACCCCCTCATCAACATCAACTTGCTTAAAGGATCATCAACCGTTCCGGACGTCTCCGATTCTGATCACTCGTTCATATCATGTTGTTTTGTTGATTTTCTGGAAATAAATTGTTGATGTGTTAATTGTTGTTGTTATGTTGATTGTTGATATAAGTGTTGATTGAATCAATTGATAATGTTGTCTCTGTAAAAAAAAAGTGTGTGTTGTTCTGGTATAAAAAAAAAGATTATTGGAATCGAAGCTGATACACAGAAATTGGAATTGGAAATACTGGGTTGAAGAAAAAATTGTGACGTCCGACACAGGGAGCCCTGTCGAGCGGCAGGGAGTATGTATATATATGTGTCGATTGGCACTAAGTGCAGGGAGGGAGTATTCCTTTCGGCATGGTCATGTGCAGAGACACTTAATTTTTTTCTCTTTCCACGTATGTAGTGTGATAAAAGGCATCTATATTTTGTTTTCTCTTTTCCTTGCCACGCAGGTAGTATATGGTAAAGGTATGAGATTTTGTGATGAAAGGCGTGAAATTTTGTGATGAGGGGCATGATAATTTGTGAATATCTCATGATGAAAGGCATGAGAAATTGGTGTAGGCACTTTTGTTAATTTTTTCTCTTTTCTACCACGTAGTAAAGGAATAATATAGGCATGACTTAGTGAATTTTTATGAAACTAATAAATTAGCTAGTATACCATTATAATATCACTTAATTTTTATTATGTAGTGGCATAAAAAATATAGTATATTGGTAGCAGATATTATAGTAGTACCAGAAAATAGCAGTTTTGGTAGTTTTAGCAAAAGATGCATATTAAGTAGCAACAATAATAACAGAGTGGTGTGATTAATAACAAGAACATAATTTAGTAGCGTTTGAGATTTACTATCAATGAATCAAATAAATAGAAACAATGGGAATTAATAGTAATAATAAAGGTCGATGAAAATAGTACCGAATAGTAAATTTAGTAGTTTTAACCAGTATATTTGTTTAATTGAAATTAGTTGAAATTTTGTAGAAATAATTCGTAAACGGTTGTAGTTATTTGTGGCTGGTTTGATGTATTGATTTGTGTCGAATATGATGAGTTTGTAGGTGATGTTGAATTGCGTTGAATTGTTCCGATTCATGGACAAATTGAGTTGTAGGTCTTATAACCAACGTTGATAAGTTGCTTTGCAGTTGATGAAATATTATGTTGTAGGCCTATGGCCAATGTTGAATTGCGGTTGACTCGTTGTTATGTTGTTGTTGTTGCGTTGTTGTGGATTTTTTGTTGAAGTTGAGATTGCATGGCATACATTGCATTATTAAGTTGGTCTGGATTGACACCACGTTGAAAGTTGAAGGCTTATGCATTGTTGATGCCTCGATAAATTGATAGATTTTAAGTTGGTAGTTTTGCTCCAATGGTACCACGTGCATGTGCATTATTTTGAGTCGTATTCGGTGTTATATAATTAAGTTGTTGTTGAGTTGTATTAATTAAGTTGTTGTTGTGTTTTGTTAATTAAGTTGTTGTTGTGTTTTTGAATTGTGATGAATTATGTTGTTTGAAGTGTATGAATCATACACTTACTTATATTGGTTGATATCTCACTCCGTCTGTTATGATGTTACCTCTACGTGGATAACATGTAGATAATGAAGAATAAAGATTTAGTTGTTGTTTGTTCGAGTCGGGTTGTCGCTCTGATACGTAGCATACTCGAGGGTAGTTGTTTTGTTGTTTTGATTTTGTTGTTGAATAACTATGTTGATATATGAAAAGTATTTGTGGATTTTAAATTTTTTTATGTTGAAAAGATGTTATGCCATCCAAGTTGATTAATGTAGTTTCGCTGCTTATTATTTATAAAGTTTACTCATGTTGTTTTAGTTCATCCGAGTTTATGTGTTATGTATCTATGATAGCGTATTTTTGTTTAAGTTGAATTGTAATGCTCCAATTGTTTGTTGAAATGAATTTTATACCTATAATTTTCATAATAATTACCCGAGTAGAATTGGGGTGTTACAAGTTGGTATCTGAGCAGGTCAGTCCATCTGACCAATGTTGTCTAATTTTTTTTATTCCTCTGTACGCGATAAGTGTGTGAAACACTGTTGGTACTTATTGTTTTTTCTAATTGATTGTATGCAGGAGTTGGGTTCGAAGATAAGTGGGGGAGAAGGTTTGCTTCTCGAATGTGTTCCTATTGTAAGATGTTGGTTCAGCATGTCGCAGATAACGATAATGAACGTATGTTTGATGTGTGTTATTTTCAAATCTGAAGGTGACATGAATTTAAGATTTTGTCTGTTAACTAAGTCAGAGCATCTCGAGGGAGGACGATCAGACACTGTTGGTGTTTACTTCTCAAAATATGAGGAGCAGGGTAGCAGTGATGTTATATAAGTAGAGTGTAAATCCTTGATATTTCTGAAGGTGATTGTTGAGTAACAAGAATAATTTTGGAACCTGGAATTTAGAAGGTTGCGAAGTTTCAGCGCGACTGGTGAATGTGAAGTTGTCGGGTTGAGTAGCCTCGCGTAAGATGTTAATGTTAGACAACGATAGAGTGTCAGATTATTGTAAACCTATCGTGAGATTTGTGTATGTGATTGTAAGAGTTGTCGAAGCTGTTAGAAAGTTTTGAGTTGTAATGTAGAGTCGGGAAGTGCACATAGATGCAACTTATGGTGAATATGACCTTTTAAAGGAAGATGCTTTTAAGAGGAAACTAAAGTCATGTCTTGATGGAAAGGTAGTGGCGTGTGAAAAAGGAGAGTTTGAGTTGTTCTGCCACCAAAGCGGTGTAGAGTGACATTGTTGAAATTTTATTTTGATATGAGATTAGTTGTGGAGTGTCACCGCAGAGTGTTGTGTTAGAGATGTTGAAAATTAACAGTGATTTTATGGACAGTATCAAAGAAGCTAAAGATGTTAGTTGTGAAACTGATAGAGTTGAAAGTTGGGATCGGTCAGTCTGAGAATGACGATTCAAGTTAGATGCGCAGAGTGTGTCGAGATTCCGTAAATCAGAATTGTATGCATGATGATGTGGAAATGAAGAAAGAAATTCTTGAGTTGGAAAATACTTGACTTTTGTAAGAGGTTAAGTGACTGTAAAGTGGATTGTATAACATGTCGAGTGTTAGTGTCTCAGCGACAAGATCGAATGAGAAGGAAATTGTAGGAATTATCAGATTATGATGCTGAAAGAGACTTGAGCATAAGTTTTGAAGAAACACTATTATAGTTTAGTGACGATGATTATACTCCAATGTGGTTGTCGACTATCTATTGACAAATTGAGAATTTGATCACCCTTAATCTCTTAATCTCTTGTTGATAGTAGACGAGATCGTGATGGATGGTATAGATATGTCGTGCTATCTTAATGGTGGGAGAGGTAGTTGATGTTGTATCGTGAGGTAGACACTCACCAAATTGTGTGAAGTGTGACTGAGAAAAAGATTGAGAATATCAAGTGAGCAATGATTTTATGATAGATGTTGAAGAAAGTCTGAGACAAGAATAAGATTTGTAAATTGTTTAGTTGATAAAGGTTTTAATGGGAATAATGACTTAAGATGGATTATTAGAGTTGCGCAGCTGAAGCGTATGTGGCGCAGTTGCTATAGATATACGACTCTACATGTTTATTTTGGTGGATTATTGATGTAGTGATGACATGCCGAGACGTTGTGTATTCTCGGAGAGATTTGATAGTATTATGGTGGTTGTTGGTTGACGATAAGTTGTGTGTATAGTGTTTGAGTTATGTTGTTAATTTGATTCTGTAATGATTTTGTTGCGTTGCTGCAATGTTGTTGTTGGTTACCGTTAAAGATGAATAATGCTCCATATAGGACGATGTTGATTATGTTGGCTATGAGATGCGATGATGTGAATGGAGCTATTGATAATTGACATCCAAAAGTCCATGAGAATGAAATGGAATAGGTGTTTTGGTGTCGAAGATGTTGTTAAGATAATAATGTGACCTTGTATGTCCAAGTATAAGTGTGTGATGGTTGTTACTCCTTAAATGATGATGTGTCAGAATAATGTTGAAATGATCGATAAGTTGTTAACGAATTAGGTCGCGAAGGTGTTGAATGGTCAGCATGTGAATAGTTGATTTAAATCGTATTGAGTCATCGTTATGTTGGAAAAAGTGGTGGTCAAAGTATGGCCAAACGTGAATTGGAGATCAGAGAGTTGGATGCGAAATTCACGTTAAGAGTATTAGTATCGATTAGATTTTCGAGGACGCAAATATTCTAAGTGGGGGAGAGTTGTAACGCCCGATTTTTTATAGATAATTATTTAATTAAATATTCTTGGTTAATTGCGAATTATCTGTGGAAGTTGTGTTGTGTCGTGATATGTTGTGTTACGATATAAGTTAATTATTCGATCGATTAATATTAAAAATAATATTAATTGATTATCGATAATTATAATAATATTGGAATAGTTATAATATTATTTGGGCTTATTTAAGTTGTTGTAATAGCAGGAGTGAGAGGTGTTAAAATATGAGCCTGTTGGAAATAATATTATTATTATTATTATTTGGTTAAGTAATATATAAGTTATTTTGGAAAAATAAGACGAAGGAAGTATCAGTACATGAAGAAGTTGGGAAAAGAGGAACAAGGGCTTCGGAGGAGAAATTGTCGTCGGAGAGATTTGCAAACTGAAAACCAAAGCGAGATTGAATCGGAAACCGTTAAAGAGACCGTCAGTCCAAGGTAAGGATGAGGTTCAATCTCTATAATCGGGTTTATGATAAATTTTATGTGGGGTTAGGGTGTATGAATCTTGCCATGGAGATTGATTGTGTTTATGTTGTTATGTTAATTTTCTGGAAATAAATTGTTGTTGTGTTGATTGTTGTTGTTGTGTTGGCTATTGATACAAGTGTTGATTGAATCAAATGATAATGTTATCTCTGTAAAATAAAAGTGTGTGTTGTTCTAGTATAAAAAAAGATTATTGGAATTGAAGTTGATACACAGAAAATGGAATCGGTAATACTGCATTGAAGAAAAATTGTGATTTCCGGCACAGGGAGTATGTGTGTATATATATATATATATATGTGTGTGTGTGTGTATGTGTGTGTGTGCTGGTCGGCACAAAATGCAGGGAGGGAGTATGTCGTTTGGTATTCTCATGTGCAGAGGCACTTAATTTTGTTTTCTCTTGCCACATATGTAGTGTGATAAAGGGCATTTATATTTTTTCTCTTTTTCTTGTCACGTATGTAGTATATGGTAAAGGCATGAGATTTTGTGATGAAAGGCATGATAATATATGAATATCTCATGATTAAAGGCGTGGTATTTTATGATGAGAGACATGAGAAATTGGTGTAGGCACTTTTGTTGACTTTTTCTTTTTTTGCCACGTAGTAAAGGAATAATATAGGCATGACTTAGGGAATTTTTTATGAAACTAATAAATTAGCTAGTATACCATTATAATATCACTTAATTTTTATTGTGTAGTGGCATAAAATAAATATAGTATATTGGTAGCAGAGACTATAGTAGTACCAGAAAATAGCAGTTTTGATAGTTTTAGCAGAAGAAACATATTAAGTAGCAGCAATAATAACGGTGTGGTGTGATTAATAACATGAACATAATTTAGTAATATTTGAGATTTAGTGTCAATAAATTAAATAAATAGAAACAGTGGGAATTAATAGTAATAATAAAGGTCGATGAAAATAGTACCGAATAGTAAATTTAGTAGTTTTAACCGGTATATTTGTTTAACCAAAATTAGTTGAAATTTTGTAGAAATAATTCGTAAACGGTTGTAGTTATTTGTGGTTGGTTTGATGTATTGAATTGTGTCGAATATGATGAGTTTGTAGGTGATGTTGAGTTGCGTTGAATTGTTTCGGTTCGTGGACAAATTGAGTTGTAGGTCTTATAACCAACATTGATAAGTTGTTTTGCAGTTGATGAAATATTTTGTTGTAGGCCTATGACCAATGTTGATTTGCGGTTGACTCGTTGTTATGTTGTTGTTGTGTGTTGTTGTTGTCGCGTTATTTTGGATTTTTTGTTGAATTTGAGGTCGCATGGCATACATTGCATTATTAAGTTGGCTTGGATTGACACCATATTGAAAGTTGAAGGCCTATGCCTTGTTGATGCCTCGATAAACTGGCAGATTTTAAGTTGGGAGTTTTGCTTCAATGGTACCACATGCATGTGCATTATGTTGAGTCGTATTTGGTGTTATATAATTAAGTTGTTGTTGAGTTGTATTAATTGAGTTGTTGTTGTGTTGTGTTAATGAAGTTGTTGAATTGTAATGAATTATGTTGTTTGAAGTGGTGATTTTGTATGCCTTAATTCTAATATATCGTTTATCATACGCTTATTTATATTGGTTGATATCTCACCTCTTCTGTTATGATGTAACCTCTACGTGGGTAGCCTGCAGGTAATGAATAATGAAGATTTAGTTGTTGTTAGTTTGAGTCGGGTTGTCGCTCTGGTACGTAATACTCGGGGGATGAACACTCGTTGTTTTGTTGTTTTGATTTTGTTGTTGAATAACTATGTTGATATATGCAAAGTATTTGTTAATTTTAAATTGTTTTAAGTTGAAAAGATGTTATGCCATCCAAGTTGATTAATGTAGTTCTGTTACTTATTATTAATAAAGTTTATTCATGTTGTTTCAGTTCATCTGAGTTTATGTGTTATGTATCTGTGATAGTGTGTTGTTGTTTAAGTTTAATTGTAATACTCCAATTGTTTGTTGAAAAGAATTTTATAACTTGATTTTCATAATAATTACCGGGGTAGAATTGGGGTGTTACAACCGTCACCACCATCATTGACGATCCGTGCAACGTACTTGTGCATGATAACCGACATGTGATCAATTAATGGTATTTTTGATAGAGTCGTTGTAGGCGGTGGTTTGCTAATACGGGCACCTTCGGAAGCACTTTTTTCGGTGTAGGAGAATCGGAAAAATACTTTTTTAACATGTTCAAAATACGAAAGACTCCTCGTAGTAGAATTGTCTCCCGATGTAGGTTCAACTTCTTCGGTGCACCTTTAGTTTTTACCGGTTGGAAGGGTGGTTTCAAATCTGTGGTCTCTAGAAATGCAATCTTTCTCAACTCTTATTTGATGTGGAGTTTGGTGGCGTCATCGGCTCTCAAAAGTCTCGCTTGTATCGCTTCTCATTCGGTAAAGATGGAGATATTTGACTTATCCCTTTTCATTTTCCTGTCATCATCAAAACTAAGTATCTTCCAATGACTAGAGACCTCGTCCATACGTATCTGGATATTACCACTCATCTACTTGGATGTGACACAAGCACAAGGGAGACCATTTGTTTTTACAATAGTGCACCCACATTTTGAGGTCTCATCACCCACATGTGAAGCTATTTTGGCCTCATGAAAAATATAATTAAGTGCCTTCCAAGAGATGTTACCGACCAACTGAGATTATATCATGTTGTCTTTGAACTTCTGTTCTAACACTGTCATACTACGACCAAATGTCGTATGTATCTCGTTATACTGGTTCAGAATCATATGGTTCACAACTTCCCAACTTGTACACAAATCACCCTTACTATTTCCCAACCAATTCTTGAGACAAGCATCCACAAATTCAACTCGGTTTGATGTTGTATAGCTGAGGTTCATAACCTGATCAGTCTATGCACAAACAACCTTCTCCTTCACCTGATCAAGTATTGTGCTCTCCACGTATTTCAACAGATTCAAATATTTCACACAAACAACTCGGAATTGTAAAATAGCATCAGCATACATCTCTTTTGTAGATGCATTTATAATAACATGCCATGCCTCCATGGTTTTATCCACAATAACACCCGAGTTGACCAACTTTCCATCTTCACCAGCTACTTGTTTTGGCCACACAACAGGTTTAACCCGACTTCTCACATTTTTTGTAATATGGTACCTACAAAGTAATGCGGAGGAAGTCGAAAATACGATTGCAACGACATTAATTAATGTCGTATCTCGATCGATAACAACTACTTTTGGCATATCCTCTTGGTCCTTCAACATTGACCTACACACCTCTAAAGCCCATTGAAAGTTTTCTTCATTTTCGCACTCAAGAAATTCAAAACCAATATAGCACGCCTTCTTAGTCGATGTAACACCAACAATTTCCAACAATGGTAGCATGTACTTGTTGGTTTTGTACGTCGAATCAACTACGAGCACGATAGGAAACGTGTTGAACAATTTGATGGAATCAGGTTGAGTCCAATAAATGTCTCTAACAGTTACTCCATCATCACCCTGTCGGTGCATACAAACATCATTGTTCTCATCTAGAACTTTCAAGAGGTATTGCATTTCGGTCCGATCCTCCCGGAGGGTTAACTTGGTTTGATATAGCTTATTGTACACTTGTTTTATATTTGATGTGCTCTCTGGTCTTTTGCACTTCAAAGTTGCAAGAATATTTTTGGGAGGTATCAAATTTAATGTCATGTCGGAAACACACGTTTTATCACCCGGAATGAGCCGACATGTTATTGGATGACCTTCCAACTTTGGAGTTAAATCATGGTTGTGTTCACCACTAATCACATTAAATTTTTACTTCTTGTTGGCCATGAGATAACCACGCAACCAAAACAGACACTCACATTTTCTTGTACTGGTTTCCTCGCGTTTAAAATTTTGAATGTGAGCCACGTATTTTCCGCTCCTTTCGCATGTCAAAATTACAAACGCATTTCTTCTACCAGTGTCGTTATAGGACCTTGCAATCACAATACCAAATTCTTGTCTCGTTGCCTCTAAACGAATCCACTACAACATATCATCCCGTAATTCAAATCTTCAACATTTTCAAAATTTTCACAAACATCCACCGTATTAATTACAAGAGGCGGAACTATGACCGGCGATACAACTTCAGTCAAATCGGGTTTAGGAATGTTATCGGGGTGCACCATACCTATGTTACATAATAAAAAATAATTATACACATATCATAGTGAAATTTGTTGTATAATTTAACACATAGACAAAACTGGAAATAGACTTTCGGTTTAGTTCAACCAGAAACTGGAAGTATATATTCGGTTTTTACGTAACCTTATTTTCAGTAAAAACTAACATATTAATGTGGTGAATGAGGGATAAAAGGGATAAAGTTTACCTGAATTTCTTCTTTGTTGAGCTATTTCTAATATGATGAACCACAAAAATGAGGATTTTGAGTGGAAATGGATTGACAATAAAGAGGGGTTTTGAGAGGTTTGACGGAGAAAGAGTGTAATGGTGGTGATCACCATGGTTGTAGTTTTAAGCAATCAGTCTCGGGAAAAAACCAGAAGTATACTTCCAGTTTCATACAAAATATCCAGGTGGCAAAAGAATTTAATGTTCTCGCTACTACAATCGGATGTATACTTCCGGTTCCAACCCGAAAGTGCATCTCCAGTTCAATTTCTTACAGTTTCAGGGGTCACACCAAATTTTGAATGGTTTGTTCAAAATGGGGTACGAACCGGAAATAAACTTCCGGTTTTGTGAAGGACATTTTAAGTTTTACATAGGCTGCGCCCCACCCATATGGTGTGGATTAAGAATTCACTTATAACATCTCTAATCAAGCTTCTAATCAAGCTCTGTATCCAACTTCAGAAACTCTCAACGTATAACCGCATCTATTTTGGACGGATCCACAATTATCCTTACCTGAAACAATACACATAAGGAACTCACCTCCTTAAATCAATATTCACACCTTGACCACTTATTATACAATTTCTTCTCTTTGAACGCTTGCAATACAATTCGCAATTGTTCCAGCTACTCTTATTCCGACTTGGAATAAATCAAAATTTCCACAATAAACACCACAACAACTGATCCAAAAATTCACAATGCCTACACAGAGTTCGAAAAGTTGTTCTCCAAATATCCTCATCTCCTAGAAGTTATTCTACTTGCTTAACATATATCTCTGAAACATCCAGAAGGTACACACTACTGATATATTACTAGTCATCACATTTCTCTCCATTCTCTAAGAAGCAACAACCAATAATACTTGACTGTCTTCTCTCAGAGACGCATCAATCATCCAATAGACCATATCATTGAATTAACAAAATACCTCAGACGGAAGAGTCTACATTGCCTCAACAACATAATTCCAAAGCACTCAGTTCCACTCTAAATCATTCACCCTCAAAGATCACATCACCTCGCGTCAATCCAACATCCCGCTCTAACGACAAGTCACTATCATCCTCGGGAAAGCATCAAGACCCACACACAACTGGCATATCATTAGCCATAACACCTGCCTCAACTACTAGAGATGCAAGTAATACAAGTACCTTATCACTCCTTACCAAGGACACTACAACCTGACCATTATACAAGACTCTCGAATCCGCATTCTCTTCGGAATCGAAAAACCATATATTCATACCAACACTTGCACTTTTGCAATCCATGGCACGCAGAACCAATTTTTCACACCTTTTACAACCATAATGTCTGCGAGAAGCAATAACTTCTCCCCCACTTGTTTCAATCTCTCTTATGCAAACAAGTGATTAGAAAAATAAGAAGGCATTGACAATGTTTCAAACATACGTTGCGTACTAAGGAACAACATGTCGACTATATTCAACTGTCACACTCTACAGACTCACAACCTGGCAGGCCAGACCGACCTGCTCTAATACCAATTATAACACCCAACTTTCCCCGCAAGAATAATTATAATATAATATACGAAAATACATCATAGTACATAAGTAGGATGTCACTTCTTTCAAAAACTCATAAAACTTCAAATCATTTTATTACTTCTTCTCTCATAAAAAATTATTTACACAGTAGAAATATGAAGGTTGAAAAACAGAAGAATTGGGGGGTTTGAATTGGGTTTTTGAAATTAGAATGATTTTGACACAGTTATTTTTATCCTGGTTCGTTTGAACTCAAACTACTTCAGTCCACCCATCAAGGTGATTTGCCTCTCTCAACGAGGTCTTAACACACTAATCAAAACTTGATTACAACTCACTAAGACAATTGTCTTAGTCTTCTCAAGATCAACCACAACTTGGTTTCTCAAGGAATTTCAAATTTAAAATCGGTTACAAAACTATGTGTTTTACGATGCTTCTAAAAAGCTATATCACGACTGTGATTTTTACACAATATTTCAAGCACTTATGAACTAGAGAAAATGAATGATTTTTTTCCAGATTTTTCTTTTTGTTGTACACGTATGAAGTTTTTCTTATATTTATCCTCATGGATGGATCTTTATATAGGCGTCAAGAAAACATATCCGTTGGAGATATATAATCTATATATGGAATGATGTTATATGGACTTAATTGTTCTTTCCATAAAAATGAGATCCTGTTGGAATTCAGCTGTTGCTTTCAAATCTTCATGTAGTAAATGGTAGCGCATCAGAACAGAGCAAATAGAACATAGGTATCAGAGGTAGTAGAGCATCATGGTGCTTTCAGATGTTTGACTTGAATTCTTGATGTTTTGATCAGAGTTTGGTGCAGCCTTTGGTGCTTTTAGAAGTTCATCAGAACTTCTCTTTAGAACGTGAAATAACTTCAGATCATGAATGCATCTTCTGACATTTATACATTATATCAGAACTTCTGTATCCATTGTATCAGAACTTCTGTATTGATTCACAATCTTCTGACATATATTCATTGCATCAGAACTTTTGTATAGATCAAAATTTTCTTCTACTTTCAGAACCATAACTTGTTCTTCTTCTTTTCCTTTCAAGGTCAGAACATCATCTGCATACTTTATTAAACAAAATTAAGAGACAACAATATTTCATACAAAATATTTATTTATCAGGGTCAGAACATAATCGTCATCAACAGTACTTGTTATCATCAAAACTTCTAAGATAGGTGTAGAACCAAACTATGTTCTAACAATCTCCCCCTTTTTGATGATGACAAAACATAAATATTTTGACAAAGAGATGTCTCCCCCTGAATTTAGTATTGGGTTAAATATGTTTTTAGTCCCTATAAATATGCGACCCTGCAATTTTGGTCCTTCTAAAATTTTCCTTCGATTAATGGTCCTCGCAAACTTTTTTTCTTGCAGTTTTAGTCCTTGTTATTTTCTAAAATTTTTAAAACGGTTTAATTACCCTTAAATTTTTTAGTTTTTGAATAATTTTTTTCATATGTGTTCAGAATACTATACAATATTTATTTACTAAATTTTAGAATTTTTTAAAATGAGAAGAATTAAATATGAATTTTTTAAATTTCAAAAAATATTGATAAAAGCAATGAAAATTTCGATTTATAAATCAAATTTTGAGTTCCTTTTTTTCGAGGAACTTTTTATAACGTTCTACACACGTCTGTAAAATTATCATTCAGAAAAACACATCAGTTTAACAGTAAGGACTAAAACTGCGTGCCTAATAATTTTGCGAGGACCATTATTTGAAGGAAAATTTTAGAGGGGCCAAAAATGCAGGGTCGCATATTTTTAGGGACTAAAAACATATTTAACCCTTTAATATTCATATAAATTTAGAGACATTGTACTTCTCTGAAGAGTTTCGTCCAGAGTATGATGAAGGTTCCAAGTAGATCTCCATATTGATATTTCCAAGTTGATTTCCAGAAATGATATTTCCTATTTTAAGCTTTAGACAAAAATGAAATCAAAGATGATATCAGAATGTTCGAGACTTAGTCTATCAGCAACTATGATGTTCAAAATATCTTATGTTCTCCCCCTTTTTGTCATAAATAAAAAAGAAAATAATAAGGCAAAACATAAGATAAATGAAGGTTGAAAGCTCATTAAAGGTTGAAAAACATAAGATAATTGTATGAAGGGAGCAAAATAGAGTGCAGAGGGAAATGTGGAGAAAATGAAGGTTGAAAATGAAAGTTTGCTGAATGAGAATAGATGAAGAGAAAATTTGAAGGTTTTTCAAGAGAGAGAGAGAGAGAGAGAGAGGAGTGCAACTGATTTGAAAACTGTGGTTTTGAAAAAATTTGAAGGCTGAGTATAATTTTTTTTCTCTTGAAAACATGCAATTTATTTGTTTTAGTGCAGAAAAAATGATGATTAAGAAACATAGTGATTTATGACAAGAGAAATGGCGTGAAAATATATTGAACAGTTACCAATATGACCAGCGTCTTAATGTAGCAACTCAAGCGTTTCACTCTATCAAAGTTTAAACATGTGTTCGTTTTCTGAGAGTGACTTTAACGATCAAGATTGATAGGTGTTGTTCTGGTGAACTGCATGCTTCTATCTCATCTTTCAGATCTCTGATAGATTCCGATTCATTTACTCTTCTCACTTCTGAAGCACAATTGATCAGAAGTTCACAAAAAAAATATTCTAAGAGTTGAACATATAAAATTAAAGTTTTCATTCTGGGGATAATTCCATACTGAGATGTTTCAAAATGAAATTGAACCTATCTTCAGCAAGGGGTTTTGTAAATATATCAGCCCATTGATGGTCTGTATCAATAAATTTTAAGGAAAGAATCCCCTTTTGAATATAGTCCCTAATGAAATTATGTTTAATTTCTATGTGCTTAGCTCTAGAATGTAAAATAGGATTTTTAGATAAGCAAATAGCAGAAGTGTTATCACAGAGGATATGAATGTTACTCTCAAATATCTGAAAGTCCTCAAGATGACTTTTCATCCAGAGCATCTGAGTACTGCATCCAGCTGCAGCTATATGTTCTGCTTCTGCAGTTTATAGTGCAATAGTGGATTGTCTTTTGCTGGACCAAGTAGGGATGTCAGTTTGGACCTGTTAATGGGGATCCTCATGGAACGCCTGCTCGGGCCCCAAAGATGGGAATTTTCCGTGGGCGGGATGGGAGAAAATTCCCGAGAGCATTTGGGACGGGACGGGAATACACCATGGGACCCGCCCGCCTATTATTTTAATATAGTTAATTTAATATATATATTTTAGATTAGGTTTTTAGTCATTTCCTTTATGTTTATTTATAAAAATAAATAAATAAATATTCATGTATTTATTAAGAGAGAAATGTAAATATTAGACCCTAAAAAGTTGAAGCGTTTCATTTTCTTCTCAGACATTTAGAGTCTCACACGTTAGACTTTTTTTTCTTCTCCAACAAATCTCCATTCATCTTCCTCTTCCAATTCCATTTTCTCTATTTGGTGTGCTTCCATTATTCACACTCTTACAATTTCATCAATAAGGTTTGATTTTCATAAATTTGTTCATGTAATTATTTATAGGAAAAATAGATTATTTCTCTTTGATTCTCATAAATGTTTATATTATTGTTTATAGAAAAAGTAGATTGTTTCTCCTTGATTCTCATAAACCTGCTCATGTAATTGCTTATAGGAAAAGTTGATTATTTTGATTAAATTTAAATTAAATTGTTTAGAAATTTTAGAGTTATCAAATCATTTGCATATTAAAAAATATAAAATAATCAAAAATTACTCATTTTTATCTCCTTTTAAATATTTTGTGTTCATTTTTATCTATACTATGCATTTGTAATTAAAATAATGTCGCGCTTTTTCCTTAAAAATATTAAAATATACTTTTCCTATTTTTATTAATATATCACACTATAATTTAATTTTCTATATTAAAAAAAAATATTACTTTTTAAATGAATCAATATATCATGCTATCACGGTATCACCCATAAAAAATCAAATATCTTATATTTCTAATTATTAATGAAATAATAACATATAAACAATAATATATCATGCTATCACCCATAAAAAAATATATCTTATATTTCTAATTATAAAACCAAAGCCATTAAGTGAAATAATAACATATAACTTTTACACGAGTAAATATATCATGTATATAGGTAAATAAATGTATTCTCAATGTATATAATTAATTAAAATATGTTATTATTTCTAATTGAAAAGTTACATAAATAAGGCATATTTAGAAATATGTGTAATGCATCATATATTTAGAAATATAAGATTTTTCTTATTAATTATTTTTGTGTGAATTTCATGTATTTACTATTTCATTTATTTATTATTTTTCATATATTTATTATTTTGTTCTACTTCCATGTAGCCTTTTAAAATTTGTGTTTGTGTGTGCTGTGTTTTGGTAAAAGAATGGTTGGTGAAGTTCAATCATCTAATAGTCCTAATGTTGCTTTGGAAGGAATGAAGTTCCTATAGAAAGTAGTGGAGTTTCACTCACACGAAGTTCAATCTACTCCAAATGAAATAAATATAGAAAATCAAGATCCAAGCTCCCTGAACCCACTACAAGTCCTAACAAAGGGGATTAAAATCGATGCTTGGCCCTATTTTAAAAGGCAAAAAATAGGAGGCATTTGGAAGGCTATATGCAAATCTTGTGATAAGAAAATTGGTGGTGATACAAAAAATGGTACTAAACATTTATTTGATCATATTAGCATATGTCCAAAACGCATGAGAGAGGTCCAAAACAAGCCATGCTTAAAGTGACGGAAAAAAAATCCGAAATCAGACATGAATCATTTGTGGTTGGAAATTATACATTTAATCAAGATGTTTCTAGGAATGAACTCGCGAAGATGATTATATTGCATGAATATCCCATCATGATGGTTAACCATATTGGTTTTAGAAATTATAGTCATTCTCTTCAACCTTTGTTCAAGATAGTTTCTCGCAACACCATGAAGAATGATATAATGAAGTTGTATGAAAGTGAGAAGTCAAAGCAAATGAAAATACTTGCAAAGAATAAAAGCCGCATTGCAATAACTACTGATATGTGGACTGCTAGCAACCAGAACAAAGGATATATGTCAGTTACAGCTCATTACATTGATGAAAATTGGATTTTGCAGAATCGGATCATCAGGTAACTTCTCCCTTCCATTTACGTTATTATTATAATATAGTTATTTTATGTGATATTTATTATAATTTATTTTTAGGTTCATTTATGTCCCTACGCCACATACTGCTGAGGTCATTTGTGATTTTTTGGTAGATTGTTTGATGGATTGGAATATTGATAGAAAATTGTCAACATTAACCGTTGATAATTGTAGCACCAATGATGCTCTGATTGACCATTTGATTGATAAGATGCCACCTTCTTCTTTTATTTTAAAAGGGAAATTATTTCATATGCGTTGTTGCCCACATATTAAACTTGATAGTGAAAGATGGCATGCAAACAATTTCTAGTTCAATTGAAAAGATTAGGAAAGTGTCGGTTTTGGGTAGCAACACCAAAGAGGAGGAGAAATTTAAAGAAACTTGTAATCAATTGAACATGACTTATGAAAAGAAGCTTGCACAAGATTGTAGAACAAGATGGAACTCTACTTATTTAATGCTTGCTCGCATTGCCTTACGAACAAGTTTTTAAACGTTTAAAACAACGCCGTGATTCCCAATATAAGTGTGCACCAAGTGAAGAAGATTGGAAAATGGCAAGAGAAATTTGTGACAAGTTGAAATTATTTTTTAGTGTCACTGAGTTGTTCTCGGTACTAAGTATCCAACATCAAACATTTATTTTCCCAAAGTTTGTCAAATAAGATTAGCTTTAAGAAAGTGGGAAGATTCTTCTAGTGATACTATACAAAGTATGGCAAGAAGTATGATAGTGAAGTTTGACAAATATTGGAGTTTGATTAATGGGGTGATGGCAATAGGGGCTGTTTTGGATCCTAGATATAAAATAACTTTGTTGAATTACTTCTTCCCACTTATGTATGGGAATAATGCTCCCAAAGAATTGGAAAAGGTAATACAATGTGTGAAGATTTAGTTGAAGAATATCAACCAAATAATGATATGGTTCCTACAAGTAGTGAAGTTGGTGCATCAACATTGGTAGATGACATTGATGTCACAAGTCAAGATTGGGAGAAGGCTTATTCGAATATGTGATGGAAAATACTTCAACTACAAATGTCAAGTCGAATTTACTTCCTACTTGGAAGATGGTGTCTTGCTTGATAAACAAAAAGGAAAATTTTGACATCTTAGGATGGTGGAAACAAAATGGTTTGAAATTTCCAACTTTGCAAAAGATTGCAAGGGACTTTTAGCAATTCCTATCTCTACCGCTGCTTGAGTCCGCCTTTAGTACTAGTGGTCGTGTTTTAAGTCAACAACGTAGTAGGTTGAAGGAAGACACTTTAGAGGCTTTGATGTGCACTCAAGATTGGATCCGAAAAGATATAAAAGGTAATATATTTTTATCTTTTACAAGATTAATTGAAAAGGATTTTAAATTTTAATTTAGCTATTTGTTTCTTAGGTTATTCAAAACGTTGACTCAATTCGAATGTGTGGATGAAGATATGGATGATGATGATGATGATGATAATAAGGTAATTTACATATTAGTGTTGATTACCTTTTAGTTTTTAAAGTATTTTTAAGTAAATATAATTATTGATTGTTTACTTTTCGTAGGAAAAAGAAAGTCATATCTAATTGTGGAATGAGGAAGAAGACCTTGCAAGGAGAAGTTGGAAAGAGACATGATTGATCATTACTTGTTTGGATATTTTGCTTAATATTTTAGTTTATTTATATGTAACTTTGTTTTAAGTATTTTGATATTTCTACTTTACGTGTGTTATCAATTGAGCAAATAGAGATATGTTGACTTTTGCTTTTAGTTGACTTATTATGAAGTATTTTTAGCTTTTCAAGCATACTCATGATGCTAAATTTTATAATTATCCCTTATTAGTTTTGATGAAGTATAGTTTTTAAGCATAATTATGTTGTTGGATTTTTTAGTTGTTTAGGCATATTGTTACTTTAAAAAGTATTATAGTTCATTTTGTTGAATTTTATAGCATTTTATAGAAATTTATAAAAAATATTATTATTTTGTGTTCCATTAGTATTTTTAATAAAAATAATAAATGTCAAATACTAGTATTTTTTAATAACATAATAAATATGTGAATTCTTTGTGCTTTTTATTTTTATAGAAAATATAAACATTTTAAAAAAATAAAATATTAATGAATAAATGTAGGATCTATGGGGATCTCATGGGAACGGGATCCGGGAACAGGATGGGATAGAAATTCCCGTGACGGAGATCGGGGACGGGGACGGGGAATGAATTTGATGGCGGGGAAAAAGATGGGGAAGTGTCCCCCCGGCCCCGCCCCGCCCCATTGACATCCCTAGGACCAAGACATCATATTTTCTCCCAAAAACTGGTAGCTTCCAGAAGTGTTTTTCCTTTCTATTTTGTCTCCAGCTAAGTCAGCATCACAGTATCCTATAAGTTTGTATTCTCTGGATTTTCTGTAACACAAATCAAGATTAATAGTACCTTTCAGATACTTGAGAATTCGCTTAACAACAGTTAAGTGAGTCTCTCTAGGATCAGATTGGAATCTAGCACAGAGACAAACATTGTATAGGATATTAGGTCTTGAAGCAGTTAAATATAAGAGAGAGCCAATCATACCTCTGTAGATCTTCTGATCTACTTTCTTACTTACCTCTTCCTTCTCCAAGATACACGTGGGATGCATAGGGATTTTAGCAAGTATGTTATCTGACATGCCAAATTTCTTCAGAAGTTGTTTAACATACTTACTCTGATGTGTATAAGTTGCTTCTGAGGACTGATTTATTTGAATTCCTAAAATGAATTTGAGTTCTCCCGTGAGACTCATTTCAAACTCTGTCTGCATAGACTTAGCAAATTTTCTCCCAAGGGAGGATTTAGTAGAACCAAAAATTATGTCATCAACATAAATTTGACATATCAGAATATCATTTTTAAATGACTTACAGAATAAGATTGTGTCCATTTTCCCTTTGGTAAACTCTTTTTCTAATAAAAAAATTACTTAGTCTTTCATACCAAGCTCTAGGAGCTTGTTTAAGACAACATAAAGATTTTTTGAGTTTATAAACAAATTCTGGATGTTTTGAGTTTTCAAAGCCAGAGGGTTGATGGACATACACTTCTTCGTTAATGTAACCATTTAGAAATGTACTTTTTACATCCATCTGATAAAGTGTGATATTGTGATTAACGGCATATGAAATTAAAAGTCTGATAGATTCTAGCCTAGCAACTGGAGCAAAGGTTTATGTATAATCTATCCCTTCTTGCTAACTATAACCTTGTGCTACCAGTCTAACTTTGTTTTTGACTACTTTTCCTTGTTTACTCAGCTTGCTTCTGAAGACCCACTTGGTTCCAATAATGTTGAAACCTTTTGGTTTGGGCACAAGATCCCATGGGAGATTCTTCAGAAATTCTGAATGTAGATCTGGTTCTGATTGTGTGATGACTGGTTTTTTCATCGGTTGTTTTAAAATAATGAAGTCGCCACCTAATTTTATTTGTTCTAAAAGGAACGGGTAAATATAGATAAAACCCGCAAAGAAGGATAAGGCGGTCTACGAGACCAAAATATACGGATTCGGGATTCAGTTATGCAAGGGAAGGTGTTAGCACCCCTCACATCCATCGTACTCGATGGGACCCGTTTAGTTTGTGAGTGTTTAAGTGTGTTTATTGATTTATAAGAATAGAAGAAGGGTCTTTATTTTTGGATTTTTGAACTCGCCAAAGACATCGCGTCTTCTGCCTACGTACTCCCTCGTGCAATGGGAAAGTCAGAGTTCCGTAGTTCCCCTTGAAAATGTTTAAGTTGGTTGTGTTGATTTTATAAGAAAAATTGTGCATTAGACATTTCAAATACTTGAACTTTTGACTTGTTTAGTTTTTTTGAAAAGTTAAGTCTTTGTTTGTATTTGAAATGGCTATGCACACTCTTTGTAAGAAAAAGAGTTTGATGGTCGCATATGAGTGAAAAGGAGTTGAGTGAGTTGAATTATTTTTAGGTGGGTGAAAAGTACCGAACAATAGGACTAATGTCTTACGATTCAAATACTAGAAACCAGAGGAGATAATGCTCAGACGAGTCATCTATCACCTAAAAAGGTTTTCTTATAAAAAAAGTGAGGTGAAACAAAGTTCACGTTATTAAGAGTCTTTAAACAATTGGCCTAGCATCCAACGACTTAAAGACTAGGAGTTCATTTGGCACAAGTTTTTAAACAATTGGCCAAGCATCCGACGATTTAAAAACTCGGATTTTTATTTGTGAAAAAGAATTTTTGAAAAGACACTCGACGTTGGATCGAGGTTTGTAAATTAATTATGAAAGTGTTTTAGATTATGGTATATGAGAAAATGAGAAATGGAATCGGATTATGATTAATCAAGTGTATGGACTTAATTAATCTCGTGAGGATAGGTGCTCCTATCCTCAACTATGAAACCCTTTCGCATGGAGAAATGGTATATGGACCAAGATATTCGGGTTATGGTTAATCGATACAACAAGGGCTTCAATTAACCTCGTGAGAATGGCCATGCCCATTCTCAACTATGAGACCCTTTCTTGACGTACGAGCCAAGATGAGGCGTAAAATTATGTGTGAAGTGTACAATGGTGAATAACTCATGCAAACATGCGAGAGAGGAATAAATAATTAGTATACAATACGCGTCTAAACCTTAAAATAATTGGTAGAAAAGATCTTTTTTATTTGATAAAAATGAACTAATAATTTAATCGATAATTATCAAATAAAAATTATCCTAAGACTAATAATTATTTAATACAAAGCAACATTCATAGGTAGAAATTTAACGAAAATTAAAATGAACGGGAAATAAAGAAAATCACACAATACAAATTCCAAACTTCAAATAATTAGTAGAAAATATCTTTTTTATTTGATAAAAATCGACTAATAATTTAATCGGAAATTATCAAATAAAAATTATTCTAAGACTAATAATTATTTAATACAAACAATCATAATTTATTTGCAAAATAAAGTAAAAGAGTAAAATAAATAAATAAGAATGAAGTTAGAAATAGGCCTGCAATTTGTAGCAATCTGGGGGGTGTGAGCAAAGAAATTTGTGGGGCTTGATGAAGGAAAGCCCAAGTCCAAGCTGAAGATCCATGTAATCTTGTATGTTGTCCTAATGAAGGTTCACCATGAGGACGTGTTTCTGACCGTTTGATGGTGATTTTACGAGATCGGAGGGTGATGATAAGGAAACCTGATGACAATCTGTAGTAGAAAGTGCAGGGTGCGTGGTAGTAGCATGGAAATTGCATATTGAATCAACCAGAAGATAACACAGGTGGTGACACTTGTCACTACCCAAACAAGACAACCAAATTAATTTTAACAGAGATTAATTAAGAAAAAAAACCTAATTAAGCCATCATACCTAATCACTCACAAACTCACACTCTCTCTCTCTCTAAACGCAAAAAACTCTCGCCTCTCTCTAACTTTGTCTCGCCGGAAGAGAAGCATGGGCCGCATTGGAAATTGCCATGTGGCGGCGGCAGCGGAGGTTGACGGCGAACATCTTTAGATTCTTATTTTTTTGTGTTTTTCCGAATCCTCTCTTGATTCTAAAAACTAATAATCGGTTACTTTTTGCAGGATCTCAACAAATATCCTTAGATCTAAAGAAGGAGAAGCAAAACCTAAATCTCTGTTTCTTAAGAACGACAATTATGGTGAACAAACATGCAATGGATGATGATGAGGAGAAAATAGTAAGAGAACAGAGCCTAGGTCTCCTTGGAAACTCGATCTGGGACCTCTACACGGTGAAATCTTTCTTTTCATTTCTTTGACTTCACGATCTGTTGTATTTTCTTCTTCTTCTTCTTGAATCGTGATGTTTTTCTGAGTTTCTGAAGGCTTTTATCCGGTAGGAATATCATGTATAATTAGGGTTTTCGTTTTTGTTCTATGGCTGCCGTTTTCTGAGTTTTTTCTAGGGTTTTTTGTGAACAGTGATTTCCCTTGTAATGATTTGACATCAATGTTTATATAATTCCCATTTTTAGGGTTTGCAATGATTTTCAATTTCTGGACCATAGGCCCTCTTACGAAATTTTTATTATTGGATCTTCTAACTTCTGGATAATAGGCCTGTTGTTACTGGACTTCAATTCCCTTTTTTTTTGGAAATAGTCTCCACGAATTTGTTGTTGGGCTTGAAAATATTATTTTCTGATTTTGTTATTGGCTATGTGAATATACTTTTTGGCTTGACTCTGATTTTTGGAACTGAAAGTCTTACGAAATTGTTGTTGTTGGACTTGTTTTGAGCCTCACCAATCCTGATTATTTACTTTATGGCCCTGTTATTGGCTTGTTGGGTTTGATTTGTGATTTTGTACTAATTATGTGGGCTGGAAATGATGCATTCTGATATGTTGCTGGGCTGGTAGTGATGTATTTTATACTTGGCTTCCTTATTTGTTGTTGTTATAACCATGATGATATTTGAGTTATTCTTTGCACTTCTTTTTGTGAACAAAATTATGATTTGCAATAGGAACTTGTTAACTTTTGCCCTTTTCAATCTCTTTGTGAACTAAAAAATTTGGTTCTTATGCTCTTGCAATGAGATTAATGGCCAATGACTAAAATCGAGGCTTGGACTGTTTGCTAAACCCAAACATGATTGCACCCAATTCTGATTCTTGCCAAAAATGCCTAATGATGAAATTTTAGTAGCGAACTCTTGTGAATTTTTGTTTATGCTTTTGAATTCATGATACTAACCACATCTGTTCTTTATTTCATGTGACGATATAGAGGACTTGAAGGGACGGGAGAGGAGGACTTGGAGATGAGACCATGGCAAGGTGTGAGAACAAGAAGCTTGAAGATGAATCTTGAAGATTTGGAGGGAACTTGAAGAAAAGATTATGAAGAACTTTATTAGAAGAATCTAAGACTTAGGATAGGAACCATTCAAATTTTGTTTTTGTAAAGACTTTGAACTTGTAATTAGAAGACTTAAAATTGAACATTTGTAACAATACTTTAGAGAAAGTTTTTTTTTAATAAATATAACTCTTTTTTCAATGTCTTCTAGACTTGTATAGTATGAATTCAATTTTCTTTGCCAGAGTACTTGCAAATACAAGTTGAATCTTGAAAGAAAATAGTAACATTTTGAATGCATCTTGCCATGGTTTTTTTTATATATAAACTTGAATGGCTCTTGAATGAATTTTAGTTGAAAAATTAATCATGGATGGATACTTCAATCTTGCACATATGATCTTAATGTACAAAGTAAACAAACAATGAATCCAACACTTTTATTCTTAAATTCATGCTAGCTTGTGTTCAAAGAAAATTTAAATGATCCAACTGCCACCCAATTTCTTGCAAGCTTTGAACAATTTGATTTAAGAACCTTTAAAAAACTTGATGACTCTTAATCATTAATTGAACAAAAGAAAATATTCACGTAACTTCAATGAACATTTAAATAAAATAAAGTGAACCTTAAATTCAAAATAATCAAGATTCAACTTAATGATAGAAACAGAAGATGTCTTGATTAGATAGAACTTGTAACAAACGACCAAAACCAATCTTTAGTCAACTTCCGACGATGCCATGATCTTATGAGGAATGCCAGGAAATAAAATCCTAATCTTGTGCACTGATGAAACTCAAAGGAGTATTTCTTGAAGAAGAGATTCCTCACAACCACAAATTCAAAATTCACTGCCTAAAGATGAAACACAGGGCCTAAAAGGGTAAATTTTAGGGTGCGACAGCTGCCCCTATTCAATCATCTTAACCTGATAAGTGAGGAAGAGTAATAGCTTTCAAACGTTCAAGGTGGAAGAGGATTGAATACTAAAAGAACCCCAAAAAATTTCCCTATGCGGGATACCAATGCCAGATAAGATATCTTGACTACAGAGTCAAGGAAAAGACACCTGAGGAGAATATACTTGTTAAGCATCATCAGAATGTATTAAGAACAACAATAACAACTGAGAAATATCAGGAGATCTCAACAACATTGGGGATAACAGCGTAACCAAAATGAGCAATAAACAACAAGTTTTAATTAAAATGCACTAAGAAGAAAACCGAAATTCTCAAGCGAAAAGAAGAAATAGATTAAACCATCTCAGGATGTCTTAATGAAAATGCTTTGAGAAGAAAACCAAACTTCTCAAACGAAAAGAAGAAATAGATTAAGCCGTCTCAGGATGTTTTAATAAAAAATCTTTGAGAAGAAAACCAAACTTCTCAAGTGAAAAAGAAGAAACGACAGATTAGAAGACTCTATCGAAGATACGATGGAGAAATTGTCTGAAGATCCCAAAGAAGGTATGATTTGAGAAATTTTCTGAAGATCCCAAAGAATATTTGATTTGATAAATTGTCTGAAGATCCCAAAGAAGATAATTGAGAAATTGTCTGAAGATCCCAAAGAGTTAAAGAATATCCACATACTTTAACGAAGATATGTGACTGGAACAATATTAGAATTGTTGTGCACAAAGGTGCAATAGGCCACGGCATGCTGAATGTCTTAACCGTGTAACTTCCGACTTACTAACAGAACAAATTCAGTAGCACAACCCGAGAATACACTTCTTTGGGGATAAACAAATTATATCCAACACACAGGTGTGATATAGATGTTTATGAAGTCGGTAAATATTTGTTTTCGACATTTCTGCTGATGAGAGATCTTAATGAACATGTAAATACATGTTAAACAACTTTCGAGTTGACAAAATCTTCAATCTGTATGCAGATAGATTTACCGGGGGTAGAAGAATCAGATTCAACGCTTGTGACTGAAGAACTTCCAAGGTAAGGTTCTTCAATTTGCTGGCATCGTCCTGACAATGTGTTGTAGCAAGTGGATATGTGGATCAACTTCCGAGTTGGTGAAATATCCTGATATTGAATAAACATCCTATTTATATGTTGAGTAATCAAAAACTTACTGGGGAAATAAACACACCATAAGTTCGACATGGTCTGCTGAGAAAAGCTCAAAGAAACAAATTTGTAGAAGTCACTGCCACTAGAATTTTCTGAGAAGCTTCTTGTCTGAAAGAACTCTTAAAAATAGCATAAATATAATGTAGTAACCTTCCTGAAGGAGAATCACTTGGGAGTAAAAGAAGCTTCGTTGGGGAAACTCCATAAGAAAATCGTGTGGAAAGCATCATTGGGGATTCCGGTTAATAATTTTGATGACATAAGAGTTCAACTGAAGACAACTATTTCGCTTGGAAACAAATCTCGAATTGAGAAAACATCAGTTGTTAAGATCTATACAAGTATACAACTTGTGCTGGAGAGAAGAGGATAATTTTTCCGTCTAAGAACAAATATTTTTCAAGTTTGATCCTCATGGGGATATTTACATTTTCAGCTCGGGAAAAATCCTGCAAAAAGAACTAGCTGAAGCCAATGCATGAATATGATATGCATGCTTTTTTAATTTCTTAATGCAAAGAGTATAAAACTGAATTCTCGATACAATTGGAAGAGGAAATTTCAAATGCATCATGAAGATAATGCACCAAACTCTGAATGTCGATCTGCCACTTGAAAGGCTCCACGGTAATCCTTGTAGAAGGAAAGATAAAAATTTCTGAACTGCTTTGACTATGATAATTAACAGAGTTCCCCTGAATTGCGTGCAAAGAAAACATTTACAGTAACTATGAGGATCGAAAGCGGACTTCGGCGGGGATAAAATAATTAATGTTTAGAACACAGGTCTGACATAAATGTTTCAACAGTTGACAAGCTTTCTTCTTTGCAACCATCTTGACAACAGAAGGCTGTAACAAACATATACAGATATGTTGAACAATTTTATCATTGACAAAACCTCATTTCATCACTATTGAGCTGATAGTGAATTGCAATAAGCAACATATAACTCCACTGGGGGTAGAGGAATCAAGTTCAACACCGACTGAGGGGAATAAATGCTTCCACAGTGAATAGATATTTCATCCACTAGTACGGTGCTGGTAATGCAAACGCGTACCGACATGTTTAAACAACTTGATGTTGCAACAGATCTTCTAAAATCTTTTAACCATCCCACCTGATAAGCACTCTTGTTGGATAAGCGAGGAATACACTAGGGAAATAAACACACCAGAGATTCACAAGGGATTGGCTGAGAACAACTCAGAGAATCGGGTCTATGGAGGATTGTCACCACTAAGACTTACTCGGGAAGTTGGATTTAATGTTGTTGCAATCCTGCTGCAATAGGTCCTATTGGGGACGCTTGAAGCTTCATTGGGGAACTTCGAAAAAACTTCTATGGGGAAAGATCACTGGGGAACACCCGAGTAAGAAATTCCGTTGATGCAAGATACTTGGGGAAGATCAATCACTTTGGAAGAGACTCGATTTGAGAATCGTCACCGCTGTAGATCAATTTACGAATAAGTCTTCGGACTTGTGGCAGAAAGAGCTAAGTCTGTCATTCGAGAAATATTCTTCAAAGTCTGATCCTGCCGAGGAGAACAATTAGCTGATATTGAAATATCCTGAGTTCTGGCTGGGGGTTTATGCATGAATATATTGCATGATATGATGTGAATGAATGAATGCATGAATATATTGGTTAATGCATTGGTTTTCAAACTAAATTCTCGACATCGTTAGTCATAAAACAAAGAGCAATGGCCAAAACCAAAGATACACCAAACAAACCACAACTGCTATTGGTAAGATACACCACCTCTCGAGGAATAGCTAATGCCTAGTTCTTTATAGTCACCATGATGATTACAGATGTACTTCCAATTTAGAGAAACATACACAATATTTATAAGGTCAATCATTCCATGACATTCCGTAGATCAAAACAATTTCAAGTTTTTCAAAAGCTTTATTGTTCCACCATTTTTTTTAATGATTTTCAATTTTTATCTAAGATGGTGATTGAACTGATCTCTTCCATCCAATATTTTGTCGTGACACGAGAACGCAAACTGAAACATTATGTCTTTATATATTCCCTAACTTTTGCGTGAACCACATTCTCTTTAGATTTTGGTTCACCGGGATACATACCCTCTTTTGCTCAAGCCGCCCTATCGGGTTTTCAGCTTACTGAGCTTAATTTTTTTCTTTTTTCTCTTTTTTTATTGCTCTTTTTCTCTCTTTTTTTTAGACATAATACTTCTTGACCGCGTCTGAGTTAACAACATGCGCCAAATCTTCTCCATCCATATTGGTGAGGATAAGAGCTCCTCCAGAGAAAACCTTCTTCACCACATATGGTCCTTCATAGTTCAACACCCATTTTCCGCGAGAGTCTTTATATGGAGAGATTATCCTTTTTATGTACCAAATCACCCACTTTAAACACCCAAGGGTGTACCTTCTTATCAAAAGCTCTCTTGATTCTCTTCTGGTAAAGTTGGCCGTGACAAAGTGCTGTCAACCTATTCTTTTCAATCAGATTGAGTTGGTCGAATCTGTTTCGAACCCATTCTGCTTCTTCTAATTCTGTTTCCATTTGAACTCTGAGGGAAGGAATCTCAACTTATATGGAAGTACTTCCTCCATACCGTAGACGAGAGAATAGGGTGTTGCCCCTATTGAAGTGCGAATAGATGTCCTATATCCATGCAAGGCAAAAGACAACATCTCGTGCCAATCCTTATACGTCTTCACCATTTTCTGAAGGATTTTCTTAATATTCTTGTTAGTTGCTTCAATAACTCCATTCATCTTCGGCCTATACGGTGACGAGTTATGATGCTCTATCTTGAAGGTGTCGCACAACTTCTTCATCATCTTATTGTTCAAATTTGTCCCATTGTCGGTAATAATCTTGTTGGGAGTACCGTATTGACAAATTAACTCGTTTTTGATGAACCGCGTAACTACCTGCCGTGTCACATTAGCATATGAAGCAACCTTAACCCACTTGGTGAAATAGTCTATAGCAACTAGTATGAAACGATGTCGATTAGACGTCTTTGGCTCTATCATCCCAATCATATTTATTCCCCACATAGCGAACGACCATGGTGAAGTCAGGACATTTAGAGGGGACGGTGGCACGTGCACTTTATCAGCATGAATTTGACACTTATGACACCTCAGTGCATAAACAACACAATCCGTTTCCATGGTCATCCAGTAATAACCAGCTCTAAGAATCTTCTTTGCCATCGCATGCCCATTTGCATGAATACCGAAAGAACCCTCCTAGATTTCTTTGATAAGTTGATCTGCTTTGTGTCTATCCATGCATCTGAGCAAGACCAACTCAAAATTCCTCTTGTATAACACCCCACTACTTAAGAAAAAGTTAGTAGACAACTTCCTCAAGGTCTTCTTATCAGTGATAGATATTCCTTCTGCGTATTCGTTTTTCTTTATGTATTGTTTGATGTCATAAAACCAGGGTTTACCATCAGTCTCCTCATCAACCGTCATACTATAACCAGGTTCATCCAGGCACTCAATAGTGATAGAAGTCTATTCATTAGCCCATTTGACCTTGAACATTGAAGACAAAGTGGCCAAGGCATCAGCTATCTGATTTTCCTCTCTAGGATTATGATGGAAAGTGATTTAATCAAAATACGGTATTAGCTTTAAAACATGATCCCTATACGGAATCAAATTTTCACTACGAGTTTCCCGTTCTCCTTTGACCTGGAAAATGACAAGTGCTGAATCTCCATAGACTTCAAGGATTTTGATCCTTAAGTTGATGGATGCCTCAATCCCAAAGATGCAAGCTTCATATTCTGCCATGTTGTTGGTACAATTGAAACAAATTCTGGCAGTGAAGGGAATGTGATATCCTATTGGAGAAGTAATGATTTCCCCAATTCTATGACCTACTGCATTAGATGCACCATCAAACACTAGGGTCCTTCGTGATCCTGGCTCAGGTTCTTCTTCTGGACCGGGAATATTACAATCTCTGATAAACATAAAATCTTCATCCGGTAAATCAAATTTCATTGGCTGGTAATCCTCCATGGGCTGGTGAGCAAGATATTCTGATACAATACTTCCTTTAATAGCCTCCTACATTACATACTGGATGTCATATTCTGATAACAATATTTGCCAACGCGCAATCCTGCCTACCAAAGCTGGTTTCTCAAAGATATACTTAATGGGATCCATCTTGGATATTAGCATTGTGGTATGGCACACCATGTACTGCCTCAAACAGCGAGCAGCCCATGCCAAAGCACAACAAGTATTTTCCAACAAAGAGTATCGGCTTTCACACTCTGTGAACTTCTTACTCAAGTAATAGATTGCATGCTCCTTTCTTCCTGTTTCATCATGTTGTCCCAAGACATAACCCATGGATCCTTCAAGCATAGTCAAGTACATTATAAGAGGTTTTCCTAGCACAGGTGGTATTAAAATTGGTGGTTCTTGCAAGTACTCCTTAATTTTATCAAACACCCACTGACAATCATCATTCCACACAACAACTTGATTTTTCTTTAATAACTTGAACAAAGGTTCGCAAGTGGCTATCAAGTGCAATATAAATCTGGAAATGTAATTCAAACGTCCCAAGAAACCATGAATCTCTTTCTCTGTTCTTAGTGCAGGCATATCCTGAATAGCCTTTACCTTATTAGGGTCCACTTCAATGCCACACTGGCTCCCTATGAAACCAAACAACTTCCCAGATCGAACCCTAAAAGTGCACTTATTTGGATTCAAACAAAGTCTATACTCCCTCAATCTGTCAAACAACTTCCTTAAATGAATAATATGCTCTTCTTCAGTCTGAGATTTAGCAATCATATCATCCATATACACTTTTATTTCCTTATGCATCATGTCATGGAAAAGAGTTACCATGACTCTATGATAAGTTTCCCCTGCATTCTTTAATCTGAATGGCATGATCTTGTAGCAGAAAGTTCTACAAGGGGTCGTAAATGTCATCTTCAACATATCCGCAGGATCCATTATAACCCCCCTCTTCTTCTCGTATCGAATATGAATATTGATGAGCATATCTGCAAGCAAAGCGGGCACAAGGTTGTCTGAAATGAATACACCAATCGCAAGCTGACTTATGTAATCATCATCATTGTTGGGAAACAAAACCACCCGAAAGACCAGTAAGGCTAAAATAGCGCTAAATGACATCCAATCTTCTTCAGATACTGCCAATTCTTCAACTCTCTTCCAAAAATATCCTGGAAATTCCCTTTTCTACTAGCTTCAGTCCTATTTCTTTGACAGGGAGATATGAAGCAGCTGCTACGTCAATTGCATCCAACTTTTCCCCTAACTTAGTATAAGAAACATCGCCTTTCAAGGGCCAATTTAGCAACCTTTCAAACTCTTCAATTGTCGGAACCAATTGAAAATCTTGGAACGTGAAACACCGCAAAGGAGCATCAAAAAACTTTACCAAGGCTTTCAAGGCATCATGATCAACTGTAGTATCCAATAGTTCCAAAATCCACCCATATCTAGCGTGAAAATTGTTCAGCTGAACAGGCTTTACCTTCTCCTAGAGCTTCAACAAAGTTCAAGTGTCAGGAATCTTAAACTTAAGATGAGGATTATGCCTTTTGATAAAATCCATGTGTGATCTGATTACTTGTACGACCGAGTCTTTAGAGTTCCCTGCAAATGACAACATCATGATGAAAATTAATGATTAATGCAACATGTAATGCAAATGGTTAAAATGGAATATGAGGAACAAAGTAACAATATCTCATGATGGGTCACCGGGTGGTCAGACATGGTTTCGACGTCTACCCAACAATTCCCCATACCGGATGGTTCTAATGTTTTTTTACTAAATGTTTCTTGGAGTCTCAGATCCCCTTTTTAAAAAATATTATTATTACGCAAACGATCCACGTGATGGTAGTATTTCCAAAAGTATACTCCAAGAAATGGCTCTTAAAGGGATACTCAAAATATTTTGAGCGGTCGGTCTCAGTTTGGATATCCTAATACTTAGAGTTATAGGCCCTTTGTCCATAAATTATCGTCCTGCGCTAGCGTGCGGTGCAACAACTCCCTTAAAACTACCAACTCTAAGGTGTAGTCTTCACTTCGATCCAAAAGACACGGATGTCTAGTAGACCAAAGCTACGCAACCACTCTAAACTTAATGTTTCCTAGAAGCCTGGGTATTAGGCTTATCTATGAATTATAACCAACAAGTTCCCAACATAATAATATATATAAACAAGATAATATATAAAGCATAAAGAAGTAATAGGCAATGAAAAAAAACAATCATCAAGAAGAAAGCAATAAACAAACACACAAACATGTGAAGAACTAAACTAGGGTTGACTCGCTTAGTTAAATTATCCCCAGTGGAGTCGCCAGCTGTGATGACTGGTTTTTTCGTCGGTTGTTTTAAAACAATAAAGTCGCCACCTAATTTTATTTGTTCAAAAAGGAACAAGAAAATATAGATAAAACCCGCGAAGAAGGATAAGGCGGTCTACGAGACCAAAAGATACGGATTCGGGAGTCGGTTATGCAAGGGGAAGGTATTAGCACCCCTCACATCCACCGTACTAGATGGGACCTGTTTAGTTCGTGCGTGTTTAAGTGTGTTTATTGCTTTATAAGAATAGAAGAAAGGAAAAAGAAGAAGGATCTTTATTTTTGGATTTTTGAACTCGCCAAGGACATCGTATCTTGTGCCTACGTACTCCCTCATGCAATGGGAAAGTTAGAGTTCTGTAGATCCTCTTGAAAATGTTTAAGTTGGTTGTGTTGATTTTATAAGAAAAATCGTGCATTAGACCTTTTAAATACTTGAAATTTTGACATGTTTAGTTTGTTTGAAAAGCTAAGTCTTTGTTCGTATTTGAAATGGCTATTGCACACTTTTTGTAAGAAAAGAGTTTGATGGTCGCATATGAGTGAAAAAAGAGTTGAGTGAGTTGAATTATTTTTAGGTGAGTAAGAAGTACCGAACAATAGGACTAACGTCTTACAATTCAAATACTAGAAACCAGAGGAGCTAATGCTCAAACGAATCGTCTATCACCCAAAAAGGTTTTCATATGAAAAAAAGTGAGGTGAAACAAAGTTCACATTATTAAGAGTCTTTAAACAATTGGTCTAGCGTCCAACGACTTAAAGACTAGGATTTCATTTGGCATAAGTTTTTAAACAATTGGCCTAGCGTCCAACGATTTAAAAACTCAGATTTTTTATTTGTGAAAAGTATTTTGGTAAAGACACTCGACGTTGGATCGAGGTTTGTAAATTAATTATGAAAGTGTTTTAGATTATAGTATACGAGAAAATGAGAAATGGAATCGAGTTATGATTAATCACGTGTATGGACTTAATTAATCTCGTGAGGATATGTGCTCCTATCCCCAACTATGAAACCCTTTCGCATGGAGAAATGGTATATGGACCAAGATATTCGGGTTATGGTTAATCGGAACAACAAGGGTTTCGATTAGCCTCGTGAGAATGGCCATGCCCATTCCCAACTATGAGACCCTTTCTTGACGTACGAGCCAAGATGAGGCATAAAATTGTGTCTGAAGTGTACAATGGTGAATAACTCATGCAAACATGCGAGAGACGAATAAATAATTAGCACACAATACACGTCTAAACCTTTAAATAATTGTTAGAAAAGATCTTTTTTATTTGATAAAAATCAACTAATAATTTAATCGATAATTATCAAATAAATATTATCCTAAGACTAATAATTATTTAATACAAAGCAACATTTATAGGTAGAAATTTAACGGAAATTAAAATGAACAGGAAATAAAGAAAATCACACAATACAAATTCCAATAATTAGTAGAAAAGATCTTTTTTATTTGATAAAAATCGACTAATAATTTAATCGGAAATTATCAAATAAAAATTATTCTAAGACTAATAATTATTTAATACAAACAATCATAATTTATTTGCAAAATAAAGTAAAAGAGTAAAATAAATAAATAAGAATGAAGTTAGAAATAGGCCTGCAATTTGTAGCAATCTGGGGGGTGTGAGCAAAGAAATTTGTGGGGCTTGATGAAGGAAAGCCCAAGTCCAAGCTGAAGATCCATGTAATCTTGTATGTTGTCCTAATGAAGGTTCACCATGAGGACGTGTTTCTGACCGTTTGATGGTGATTTTACGAGATCGGAGGGTGATGATAAGGAAACCTGATGACAATCTGTAGTAGAAAGTGCAGGGTGCGTGGTAGTAGCATGGAAATTGCATATTGAATCAACCAGAAGATAACACAGGTGGTGACACTTGTCACTACCCAAACAAGACAACCAAATTAATTTTAACAGAGATTAATTAAGAAAAAAAACTGATTAAGCCATCATACCTAAACACACACACTCTCTCTCTCTCTCTAAACGCAAAAAACTCTCGCCTCTCTCTAACTTTGTCTCGTCGGAAGAGAAGCATGGGCCACACCGAAAATCGCCATGTGGCGGCGGCAACGGCGGTTGACGGTGGACATCTTCAGATTCTTTTTTTTTTTTGTGTTTTTCCGATTCCTCTCTTGATTCTAAACACTAATAATAAGTTAGTTTTTGCAGGCTCTCAAAATATTTCCCTAGATCTAAAGAAGGAGAAGCAAAACCCTAAATCTCTGTTTCCTAAGAACGACAGTTATGGTGAAAAAACATGCAATGGATGATGATGAGGAGAAAAGAGTAAGAGAACAAAGCCTAGGTCTCCTTGGAAACTCGATCTGGGACCTCTACACGGTGAAATCTTTATTTTCTTTTCTTTGACTTCACGATCTATTGTATTTTCTTCTTCTTCTTCTTCTTCTTGAATTGTGATGTTTTTCTGAGTTTCTGAAGGCTTTTTTTCGGTAGGAATATGATGAGTAATTAGGGTTTTCGTTTTTGTTCTATAGCTGTCATTTTCTGAGTTTTTTCTAGGGTTTTTTTGTGAATAGTGATTGCCCTTGTAATGATCTGAAATTAATGCTTATATAATGCTCATTTTTAGGGTTTGCAATGGTTTTCAATTTCTGGACCATAGGCCCTCTTACGAAATTTTTCTTATTGGATCTTCTGACTTCTAGAAATAGGCCTGTTGTTACTGGACTTTAATTCCCTTTTTTTTTGGAAATAGTCTCCACAAATTTGTTGTTGGGCTTGAAAATATTGTTTTCTGGTTTAGTTATTGGCTATGTGAATATACTTTTGAGCTTGACTCTGATTTTAGGAACTGAAAGTCTTACGAAATTGTTGTTGTTGGACTTGTTTTGGGCCTCACCAATCCTGACTCTTTACTTTATGGCCCTGCTATTGGCTTGCTGGGTTTGATTAATAATTTTGTACTTATTGTGTGGGCTGGAAATGATGTATTCTGATATGTTGCTAGGCTGGCAGTGATGTATTTTGTACTTGGCTTGCTTATTTGTTGTTGTTATAACCATGATGATATCTGAGTTATTCTTTGCACTTCTTTTTGTGAACAAAATTATGATTTGCAATAGGAACTTGGTAACTTTTGCCCTTTTGAATCTCTCTGTGAACTAAAAACTGTGGTTCTTATGCTTTTGCAATGAGATTAATGGCCAATGACTAAAATCGAGGCTTGGACTATTTGCTAAACCCAACATAATTGCACCAAACTCTGATTCTTGCCAAAAACGCCAAATGATGAAACTTTAGTAGCAAAATCTTGTGAATTTTTGTTTATGCTTTTGAATTCATGATACTAACCACATCTGTTGTTTATTTCATGTGATGATATGGAGGACTTGAAGGGACGGTAGAGGACGACTTGGAGATGAGACCATGGCAAGGTGTGAGAACAAGAAGCTTGAAGATGAATCTTGAAGATTTGGAGGGAACTTGAAGAAAATATTACGAAGACCTTTATTAGAAGAATCTAAGACTTAGGATAGGAACCATTCAAATTTTGTTTTTGTAAAGACTTTGAACTTGTAATTAGAAGGCTTTGAAATTGAACATTTGTAACAATATTTTAGAGAAAGTATTTTATTTTTAAAAAACATAAGTGTTTTTGCAATGTCTTCTAGACTTGTATAATATCAATTCAATTTTCTTTGCCAAAGTACTTGCAAATACAAGTTGAATCTTGAAAGAAAATAGTAACATTTTGAATGCATCTTGCCATGGTTTTTTTTAGATAAACTTGAATGGCTCTTGAATGAATTTTAGTTGAAAAATTAATCATGGATGGTTACTTCAATTTTGCACCTGTGATCTTAATGTACAAAGTAAACAAACAATTAATCCAACTCTTTTATTCTTAAATCCATGCTAACTTGTGTTCAAAGAAAATTCAAATGATCCAACTACCACCCAATTTCTTGCAAGCTTTGAACAATTCGATTTAAGAACATTTAAAAAACTTGATGACTCTTAATCATTAATTGAACAAAAGAAAATCTTCACGTAACTTCAATGAACCTTTAAATCAAATAAAGTGAACCTTAAATTCAAAATAATTAAGATTCAGCTTAATGATAGAAACAAAACATGTCTTGACTAGATAGAACTTGTAACAAACGGTGAAAACCAATCTTTAGTCAACTTCCGATGATGACATGATCTTATGAGGAATGCCAGGAAATAAAATCCTAATCTTGTGCACTGATAAAACTCAAAGGAGTATTTCTTGAAGAAGATATTCCTCACAACCACAAATTCAAAATTCACTGCCTAAAGATGAAACACTGGGACTAAGAAGGTAAATTCTGGGGTGTGACAAATTAGATCGTCTTTATTTCCCAGAATCATTTCTTCGGGATGAGCTAAGCTGCTTCTGGATGGCTTTTCCTAGATGGGTTCTTCAGAAGTTCTGTCTTTGGTGGCTTCTTCAGAACTTCTGTCATGACTATCTTCTGATCCTATAAATTGAACTTCTATATCTGCAAGAGAATCTTTTTTGCTTTGACTTTTGAGGGCCAAGCTTATCAACAAATCTGATATTAATGGATTCTTCTACAATATGTGTTTCAGTGTTATATACTTTGTAGCCCTTTGAGCGTTCAGAATATCCTATAGTTCTAGAGCCAATGATTTTACCCTTTTGGTTGCCTCTAAAACCTACGTAACCTCCAGCATTAAGTTCCAAACTTTGGAACAGATGCTTGCTTCCCGTCATGTGTCGAGAGCATCCAGAGTCCAATTACCAAGGCTGGTGTTTCAACTTTGTTGTCAAAGACATATGCAACATTTACTATTTTGTCCTTAGGTACCCATATCTTTTTGGGTCCTTTTTGGTTAGATTTTCTAAAGTTCTGTTTGAACTTAGGTTTACCATAAGATTTTGCATAATATGATTCACTAATATATTTTATGTCATGTGGGTGACCATAAGTGAAGTGAGATTTCAGAGGTGTGTATTTAATGACCATATCATCTACTTCAGAATATGGTTTTTCATCTTTAGGAGGCACATATCCTAAACCTTTTCTTCTGTTTCTATTGACTTTATAGATCTTTGAAGCAATTTTTCTTCTGCCTATGCTTTTAGCAAGAAACTCTTGAAAACCAATATCATATTCTTTCACAATATTATCAGTATTACTCAGAACTTCTAAAACAATTTTTTCTTGAGCTTTTTGTAGAGTTTCTTTAAAAACAGAGTTTTCAATTTTTAGTTTTGAAATGATTTCCTTAAGCTCGGAATTTTCTGTTTCAAGTTTCTTAGTATCTTCAGAATCAAATACAAGATTCTATTGCAGATTCTTGTATTTGATTTGAAGCTTCTGATAGTTTTCAAGTATTTCAGATAATCTTTTTGCTAATTTAGCTTTAGAAAAATTAACAGCAAAATTTGGAAATACCAGTATAAGAATCAGATTCAGAAGATTCTGAGATGTCATCTATGTTGGACATTAAAGTTATGTTGGCTCTTTTGTCTTATGAGTTTGACGAAGCTTCAAAAGAATTTGAATCATCCCATGTTGCCATAAGAATTTTCTTCTTTTCTTTGTCAAACCTCTTCTTTGGCTTCTCTTTCTAAAGTTTAGGACAATCACTTTTATAGTGATCAGGTTCCTTACATTCGTAGCAGACAACTTCTTTGCTTCTTGACTTTCTGTGTCCAAAGGATGAATCAGAGGAGTTGCTAGATCTTCTGGGATTTTTGAACTTCCTCTGTCTATTCTTCAAGAGTTGTTGAACTCTTCTGGAGAGTAGAGATGGCTCATCTTCTTCTGATGATGATCCTCTAGAGTTTTCTTCTTCTGTCTGAAAAGCTTTAGAATAATATTTTTTGTTAGATTTAATAGCAATAGACTTGCCTTTCTTTTGGGGCTCATCTTCTTCTAATTCTATATCGTGACTTCTTAAAGAGCTGATGAGTTCTTCCAAAGAATTTTTTTCCTGATCTTTTGTAAGCTTGAGAGCTGTCACCATAGGTCTCCATTTCTTGGGAAGAATTCTGATGACTTTCTTTATATGATCAACAATAGAGTATCCTTTATCCATAACTTTTAAACCAGCTACCAGAATTTGAAACCTTGAGAACATTGCTTCAACAATTTTATTTTCTTCCATTTTGAATGCTTCGTACTTTTGGATGAGAGCAAAGGCTTTTGTTTCTTTGACATATGTGTTGCCTTCATGTGTCATTCTTAAGGAATCAAAGATGTTCTTAGCTGAGTATCTGTTTGTGATCTTCTCATACTCTGTGTATGAGATAACACTTAGAAGGATGGTTCTGGCCTTGTGGTGATTTTTGAATTCCTTCTTCTGTTGATCTGACATTTTCTTCCTTTCAATCTTCTAACCACTTGCGTCAGCAGGATGAGTATAGCCATCTGTTACCATGTCCCAGAGGTCAGCATCGTGAGCCAAAAAGAAACTTTCAATTCTATCCTTCTAGTAATCAAAGTTTTCTCCATCAAACATTTGGAGTCTGCCACTGATTCTGTCTCTGTCATCATAGTGATCATTGTTGTACTGAACATGTTCTGCTATAGTGTTTTTCAATCTGGATCTTTTATCTGACACAGTTAAGTGTTAGCACCCAGAACCAGAAGCTCTGATGCCAATTGAAGGTTGAAAAACACAAGAAAGGGGGGTTTGAATTGAGTTTTTGAAATTAAAATGATTTTGACACAGTTATTTTTATCCTGGTTTGTTTGAACTCAAACTACTCATGTCCACTCGTAAGGGTGATTTGCCTCTCTCAATGAGGTCTTAATTCACTAATCAAAACTTGATTACAACTCACTAAGACAACTGTCTTAGTCTTCTCAAGATCAACAACAACTTGGTTTCTCAAGGAATTTCAACTTTACAATCAGTTACAAAACTATGTGTTTTACGAAGATTCTAAAAGGCTATATCACAACTGTGATTTTTGCACAATATTTCAAGCACATATGAACTAGAGAAAATGAATGATTTATTTTCAGATTTTTCTTTTTTTTGTACGCGCAGGAAGTTTTTCTTATATTTCTCCTCATGGATGGATATTTATATAGGCATCAAGAAAACATATCCGTTGGAGACATATAATCTATATATGGAATGATGATATATGGACTTAATTGTTCTTTCCATAAAAACGAGATCCTGTTGGAATTCAGCCGTTGTTTTCAAATCTTTATGTAATAAATGGTAGCGCATCAGAACAGAGCAACCAAAACATAGGTATACGAGGTTGTAGAGCATCATGGTGATTTCAGACGTTTGACTTGAATTCTTGATGTCTTGATCAGAAGATGGTGTAGTAGAGCTTTAAAGCTTTTGGATCAGGGGACAAGGTTTTGATCAGAGTTTGGTGCAGCCTTTGGTGCTTTTATAAGTTCATCAGAACTTCTCTTTAGAACGTGAAATAACTTCATATCACGAATGCATCTTCTGGCATTTATCCATTGTATCAGAACTTCTTTATCCATTGTATCAGAACTTTTGTATTGATTCACAATCTTCTGACATATATTCATTGCATTAGAACTTCTGTATAGATCAAAATTTTCTTCTACTTTCAGAACCATAACTTGTTCTTCTTTTCCTTTCAAGGTCAGAACTTCATCTGTATACTTTATTAAACAAAATTAAGAGACAACAATGTTTCATACAAAATATTTATTTTCCAGGGTCAAAACATAATTGTCATCAACAATACTTGTTATCATCAATACACTCTGATGTACATCCACTTGCTTATCAAATGAATGTGTGGTTGGTGTACGCCATATTTCTCGAATATTTGTCCCCCAAATAAAACACATCAATCGATTTTGGATGAAAAAGGAATGGGTGGATGCACATCCAATTGCTCCTCTAATAAACGGCTGGTTGGCGTATGCCATAATGCTTGAATATTCTTCTTCTACCAACAAATTTCAAAATAATCCAAAATCGGATGAAAATGGAATGGATGGATACACATCCACTTGCTTCTCAGGTAAATGGGTGATTGGCATTAGCTTCACTGCACGAATACCCGACATCCATTTAATAACAACTTCAACTCATCAAATCTATTTTTCGCCCAAGCGCGGCTACACAAACGTTTTTGCAAAAAATAGATTTATATCCATTTCAATGCAATACAAGCAAACACTACATTCCGCGCGGCGTGATGAACAAGCAACAATTAATTTCTCGAATGCGACATAAACATTATTCACTAAAATTAACCAACAAATAACCGTTGGCTACTAAGAACTACGTAACTTTGAGTTCCCATCACACCCGAGGATATGTAGGAGCGAGACTCAACGTCTCGTCAAACACCCTAAAAAAACTTAATTTTCCCATTTCTTTATTTATGTAAATATTCTGCAATAATTAGAAGAAATCAAACAACTTAAGCTAACACTCTTATTTGCAAAGTTGACTAAACTGTTCCCAGTGGATACGATGAATGTGTGGGGTACTAATACCTTCCCCATTGATTATCGACTCCCGAAACTAAATTTGGAGAAACACATTTAATGTCAATGGACATTCATATAGGTGCAATGAATTTTTAACACAATGACATATGTTACTTGAGAACAAATATTTGAGGAGTGATTTTTACTTAAAATAAATTGATTGGATTTATTTAATTAAAATTAAATTAGAAAAAAATAAAATTCTTAATCAACATTTCTTCATTAAATTTACAACTTAATTAGTTTTGACAGTGAAATGATATACAGTTGTTTACTGATGATAAACTATAAAGGTAAATTTTACCCTTTTAAATATAATAATATTTTTTATTTTCACTTCAAATACGTTGAGTCAATTTAAGGCGAGATGAACATCGCATTTCGCTCTCTTCTATTTATGTTATGTTAAACTATACAAAACTAATTACTATTATTTATTATTAAATACTATATAAATTGTAACATTAATTTTAAAGTATTATTAAATTTTAAAACTAAATGCTAGTCGATGAAAATGTTGTGTTTTGTTTTTTTATGTACTTGAAAATGTTATTGTAGTATCTTAAACTTACTAATTTAGCTTATAGTTATTACCAGAATTTAGATTACTATTAAAATAAGAGGTTAAGATTTTGAAGTTGTTAGATTTTCTTATTTGTTTTTATTAAAAAGTTTTTTTTCCAGGTGGAGACACTCAATAAACCATAGCTTTTCAAAACAACTCTAACTAACTGAAGATGATTTTTACATATATAATCATTTCCTTTTACTTCTAGTTCTACAATCTAAACCAACAAACATTTTATTATCTCATATCGCTTTTTTCAGTCATTTGAAGTTTGTCAAAAATATTTGTACTACATCATGATATCTAAGGGTACGAATTCTATCTTACAACATTTTCTTTTGGCCATTGTTATTGTAATATTTTTTACTCCAGAGTATTGTTTTGCCAAAAAATCTAAGTTATTGGGATTGAAAATGAATGTGATTGATCAATGTTGGAGACCAAATCCTGAATGGAGAAAATATAGACAACAACTTGCGACTTGTTCTGTGGGTTATGTTGGAAAGATGACAAACAACATTGGTAAGGGTCTCATCCATTATAAAGTTATTGATCCAAATGATGACCCCATAAATCCTAAACCTGGTACGTTGAGATATGGAGCTTCTGTAATTCAAGGAAAAGTTTGGATCACCTTCCAAAAAGATATGAATATTATACTACTGAAACCTCTTCTCGTTAGTAGCTTCACCACCATTGATGGTCGTGGAGTTGACGTGCATATTGCTAATAATGCATGCTTGATGATATTCAAGGTAATCACTAAATGCAATTAACTAAACTTTAAACAACACAACTACAAAAAAAATTATAATTAGTGCAAAACATGAAATTTATGTTTTTTCTCACGTGATTTTCCTCCTTTATTGTAGCTTTTTTAAGTGTGAATTTTATTTCATAATTAGTAAACAATTTATAATACTTTCTAGGCCACCAACATAATCATTCATAGCATTAAAATCCATCATTGTAAAGCACAAGCCCCAGGGATGGTGATGGGTCCAAATGGAAAGGTAATTCATCTGGGTGAAGTAGACGGAGATGCAATTAGACTGGTCACCGCTTCAAAAATTTGGATTGATCATAATACACTTTATGATTGTGAAGATGGTCTTCTTGATGTCACACGAGGTTCTACCGATGTGACTATTTCGAATAATTGGTTTAGAGAACAAGATAAGGTTATGCTTCTTGGACATGATGATGGATATGTTAGGGGTTTAAACATGAAGGTTACTATGGTGTACAATCATTTTGGACCTAATTGTAACCAACGGATGCCAAGGTAAAATTATCATTTGATTATAATTTTTTGCAAAATACTTTAAAGTTAAACTGTATACAAATGTAAATTTTAGAAAATATTGATTATTTTAATTGGTAAAATAAAATTGCAGAATTCGTCATGGATATGCACATGTAGCCAACAATCTTTATTTGGGTTGGATGCAATATGCCATTGGTGGAAGCATGGGGCCTAGCCTAAAAAGTGAAGCTAATCTCTTCATAGCACCAAAAGTTGGGAGTAAAGAGGTAATTAAATTTATTAACTTGAATTCAAATATTAACATCTATAAAATTAAATTATTTTGTTTTTCTAAAATGTTTCTTACATATTTTTACCAATCATTTTACTAATTATATAATGTGTGTAGGTAACATGGAGAAAAAATGGTCTTACCAATAAGGACAAATGGGAATTTCATTCAGTAGGAGATGAATTTGAAAATGGAGCCTCCTTTAAAGTAACAAAAGGAGGGCGCGTGCCAAAGCCAAATTATAGCAAAGAACAAAGTTTTAAAGTCACTGATGTCAAATCAGTTAGATCATTAACACAATCATCAGGTGCATTTCGATGTAGTAGGACCTCTATATGCTAAAAGAAAAATAGAATAGTGATTTTGAAGAAAAGTGTGCGCCACTAGATGGAATTTAAACAAAAAAGGAGGATTCTATTACTACAATGTGGAAACTCCATTGTATTACAAATTTATATTATTTATTTTTGTAATTTAAATACACGAGTATGTATATTATTGTTGTTGAATTGAAAAAGTTAGTTGATGTGTCAAATAATAGGGTCTTCGTTGTGATTCTATTATCCCAAAACACATAAAAGGTGGATGGCCCCGATCGATAGATACCGATACTATATTGAACCAAACACATTCTTATAAAGCCAACTTGTAAGATGATGATTGCTCTCACATATAAACTCGTTTTTATCCATTTTTCATCCAATGTGAGACTCTTAACACATTTCAGCACGTTAATGACTAAACATATGGAGCATGATCCTACTACCCTAGTAGAAAACTGATAGCAATTGGATGAATGAATCTTAGATTGAATTTGATATCATCTTATAACTTTTAGTTAGACTATAATCAACCTTACAAAACCTACTTGTAAGGTGGTATATCTTACTTTCTAAACCATAATCGGGTATTATGTTTAATATATGAGACTTGATTTTTTTCATTAAACTCTCTCATGTCCAACACTATTGGGCTTTGTAGGTGTGATGTATCTCTCTTTATAAACTTTAATGAGGCCTTTTTTATGTAGAGTTTAAATTACCCAAATACACATAAATGATGAATGACCTCGATTTATAGGCTATGATATCATACTTAGTCTATATCATCCCTATAAAATCAAAATGTTATGTGAAGATTATTATCGTTTAAAAACTCATGTTCAATTCATCGCTCATCCAATGTATGAACTTTAACGCAAGTCCTCACACTCTTTAGTGAACATCTATAGTAGGAACCAGGTAACTCGATGGAAGAAACATGATAATATGCAACCCAACAGAAATTGGATTGAATCTGATATCATCTTTGAATGTTGAGTAGAGTCTAATAAAATTGATGATATCATCACAATCTCGAAATAAAATTGTAAGGTTATGGATGTCTCTTTTCATAAACTTCAATCAAGTCTTATCTTTAATCTATAAGAAACTTTTTTCTCATTACACCTCCTCACATCCAACACTATTAGGCTTGGTTGATGTCAAAATTTATAGATTAAGCTACCATGTTAGATTATATATTGGGTTTAATTCAACCTTAATAAATCGGCTTGAAAGTAAAATGGTGTCTTGTTTTTTAATACTTCAATAACATGTTCTCCTTAATCATTGTTTTTTGGGCTTTAATGTTCCATGATCGGTAAAAATAGTAACTTTGGACCCAATTAAATATGATCAATTTTTTTCAAGTGTGAATATTATTGCAAACAATTATTTTTAAATAGTTGTATAATTGACTTGATTTACATTAAGGAATTTACTTGTATATGAAATTCTAGAAACATATACTTAATGTCAAAGTGAATGTTATGACACCGTATCTGACAAACTGTTAACAATCCAAACAATAATTTAAAAGGCAAGAAGAACACCAATTGTTAACCCAGCTCGGTGTAACTACACCTACATCTGGGGGCTACCAAGCCAGGGAGGAAATCCACTATAAGCAGTATTAATTCAGGAATAAACCATCCAGTTTATCTCCTTCACTTAAGACCTACCTGTTGCACCCCAAAATTTGCCCTCCTATATCGATCTTATCTGGTTTAGGCTTTGCATTTATCATGACACTCACATGCATTCATATCACTGGTTCTGTGGTTACGGAGTGGAGTTGATTCTCAAAGATTTCTCTGTTGAGCAGAAAAGGCGTGGTGTTTTCGACCAATTTGAGGATATTTGAAAACGACGAGGTTTAATATTGAATATTATCCGTTCGTATCTTTGGGTTTTCGGAGCTTGGTGTTCGATTGTTGGATTGAATGGTCTGTTCTTGATTGGAGCTACGAGTCCGGATATCTTGAATGTCATTGCTCCCGATCTGTGAGATTAATTCATCACGAGTTTGGGTTCTGCTGTTGTTTTGAGTTCATTGTTCAAGATGTAAAAGGGTGGATTATGATTATCCGATTATTGATCAACAATTCCAGTTCTAGTGCATTTGGTTTGCTCGTCAACTTTGTTCGCTCTGGCAATAGCGGTGTATGTGAAGATATTCATCCGAGGACTTGTTTACAAGATTTACGAACGTCAAACTGCCGCATGTTGAGATCTTTTCTTGTCACGTTCATCGCTCACAAGATTCAGGGCATTCTATGAAAAGACTAGTAGTTTCCTTTTGGAATTCGTTTGGTTCCGAATTTTACTCCACTATTGAAAATGGTTCGATTTGGAAACGCGGTAATAATTCCATTAATTTCAAGAGGAATCTATTGCTCAACTCTTAAAAGAATCATGAAAGCGACAAGTTGACTGAGGATTGTGATCAAGAATTTCATGTTGAACTTAGAATTTCAATTCTTGTCTCAAGAAGTAAAAGGCTCCGATTTTCTACGAGAATGGTTAAAAATGGAAGCTTTGTGGCCGAGGAAATTCAAAAGGGTTCGAGTGTTTCCGAAGTTTAAGCCATCAAATCATCTTTGTGTTTAGAATTTAATTCTCAAGTTTCATATACTAGGGGATTCAATTTCTAAAAAATTGCAACAACCATGTTACCACCCGCTTGATTCAAGACTACAGATTGGAATTACGGATTGAAGTGGATTTGGATACAATTGTTAGTCAATATTCCAACATGTTTTGTTCTAACTAATTTAACTCTTGGTTCATGACAAATTTATGGGATATTTGATGCATATTGAGTTTCCGACTTTTATACACAATCAAGAATTCAAATCGATGCATTTTTCTCAAATCTTGTGTTCATGAAATTCCGTGAGTTCCAAAATTGCTCTAAAGTTTTTGTACAAGGACACGAGTTGAGTTACATGTTACAATTTGTCAAATCTTAACATACAAGTTTCAATTCAAAAGCCAAATTCCAAGCAAAATCATTCAATATTCAGAGATCATTCTTTCCATTCTTGTCATTCAAGGTTCAAAGTCTTGCTCGAATTCAAAATGATATTCAAAAATACCCGCTATAAAAGTAGAATCAACTTCCAAGTTCAATATTTACTTAACTTTGGTTTGTTCAAATGCTACAAGAGTTCTCAAAATTCAATGTTAATCTGAATGGATGATATTACAAAGTTCAAACCTTTGATACAACATTTTCAAGGTTACATTACACAAGTGCAATCTATGGCCATAAGCTCGTATATACAAGTAAAGATTACATGCTATTCTTAATCCTATTTTCTAGTGGACATCTTTGTCGCTTGCCTCCCATGCTTTGCTCTATCTTCAAGACCATACTTTATTGACCAACTTTCCTTCATCACTTCTCCAAGCTTGCATCAAGACTCGTATTCATGAAACAAACGAGGAAGCGGTTAGCAACAGATAACATTAACAAGTATTCAAAACAATATTCCATCTCATCATTAGGGGATTTATTTGGGATCAGTTATATTAATCTTGTTTCACATTCATGTTCCAGATAACCACCCTTTTGCAAATCACAACCCATGTTGGTTCACAAAAAGGGTGTGGTTCGTAATATCATTACCACTAAAGTGCTGCAGTACAATGCCATGCTGTCTCGTAAATCGAAATCGAAAAATGCAAAGGCACCAACGAAGTTTTCGTAAAGTGTCTCACCCATTAAGTGTTTTCTAACCAACAGTCCAATAGGAACATGATACCTAAGCCCATTTTCGCTTATCAAGGCCCGATCCGAATCGATAGCTACAAACCCTAGAACAGACACTATAAAAGCAAGAAAGACACTATAATCGAGGGCACTGCTCATCGGAAACCCTAGCCGCAAACAACAACATTCAAAACCCGTAATTCCAAACATCATTCAAAAATGAAGATACGTAATACTCAAACAACATTCAAAACCCGAATTCCAAACATCATACGAACAAGATAGCAACCAAGAACACAAACCCGTAACAATCAAACAATATCAAATCATCATTTCCCAAAGAACCCCTTCGTAAATTCGAGATAGCCACAGAAAGAGGAAAGCGGAAAGGTATTACCGCTTAGCAGAGAAGAGAGGAGGTTGCGGACCTAACGTGTCGCCATCCTCCTCCTTTCCTCACCTCCTTTCTTTCGTCGCATATCATCGCCGTTATCCTCACATTTCGCAACTTAGGTTCCGTGTCAAGTCTGTAAACACAAAGAAAACCAAATAGTTTCAAAAACATAGCATGCAAATGATGTAAACAAAGCGAATCGGACGAGAGAGATGAGAGATCGCGGTGAGATCGCTAGTAACGTTAAGTCCGACAGTGAAGCGAATCGGAGCGGTAACTGTGAGAGAACGAGAATCGGAGCGACGAGATCGTGAGACGATGAGCGAACAGAGTGAGAGACTCGATTTCTGAGCGAAATCGTGGTGAGGATCGTGAACCAGAGAGGCGACGGATCGAGAGAGCGGCGGCTAGGGTTTTTGAGTGGGGAAGATGAAGCTGAGATATATCGTGTCTTTCTGAGAGAAAGCAACTTAATTCCATTCCTCTTTAGTTGTGTTTTATATTTAAGCTTTGAGTTTAGTTTTATTTTTTTCTATATGTTTAAGTTTGATATAAATAGCTTCAGGTAAAAATAACTTAGTCTAAAAAATAATTTCTGTTTTATTTCATTAAACCTGATTATCTTTTTATTATTATTGTATAAACTGTTTCGGTCAAACAAAATATATTAGTTCTTTTCAATGTTTTTGTTATTATCTTATTTTTATAATTTAAGTTTAACATTAATGTAAAAAATTAATTAGTTTAGTCATATTAATTTGAAATCATAATAAAAATGAGTTTAGCATAGCATTAGTTGTAGGATTGTTTGGTCTGTTGTTTAGTCCAGGTGGTGACACTTGTCACCACCTGTGTGGCCCTGCTCAAAAATCTGGTGTAGGTACACCCATGGTAACCATCTTACAATCTCACTCACAAGCCACCAGATCTGCCAAGATCCAGATCCGACGCTCCAGAAGGGTGGACCACACTCTGTTTCCATGGAGGCACTCACACAAGATCTAGCAGCATTTTTGGGCTTGGGCTCAGATTGCTACTCACACCCTCCAGATTAAAGCTCCAATCAGGCCCATTTCTCAACTTTTCTTTTTAAAATTATTATTATGCAAGTTTTTTTTTATTATTATACAATGATGTATTAAATAATATTTTGGCATATGGTAGTCTTTTATTTGTTGAATTACCAATTAAATTGTTAATTGATTTTTCATCAAGTGGAAGAATATCTATACTAATAATTATTTAAATTCGATTTGTATTGTGTGTTAATTTATTTTCTTTTATTATCCGCTATTACATTATCCGCTTGCATGTTTATTTCACGATCGTACACTCACTCTCAAATTAATATAAAATCAACAACGCCTCCGCTCTCTTATTTTTGGTTACCCACACCAAATTCTCTAAGGGTCTCATGGTTGGGGGCATGGCCATCCTCACGAGGTTAATTAAGGCCCTCTGCCTTGATTAATCATAACCCAAAAATAATTGGTCCATATACCAATCACCATGCACTGTGGTCTCATGATTAATCAAGTCCATATACTTGGTTAACCATAACCCGAAATATCATTTCTCTACGTTCAACGCCGCAATTTTCAAAATAGTGTTATTGGTATTTAATTAAATTGTTAGAGGTTCGCCCAACGATTTAATTAAAATGTAAAGTATTTGGGCCAGAGGGAAACCCAATGACTCGAATACTTTATTCCATACACTTGAACATTTAAAACACTTTCAAATCAAAACAATTAATTGAACTTGTTTTCAAAAATCAATTTTTCTATAAAACAAAAAAACATAGCGTTATGGTATTTAATTAAATTGTTAGAGGTTCGCCAACGATTTAATTAATACGAAAGTATTTGGGCCATTAGAGGGTAACCCAATGACTTGAATACTTTATTCCATAACACTTAATAAAAGTGAACTTTGTTTCACCTCACTCTTTTCATAATAAAGATTTTGATGAGAGAAGATCGTTGACCTCAATCACCAATCTCGAGTATCGAATCGTTAGAGGATATCCGACGCTTTGATACTTGTCATCTACCGTTAAAAATCAATTCAACCCATTCAAATACTTTTTCGCTCATATGCGATTATCAAAAATCAAAAACACTTTTCAACTAAAATCAATACAACCAATCCAAGACATTTTCAACCCGAACTACGGAGTTTTGACTTTCCCATTGCACGAGGGAATACGTAGGCACGCGGTTTCGAAACCGTGTCAAACTCAAAATAATAACAAACAAATCCATTTTCTTTTTATTTATTCATGATTTAGAAATTAGCGATACACACACAAACACATTTTGAACTAAATGGGTCCCATCGAGTACGATGGACGTAAGAGGTGCTAATACCTTCCTCTTGCGTAACCGACTCCTAATCCGCTTTTTGGTCTTGTAGACCGCCTTATCCAAGTTTTGTGGGTTTTATCTATATTTCCGCTCTTTCTAGAACAAATAAAATTAGGTGGCGATTTCATTGTTTCTTTTGAAAATTCATTTAAATGATTTTTTGAAAATCGAGTTGCTTCAGTTGGCGACTTCACTGGGGAATTTTTTTTAAATCTATTTTTGACTAAGCGAGTCAACCCTAGTTTAGTTCTTCGCATGTTTGTGTGTTTGTTTATCGCTTTCTTCTTTATACTTATCTATTGTTTATTGCTTATTATTCTCTTTCCGCTTTATATATTATTCTGTTGATATATTATTGTGATGGGAATTCATGGGCATTGTTACATAGATAAGCCCACTACCTGTGCTTTTAGGTCACCTTTAGGAATAGAGGGCGAGCCTAGGTCCACTTGACTCCATTGTCTCGCTGGTCTGCCGAAGACCCCGCTTAGAGTTGGTTGTTTTAAGGAGGTTGTTGGCGTTAGCGCAGACATCGATCTTTGGACAAATGACCTATAACTCTAAGTTTTGTTCATGTTGTCCTAACCAAGACCAACGCTCAAATTTTGATTTCGAGCAACCCGTTAAGAGCCGCTTGGGGTATACTTTTACAAATACTATCGCCACGTAGGCCTCTCGCGCGATGATAGTGTTTGTAAAAGGGGATCTGAGACCCCAAGAAACATTTAGCCAAGAAACATAAGATTAGCCTTACCCGGGAATTGTTGGTAGACGCGAAACCATGACCGCCGATCCTATGAACCATTCTATTTAATTTGCAACATGCATTGCATACATTTGCACAAAACCATTTAGCATATAACTTTTATTTTCGTGGAACCTTACAGATTTTGTTGGTGCAAGAAGTAAAGGAAGAATGAATCCAACTGTGAAGATCGTTCCATGTCTCAAATTCAAAGAACTGAAGTTGGGGAAGCTGATAACTCAAAGTGAAAGAATTCAGCCTGTCAGTAGAGCTTATTTTGGGAAGAGGTTTGGGAATATCCTAGATCTTTTGACTACCAATGTGGACACGGAAGCTTTGATTGCTCCGCAAAGTACTATGATCCTCCTCTCGATGCTTCACATTCCAAGACTTTCACTGCTCCTACAATTGAAGAGTTCGAGAGAATCCTTAATTGGCCTTTGAAGGACGACACCCCTTTCTCAACATAGGGAAGACCTCGATAAGGCTAAGGTAGCGCTTTGTTTCTTCCTGTAAGGGAGGTGGCACCTGGATTACGTATAAAGGTATTCGAGGCAAAACTTGGAGGATAAGTTGGTAAGTTTGAGTGTTCAAGACGATTGGCCGACTTTCGTTCTATTCTTGCTTTGCTCCTTTGGGGTGGTTTTGTTCCCAACTAATGAAATTGGTTACTTGAGCCCGCTATTGGCATATTCATGTCAAAGAACCGTTCCCGCACTGTTGGTCGATGTTCTTTACCATCTCCATGAGAGACATCCAAGAAGCGAGGGTGGTTCGTGTTGTTCTCCATTGTCAGTATTTATGGTTGACTTCTCATATCCCTCGAGTGGACCGGGAGAAGATCCTGAGAAACTTATCTTGGTCTCAAAAATTGGCTTCACTAACAGCCGATGGTGTGATGTGGCATTCTCCAGGTTGGGGATTCGTTGATGTTATCACTCACTGTGGAGGATATTCTAATGTTCCTTTGATTGGGTCTATGGGTTGCATCAATTATAACCCAAGACTCGCAACAAGACAATTGGGGTATCCAATGGAAAACGAACCAAGGCTTGAGCACTTAGAAAGCTTCATTGTGCACGAACTTGGTAAAAAGGACCGCAACGAAGTGTTGAAGATCCGAAGAGCTTGGGGTCAAATCCATAGGGAAAGCCGAGAGTTAATCAAGAGGGGCGGAATTGATGGAAGATCTTATCGCCAATGGGTGATAGAGAGTCCAAGAAATCAAGTGCTTTACTTTGTGGAGGTACCCTTTGATCATCCCGAACCGTAATCACTCATGTGCCGATAGAGGAGAATATGAGGCTTCGTGAAATTATCGAAAGATGGAGGAGGAAAGATTGAGCTACAAAGCTCTAATTTCGCATTTTCGTGAGCTGAAAATTTAGAAGCCAACCTCAAGGAGGTGAAAGAAGAATTAGAGGAAGAAGGATACAAAATGAAAAGGATGAAGAGCTCCGATGAGATGTTCAAAACTTGAGGAGGCTGCAAGTGGGGCGGACCTCCGTCGACAATTGAAGACCGCCAAGATCAAAGGGCCAGCTTATCTAGATGAAGAAAAGGCCGTTGAGGAAAAGAAAGCATTGAAAGCACGTCTCGAAGCCAAGATTTCAAAATTAGAAGCTTCTCTGGCACGAACCAATAAAATGCTAGAGAATGAGATAACCGCAAAGAAGAAGTCTGATCCCGAGAATGGAAGCAATCGAATTAGCGAAAAGGTTCGAGCGAACATTACGAGGGAAGAAAGAAATAGTAAAAGGGATGCTTACGAAAGCCTTAGAGAGCAATGCCAAGGTTGGATTGATGAGATCCAAAAGCTGAATCGTCTGTTAGATGAAAAGGATGAACTAGTGTCCTTTCTAGAAGAACAAAATGGGCTTTTCTATTGGAAGTACAGTGAAATGGTTGACATGTGTAACCGTTTGATTGTTGACGCACTTGAGACTCAGTCGGCCCTAGAAGACCTCAAGGCAACCCGATACCTCCTGCTGTGAGTGATTTCCTCTTCCTCTGTCAAGAGGCGGTGAACAGGTTCAAGGCGGAAACTAGAGATTTGAAGCCTCGTCGTGGACAGCATTTCTAGTTTTTAGCCACTTATCTTATTTGAATATTTGAATCTAATTATTATTGTAATGATTTAAATTCCAGTATGAATTTTATTGCTCGCTTGAGCTTGAATTTTGTAGTCACAACTAACAATTTGAGTTTCTATGAGATTTCGTTGAATTGCTTAATCTTTCTCTAATGTTTATTGTTAACTAACGAGTCTTCAAAGAGTCCCTGAAAATAAAATGTACAAAAACATATCATGGGCATGCATGCATACTCCCATAGCATATCATACATAACAGGGTATTGAGACCACTCATCTTACTTCTGCCGTTGATTTTCTTCTTCACGACGAGAGACTACTGTGTTTCATCGTTCATCGTTACCCGACGAGAAGTAACTTGAAGAAACTGATGGAGAAGATGGAAGCTGACATGGCCGCCCTAGGGACAAGAATGGATACTCGTATGGGGCAATTGATGGAGATAATTGAACATGGCTCGCAACAAGAGGAGTTGAGAGCCGTTGTGAGGCTGCCGTGGTCATCAAGAAGTTGCTCATGGAATGATTTGTCCGAAATTAGCTTGAAGTCAATGCCGGTCTTGCTGATCTTGCGAGAATCAGCCGCTCAAACGGATCATGTTGCGGTGGTTCCTCCTCCGCCTACCCCCACACGCCGCACGCCGAACTGTGTTGGTGCCTCAACCAGAAGAAGGACTGCTCGATTCGATTCCTCAAAGATGATGAAGATAACTTTGAAGATTGGTTTTCCAATGTTGAGGAGCCAACCGTCGATAGGAAGTTGAAGATGCTCGAGGAGCGCATGCAAGCCTTTGAGAATCGTGGATGTTTGGGTTTCGACATGACCAACTTGGGATTGGTTCAAGGAGTGAGGATTCCTCCAAAATTTAAAATCCCGAGCTTTCAAGTACAAGGGCAACTCTTGTCCTAAAACCCACTCGAGGTATTACTATAGGAGGATGTCTCGCGTACGAAGGATGAGAAGCTCTTGATGCATTTTTCCAAGATAGTCCGACCGATGGGCCATGGATTGGTATATGGGCCTTGATAGCTCCTGTGTGCGAACTCGAGAGAGTTGATTGTAGCTTTTGTTCAACACTATGGCTTTAACACCGATATGGCGCCTACTAGGACCCAGTTGCACAACCTAGCTCTGAAGAAAATTGAATCTTTCAAGGAGTACGCGCAAAGGTGGCGCGAGGTAGCTGCTAAAGTTCAACCTCCTATGGTGGAACGAGAGATGGTGGAAATGTTCACCGCACACTAGATGGGCCGTACTATGCCTCTTGCACCGACCAAGATTTCACCGACATGGTGATGTTTGGTGAAAGAGTTGAGATGGGGATCAAGCTAGGAAAGATCCAAGATGTTGGCACTGACAAGAATCAAGTTGGTGGCGCCAAGAAGACTTTTGGTGGTTACCAAAAGAAGAAGGAAGGCGAGTCGAGCTCGCTGTATGAGCGAAGAGGTAAAGAGAAGCGCCAGGAATTCAATCGTCAAGTTGTCTCAGAACTATTCGCTAGTATCTCAAACAAGATGTTGCTCGAGACAATACCACCGAGACCCATGAAGAAGTTTGACCTTTGCCAATGTCTTATGCAGAGGTGTTTGCCCATTTGCAAAGTCTAAATATGATTGAATTGCGCCATTTAAAGATTGACCCTGACAACCCGCCGAAGTACTTCAACGCAAATGCCCGCTGTCTCTATCATTCCAATGCTCCGGGGCATTCCATTGAGAATTGCTATGCTTTCAAGTACAAGGTTCAGAACTTGCTAGACACTGAGGCGATCAACTTTGGGCCTCCTCCTACTCCTAATGTCACTCAGCACCCTTTGCCTCCTCATGGTGGAAATGCTATTAACGCAATTTGCGAAGATGAGGGTTTGAACCTGATAATGGATGTTAATGTTCTGACCACCCCTTTGTGGTGGATAAAGGAACAATTGTTGTTGAAGGAGATTTTCCGGTGTGATATTGGTTGTCAACAATGTTTAATCCAAATTGAAGGATGTGATAATTTGAGGACGAGATTCGTCGACATCAAGGGACTATTCACCATCCGTAAAGTATTTGATGTGAAAAGTGATGAAAATGAGGTTGACGTGGTTACTATCCCCGTCACTTCTAGAAGGATTCCCGTTACGATCCCTGTGCCGATTAAGAAACCCCGTGATCATCACTTTGCCGGTCCAAGACCTACGCTAGCGAAAAGGCCATCCCATGGAATTATGGATCTGAGTACTACCGTGACGGCAAGAAATTGAATGCGAAGACCTTTGAAGAAGGAAAGTCTGATGAAAAGAAGGTTGAAGGAAATGAGCCCGTGGTGCTCGATATTGCTGAAGAGGGTCGGATTACCCGAAGTGGACGGATCTTCTCTCCACCCAATCTAGTCGAGAAAAGTCCTGAAGCTTTAGCCAAGGCTAAAGCAAAAGGAAAAGGAGTCATGATTGGAGGTGAGTCAGCACCAAAGATTTCAGAACCTGTTCTGAGCCCTGAGATGACCAAAGATGTTGAAGAACTGATGAGGTATATAAAGAAGAGCGATTACAAGATAATCGACCAGCTCAGCCAAACGCCCGCCAAGATTTCTATCTTAGCTTTGTTGAGGGATTCTGAGCCTCACCGCAACGCTCTGATGCAGCTGTTGGGAACATCTTTCGTTCCCCAAGAGATCTCGGTTAACCAATTTGGAGGCATCGTGAACAACATCTCAGCAAGTAATGGTCTCGCTTTATCGACTTTGATTTACCCCGAGGAGGAAGCATAACAAAGCGCACACGCTTCCGTGGAGATAGCGAGAACTACTTTATCCCGCTGGTCGACACGGATCCTCCTCAATGTTCTTCCAAAGTCTACTCTTGAAGTCGACTACGGGGGTGGTCCGAGACCCGTGATCCGATAGTTAAGGCGCTTGATGGGTCAAAAGGTCTGTTTGGCGAGGTGGATTTGCTTAAGATAGGCCCCTGTTTTCGATACAACTTTTTCGTCATGGATATCAATCCCTCCCATCTGCTTGCTTGGACGCCTCGATTCATGGGGTGGTGTGACATCCACCTTGCACCAAAAGTTGAAGTTCCTAATTAATGGAAAGGTGGTCACCATTTATGGTGAAGAAGATTATGTCGTTAGCCATCCGAGCAACTTCCAATATGTTGAAGTGGAAGGAGAGATCCACGAAACTCCATGCCAGCTTTTGAGGCGATCCGATAAGATCCCTTTGCAAAGGTGAAGTCTCCATGGCATCCTACAAGCAAGCTCGTGCTATTGTCGTCGACATCCCGGTGGGGAAGAGTGCTAGAACTTCCTACCGCACGGATAAGAGGGTTTGGGTTTTGCTCCGGAATGAAGGTCTCCGCCTCCACCCCAATGAGCAAAGGGTTGTCTCCCCGCCAAGTTTGTCAAAGGTGGAATTGATTGAAGATGTGGATGCAATTGATGAAGAGCGACGATGACTATGTGTGGACAAGTGGATCTATCCAACTGCTCCGTGACGTGAGCTTTCAAATTGGTTCGTTGAAGATGTTGCCGTGGTTACCGTGTTGAAGAGTAATTTTCTGCTTTTTATGTCATGCCATAATTCCTACGTTATGCCCAAGACGAGTGATCATGCGTAGGGCCACCGTGTTTTGTTAACTTTCAAGTTTATCATTAATGAAGGACGCCCTTTTGCATTCAAATTTTTCTCTTTGTTTTATTTTCTTCTTTACTTATTCTTTTAAAGGTGACAATATCAAATTTTACTTTCCTTTTATACAAACTTTTGTCTTTTCTTTTGCATTTTAAAAAAAAAAACTTAATTAAAAATAATAATAAAATAAAATTACCAACAACGCAGATGCGGTCCTTCGACGGACCCGGATTTTGTCGACGATGATTCCGCCGTGGTTCATTATGATTTCGACGAACCGATCTATCAAGTCAAGAGCAAGTCAAGAGGACCGCGAATTACCCAAGAATTAGCCGGATGTTAAGGCAAGAGGAAAAGGTCATCCACCGCACCAAGAGACTCTAGAGGTGATCAATCTAGGAACCGAGGATGCTCGGAAGGAGGTCAAGATCGGGGCGTTGAAGATGGAGTTAAGCAAAAGCTTGTCGAAATGCTACATGAGTACGTGGACATCTTTGCTTGGTCTTATGAAGATATGCCGGGTTAGATATCGACATCGCATGCACGAATTGCCCTCAAAGAAGGCTGCCCACCAAGCGTAAGCTTCGTAACACATCCAAATGTCAAGGAAAATCAAAGAAGAGGTTCAAATGATGGAAGCAGTTTCCTAAAGGTCGTTTCTTATCCCCATGGGTTGCAAACATCGTAAGGTCAAGAAAGACGGCAAAGTAAGGATGTGCGTTGATTATAGGGATCCGAATAGCTAGCCCTAAGGATGACTTCTCCCGCACATCGACATTTTGGTCGATAATACCGCCAAGCTAAAGTATTCTCCTTCATGGATGGTTTCTCGCTACAACCGATTAAGATGGCGCCTAATGACATGGAGAAAACTACCTTCATTACACCTGGGGACTTTCACTACAAGGTGATGCCTTCGCTTGAAGAACGCTAGGGCAACATATCGCTTATGGTTACTCTTTCATGATATGATGCATAAAGAGATTGAAGTCTACGCTGATGATATGATCGCCAAGTCCCGCATGTAAGAAGAACACCGTTCACTTGTTAAAATTATTCAAGAGATGAGAAAGTTCAGCCGAGGTTAAACCCGAGTAAGTGCACCTTGGGGTGAGATCAGGAAACTTTTAGGCTTCATTGTGAGCGAGAAAGGAATTGAGGTTGATCCCGCAAAGATAAAAGCAATACAAGAGATGCCGAGCCAAGGACGTAAAAGGAAGTGCGAGGTTTCTTGGGAAGGTCAATTACATCGCTGTGTTCATTTCTCATCTCACACCACCGTGAACCCATTTTCAAGTCATAAGAAAGAATCCAACAACCGGTGGAACGATGATTGTCGACGGCATTCGACAAGATAAAGAGGTACCTACAAGAGCCTCCAATTCTCTCACCCCTGGAAGGTAGACGCTGATTATGTACTTGACCGTGTTGGAGAACTCCATGGGCTGTGCTCGGTCAACATGATGAGACAGTAAAAGAGCACGCCATATACTATTTAAGCAAAAGTTCACGTAATGCGAATCGAGGTATTCGTTATTGGAAAAACTTGTTGTGCACTCGCATGGGCAATAAACGACTCGACAAAGATATGTTAATTCACACTACTCTTGATCTCCAAAATGGACCCGATAAAGTATATCTTTGAGAAACCGCTCACGGGAAGGATAGCCCTGGCAAATGATCCCGATCGAATATGACATTCAATACACTACTCGAAGGCCATCAAAGGTAGTGTGGTGGCGACTATCTCGCCAACAACCATTAGATGATGACTATCACCGATGAAGTTTGAGTTCCCCGATGAGGACATCATGTATATCGAGATTGTAACATTCCGCCCGAAGAAGGACCCGAGCCCGCTCGATGGACAATGGCATTCGATGGAGCCTCAAACGCATTAGGAAATGGTGTTGGCGCCGTTATCACTTCTCCGACCGGTTTTCATATTCCATTCACCGCCGTAATCGCTTTGATTGCACCAATAACGTGGTGAGTACGGCTTGTATTTTTGGAATCAAGGCCATTGATCCGAGAATCAAGATCTTAGCAGATACGAGATTCCGCTTTGGTAATTAGTCAAATCAACGGAGATTGGGAGACTCGCCATCCGAATTTGATTCCATACCGAGATCATGTCTTGAAGTTGATCCCTTATTTCGACGAGATCACTTTTGATCACATCCCAAGGGAGGAGAACAATTTGGCGACGCTTTGGCTACTCTCGTCATCCATGTTTAAGGTCGATGGGCGAATGATGCCCGCCTATCACTATAATGAGGTTGGATGAGCCTGCCTCGCTATGAAGTAGAAGGCGGATGAAAACCTTGGTTCTATGACATCAAAAGGTATCTCGAGACGAAAGAATACCACGATGATGCTTCCATCGTTGATAAGAAGGCCGCGCAAGTACTCGCTAAGTTTTTCCTCAATGGGGTGTTGTACAAAAGGAACTATGACTGCTTTTGCTCGATGCGGATGACACGAAGCAAATAAGATTATAGAAGAAATCCATGAAGGTTCCTTCGGACGCATTCTAGTGGACACACCATGGCCAAGAAGATTTTAAGAGCGTGCTATTATTGGTCCACCATGGAGAATGATCTACAACCATGCCAGAACATGCTACAAATGTCAAATCTACCCTGATAAGATGCATGTGCCACCTTCTTCATTGAATGTTTTGACTTCTCCATGGCCTTTCGCAATGTGGGGCATTGATATGATCGGAGAAATTAAGCCCACCGCTTCTAATGGACATCGATTCATCCTTGTTGCCATTGACTACTTTACCAAATGGGTTGAGGCAGCATCTTATGCTCGTGTCACTAGACAAGTGGTCACACGCTTCATCAAGCATAATATCATTTGTCGCTATGGGGTTCCCGAGAAGATCATTACTGATAACGGCTCGAATCTCAACAACAAAATGATGAAAGAATTGTGCGACAGTTTCAAGATAAAACATCATAACTCTTCTCCATATCGTCCAAAAATGAATGGTGCTGTGGAAGCGGCAAACAAAAATATCAAGAAGATTGTACAGAAGATGGTGGTCACTTACAAGGATTGGCACGAGATGTTACCATTTGCCTTGCACGGCTATCGCACTTCAATACGCACGTCAACAGGTGCAACTCCTTTCTCCTTGGTATACGGTATGGAAGCAGCCCTACCGTAGAAGTTGAAATCCTTCCTTAAGGATTTTAACAGATGTGCAACTCGATGAAGTCGAATGGGTTCGTAAGCTTGATCAATTGAATCTCATTGACGAGAAGAGATTGACACTGCTTGTCATGGACAGCTATACCGAGCGTATGAAAAGGGCTTTCGACAAGAAAGTGTGTCCTAATTTCAAGTCGGTGACCTGCATCAAGAGAATTTTGCCTCCCAACAAGACTCGGCAAGTGGGCTCCAAATTATGAAGGACCGTATGTTGTGAAGAAAGTCTTCTCCGAGGAGCTATGTTGTTGCGACTATGGATGGAGAGGATTTCTCACCCGATCAATGCAGATGTAGTCAAAAATACTGATAAGAAGAGACCCGTTAGGTTGACCGACCTAAGCAAAATAAAGGCATCCCGACGAACCAAGAGGTTCGGGCAAAAGTTAGGATAAATATAAAAGATTGTACACCGCAAGTCGAAAACCCGAAGGGCGGTTGGGCAAAAAGGTATCCGTGGATCGAAAACCGAAAGGGCGGTCCAGCAAAATTAGGGATTCAAAGCGAACGCTACAACTGCACGTCACATGTTTTGGTCATCTATCTCCAAAACTGGATAGTCCGAGAGGATTGAGGTTAGGCTAATCGAGCATTTCGATAGCTCAATGTGAAAGGATTGTTGAAGTTGTGAAGAGCATGGCGGATTCGGATTCGACAAAATCCATGATTTTTATTGTCACCTTTTCTTTTTAACTTTGATGTATAAGCAATTGCCTCTTTTCGTGATTTGCTTCTTGATGTAAATGCTCATTTACGGCTAATCAATCAATAAAATTACTTTCATCCAAACCGTGTTTTTCTATCATTTATCTCGCCTTATTTTCATGTATTTTTAACTGCTTTGTTTGCAAAACGACGTCCGATATTTTCGATAAACTTCGATATGAAACATCGTGCCCAACGGCACATGGCATAATTTCGGGTTACTCGAATTACGGTACACGGCATTAACGATTGAAACAATTGATCAGCGTAATTATTGTTATATCTCCTGCTTTACGCTTTTGTTGTGCAAGGATTTTAAATAAAGAGCGTTGCATGCTTGAGCTTAAATCTCCAACAAAACTTCTTTCTCTCCCACATGAGATATCCATGGCATATGTGCGCCCTTGGGTGTTATCGATCCTTCCCGACGCGAAGATTGCAAAGAACGGTCTACACCAGAAGATCATTTTCAAAGGCTCACTTACGAAGATATTATCGACTCCTCTTATGCAAGAGCTCGTAATCCATAGCTATCGAAATCATGAACTCTATGCAACAAGATCATCATCCCAGATGAATGTCGGTCTCCAAGAGTTACCTCCCCAGTGATGCTAATCATTGAAAGATGATCCTTCTATTCCACAATCCCCCTATCAGGGTCCAGACTATCATCTCTTTGATGAAGACCAAATGATTGTATTCAATTCTTGGAGGGTTGATGTTCCCTCGGCAGCTCACAATTGCCTTTAGTCCTGGATGAATCATCAAAACATGCATCATTGCATCACATAGCATCCTCAAAAACGCGTAGCATTTCCATTGATATGGAGCATTACGCTAAAAATAATAATCTCAAACATGCATCTAAGCATAAGCCAGATTAAAATGTTTCTCGAGTACCTTTTGCCTCCAAGAGAAGTTTTCAATAAAAATCCCAAGTGGTATTTAACTCCTCAAGAAATTCTTCTTGTTGTTGTTATCTGCATTTTTTGACCCGTGTCGGTCTCCTACATCATTCAATTCAATTTACCAAGCGCCTTACTTTTGCAAATTTTTATTTTTGTATTCTTACCCATGTTTGCCTCGTTAGAGTGCGAGTAAGAGTTGGTGTCTAACCTTTCTTGCTTCTCAATTGTTTGAGTATCCATACTTGGTGTGTGGTAATTCATATAATTGCCACTCTTGAAGAATTACACCCCGCCATTGGCCTGAGGGATATTGTATTTCTTGCACATTTGCAAACTTTTAAAGTCCAACATGGCCTAGCAATCCTCGCTAGAGTCTCTTTTGTTTGGCCTCTTTCCCCGTGAATTCGTCTTCGATCGACAATTTTACCATTCCATATATCTTCTCCCCAGTGAGTCTGCTCCAGTCGGTCTCCTTCTTGTGTGTGTCTAATATCTTTACCTGACATATACTCCGTCTGTCTCATTTTGATCGCGATGCAACTTATGAAGTATGCGCTCCAAAGATCTATGAGTTCTTACCTTCTCGATCTCAAGCAACTTATTGAAGTATGCTCGCTCCAAAGGTCCGTCTGGTTTCGTTTTGATCGCGATGCAACTTATTGAAGTATGCACGCTCCAAAGTTCTACTGTTCTCATTTTGATCTGCGATGCAACTTATTGAAGAATGCTGCTCCAAAGATCTATGAGTTCTTACCTTTCGATCTCGCAAGCAACTTATTGAAGTATGCTCGTTCCAAAGGTCTGTCTGGTTTCGTTTTTGATCTGCGATGCAACTTATTGAAGTATGCACGTTCCAAAGATCTACCTGTTCTCATTTTGATCTGCGATGCAACTTATTGAAGAATGCGCGTTCCAAAGATCTATGAGTTCTTACCTTTCTGATCTGCGAAGCAACTTATTGAAGTATGCTCGTTCCAAAGGTCTGTCTGGTTTCGTTTTTGATTTGCGATGCAACTTATTGAAGTATGCACGTTCCAAAGATCTACCTGTTCTCATTTTGATCTGCGATGCAACTTATTGAAGTATGCACGTTCCAAAGATCTACCTGTTCTCATTTTGATCTGCGATGCAACTTATTGAAGAATGCGCTTCCAAAGATCTATGAGTTCTTACCTTTCGATCCGCAAGCAACTTATTGAAGTATGCTCGCTCCAAAGGTCCGATTGGTTTTGTTTTGATCTGCGATGCAACTTATTGAAGTATCGCTGCTCCAAAGATCTCCTGTTTCATTTTTGATCTCAAGCAACTTATGAAGTATGCTCGCTTCAAAGATCTATCTTTCATTTCTAATCGAAGTCGCTTATTCAAGCGCATTCGCTCGATGTACCGACATGTTCAAAAAAATCACAAAAAAAATATAGAAAAATAAAAAAAATTGATTGAAAATCCGAAAAAAAACATAAACATTTACACTTGTTCTTCGGAGCGCAAATTTTTGGGTTCTTTGAGTATTTAATCTTCTTCTACCTTGAAAGTTCAAAAGGCTAGCGCCAATTTCACTTTCGTGTTTAAGACGATTAAATAGGGCAATATTGCACCCCAAAATTTGCCCTCCTATATCGATCTTATCTGGTTTAGGCTTTGCATTTATCATGACACTCACATGCATTCATATCACTGGTTCTGTGGTTACGGAGTGGAGTTGATTCTCAAAGATTTCTCTGTTGAGCAGAAAAGGCGTGGTGTTTTCGACCAATTTGAGGATATTTGAAAACGACGAGGTTTAATATTGAATATTATCCGTTCGTATCTTTGGGTTTTCGGAGCTTGGTGTTCGATTGTTGGATTGAATGGTCTGTTCTTGATTGGAGCTACAGAAGTCTGGATATCTTGAATGTCATTGCCTCCTGATTCAGGAGATTAATTCATCACGAGTTTGGGTTCTGCTGTTGTTTTGAGTTCATTGTTCAAGATGTAAAAGGGTGGATTATGATTATCCGATTATTGATCAACAATTCCAGTTCTAGTGCATTTGGTTTGCTCGTCAACTTTGTTCGCTCTTGGCAATAGCGGTGTATGTGAAGATATTCATCCGTAGGACTTGTTTACAAGATTTACGAACGCCAAACCGCCGATGTTGAGATCTTTTCTTGTCACGTTCATCGCTCACAAGATTCAGGGCATTCTATGAAAAGACTAGTAGTTTCCTTTTGGAATTCGTTTGGTTCCGAATTTTACTCCACTATTGAAAATGGTTCGATTTGGAAACGCGGTAATAATTCCATTAATTTCAAGAGGAATCTATTGCTCAACTCTTAAAAGAATCATGAAAGCGACAAGTTGACTGAGGATTGTGATCAAGAATTTCATGTTGAACTTAGAATTTCAATTCTTGTCTCAAGAAGTAAAAGGTCCGATTTTCTACGAGAATGGTTAAAATGGAAGCTTTGTGTCGAGGAAATTCAAAAGGGTTCGAGTGTTTCAAGTTTAAGCCATCAAATCATCTTTGTGTTTAGAATTTAATTCTCAAGTTTCGATACTAGGATTCAATTTCTAAAAAATTGCAACAACCATGTTACCACCCGCTTGATTCAAGACTACAGATTGGAATTACGGATTGAAGTGGATTTGGATACAATTGTTAGTCAATATTCCAACATGTTTTGTTCTAACTAATTTAACTCTTGGTTCATGACAAATTTATGGGATATTTGATGCATATTGAGTTTCCGACTTTTATACACAATCAAGAATTCAAATCGATGCATTTTTCTCAAATCTTGTGTTCATGAAATTCCGTGAGTTCCAAAATTGCTCTAAAGTTTTGTACAAGGACACGAGTTGAGTTACATGTTACAATTTGTCAAATCTTAACATACAAGTTTCAATTCAAAAGCCAAATTCCAAGCAAAATCATTCAATATTCAGAGATCATTCTTTCCATTCTTGTCATTCAAGGTTCAAAGTCTTGCTCGAATTCAAAATGATATTCAAAAATACCCGTTTACAAAAGTAGAATCAACTTCCAAGTTCAATATTTACTTAACTTTGGTTTGTTCAAATGCTACAAGAGTTCTCAAAATTCAATGTTAATCTGAATGGATGATATTACAAAGTTCAAACCTTTGATACAACATTTTTCAAGGTTACATTACACAAGTGCAATCTATGGCCATAAGCTCAGACATACAAGTAAAGATTACATGCTATTCTTAATCCTATTTTCTAGTGGACATCTTTGTCGCTTGCCTCCCCATGCTTTGCTCTATCTTCAAGACCATACTTTATTGACCAACTTTCCTTCATCACTTCTCCAAGCTTGCATCAAGACTCGTATTCATGAAACAAACGAGGCGGTTAGCAAATAAATGATAACATTAACAAGTATTCAAAACAATATTCCATCTCATCATTAGGGGATTTATTTGGGATCAGTTATATTAATCTTGTTTCACATTCATGTTCCAGGATAACCACCCTTTTTGCAAATCACAACCCATGTTGGTTCACAAAAAGGGGGTGTGGTTCAGAATATCATTACCACTAAAGCTGCTGCAGGTACAATGCCATGCTGTCAGAATCGAAATCGAAAATGCAAAGCGGACCAACGAAGTTTTCGAAAGTGTCTCACCCATTAAGTGTTTTCTAACCAACAGTCCAATAGGAACATGATACCTAAGCCCATTTTCGCTTATCAAGGCCCCGATCCCCCGATACAAACCCTAGAACAGACACTATAAAAGCAAGAAAGACACTATAATCGAGGGCACTCACGGAAACCCTAGCCAAACAACAACATTCAAAACCGAATTCCAAACATCATTCGAAAATAAAGATACGAATACTCAAACAACATTCAAAACCCGAATTCCAAACATCATACGAACAGTATAGCAACCAAGAACACAAACCCAGAACAATCAGAAACAATATCAAATCATCATTTCCCAAAGAACCCCCCTTCAGAAATTCGAGATAGCCACGAGAAAGAGGAAAGCGGAAAGGTATTACCGGTTTAGGAGAGAGAGGAGGTTCGGACCTAACGTGTCGCCATCCTCCTCCTTTCCTCACCTCCTTTCTTTCGTTTCGCATATCATCGCCGTTATCCTCACATTTCGCAACTTAGGGTTCCGTGTCAAGTCTGTAAACACAAAGAAAACCAAATAGTTTCAAAAACATAGCATGCAAATGATGTAAACAAAGCGAATCGGACGAGAGAGATGAGAGATCGCGGTGAGATCGCTAGTAACGTTAAGTCCGCTGAAGCGAATCGGATCGTGAGAGAACGAGAATCGGAGCGACGAGATCGTGAGACGATGAGCGAACAGAGTGAGAGACTCGATTTCTGAGCGAAATCGTGGTGAGGATCGTGAACCAGAGAGGCGACGGATCGAGAGAGCGGCGGCTAGGGTTTTTGAGTGGGGAAGATGAAGCTGAGATATATCGTGTCTTTCTGAGAGAAAGCAACTTAATTCCATTCCTCTTTTAGTTGTGTTTTATATTTAAGCTTTGAGTTTAGTTTTATTTTTTTTCTATATGTTTAAGTTTGATATAAATAGCTTCAGTAAAAATAACTTAGTCTAAAAAATAATTTCTGTTTTATTTCATTAAACCTGATTATCTTTTTATTATTATTGTATAAACTGTTTCGGTCAAACAAAATATATTAGTTCTTTTCAATGTTTTTGTTATTATCTTATTTTTATAATTTAAGTTTAACATTAATGTAAAAATTAATTAGTTTAGTCATATTAATTTGAAATCATAATAAAATGAGTTTAGCATAGCATTAGTTGTAGGATTGTTTGTCGGTTGTTTAGTCCAGGTGGTGACACTTGTCACCACCTGTGTGGCCCTGCTCAAAAATCTGGTGTAGGTACACCCATGGTAACCATCTTACAATCTCACTCACAAGCCACCAGATCGCCAAGATCCGATCCGACGCTCGTAAGGGTGGACCACACTGCTTCCATGGAGGCACTCACACAAGATCTAGCACATTTTGGGCTTGGGCTCAGATTGCTACTCACACCCTCCAGATTAAAGCTCCAATCAGGCCCATTTCTCAACTTTTCTTTTTAAAATTATTATTATGCAAGTTTTTTTTTATTATTATACAATGATGTATTAAATAATATTTTGGCATATGGTAGTCTTTTATTTGTTGAATTACCAATTAAATTGTTAATTGATTTTTCATCAAGTGGAAGAATATCTATACTAATAATTATTTAAATTCCGATTTGTATTGTGTGTTAATTTATTTTCTTTTATTATCCGCTATTACATTATCCGCTTGCATGTTTATTTCACGATCGTACACTCACTCTCAAATTAATATAAAACCAACAACGCCTCCGCTCTCTTATTTTTGGTTACCCACACCAAATTCTCTAAGGGTCTCATGGTTGGGGATGGGCATGGCCATCCTCACGAGGTTAATTAAGGCCCTCGTTGCCTTGATTAATCATAACTAAAAATAATTGGTCCATATACCAATCACCATGCACTGTGGTCTCATGATTAATCAAGTCCATATACTTGGTTAACCATAACCCAAATATCATTTCTACGCTCAACGCCGCAATTTTCAAAATAGTGTTATTGGTATTTAATTAAATTGTTAGAGGTTATAACGATTTAATTAAAATGTAAAGTATTTGGGCCATTAGAGGGAAACCCAATGACTCGAATACTTTATTCCATACACTTGAACATTTAAAACACTTTCAAATCAAAACAATTAATTGAACTTGTTTTCAAAAATCAATTTTTCTATAAAACAAAAAAACATAGCGTTATGGTATTTAATTAAATTGTTAGAGGTTAACGATTTAATTAATACGTAAAGTATTTGGGCCATTAGAGGGTAACCCAATGACTTGAATACTTTATTCCATAACACTTAATAAAAGTGAACTTTGTTTCACCTCACTCTTTTCATAATAAAGATTTTGGATGAGAGAAGATCGGTTGACCTCAATCACCAATCTCGAGTATCGAATCGTTAGAGGATATCCCGACGTTTTGATACTTGTCATCTACCGTTAAAAATCAATTCAACCCATTCAAATACTTTTTCGCTCATATGCGATTATCAAAATCAAAACACTTTTCAACTAAAATCAATACAACCAATCCAAGACATTTTCAACCCGAACTACGGAGTTTTGACTTTCCCATTGCACGAGGGAATACGTAGGCACGCGGTTTCGAAACCGTGTCAAACTCAAAATAATAACAAACAAATCCATTTTCTTTTTATTTATTCATGATTTAGAAATTAGCGATACACACACAAACACATTTTGAACTAAATGGGTCCCATCGAGTACGATGGACGTAAGAGGTGCTAATACCTTCCTCTTGCGTAACCGACTCCCGAATCCGTTCTTTTTGGTCTTGTAGACCGCCTTATCCAAGTTTTGTGGGTTTTATCTATATTTCCCCGTTCTTTCTAGAACAAATAAAATTAGGTGGCGATTTCATTGTTTCTTTTGAAAATTCATTTAAATGATTTTTTGAAAATCGAGTTGCTTCACTACCCAATGCAACTTCAATCTAAGTCCTACTTAGACCTGAGTTCCTACTCACTCCCCCTCAATCACAGCAGTGATACTAACCTAATGATTAATAGAATTGTGAAGACATCCTTCAATAAACATACTTGATTTTGCTTCAAAGCTTTAATCAAGAGACATAAACACTCGTGCTTCAAAGCTTTGAGTGATAAACTACCCTTACAACCAAATTCTACTCCAAGACACTTATCAAAAGATAATTGTTTGGCTCACAAGAATTACTAAAACACAAATTACAATATGCCTTCTTAATCTACTCCAAAAAGCGCATCTTTCAACATAAGGGTTTGTTAGATAATATAAAAACAGCAAAGTCTTCAACTTGGGCCTCCATAAAAATAACTAGGGTTAACCAAAGTTAACCTAAAGACTTGGTCTTTACAACTTAACAAATTAGGGTTAAACAAAGTTAACCTCAAGTCCACGTGAGCATGTGACCAACATAATAATCCACATCAGAACAGCTCAATAGAATTCTAAAAACTCTCAGGAAAAGCAAATCTGCATAACAATATATTCTGCACAGAATGTCATAACATTGGACATGACATCATTCATTTTTCTTGCAGATTTCCAGCACAACCTATCATATCATGATTATTATGCTATGCAATCATACTGAGCTGTATGTGTAGAACACTTCTTCTGCAGAATTTATCTTCAACCCAATATGTCATGACATCAGTCAAGACATTGACAAAATCTGGTTTTACCAAAAATTAAAGCCAACATAAAAACACTTACAGTATAGTATAGGAAAAATTATACCAGAGGTCCTTTAATTTATTTTTGTGTAATATGTGGGTCTTTTAAGTTTTTTTTGTAACAACTTTGTCCTTTAAGTTACCAAACATGTGCATTATTACCCTTTTAACACGGGGAATGTGCTAATTATGAATGCAATTAATTTAAGTGGTATGAAAATGATGAAGTGCAACTAGAAATTGAATTTCACAAATTTCTAAATGTACAAAATATGAGAAAAAAGATGTAGAAATCAACCTAAATGACCAAGTTTTTAAAAAAAGGCTTAAATGCATTTTTGGTCCCCCTAATAAAGTCGCCACCTAATTTTATTTATTCTAAAAGGAACAGGGAAATATAGATAAAACCCACAAAGAAGGATAAGGCGGTCTACGAGACAAAAAGATACGTATTCGAGAGTCGGTTATACAAGGGGAAAGTATTAGCACCCCTCACATCCATCATACTCGATGGGACCCGTTTAGTTCATGCGTGTTTAAGTGTGTTTATTGCTTTATAAAAATAGCAGAAAGGAAAAAGAAGAAGGGTCTTTATTTTTTGGATTTTTGAACTCGCCAAAGACATCATGTCTTGTGCCTACGTACTCCCTCGTGCAATGAGAAAGTCAGAGTTTCGTAGATCCTCTTAAAAATGTTTAAGTTGGTTGTGTTGATTTTATAAGAAAAATCGTGCATTAGACATTTCAAATACTTCAACTTTTGACTTGTTTATTTTGTTTGAAAAGCTAAGTCTTTGTTTGTATTTGAAATGGCTATTGCACACTCTTTGTAAGAAAAGAGTTTTATGGTCGCATATGAGTGAAAAAAGAGTTGAGTGAGTTGAATTGTTTTTAGGTGGGTGAAAAGTACCGAACAATAGGACTAATGTCTTACGATTCAAATACTAGAAACCGGAGGAGCTAATGCTCGGACGAGTCGTCTATCACCCAAAAAGGTTTTCATATGAAAAAAAGTGAGGTGAAACAAAGTTCACATTATTAAGAGTCTTTAAAAAATTGGTCTAGCGTCCAACGACTTAAAGACTAGGAGTTCATTTGACATAAGTTTTTAAACAATTGGCCTAGCGTCCAACGATTTAAAAACTCAGATTTTTATTTGTGAAAAAGAATTTCTGAAAAGACACTCGATGTTGGATCGAGGTTTGTAAATTAATTATGAAAGTGTTTTAGATTATGGTATACGAGAAAATGAGAAATGGAATCGGGTTACAATTAATCAAGTGTATGGACTTAATTAATCTCGTGAGGATAGGTGCTCTTATCCCTAACTATGAAACCCTTTCGCATGGAGAAATCGTATATGGACCAAGATATTCGAGTTATGGTTAATCGAAACAACAAGGGCTTCGATTAGCCTCGTGAGAATGGCCATGCCCATTCCTAACTATGAGATCCTTTCTTGACGTACGAGCCAAGATGAGGCGTAAAATTGTGTGTGAAGTGTATAATGGCGAATAACTCATGCAAACATGCGAGAGACGAATAAATAATTAGCACACAATACACGTTTAAACCTTTAAATAATTGTTAGAAAAGATCTTTTTTATTTGATAAAAATCAACTAATAATTTAATCGATAATTATCAAATAAAAATTATCCTAAGACTAATAATTATTTAATACAAAGAAACATTCATAGGTAGAACTTTAACGGATATTAAAGTGAACGGGAAATAAAGAAAATAACACAATACAAATTCCAAACTTCAAATAATTAGTAGAAAAGATCTTTTTTATTTGATAAAAATCGACTAATAATTTAATCGGAAATTATAAAATAAAAATTATCCTAAGACTAATAATTATTTAATACAAACAATCATAATTTATTTGCAAAATAAAGTAAAAGAGTAAAATAAATAAATAAGAATGAAGTTAGAAATGGGCCTGCAATTTGTAGCAATTTGGGGGTGTGAGCAAAGAAATTCGCTGGGCTTGATGAAGGAAAGCCCAAGTCCAAGCTGAAGGTCCATGTGATCTTGTATGTTGTCCTAATGAAGGTTCACCGCGAGGACGTGTTTCTGACCGTTTGATGGTGATTTGGCGAGATCGGAGGGTGATGATAAGGAACCCTGATGACAACCAGTAGCATAAAGTGCAGGGTGCGTGGTAGCAGCATGGAAATCGCATATTGAATCAACCAGAAGATAACACAGGTGGTGACACTTGTCACCACCCAAACAAGAAAACCAAATTAATTTTAACAGAGATTAATTAAGAAAAAAAACCTGATTAAGCCATCAGTCCTAAAGACTCGCTCTCTCTCTAAACGCAAAAAACTCTCGCCTCTCTTTAACTTTGTCTTGCCGGAAGAGAAGCATGGGCCGTGCCATAAATCGCCATGTGGCGGCGGCAACGGCGGTTGACGGTGGAGATATTCAGATTCTTATCTTTTTGTTTTTTTCGATTCCTCTCTTGATTCTAAACACTAATAATCGGTTACTTTTTGCAGGCTCTCAACAGATTTCCCTAGATCTAAAGAAGGAGAAGCAAAACCCTAAATCTTATGAGGAATACCAGGAAATAAAATCCTAATCTTGTGCACTGATGAAACTCAAAGGAGTATTTCTTGAAGAAGATATTCCTCACAACCACAAATTCAAAATTCATTGCCTAAAGATGAAACATTGGGCCTAAGAAGGTAAATTTTGGGGTGCGACATATTGGATCATCTTTCTTTCCCAGAATCATTTCTTCAGGATGAGTTAAGCTGCTTCTGGATGGCTTTTTCTGGATGGGTTCTTCAGAAGTTCTGTCTTTGGTGGCTTCTTCAGAACTTTTGTCAAGACTATCTTCTGATCTTGTAAATTGAACTTCTATATCTGCAAGAGAATCTTTTTTGCTTTGACTTTTGAGGGCCAAGCTTATCAGCAAATTTGATATTAATGGATTCTTCTATAATACGTGTTTCAGTGTTATATACTCTGTAGCCTTTTGAGCATTCAGAATATCCTATAGATCCAAAGCCAATGATTTTACCCTTTTGATTGCCTCTGAAACCTACGTAACCTCCAGCTTTAAGTTCCAGACTTTGGAACATATGCTTTTTTCCTGTCATGTGTCGAGAGCATCCAGAGTCCAGGTACCAAGACTGGTGTTTCAACTTTGTTGTCAAAGACATCTGCAACATATACTATTTTGTCCTTAGGTACCCATATCTTTTTGGGTCCTTTTTGGTTAGATTTTCTAAATTTCTGTTTGAACTTAGGTTTACCATAAGATTTTACATAATATGATTCACTAATATATTTTATGTCATGTGGGTGACCATATGTGAAGTGAGATTTCAGAGGTGTGTATTTAATGACTATATCATCTACTTCAGAATATGGTTTTTCATCTTTAGGAGGCACATATCCTAAACCTTTTCTTCTGTTTCTATTGACTTTATAGATCATTGAAGCCATTTTGCTTCTGCCTATACTTTTAGCAAGACACTCTTGAAAACCAATATCACATTCTTTCACAATATTATCAGTATTACTCAGAACTTCTAAAACAAATTTTTCTTGAGCTTTTTGTAGATTTTCTTTAAAAACAGAGTTTTCAATTTTTAGTTCTGAAATGATTTCCTTAAGCTCAAAATTTTCTGTTTCAAGTTTCTTAGTATCTTTAGAATCAGATACGAGATTCTGTTTCAGATTCTTGTATTTGATTTGAAGCTTCTAATAGTTTTCAAGTATTTCAGATAAGCTTTCTGCTAATTCAGCTTTAGAAAAATTAACAGCAAAATTTGGAAATACCTCTTCAGTATCATAATTAGATTTAGAAGATTCTCAGATGTCATCTATGTTGGCCACTAAAGCTATGTTGGCTCTTTCATCTTCTGAGTCTGACGAAGCTTCAGAAGAATCTGAATCATCCCATGTTGCCATAATACTTTTCTTCTTTTCTTTGTCAAACCTCTTCTTTGGCTTCTCTTTCTGAAGTTTAGGACAATCACTTTTATAGTGACCAGGTTCCTTACATTCTTAGAAGACAACTTCTTTGCTTCTTGACTTTCTGTGTCCAGAGGATGAATCAGAGAAGTTGCTAGATCTTCTGGGATTTTTGAACTTCCTCTGTCTATTCTTCCAAAGTTTTTGAACTCTTTTGGAGAGAATAGATAGCTCATCTACTTATGATGATGATCCTCTAGAGTTTTCTTCTTCTGCCTGAAAAGCTTTAGAATCATATTTTTTGTTAGATTTAAGAGCAATAGACTTACCTTTCTTTTGGGGCTCATCTTCTTCTAATTCTATCTTGTGACGTCTTAAAGAGCTGATGAGTTCTTCCACAGAGATTTTGTTCAGATCTTTTGCAAGCTTGAGAGCTGTCACCATAGGTCTCCATTTCTTGGGAAGACTTCTGATGACTTTCTTTACATGATCGACAATAGAGTATCCTTTATCCAGAACTTTTAAACCAGCTACCGGAATTTGAAACCTTGAGAACATTGCTTCAACAGTTTCATCTTCTTCCATTTTGAATGCTTTGTACTTTTGAATGAGAGCAAGGGATTTTGTTTCTTTGACCTGTGTGTTGCCTTCACATGTCATTCTTAAGGAATCAAAGATGTTCTTAGTTGAGTCTCTGTTTGTGATCTTCTCATACTCTGTGTATGAGATAACACTTAGAAGGATGGTTCTGGCCTTGTGGTGATTTTTGAATTCCTTCTTCTGCTGATCTGACATTTTCTTCCTTTCAATCTTTTGACCACTTGCGTCAGTAGGATGAGTATAACCATCTGTTACCATGTCCCAGAGGTCAGCATCATGAGCCATAAAGAAAATTTCAATTCTATCCTTCTAGTAATCAAAGTTTTCTCCATCAAACATTGGGTGTGCCACTGATTCTGTCTCTGTCATCATAGTGATCATTATTGTTCTGAACATGTTCTTCCATAGTGTTTTTCAAGCTAGATCTTTTATCTGACACGGTTAAGTGTTAGCACCCAAAACCAGGCGCTCTGATGCCAATTGAAGGTTGAAAAACACAAGAAAGGGGGGGTTTGAATTGGGTTTTTGAAATTAAAATGATTTTGACACAATTATTTTTATCCTGGTTCGTTTGAACTCAAACTACTCCAATCCACCCGACAAGGTGATTTGTCTCTCTCAACGAGGTCTTAATTCACTAATCAAAACTTGATTACAACTCACTAAGACAACTGTCTTATTCTTCTCAAGGTCAACCACAGCTTGGTTTCTCAAGGAATTTCAACTTTACAATCAGTTACAAAACTATGTGTTTTACGATGCTTCTAAAAAGCTATATCACAACTGTGATTTTTACACAATATTTCAAGCACTTATGAACTAGAGAAAATGAATGATTTCTTTTCAGATTTTTCTTTTTGTTGTACGCGCAGGAAGTTTTTCTTATATTTCTCCTCATGGATGGATCTTTATATAGGCGTCAAGAAAATATATCAATTGGAGACATATAATCTATATATGGAATGATGATATATGGACTTAATTGTTCTTTCCATAAAAACGAGATCCTGTTGGAATTCAGCCGTTGCTTTCAAATCTTTATGTAATAAATGGTAGCACATCAGAACAGAGCAACCAAAACATAGGTATCAGAGGTTGTAGAGCATCATGGTGCTTTCAGAGGTTTGACTTGAATTCTTGATGTCTTGATAAGAAGATGATGTAGCATAGCTTTAAAGTTTTTGGATCAGCGGACAAGGTTTTGATCAGAGTTTGGTGCAACCTTCAGTGCTTTTAGAAGTTCATTAGAACTTCTCTTTAGAACGTGAAATAACTTCAGATCATGAATGCATCTTCTAACATTTAACCATTGTATAAGAACTTCTGTATCCATTGTATCAGAACTTCCGTATTGATTCACAATCTTCTGACATATATTCATTGCATCAGAACTTCTGTATAAATCAAAATTTTCTTCTACTTTCAGAACCATAACTTGTTCTTATTTTTCTTTTAAGGTCAGAACTTCATCTGCATACTTTATTAAACAAAATTAAGAGACAATAATGTTTCATACAAATTATTTATTTATCAGGGTCAGAACATAATTATCATCAACAGTACTTATTATCATCAATACACTATGATGTACATCCACTTGCTTATCGGATGAACGGGTGGTTAGCGTACGCCATATTTCTCGAATATTTGTCCTTCAAATAAAACACATCAATCGATTTTAGATGAAAAAGGAATGGATGGATGCACATCCACTTGCTCCTCAAATAAACGGTTGGTTGGCGTATGCCATAATGTTTGAATAATCTTCTTCTACCAACAAATTTCAAAATAATCCAAAATCGAATGAAAATGGAAAGGATGGATGCACATCCACTTGCTTCTCAGGTAAATGGGTGATTGACATTAGCTTCATTGCACGAATACCCGACATCCATTTAATAACAACTTCAACTCATCAAATCTATTTTTCTCCCAAGCATGGCTACACAAACGTTTTTGCAAAAAAATAGTTTTATATCCATTTCAATGCAATACAAGCAAACACTACATTCCGCGCAGGCGTGATGAACAAACAACAATTAATTTCTCGAATGCGACATAAACATTATTCACTAAAATTAACCAACAAATAACCGTTGGCTACTAAGAACTACATAATTTTGAGTTCCCATCACACCCGAGGATATGTAGGAGCGAGATTCAACGTCTCGTCAAACACCCTAAAAAAACTTATTTTCCCATTTCTTTATTTATGTAAATATTCTGCAATAATTAGAAGAAATCAAACAACTTAAGCTAACACTCTTATTCGCAAAGTTCACTAAACTGTTCCCACTGAGTATGATGAATGTGTGGGGTATTAATACCTTCCCCATTCATTATCGACTCCCGAACCTAAATTTGGTTGTGATGACCATGTTTTTATTCTTTTAGGATTTTATCGATATTTTCCCTTTTAAAAAAAACTCTGGTGGTGACTCATGTTGTATTTTGAGCGTCTATTTGCTCAGGTATTTTTCGCGCCACGACTCTACTGAGGTAAAGAGGGTAAGGTTGACACATTAACCCATGAGTATGACCTCTTCAAAATGAACCTGAAGAGAACATAAGTGAAATACAAACACGATTTACCCACATCGTGAGTCATATGAGAACTCTAGGAAAAATATTCTCAAATGAGAAATTAGTCATAAAAGTTCTTAGATGTCTAAACTAAAGATTACAACCTAAAGTCATTGGGATTTGTGAATATAAGGATCTGGCAACTATTGACACACACGCGCGCGCACACACACTCTCTTTCTCTCTTTTATAAATTGTAGGAACGTGAAACATAACTTAAAAGACTTGCTATAGACGAAGAAGGAGAAAAAAAGAATAAAAGTATAACACTTAAAGCTTAAGAATCTATCTCAGATTGTGACATGGATCTGATAGTAAAGAACTTCAAGAGGTTTATGAAGAATGATAAAAAACAAATAAAAGAGCCAGGAAAAGATGAATAAAAAACACCATTATTTTTTAACATGTTACAATTGTAGAAAGAAATGACATATCAATCATATTGTCATCTATTCAAAAAGGAAAATAAAAAATCTAGAAAAACTCACAAAAAGAAGAAAGCTCACGTTGCATGGGAAAATAGCGATATGAAATCCTCAGATGATGAAGAAGAAAAAATCAATATATATCTAATGAAAAAACATAAAAACGACTAGTTAAGCTCTCAATTCTCTTATCATGATTTATTTAGATTATATAAAAAGTTAGCGAAAGAAATACACAAACTAGAGCAAATTATTTTTGCCTAAAAGAATACCATATTCTCTCTTGAATTTAAAAATAAAACCCTTGAAAATAAAATAGAACATCTTAAAGAGAAAGAAGAAGATCTCACTCAAAACTCTTCCAAGTCAAATAAAGATAATGAACTTGATATATGTGATAGTTGTAACAACTTAAAATTGAGGTTGGTGGTTTCTAGAAAACACTTGTTAATTTTAGCAAAGGAAAAGACAACTTATAAGTATTGTTAGGAAATCAAAGATACTTGATAAAAGAGAATTATGTTATGAACTAAAGAACAATAGTAAAAACTATGAGAACATATGTAAGGTCAAAAATATATCTCACCATAAAACATTAAAATGCAATTATGGTAATAAAAAAGGTCACATTGTCATGTTGTATTTTATAAAGAAAAGCCATAAAACACAAGAAGGACATTTTCATTCATACTTATACAAGAGACATTATGAACACAAATTTAAAATATCATCTAACCTTGAAAAAACAAGAAAGAAAATTGTTTATGAAATGGAATGAAATGAGTATGTAAAGTTAAAAACTAACGTTTTCTCTCTCCCTCTCCCTCTCTCACTATATATATTTGATATTAATATTGTTTTTAAAATTAATATTTTAAAAAATCATGTAAAATCATTTATTCATAACTAAGCACAATCATTTGTATGCCCATTTTATTAAATTTTATAATTAAGACGAATCATTTTACATTCAAGTTTAAAAAAAAAACATTTTTTATAATAAATAATTTTTATGATATCAAACAAACACAAACTAAGTTCTATTTCTTTTTATAAATAACTAGAATTTTTAATAAAAAATAATCCATTTTTAATCTTAAATAAACTGCCCCTTAAATCATTTCAGGAAATAAATAAAAAAAAGGTTAAATAAGTTTTTGCAGTTTTCATTTTTAATCCTTTCCTACCTTTAAATAGCGGTTTTTTTTGTAAAAAATCGTTGTCAAATCCAGCTAAAATCGTTGTCAAAATTTAAGAAAGACTAAAAATAAAACTACAATATTTATAGGAACCAAAAATTTATTTAAAAAAAAAAAAAAAAACTTATAACTATGTGTATTCATTTTAACAGAAATCTTAAATTTTGTGGCAAACATTTTTTTAGTTGGAAATAAAAATTATAAAAATGAAAGCTAAATTGGCCAAAAATAAAAAAAGTAGCGCCAATCTACAGCGCGAAAATTTCAAAATTTTGAAAAAGTTGATGAAAACTTGAATGGGAAATTGACTTTATCACTAAATCCATCATTTCCCTTTCTTTCAGCTTCCAAGTTCATCAATGTCGTCGCTCTCGTCCCCTTCAGGTTTGTATCCATATCTTACTACAATGAATAATTTTGAAGGTTCTAACTCTTAAACCTAAAAAAGGGTTTCATTTTGATTTGTGTTTTTATGGTTTAATTTTCAGAGCCTCCTGATGTTGGAAATTGGTTTTCAAGCTATGAATATCAGTCTCCCAATCTCAATTCCGATTTCAGTTTCGAAGATTCGTCTTTTGGAAAACGCAAATCCCTGCATTTAGATGAACAACATGAAGAGACTCATGACGAAGAGAAGCAAGTGCAATGTAATGAAACTTGTGTTAAAGATGATAATCATAATGAAGATCCGTGTTTGGCCAAGGTCAATATCTTACTCATCTTTTCATTTTTCAAAAATCTGAAAAGATGATAAATATTTACATTTTTTTTCTTTCTGATTACCTTTTGTTGCTTGAAATTTTCTTTACAGAATATGGATTCTTTCGGTTCAAGCTCACTCTTCTCTGGTTTGTACTTTTGATGCTTCTTTTAGCGGTTTCAGTGTTGTATTTCTGGTGTCTGTGTTTCATAGATTATTTGTTTGCAAACATTATTTCTCTGCAATTCTTTATTTATTTCAACTAGTTAATACTGATTGCAATTGCATGTGTGTGTTTTTGTCCCCGTAAATCTAGAGCCTCCAAATATTAGAAACTGGTTCTTGAGCTACAATTACGAGTCTTCAGCTTTTGATACATGTAGTCTTTTAAATGATGAAGACGTTTTTGATGGGAATAAGTGCGTGGAGGAGAGGTTTGATTTTAAAGTCATAAATAAGGATGAAACCAAATATGAGATTTTGCAGCCGGAAGTTTGTGTTGAACACAATAGCTCTTTTGATAAAAACATGAAGGTAAAACATAAATTCTTGATTTCTCTTGTAAAATTATGTTGTGGAATTATTTGGGTAAGTAATGCACATTTAGTAATAGTAAATTTTCCAAAATTCTGACCATGTGTCTTAGTAATATGGTAACAGCCATTTATGCTCAGTTGCCCTATTGTGCTTGAATCTAACTCATCCTTAATTACAATTCTGGCTTGTAGGGTAGGACTGTATCCACTTATAAACACATGCTTAAGCCATATATTGTTTGATGTCAACCTCTTAACACATCCACTCACGCCTAGAACTGGACATATAGAGCGTAGAAATAAATGGTGGGTGGCCAGTTAACAGAAACTTGATAGCTAGTGGGCTACCAGATCTTAAACAAGTCTCTTGATACCATGTTATGAAATGTAGTATAGGCCTAACTCGTTTATACAAAACCAACTTGTAGGGTGAAGATTGCCTCCATTTATAAGCACATGTTCATGCCATATTGTTCGATGTCTGACTTTAACATGCACCTAGAAGTAGGTCATTTAGTTAGTTGATGACATGAATACACGAATGTTTAGTTGATGACATGTTTAGTTTGTCAAAGTTAAAATACACGAATGTTTCTCCTGGTCATTTTAGTTCACTGTTTTTCTTTGGTGTTGGCAATGACAGGGTGATGATAGTGCTGGAATTAAGAAAAATATAACTATTGCCAGTACTTCCCATCCGGAAAAGATTTTGCTGCCAGGCATGCAAGATAAGGCACTGCAACACAGTAATGGAGAAGCACATTTAATGTCAATGGGCACTCATGCAGGTGCAATGAGACCTCCAAAGCTGGTACAAAAGCATGATACAGATGAAGCAAAATCAAAAGAAGAAATCCAAGCTGAGAAATTTGACACTTACACCAGTTTATCTAAAAGCTTCTCGGCAGGAAGCTCAGCTTGTACAGGAAATAAAGAAAATGATGGTTTTGTTACAACAAGGAAGAAAATTAGCACCAGAGCAAATGATGAAAATTCTTGGAAGAAACCAAAAAAGACATTATTGCAGTGTTCAACAAGTACAGGAACAGTTCCACAGGCATGTGAAAAGCGCAATGTTGCAAAGAGAAAGGCATTGACAGAAGCAACAAATCTTCAACAATACAATGCTATTGAGATTACAGGGAAATGGCAATGCCCTCAGAAACGTAAACCGGATAAAGGGCCTGCTTTGAAGCAACTTAGGCTTGAGCGATGGGTTCACAGGGTTGGAAATGTCTCCCCTCAATGACAAAGTTGGCTCATTTCCCAAATGCTGTAGCATATTGGTTGTCTATGAAAGTAATAAGTTCTATATAGCATTAGGGAAAACAAAATTGCTGAAACATTAGGGGTGTATTACACATACTATCTTGTATTACTCTTGCAATTTGGTTAAGGGTTGTGTTATGTTGAATAAATTTTCATTACTGACCAATACTTTGTTTTGATCTGCAACTTGTTGGTCCATGCTCATGAACTATTAAAACTGTTAATCCAAAACTTGTAACATCGTAAAATGATTCCAAATAAGACCACCTTGAAAACATCAAAGATTCAAAATAATGAAAACAATATTGGGCTAGGATGGTATTCGTTATGCAGGAACTATACAAAGAATTAAATCATAACAGAAAATAATCATTAACATTCTATAAAGGAATTGGTTTTGGTATATGCAAGGTCCTCCTTCTGCCTTGGTTGTTTTTTTTCAGGCTCTATGGCATTTGAGTCAAGAAATTGAACTGAAGGAGAAAGGTGATGGTGGGTTAGGGACTTGAACAACACCTTCTAGCATTTGCATGACCATCCTCATTGTTGGCCTTGTTTCAGGATGCTCAAGAATGCACCAAATTGCTATCTTTATCCACTTTTCTAGCATTCCAATGTCATCCAAGGCCTCTTGATCATTTTCCACAAGAGCATCTATTCTCCCTTCCATATAGCAGTTACAAGCCCAATCTGCCAAAATTGTCTTCTCTTCCTCCCCTGACTCCATCAGCACCACACTTTTTCTGCAACAAACAATTTCCAACAACATGGAGCCAAAGCTGTAAACATCCACTTTAGCTGTCACAGGAACATTCTTGAACCATTCAGGAGCCACATAACCCCGTGTTCCGCGAATCATTGTATTCGTTCTACTCTGATCAGCCAACAACAACTTGGCCAGTCCAAAATCAGAGATCTTAGCTGTAAAGTATTCATCTATGAGTATATTTTGAGGCTTTATGTCACAGTGAATGATGGGAGTGTCACACTCTTCATGTAAATACACCAACCCTCTTGCAATCCCCAAAGAAAATCCAACCCTTTGACTCCACTTGGGTTTGGTTTGTCCAAACAAGATATCTGCAAGACTACCATTGCTCATGAACTCATACACCAACATTCTATGGATTCCCTCATCACAAAATCCGATCAACCTTACCAAGTTTTTGTGGCAGGTTTTACCAATGGCACTCAACTCCGTTTTGAATTCCTTATCACGGTTTTGTGCTAACCGATCCAATCTCTTAACTGCAACAACATTATAAGATGTTGCTGCTTTTAATTCACCTTTGTAAACAATCCCAAAGGAACCACTACCTAGCACTTCACTAAAACCCTGCGTAGCTTCTTTTAACGCGTCGTAACTAAAGGAACATAAATTTGTTTCCAAGAGTGTTGCACCTCCGACAACAACCCTTTTCGGCTTCAACAAAATGACGAAAACAATCGCAGCCAATAGTATGCTATTGAAGACAGCCGAACCAATAAGTAGTCCTCGAAGAGTTGGCTTAGCATCATCTTTTGTCAAGTCAGTGGAAGGACCAGTACCTATTTTACCAAGAGGAGAAACTCTAGTTTTAATAAGTACTATATGGTCACCATTTTCTTCTCTTCCATTGACAAGAGGCGATTTTTTCTTCCAACAAATTTGGTCATTGAAAACAGCAACAGCACACAAACAATCATGCAAACAAGATTGTTGACACTGCTGTTGAGAATAAGGTTGCAGCCTTTCATAATCTGATAAAGGCCAATTTACACCTTTAAGTTCAGTAAACTCATATAAATCTTCTAGCTTCACATTCAATCCTCCACCATTATCAGCTCCACAACCAACTGTGAAGTTCAGTCGACACCCACCAAATCGATTACTCGGATCTATCAGCGAGTAACCATAAGGACATTTACAAGTAGGCCTCTGATTGTCCATGGAGCAATAGCTATTATAACCACAAGAACCACCACCCATTTCATTGTCCACATAATTGCAAATGTTCTCAGGAACATACCTCACAATAGTCCATTCTTGCTTTGCCTTTGTATCTCTTGGATGAGAATATTGAGTGAAAACTCCATAATAATCAAGTGTTGCTCTATAATAATACAACTTAGGATCAGAATCCAAATTCCCCCACTGTGCACCCTGTGGTTTCACTCTAGTCCCATTATTTGTTTCCACATAAATATCTTCCGATTTGTTAAAAACCAAACTCGAAGAAGCCGAGTTAGGAACATCGATTGTATAGTAAGAATCGTAACGAAATTGAGTAGGCCATGCAAGTGGACTCAACATGAGATTTTTATTAGCATCATTAAAATAAAGCTGGAACCTTCCACTTGTAAAGTTGTTCTCTGAGAATTTTGAAGTTAAGGTGTTACTCAACCCAAAAGATTGATTAGGCAAAAGGGTATCAGTAGGAAACTCAAAACTTTCCCAAACAGTTGAATTGTTGTTTACAAGAACAAAGTTTCCAGTGTCAAGCATGTTTCCATAGGAAACAAAAGCGTTTGGCTGTGCTGTCCAAATGGTTGCATCTTGCGGAGTTGTTAAAGTAAGTCCTCCTGATGTTAACTGAATCTTTGATCCTGTTGGTGCTTGTAAGAGATTGTTGTCGTTGTTTGTGTCTCTGGCAGTCCAAACTATGGTTTTATCAGGTATTTTATTGTACCATATTGCAAGCATGAAAGGGTTTGTTGAGGTGTTAAGTTGGCGAAATCCGAAGGCGAATTCGCCAGAAGGTGATAGCCATGAATTGTTATTGTTGGTGGTGGCAGTGAGTGTTGAGATTGGATCAATGTTTCCATGGACTAACATAAGTTGAAGAAAGAGAATGAAAATCATGTAAAGGGTAGAGGAAGCCATTTCTGGTGCTAGAAATTTGTGAAATATGTATATAAATGGTGCAAGTAATTGAATACTATGTATGTGATGTGTTGTTACTATTTGTTAATTTCAGTGTAACTTCCAAATTGACCAAAGACATGCATAAAAAAATGTTTGCAATTGACGTGTTCAACTTACATAGCTACAGGCATGCATTAGAACTAAAACGATGATGAAAATTCAGCTTGAGAATCATTCAAAATTGACATAGTCACGACTCCTTTTCACCTGTCAAAGAAGTAGTCTCTTTTATCTGTATATATGTTGATTTATTGCTTAGACTGAGTATTTGCAAAGTTATCACATTAACAATTTGTCCTCTGTTGATTCGACACGAGGGTGTGTGTTAACTGTTAATAGCCTTATGTTAAAAACACATGACTTGAATACGACTTTATGTAATTTGGAACAATCCTCAGAACAATTATTAAGAATTGTTCATTTCTAAAATTTTGGTTGTTTGAATTTTTACTAAGAATTGTTCGTTTCTAAAATTTTGGTTGTTTTAATTTCTTTTTTCCGCCTAAAGGTCAACCTCATTGAAGAGTAATTTAATATTCAGAAGTTGTTGTTAATTAGAAGCAGATGTTTCTGATGTTCTGGTGTTGCTCAGAAGCAGTAGAACTGCTGAGGTTGATTAGCTAGAAGTTGTTGTTAGTCAGAAGCAGAAGCTTATGAGGTTGTGTCCAGAAGTATGTTTAACTTCTGGGTTCTTTAGCATAGCTATTAAGTTTAGTTTGAAGGGTACTTTAGTATTTCCTACTTTGTACTGTTTGCTTAGTTATTAAGTTTACCTTTATTAGGACCTATGTGACAATTTTCTCTTTGTATAAATAGACTAGTGGTAAATGTCATGTATAACAACAACCTTATTTCTTTCTCCTCTATGCAACCGTCATTCTCTCATTATTCCTATCATCTTTTATTATTGTGCACCAACAAATTGGTATCTAGAGTTCCGGTTCGACTCATAGGGAAACACGAGTGAAACGTGAGTTTGTGTGATTGATTTTGTTTCTGGGTTCACGTTGAGTCTTTGAACAAAATTGTAACAGAATCACATTTTCTGATTCTGTGGGGTTGGGAAACACTGTGTTTAGTGAAAATCTGAGTTCATTGTACTAGGTTGAAGATGAACAAAAACGGTAATCTGAGTACCAAACTTCCAGTTTTTGATGGCAAGAACTGGATCAGATGGATGATTCAAATGCGCGTGCTATTTGGTGCTCAAGATGTTCTTGAGCTTGTTACCGATGGCTATATTCTGGTTGCAGAAGATGCGACGAAAGAAGAGAGAGATGCACAGAGAAACAAGAGGAAGAAGGATCAGAAGACGTTGTTCTTCATCCATCAGTGTGTGGATGTGAACGTGTTTGAGAAAATTATTGATTCGACGACGTCAAAGGAGGCGTGGGACACACTGATCAGATGTTACGGTGGTGACGCATCAGTGAATAAGGTGAAGCTTCAGTCCCTGAGAAAGCAATATGAGAATCTCAACATGAAGAACAGTGAAGAGGTTTCAAAGTATATCTCTAGAGTGATTCTGATCACTAATGAGATGAAGACTTACAGAGAAACTCTTTCTGAACAAGTAATCATTGAGAAGATATTGAAGTCACTTACTCCTCAATTTGATTACATTGTTGTAGCAATAGAACATTCTAAAGATCTGGAAACCATGAGAATAGAAGAGCTGCAAAGTAGTCTAGAAGCGCATGAGTTGCGTCTGACTGAAAGAACTTTTGAGAGGGAAGTTGAGCGCTCTGAAGGCTTCTTTTGTCAAGAAGGACCGTGTGAAAAACATGGTAGGTCGCAGAAGTCAGAAGTTTTCTATTCTGATGAGAAACATCAGAAGGGAAAGAAGTATGACAAAAGAATGGTTCAATGTTACTGTTGTAAGCAATTTGACCACCTTGCTAAAGAGTGTTGGTTAAACAAAGAAGAAGCAAAAACAACCAAAGGTGATTCTGATGACGAACCTGTGCTATTGATGGCTTATGAATCTGATGAGGAACTTGTGTGGTTGTCATTTTCTGATTCTGAAGGGGAAAAAGAGGACTCTGAATATTCTGATTCTGAAGGAGTGTTTTTTTATGAGTCAGAGTCAGAAAATGACATTGAAGATTCTGAAGATGAGTCGGAATCTGAGGTTTCTGAAGAAGAGTCGGAGTTAGAAGATGACTCTGAAGATGATGTTGAAGCTGAAGACAAGTCAGAGTCCGAAGGTGATTATGAGTCTGAATGAGAATCAGAAGACGAGTCTGAATGAGAATCAGAAGACGAGTCAGAATCTGAAAAAGATTTCTGAAGATGAATCAGAACCTAAAAGTTCTGAAGAAGAGCTAGAGTCAGAAGATGAAGAATCTTCTGGAGACTTTAAAGATGAGTCAGATAGTGAATCTGATTCTGATCCAGATTTTGATGATGATCCAAAATCTGGTGGCGATCATGTTTCTGGAAGGGAAAACTCTGAAGACGTAGGTTTTGGAGGACAAGCTTCTGGAGATGATTATGCTTTTGGTGGTAATCATGACTCTAAAGGTGGACCTTTTGAAGGAGGAGATTCTAAAGGTAGTCCAGCCTCTGGTGGTGGTCATGATTCTGCAGGAGGAACTTTTGAAGGTGATGGTTCTGGACAAGGTCCAGAAGTTAACAAAGGTGGAACTTCTCGTGGAAGTAAAACTTCTGAAGAAAGTCTAGAAGGAGATATGGTTCCAGAATCAGAAGGAGATTCCAAACAAGTGGGTATTGAGGAAGTTCTCAAGAAGAAAAAGTGATTGAAGACCATGAAAGAAGAACTTGAGGCTTCAGAAAGAAACAAGACTTGTAAGTTAACTGAGTTTCCAAGGGAGAAGAAAACCCTCATCGGCAGATGGGTTTTCAAGGAGAAATCTTCATTTATGAATGGAGTTGCACACTGTAGCAACCAAAAAAAACTTGCAGATGTTCTGATGAAGAATGTCAAGACTGAACACCTTATCCGGTTGAGGGATGAAATTGGTGTTGTAGATTTTGGTTAGCAGAATATGAATTAAGGGATGGTATTGAAGAGTAATTCAATATTCAAAAGTTGTTGTTAATCATAACCAAATGCTTCTGATGTTCTGGTGTTGCTCAGAAGCAGTAGAGCTTCTGAGGTTGATTAGCTAGAAGTTGTTGTTAGTCAGAAGCAGAAGCTTCTGAGGTTGTGTCCAGAAGTATATTTAACTTCTGGGTTCTTTAGCATAACTATTAAATTTAGTTTGAAGGGTACTTTAGTATTTTCTAAACTAATGGTAGATGTCCTTTATAACAACAACCTTATTTCTTTCTCCTTTGTGCAGCCGTCATTCTCTCATTATTTCTATCATCTTTGATTATTGTGCACCAACAAACCTAAACTCAATTCTCTTTATATAATTTATTTATAAAGAGAAAAAGAATGATGTGAGACTTAATCACTCACACTTAAATCCTAATAATCTTTCTTATTAATGCGAGTCCCCCACATTATTAGTCTTGATTTATATTAGGATCCCAATGTCACTTCCACGTCGAGTCTAACCACACTATAATATCATTTATTAGAGAATCTGGGGTAGCGCCAGAAATTTCAATAAGTCAAATATTTAAGATTTAAGAGACCTTTGCACCACGTATCCATCCAAAATATTAAGATATTAGATATCATATAAATCCAATATTTTTCTCCACATTTAATTGATTTGAGACTTAACCAACCACTTATACTTAAATTCCAATAGATACATCTTCTAGAATGAAAATATTGTGATTCTCATGTGAATGATTAAGTTTCAAATCAACTGAAAATGATTTTATTTATTTATTTTATAAGAGGTGATCTATACTTTAATATCCTAAGGTTTTGAATTTGAAGTTTAGACTATTATGGTAAATACACTCTTACATTCTTTTAAAAAATGAATTTTGAACTAAGTCTTACTCTATATAAATAAATGCCTTAGTAATTTACATTTTCAACTAAACTAGTCAGAGACCCGTGCGAAATTTGATACGATATAAAATATATTTAGAAACGCTATTTAATTGTAAAATAAATAATTATCATAAAATATAATTCAATTAAATAATTATATGAAATAAAAAGAAAAAAAAGGAAACCAATGAGATAGAAAGAAAAAAAATGAAATTTCAAAAATAAAGAATTATTTTCAAATAAAAATTATTGTTGATTAAGAAAAATAGACATTGTGATGAAAATGACTCGTAAAATTAAATATTTTATTATCACACTCATGTCCTAATTTTATGTATAATAGATAAATATAGTCAATTGAATAACAATTGTTTGACCGTAGATGATCGTTAAAAACTTAGTGTATTAAATAACCTATAAAAAAAGGACATATGAGTTGAAGAAAAAAATATAAAAAATGAACAAATGCAAATGTAAAATTATAAATAAAATGCAAAATTTAAAATAATTTACTTAATTGTAAATTGAATAATAATCATATAGATTTAAGTGTATTAAATAATTTTACAAAAAAAAGAACTGTGACTGAATTTTTTAAAAAAAATAAAAATTATGTCTTTTAAATTAAAATAACGATTGATTAAATTAAAATAGATATTATGTTGATAGTGACCCGTAAAATATCAAATTTTTTTATTTAAATTAAAAAATAAATTATGCTATCATGCAATTAATTTTTAATTAAGGGTAAATTGTTATCATTAGATATAGCCTAAAATCTCGTGAATAGAAAACATTTATAGTACAAGTTAAATATTTTTTTAAAACTGATTGTTTAAATTAAAATAAATTGAATAATAATGTATATGATGAGTAAAAATCAGTAAAATCTCGTGAATAGAAAACATTTATAGTACAAGTTAAATATTTTTTTAAAACTGATTGTTTAAATTAAAATAAATTGAATAATAATGTATATGATGAGTAAAAATCAAAGTACTGTTAAAGTATAGGAGGTGTTTAGAATTGTATAGAGATTCTATCTCAAAATATAAATTCATAGTTCATAAGAACATTTAAAAAGTTGGGTCAGATTTCTAAAATATAGATGATTACACATGTAATACTCTTCCTAGCACCTATTCACACATGATGCTGAATACCATTTTGCTACTACCTATAACATTTAGACATTAAACATTCTTAACTAACTCTCCATGACAAAATTAATAATCAATGCACAAGGACCCTTTTTGGTGGAATAGTCATATTTTCAACTTTTTTTTAGTAATAGCTTTGCCTCTTTTATTTAGGTAAAAATAGCATATAAATCCAATATAGATATGTCAAATAGATAAATACCACAATTTCTAATTCCACCAACTGAAAATATAAATCTTTAAATAAGATATATAAATATTGTTCGACTAATAAGCTACCAAAAATAGTATAAGAACAACTAATCCATCACAGTATCTCATTTTCTATAGAAATAAAAAAACTGTAAAATGTGTTCAATCTTTTCAAAGCATAGAAAAACTACAAAATGCTTTCAATCTTTTCAAAGCCAAGTAATCCAATAATGTGAATGCAAGCTTTCATTTTGATTTTTAATACTCTCGAACTACTTGGGTGACCCGGAAGTGTAGTGCACAGACAAATGATAAGCAGTAGAAGATTCGTTGGTAGTCGAAGAAGTAAGATCAATAGCCATTGAAAATGGTACATCCCAATGAATTTTCAATCTTATCAACAAAAAGACTGGGCTTAACTGCTTCCACTGTTAGATCATGATGTGGAAACTACAACCACGCAACAATAAAAGTTCATATTAGTGGAAAACATTAACCCAAATTCTAGTTTAGTTAATATCAAAATGTGACCATAGAAAAGTAAATAAAAGTATATATTAAGTATAAATATGTATTAACCTCCCGTTTCCACAATCTAATCCATTGTGTTATAGAAATTTTACATAACAAGCAATAAATTATCATGGATTCCTATTAGATAAATGTATGGGAAGACACGTATAAACGATACTCCGACTGAGATAAGGTGTAACACCCCAATATTACCCAAAGTTTTATATATAAAAATCAGAGTAATTTAAAATTTCATAAATTAAATACTGAGGTATCACACCTTCAAAACCAATTAACTTTAAACAGTTTGCTTTAAAGTATAAATCTCAGATACATAGCCTCGCCGCAAATTATAATTTGATTCATAAAAATGCAACATTTCCTTTATTGAACTTCCTCATCAAAATCATGTTTTTATAATTTATGATTCTTATTTACAAAGGCAAACAACAAAAGAACAACAACAAGACAACATAATAATTTCCCCCCGAGTGCTACGTATCAGAGCGACACCGACTCAACTAATAGCAGCTATAATCTCCGTCTTCATAACCTGCACGTTACCAATATATAGGTAACGGCGAAACAAGTAAAGGGTGAGATACTCCAAAACATATAATTAAAGGCATGATAATATATATATATATATATATATATATATATATATATATATATATATATATATATATATATAGTTTCGGAATTATAAAGGGTATAGATTAATAAGTGTAATTCCAACACATAATCAAAACTCACTTACTTTACTCGTCATCCTAATGTGTGTAATCTACACTATATCACCATAACCTCGTCGGCATAAAGCGTCGCAACAACACATAAACGTTCATCACCACGAAATTATCTCAACAATCATCAACAACGACATCAGACAACAATACCAAACAATGTTAATCACATAAGCAACATACATAATATCATCTCCAATTGGCTAAAGCCCATCATCGCTTTTTGGCATAAAAGCCCATCGTCACAAACATCATCACATCATATATCATCGCAATTCAATATCATTCATCAATCAACAAAAACTCAACGCCAAACGACTCAAACATAAACATAACCGACTCCATGAGACACGACTATGTTATGAATGTGGTACCCATCGCTTTGTCCATAATTAGGGACACAAGGCATAAAGCCCATCTTCGCTCGGCATAAAAGCCATCATCGCTTGGCATAAAAGCCATCATCGCTTGGCATAAAAGCCCTCTTCGCTTATGAAATGTATGTGACTCGACAATAAAACAACACAACACAAAAACATCATCATCTCTCTTCCAAATTGGCATAAAGCCCACATCGCCATAATTTATCCAAAACAAGATAAATATATCATCGCACCATAATTGCATTATGCAAACATCACCAATAAATTCATCAAAAGTCATGCATTCACAAATCAGAAGCATTTATTAACAACATCAATTTAATCATCACATCCTCATGTACAAAAACATATATCATCGCATTGCATATCAACAAGTATTCATCAATAAATACACCGTCGCAAATCTTACGTTTATTCACACCGTATCATCATCAATTAATTCACTAAATTCCGAAAACGGGAAAATAGTCAAACACCTATAATCGTCGCGAAAGTCATTCCTAATAACCGGTATTAATCATAATCGTCGACGTCGAAATTGGATTGTCCATACGTGCCTTAAATCCACTAAAACACAATCTGGTTCAATTTACCGTAAATTGGCCTATTTTGGGTCGCTTCATAAAAACTCTCAATTTCTAAAAACTAACCTCACCACTACGTTCTACACGTCAAACTTAGCTAGCACGTCAATGTTCATTGAATTCGGAGCAACTTGCTCCGTCGTCGAATTTACCGGAATCGGAAAATCGGAACATAATCGGGTTCTAAATTTAATCGGCTATCTTATCTCCTAATTATATTTTAGGGGTGTCAATTGCTACTAGGTAAAATTGGCATTATGGTAAGAAACAAAAACTAATCCCACACAATTATGCAGGAAAAATAATTGTTGACAGAAAACAGAAAAAACCAGAATACAGCAAGCAGATTATAGAATTTTCGTTGCAGCCCCTTAGCCACATGAGGCGCACGCCCTTAAGGGCTTTGAGGACAGGAGGCGGCTGCCTCAATGAGGGGGATGGCCGCCCCACACATGGAGGTGGGCGCCTCCCCCTATGCCACTTCTCCCATTAATTTTCCTTTTCCCTGTGTTTTCTTCAACAGTTATTTTCTTTTACAGTTTTCTTCTTTTTACAGTTTTCTTCCATTTCTTCATATTTGTAACCTATTCCTTGCTAGCCTACAAATTAACATACCCACAATCTATACCCCTAATCCAACTCTCCTAATCTACTTCAATCAAACAATCAAACACCCAACTCAAAACCACAACACCAATTTCATCACAAATCACAATATATGCATCAAAACCCTAACTATAGGAAGTGGAAAATCAAACCCCTTACCATGGAAGCTTGGTTGATTCATGATGATTCTTCAAGACCCCATCCTCAAGCTTGCTCATGTTCCTCCTCTCCTTCTCCTCTTGCTCTTCACCTCACAAAACCCTTCTTTTTCCTCTCAAGTTTCTATTTTGGTTTTTGTTGGAAAAATGGGAAGAAAAACAAAGGAAAAGGTTTTATAATGTTGTTTCCTTACTAGCTTCCTCTCTTACTCTTGTTTGGCTTGGTGTGTTATGTTGGAAGAAAACAAGGAAAGTGTTTGGATGGAAAGAAAATGAGGAAGTGGTTTTATGATAACCTTACTAGTAAACTAAGGTGTAAATTCAACTCTCCCTAAATAATCCTCACACTCCTAATTTATTCTTATAAATTAACACACTAATAATATCTACCAATATTATCAATTCAATCAATTAAAATAATTTCCGGGGAATTACATATCGGATCTGAATAATATTTTACCGAACCGAATGGAATAAAACCCGGACCGAACACAATGTCGCCAGATAAATTAATAGATATATTAATTAATATGAATATTCTCGTCGCAAGATAAATATCGATCGGTAATTCGAAAATATTAATATAATATAATATTAATTAAAAACGGGCGTTACATAAGGCGCTTCATTAGGAAAAGTTTCAATTAGTTACTCTTTCTTTCCCTCACCTAAACTCCCTCACATAATCATATCAATTATTAACTAATCTTTGAAAAAACTTTAATTAATCGAGTGTTGTCAAATTGCACGGCGCAACATAATTTTTGCAGCCCGCATTATTCTATATTATGCGATTTAGTGCAAAGTGTTGTCAGATTGCAACACTTTAGTATTGTAGCATAGCAGAAATGTAAACATACCACGTATTTCTGCGTTTTGCATTTGACAACGTTTTAAGAGTCTATCAAACTTAGAAGAGCAGAGTTATCTTTGGAATGCAAACTTTATTACCAAACAAATAAAGAAATTCACAATAAGCACATTCTGTTGTATGTTGACTAATATATGTAAAGTACACAGTGGTCAAACACCAATGCCATAAAAATCTAGAACAATATCATAACAACAAATACTAAACATGTATAATTGATATGTGTGCTTTTGCAAAAAGGCAGTACCTTCAAGAACATACTCTTTCAATGCAATTTTTTGTCTGAGTTCTACTACTTGTTTGGCATGATACAAAACATATCATAAGAAACACATAATAGTTTAATATGCTTTCCCAGATATGAAGATGGCACAAGGATTTGGTTGATTCAATTCAAATATAAAACTCTTATTCCACAACATGAATAAGCTACATTTGTAATCAAAATGTAGGCTTTCATATTTAATTCTTATCTTAGTTAAACTTGAAGAATGAAAAGGATGGAAGATAAATACTTAACCTAAAACACCTATTTATCGCACAAGATCTCGTGTGGAATGAACTTACTTAAATCAAGACTGGACCTTTAAGATTTTTAAGTCGGCCATAAAAAGTAGGTGCTCTCTAGCTGTCAAGATTTCCCAAAGCAAGCTATAATATCATGAGAAATTAATTTAGAAATTGTTTCAATTGATACAACTCGGGTTTCAGGAAAAACATAAACATTGAAAGAAATTTCTACTTACTCATGTTGTGGGCATACTCCCATGCTAGCATATATTTCATCCATGTGAGTTTTTATGTCCAGGACTTGAACATATGCCGCACGCCCGCACCAGATGTTGGCTTCCTGAGACATCAATGTTGTGTGCTTGGTTGAGTAGTGTGTCTTGTTCCAAAACAATGGCAACTTTAAAAAAAGTAAATTGCACCAAATGTCATGGTTTGCAATCTACACATAGTAAATCATGGGTTTAAACCCTTAAATCATGGTAATATGCACACATATGCAGCCACAATCGCGGTTGTAATGCTATTACAACGACTTAAAAAATTGTTATATTGAACACCACAATTTAAAATTACGGTAGACGATCAACAATAAGAACAACCACTATATTTTTCAGGGTTTCAGGCATTTCAACACCTTCAGCGTATTGAACCTATATTAAACAATAAAGGAAAATTCATAAACATAAACTTATAAGAGGCTTTACTATTGAAACATTCCAGTTGAAATATATTCCAAGCTTCAGCAGGATACCTAAATCCAAAACAAAGTAAAACATGTTCTGGACTGACCCAACTGTAATACGGTGGGAGAACTGACTTTGAGATCTGTTTTGCTTTTTATCGCAAATGTTGCGGATAGCAAGAGTCGCCACCGATTTTTCTTTTATCCAATTAAGGGAAGGTGAAAAGAACAGAAAAAGACCTTCGTTAGATTCGGAGTAAGGGAGAAGGTTATGAAAAGGGAAGGTATTAGCACCCCTTTCCATCCGTAGTTATCTACGGGCTCTTAGTTGCTTCTAGCTCATCTTTAAAAATTGCTTTCTGTGTGTTTGACAAAAATGTTTTGAAAAGGGCATTTCACTTTGACTTTGTAATGATTCATGTAGGAATGTATACAAAGTGTCCGGAAATGTTTCGTTTTTGAAAAGAGTTTGAACTTTGACAAAAGTGTGAGGTGTGAAAAGTATTTTGATAGAGCAAGCAACTAAAAGTCTTATTACCTACTCAGAATGGTCATTTTCGTGCTATTTTACGTTCCTTTAGAATAGTGCTATCCATACCATTAGTTGGTAGGTAACCCCATTCGTTGGATGTAGAAGGGACATTCGAAGGGGCATCGGATGGTCATAGAAGGCAACTTGTAGGAAGTATCCTAGCACATTCGAAGGGATGATCATTATTTTTCGTAGGCAACAATCGAGGGACGAGATCATGTTTTCGTAGGCCACATCGAGGGACTCATGATCTTTGATTCGAAGGGACTATGATGATATGTTTGTAGGCAACGGTGCTAGGATACCTCTACGTTCGAGGGACTTGACCATTGATTCGAAAGGCAACGAGAGAGAATTACCCTAAGGGGTGCATGTGTGAAAATAGTGTGTTAAATTTAGATATTTTATCTTGGAATTAGAAGTGATCTACGTTCGTTTTTATCTTGCCATACACGCCTAATTACTAGCAGTTTATAGGGTGCAGAAAAGTAAATTGCGGAAAGTAAATCCTACGCTATTACATGGCTTTGGGGCAGTTACATAATAGGAGTGCGGAAAGTAAAATCCTAATTAAACTATTACATCCCATGAGCAGTTGCATAATATTGGAAAAGAATGCGAGAAAATAAATCCTAATTATTACAACCTGTAAGCAGATACATAATAATCAGAAAATATAAGAAATTCGCATAAGAGAAAAATACGTTAGTAAAAGAAAATTTTGAATGAAGAAAAATGTTTTTGGGTTAGTAATGATATTTAGATGATAGAGTAATTTTTTGGGAATTTTCTGGATCGTTTTTTATAAGGAAAAATAATTAGAAGTCAATTTAATGGTTAATTAACAATTAATTAAAATATGCATGCAAAAATATTAATTTTAATGTCAAAAATTAAATAAACATTTTTCTGATTAAAATGCAAAAGAAAAATATTTTTGGTGATTTTTTGATGCATGAGAAAAATTATTTAGAGAGAAATTAAATTGAAATAGAAAAAATAGGAAAAGAAATAAGAAAAAGAGTTAGTTTGCAAAGTGGTAAAAAAGAATTGCTGGATAAACCAACACACGCGTTACCAACTAAGCCAGGCTTGCTTGTTTTAAATCTGCAAACAATTGGTTATAAATGATAACGTGTCATATTTTGAATTTTCAAACACAGTCAAGCGTGGGCCCCAGGTTATAACGTGAGAACGAATCAGATCGCGCCATCCTGCCACGCCAGCCTCGCCTGAGTCCAGATAAGTCAACGACGCCGGAGCTAGGGCTCCGATCGTCTTCTCAGACAGCCACGACGGCCGATCCTGCAAAACAGACAAAATCAAAGCAAAAGAAGAACCCTATCCCCCTAATTCGACCCCTGCGAGTTCAATGGGGCCATCGTTTTGGCCTGAAAACGCCTGTATAATGAGTTTCGAAGAAGATAACACGATCTTCCCTAACAATGGCAGATCCTTATTCCTGCATTAGAGCTTGCATGTAAGGTATCAAACTTGTTCTAATGACATATATAAACACATGTGGATGCATCAAATTAGTTAACAACGCATAAATTCAAGAATTCGAAAACAAGAACTTTACCAAACCGGAGCTGTGTGGTTTTCACATTCTGGGATGCCTTGGCTTCGTGTAAAGGTTGGGATCGATTGCTGGAATACCCAGAAACACAATGGAATGCTTGAAATACCTTGAAACCTGCTGGAAAATAGAATACAAATTTTGCAACTTTGAGAGAAATTTGAGAAAATTAGGGTTGCTTCATGAGGCTAGGGTTTCGTCCCTTTGTCTTGTGAATGCATTAGGTATTTATAGAGCAAGAGATTGGAGCAAAAAGAATGAAAAAAGATATAGCTTTGAATGCAAAAATATTTTCTTGTTAATTTCCATCAAATCTATCCAAAATTTGATTTTCTCTTCCTTGTATGAGCTTGCACGAAATTGACATGTCTTGTGGGCTTCCTTGGTCCTCAAGGTTGATAGAAATCCAACCCAACTTATTTTATACCTTGTTTTCATATTTAATTTAATTTAAAATTGAATTAAATGCTTTTAAATTCAAAAATAAATCAAGAAAAATAGGAAAAGATCGTGGCAAGGCATCAAGAGGTCATAAATAATATTATGATCAAGTTTGGATCATAAAATTATAAGCCCATTTGGAAAAAAATTGGATTTTGTCAAGTATTTTTCTTTGTGCATCTCTTCAAAAAATGCTCAACTTGTGCAAGGTGTATCTTGCTCAATTTTTAACATTTTTGGGTGTTCTTGGACTTTTTAGAAAGCTCTAGATGTCCTCTAAACAACCTCTCTGGTTTCATCTCAATTTAAGTTTCCATGCTCAATAACACTTCTTTACAAAAAGTTGACTTTTTGTTGACTTTGAAAAGGACCTGTAATGTTTTGATCCATATCTTCCAAATGAAGCATTTTCTGACCAAGCTTGTGATACATGAAGTTGTAGAGAATTGAATTCTTTTCCAAATGAGAGGTGGTGGGAAACTTTCTGATAAATTATGAGAAAGTTATGCCTGGTCAAAGTTTTGTTGACTTTTTCCTTCAAAAACCCTAATTTGGAAAGTTTGACTTTTGATCAAATCTTGAGTTTTCTTGATGAATCATGATCAACCCTTGATTAAATGACGAATATCACTTCAAAATATGGATGTTGACCAAAAATCATGAAGTTTGACTGTATGTTGACCACAATTGACTTTTGTCCAATCTGGTGATTTTCAACCATCTGAGCAATTGTCTGAGGAAACTTGACTTGTAAGGCTTGAAGCTTGACATGGAGATTCTTTGAAGTATATGATGAGGCATGATAACCATTGGAGATGTTGAAGGCTCTCCTGGATTTGAGGATAGCCAAACCCTAGCTTGGGTTGATTGCTTAGGAGAGGGTTTGTTTGGTCAGCCCCTTGTGAAATCCTTGAGTATGGATGTATGTGATGTCTTGAGAAGTAGGAGGGCAAATTTTGGGGTATGACACCAACATATGACCCACTGACAGTGAGGCCTAATCTAAGCGTATATTCGAAGGCCCATCTGTCCATAACTGGTAGGGGTCTCCTCATGTGCACGTTAGGGCCACATGACCAACGATTACTTAATCATCATCTGCCCTCTAAGAATACCGGGTCAAGCACCCTGCGTATCCCGAAACATAACCGTCACCTGCCCTCCAAGAATGCCAGGTCAAACACCCCGCATATCACTGAGCAACATACCAGGAAGAAGGTCACGTGCTGGACTCCTTGCTCACGCAAACCCTAACAGTCCCTTAGTGGGCCTAGATAAACTACTCACTAACTGGACCTTGGCCCAGCGCTGGGGGCTTATAAATACCCTCTCATTCGAGAGGGTCAGGTAACACATTCATTCTCTCCTTTTACTTTCTTCCTCTCTCTCTTGCCCATACTTACTTTGGCATCAAAGTATCTTGCATGTACCCCTCATCTCATTCAACCACCATTGCAGCCTGGGCCTTGACGAACCTTCTGGTCAGGTACGATCAATGACGCCATCTGTGGGAACCTTCTTTCCCTGTCTTTCTCCATTCTAAGAACCAAAACAAACCTTCCTCTTTCGTCATGGCCGACCTAGCTAATAACACTGAGAACATTCTCCTCGCCGATCTGGCTAACGCCAACAACAACAACATCCCCGAGTCTGACCCTAGGGACGGGCGCACGACCTCTTCCTCAACAGAGACTCGTCGGGGCGACGCTCACCATCAACATGTCCCTGACCCCACGATTTTTCAAGAAACCCAGCCGCCTGCCAACGCGGACCCTACCGTTACCACCCTATTCGCGGCCATCAACCAGACAAACCTCATGCTCTTGACCCAGGGGGAACGCCTCAACATGCTGGAAACCTCTCGCCGATCACCGAGGAGACACAGGAGGCCCGATTCCTGGTCTCCCTCTCCAAGAAGGCACCGCTCCCAGACTCCCCCGCAGAGGACCAAGAGAGAAGACACTCCAAGCCCGACCCGTCGATCAAAAGACCGAGGTTTCATACCCGAGCGGAATCCTCCAGAACATCCCCTTAAGAAGCGGACCCATTCACCTCCCCACAGAGAGCGCGAAGCCGAGGAACTAAGGAAGAATCGTGGAGGGAATCCTCGAATAAGGGAGCCCTCCAAGAAGTATCACCGCCATCGGCGATCCTCGTCCTGCTCCCCCGAGTGAAGTGACGAAGAAGACCCCCGTGGTCCCTTATCCTCCATCATCATGGAGGTCCCCATCCCCAGGGGCATGGAGAAACCTCCCCAGCTCACCAGCTACGATGGGGTGGACGACCCCATCGACGGCTTCGAGGCGATGCTCCATTACCTCAACGCGGAGGTCCTATCAAATGCAGGTTTTTTCCCACCATGCTGAGAAAAATAACCATGGACTGGTACAAAAACTTACCTCCTGAGTCTATACACTCTTGGAGGGCCTGAAAGACCCAGTTCACGAGTACCTTCACTACCTCCCGAAGGCACCCGCAGACAGAAGCCTCCCTAGAGGAGATTATCAAGCGAAGCGACGAGACTCTCAAAGAGTACATCGATTGTTTCAACAGGGAAGCCATCCAGGTCCCCTGTGATGATCAAATGAAGAGGTACTTGCTCGAGACTCCTCCCCGGTACGAACTTCATGAAAGCGGTCGGTATTGAACTCCCAGCTACCTTCGATGCCCTCCTCGACAAAGCCCGAGCATACATCATGTACGAGGAGAAAGAGGCTGTAAACCACACTCGAGAATCGAGGAACCACGAATCAATCGGTTTCGGTCGACACCTTGATGCCCGACGACAGGAAACTGGAGCCTCCCGACGCCCCGATGAAAAACGAAGGAAGGATAAGCCCCGGGAACTCCGTGAACATCGCGGTCCTGCCAGGAGCTTTACAGAGTACACCCCGGTGACAACTTCCCACGAGCAGATCTTGGCTAAATGCTCGGCCACATAATTCAATTACGGCGGGGTCAGACGCCCAAAGCCTACACCCCCAAACCAGGGGCCGATAGGACAAAATACTGCCAGTACCATCGGAGCCACGACCATCTGACCGAGGACTGCGTCCATCTCAAGGACGCGATCGAAAAATTGATTAAGGGCGGAAGGCTCGGGTAGTACAAGAGGCCCGAGACGTCACGGGAAGCTAGAGAAGTCAAAGAGGTCGACAAAGAGACCAGGCCACATGGGGATGCAGGCCCTTTCCAGATCGCCTACTTGGTAACTAGACCCGAGGATTTCAGAGTCCCCGACACCTTGGAAGATAACTCTCCCCTATTCACCCACAGCCGGTGGGAGACGTTTCCCGCAGCCATGGTCATATCCGACGGGGGAGACAACCAGCTATCAATCAACTCTACCAAAAGGAAGTTCGATGAGCTGATCGAAAAAGCCCCCGTCAACAAGGTCTCCCTCAAGCAATTCCGAGGAAGATCCGAGCCAATCACTTTCTATCTTGAGGAGCTTCCGAGCGGCATGCCGAACTCACATATTCCCCTCTTCATCAAGGAAAGGATGGAAAATTTTGAGGTGCACCGGATCTTGGTCGACGAGGGCAGCTCGATAGACGTGATGTACACTCACCTCTTTTGCACTCTCCAACTCGACGAATCTCAACTCTCACCATATGTGGGGTCCGACTTGCAAGGATTCAACGGTTCGACCTCTCGACCATGGGGCTACGTTGAGCTCCTCATAACCTTCGGCGAGGATGTCACATCTCGACAGGTCAAAGTTTGCTTCTTGGTGGTAGACTGCCACTCATTGTACAACACCATTCTTGGGAGGACCACTTTGGCCGAGCACATCGTCGTCCCCTCAACCGTCCACCTCAAATTGAAATTCTACACCAAGAGGGGACGCGTGACCACCATCTGCGGGGACATCAAAGCAGCGAGAAGGTGCCACAATGCTGTCGCCAGAGGATAAACCCTGGTGGACCCAAGGGCCCAACAAGTCGACAAGCGGGACGGGTCGGACAACTCCTGTATCGGGACTCCCAAGACTGAAGAACCTCAAGGTCCCAAATAGACTCGGTCGACCTCGACACCCGATTTACGAAAGAAGAGGTCGAAGGTCAGAACAGAGACCAAGATCCCCTCCGCCCGATCCCAGACGACGAGTTTGAGCTCGTTCCTCTCGGCAAGGATCCCAACAAATGTGTCAAGCTCAGAGCAGGTCTCCCCGACCTGGCCAAGAAGCAGCTCAAAGGCTACCTCCGTACAGACCTCTTTGCTTGGAGCGCCGCGGAGATGCCCGAACTCGACTCTGAGGTCGCTTGTCACCAACTCGTCGTAGATCCGGCCGCTAGAACCATAGTATAAGTAGGCGTAGGCAGTCTCCTGAAAAAGAGGAGGCTGCTGAAAAAGACCTCTTAGAGGCAAATTTTATTTCTGAGGCCAAGTACTCAACTTGGCTCTCCAATGTTGTACTCGTTAAAAAATCTAATGGAAAATGGAGAATGTGCGTTGATTATACTGATCTTAATCGGGCATGCCCCAAAGATGCTTTTCCTTTACCTAACATTGATATGATGGTCGACAACTCGGTCGGTTATAAAATGTTATCGTTCATGGATGCATATTCTGCTTACAATCAGATACCCATGGCGATGAGCGACAAGCGATGCACGACCTTCATGACAGCCTCGGGAAACTATTACTACAACGTAATGCCCTTTGGACTGAAGAACACGGACGCCACTTATCAACGGATGATGAACAAAGTCTTTCGCAGGGAGATCAACGATTTGCTCAAGGTCTATATGGATGACATGATCATCAAGTCTCACGCTGAAACCGATCACGCCATGCATCTAAAGATGGTGTTCGACCAAGCTCGACGGTGTCAGATGCGGTTGAACCCGGAGAAATGCACCTTTGGTGTCAAAGCGGGCAAATTCCTGAGTTTCTACCTAACCGAGTGGGGAATCGAAGCAAACCCCGACAAATGTCGGGCATTTTTCGAGCTGCCCATACCCAGCTCCAAAAAATCCATTCAAATCCTAAACGACATCTATTTCCGCTTCGCCAAATCACCATCATTTTCAAACTTTTGCGGAAAGGCCCGACCTTTGAGTGGAGAAAGGAGTGCGAACACGCCCTCCTGCACCTCAAATGGGCACTTTCCCAGCCACCAGTGTTGTCACGATCACAAAAAGGGGGAAACCCTATACACTTAGCAGTCTCGAACGAAGTTGTGAGCGAAGTCGTCATTCGAAACAAAAGAGGGACAAAAGCTCGTCTACTTTAGAAGCAAGGCTTTGCAAGGGTCCGAGACCAGATATCAACAAATTGAAAAAGTCGCATTAGCCCTCGTCACTACGGCGAGGAGAGTTCGGTACTATTCCTCGCCCATATTATCATCTTGAGAACCGAGCAGTCCATAAAGCAACTCTTAGCCCGACCAGACATGGCCGGGCGAATGCTCAAATGGTCCCTCGAGCTCTCAGAATTCGAAATCCATTACGAGGGTCGGAAGGCCCTAAAAGCACAAGCGCTGAATGATTTCGTCGCCGAAATGACCGCCCACGAGCTGTCTCCAAGCGGAGACAAGAGGTGGACTATTTTCGTCGACGGGGCATCAAGCTCAACAGGGAGTGGGGCGGGAATCCTCCTCGAAAACGAAGAGGGGGTCGTCATCGAGCATTCCCTCACCCTCGCATTCCTGACGTCGAATAATCAGCCAAATACGAAGCGTTACTCGTTGGGTTACGACTGGTCGAGGATTTGGGCCACGAGAGATCCAAGTTTTTACGGACTCCCAACTTGTCGCATCACAAGTCCTCGGAGATTACCAGACAAAAAATGATAACCTCACTGAGTACCTCAACCTTCTAAAGGAAAAAATGAGAAATTTCAACCGAGCAGAAATCAAGCACGTTCCCCGGGAGAAAAATATCTGAGCCGATATCTTGTCAAAACTTGCAAGCACCAAAAAAGAAAGGTGGGAATAAATTCGTAATCCAAGAGTCCCTGCCCCGGCCAAGCATTGAGAAGTCCACGACGTTGCTCTACATACACGCCATCAAGGATGCAAACTGTTGGATGACCCCAATATTGAACTACTTAACCAAGGGAGAACTCCCCGCGGATAAGAAGAAAGAAGCCGCTACCAAACGCCGAGCATGTTCCTACATCGTCCTCGAACAACGCTTGTATCAACGGGGATTCTTCATCCCCCTCCTAAAGTGCATCGAGGAGTCCAAAGTATCCGGCGTATTGCACGAGATACACTAGGGCATCAACGCCTAACACTTGGGAGCACGTAAAGAAGTGCGAAAAGTGCCAGCGCCACGCGGACATGCATGTCGCTCCACCCCACGAACTCACCACGCTCACCTCCCTGTGGCCTTTCAGTTGGTGGGGAATGGACATTCTCGGGCCATTCACATAAGAATCATACCAAAATAAATACCTTATTGTGGTCGTCGACTAATTCACAAAATGGATAGAGGCCGAAGCCCTCGCCAATATCACCTTCTTTAACATCCTCTGTTTCTACAAACGAAACGTTCTTGCCCGCTTCGGCATCCCGCAAGCACTCGTGACGGACAACGGGACATAGATTACCGACCAGAATTTTCGTAGTTTCATCGCACGGTTAGGCACAAAGCAACACTTCACCTCGGTCGAGCATCCCCAGATAAACGGCCAGGCCGAAGCCGCCAACATGGTCCTATTACGAGGACTCAAACAACGACTAGGTGAAGCCAAAAAGAGATGGGTCGAAGAACTGCACAGTGTACTGTGGGCTTATCGCACAACCCCTCATTCGACCACCGGTGAATCTCCTTTCCAACTAACATACGGAACAGAAGTGGTCATTCCCATGGAAATCAGGGAGCCGTCGCGACGCACCGAATTCCCGTTGGACGAGAAAACAAACGACGAAGCACTGCGCGAGGAGCTAGACTTGGTCGACGAAATCCTATCATGGGAAACTCTCCGAGAGGCCCAACTAAAACAACAAATTACTTTACGCGACGACACCAAAGTCATCAAGCGGGAGTTTGGAGTTGGCAGCCTTGTCCTCCGAAGGAATCAAAAGGAATCTCGGGAAGGAAGCGGCCAATTGGGGCCCATACGCATCTGGAAGAAGCGGGCATATTATTTAGAAAATCTAGCCGGAGTACAACTCCCTCGATCTTGGAACGCTACGAAGCTAAAACAATACTACAATTAAGTCCCCTAAATCACACATCTGGGAACTTAGCGGTCGACGAGTCACCCCCACCCGGGGAAGCAGCTCGACCTTGGGCCGTAGAATGGTACTATTGCGCACCCAAAACTTGAACGAACAAAGGGTCCCTCGAAAATCCTCGAGTAGAGATCCCCTGCACGACACAAGTACCTTGACCAAGACCTGCGGGCAATGAAGTACCTATGGCAGGATGTTCGGCTCGCGATAGACAGTCCACGCCCCGACGCCAGAGTCCCAAACGCGACTACGACCTCGCTTGACAGCCTCTGAGGCCTCCTTTGCAGCATGTGCGCTAAGAACAATAACAAGGTCGAGCAGGTAGATAAAATAACAACATAAATACTAAAACGATTGTATACAAATATGAAGTCGACCAGCAAGGCCGACAAAATATTACAAACGGGCTCAGACCCAATGTTAAATGTACAAAGCAGATAAAAAATGGCGCGCAAGCCAGAAAAACAAGGACACGTAAGTCCCACAAGCTTCGCAGACAACCTCCTAAACTTTCGGGGGAGACTTGATCTTCCTGTCGACCACTCAATCGAAGGGACCAATCTCGACGGTTACGAGGTCCACATCAGGGTTAACCACTTGCATTTGTTGGACGGCTTGATTGAACTCAAAGGATAGCGCCTCCATGGTGTCATCCTCGAGAACCCGAATCCGGCCGATCAGGTCTTCCCTCGAAGAGAGCATCTGCTCGTCTGCAGACTCGTCCTTAGCGGGGGCCATCTCCTCCTCTATCTCATTCACACGGGCAATCAGCTGCTTATTTTCTTCGATTAAGGGGTCCACCTGCAACCTCAGATTGTTTAGCTCCTTAGCCAGTTGCACGTTTCTGTCATGTTTCCCCCAAAGCTTTAGAAGCTCGTTGTAATATTCCCTATTTTGCACCTCCAATTCAGTCACTCTGGCACGAGCCTCGTTGACGGTAGCTTTGGAGGAGGAGGCGCCATCGTCCAACGTCAATACGGTCTCAAGCACCCTTTGACAGCGGCCACGTCGACATTAAGGGCTTTCTTCCGGGCCCTCCTGTCACACCCGAGGATGGCCTCCCTTTCGGCCTCGTGCACCCCCAGGGAGTTCACGTCAAAGATGTGCCTGTTGCCATAGCACGGGGGCAGCACGAAGGTCTCCCCAGTGGCAATCGACGTCCCCGAAACTCCCTTTTCCAAACGCTCCGCCTTGCCTTTTCAGTGGTTGCTCGGGAGAAGACGAGGGGAAAGAATAGATTCGGCCGCTTGGTCGACCTTCCTCGCCTGCTCTTGAAGCTCTGCAATGCGATCCTTGGCTGATCCTCGTGAGGATTTTTGGCTCAAATTCAACATGCGTTCCTCCATGGCCGCCATTCGAGTTGCAAACAAAAAAAATAAAGTATTAGAAAACAGACGCGTAATCAAAACAGACGGCGACCGCCAACGACCCCCGAAGAAATTACCTAGGAGTTTTTACGCGTCTAGATCCGATGGGCAGTCAAGCAAGGCCTTGGTGTTAATGTAACGACGGGCGATCTCAATCTCCCCGTGAGCATCTAGGAGGACGTTTCCCTCCCGATCCACGCAGATGGCCAGGCAGAAACCCTTGACGTAATTCTCCAGCTTCTCATACGAGAGCTGATCTTGCAAGTCCAACTTCTCATGCTTCACGGAGTAGAAGTATGCTCCCCGATTATAATGTTTCCGTTCCCATTCCAACGGGAACCTTGCCTTCAGCCTCTCCCCCTCTTTCCCATCCTCATGGACCTCCACAGATCGAACGAAGAGCGTGTCTTCGGCCTCCCTAGTAAGAGGCTTCACCACATAAAAGCTCTTCTTGAAGTCTGGAACAGACTCCAAGTACGGTCGAAACAGCTTCCCAGACTTCTTCAAGGACACCCATGCGCACTTGTCACCGACCATCTACCGCTGAAGATGGAAGATACATAAGAAAAGGGGCAGAGTGGCCTCAATATCGTGGTACCGACAGACGAGCTCGAAAACCCTCATGAAAGCTAGGGTGTTTGGGTGAAGCTGCGAAAGGGCCAAGTCCAACCACGTGAACACCCCAGACTGGAAGCTCGTGAAAGGCATATGGATCCCCTCCTCCCGGAAGGCAAACTCATACATCGGGAACCATCGACGTATAAGAAGAGCATATCCTTCTGCTCTTAATAGGGATTTAGAGCGCCCACGAAGGTTCCATACCCTCGTCCAGGTCCTGTATAATGTTGAAAGTCGAGGAGGGGTCAACGACAAAGTCATAGCGGAAATACCGCGGCTCGGGCGCAACCCACGAGAGGTCTGCAACTAGACGAATTCGTCGGAGATTGCTTGTGCCTTCCCTGTGTGGATTTTCAGGCGGTTGGACCCCGACACCTAAAAAGCAACGAAATAAAAGTGAATTCAACGTCAATCAAATCCATCCTTCCACCACAAGTCAAGTGAAAGGGCGAGATGCTCGGAATCGCCCGGTCTCAACCCTTCAGCCCCTCGGGCCGATCAGACGGGCGAATAGAATCCCCAAGATATCTATACGCTTCCCCACAGCACTCATAAAAACACTCACGGTGTTTATACATCCTTCCATGAAATTCATAGACAATGCCCACGACACTCGCATATCCCCTCGAGAGGCTCATAATTATGCCCGCGAGATTCTTAAATCCCTCGAGATATTCATACACCTCCCCGGGACATTCATGGCTTTCCTCGCGTAACTCATATTTTTCCCCGGGATATTCATGGCTTTCCTCGTGGCAATCACATAATTCCCCAGGGTACTCAAGGTTATCCATGCGCTACTCACGACTTTCCTCGAGATATCCATAATCGTCACCGCGAGATTCATAAATTTCCCCGACAGTTTTATCCCAAAACCCAAATCTAGGGAAAAAATACAAAGAGTTCGAGGGATATTTACCTGCGTTGTTGGAATTGGTAGACATCATTTAGGAGTATGTTGGATATTCTTTGAGGTTCTTGAAGCTTCGCGTGGAGGGGTCTGAAATCCAAGACTGATGAACTAAGTGAAGAATGCCAAATGAAACCATAAGAGCCCCTTTTTATAGCCAAAATCTCCTTGGGCATGCGAAGGGTCACACCCTATGTAGCTCCGCACACCTCCCCAAGCAAGACACGTGGCCTGAGGGTTAACACGTGTCAGCCCTGAGCTGGCGTATGAAGCCATGCGGGCCGATCACGGTCAGATCTCCGTCTCCCATTACCCCCGTGGTGAGAAGGCAAATCCGTGCCCGCGGTTTTTCATCCCGACAGTAGGGAGCAAATACGAATCCGTGCCTGGAGTTATCCAACTGTCCAACTCAATCACGTCTCACGCCTTGGGCAAACAGATATCCCCGAGGGAGGTGCCATGGCAGCAGGGTCCCCTACGGGCGACTCCTCGACTCAAAGTCATCTCTCTCTCCGCGAACAAAGACTTGGGGGGCTCTTGTTCTAGACCGGCCCACTACCAGTGAGGCCCAATCTAAGCGTAGATTCGAAGGCTCATCTGCCCATAACGGGTAGAGGTCTCCTCATGTGCACGTTAGGGCCACGTGGACAACAGTTACTTAACCATCATCTGCCCTCCGAGAATACCGGGTCAAGCACCCTACGTATCCCGAAACATAACTTTCACCTAATCTCCGAGAATGTCGGGTCAAACACCCCGCATATCACGGAGCGAAAAACTAGGGAGGAGGCCACGTGCTGGACTCCTTGCTCACGTAAACCCTGGAAGTCCCTTAGTGGGTCTGGATAAACTACCCACTAACTAGACCTTGGCCCAACGCTAGGGGTTTATAAATACCCTCTCATTCTAGAGGATCAGGTAACACATTCATTCTCTCCTTTTAATTCCTTGCTCTCTCTCTCTCTCTCTCTCTCTCTCTCTCTTAATCATACTTACTTTGGCATCAAAGTATCTTGTAGGTACCCCCCATCTCCTTCAACCACCGTTGCAGCCTGGGCCTTGACGAACCTTCTGGTCAAGTACGATCACATGTTATGACAAATTACATGTGTACAAAATTTGCCTCAAATCAATAACAAAATCCGTTATGATGTAGCATTACTACTGCTTGTGTTTATGGTGTTACAATTAGGTACCTGGATCCAAGATAAGTCTATATTGTTGACCATATTTGTGAAGGGTATCAAAAAAATTTCTCATTTTCTCTACCGGAAACTTAACAGGATCGAGTGTGAAATTCTTATATTCATCCATGTAATCATTATATGTCCACATAACTTCAAGAGGTATATGAGCTTTCGCATAGTTGGTTACCATGCCTTGGAGAACACTTACATTCTTGTACCCTATCGACACTGATGAAAACCTTCACAAAGAGTTAAACACAGAAAATACGTAAATTCAAACAAATGACAAAACACAAACGACAATGACATTTGAGCAACTTTTCTTACAGTGAGATTTGAGCAATTTTTCTTACAGTGATATTTGAGCAATTTTTCATGTTTGACACTGAGATTTGAGCAATTTTTCATGTTCCACAGTGAGATTTGAGAAATTTTTCTTACCTCTAACCAAGTCTCCAGATCTGTAAAAAACCAAACTAACAATAACACATCAAAAATGGTTTCCGAAAATGATTTTGAGATGAGTGAGAACATTATCTTCTGTTTCCCATCGACGTCGATGTTCAGCACACACACAATATGTAGAAATTCTTCATTTGCCACAAAAGACTATATCACACATAACAAAAAAAACTACAAAATAAGTGGTTATGTAGAAACATCGGACATCAAAAGATGAAGTCGAGATCAGAAACATACCATTTTTCTCCTAGCCGCGAAGGATTTGTTGAAGATGGATGGTTGTCGACGAGGTTGTGTGTATCTGCAACCAGATTTATCAAAATCAAAATAAAAGGAAAACGAAAATTCAGTAACCCAAATGGAAGAGAGAATCAGCAACATACATGTTATCGGGGTGATTTGCGAAGAACTGAGATTGAAGAGAACGAAACTTTTCGGCTTTGGCGGATAAAGCTGATTCATCTTCTTGCTTGAACGGTTTGCGACGGTCGGGAGGTGTGTTCTAGGTTTTTTTGTTCTGTCATTTTTATAGTTTGAGGAAAGAGAAGAGAGAAGAGGGAATGATAATTTGAATCGTGAAGAGAAAGTGATGTTTCTAACTGAAAGTCTTCATATCATATGTTAGAGGAAAAAATAATAAATTAATTTAGTCCAATTAAATTGAAATATATGTCGAATGAATAGGTAGTTTGTAAGGGTTAATTTGTTAATTACTTTGTTGTCCATTTTGAAGTGTAAATTTTTTTGAAGGGAAGGATTTTTTGGGTAGTTTTGCCAATTGATTAGTAAAGGCTTGATATTAGATAGTAGAAGGCTTGATAGTAGATAGTAGACTACACGATAGTATAATATTTATACATAGGCAAACTAATAAGATTATTTATAGAATTATAGTGTTGCAAAAATATTCCATCATTATATCTTGACAACCTTCATAATTTTTAGAGATAATAGCTATTTAACCTCTATAATATATGTCAGTTTTTTGATGTACCCTCTTTAAGGCAAATATATTTGATCATTCATTGAAATATTAAAATTCTTAGCCTTTTATTTTTGAAGTGAAAAAGTTACCTGATTTTTTTTTATTTACTCCCTAATTTTTACTAGGGGTACATAAAAATTATAGAAAAATAATAATAAAAAATATTTTTAAAGTAAATTAAAATTTGTCTATATTATGTGGGAATAAATAACTATTAACCTTAATTTTTTTTTATATTCCATTTTGTATTGCTTCCTTCATAATTTTAATAAAATAAAGTAAAATATATTTCCCTCAAAGAAAATAAATATTAAACCCAAAAAAATAACAAATCTGATATTGATTCTTGACCACCTCCACTTCAATTTCTCTTAAGTTTTTGCCTTTTAATTTTTATCTTCTTTCGCTTTTGATAGTCCCACCCCACTTGCACCCTCTTTACTTTTGTAACACTTCCTTCTTAACTCTTAGCACCCTTTGTGCTGTTCTTTTAATCTATTGCATTTGCCTTTTTTTTTTTATAAAAAAAACACTTCCAAAATTTGTGCCATTTTTGTAATTAAAAAAAAACTGTAACAAGATGCATTCCACTTCAACTGGCCAATAACTTATCTCCACGTGTGCATTGTGCCACTTGGCATCCCATTTGCGCCATTTTCAATTCAGCTTGAGCTTTCACAATTGGCTCCACCACCTTCTTCCTCCGTTTCTCCGATGACGAAGAAGACAACTCCGATGCCGAAAATCGCTTCGAAGATATTCTAACCGGGTCGGGCTCACCCGAATTAACCCGATCCGGAAAATTCAACATAGCCCGCGAGCCACGCATCCTGTACGCAGCTCGATCATAAGCCAAAGCCGCATCCTCAGCCGTTTCAAATGTCCCAAGCCAAGCCCGTGCCCCATTTTTAGCCGGGTCACGAATCTCCGCCGCAAACTTCCCCCACGGCCGTCGCCTCACTCCCCGGTAATGCTTACCCTTCGCCGGAGCAGGAACAACATTCTCAGACTTAGTCCCTACAATCGGAAAAACATCCGATTCTGATTTCTCTATCTCCGGCGGCATGAAACACGAAGAAAAACTCTCCGGTGAAGCTCCGTCGAGAGATGGAACCCACCCAACATTAACAGCATCACGAAGTACACCGTAAAGTAGCATATCCTCTGAATCATCTTCTTTGAGAGGAAGTTCTCCCCAATTTTCACTCATACATGGGTACAATTTGTTGAAACTGAAGCTCCGACAAAAAACTGGAACATTAGACGAAGCTCCGAATGTAAAAACATCGGAATCTCCGAGCAATTGAAGCCTAATAGAATCTAGAAGAGCCACATCGGATTCATAAACATTCTCTCCGTACATGTCGTGTTTTTTTTTTTTTTTGTCTTTCAAATAAGTACTAGAAAATTTAGAATTTGATTTTTGAGTGAATAAAAAAATGGTAGTGAATTGAATATTCGAATTGGATAGGAAAAGGGTATTTATAAAGATTCATGAATTTAGAAATTAGAATTGTCAACAAGACTTTGAAAATTATTCTCATTATGCAAAAAACGATTTTGTGATTTAGTTGATGAAAATTTAATAAATTTCTATGGTAATGGTCTCGTTCTTTGCTTCTTGGAAGGTTCTCATTAGCAAATTGTGAGATGCTAATTGGTTAGATTTAATCATGTGCTTAATTTTTCTAGTAAGATGTTTTATTCTTGTGACGTGATTTGTCTGACGAGAATATGGGCGTGCGCAAGTTGCACGTCTCCTTGTCTTGTCTTGTCTTAGCTTAGTTTTGCTACATAGAAGAGTCATACTATTAACAATAGCCAAGAAAGTTCCTTCCTTCTTCGCCAAGGATTTTTTTTTGTGCTACTACTAAATTTCGATTTTGGTTTATTAAAATTTGTTTTTTTTGCTCATTATAATTTGGTTAGTGTCGAGTGGTGGATCTAGAACCAAGATTAAGGTAGAAACTAGTAATTGTTATGGTTAGATATTTTGTGAGGTTATTATATATTATCGACGAAATAATGTGATCAAGACATGTTTGTTTAGTATTTATTGAAAAATATGATTGAATTTTGTTTGCTAATTAATATGAACAACGCATAACAATCTTCACTGAATTGAAAATATCAAGTACAAGAACTACTTATAGTTGAGGGAGAGCATATAATGTATATGATCTAAGTATGGATGGATTGGATTAGAATCTATAACAAATTCCTAACGGTCAATTTGTTAGTAATGGAAATCTTTTATAACAACTAACTAACATTTTATTTGAGGAAAGCTTGCATAACAAGTTAAGTTAGTTATTGATTTAGCTAACGTGTTAATTGATTTATTATCTCATTGTATCTTATCTTTATATAAATGGTAGAATGAACGTTGATTATCTCGAACCGGACTATACCGTTGGTGATAAGTAAAAAATTCAACAATTTAGTCTTTAGAAGACACATGCAACAATTTAAGTAAACCAACTTGAAAATTTTCTTGACCAATATGACAGTCAATTTCTAGATGCTTGATGATGAGACACATGGATTGCAACTATGTGGATAACACTCAAATTGTCGCAATAGAGAACTAGTAATTTGGTTGATGTCTTTAAGTAGGTATATAAGCCAACATGACTCATAACTTGTTGCAGCTAAAGTGTGATATTCAACTTCTAATGAAGACCTAGATACAATCAATTGTTTCTTCGTGCGCCATGAGATGAGAGATTTTCCCACGTTATCCAGTCAAGTGGAATACTTTGTTTTTGTGATGAACCTGACATCAGATAGTTTTTCCACCTCTTCCTTTATGGTGACCCTCTTTTCCTCACCACCTTTTCGCTTCCTCTAAGCCATTGGATTGATGGAAGGGTGAATGAGGAGGAAATGACTCACCACTTTGGTGTTTATTCCTAACATGTCAGGCAAAGCCCATTCGAGCAAGTCAATGTTCTTAATGAGTTAGTCAACTACTTTCATTTCCTTCTCTATGGATAAAAATGTAGTTATCTTCGTCACCTGATGGGTGTGAGGACCTACTTTGACCTCCTTCAAATCCCCATGTTGAGAACCATTGTACTAATAAAAAAGTTATAGGTGTGCATGTTCCCCCTACAAGGGTTGGGAGACTCAGAGGCCTTAGTATGTTTATAACATGATTGTGTAGTAAGAGATTTCCTGCGGCGGCGAGAAGTCCTGCACAATGTGTTTTTATTTAATTATATAAAGTTGCTCAGGTGAGGGGAGAGGCCCTACTGATGACCGATGATGCTTGTTAGAAAGTGTACAATTATCGATGGTCTTATGATAATACCATAATGAATGTTGCGCTCTTTAGGGTATAAAGAATGTGTATTACCGGAGGCCTGCATGTTCTCCTTGAGATAAGATGTATTTATAAAGGTCTCTAGGACCCAGGGTTTCCTCGGAAAGGGCCACCACCCACCTAGTCAATAGTGGACAATTGAACCCCTATTTCCAAGGGAGCCATGGATCATCTAGTGACCTTAACTTTCTCTCTTTTCAAGAAACATGATATCCCACATTTCCCATGTAGGGACCACGAGATATCTCTCTTCAGGCGACCTTCTATTGTCGTCTCTTCTAGGACGGTCGAAGGGCACCGCCTTATGGGAGACCTTTTTCAAATATAACACTATAGGAAACAAAGGATACCATTAAAAGATCCAACCCTGGTCATTAGTAAGTTTTATAATTCATTTTCTATTGTAAAAGCTATTAATCCTTTAAAGATGGGTGACTACTTCTCTTAAATTAGGTTCCCTCTATATGATTATACCCTAAACTTATGATCTATGTAATTCTCGTGATTGTCTCTATAATGAATTTATGTTTTATGATTATATAGCTTTATTTGAGTTTAATGCTTTCTCATATCTATTAATTTGAAAGAAGTGATTTAGATGGCAACTGAGACTTAGCGGTAAATTACACATTCGATTGGTAATATTAAAATATTAAATTGTAGTTAGTGTTGCAATAGAAATAATTTCGACAAATAATCTAGTTTTATGCATTATGAAACTTTTGTCAACTAAGATTAAAAACTCTCAGATGTTATGGGTCACTTTTAGAGAAACGAACATCCTTACTATTAAAGACTTTTAGATGTTAGGAGGTTATGTATCAGTGTTTTGTGAAAGATGTTTAGAAGTCTTCAAGTGAGATTTTTAATTCTCTGTTGAGAGTTATGTTTCCAATCCTAATTAAATCGTGTTCTTTAGCATAAATATAAAAAAAATAATCATTTTCTATAGAATTACAGTAAATCGAGTTTTTTTAATGGAAATATAGTAAATTGAGTTTTTTTTTGCAGAAATATAGTAAATCAAGTTTATTGTGGAAATTATGGCAAATCAATTTTTTTTTACTAAAATACAGTAAATATGCATTTTTTAAAGAAATAAAATAAATCGAGTTTTTTTTATGGAAATACAGTAAAACGAGTTTTTTAAGGAAATACAGAAAATCAAGTTTTTTTTACTGAAATACAGTTAAACTAGTTTTTTTTATAGAAAATACAGTAAATCGAGATGTTTTGAGGTTAAACAGAAAATTGAATTTTTGGCAGAAATACAAAAAAATGATTTTTTTATGGAAATACAGTTAATCGAGTTTTTGGTGGAAATACAGTAAATCTAGTTTATTGTGGAAATTATAGTAAATCAGGGTTTTCACGGAAATATAGTCAATCGAGTTTTTTGTACAATTACAGTAGATTAAGTTTTTGCGAAAATACAGTAAATCGAGTTTTTATATGGAAATTCAATAAATTGAGTTTATTGCGGAAATACAGTAAATCAAGTTTAATGCATAAATACAAGCATTTTTTTTTTTTACAGAAATTCAGTAAATCGAGTTTTTCCGAAAACACAATAATTCAAGTTTGTTTTGCAAAATACAGTAAATTGAGTTTTCCCAAAAATTAGAAAGCCGAAAAGTAATATGGTCCGAGCAATTTACGGGTATCGGATTCGATCGGTTCGATTCATTGATCCATTAATTAATGTTAGAATATTTTATATTCATTTGGAGATAAGAGATATTATAAGATATTTATGAGATATATTTTGGATTTGTTGGATTTTAGCAATTATAAATATGTATCTCTTCTGTTATTACAGAGTGTGACAATCTTAGAGTTTACACCAAGAAAGAAGAGCAAGAGTTTAAGGGTATATCATATGGTTTTGGCTATGCTCAAAGGAAACCTTAGAAAGGCAAGGGTTTTGGAAACCTTTGGAGTTATCTAAGGTTATTGGGAGTTGGGAAACCCTTGTTTACACATTGGATTTAAAGGTTATTGGGAATTGGGAAACTCTTATTTGCACATTGAATTTGAGTTATTCATATATTGAAGGTTGAAGAGGTTGGTGAGTTATTCACATATTGAAGGTTGAAGAGGTTGAGAAACACTTGGGTAGAAAATATGGTAATTCTTGGGCACCTTCAGGGTTGTTCTTGGGAACCTAAAGGCGAAGACTATTCTCTTTTAACTCATTTGTAATCTCTTGTAAAAACTTTCTGAGTATAGTGAATTGGAGAGCTGCTATCTACCCAGAGTAGATCGTTTAATCGAACTGGGTAAACAGACTTTCGTCGTTTTCTCGTCTTATTCTGTTATACTATTTGTGTACGAATTATTAGTGTCGAAAACTATTTATTTTGGTTGCTACTATTCTCTGACTCGCAAATTGATATTGAATTTTGTCGTAATTAACAACAAGATTCACAATATTGTTAATGGACTAATGGATTATTTTGATTCGTCCATTAACAATTCAATTCATATTTGTCAAATTCATCCATTTTGCCACATATATATATATATATATATATATATATATATATATATATATATATATATATATATATATATATATATATATATATATATATATATATATATATAATCATAGAATATGATTTAGTATATTATTAGTGATGTTAAAATTTAGGTTTAGATTATATAACACCAGAGTTAATCTTTGTTCGCCGTGTTTCATTCTCACATGTGGGTTAATACAATCCTTTCACAACACCTAACATATTGTCTATATTTTTCAATATGTAGTAGAATGCATGATTACAAATATTAATCTCCCAACCTTATAAATTTTGCTCTTTATGAATCAATTATTTCACTTACTATTGTAATCAAGCAAACCTTTAATTTTTAAGTCTTAAGTTTTGATCTTTGTTTTTTCAATATTGATCAATTGTAATCTAATCCTCTCTTGAACCCTTCCTTGAGTTTTCACCTTGATTTATTTCCCTTATTTAAATCTTTATGAATGCTTATTAGTCAAGGAATGATCGTCTACCTTTTGCAGCGCAAAAGCGTTGCTTATTTTTAATGAATTGATCAAAGCATTACACAAATGAGAATATCCAAACTCAATCCACAAAAAATATAATAAGATGAATTTCTATCTATCGTTCTAAGTGAAATTGAACAAAATCATAGAGAGGGCGGATTTCATAATCCTAATTAGGCTAAGTGTTTTTTTTAAAATGTCATTGATCACCTCAACACAAGTATTTTGTTCATATAACCAGTTAAGTGAAACATAGATTATGAATTCTAAGGAGGGAGCATTTACGGGACACACCTTTGTGAGAGAACACAACATATCCACCTAAAACCTTAAGGTGATAGGTTTGTGGGTTCTCTACCAATATGGGACTTCTTCCCCACACTTGATTCTCAACACTTACCACTAAATCATAAATGAATCACATTCATTTATTTAATCTTTCTTCTATATATAGTTATGTGTGATCCTGTAGGTTCTCGTAACATTTAAAATAATAAAAAATAAGTTTTTTAGTATTATAATGAGAGATATCCAACAACACATCATTGTTAATCAAATGACAAGAATTTAATGTGATAAACATTATCTTTCTGAGTTAATGATGTTGTGTACAATTATCTATATCAAACACAAGATATTTCACGTGCCACCTTTGTATAATTCAATACTAAATTCCATGATACCATAACACACTTCGTAACAACAAATAAACTCAATCCATGTTGACCTATTTTTAGCATGGCCACCATATATATAAAGTTATATCTGGCCAATAGGCAATAGGTATTGCACTTAAATCCTCTGCATGATTCATGGAGTACTCAATTATAACCAATTTTATATTGTCTTGTTAAAAATGTTGTTTGACCAAACTAAAGTGATCGACTCCTCATGTAGGAAACATATCAGCTTCAGATGGAAGAGTGCCAAAAATATTATGATTATGATAAAAACTTATGAAACTTTCAAAACACATTATGTAATATTTTCATAATAGGTCAATTCAATATCCTACTAATATTCATGCATATATAAAGATTAAATATCTCATATCTGTGAGATATGTTCATCCGGTTAAAGATAAAAGAGACTAACAAGAACTTGAATAAGAAAAATACAAATATAACACATATAAGAGATCGAAGAGAGGTGTAAAAACTATTACTAGAATATGAATTTTAAATTCAAAATAAATTTTTTCAGTAAAAAGATCTAGAAGTATTTGATTGATGTCATAAACTCTATTTAGACAAAAGTGAGATGCTCATATTACTTTTTTAACTTCGTAAAATATTGTGTTTCTAAGATACAATCACAACATATTAAAACTTGAAGGATTATATTATTAATTAAAAAATTAGAGAAAATAAATTATAAATGATTAAAAATAAGGGTTAATAGTCTTTTATCCCCCTGCAATAGTAAGGAGATTTGATTTACCCTCCTTTTAAAAAAAAATCTTTTCGCCCTTCAACAATAATAGATTCTATAAGAAAAAACCTTTTAGGCCATGATTCCATTTGTCATAGAAATGTGGCTTACTGGGCATAGGGAATCTGCATAGGTGGCAATCCAATATGATTTTTTATTATTTTTAAATTAATTTTATATGCCACGTGAAATTTCTTAACTTTTATATTTTTTTATATTATATTTTTCGTACGATTTATATTTTTTAAGAATTACTATTTTAATTTTTGTTAATATTTTTTATGAGTTACTATTTTAAATTATCAAAATATAACAATTGGACCTAAATCTAATTTGTTTCAATATGCAGCCCATTGATTCAATTTATTTTCAATTCAAAAGCCCTATAAATTATTGGTTTATAGACACTCAAGTTTTCTTACTACAAATCGATGTGGGACTCAAGTTATATGCATGGGAGGAAACATGTTGACACCATATGAGCACTTTCAATTAACTCTTTCAAATAACCATGTCAAGCTTCACACTGAAAACAAGTTCCTCTCACGCACCACATTACTCCATCATATTGTAACTAAAGGAGCATACCAAATAATCTGCACTAAAGAACCATACCAAATAATCTGCAATGATATTCTTTATATTTTGCCACTTCTTGTTCTTACTGAATGAAAGATTTCAAGGTAGTTTTTGTAGAGTTACTTGTTTGACACTCTATTAAATTACTTGGTTGCAATAAATTGTTTGAGTTTTAATTATATATTCTCACATGTACTTGTTGTCATGTAACTCTTTCACATTATCTTTCTTTTTTTTTTCTTTTTTTTTCTATATCACTTTTATTTCTCATTTTTCTTCTCTTTCATTTTTTCTTGTTCTTTGTTTTCGTCTGCATTTTCTTTTAATGTCATGCTTTGAACTTACTGTTAAATATGTATATTCTAATATAGGATCCTCAACCAGAAGCAAAGTCAGCAGATGCAGGCTCAAGTGGTACAGTAACCAATGCCAAACTAAGTAGCCCCGAACATGCCGAAACATCAAGTGTCAAAGTTTCAACTGACAAATACTAGAACTATGGTGTTGTAGCTGACACTATAACAATTCTTGCAGCTATAGGGTGGTACCTTAAAGGCACTTCAAAGAAGCCAGAATTACAGGATTGGAGATTTCAGATGTGGTGCTTGTTTTTTATTTCGATTTGGTTGCAACAGTTGCACAAAAATAAATAACTACACACCACTATGCTTTTATTCTATCATAAACATGAATTACTTCTTCTTCTTCTTTTGTTTACATTGTTTTACATTTATCCCTAATGTCTCTTAGCATGATGAACATCAACAGTGAAACTATAACATGTGAAATGGGAAGGATAATTTGTAATGAAAATCACATTCAGTGACATTTCAACTGAACCTATTTTATGATAGCTCTTGACAGAATCTATAATTTTTAATCAAACCAAGCTCCATTTGCAACTAACTTTCAACTTCTAATGTAACTTATATTTATTCTGAAAATTTTGCACAGGAGAGGCGGAAGAAAGAACAAGAAGATCTCTGCACCATTATTGTAAAATCTGTCCAGAATTTGTTCGACGGGTTTGTGCATGAGAGGTTGAAGAAAGAACACGAAAACCTCTGCACTATTATTGAAAAATCTGCCCTAAATTTGTCCGATAAGTTTGTGCAGGAGAGGTTGAAGAAAGAACAGGATGACTCAGTGGTGTAGGTGAAAAGGTGGCTCAGTGGTGTAGGATAAAAGTGTTTATAGAATGCTTGTAGTCCCACATCGGTTATTATAAAAGCATAATAAGTGTTTATAAATCAAACTAACATATGGACTTTCGAATTGAAAACAAATAGAGAGTATGTGGGCTGCACTTGAATCATAAATGGGCTCAGATCCATATGTGATATTTTTATAATTTATAAAAACAATTTCCAAAAACAATATTAACGAAATTAATTTAAGAAAACGAAAAATAAAAAATTAATATAAAAATGTTAAAAAATAATAATTTATTTGTATAAAAAAATAAAATGCCACATGAATTTAAAAATTATTTAAAAAATTAGAAAATATCACATGAGACTACCATCTACGAAGATTCCATTATCAAAACACGTTTATATGATCGGGAGTAGAAGATATTTAACCCTAAAAATAAAAGAAGCAAAAATGTATTTATGAATTTTTAACACAATGACATATGTTACTTGAGAACAAATATTTGAGGAGTGATTTTTACTTAAAATAAATTGATTGGATTGATTTAATTAAAATTAAATTAGAGAAAAATAAAATTCTTAATCAATATTTCTTCATTACATTTACAATTTAATTAATTTTGACAGTAAAATGTTATAAAGTTGTTTACTGATGATAAACTATAAAGGTTAATTTTACCCTTTTAAATATAACAATATTTTTTATTTTCACTTTAATTACGTTGAGTCAATTTAAGGCGAGATGAACATTACATTTCGCTCTCTTCTATTTATGTTATGTTAAACTATATACAAAACTAATTACTATTATTTATTATCAAATACCTTATATAAATTGTAACACTAGTTTTAAAGTATTATTAAATTTTAAAACTAAATGCTAGTCGATGAAAATGTTGTTTTTTGTTTTTTTATGTATTTGAAAATGTTGTTGTAGTATCTTAAACTTACTAATTTAGCTTATAGTTATTACCAGAATTTAGATTACTATTAAAATACGAGGTTAAGATTTTGAAGTTAAATTTTCTTGTTTGTTTTTATTAAAAAGTTTTTTTCCAGGTAGAAACACTCAATAAACCATAGCTTTTCAAAACAACTCTAACTAACTGAAGTTTACATATATAATCATTTTCTTATACTTCTAGTTCTACAGTCTAAACCAACAAACATTTTATTATCTCATATCGCTTTTTTCAGTCATTTGAAGTTTCTCAAAAATATTTGTACTACATCATGATATCTAAGGGTACGAATTCTATCTTACAACATTCTCTTTTGGCCATTGTTATTGTAATATTTTTTACTCCAGAGTATTGTTTTGCCACAAAATCCAAGTTCTTGGGATTGAAAATGAATGTGATTGATCAATGTTGGAGACCAAATCCTGAATGGAGAAAATATAGACAACAACTTGCGACTTGTTCTCTGGGTTATGTTGGAAAGATGACAAACAACATTGGTAAGGGTCTCATCCATTATAAAGTTATTGATCCAAATGATGACCCCATAAATCCTAAACCTGGTACGTTGAGATATGGAGCTTCTGTAATTCAAGGAAAAGTTTGGATCACCTTCCAAAAAGATATGAATATTATACTACTGAAACCTCTTCTCGTTAGTAGCTTCACCACCATTGATGGTCGTGGAGTTGACGTGCATATTGCTAATAATGCATGCTTGATGATATTCAAGGTAATCACTAAATGCAATTAACTAAACTTTAAAAAACACAACTACAAAAAAAATTATAATTAGTGCAAAACATGAAATTTATGTTTTTGCTCACGTGATTTTCCTCCATTATTGTAGCTTTTTTAAGTGTGAATTTTATTTCATAATTAGTAAACAATTTATAATACTTTCTAGGCCACCAACATAATCATTCATAGCATTAAAATCCATCATTGTAAAGCTCAAGCCTCAGGGATGGTGATGGGTCCAAATGGAAAGGTAATTCATCTGGGTCAAGTAGATGGAGATGCAATTAGACTGGTCACCGCTTCAAAAATTTGGATTGATCATAATACACTTTATGATTGTGAAGATGGTCTTCTTGATGTCACACGAGGTTCTACTGATGTGACTATTTCGAATAATTGGTTTAGAGAACAAGATAAGGTTATGCTTCTTGGACATGATGATGGATATGTTAGGGATTTAAACATGAAGGTTACTATGGTGTACAATCATTTTGGACCTAATTGTAACCAACGGATGCCAAGGTAAACTTATCATTTGATTATAATTATTTGCAAAAGACTTTAAAGTTAAACTGTATACAAATGTAAATTTTAGAAAATATTGATTATTTTAATTGGTAAAATAAAATTGCAGAATTCGTCATGGATATGCACATGTAGCCAACAATCTTTATTTGGGTTGGATGCAATATGCCATTGGTGGAAGCATGGGGCCTAGCCTAAAAAGTGAAGCTAATCTCTTCATAGCACCAAAAATTGGGAGTAAAGAGGTAATTAAATTTAATAACTTGAGTTCAAATATTAACATCTATAAAATTAAATCATTTTGTTTTCCTAAAATGTTTTTTTTACATATTTTTACCAATCATTTTACTAATTATATAATGTGTGTAGGTAACATGGAGAAAAACTGGTCTTACCAATAAGGACAAATGGGAATTTCATTCAGTAGGAGATGAATTTGAAAATGGAGCCTCATTTAAAGTAACAAAAGGAGGGCGTGTGCCAAAGCCAAATTATAGCAAAGAACAAAGTTTTAAAGTCAATGATGTCAAATCAGTTAGATCATTGACACAATCATCGGGTGCATTTCGATGTAGTAGGACCTCTATATGCTAAAAGAAAAATAGAATAGTGATTTTGAAGAAAAGTGTGCGCCACTAGATGAAATTTAAAAAAAAAGGAGGATTCTATTACTACAATGTGGAAACTCCATTGTATTACAAATTTATATTATTGATTTTTGTAATTTAAATACACGAGTATGTATATTATTGTTGTTGAATTGAAAAAGTTAGTTGATGTGTCACATAATAGGGTCTTCGTTGTGATTCTATTATCCCAAAACACATAAAAAGTGGATGGCCCCGATTGATAGAAACTGATACTATATTGAACCGAACACATTCTTATAAAGCCAACTTGTAAGATGATGATTGCTCTCACATATAAACTCATTTTTAGCCATTTTTCATCCAATGTGAGACTCTTAACACATTTCAGCACGCTAATGACTAAACATATAGAGCATGATCCTACTACCCTAGTGGAAAACTGATAGCAATTGGCTGAATGAATCTTAGATTGACTTTGATATCATCTTATAAGTTTTACACAATTATTCAACAACCATTCAAAGAGAATTCACGCTGTCTGTACAAACAACTCACAACTTCTAACAGCTTGCAAAATCCATTCTAAAAGTAAACTTTTTGCAAGTACAAAGAACTATCTTTTGTAAATTAGTTTACTGTTTATAGAGCTTAATTTTTGTGTAAACTTCACTTAGTGAAGAACAGCTTTTCTAGAAGCATTATTGTACACAGTCAGTCAGAATTTAACATTCTGATAGTTGTTCCTTGAGAAGACCAGTTTGGGTCAAAATTCTTGAGAGGGCTAGGACTAGTTGAGTCTTAGAGGTGTTAGTCACAACGATTGATTGTGGGGTTTGTTCCTTGAGAAGACCAGTTGGGTCAGAATTCTTGAGAGGGCTAGGACTAGTGAATCTTAGAGGAAGTTAGTCACATCGGTTGGGTAGTGCACTATGTAATCATTGATTATAGTGGATTAAGTCCTCGTTGAGAGAGGCGAAATCACCTTGGCGGGTGGATTGGAGTAGTTTAAGTGTCAAATGAACTAGGATAAAAATACTTGAGTATTTTATTTGTTATTTTTGGGTAAAAGATCTAAAAGTAAGAAAAACTTATTCAACCCCGCCCCCCTTCTAAGTGTTTTTCCAAGCCTTCAGTGCGTACTGGGCAGACTTGGCTACGAAACTGGAGAGCGGGGTGAGCATGTCATTCAAGACTTGAATGGATTTCTTGGAGCTGGGTGTGGGCAGTTTGGAAAACGCCTGACATTTGTCGGGGTTTGCTTCGATTCCCTGTTCGGTGAGGTAGAAGCCCAAGAACTTGCCCGCCTTGACACCAAAGGTGCATTTCTCCGGATTGAACCACATTTAACATCGCCGGGCTTGGTCGAACACCTTTTTTAGATGTGCAATGTGATCGGTCTCTGTGCGAGATTTAATGATCATGTCGTCCATCTAAACCTCGAGCATGTCGCCGATCTCGCCGCGAAAGACCTTGTTCATCATCCGCTGGTAAGTGGCGCCCGCGTTCTTCAGCCCAAAGGGCATTACGTTGTAGTAATAGTTGCCTGAAGCTGTCATGAAGGGCGTGCATCGTTTGTCTCTCATCTCCATTGGTATCTGATTGTACCCTGAATAAGCATCCATAAATGATAATACTTTATAGTCGGCCGAGTTGTCGACCAGCATGTCAATGTTAGGTAAAGGAAAAACATCTTTGGGATATTCTCGGTTAAGATCGGTATAGTCAACACACATTCTCCATTTTCCGTTATATTTTTTGACGAGTACAACATTGGAGAGCCAAGTTGAATACTTAGCCTCGGAAATAAAATTTTCCTCTAGGAGGTCTTTTACAGCTTTTCAACAGCCTCCACTTTTTCGGGAGACTGCCTACACCTACGTTGCACTACGGCCTTAGCGGCCAGATCTATTACTAGCTAATGACAGGCGACCTTAGGGTCGAGTCCAGGCATCTCTGCGACGCTCCAGGCGAACATGTCTGCGTTGTCTCTAAGGCAGGCTTTGAGTTGCTTCCTGTCTAGGTCAGGGAGCCATGCTCCAATCTTTACGCATTTGTCGGGGTCCTCACTGAGAGAAATGAGCTTGAACTCTCCGTTTGGGATCAGGCGAAGGGGATCTTGGTCGCCGCTCTGACCTTCGACTTCTTCCTTCACAAATCTGGTGTAGAGGTCGATTGAATCCACCTTGGGGCCTTGTGGTTCTTTATTTTGGGGAGGCTCGACGTGGGGATTGTCTGGCCTGTCCCTCACGTCGTCCTGTTGGGGTCTGGGTCCATTAGGTTTTGTCCTCTAGCCGCGGCGGTGTGGCACCGTCTGGTCGCTTTGATGTCCCCGCAAATGGTGGCCATGCGTTCCCTCTTGGTGTAGAACTTTATTTTAAGGTGGACCGTTGAGGGGACGACCGTGAGTTCGGCCAGAGTGCTTCTCCCCAGGATCGTGTTGTACAACGAGTGACAGTCTACGACTAGGAAGCGCACCTTGACTTGAAGAGAAGCGGTGCCTTCGCCAAAGATGACGAACAGCTCGACATAACCCCAAGGCCTAGAGGTTGAGCCGTTGAATCCCTGCAGGTCGTACCCCACGTATGGTGATAAGTGGGATTCATTCAGTTGGAGAATGCGGAAGAGGTGACTGTACATCACATCTACAGAGCTTCCTTCGTTGACTAGAATCCGATGCACTTCAAAATTCTCCATTTTTGCCTTGACGAGGAGGGGGATGTAGAAGTTCGGTGCTCCGCCAAGAAGCTCCTCAAGGTAAAAGGTGATTGGTTCCGACCTGCCTCAGAACTGCTCGAGGGAGACTTCGTTGATTGGGGCTTTCTCGATCAACTCGTCGAACTTCCTTTTAGCAGAGTTGATTGATAATTGGTTGTCCCCCGCCGGATATGACCATGGTTGCGGGGAACCTCCCTCATCTATTGTGGGTCAATAGGGGAAGGTCCTCGTCCATGGTCTCCGGGACTTTGAAGTCCTCGAGTTTGGTTACTGAGTAGGCGATCTAGAAGGGGCCTGCATCCCCCTGTGGTCTGGTCTCGTCGTCGACCTCTTTGACTTCCTTGGTCTCTCGAGATACCTCAGGTCTCTTGTACTGCCCGAGTCTTCCACCCTTGATCAGCATTTCGATTGCGTCTTTGAGATGGACGGAATCCTCGGTAAGATGATCGTCGCTCCGATGGTACTAGCAGTATTTCGACCTGTTAGCCCCCGACTTAGGGGTGTAAGATTTGGGTGTATGACATCGTCGTGTTTAAATTCTGCGGTCGAGAATTCGGCCAAGATCCGCTCATGGGAAGTCATCAGCGGGGTGTATTCTATAAAGCGACCAAAAGGGCTGTGATGCTAGCGGGCCTCCTGAGGCTTCTCTTCCCTCCGCTTTTCACTGGAGCATCGGGAGGATCCGACTTCTTGTTGTCGGACATCGGGATATCAAGCGGAACCGGTTGATCTGTGGTTCCTCGACTCTTGAGCGTGATTTGCTGCCTCATTTTCTTCGTATGTGATGTATGCGCGTTATTTGTCGAGGAGGGCGTCGAAGGTAGCAGGGGGCTCGATCTCGACCTCTTTTCTGAAGTCTGTGTCGGGGAGGAGTCCCCTCTCGAGCAAATACCTCTTCATGTGATCATCACGGGGGACCTAGATGGCCTCCCTATTGAAATGATCGATATACTCTATGAGAGTCTCGTCTCTTCTCTGGATAATGGCCTCTAGAGAGGCTTCAGTCTTCGGGTGCCTGGGGGAGGAAGTGAAGGTGTTGGTGAACTAGGTCTTTAGGTCCCTCCAGGAGTGGATAGATTCGGGGGGCAAGCTCTTGTGCAGTCATGGCTACTTTATTCTTGAGGTAGTGAGCACCACGATGGCCCCGACCCTGGGATGAAATGTGTTGGGGGGGTTGCTCCGGCATGGTGGGGGTTTCGCCTCCGTGAGTCTTGTTCCTCTTTAGTTCCTCTGTTTGGTGTTCTTTGCGGGGATGTGAGAGGGCTCGCTTCTTAACGGGCTGTTCAGGTTGGTTTCTCCCGGGGACAGATCCCTGGCCCTTATGTCGACGGGTAGGGCTAGAAGAGTCCTCTCTTCGGGTCCTCCGCGGGAGAGCCCAAGAGCGGTGCCTGGTCGGGGAAGGAGACCATGAATCTGGTCTTCAGTGTCTCCTTGGTGAGCGGCGGGAGACTTCATGCATGTTGAGTCGCTCCCCCTGGGTGAACAACATGAGGTTTTTCTAGTTGATGGCCGCGAAGAGGGCGACGACTGTAGGATCCGCGTTGGCGGGCGATTGATTTTCTTGAAAAACAGCGGGATCGGGGACGTGTTGATGGTGCGTGTCGCCCCGGTGTGCGTCTCCCCAGTGAGAGCCTGTCGAAGAAGAGGCTGTGCGCCTGTCCCTAGGGTCAGACTCAAGGATGTTGTTGTTATTGTTGACGTTGACCAAATCAAAGAAGAGAGTGTTCTCGTTAGTGTTACCATTTGGGTCGGCCATGATGACAAAGAAGAGTGTTTTGGTCCTTAGAATGAAAAATATGGGGAAACAAGAATTCCCACAGACGACGCCACTGGTCGTACCTAATTAGAAGGATCGTTGATGGCTCAGTTGCTGCGGTTGGAGAGACATGGGGGGGTACCTGCAAGACACTTCGATGCCAAAGTAAGGAAGGGCAAGAGGAGAGAGCAAGTAAAGAGTGAATAGAGAATATAATAGAATACCTGACCCTATCTAATGAGAGTATGTTTATAACCCCCAACACTGGGTTAAGGTCTAGTTAGTGGGGTGTTTAACTAGACCCACTAAGGGACTGTCAGGGCTACGTGTGTAAGGAGTCCAGTATGTGGGCTCCTCCCTGGTTTGCCGCTCCGAGATGCAAGGGAGGTTGACCTGTTATTCTCGGAGGGCATGGCGATGGTTTAAGTAACCGTTTGCCGTATGGCCCTAATACGCACGTGGGGACTTCCCTAACGGTTATGGGCAAATGGGCCTTCAGATCCTTATGTACATTGGATTGAGCCTTAATAACAGTGGGTCAGGTGTTGGTCCAGTCCAGAACAATATATATATATATATATATATATATATATATATATATATAATTTTTCGTTTTATTTTATTTACTATATTCTGTTTTATTTTTTAATTTTTTACAAAATAAGTATTAAAAATTTAATCTATAATTTTGTTTTATAATAATAAATTAATATAAGAACCTAATTAAAAAATAACCTAATTAATCTATTAAAAAATAACATATTTTATATAAACATATAATAAAAAATCTGAGAAAACTTACGTCTTTTTCAATCTACTCCACCTTCTTCTCCTTCACCTTCTTCTCTTCAAAATCTGGATGTAAATTACCTTTTATATAAGAATAGATGAAATTTATGGGAAAAAAATTGGGATTGAAAGGTATGAGAAAGGGATTTGGGATTGAGATATTGAGGAATTAGGGATTGGAAGAGAAAATGGTTTCTAGTGAGAATTTATTTTTACGAATGGTATATGGAGAGAAGCAAAACGCTAAAGTATATAAGCCAATCAACAAAGTGAATTTCACGTCGCAACATTGCCACGTGAGATTCACATCGCAACATAACAACGGTAATATTATTTACTAAGTCTTCCTGCAATGCCTGCCAACATGTCACTTTGGATTTTCCCTCTAAATGTTGCGACGTGTTTAACACGTCACAACTAATTTTTTCAAAATTTGAATTTTCCCCCCACGTGAATGTTACAGCTTTTTCTGTTTTACTTTTTCTTTATTGTAGCGACGTGTATCCCATGTCGCAAGTGTTTTTTAAAAAACCAAAGTCTGACTCCTAATAAATTTATGTTAATAAAATTATTTAAAATTCAAAAACATGTAGTGGCGTGCTTGTCACGTTGCAACTGCCAATTGTTAGCCACGTGACATTCACGTCGCAACATTATGTCACTGGAGAGAGTTTTTCTTGTAGTGATTGTCCTCTTTGTTTGTAGGGCATGTGATTCCAATGACCATTAAGCATAAGAAGACCCTTCACACCAAAAAAGGTTAATCAGGTTGAGAGATGGTCTGACAATCCTCATAACCTTCCTCACGGCTTATTAGGCCAATGAAAAGAAAGACAGACAAAAGGGAACCCTTGTATGGACTCTCCCCTTGAAAACAATAAAACTTGCTTTGGCTGGACAAGCGGGCTCTCCCTCTCGAGGTCATCTTCTCAAGGATGCATAGCCAAAATACCCTATTGACTTGGAGGCTTTGAAATCATTGATTTGGATGGGACTCTAAAAAAGGGAAGGTTCCTTCGGCCCATTCAGTGAGCAAGGTATCATCCCTATGGGACGAGGACTTCTAAAGGCGTTCAAAATCTAACCAAATGAATAGAAAACCGCTAACCAAATCGAACCAAACCGAAAACCATAAAAATCGCATTTGATTTGGATGAGTTTGAGTCATTTATTTTAACAAAACTGCATATTTTAGTTTGATTTGAGGTTTGTAATTTGCTAACCGAACTAAACCAAACCAAACTGCATTATGTTACAAAATCTTACAAACCATTATATATTTTTAATTATTTAGAGAAATCAACAAGTATTAAGTGTATATTTTATTGTATTCTTTATATGATATCTATTTTAATTTACATATTAAGGAAAAAATAAAATATTATTTATTTATAAATACTAGTATTATTTTTATTTGAAATAAATTTTTTATATATTTATTTTTGTTTTCATTTTTAATTTGTTGACGTTGATAAGGATAAAATTAAAAGGAAAATGTTTAATTTATATTACTTTTGTATCTATATATAAAATATTGATGATGAAAAAGAAATTATAGTATTATTAGTCACATGCATGCAATTCCTTATAGCTACACAATATAGTATTTTATTTATAAAAAAAAATGCAATTTCATGTATATTATATTTTAGACATAAGATAAAATTGTAAGACATAGTTCATATTTATGTATCAAGTTATAAATTTAATTTGAAAATTATAAACGTATTTTATGGTAATGTATGAATGACTAAGCACAAAATTACGTTCTCTTCTATATATATTGGCTTAATAAGTTCTTCTTTTTTGCAAAAAATTGAACCAATATCGAACCAATCCAAATCGCATCGGTTTTAGTATGTTTTGTTTCAGATTTATTTTCAAACCGCATATTTTTTTCTCTTACAGTTCGGATGACTTTTAGAGCAAAAATTGTCCAAACCGCAACACAAACAAACCTAAGGACTTCAACACCAAGAGTTTACGTCTTAAATACTCTGTTGACTTTCCCAATGATCACAAAATTGAAACTCATTTGGAGACCAAATATATGACAAACTTATTTGACAAACATATGCTGACGGGGGCTCTTGTTGGAGAGTGTGATGTTCGATGCCTATGCTGACTTAGAAAGATTGGGTATGTTGAAATATTAAATTAGATTTGTTAAAATATTATATTATATTATATTAGATTTAATATTTAAATATAATTCAAGTTGTGTAAATCCAAGCCCAATTAGGTTTGTATATAAATAGTCCTAGTCTGTATCATTATTAGTACAATTCAATAATACAAATCCTTATTTCCTTTATTATTTTATCTTTCTCTCTTCACTAAAAGTGCCTCACGCCCTAACAAATTGGTATCATAGTCTGGTTATTGTTCTTGATCGAGTTCTCAAGAATTTCATGTCAGAGATTGTGTTTATAGGGCAAATGAATCAACCACTACGAAGATGGCTAGTGATAAGGGCATTATGAATTCTCTTCCAATGCTTGATGGAAAAAATTGGATATGATGGAAAAAAATAGATGCAATCCTTATTTGGATTCTATGAAACCCTAGAGGTGGTTACCGACGGTGCTCCTGCACTGGTTGCAAATGCAACCGAAACACATAAAAAATCCCACAACGAAGTCAAGAATAAAGATTGCAAGGCGACTTATTGCATTTAGACGTCTGTTGATATAGCTAATTTCGACAGAATCTCTCATGCTGAAAAGACGAAGAAGGCATGGGATATTCTGGTGAAGTATTACGAAGGAGGTGAGAAAGTCAAGGTTGTCAAGTTACAAACCTTGCATCGACAATATGAGTTATTGCCGATGGGAGAAGATGAAAAGTTGCAGAATATGTGTCGAATGTTCAAAAACCCGTCCATCTCATGAAGGATTGTGGTGAAAGCATAACTGATAAGATGATAGTTGAGAAGGTAATGAGAGCGTTGACCTCTCACTTTGATTATGTTATCGTAGCTATTTAAGAATCCAACAAACTTGAAACCACTAAAGTGGAATATTTGGTTGGTTCGTTGGAGGCACATGAGATGAGGATTATCGAAAGGAAAAGTGTTCAAGACTCGATACAGGCTCTACAAGATCAGTCTTAGAAAAAGGATGGAAGTTCCAACAAATTCAAAGGCAAGTTCGACAAGACTCATGGCAAGAAGCCTTGGTCGAACCCCCACAAGAATAAGGTCGAAGATAGATTTTTTAAATCCTCAAAAAGGGGAGGAGGAGACAATCGAAAGGACAAAGAAGATATAAAAGGTGTACAGTTCTATAACTATGAAAAGTGCGGCCACATAGCCAAAAATTGTTGGTACAGAAAAGACAACGGATCGACAAAAGGCAAGGACAAAGGAGCGAACCTTGCACGCCAAGATTCAGATAATCTAAAGGTGGTATGGTGGTTATGGCTGCAGTTGCAGATAACCATGTAAAATCCAAGATTTGGTTCCTCGACTTAGGCTGCTCGAATTATATGATTGGTCGAAAGGAGTGGTTGGCAGACTATGACGAGTCGAAGAAGAGCAAGGTAAAACTTGTTGATAATAGTTCGTTGCAAGCAAAAGGTACTGGAAACATAGTTTTTCAAATGAGTAATGGAGGAAAAACTATGATTAAAGATGTGCTCTATGTACCTGGAATGAAGTGCAACTTCCTAAGTGTTGGACAATTGGTCGAAAAGGGTTTCTCAGTTGTTATGAAAGATGGAGCTTTGAAATTATTCTACACCAAGAACAATTTGGTCTTAAAATCTTCGTTGTCAAAGAACAAGACATTTAAGACTATGATCAATTCGACAGAAGTTTAATGTTTGAAAACGGTTGTTGACCACAAAGATAGTTGGTTGTGGCATTTGAGGTTTGGACATTTGAATTTTCGATCACTTAATCAACTCATTACTCAAGATATGGTTACTAGAATTCCAAGTCTTGATTTTCCTGACAAACTTTGTGAAGGTTTTTTAGTAGGAAAGCAATCCAGAAATTCTTTCGTTTCGACTATGCCAATGAGATCATCCTGCATACTCGAAGTGGTACATTCAGATCTATGTGGACCATTCAAATAATATACCATTGGTGGAAAAAATACTTTGTTTCCTTTGTTTATGAGTTTAGTCGAAAGTTTTGGATCTATGTGATCCAGAGAAAGGACGAAGTATTCGAAATCTGTAAGAGATTCAAGATACTTGTCGAAAACCAGAGTGAGAAAAGGATCAAAGTTCTGCAAACAGATGAGGGTGGCGAATATACTTCAAAGATGTTTGAAATTTTTTGTGTAGAACATGGTGTTGATCATGAGATAGTTGTTCCTTATATGCCTCAACATAATGGAATTGATGAAAGAAGAAACAAAACTATATTAGATATGGAAAGATGCATGCTAAAGCATAAGAATTTGCCAAAGTCTTTATGGGGAGAAGCTGTTTTGACTGCAATTTATATTTTAAACAGGTGTCCTACTAAGATTTTGAATAACAAGGTTCCTTAAGAAGTATGGAGTGGAGAACAACCATCAGTAAGTCATTTGAAGGTGTTTGTCTCTATGTGTTATAAGCATATTCCTGATGTGAGAAAAAGGAAGCTTGATGATAAAAGTGGACCTATGATTCTGGTAGGATATCATAAAACTGGTGCATACAGGCTATTCAATCCAGTTAATGAGAAGATTTTGTTGAGTAGAGACATTGTAATTGATGAAAATTCTACCTTGGATTGGAATTCTAGTAATTCAGTTAACAAGCCACTGATGAACTCTGATTTCGACGAAGAAATTAATGAGGTAGAAGTCGAAGGAATTAATGAGAATCTAGTCGAAGTCGAAGCAAATGTTTTCATTCCAAACAATGTCGAAGTCGAATAGGGTATGGATAGCACTAGCTATAGACCTCAAAGAAATAGAGTTCCCCCAACAAGACTTCAAGATTATGAAGTGACTGGTGATGATGAAGTTATACCAGATGGAAAATTAGTTCATTTTAATTTACTTGCAGGTGCTGAACCAATCAACTATAGCGAAGCTTTGAAGATTAACAATTGGAAGTTACCTATGGTCGAAGAGTTACAGGCAATTGAAAGAAATAACACATGGGAATTAGTCGAATTACCAACACATACAAAAGCTATTGAAGTGGAGTGGGTGTTCAAGTTGAAACACAATGTTGATGGTTCGATAGCAAGACATAAATCCATATTAGTATCTCGAAGGTTTCTTAAAAGAGAAGGACTTGACTACTCTGAAGTATTTGCTCCAGTAGCAAGATTGGAGACTGTTTAACTAGTAGTAGCATTGACATGCAACCAAGGCTAGTCAACATTTCATCTAGATGTGAAATCAGTATTCCTGAATGGTCTTTTAGACGAAGAGGTCTATGTCACACAACCTCCATGGTTTGTGATTCAGAAGGAAGCGAGTAAAGTATATAAGTTGCACAAAGCGCTCTATGGTCTCAAGCAGACACCTAGGGCATGGAACAAGAAGATCGAGAAGATCGACTCATACTTAGTCGAATTGGGATTTGTCAAATGCAAATCAGAATATGGTGTCTATGTTCATGTTGTAGCACAAGATATAACAATCATTTGCTTATATGTCGATGACTTGCTAGTAACTAGAAATAGTTTGGAGAACTTGTCAAAGTTCAAAGAGCTGATAACGAAGGAATTTGAAATGTCGGATCTGAGAAAATTGTCTTACTTCCTAGGTATGGAATTTCAAATGTCGAAGCAAGGTATGGTGCTACATCAAAAGAAGTATTTCAACGAGATACTTAAGAGATTCAGAATGGATGATTCGAATCTTGTATTCTCACTTGTCGAACCAAATGTAAAGTTGGAGAAGAATGGAGAGGAAGACAAAGTTTATGTAACTTTGTTCAAGCAAATATGCAATAGTCGACCTGATATAGGTTTCGCTGTCGGATTAGTAAGTAGATATATGAGTGAACCAAGAGTGTCACATATGAAGGCAGCAAGAAGAATCCTGAGATATTTGAAGGGTTTAATAAACTGTGGAATACTATTTCGACGAAATTCTGAAGATAAAGAAGCAATAGTTAATTGTTTTTCAGATGTTGATTGATGTGGAGATAAGGAAGATCGAAGAAGCACAACTGGGTATTTCTTTCAAGTATTTGGTGCCCCAATATCATGGTGTTCAAAGAGGCAACCTGTGGTGGCTTTGTCATCTTGCGAGGCTGAATATATAGCAGGATCCTATGTTGCTTGTCAAGCAATTTGGACCAGATAAGTGTTAGTGTTTTAGTTAGCATTAATTTTGGTAAAACTAGGCTTTAGCAATGTCATGATAGATGTCATGACATTCAGAGATTGAAGATAAATCCTACCTACTAAGGATGTTAAAAGACAACTTAACCGAAGCTAAAGTCAGGCCGGAAATTCGCAGAAAATATGTCATAATGTATGTTATGACATTCGCAGACATTCTGCTCGCGAACTGCTTTTCCCGAGACTTTTCGTGAAGTTTGTTGAAATGCTATTTTATGTTTTTCCTATTAGAAAGCATGCTCACGTGGGCTAGGTTAATCTTAATTAGACCTAAATCGTTGTTGAAAAGACCATGTTTTTAGGATTAAATTAAGTGAACCCTAGCTATCTTTATGGAAGCCCAAACCAAGTTTCGGATCGCTTCTATAAAAGGAATTCAACCCTTACAACCGTGGCTTCTAGAATTTATTGAAGAGATAGCGATTGTTATTTGTATCGTTAGAGAGTTAACAATTGTATTGTAATTTAGTTTCTTTCGTGAGTCAAGCAACTATCAATTGATAAGTGCCTCGACTAGGATTTGTTTGTAAGTAGTTTATCACTCAAAGCTTTAAAACACGAGTGTTTGTCTCTTGATTGAAAGCTTGCGAGATCAAGATAGTTTATTGAAGTGTGTCTTCACAATTCAATTATTCAATAGGTTGATATCACCGCGTGATTGAGGGAGTGGTAGGAACTCGATCTAAGTAGAACTTATGTGAAGTTGCATTGGGTAGGTTTTAAGTGAAGGAGATAAACCGTTGGTTTATTCCGAATTAATTCTACTAATAGTGAATTTCCTCCCTTGGTAGCCCCTGGATGTAGGTGTAGTTAGACCGAACCGGTAAACAACTTATCGGTTATTTATCGCTATTTATATTTACCGTAAATTGTTAATGAGTGTCGATAGTGTGTCATAACATTCTCTGTGACATCACGATCCGCCGTAAATTTCAATAAGTACTTGAAGAAATGATTGTCGGTGAAGAAACCGGTGTTGCAAATCGACAACCAACGCCTATAACCGCGAAGAATCAAGTTCTGCATGGAAGAAGTAAATATATCGAAGCTAGGTTTCACTTCTTGAGGGAAAAGGTAAATCGAGGTGAACTTGAAGTTAGACATTGCTCAAGTGAAGTACAGTTAGCCGAGATCTTCACCAAAGAATTGAAGATTGACAGATTCCTAAATTTGAAAAAGAAATTAGAAATAATTTAAATTGACTATTTTTAAAGATGTTTGATAACTTAAATTATGAGGATGTGTTAAAATATTAAATTAAATTTATTAAAATATTATATTAAATTAGATTTGATTTAGTATTTAATGGATTGACTATTCAGTTTTGCATTATGGTCTTCAAGCTGAATTGAATGAGTTGTTGCCTCCTATGCCGGCCTCCTTAAAGCAAAGTAATGTCCCATTGCATTCTCCATAATATTGCGAATAATTTGGATGGGATTCGATTCTTCCTCCAACCAAAGAAAGACAGTGTCATGTGGGAGATCATTATCGAAGTTCAATTATTTCATAACAGTGTATTTTGTTGTCTACTCACTCTCAATTTGTTATTTCATTCAAATTTCTTCCTTTGGTGACTATATTATAAAAAAGTTTGACGATATATTTCATTCAACTTTAATTGTGCTATATCAGAATTTTATAATCATGGTTAAATATAATACATTTGTTTCACACTTTTTTAGAAGACATAATAAGTTGTGTTTCGATTTTTTTTTAATGATAATACTAGTCTTTTTAAAAATTAAAATCATAGTTTTCACGGACGTTGATATGCATGAGACTTTTGATTTTATCTAAACGATCAACTTGTCTTCAACATTAATAAATTAAAAATATCAAAGATAAATTGTATAAAAATACATTAATTATGAGGATATTTTTTTGGTGTTTGATCATTTTATTTGAAATAATTTTAATAATCATTTGTCCCACATTTTTCTCAATTGTCTCACTATACAAACTTCAATCAAATTCACACGTACATATTTCTATTTACCAACTATAGATCATTTATATTATAATATTTCTTGATCTAGGTGTCAATCTTCTCTCTAAATCAATTAAGAAATTCCTATACTTTTATTTCGTAAAAATTTTTTAAAAACTCTATTTTAATTTTTTAAATTTTAAAAATTTATTTGAATATAATATTTTTTAAATGTATTTTTAAAAAATCTTTTTCATTTTTAAATTTTCAATTTTTAAAAACAAAATACTAAAATAATTAAATTGTGTTTTAATTTTTACTTTTTACTTTTCAAAAACTAAAAACAAAAACTATTTTAATACACTCTAAATTTTTCTTTAATAAAAGAAAAGATACACATATTGCCTGCAGATCAACAAATAATTGCACAATGAAACATCAACGTACTAAAGAATAGTTGAAGAAATTTTGAGAGATCGCTCAATTTTAACCGAACAATACAATTATACTAAAGATGCTAATTTGAAAGATTTCCAAAAAAGTTTGAATAACATATTAGAAATTAAAAGTAGATAAATTTTTTAAGAGATTAAAATTAATCATGTCTTTTTGAATCTTTTATTTCTTTTTATTTTTCTCTATTTAGAAATTAAGTTTATTTCTTAAAATTATTCTCTTAGTGTAGCGGCAAAAATTATGAGTGTAAGTCATTGATTGACTCAACTCGAAGCAATAACAATGAAGTCACCACCGCACTTTTATTTTATTCAAAGGACTAGGAAAAAAATGAATAAAATCCTAAAAAAATAGAGATATGAATCTAGGGTTAGTTATGCAAAGAGAAGGTATAAGACACCCAAAATATCTACAGTAATCCGTAGAAACCTTTTTGAAAATTTATATAATGTGCTAAAAAAGGGTATGTGTACAAAATGGATGGTGGGAGTGAGAAAAAAAATATTTTTTATAATTTTTTATTTGATAGAACTTACAATGAGTTCTAGGCTTGCACACCAACATTGTGCAATGTTGAAATCAAAACCCATGTAGTTCGGGTAAAAAAGACTAAAATTTTGTGTGTTGATTGATTTTAAAAAGAATAGACATCATCGTCATATCTGAGTAGCAAACATGCCTACTACCCACAAATGTGAAAAATGAGCGTTTTGTTAACTCAAAGCGGAGAATCTTAAGCTCGAATTTTCATCAACGAGCATCCTCAGCACCAAGTCGAAAACGTTTTTCTTCACTACACACGGTAGAAGTATAACGGTCCACATCAACTCAAGGAATTAACAAGAGTCTTATCTTTAAAAAAAAGGTTTTTTTTTATTTAAGAAAAGCCACAAAGGACTCAAAAAGTTTGAATGAAGTTATGTGTTTTTTAGTCTTATGAGAAATGGTCAAAGTATTATTAAATGGATTGAAAGTTTATTAAGAAAAGAAGTTTGAAAATACATGGACCTAAGTCCAAGTTTATTATGAAAGCGGTTCGAGTTTTGAAAACAAGAATCCTTTGAAAAAGAGGGAGAAGATTTTGAAAATTTAAGAATATGGGAGGAGGTGAAGAGGCTAACTTATGTGTATAAAAATAAAAGGTAAGGGTAAAGAAAGGTCAAACCGGGTAGGAAAGCTAGTACTTGACATCAAAAAGCCAATATCATATCCCATCCTTCGGATTACTAACCAAACAATTAATCAGACAAAAAAAAACCAAACCTCAGATAACTCCATGCTTCAGATGAAATCATGTCTTAAAAATTGGGCAGCATAACGGTTGTAGTTGGAAGAAAACCACTTGTAAACGAGTACAAACCAAATAACCTGCACACAGAAAAATAACAGCCCAAGTACAGACAAAGTAACACTAGAATCACAGAATCTCTGACCTGAGGTTGAGGTCTTATTCCTCAGTCCAAAAGTCAAACTTTGAGCATAAGGATAGTAACCAAGTCCAAGAATAAACAATTGAAAGTTTTTTAGTGTTTAAGTTGAATTATTAAGTATTTTGAAAAAGGAAAATAAAGCTCAAGTGAGAAAATTCAAAATGACAAGATAATAAATGCTCAAGTGAGCAAAAAGAAAAATGACACGAAATGTAAATACTAAAATTAAATGGATAAAGTAAAGAGCATAAAAATAAAGGCGGAAAAACAAAGGCATAAAAAATAAAAGCATAAGAATAAATAACATAACATAAAGTTAATTGTTAGTGATTAGTAAGGTTAGCTAGATGATCATCTTGAAGCTTGCGCATGAAGACTTTCAATTGCTTTTTGTCAAGTATATAATCTATTTGGAACAATCAACAATTTCAACACTTGATCAAAGACGGTTGAGAATTTAAAATGGACAAAGTTAGTGAAAACTTTCCAGAAGCTTGATTAAAAAATCATAACGACCACGCGACAAGTATCACAAGTGTTGAACCAAAATCAAAGCTCAAACCAACTTTTGGGCCTTTTTGCAAAAATATAAAGTTTATGCCTCCAATTGATCATTTTCCGATTCGGGACAAAGAAAATAAGATGAAGAAGAAACAATGTAGCACTATGTTAAGGAATCGTCAAGTGACTTATGTAGAAGTCACCCTACAACGAGGCCGGTCAATAGTGACGTATGTGTTGAAAAAGAAAACGAGAAGAATGATATATAGATCACCTTCTAATGTTTGTCAACACATGTAAAATAAATAAAAAAAGAATGGGATAAAATGAAGAGGGAGGAAATATGATAGATCAACTTGGATTATCTTCTCAAGTTTCTTCCATCTTTAAGTTCAACCACTCGTCTTGGTGGATTAAGGCACAAAATATATTATTAACTCAAAGCACCAAGAATCAATTGTATAATTAATCCTTTGGTAGATTTGAATCAACAATACATTTTTTCAACCTCATCAACACCCAAAGTCCATTGAGATTAAAGAGGAATTAGGTGTTCAAGACTACAATCTAAGGCAATCATCAAAAAAATGGAGTAAAAGAAGAGTAAATATCAAAAACAAGTCAAAAAACAAGCCAAAAAATTTGTCGGACATTGTGCAAATCGATTGCACAGCAAGTGCAAATCGATTTACACAATGCAATTTTTCAACTTTTTTCAAAACGGAGCCCGAGCAATCGAATGCACTACAATGCAAATCGATTGCTTACTGTTAAAAACAGAAAAATCATATTTCTAAAGACCAAATTATTGTTCAAACTTTTCCACAAACACCTTGTGACCTTTGATTCAATTGAGCACGAAAATTCCAACCAATTTTTGAGAATTTAACATCAATGGAACTAAAAATAAGTTTGCTCAATGAATGAAACCACAAAAATTATTAAGAGATCACATATTAGAAGATGAAGATCAACACTCACCACTTGTAGATCTTGAATTTTTTTTGCAAGAGTAACACTTCAAATTGCTTCAATTCAACTTCAAAATCAGAATCACAAGCCTAGATCTAGAGAATTGATGAAGAAAAAGAGTGTGCATGGAGGTTTATCTCAAATAATTAGAAAATTCCAATGAAGAATTCACTAATCTTTATAAAGAAGAAGAGCTTTGAGTGAATTGGGAAAATTGAGAGAATGGAGCGAAATTTTGAGAAGGTGAATTTGACTATCAAAATCTTGAAATTTGAATGAGAGAAGGCCTCTATTTATAAGGTTTTGGTTTGGGAATGAGTGGTGGTTTGGAATTTGGTTTGGGTATGGAGTTAGGCTTGAAAATTGGATTTGGAGCCAAAATTGAATCAATTGGTGATTATGTCATCAAATGAGGGTGTATGGTACTGTTTAATGATGATGACATAGTGAAATTTTGAGTGATAAAATAAATAAATTCAAAACTAAAAGAAAATTAAAAAAAATTAGAACCCAAGCCCACAAACTTGAAAATTGCTCAAGTTTGCAGCATTTCGCGTAGTGCAATCGATTGCACTCTAGTACAAATCGATTGCACTTAGTCATTTTTTGAAAATTTGCTGAAAATGACCAGTGAGCAATCGGTTGCTCAAATGTGCAAATCGATTGCACTGTTGTTTCTTTGAAAAGAATGGGTTTTAAATCAAGTTTGGGAAAAAAAACACCAGAAAAACTTACACCCGCTTGATGTTTTGGCTTGATACCTACAAAATACAAGATATAAACAACCAAACAAATATATTTGTTTTATCAGAGGTTAGCAAATGAAATAAATGCAGATCAATCATACATGCAGAACACAATCAGGATGCTTGGTGATCCCTTGAGAGCAAACTTAGGAATATGACAACCATAAGAGCCCAATCTTATTTGTGATCTTGTTGCATTGTGATGATGAGATAACGAGGGATCTTGAGGGTAAAAATTAGGGGTACAACACTTAGTATCTCAACCAACAAATTATACTCAATTTTTTTTTTGACAAATAACCCTTTTTTTAACTACAACCCCCTAATATCTTAGGCTGAGTTACTGATCAAAAGAGATTTTCTAACAAGTTAATTTCTATATCACAATAAATTACTCAATATGTTTGAAGTAATTATTAATTGAACAATTAAATTAGATCAAGTTTCAAAAATTATGTTAATAATTATTTTCAACTTAAATAAATTCATACATTCGTCAATATATACAAAATATTAAACACAAAACTAACTAAATAATTTTAAGATTGGAATTTTATAGAATAGTAGTCATACATTGACATGTTTCAAATAGTTTGAAATAAAATCATCTAAAATCCCTAATCAAAAGTAATTTTGCAACTCATAATCAAATTATTCATAACCAAAAGGTTTGAAGTAAGATGCATGAATTTAAAGCTGAAAGTTGATCTTCTACATTGTAAAACCTTCAACCCTTTACCTCAAAAACCTTGCAATCATCCATATCCAAACAAAGGTCACATCCCTTTAAATTCTTAAGTTTTTCCTTTTTATAATAGGCAAAAATGCGTCTAAATTGTGCAGTGATAAAGTCCTAATCACGTAGTATTCAATAAGTTTGAGTCTTTTTTGCTTTCCAAAATTCTTCTTTTGAAAGTTGTAGTTTTAGACTAATTTCTTTTTAAACAAATTTCACCTTTAAACCATGTCATTCTTCACAAAATTATATTACTAAAACCAGCATTTACAGAGTGTGTTTATCAAATTTAGAGTTATCAGAATGACACGATTTTTAGTGATAAAGTACTTAATATAAACATGAGAGAAAGATAATTGATATGATACTGTATAGAGTTTAGAATTACCCTAAGTTTAAAAAGCATCTAGCTAATTTGATGATGGTCTAAACTAGATTTCAGTTTTTTTTTTGGTTTGTTTGGACTGGATCATTTGCGATTGCTTTGTACCGTTCTTGTTTTATGATTTAATGATATGATTTTATTTATAAAAAAACTACTAAAACTATAAAACTATAAAACTACCGGTAAAATTCCATAATGAAGGACTCTCATCACATCCCTAAACATGAAGTATTGTTTGTTCTTAAGAAACATGGTTGCAAAATAAATCTTTTAATACTCCTTCCAGTTATTTTTATGAGAAAAACTTTACCTTTCTAGATTCATTAAATAATTAATGTATTTGGTATTATCGACCAGATACATTAACTATTTAATGAATCTAAAAAGGAATTATTTCTTATAAAAAAGATCGGAGGGAGTATTAAATATCATTCTTACCCAACAAATGATCACCACCCAATTCTTACTATATATCACTTCCATTTTTAACCTCAATTCAAAAAAGTCCTAAGAATTCATCCAACTTATACACACACATATATATCATATGAGAATGAATAACTTATATGAGAAAGTGGTAACGAATAACAACCGTTGGATTTAAAAATGAATTATTGAGATTAAATTGTGATCTTTACTAAATTATGTGTCATTAATAGAATTTTTTTTTTAGTAAAGATCACAATTTAATCTCAACCTTTCGTTTTTAAATCCAACAGTTATTATTCATTCTCATATATATATATATATATATATATATATATATATATATATATATATATATATATATATATATATATATGAGAATGAATAACTTATATGAGAATGTGAGAATGAATAACAACTGTTGTATATATATTCTTTTTGCTCAATTAAAATAATATGGTAACCACTCAATCAACCGACAACAATTAACAATTATTTCACCATAAGTTTTAAACTTTTTCTAAATAGCCAATCAAAATCAACATTCAAATACACACTTTTGAGATCTAGAGTTATATCTCACACAATATATATATATATATATATATATATTCTGTTTGATCAATTGAAATAATATGGTAATCACACAATCAAGTGACAAAAATTATTTCACCATAAATTTTAAACTTTTCTAAACAGCCAATTAAAGTCAACATTCGAATACACATTTTAAACTTTTCTAAACAGCCGATTAAAGTCAACATTCGAATACACATTTATTTTTGAGGTCTTTTAGAGTTATAACATGACTTATGTTAAGATAGAATATTTTGAAATAATAGACTTAAAAATTGCAATTAACATCCTTAACATAATAAAAACACCAACTCAAGTGTAATAGAGAATAACTTGTTACTGTTTTTTTTAAGAATTCAGTTTAGAGTTATAACATGACTTATGTCAAGATAGAATATTATGGGATAATGGACTTAAAAATTGCAATTAACATCCTTAACATAATAAAAACACCAACTCAAGTGTAATAGAGAATCACTTGTTCCTTCTTTTTTTTTAAGAATTGACTTTTACTTCTTTGATTTTATTTTTGGTAACTATTTTCTCTAGTATATAGGATTGGTCCTATTAGAAATATTACAAGTTAATGTGGTGACTTGAGCATTTATAAGTAGGAGAACTCACTTACCTATCACCTTAAGATTTTAGGTGGACAAGTGATATGTCTCCCATAAAAGTGTGTTACTCAAACGGAAAGTCCCGAAATTAAGAATGCTCTTCGCTCGACCCTCCCCCGATTGTTGCGCCAATAACTGGTATTAGACCCTTTGGTTCAAGAAAGAGACACAACTTACTTGTATCGAAAGTACCTCCACATGGGTAAGGGTAAGAGTCCCGCATGTAGGTAGAAGTGTCCCGTTGAAGAGAGTCAACGACGATACAAGTTTGAGGGGGAGCATTGTGGTAGACTCATGCTTGAGAGGGAGTATTGGAAATATTACAAGTGTGAGTGTGGGAAAATAGTTCCACATTGGATAAGAATGTGGCGACTTAAGCATTTATAAGTGGGAGAACCCACTCACCTATCACCTTAAGGTTTTAGGTGGATAAGTGGTGTGTCTCCCATAAAGATGTGTTGCGCAAACGGAAAGTCTCGAAATTAAGAATGCTCCTCGCTCGACCCTCCCCGATTGTTGCGCCAACAGGTCCTGGCTCTTTAGAGACTCGGGATAAATAATAAAAATAGACCCCTAATAAAAAAATTGATCATATTGATCTGAGAGTGAGAGAGAGGAGAAGGTCATTGATTCACACTCAAAAAAGAAGTGCAGTGGTTATGGTTGTCACCGAATATGGCAGTGGTGTGGCTCGTGCATGGAAGACGAAGGTTTGACGATAAATAATTAAAAAGGAGATAGATACGTAAAAACATGAAAACGAATTGAGGAAGAAGAAACAAATTTATATTGCGATCAATGCAATCAAGTTAGTTTGATTATACTACGCAGGACCGTCTCAAATAATTTGAAGACCATGTTCTAATTTTAAAATTGATCCTTAATAAAGGTTGTCTTTTATTTATTTAACTAAAAATTAAAGTGGATAATCACTTTGAATTAAATTATTTTACTATATCCTTAACTTTATTCCTTTTGTTGTATCTTTGAATGATTCTTCAATATCTTTCTCATTTTTCTTTTCATTTAAGTATCTATCTATGTATTTTTAAATCTAACAAAAGACACATACACTACATCACTTCTTCAATGTACACTTGCATTGATTTCCTATTATGTCTTCTTCCCATATAAAATTCCAAAACCAATAACACCTCTTCAATGATCTGTGAAATAACTCAACCAAATATATTGTATTTGTTTATTTAATTGTTATCCATGTTTCTTCTTCTATGATTTTTTTTTTTTTTTTTTTAAAACTTTTAATTTATCTTTTTGATGTTTTTAGGTGTTTTGTGGTGAACTTGTTTGGAGCCTAAATTTTTTATTACAGTTTAATTTAAACCTTATAAATATTGTGTTAGATTATACTAACTTAACTCAAATTTTTCAAAAATATTTTAAACATATTAATTTAATTTGTTATCTATATAATTAAAATATTTAGTTATAAATAATATTAATATTGCTAGTTTCTAATATGTTATTATAAAAAAATTTGATAATATATTTTTTATAAAAAAACATCAATAATTATGTTTTATATCTTACCATAAAAGTTTAATAATAAATAATTTAGCCATGTAATAATTTTTAAATATTTAATTACAAACTAAATATTATTTAAATTTTATATGAAAAAGTTATTAAAAAATGATTATATATAAATATAAGGTTGCATATGGATAAATAATTTTATTAACTTGGTTAGTTACAGTAGAACTTACATTTTTTAATGGCATGAATTCGATGCCATTTGACATTATTTTTTGACAATTCATTAAAAAATTATTTAAAATTATAAATGTTGGGAGTCAAGATTCAAACACGTGATCCCAACTTTATAACAAAATCTTTCATCGGCTGTGTTGTGATGAATATATATATATATATATATATATATATATATATATATTTTTCAACATAATATATAATCATATTACTACTTAATTTAAAAAGGTCATCACTCAAAATTTTGAGGTCCCGTTTTTTTGCCTGAGTTATGGGACTGGTACCCCAAACTTAATATGTTGCTAGTTTCAAAGAGAAATCTCAAACTTAATAATTTGCATTAGGAAGGAAAAATAAAATTTCTACTTAACTATAAAGAGGGTGAAAAAAGTAATTGTCAGATTATCACATCATGTACACGAAACAACAAAGTTCTACATTAATATAAATCACGATAACATGCAAACAAGGATTGAGAAACTCATGAAAACTCTTCGACTTCCACCCTGTTTTTGAGATTCAAGTCTAGGTGTCATATGTAAATTTTTGGTATGTCATGGCGATTGCAACAAAAATTATTAGTTTTTTTTTATAGAGTGTTTAAGGCTTTTTTAGATTCATTATATATTAATATAGCTAAGAGTTTATGAAACTTTGTAACGACATTGTTAGGGCATGAGACACTTTTAATGAGATAAGGATTTCTATTATTGAATTGTATAAATAATGATACAACGGATTATCTATATACGATTCTAATTGAGTTTGGGTCTACATAAATTTAAATTATATTTAAATATTAAATCTAATCAAATCAAATCAAATATTTTTACCAAATCTAATTTAATATTTCAACACACCCCATAATCCAAGTTGTCGAACATCCTCAAAAATAGTCGATCTGAACTATTCCTAATTTTTTTCTCAAATTCAGGAATCTGTCAATCCTTTGGTGAAGATGTCGGTCAACTGTGCTTCACTTGAGCAATGTCTAACTTCAAGTTCACATCGATTTACCTTTTTCCTTAAGAAGTGAAATCTAGCTTCGATATATTTACTTCTTCCATGCAGAACTGGATTCTTCGCCACATTTATAGCTGACTTGTTGTCGATTTGCACACCAGCGGTTTCTTCACTTCGACGGCCATTTCTTCAAGTACTTATTTGATCCAAATTGCTTGACAAACAGCATAAGATCCTACTATATACTCAGCTTCGCAAGATGACAATGCCACCACAGGTTGCTTATTCTAACACCATGATATTGGGGCCCCAAATACTTGAAAAAAATATCCAGTTGTGCTTCTTAGATCTTCCTTATCTCCACACCAATTAGCATTTGAAAAACAATTAACTATTGCTTCTTTATCTTTAGAATTTCGTCGAAATAGTATTCCACAGTTTATCGAACCCTTCAAATATCTCAGGATTCTTTTTGCAGCCTTCATATGTGACACTCTTGTTTCACTCATATATCTGCTTGCTAATCCGACAGCGAAACCTATATTAGGTCGACTGTTGCATAAATACCTCAGAGATCCCACAATTTGCTTGAACAGAGTTACACCAACTTTTTCTTCCTCTCCATTCTTCTCCAACTTCACATTTGGTTCGACAGCTGAGGATACGGGATTTGAATCATCCATTATGAATCTCTTGAGTATCTCTTTGACATACTTCCTTTGATGTAGCACCATATATTGCTTCATCATTTGAAATTCCATGCCTAGAAAATAAGACATTTTTCCTAGATCCGACATTTCAAATTCCTTCGTCATCAGCTCTTTGAACTTCGACAAGTTCTTCAAGCTATTTCCAGTTACTAGAAAGTCATCAACATATAAGCAGATGATTGTCATATCTTGTGCTACAACCTGAATATAGACACCATACTCTGATTTGCATTTGACAAATCCCAATTCGACTAAGTATGAGTCGATCTTCTTGTTCCATGCCCTAGGTGCCTGCTTGAGACCATAAAGCGCTTTATGCAACTTATATACTTTACTCACTTCCTTCTGAATCACAAACCCAGGAGGTTGTGTGACATAAACCTCTTCTTCTAAAGGACCATTCAGAAATGCTGATTTCACATCTAAATGAAATGTCGACCATCCTTGGTTGCATGCCAATGCTACTACTAGTCGAACAGTCTCTAATCTTGCTACTGGAGCAAATACTTCAGAGTAATCAAGTCCTTCTCTTTGAAGAAACCCTCGAGCTACTAATCTTGCTTTATGTCTTGTTGTCGAACCAACAACATTGTGTTTCAACTTGAACACCCACTTCACTTCGATAGCTTTTGTATGTGCTGGTAATTTGAATAACTCACATGTATTGTTTCTTTCGATTTTCTCTAACTCTTCGACCATAACTAACTTCCACTCGTTACTCTTCAAAGCTTCGCTATAGTTGATTGGTTAAGTACCCGCAAGTAAAGCAAAATGAACTAATTCTCCATCTGGTGTTACTTCATCATCATCAGTTACTTCATAATCTTGAAGTCTTGTTGGAGGAATTCTATTCCGTGGAGGTCTATGGCTTGTTCTAGCCACACTCTCTTCGACTTCGACACTGTCTGGAATATCAACATTTGCTTCATCTTCGACTTCGACTGGATTCTCAATAATTCCTTCGACTTCGATCTCATCAATTTCTTCGTCGAAATCAGAGCTCATCAGTGGCTTGTTAATTGAATTACTAGAATTCCAATACCAGGAAGAATTTTCATCAATTAAAATGTCTTTACTCAACACAATCTTCTCATTAACTGGATTGAAAAGCCTGTATGCACCAGTTTTATGATATCCTACCAGAATCATAGGTTCACTCTTGTCATCAAGCTTCCTTCTTCTTGCATCAGGAATATGCTTATAACACATAGAGCCAAACACCTTCAAATGTCTTACTGATGGTCGTTTGTCACTCCATAATTCTTCAGGAACCTTGTTCTTCAATGTCTTGGTAGGGCACCTATTCAAAATATAAACTGCAGTCGAAACAGCTTCTCCCCATAAAGACTTTGGAAAATTCTTCTACTTTAGCATGCATCTTGCCATATCTAATATAGTTATGTTTCTTCTTTCAGCAATTCCATTATTTTGAGGCGTATAAGGAGCAGTTACCTCATGATCAACACCATGCTCTACACATAATTTCTCAAACATCTTTGAAGTGTATTCACCACCTCCATCTGTTCGCAAAACTTTGATCCTTTTCTCACTCTAGTTTTCGACAAGTATCTTGAATCTCTTAAAGATTTCAAATACTTCATCTTTTCTCTGGATCACATAGATCCATAATTTTCGATTGAACTCGTCAACAAATGAAACAAAATATCTATTTCCACCAATGATATGTTCTTTGAATGGACCACATGCATCTGAATGTACCACTTCGAGAATACATGATGATCTCATTGGCATAGTCGAAATGAAAGAATTTCTGGATTGCTTTCCGACTAAACAACCTTCACAAAGTTTTTCAGGCATCTCAAGACTTGAAATTCCAGTAACCATATCTTGAATAATTAGTTGATTAAGTGATCGAAAATTCAAATGCCCAAACCTCAAATACCATAACCAACTATCCCTGTGATCAAACAATATACTATATAAATGTATGAACAAACTAAAGCGATCATCAAATATTTATAATAAGTGAGATCACCATCCAAGTATGATTATTCGAACTCCAACCTACTCATTCACTACTTGCTGATATCCAACATGACTTTGACATCAAAGTGTATTTGTAGATACATTCTCCTCATTTGACATCAAAGTGGTTTTTTTATTTTTATTTGTACATTCCACTCATTTCAAAAGTGTATTTTTGTATTAGTATATTCCCTTCATTTCAAAGTGTTTTTTTTCCTTCATCCGTAGACAAAATAATCATAATTACTAAAAATTCACACAATTATAAAAATTAGAATTCGAAGTCTGATGTTAACATTTTTACCACTTGAATCAGACTTTGCGCACAAACTTAATATAGTTGATTGTTGCACACTATTAGTGTAAAAAAAACAATAGAGAAGTCAATAATTGTCTTATTATCTTAAACCTTAACCGAAGCGAAGGTTGTAATTGTAACAAAATCTTAGTGACATTTTAGAATCAAACAAAAAGTGTTACATATGCTTTTGCTGGTAAATATTGATGACGGCGAAGGAACACAACTCAAATCCCAATCCAAATCCAAACTCGCCGTGATTTCAATTCTTGTTGAATCCAAATCTCTGCTCCTTCACTCTCTCTCGTAAGTCCTTTTCTAGGTCTTCTCTCTCAGATCCACCTCACTTTTCCATTCCAAATTCCTTATTCATATGTTTGATTCCATCTCTTTATCATGTTGATGACTTTGCAGATTTCTGCATTGGGAGTGAAGGTGATGAGGCTGTGATTCATAATTGGACAGAAAGTTTCCACAATAATGCGGTGGTTTCAACTGAGTACTAGCTCGGAAAGGGAGCGGAACAGTGGGAATAAATCTCGTGCTATGGTGTATCTCAATGTTTATGATCTTACTCCTATCAATAATTATCTTTACCTTTTTGGCCTTGGAATCTTTCACTCCGGTATTGAAGGTTTGTCTCTTTGTTTTCAACTTGTTTCTTAACTTGGTTTTATATGATATGATGTCGAGGACATTAACTAGGTTCAAGGTTAAATGTGTGTATTTGTTTGCCTAACTTTTATATAAACAATCTGTCAAGAGTCTCGTATCGGACAATATATGGTCTGAACGTATGTTTTTAAGTGGCGGAAATCCTCAATTTACAAACTGATTTTGTAAGGTTGAGTTAGGTCGATCAACCTACCATTCTAAGAGTATACAAACTGTTATGATCTATGGTATGACATGGATATTAATGAATGAAGATGACTTTTCTGTTGTATAAGCAAGGAGACATGTATTATAGTGCTTCATCGATACTATCGTACATTTTATCATTCTCTTGCAAGGATTTTGTGGTGATACGATTTGCAATCGTTGGTTCGGTTGGGCTTTCAGCTTCTTTTTTCTTTTCACTGAACTATTGTGACGTTGCCCGCACGTCCTCTCCCTATTCTGCAATGCTGGTTTCTTTCTTTCCATTTTGTTTTGTGCTTTGAACTCTCTCCGTTTCACAATGAGTGTCACTTTAGCAAAAAAATTTGCTTTAAAATTAATTTCATTTTTATTTTTCAATATAGAGTTAGTTAATTTTTTCAATTGTACTCTCTAATTAATATAAAGTACACTACTAAAGAACTATCTTTCACTTTCGATTTATGATTGTGGAAAACACCTCAATAGTTAACAAAGCTAGTTTAGTAAATGTGTCATGTCTTTTGTCTATTTATGGGAGTATTTATGTTCATAATGTCCTTTGAACTAATTCTTGACAACGAGCTGGCATGTACTTTTATGCTATTTTACTAATAACATTTTGCAGTAACTTATTGCTTAATTATAGTTTTTTTTAATCGACAGTTCATGGTAAGGAATATGGCTTTGGAGCACATGAATACTCTTCAAGTGGTGTGTTTGAGGTGGAACCTAAAAATTGCCCTGGCTTCATCTTCAGACGATCGCTATTATTGGGAAGCACTGATATGTCTCTTGCAGAATTCCGTTCTTTTATGGAGCGTCTCTCTGCAAAATATCATGGAGACACTTACCATCTGATTGCCAAAAATTGCAACCATTTTACAAATGAAGTTTGCCAACAACTAACTGGAAATCCTATTCCTGGATGGGTTAATCGACTCGCTCGTGTAGGTGAGAATCACTCTGCGCGCTAATTCTGGTTGCATAAGTCATAATTTGATATTTTTAATGATTGTGTTGTGTTTCATTTACATCAGTATCTTTCCTACCACTCTTCTCTAGTTTTTGGTTTCATAAGATGCCGTCCTACTTGCATCAAATATAATTTCTTGATACTATTGAAATACACGAGTTTGACGAGACTAGTAATGCAAACATAATTACAATTGAGCTTCATTTTGTGAATCTGGTGATTGTACATACTAGTTTTATTATCATCTGATCATGTGTGGTGACTTTTTAGGTTCTTTTTGCAATTGTCTTCTACCAGAAAACATCCAGGTTTCTGCAGTTGGACATGTCCCTGAACGTCTTACATTTCCAGGTACGATACAGACACTAAAAATATCTGCCAATTTGTTCACAATATTGCATGTTTTGTTTTGGATTATTTTCTTTGGCAATCCAAGAAAAACAATTCTAAAAGAAGTCGACTCACATATAAAAATTCTTGTTTGCTCCGTCACTTTCTTTCCGGTGGGCACATCAATTTCAAAGATCCTTGGTTAATTGTTGAACTATCTGTTTTGAATTGTTGCAATGTCTCAGATCTCCCGCATAATTCTGGAAAGTGTTCTGTAAAATGTAATCGGGTTGATGTAGTATTTGTTGGGTCTTACAATAATTTAAACATGCCTCTATTTCTATCAATTTAGATATCAACAAAACAGGAGGAAGGATCTAAGTTTATATCTTTTGCAGATGATGATAGATCAGTTTCTGATGACCTTTCTCTGTCCTTGGAGAGTGAAGAGGAGGAGGAGGAACCAAATCACCGCCTGCTAAATACACCGAATGGCGGAGATGTTGCTTTTTTAAAGGAAAAACCAGTTAGGCTGGCGCGAGATCACCTATGATTTTTATTGGTTTATCTTCTATTTCGTGTTCTTTCACTGTTCTCTTTGCTTCTACCATATCTATGATCTTAATTTTGAGTGTAACAAGTTTCACAACTAGATTATTTATTTAAGACTCAAAATGCATGCTCTGTAGCTCATAGAACAAAGAGGAGAATCTGCTGTATAATATGTATATGTATATGACCTCATGTACGTGTAAAAGTACAAACAAAATTGTTCAGGTATACTGATATGAATCTTATTAACTATTGCTACCAAGTGCCCACAATGTTGAATCACATAAAGTGACAAATTCATGTAAATCTTCCATTTGCTCTTTGTTCTTTAGCATATAGTTGAAGTGTCACGCAAAGATGGATGCTCTAGTTTGCTTTTGTACTGACAACTTTTGTAAAGATAAACTCTTCAGAAGATATGGAACATCCTTGTCCATAATTTTCCTTCCATTCTCATTTCTTTAAGTTTTCTATAATATTTATAATGGTTGGGCGGCTTAACTAAACCCTACAAAATCGGTTTGTAGGATGAGAATTGTCCCCCTTTATAAGCGCATGTTCAAGTCATATATTGTCTGGTGTGAGAGATTCTTAACACACTTTCCCTCAAATCTTAAATGAAGCTCTTGATATTATGTTAAGAATTGTGGTTTGGCTTAACTCAATTCTACAAAATCAATTTATAAGATGAAGATTGTCTCCATTTATAAACACATATTTAAACTATATATTGTCTGACATATTGTGTGACTTGGAGACTCTTAACCTATATCATTGTTAGGATTCACAATAGCCAATGATCGGTGAAAAACACAAGTCAACACAAGTCTTTCACAATATGACAAATTTTTATTCAAATATCAACTCTTCTATTATATTTATATACAACTGAAAATGTGAAGAAGTTGCCTAGCAGGACTAGATAAAGTCAAGCATATTATATAAGCCAGAAATATTTAAGTAGGAATAAGACATGGTAGCAAGTTCCCTACCTCAAAATTTAAGTCACCAACTTTGAAGTTTAGCCACTTGGCATAACTTGTAATTAAGTAACAAGTTTTTATTTTTTGCTGTTCCTTTAAAGAATTGGTTATCTTGCCACCAAACTTCCCAAAGTCTTCTTGACCCTATAAGCTTAGTGAACACTCCAAGAAACTGAAAAGTCTTTCTTATTTCTTTATGCTAAGTACTTATATCCTAAGTAGCTGAAATTTCTCTTACTAGTTATTCATTCTTTGTATAACATCATGAATTCACTCTTCTTTCTCACCATCTTCTTGCTTTTCATCTTCCAAACCTCTGTAACCTGCAATGATATTGCTGGTGCTGCTGCTGACAGTCACTATCCTTTCACCACCCTTTCTGGTTTCAACCTTTTTCTCAAAGACAACATCACCACCATCCATTTTCCATCCTACGGCGATCTAACAGTCAAGTCCATCTCTTATGACAGCAGAAAGATTGATCTTCTTGATCCAAAGAACTGTGTTCCTAGAGTCTTTCTAAACCTCAACCTCACCCTCACTCCCTTTCAATACTACTACGTTCTTCAAAACTATACCTACCTCAATTGCTCATCTACACTTCCACACACAAATTTCATCGAAATTCCATGTTTAAGCGATTCAAATTCTCATGTTTACACAGTTGACCCTCAAATTTCTATTCCTAGTTCATGTAAAAGAGTCAAAACAGTTGCTATTCCTTTCAAATATAGCCCTTATATTTCAGATAACACTCTCGGTCTTAGATTAACATGGAAGTTGCGTGAGCTTGAAGAAATCAAACAAGAAAACAAGACTAGAGATTCTTACACAGCACGCAATACTGGTAAATTCAACTCTTTCTTTCTTTCTTTCTTTCTTTCTTTCTTTCTTTCTTTCTTTAGTTACTGCCTTTAAGAAAATTGTAAGAACTAGTGTTGTTATTAACAATATTTCAACATGTCTGCAGTTTTCGGCCTTAGCATCTGCTTTGTTGTGATGGCAACAGTTGTAGGCCTCATCAAGGTTCATCTGTCCATGAGGAATTTACATAAGAAAGAACAGTTTTTGGCAGATTTCTAGAACACTGTTTTCAGATGCAAGCTTCATCATTATCAAATTTAGTGTTTTGTACAATATGTTGTAGGATATGATATGTAGCAACCCTATGCAACCGCTTAGAGCAATGTTAGAGAATCAAAGAATGCAAATAGGAGTTGAATGTACTTTTTTTTTCTTGTCTTGTCTACTCTAACAACCTCTTGCTTTTAATAGTTTACATTTATTATTCACATAGTCATAACCTACTCGCGCTAACACTTCTCTTAACATATGTTGTATTTTAATTTCTTATCTGAAAAAGAAAGGTCAATTGCTTGAGGTGACCGTGTAGAACAAATTTAATCTTCTAATTACATATTTGACACAACATAGACCGGAATCTTCAATAAATTAAATATATTAAGAATACTATTGTTGAAAAGGATAAAACTTCAAATTATGAAGAAAAAAAATGAATCTTACTATGGTAAAATTGAGGCTGCAAGAATAGTTCTTGACACCAAAGGTTCACCATAATCAAATGTTAAAATGGATACGAGGATTTGGTGATGAATTTTTATACGAAAAAAAAGGGGGTTGGTGGATTTTTGCTGTGAAATTTCACTAATTCAAGTTCTCTAACCAGCTATTGCGGGACTGTAATCAGTTATAGGAGTTATTTTTTACACTGTTACGTCTATTAATTGTTGAAACAAGTGTAACTCGTTACAGAATTTACGTAATTGGTTATAGGCAGTTAATTTCAGTTTTTAGACTTTGTTACTTGTATTCTAATCTACCATATTTTGTATAATACCCAAGGGGTATATCAATCAATGCTAATGAACATTCTCACCCTCAGTGGCTGAGCTAGGAATTTTAGGCCGTATGGGCAAAAAATTTGTCCCTAGTTTTTATTAATTTTGCCCCCTGTATTTACTAATTTCTCCCTGATTTTGTTTAAAAAATCAACTACTAGGTTGGGGGAATACCAAGAATATAGGGGTTGAGCCTAGGCGCGTGTCAAGACTTGCTGGGCTATAAAACCGCCCCTGCTCACCCTCAATTATACTCTCTCTCATATCTCTTTCTTCACACTAAATTACTCTATTTCACCAACCTTATGATTTCAATTTCTAACATTTGATATTAGAGCCTAGATCGATCCACCAAACACTCAGTGTGTAACATTAATTCAGTCTCCAATGAAAGAATCTAGGCAAACCTACTCATCATTGATGTGAAGAATTACGATAAATGGTGCAGGAAAATGAAGGTGTTGTTTGACTACCAGGATGTTCTTGAAGTGATCAAGAACATTGTGCGTTTTCTAGTCGAAGGTGCAACATATGTACAACGAGAAACACATACGAAAGCAAAGAAGAAAGATTTCAGACGTTGTGTTTAACCCATAAATGTGTTGATACAGATAATTTTGGGAAAATTGGTAATTGTGAATCATCGAAACAAGCGTGAGAAATATTGGAGAAGACGTATGTAGGGGCTACTGACATGGCGAAGGTTGTGAGGTTATAGTTGATAAACGTCAATTTGAATTTATTCAAATGGAGGAGAAGGATACCGTCAACGATTTCACGATGAGAATTACTCCGTGGGTGAATCAAGTAAAAGCATGTGGAGAAACTATTACGAAGAAACATATTATTGTGAAAATCTTGTGTTCTTTGACGACACTATTCGATAACATAGTCGTAGCGATTAAGAAATTGAATGATCTCACGACGATGAGCAAAAAAGAGCCACAAAGCTCTTTTGAGACCACAAGCAAAGGATGGAGGAGATAAATAGTGATAAGACAAAGGCGGTGGTTGTTTTGCAAGCTCGTTATGAGAAAGACAAGAAATCGAAAGGAAAATGACATATGAAGTGTAAAGGGGATTTTCAGAATTTTGGTGGAAGAGAATTCCACCAAAATTCCAAGAATTTGACTTGTCAAAAGAGTGAGAGCAGCTAGCTGCAACAAGAATAGTGGTCAAAACAACTTTAGAGGTGAAAGGAGAAGGATTGACAAGAACAAGATACAATGCTTTGTTTGTTAGAAGTCTGGTCATGGATGCAAACAAAGTTTTGATCCTTAAAGCTCATATGGCTTCTAATAGAACTTTGAAAGTTGAGTTGAATGTTATGAAGCATATGTGTCTTACTACAATGATAAGAGTGGATGAAATTTTGTTCTTAGAGAAATATGTTTGACACGATGTCTGATAATACAATGTGTACAACCCAGTTATGACAATTTAACTTATACAATATGATGAAGCAGAAAAGCAATAAGGAACACAATAATTATTAACTCAATTTAGTGCAAACCACACATACATCTTGGAACGTCCAATCCAAGAAAGGAAATTACTATCAGTAGTATCAGTACACTTAATCCTACATGAACGCACCTTGTTCACAATCTCTTCCTAATACTATCCAATGTGCATAAGATTTTATCAGCATATAAACTGCAGATTTGGTTAAAATTTGTTTTTTCAAAACAATTCCACAACAAGATTTAATTTTATTTTGAATTCAAATTTAATTATCTAAATTAAATTTTAATAAGCATAAAATAAATATAATTAATTAGGTCGCTAAAAGATAGCAACAAATTAATCATAAACAAATCCAAAAAGACGTGAAGACTTCAAATAAAAAACAAATCAATATAACAACAAGAGCATGGGCCAGATGTGCCACACCAGCTAAAATATCATATCTCACATGTTTCTCTTGCTCACCAAAACATCTTATATACTCCTAATCTACGATGCATATGTACGGGTATGGTATTTGGTGCGGGTACTGATACCGGTACGGGATACGTCGTTTTAAAAAAAATCAAGGTATATGTACATAGATAAAAAAATATAAGTTTTCTATAAAATATATGAGTATATAGCTAAATTGTTAAATTCATAACTATAAAAGTTATAAACATTATAAATAATTAAAAATAATGTTAAGATACAATAACAAAGAAATTAAAACACCTACATTTATTATATTAATATTTAAGAAAATTACAAATTTCTTTCAAAATTTAATATTGAAAAAAAAATAAAGTACCACGAGTACCCGGTAAGGGTGTGTACCCGATACTGATACTTCACCATTTTAGAAGTACCCATGATTAAGAGCTTTTAATTATTTTCCATGATGCATCCAATTTAAAAGAACAAAAATACTTTCTTAAGTTGGGTCATAGGAAGAAGTGATTTATCAATTGAAATGGATTTAGAACAAATAAAAGATTTAGAAGAGGTCAAATTATGTTCATGGTTGAATTCATTAATTAGTTAAGTAGTTATGAATTTTCCTGTGGGTTTAAGGAATGTAATAGTAGCTATGTCAAGAAAGGTGATAATCAAAATACCATATGCTGTATTAAAAGTTCAATTAGAAATATTTCAGAAAAAAAAGTCCATGGTTTGTGTAAGATTATACTCTAATTTACATAAAGATTATACTCTAATTTGATTTTACTTAACATAATGATATCATGAATACCTTTTCACTTAAAAAAAAAAAAAAAATCCATTTTTCTCTTCTTCTCGAACTAACCAAGATTGACAAAAAATCTAAAATATGTTTCTTAATTTTTGGCAGTTTAAATTATTAGGCATGAACCTAAAACATTAGTATTCATTCAATAGATTAAAAAGGCATAACAAAGTAGAAGATACATTAAATTAAATTATGTGGAAAAAATTACTCAACATTTTTTAAAATTTTGTAGATATAAGAGGACTCAAAAATACTAAACTGTTTTATTTGAAAGTGAAAGGTAAGACTTGCCTACTTAAGATCTTCAAATAATTTTTTTAGTTAATCTTCATTGATAACATATAAATATTCCAAGTTATTTTCATAACAGTTTTAGCATTTTGAAACTTCAATTAGACACATTATAGAAGACATATTGTATATGATAATATAAAATTTTGGGTCCTCTTGTGTTAGTGAAATGTAAATTATTTTTAAGAGTTCATGTTATTCAATTTCTATGATTTTTTTTAAGAGGTAGGATGGAGAATTAGAAGTCTATTTTATAACATTTTCATGATTTTTCATAAAAAACAATAACACATGTGATTTATTTTTTTTATATAATAAGAGTATTTAGACATGCTATTATTATAGGTTTTATTCGTTTGACAAAACTTACTAAACATATTAAAATTATTTTTAAGTAGATAGGTTAAACCAACTTTATTATAAATTACTATTTGATTACCAAAAATGATATTCAAGTTATCTCTTCTTTTAATAAATTTATTAAGGATGTTATGCAACTCTTCAAATTTGTTTTCTAAAATATCACATTTTTAACACTTCATAAATTTATCAAACATATTAGAAGTAAAAGGAGAGAGTTGAATTAAAAAAAGACTCATTTTCTCTAAGACAATCTATTTCGATTATTAGTTTTTCATTTTTCGTTTTCAAGAAAGACAATAATAGTCTTTTTAGAGACGAAAATAATTTCATTTAATTTGTTTGATTTATTATTTAGATTTTTTAACAAACGAGGAAAAACTTCTTATAAGTAAATTTAAAAGTTGAAGTTTTTTAACCTCATTTTCTCTGTGACTTATCATGATATAGGCGTGTTTCTTTCTCTTTTTTAGATTCATCAGATGAGTCATTAACATTGTCATCTCACACATTGTAAGCTCTTTTCGATTCTTTTTAGGTCTTTTGTATCTTTCTAGACTTCATTTGATTCTGCGACTATTATGGATTTATGTGACTCTTCTTTCTATACTGGAAGTAAGTTGGAACAAAAGATGATATTTCTTTAATTTTCTTATGAAAGGTTAAAGGTTCTTTTTGTGTATTATGAATTTTTTGAATTTGTGAGAAAAAATCCATATCTTCATCACTTTCATTTTAGTAGTTTTCATTTTTGACTCCATGTCTTTGAAATATGTAGCTTTTAGTGCAAGCTCTTTCTTTTTCTTGTGGTCTTTCTCAGTTTCAGCAAGAAGATTTAGTTCAACCTTTTGTTCTTCCTCACTTTTGTAACACCTTAATTTAACCCCGCGTAATTATAATTTAAATCAAAATAAATCAAATCATCAAAACATAATTAGGATGTCACGTCTTACAAAAACATGCACGGCCTGAAAATATAGACGATACATAGCACCATCATAGATGAACCGAAATAACACAACATATTGTTCAACTTCAAATTTTATTAAGCAGCAAAATGAAATCATAATTTAAAATATAATAAATTCTTCAACAACAAAAACAACAACAATGCACGTTTTCTCAAACATCAAGAGTTCTTAAGACTCCAACAACAAATTAAAATAAACAAAATGAAAGTAGGGCTAGTGTTACGTATCAGAGCACAATACCGACTCGAATAAATAACGAGTAACTTCGTCTAATATAGATCACCTGCATGTTATCCACATAGAGATAACCAGGGCCGACCCTGTGGGTGTGCAACATGAGCCACCGCACAGGGCCTTAAATATTTTGGGATCCCAAAGTTATACATGGGCTTAAAGAAAAATATAATTATCAATATATTATATATGCTAAATTCTGAATTATTTATCAAATCCGTAAGTACCTAACGATAACGCATGCCTTTTTAAGACGGAGATGGAAGGTAACAATTAATGTTCCCAAGTTCGATTCCTAGCTTCTTAATTTTGGAAATTAGTTGTTTAAATTCAATTACAAATGCATGATCCCATTCCAAAACCACAATTTTGTTTTTTTTTTTCAACAAACCACAAATTAAACTATTTGGTTATCTTTTATCCTTTACACTTATAATTTTATTCTAATTTTTTTTTATAAATACTTTGAGTATCAACCTTTTAACAAAATGTTTTTATTAAATATTTTAAGATATTGTATATGGTTTCATCTATTATTTTTTATAGAATATATTATTTTAATAATATGATAAAAAGTAACATGTATATTATTATTTTTATGAAATATTATATTTTTAAAATTAGAACATGACCTCTCAAATGTTTGAGCTGGTCCTCAAGGTAACATTCAAATAGAAGTGGTGAAATATCATAAATATATAAAAGAATGCATAATAATAAGTAGATAAAAATTTATTATGCATAGTCATACATTCTTCATCTCACAACTCCACATCATTTTACCATAATCATTCAGCAATATCCAATATACAACATCAACATGCATCATCTACATAACATAACATCATGTTAAAATTAATAATGCTATGCAACTAGACCGACACCGACTCAATGCATGTGGTACTAATAGGGCATAGGCCCTCTCCATAATGTCGAATAGGGCAACAACATGGCATAAACCCTCACCATAACGCCAATACAGGCTAGCAACAAGGCATAAGCCCTCACCAATGAATGCATGCAACATCGACATGCAACAATACAATTATGTCGCTACAAAGCATAAGCCATCAACCTTACACCATGCATGCCAACCACATCATCATCTTCATCATTACACACGTACTATGCAAAATAGTCATACAACATCTTCATATCTAAACACAACATTCACTGTCGCATATCACACGAAATGCACACAAACGACCTACACCTCCAATAAATATTCACATACTGTATGCATATTTATTATTATAGGATAGAAAATATTTTTTAGCTTTTCATTGGTCCAAACGGTGCGTCAAACGGACACCCGACTCAAAAGTTACGAATTTTATAAGTTTTACAAAAATCTATCAGCTTCAGGATCAGACGGGATCACCATTAGTATGCAGTAGCAGAAAATGCGACAATATGTGGTTTCGTCTCTTCCAACCCCAAAATTCCAATTTTCCAATTCAAAATAGTGTCTCACAATTTCATAGATCATGCACATACACTACCCATCATTCAAATTCATTTTACATCATCAATTTTATCAATTTCATTCCAAAACATCAACATTTTATCAACAATACTCAATCACACAAAATAGAAATTAGACATTGATGCTACTTTTTGACCAAATAATTTTAAATACAAGAGGTAGTGTGTTGTGATAAATAAACAAATTTGCAACATTAAAAAATACAACAGTTTAAGGTTGATTTTAGGCTAAATTACGTTAGGATCCTTTAAGTTATTTAATTGTAACAGATTGATTTTTTATGTTGTTTTTGCTACATGTGGGTCCTTTATATTAATTAACGCTTGCATCGTTGACTTTTATGTTGCTTTATTTTGTTATTTTAGTTTTATTTTAACTTCTAAAATTCATATTAAATCCGTCTTTGATCCAAAAATTATGAAAAAATTCCTAAAAATATTTCTTTTTGTTTTACACTTCGTGTAATTTTTTGAGAATTTTATTTTCGGTTTTACTATTTTTCTTTAATTATTTTCTTTTCGTGCATTTTAATCAGTTTAAAATACTTTTATGCACTAAAAAATTATGAAAATTTTATTATATGATCCATTGATGGTCTCTGACCTATGTTAAGTGACATATTCATACTATTAGTGCCACTTCAACTGTTTTAGAAAGGAGTTTGAGAAAAAGGTCAACGATGCAAGCGTTAGTTAACATAAAGGACTCACGTGAAGCGAAAACAACATAAAAGACCAATTTTTTATAATTAAATAACTTAAAGGACCCTGGGGTAATTTATCCATATGATGAGAGGTACAATAAAATAAAGATATAAAAGGAAATAGGTAAAAGATCATTGGAGAACACACTGGATTTTTTATTTCACAAAAAAAATAGAAGATAAATCTGTGTATCTGATTAAAATAATATTATAGGGTTGTTTTTTATTACTAGCGATAGGGAATAATTAGCCTGAACTATTTGTCTGTTTTTTATGTGCTATAAAACTTCATAAGTTGTGATGATATTCTCCCAAATGCATTTACCGTACTACTTGTTATTCTAGGCATAAAAAATCTAAATCATATTGAATACTAATTAGTAAAATAATTTATGTTAACTTCTCGCAATAAAATAGAATACTAATTAGTAAAATGATTTATCGTATAGAATATTAATTAGTTGTTCTAGTTCTAACTCAAGCCATTGATGCGTTAGTCGAGACTGAAATAATCCCAAATCTTTTGAGTTATGATTATTTTGAAAATTTTAAAATGGTAGAATTTTTTTTTGCCATTGATTAGTTGCTTCGGTAATTAGTTGCTCTAGCTCAAGCTCAAGCCATCCTTTTCTCGTTCCTAAATCATATAGAATATTAATTAGTAAAATGATTTACCGTACCAACATAATTGGAAAAAAAAACATATAAAAAAGAGAAACAAAATAACAATACAAGAGATTAACATGAAAACTCTAAAACTGAAGAAACAAAATGATGATCGTCATCAAATGATAACATCAATACACTCGCACCCTCAAAAGCAAATATTTAAATATCAGTCAAATACAAACTTAAAATACTTTTGACTGGTACATCTTGTAAAGAAAAACTTGAATCATATATATAACATTGAATAATCTTTTCCATCACAAAACTAAGAAATGTAGGACTTAGAAGAACTTTAATCATATATATAGTCTTAGACTCCCTCTTCCTTCACAAAACTAATCGTGTGAGACTTCTTCAACTTGTATATTTTCAACCAGCCCTAACAATATCCACCTTGATTGAAAATAATACATAAGCTTTCATTGTCTCTTCACTCACAATCATACTCCACCATTAAGAGTATAGTCACTTGAAACTACACCACTCTAAGAATTTTCACACTGTCTTCACTAACAATCATAGTTCTAAAAACTATCATAGTTCACTTAAAGAATAGTATACTTCACTTGAAGTTAAATCACTTAAAGAATTTTTGCATGTCGAAAACCAGGTTGAAACTTTATGGTGCAACTTTCATGTTGGCAAGGAGCTCTTCAACCATCGACATAATCTCACAACACACTTTACATAAATTTTCATGTGTTAATCTGCTAGCAATAACTCGTCCTTTTCCATTACTGCAGAAATGTCATGAGGATATTCTTCTTAATTTTCAGACAAGATCATCCTCTCTCACAATAAGAGGTACATTGCTAGCATTTGACTCATAGTCCTTCTCAAACAATACCCATAAGGACATTTATACTTTATATGTCCAATCTTTTCACATTTCCAACATCTCTCACCCGTTTCATTATTTTTCTTCATATAAGGCCTTCCTCAAGCAACAAACACCGAGTTTGATGAAGTATTATCCTCACCTTTTAATCTCCTTTCTTCAAAAATAAATCAACTAACAACTTCTTCAAAACTCAAAGTTTCCTTCCCATATATCAAACATGTTTAATATGCTCATAGGAATATGGAAGAGACCATATGAGTCTCAAAGTTTTAATTCAAACTTAATATAATTTCGAACACTTAGATGATCAAACACTTTTGTATGTTCATCCATACACAAGCTATAAAAATGCTTCTTCAACAATAAACAATTTGATATACATTTTCCTTGATATATCCCTTCAAGTTTCTTTCTAGGCTCTTTAGTTGATGACATACCAAGAACATTCACAAGAATATTCTTACCCAAAGATATGCGAATTGTACTCGAAGCACTCAAATCTAGTTCTTCCCAATTCTCATTGTCCTTGTTGGAAATGTTTCCTTTCAACACCTTGTGTAATCCTAATTGTATCAAAACATCTTTGACTTGAATTTTCTACAAAACAAAAATTGATTCTTCTATTAAATTTCTCTAAGTTAATCTTCACCGCACTTGAAAATTTTGACATTGCAACCAAAATTTTTCGTACATCAAATCAAAAAGTCCCAACCAACACATAATATACAATTTTTTTATGATGTGGAAGATCACACAAAAATGCAATCACTGAACATACTAAAATTTATACTCTACCAGACCAAGACTTTGATACCACTTATTGGGAAAAACAAACCATAAAGAAAAAAGAGGAACAAAATAAAAAAACAAGAAATTAACGTAGAAATTCTAAAACCGGAAAAAATCACGACCATCGTCAATGAAAAGCAAAAAATATCACTATCTGAACATTATTACAATACATAGACTACCATCAACCATCCAAAGACTCCTCAATACACTCACAATCTCTTCTAAATAAAAACTTGAATCCTATATATAACCTTAAATTCTCTCATCCTTCACTAATCTGAGTGATGTGGGACTTAGAAAAACTTTAATTATATATATATATAGCTTTGGAATCACTCTTTCTTCATAAAACTAACTGATGTAGAATTTCTTCAACGTGTATATTTTCAATCAACTCCAACAATTCATAATATCAAGTATCTCTTATTCAATGTGAAACCTCATCTAACTTATGAATAAACCAACTAATTTAGTTGTCAAAAGATCTTTAAATAAATTTTAAAATTTCCAATTTTAAGACTATTATTCTCTTCAAATTCTTACCTATAGGATTAAGTGATTCACATTAGGCATACGTGCTTGGATTAAAGAAAAATCTATGAGTGGATTCAAAATCTTTTTGAATGAAAATTTTGATTTTATGGAAGTTCAAGAATCAAGTAACTATTTTAAAATTATCGCATCTATGTTGTGTGGGTTGCAGTTGTTAGAATTTTGGGTCACAAATATAATATTTAAGGTCTTAGTGTCATTATTTTAATTAGTCAAGACTTAAAAGGGTCTAAATAATTTAATATTAAGTTTGTGGCTAAAAGCATAAATGTCAAGAAATGTCAGATTATTGTGTAGATACCATAAATCAATATTTAATTTGATGAGAGGTCAAATTAAAATATTGAATACTAAGAAATAATCCTAAGGTTATTTATAGGAATTATGGTCCACATTTATAGACAACGAAAAAACGATTATCAGAAATTCTCTCTTTATCCTCATCAAAAGAGAATCAATGAGCTATAAAGAATTATACAAATCGAAAGATCAACTATCTGTAAATCTTCGATGATTCTCAATGACATATTTAAATACGCTTCTGTTTTTATTCTCATAATTGTATTCGAATATGAGTTTAAATTTTTTATTTAAAGTGTTGGTTGACCTTGATTTTTATATTTATAAAAATTATAAAATTTATGAAGGGAAAATAACAGCACTGTCATGGCTATTTTCTTAAGTACTTCAACATTCATTTGAGCAGTATTTATAAGAATCAGTCAGCACTAAAAAACCTCTAGATCATTTTTCTTGAGAGATGTTATTAGTGTATGTTCTAAATTGATTATGATATTAGACTTCTATTTATTTATTTATAATATATTAAATTTGAACTATACAACATTGCGTTAACATATCATCTTCACTTCTCAAAAGTTTAAATCAAATATTATTCTTTTTTGAAAGTTATGGAGATCACAAGTTTAAACTCTGGTGAGATAAAATTAAATTAGCCTAACAATTATTTACTAAATTTAATATATATATTATTTTTAAATATTTTAAATTTCATTTCTATTTTAAAAAATATATTAATTATATTATTTACAATAAAGAATAATGTCATGGAGTGTTGCTTGTTGGTTTTAACTTTTAACATTTAATTTTAAAATCACAATGTAACGTATTATAAATGTAAAATATTTTTATTCGGTTAGACTATCGCAACAATTTCTAAGTTTTACTTTATATGTAATAAAAAAAACTAAACATTTATAAAATTTTAGCATTATTTAACGATGGTATGAAATCTTTTTATATTTGTATATTTTAATTAAATTTAATCTTAAATATTATATGAATCATGCTAATATGTACGTTTAGAGCACATGTTAAAAATACTATAATTATTATAATTAAATTTTTTTAAATATAATAAAATAATTTAAAATTTTAAAAAATTAAATGCACTTTTAAATATAATAAAATAATTTAAAATTTAAAAAAATTAAATGCACGCACTAAAAAAAAAATTACTTAACATGCGTCTTAAAAAAGCATATTAGCATTTTTCATATTATATTACATATTTATAATTTTCTTAGATATTGGATTATAATTGTCTGTCCTGAAAATTTCGTGCTAAAGAAACAAAAATTGACCCCACATCAACTGTAGCAGTAGTTGGAAAATTCAACTCATCAATTCAAACTTTAAAAGTATATTCCCATCATTTATGAATCATATCTACCAAACAGTCCAAAAGTCCAGATCTCATTTACTCTTCATTTATGACCCATCAATTATATCAATATTTCAAAATAAATTAAAATTCCATCTTATCATAATGGTTGAATTATTTTTATTATCATAATATAGAATAAAATAATAATTTAATTAATGATGTATATATATATATATATATATATATATATATATATATATATATATATATATATATATATATATATATATATATATATATATATATATATATATAATATTATTATCAGAAATTTAAAGAAATAAATAAAAAATTACATAAAGTGAATCCATCATAATGGGAATTGTTTCTACTAATTGGGAATGTAGTTAAAAACTAGAATGGATGATTTTGATATAGTAACTTTTTTTAATATAAAGCTCCAATCAACCTCTCTTTCTTTGTTTGTCTTCCGTGACAGCAACAAACAAGAAACAGTTAGTTTGGATGATGAAGCTTCTGCGTCTTCCTCTTCTCTCTTCTCTCTTCATCTTCATCTTGTTCATTTTCCCCATTTTTTCACACTCAATACCCTTCATTGTTCTTCACGGTAACTTTCTTTTCGTTTTTTCCCACTGTTTTAGTAACCATAATTATGCATGTATGTATGTATGAGAATGATTCTTGATGAGTTGCAGGTATTTCTGATGAGTGCTCTAGTCACGGAGTCAAATCATTCACACAGAACTTGATCACTTTTTCTGGTCTTCAGGGATTTTGCGTGTATGTTTTTTTTTACAAATTTTCAACTAATTATGTTGTGTTTTCTTTGATACTGGACTCCGATTTAGGGTATTTTTGGATGGAGGATTTTGGAAGATTAAGTCTATATTTGAGATTATTTTTTTAAATGAAGGAATAACATGATAATTGATAAATGATTATATAGCATTTCAATCTCACTAAGTAGGGTCGACTAAGTGAATTAACTTTGGTCAATAATGTTCTATCTAGATAGTTAATTTCGAGATTTTTCTTAATAACTTCTCTTTAGTCTTTCTAAGTCAAATAGTTGTTTGACTTCTTTCCATCTGATCTATTCTCCTTGCCACAAAATCTATCAGGCTTCTCTATCCAAACATACCTTTAGTTTTTGTGACTAATCAAATTGCCCTATATTTTCAGTGAAGTAGGCAATGGATCATGGGATTCATGGTTTATACCTTTGCAAGAGCAGGTAATAGGGAAAATGAATTTGATCTGTTCATGGTATTACTATTGCCTAATGCTGATGATACGGACTATTTGTAATTTGTTCTCTTTTTTTTATATGTCTGCAGACAGCTATTGTTTGCCAGAAGGTGATGAAGAGATAGATTCAAGCATTATCGCGGTAACATTTCTTTTCTTGTTGTTCTTTATTTAGTCTTTTTACTATTTTTAAATGTCATGTACAGGTGAAGGAAATGAAAGAATTGAAAGGAGGATACAACATTGTTGGCCTCTCCCAGGTAAAACATGAGAATTGTAATTTTATTTATTTTTCTGTTGATGTGAATTGTACTTACTTGCATTCCTTTGAGTGTCAATGGTTATAACTATGTCCATTTGTGGTTAAAATGATTTCTGGTAAAGGATTTTAAGCGTTTTCAATTTTCAAACTCATCCTGTGAAGATATTGATATCTGAGCGGTTTGTTGCTGATTTTGAAGTTGTTCATGGCAGTGCATCCCTCCTTCTTTTCCTTTCCTTTTTCATTTATTGCAAACAATGTTAAACTACCTTATTACTTAATTCATCTTACAGATGCTTATTTTTTGAATTTTGTTATTTTTTATGCTTCATTATTGAATTTCCCTTGTCCTACAGGGAAATTTAATTGGTCGAGGTGTGGTCGAGTTTTGTGAAGGAGGACCTCCAGTAAGAATCTACGATTTTACAAGAGAATTGTTTTATGTATAGTTAAAATTATTGCGCTGTCTATGTTTCTGCATATATCCATTTACGCCGCGGACTGTGCTACAAAATGATGTTTTCCAGGAAATATCAATGAGAAGTCTTGTCCATTATTGAGAATTACAGGAGTGGATTCTAATAAATTCTTAGTTACATATTCACATGCACATATTTTCCATAAATCAATCATTTACTTCCTCATCAATTGTTGAGATTCCACACTTTTCCCTCTTAAATGAACTCACTCCAAAGGAACCAAGTTCTAAATTTTAATCTTTGTTTCACCTTTCTAGTATTTTGCTTTAAAATAACAAGGTGTAGAATAGCATTTAGATCCTTACCCTTGTCAACTCATTCATGAGATCCTTGTTATTGTTGGAACAGGTTAAGAACTTTATCTCTTTAGCAGGCCCTCATGCTGGTACTGCTTCAGTTCCCCTGTGTGGTGTGAGTATCATCTTACTCTCCAGCACGGCGCCTTTATTGTTTCTGTGTTATGGCATTGATTTTGGAAATACCACATTTAGTATTATCGACTGTTGAATGATTTTTTTTTTTTTTTGTTTCTACAGACAGGTGTCTTTTGTGTCATTGCAGATAATCTCATCAAGGGAGAGGTTTACAGTAGCTATGTTCAAGTATTCATCTCTATCTTCTATTTATTTTCTCTTTTGTCTAGTCTATAATTTGTTTTACCTTTCTTCTCTTTTATTACATATTTACTTTGCCCAGAATTTGTTTTGTTATATCATTACTTTGTTACAATCTCTAACATGCCCCAATTCAAAAAACATTTGCAGGAACACTTGGCTCCTAGTGGATATCTTAAATTACCAAATGTAGGTACCAATATATTGTTAACTAATTCAAAAGACATTGATTAGTAAATCATAACTGATGCATGATTTATCTTTTACTCATATATTCGGTTATAATATAGAATCTGTAACCATTTAGCATAGCTGTTTGTTTCCTTAAAATTTTCTCAAACCCTCGCATTAAAAATCAATTTTGATTTCAGGCTTTACCCAAATACTTGGAGAACTGTAGGTACCTCCCTAAGCTTAATAATGAAAAACCTGGTCAGAGGAATTCCACTTACAAGGAGAGATTTAGTAGCTTAAAGAATTTGGTACTTATCATGGTAGGTCCTCTATATGAATATTTCTAGCTGATTTCAAGAGAAAAAAACTTGATTATTTGTTTTCTTATGTTATACTGCAACAGTTTGAGCAAGATACAGTTTTAATTCCGAGAGAAACATCCTGGTTTGGTTATTATCCAGATGGCTCCTTCAAGCCAACTTTACCAGTGCAAAAGGTATTGTTTTTTATTCGACTTGTCTTGATATTTTCTAGGATATATGGTGCCATAATCAAACTTTTGTATCCCTTGATCGGCTTTGCAGACAAAACTCTACACGGAAGATTGGATTGGCTTAAAAACTTTAGACAAAGCTGGACGCGTCCATTTCATTAGTGTTCCAGGAAAACATCTGGGAATATCAGAGGCAGATATGAAGAAACATGTAGTACCATATTTGGTCGACCAAACATCAAGAGAAGATAGAACTACTGAGGCTGGCTTTCGAAGGATGGGTGAAGTTAACAGAAGATTTATTCAAATCAACAAGATGGTGTAATATCATACAATGGATGAAGAATCATCAAGCTCTAGCCACGACACGACATTACTACTATAGATTGATCATTGTCATCTATGTAGTGTATACTACTCAAATTACTTGATACATGTAAGATTGTGATGAATGTTGATATTAGTTCAAGCATCAGCTTATTGCAAATTGGGGAGAAAAAAAATTACAATCCTAGAGTGTTTTTAGTATGTTGCAAAGGTGATTATTACATTACTATTTTTGGAAAAATTACATTAGTATTGTAAAAGGCGTCAGAAAACATTTACAGTTAAAAAAAAGTATGATAAACTTTTGTTGTCTAAGAGAAATAATCCCCTCACTTTTTCTATATTTTCTATATGAACCTTAATCCTATTAATGATCTGCATTGTTGGTTTATGTGTAACTCCATGTAAATCTAGTTCTAGACTCGGTAAAAAATACAAATTAATCTCCTATTACGTAAAGTGAAACATGTTTTTTTTTTTGGGGGAAGGCAAAATAAATAACTTATATTAAACCAACAGTCTTGGCATAAGTAATGCCAAACTGCACCAGTACCTTAGTAAACTGGGGTAAGGGTTTGTCCGTGGGGGCGAGAGGCTCTACTTTATTGATGTTTATGGTGTTTACGGTGATAAACATGAGGTGAGGTGAGAGACTCTGTATTATGCGTTATGCGCTGCTTAAGTTATAATCAATGTCATACTCTCATAAAATGAGATGTTTATAGAGGCTCTTGAGCTAAGATTTAGGAAACCTTAAGAAGTGGTAATTGTTCCCCTGATTGAGAGAGACTCTTGACTACCTATTTTAAAGTAAGATGTGGTATGACTCAGTTTACATGGTTAGTGTGGAGACAATGGTATATTATACATGTTGTATGTCCTAAAGACGAGCTTTTACATGCTTCATAAGTAATGTCCAGACGATACCTTATTGGGCGAAGATCCTAGTGTCGCCCTTATTTGAAACTCTCTCAAATATAACACTACGCAATCTCTCAAGCACGATGGCTTATAGAAAGCAAAGTGTTTTAAGGTTTCTTTTAGGTTTTTTCTCGGGGTCTGCGGTGAGTTCTTTTTGAAGGATAAGCAAGTCGATCAATTGAAGGTGACCTTTAAATGAAAGATGAGTCCCTCGGCTTGGGGTTCCTATATAGCAGGAAGCTTTCTATTGCTTATTGTCAGCCATTGATTGATTGGGATAATGAGATCATCTAGCTTATGGAGATGACACTGGAGAAAGGTTGCATTGCAAAATTGTTAAAGATGGTTGTTGCATAAATAGCTTATCAGGTATTGAACATTCAGAACAAGGTTATTTTCTAGAATAACACAAAGGATGGGCTTCGAGTTCAAGATATTATCGATACAATCCTATGGCGTGTGGAACTGGATAGGAAATTGACCATTTTTTGTCATAAATTCTGAAATTGTACATCTTCCTTAAGTTTTTTTGGTTGTTGAGTCTCTTGGAGGCCTAAATCTTAGGATCAACTTGGTACTTCATTTTTCAAATATAAATCATTTTATTTGCTCCAAAAACTATTATAAAAAGAAATACACTTAATATTATTTATTAAATTGTAGTTTTAAACAATTTTGTGCGAAAGAATGTGTCAAATTATATTATAAATTTTATAAATACATCTTAAAAAATCAATTAATCATTGTCAATGTGTCTAACAATATTATTGTGTGCTTTATTTTAGTTGATTTAATAATAATTTTGTATAATAATTATTGATTGAAAATATTTTATGAGAAAAAAACAAGCATCAAACAATTTGTGCATATGGGAGGAGAGAAAAAAAATCAACAATCAAACAATATATGTATGAGAGATGAAAAAAACTACATCCAAAACTTATTTTAAAGAATGTTTTTTTTTTAAAATTGGATGGACATTATTCTTAATAAATAAATTGGATGAAAATTATTCTTAGTAAATAAATTGGATGAAAATTATTCTTAATAAATACATTGGATTGAATTTTAAAAAAACATTGAATAATTATTAAAATATATTATTTTGATAATTATAACCAAATTCATTTTTAAAGAGAATAAAGAACCTAATATTAAATTTGAAAGACTTAGTTAAATATAAAATAAATAAAAAAATATACATTACTTCTAAAGAGAGAAAAAAATTGAACCTAATATATTATTTTGATAATTCTAATCAAATAAATTCAGAATAAAAAAAACTGAACAATTGCCTCAGCTAATCAAATAAATTCAGAATTAAAAAACTGGACAATTGCCTCAACATTATGTCTCAACAATAATCGAACACGTGACAACAAGCTAGAAAAAATATAACCATTCCACCCGGCCAACACACGCCTTAGGTCATTCATTGTATATTATAGAAAGATTATATATTATACTTATTTTTAAAAAGATTCATCAAAATTTTGGGGTGGCCATGGCCAGTGGCGACGCCAAGGCCCGACGAGGTTGGGCACCTGCCCAGGCTCTTCCTTCTTCCTTGTGTAACTTCAAGGATAGTCACAATCATCGGCTGATGAAGAAGAGTAACACCGTTAAATCTCCAATGCCGGAGAAATCAAAAGATCTTCACGTGAACCTTATATTTCTGATATTCATGATTACCCTCGTGATTTGGAGGTAATTGTTAATTTTATTGGTTTTGTTATTCTCGAATTTGGGGCTTTTGTAACAGTGTTGTTTTATTTGTGGAAGAGTACAAGCTTGTTTCTGATGCGCTTTATTTCTCTGTTTCTTATATAGATAGATTTCCATGTTTGAATGATTTGAGTAGACAATAGTTGCAATTGTTTGGTGTTTTTGTTCCAATTAATTTATCGAAACATCATCCGATGAATATTTGGGAAGTGTTGTTTCCGTCTGGTTTTCTGTCTCTTGCAAAACTTGGAACAAAACAGGTTTCTGATCCATTGTGTACGGTGATTTATGGATATTGTGATGGAAATCCTGAATGGTTCGTCGAGCTTTATAGTGACCGCAGTTGGCCTGTAGTAACTGAACTAGTGAGAACTGCTTCTTTGGTTAGTTTGGTTAATTTGTAGTTTGTGTTTTTTCTTGTGTAGTTTTATATGTGTGTTTCATCTATAATGTTGTTTAGGACCATTCTCCTATGTTATAGTAATTAATTTTATATGTGTGTTTCATCTATGTTTTTTTTGGTTGGAGAGTTTGTATAAGAAAGTTGCAATTGATTTTTTAGAATCCATTAGGAGTTATTTTAGCCATTCCGCCTTTTAACTATCCTGTCAATCTTATTGCCTCCTCAATTGCTCCTGTATTGATTGCTGAAAATTCTGTTGTGCTTAAGCCTCCAACTCAGGTAGTCATATGTTTCATTGTGATGATACTTTTCAAAAGCACTTATATGACAGAAGCACTTGTCATAATTGCTTCTACTTAAGCGACTTCTTCTACAATATTTTCATAAGCTATCTTTGAGAGGTTATGTCAGAATACTTTTGTTGTTTAGGGAGATGTTGCTGCTCTGCACATGGTTCATTGCTTTCACTTGGCTGGTATTCTCAGAGGCCTAATCAGCTGTGTTACTAGAAAAGGTTCGGAAATTAGCGACTTTCTCATAATGCATCTAGGAGTCAACTGTATAAGGTGATTATATATGATATAATACTATGATTAGTTTGTAGAGTCGTCTTAAATTTTTGGATACTATGTCTAAGTAACTATAGTTTATGCGTGACAAATAAATTTGCGATATTTAAATTTTTACCCAGATTTTATAACATTTCTGACTTCGCCACTGACCATGGCCACCCGTGCCCTAAGGTAGTTCCGCTACTGACAAGGTTTGCAATGAAATATGGAATTTGATTTATCTTTGGATGTGGATAGCTTTAGTGTTCTTAAATAAGATATTTTAATACTCTCATGATCCAAATATGAGAGAGTTCCCACTTTTGAGGGAGTTCCAATAAAAAGAGAATTTGAGTCCTCATAAAAACGGTTTAGATTAGTTCTCATATTTCTCATCCATTTAATAAAATAAATCAATTATTCATAATATATATTATTTAAATATTATAATAAATCAAATACTCTATCATTACATGAGTCTTAGATAATATTATTATAGAAACAGTTGATAATTATTATTATTTTAATAACAATAATAATAACTTTTGTAATAATAATTTTTTTAAAAAAATAAAAAAATATTTAAATTATATGGTTCAATTAATGTGTAAAATAAAATAGATATCATACTTATTATTATAATAAAAAATATTATTAAAATGATGTGTAACATAAATTAACTTTTTTTGTTACAATGCTTAAAAAGAGAGAAAAAGCTATAAACATAAAAATAATTTTTTTCCGATGAAACGGAATATTGAATCAGAAGTTTGTTGGTAGTGGATGTGAGGTTTGCTATGAAACCGGAAACTTGATTTGTCTCTGTGGAGGATGTAGACAACTTTAGTGTTTTCAAATAAGATATATTAATACTCTGGATAATCCAAAGTTCTATTCAGAGTGAAGCGTGAAGTGTAAATTATACCCACTTACGAAGCAGTTCCAATGAAAAATGAATTTGAATAGTGACTATAAAGAGTGAAAGGGTTTAGATTAGTCCTCATATTTCTCATCCATTTAACAAAATAAATTAATTATTCATAATATACATTATTTAAATATTATAATAAATAAAATACTCTATCATTACATAACTCTTAGATAATATTCCAATTTCAATAACTTACAACTAAATCAATTATAATTTACAACTAAATTTTATTTTCCAATTTTATTGTTCATAAATAATTTTGTATTTTAAAAGGACATTTAGAGATAATTAATAATTATTAATATATTAATATAATTTTTATAATAATAATCATTTTCAGAAAAATAACAAAAATAAAAATAATATAAATTATATGGTTCAATTGATGTGTAAAATAAAATAGAAATGATACATATTATTATTATAAAAAGAAAATATTACTAAAATGATATGTAATAAAAATCAACAATTTTTTTGTTACAATGCTTAAAAAGAGAGAGAAAAAAACTATAAATATAAAAATAATTTTTTTCCGATGATACGGAATTGTGAATCAGAAGATTGTTATTAGGGGATGTGAGATTTACCATGAAATCTATAATTTGATTTGTTTTGCGAAGGATGTTGATAACTTTAGTGTTTTTAAATAAGATATTTTTAATACTCTAAATAATTTAAAATTATGTTTAGAGTGAAGTGCAAATGGTATCCACTTTTGAAAGAGTTCTAATGAAAAAGTTAATTTGAATTGTCATTATAAAGAATGAGAGCAGTTCTCAAAAATTAAAAAAATTGAATATATATAATCAATGCTAATAATGTACAAAATTTAATAAAATTTTAATGAAATTTTAGTGTAATAACGGTTACTTTTTAAATAATAAGAATTAATTTAATTCTTTTAGAAAGAGTAAGAACCGTTACTTTTTAGATTTAATATATTTTAAAATATTAATATATAATAAAGAGTAAGAGATATGAAAAATTATTTTCACAAATACCCTCGTGAGAGATATACCATTTGTCCTCCTAAAATCTTAAGGTGATAGATGAGTGGATTCTCTCACTTATATGCTTAAGTCTCCACATTCCTATTTAATGTGAGACTATTTCCTCACTTAATCACACTTGTTATAATCCAATTGCTATAAAGGCTTTGATACCATGTTAAAGGAAATTAATAGTAGGAGCATTGATATAAAGTTGAGGAACAAACACCTTGTGAGAGACACACCACTTGTCTACCTAAAACCTTAATGTGATAGGTGAGTGGGTTCTTCCACTTATATATGCTTAAGTCTTCACATTCCTATCTAATATGAGACTATTTCTCCACTTCCTCACACTTGCTATATTCTAACATTTGTTTAAGAACGATGATCAATATCCTCAATTATCACCCCAAAATTATACATTCGATTTCTTACAAAATCGACGTAAAAAGTGCATAAGCTTTTTTTTAACAATATATTATTTACATATAATATTAAATTACATTATTATAACAAATACAATATTATCATAGTAGATGTTGTTCTTAGAGAACAACGCATCTTTACTCTAATCCAAACCCTCTTGGATACATTTCATACTCATTATTTTAAAGTTCTATTGGTTGCATGCAATCAACTTCTGAGAAGTTATTTGTTCCAAGTAAAAAGTTATCAATTCTAAACATTGTAAATGTTTTTTCTACACTTTGCAATCCACCATTGGTAACTTTTCTAAACTTTTTAAGTTCCAAAATTTTATTATCTTGAGCAAATGTTATCAAAGCAAATGCTTTCCTAAGAAAGATATAAAACAGTGGAGGTAGAGAGTTTGTGGTGAATTGATATTTTGATAATATCTTGAGCGTCGTTCCTTTAAAAATATATGATAGACATTCGTTGTTGTAGTAATGTAACATATTCTCGCAATTTTCTTATATATAGAAAAAAAAGAGGGGAAACAAATTTTATATTTTAAATAAAAAATAAAACAAAATAAATAATTCCCTCAGATTTAGAATAAAATTAAGGTGATAATATATTTTTTAAACATTACGTTCTTTATACATAATTTTAAAAAAATCCAAATTTATTATCATCGCTACAATTCCAAATTTTATTGCATATATATGTTTAAAGGTTGAACAACCTTCTTTGTTTAACCTGTAAGTAGGAATAATTTTTGGCACTGACAATCTATCATAGGCAACTTTTCCAACATTTTTAACAAAGAGTTGTTCTAAAAATAAAATATCAACATTATTTTATGAGATAAATTGTAAGGATAGAAAAAATGTTTTGTTCAATGATAGAAGAATATTGAGGATTTTTTTGTCTTACAATCTATCTCAAAGAATTATGCGTACTAGTTTGGAGTGGCAATAGATAAGTTATGATTATGGTAAAATCTTTTTAACGAGTACTTTTATAGTAAAATCTGATTATACTACATCTTTTTTATTAAAGAATCCGGAGGAATATGTCATTTCGTTTTCACTTATAAACAAATAAAACATAAACTGCAATAGATGAGATTCAAAACGTGTCATGATTTTTGTTTCTCCTCCGTTTTAATAAAAACCGAGAGAATATGTTATTTTTATACAAACATAAAACATAGCGCGCCTTGACATAATACCTCGATTTTTCCTGGCTAAGATGAAAGTCTCATCATAAAATGTATTATTTGTAGCAGTGACATGATTACACCAAAACATATCATATATTTGAATCGATTTATATTTTCTTACCGTTTTAAATCCATTTCTAGTATTAGGTTGGTGTTTTTCCTTTGATTCGGGAAATTGACTAATCAGGAGCTATGTGCGAAGAAACGAAGTAAATCGGACGAAAAACAAATAATTGGAGCAAGGTAGCATCTACGACGACCATTGTGGCGTTCACCATAGGGGTGCCATAGGTGGTCTATGCAACAAATGGAATTACCAAGTCATGCCAACTTTGTGAACATGGCGGTCGCCACCGTTTATAATGGCCAGACGGTTGGAAATGGACTTTTCTAAGTCTCCACGATTCCACAAACAACCCTTATATTTTCTCCACGATTTTGAAGCAGTTTTTGACATTTTTAGGGTTTTTGGAACCTTATAAATACTCCATAGTTCTATCCTTTTGTTCATCCAAGCTTATGCATACTTAAGTCATATACTGTCAGATTGTAAGCGTTAACCCTTCACATTGAAGAGTTATCGCACCATTGATCGATTATGTATCAAGGTGTGAGCAATCATGTACAAGTTTATTTCTGAGCAGTTCACTTCTGTCATTTACATTTAGTCAAGAATCAAGATTTAGTTCAAGTTTATTCTAATTGTACCATATTCAAGACTCCGTTTGGAGTAGGTTTTTAATTCATTCAACATTTATTTTCACTATAATTCGCCAATGTAGTAATAATGGGAAATCTCAAAGTATTGTGTATCAGTATCGAGTTCAATTTTTGATTCAATTAAACAAAAACTTAAATTGAGGTTTGGTTTGGAAAATGTCACTTAATGATAAGTAAAAATAAGTACGAATATAAATTTACATTTTTCACAGATATGGAGCATATTAGGGTTGGTGTATGACTTGCCTTGTAATAACCTCGAATCCTGATTTCTTTAACAAGTGCATAACATTCAATTATCTGCCCTTTAGGTTATTTTCCACTAAGTTCTTAGTGGAAAACCTTTGAACATTCATCTTAAATCCTAAGTCCTTAGCGAATTATGATGAAATCAAGCCTTTGTTTTATCAAGATTTAACCGGTAACTATAGGGTATCTCTACTAGATATCTACTATAGTCTAATCATACAAAAACCTTAACCATCGCGGTCTAGCAGATCGTTAACCATAAATTAATCCTTGTTGGTCTGACAAAGAAAACATAAAAACCTTGTATAATTAAATCGAACATGAAAAACAATTGCATTATGAAATTAGAAATTCAAAGTAGTTACAAAATTAAACCAGAGACACCCCCTAACATTTGAGGGTTTAGCTACTCATATTGTTCAAAAGAATTACAATAACATAAAAGTTAGAAATTATATATAACTGATGAACTTTGATCTTCAATCGCTTTCGTTCATGAAAATTCTCCGTCCTCCAATAATCTTATATGTTGCTTTCTTCAACCGTCAAAATTCCCTCATGAAAAGTCCGCTAATTAATAGTGAAAATTAATCTAAATAATAAACATTCACTTAGGTTGAAAATATCCAAAAACACTCTCGCAAAATCAAGTAATATTGATGTTGATTGTGCGGTATAGTGAATGATAAAAGATCTACTTTAAACTATTATACTTACTTGTGTGAAAATCTTGTTGCTTCACATATAAATATGTTAAGTCATTTAAGAATTTTTGATGCAGAAAATAAAGGTTATGTAGTAATTTTTTATTTTTTATTTTTTATTTTTTAAATTATTATGTTTTTATTTTTTTGCAATTTTTTAACTCATTTCAAAATAAAAATCTTAATAAATATTAGTTTTATACCCTATTTTAAGTTCTAACCATTTTTATTTTTTAATTAAAAGATGGATTACTTATTTTTTTAATTAATTTTCAAACAAAGAATATTATTAAAGCTTAGTTGTTATGCATTATATTAAACAATAATATAAGTTATTATATTATTATGTCAAACTTTTACTCAAGGCTATTGCTGGTAGACAATGAGTTAGTTTGATTCATTTGAATAATAGAATCTTGGATATGGCACAGTTTAATGGGATTATAATGAAAATGTAAAATAATTGTTTTACGTATTAGGGAGAAAGAAATGATGTGCATACATTCAATTTTTACTTAAAGATAAAAATAATGAATCGTTTATGATTTGCATCATTTTTCAATTTGTGGAGACTCTTGGTTGTGGGTGGATCATGTTAATTCTCTATTTGATTTCAACTTTATCGGATGTGAATGCTTGTTAAAACATAAATGTTGTTGTTACATCATTGATCTTTATTGCAAATTTGCAAATATAAACTTGTTGAGGAAGAGAAAGTATTAAAAAATGATTTCTCATGCCACCTATTTAAATTTTGATAAATTGTTTTTTATTAATAATGTTATTTTATTTGTATGCAGTCTATTACTACATTAGTATTAGTATTGATAAATTAAGATCCTAAATTTTTGAACAATTTCTTAAGAAGATTGCAAGTTAAAATATTTTGGTTAACCATTTCTTAAAATATGAATTATTTTGGTTAACAATTTGATGCCAAAAGAAATGAAGTTGATGAAGCTAAAATAATGGATGTTTGCCGATGCAACAAAAAAACATAATTTAATTAATGTTGATAATTATTTTAAAAAATTAAATACTTTTATTTATAAAAAATAAAATAAATTGTACTACCATTAGATTGTTTAAATTGTATGATAAAATGAATAATTCATAATTTGGTATGATCACAAAAATAAAATTAATATATGATCATAGATGTCATTTGAAATTTTTTAATTTTATATGAACCTAAATATTTCTTAAATTTCCAACATTTTAAAACGATGAAAAATTATAAAATGTATGTTTTAAAACTAATTTGAGAGTTGTATAATCATGAACACTTTATTAATAAAGTGAATTAAATTAATTTCAAAAAATAATAATAATAAAACATGACATAATAGAACAAGGGTAAAAAAATTATAAATTATAAAAGAGAATGTAAATACAAATTTTGTAGTGTAAAAATAAAAATAGAATTATAAAATATAATATGTGTAAAATCATAAAATAATAGTTAATATATGACCATATGAATGTTAAATAGATAAATAAAAAGTTCATGTCAAAAATATTATCATGATATAAAAAAATATCGTGATATATCTAAATGGTGAGATCTATGACCAATGAAAATAAAATGTACGGTGACATGAATGTTAAATACATAATTAATTTATGAATTAAATTGTATTAAGACGGTATGGTGTGCACTATCATAATTATTTTATATTTAAATAGTCTTTGTTTCCTGTAATTTAGCATGTTTTTAATTTTCGTCTTTGTAATTTTTTGTGTGGAAATAACTCTTGAGTGTGATAACCCGAAAATGTATCGTATATTTGGATCAATTTATATGAATTTTATCTGTATTTTAATTAATTAAATTACTCTTTATTCGTATTATGCCGGTATTTTCTATGTTTTCAGAAATTTAATGTTTACAAGGCATGTGCGAAGAAAGTCGAGAAAAGTCGAGCAAATCGTACTTAAAATCCACAAAAAAGAACAAATATGCAAATATGTGGTGTATGGCAAAATAGGGGTGTATTATTAAGTAAAAAAGACTTTGAAAAGAAAGAAATAAGAAGAAGCGCAAGGCCCAGCCCCACACAGCAAGCCATAAGTCCACACGAGGGGTAACGATCGTTACACCCTCGCCACGCAAGCCCTAACGGCCGCGACAAAGCAGGAAGCAAGGCTTCCTCTCCAAGCAAAGCGTGACGACCGTCACACTCTATTTAATAGTCCATAGCAATCGCTACAGAGGCAATTCCGGAGGAGAAAATCCTCAACGTTCTTACTTCCATGCCAGCTTCACATTTATAAATAGGCTGTCATACTTCACTTTTCACACGATTCTTTTCTCTTTTCACTTTAGCGTTACTCTGCCAAATTTTCCAGTGATTATTTCTTTGAGTTTTATTTACCGATTCCGGTTTAGTTTATTTATTTAGTTTCTGCTTCTATTTTCTCGTAGCAATTTCCACATCAGGGATTGCTGCGAACCTTTGCTGATTCTGACCTTACGTTAGAATCGTGCTTTTATATTCTTTCTCGCTTTTACTTTTCGAAGCAATAAAGGCAGATCTCACCGACCTGTGGGAGACACCTGACACTTAGCCAAATATTCTGCAATTTTATTTTCAGGTTTAATTTAATTGTTTTAATTTATTATTGCCAAAAATTGTTTGATATGCTTGGGTTTAATTTATTCGATGTTATTTATTTCTGTTGCGCTATTATTAAATTTTATAACATGCTAGGCTAAATTAGTTTATCGGTATGTAAGGTCATATAACCGATGGGGTTCAGCAACACCATTTGATATATTCTTTTTAAAAGAACGCTTTTCTGGTTTCAATTACTAGTTTTAAACATCAACGGTTTTATTACAAGAGTAAAATACAGATAGAAGTTAGGATCAATAAAAATGAGAGTTTGAGATAATAACTGGACAGTAGGAATTGTGCATTAACTTAAAATACAGCGACAATGCTTTTAAGTTAATTAGATCTTATTCGTTTTCAAACACTATTTCCAAAATTTAAATGATACAGCGAGAGCGCTCACTTAGGTTTGATTATAGGATCTGAATAACTAAACACGAGAGTGTGAGAAGAGGATTTTCAAACAAATATTTTCTACTGAAGACTATTTTAATAATCTGAGTTGAGTCAATGATTTGCTAAATCCCTGAAGCCTGTCCATTACATATCGATATCTCCCCTTGAATCTAAACTAGACATTATTCAGTTAGGTTCCCTAAAACCCCAAATCAATTACATCATTAGCCTTAGATTTACGAAGTAACCTAAGATAACGTTAGTTCGACATTTAGTCCCTTGGGATACGATAATCTTTAAAGATACACGGGATAAGACTATATACTTGCGGTCTAGATTCCTTAAGACACACAAAGTCGCGATCAAGTTTTTGGCGCCGTTGTCGGGGACTAACAAGTCGATATCGTAACTCCTTTAGTTACGCTGTAAAGACTAAGGCACCATTCTCAATTGTATGCCAAGTACTCGCTCTCAAGGCGAAGACTTGGTGCAACCAATTCCCGAACCTGAGTGCTCTATTATTAGAAGACGCCACGTACGAGTACCTCGTACCAATCAATTCCTTCCTTAATCTTATATTTCTGCCGAACCAGTTGAATTACCAGACATGGGTGATCAGCCATGTCCGCTCTAGTCATATGTTATTCCTTTGCAAGAAGAACCACATAACATCATTGTTGCTCCTGCCATTGAGGCTAATAACTTCGAACTCAACCCTTCTTTGTTGTCCGCTGTACAACAGAACCAATTTTCTAGTGGTTCAATGGATGACCCTAATCTACATCTGTCAATGTTTTTGTAGTACGCAGATACAATTAAAGCTAATGGGGTCAGTCAAAAGGCGATAAGACTACGTCTTTTCCCTTTTTCACTAAGAGATAGAGCCCGAGCTTGGCTCCATTCTATACCTGGTAACTCAGTTACCTCTTGGAACGAGTTAAAAAAAGTCTTTCCTGCGCGATATTTGCCACCGAGTAAGACAACTATGCTAAGATCCCAAATAAGCGATTTTCGACAAAAGGACAACGAGTCTCTTTTCGACGCTTGGGAAAGATACAAAGACATGTTGAGGCTCTTTCCACATCATGGCCTAGAAGAATGGTTAATTATTCATACCTGCTACAATGGTATCATGTACAACACGATATTAACGATAACGCCGCCGCAGGGGGCGCACTTATGGATAAATCCTACGCTGCAGCCTATGCTCTTATAGAAAGTATAGATCAAAACCACTATCAGTGGGGGAGTGAAAAAAGTCAAGTAGACAAAGCTCCTAGAAAGAAAGCACCGACGAAAGGCAGTATATACGATATCAACAGTCTTGACAGCGTCCATGCTAAGGTAGACGCTCTCGCCCAGAAGATAGAAAGATTAACCGCAATACCTCCAGCCACCATGGCTGCTATAACTCTAAATTTCGAGATATGCAAAGAACCTGGACACGCTGCTTCTGAATGTCAACTCTTAGCAGGAACTCCCACCGACCAAGTGCAGTATGCTCAAGGAAACCCTTACTTGAACACATACAACCTAGGATGGAAGAATCATCCCAATTTCTCATATAAGAATAATAATGCGTTGTATGTGCCTGGCCAAGCACCTGCTATACCACCAGGATATCAAAAAGCACATGCAACCGCTCCTAATATTCCTAGGAAGTCTAACCTCGAACTAATGATGGAAATTTTTTTAGCTACCCAAGTTCAAACTAACAAGGATTTCCTAAATCAAAAGATTCACACTAGTGAGCAAATCAAACAGTTAGTGAACAAAGTAGATGCTCTAGCCACCCATAACAAAATGTTAGAAACCCAGATTTCATAAGTGGCCCAACAACAAGCACCTACTACTGCGCCTTCCGGTACATTTCCAGGTCAACCTCAGCCAAATCTAAAAGGACGTGCTCATCTTATCATATTGCGAAGTGGGACTAAATACGATGGACCAACTGATCCTAGACTTATGAATCCATCCATGTCCCAAAGCTCTGGAAATGAGAAGGAAAGTGAACCAAAAGAGAAGGAGAAGGTAGGTGATGGATAGACAGTAAAAAAAGAAAAACTCTATGTGCCTCTGCCACATTACAAACCACCAATCCCTTATCCTCAAAGACTCACTCAATCTAGAAGTGTGAGGCAATTTAAGAAATTTGTTGAACTTTTGAAACAACTGAATATCACGATACCATTCACATAAGTTATCACTCAGATACCCTCATACGCTAAGTTTTTTAAAGAAATCTTGTCTAACAAGAAAAAGATAGAGGATAACGAGACAGTTACACTCACTACTGAGTGTAGCACAATCATTCAGAACAAAATGCCTCAGAAGCTAAAGGATCCCGGAAGCTTCTCTATACCTTGTAATATAGGTAAGTTCGTCATAGGCAAAGCTCTGTGCGACTTAGGCGCTAGTATTAGTGTTATGCCCTTGTCCATATCCAAAAAGCTTGATATGGGAGAATTAAGACCGAATAAGATGTCAGTACAACTAGTAGATCGTTTTGTCAAATACCCCGTAGGAATTTTTCGAGATTCGGTGTGCCGAGACTGGTCATCAGCGATGGTGACTCTCACTTCATTTCCAGAATTTTTGATAAACTCTTAGCAAAGTATGGAGTCCGACACCATGTAGAAACACCTTACCACCCACAAACAAGCGGGAAAGTGGAAGTCTCTAGTAGAGATATTAAGCAAATACTTGAGAAAATTGTTGCCACATCTAGGAAAGATTGGTCGTCTAAGCCACATGAAGCATTGTGGGCATATAGAACAACTTACAAGACACCCATCGGAACTACACCTTTCAAACTAATCTATGGTAAATCATGCCATCTACCAGTAGAACTCAAACATAAAGCCTATTGGGCCATTACAACCCTGAACCTGATTTACAAAGTTGCTCGGGAAAAGAGAATTCTAGACATCCATGAATTGGAAGAACTTAGGCTAGATGCATACGAGAATGCCAAAATCTACAAGGAACAAACTAAGTAATGGCATGACAAGTGTATCTCTAGGAAAGAATTCAATGAAGGTGACATAGTACTCCTGTTTAACTCCATACTTAAACTCTTTCCAGGAAAACTTCATTCTCGATGGTCAGGACCTTTTGAAGTTATTAAAGTACTCCTAAGTGGCGCTGTTGAAATTAAAAGAAAAGCCAGTGATCTGTTTATTGTAAACGGGCAGCGTTTGAAGCATTACCACTGTATCAAAAACAGAAACTACTCATCTATTCTGAAACTTATACAGCTGCCGACTGAGTCACTGAACTGATTTTTTTGATTTTCAAAATAGGTCGAGCTTTCGACATTAAACAAAGCGCTTTGTGGGAGGCAACCCACCATTTTTATTAAAATTTTCATTTACTAAAAGTTTTTAATTTCTTTTTCTTAAATGTTTTTCTTAAATTTTATTAAAAACTATTCTTCTTTTTTATTTTTAGGCGTTAGGCCGATGCAAATTTTAAAACTATTTTGATTTACTTACATGATTCACATTTCTTCTTCACTGGTTTTAGCTATGGACTTTTCTGATAGTATGCATGTTGCCTTCGTGAGCGATGCTCAGCAAAGGCGTTATGAGATGCTTGTTCAGAGAGAGATGCATCACACCATTTCTGTGCATGATCTCACATTGTCCGCATTGGGCATTAGGGAGAGTGTCTGCTATATGTTTAACCAGATTGGTTGGAATTACTTTATTCATCATCAACAGCCTACCTACTGTAACCTGATGCTGGAGTTCCTCAGTTCTTTGCACTACAACATTGATATTGGTTTAGGATTGGTCAGAGGTTTGGTTTCATTCAGATTATTCGGTTTACTCACAGGATCACCATCCGTGAACTTGCTGCTCTATTGGATTTCCCTGTTAGTGCTGATGCTATCATTGAGATTCTAGATGACCAGTTTATGGAAAGCCAGCTTGACTATTTTTAGGGAGAGATATTTGATCTGCGACAGGAGAGCTCTATTTCTAGACACTCATCAGAGATTCATAACCCCTCCATTAGGTATTTCCACATGATTATGGCGTTTACCCAATTTGGGAAACGTCATAATGATACCTCAGTGTCCAGGGAAGAGTTGTTTATTATTTTTTGTGTATTTTAGTCCAGACCGGTAGTTGGTGTATCATTTATACTAGCTCGTCTCCTGAGTATAGCCCAGGCTCCTCATGGACCGATTTGTGTTGGTGGCTTAGTGACTATGATCGCTAATGCCTTATTTCTGAGAGAGCCATTATCCCATCTGACCCCTTCTGGTGACTTTACTCTGCTCGACCTGTCTCTTTGTTTTAATATTGGGATGATCAGATATTTAGAGCCAAATCAGTTTTAGTTGCTGATACATCACAAGCCGATCTACCACTTCACGCTTCCTAACATTGCGCGATCCAGTGTACATGACAGGAAGAATTGGATTTATGACTTGGAAGGAGTAGCTGAGAATGACATTGAAGAAGAAGAGTCTGATCCTTTGACACCTCTCCATTATTATGATCCTCCAGCAAGATTGGAAGAGTCTGGCCCAGAGATGATCGAGGCTTGTCCTGTGACACCGCCTTTACTTGACTGCCATCCATCTTAGGACCAACCCATAGCTCCTGCTGTCGCTGCTGTCCATGTTCCTTAGATTGATTATGATGTTGCCATCAAGGCTCTGACGATGGAGCTTGTTGCTATTCTAGAGGTGGATGATTTATGTTTTTAGAACATTGAGGGCGTTGTTTTCTCTAAGTGTAGTTGAATAATGATTATTCAGGATTTCTAGTTTTTCATTAGCATTATTTTTTATTTCCTAGTTAGATTCATTCTAGTTTTATTTGTTTCTTTCGGTAATTAATTTTTCGGAACATTGTTTTTATTTCATTCAGTATTTTAATAACAGTATTTGTTTTTCATTGTTTGTGTTATCAGTATTTATTCCTCATTGTGTTCTGCTATATTATATGATGTTATTGTGTTCACTAAAATAAAAATGCATGCATGTTGATCTAGTAGACCAAGTATAATAGTTAAGCTTTGCATGATACACTTAATTGTCACTTTATTGTCTTCTTGCATGCTCAATTTATTATTCCCACTAGACAATGAAATGACATATCCATGCCATGCCATGGTCACTAAGCAAGGAATCTCATGCATGGATGACAAACCGACCGTTGCAGGCACGAGATTTTCTTGGAAATCAACCCTGTAACGACCGTTACAAGGGCCATGTTTGGCATCCATAATGAAGCCAGGTGTGACAACCATTACACCTCCATCTCCATCCACACATTATAAACTTTTCCAGCCCAATGTCTCATCGTTCAAATTTGAATTCACAGCATTTCAAACTTCTCACCCATTTCATTTCCATTCCACACTTATAAACACTATTTTAAATACCATTCAACACATCCATTCATATTCTCTTCACCATTAAACCTTGTTTCTATATAAACTCTTGAAGAGAAATTCACCATAATTCACCATATACCAACTTTCTTCAACACCTCTTCTAACACTAAAACTATATCATTTCTACCACCTTTCTCAAATGGCCAGAAGAGCTCAGGAAGAAAGAGAGTATCCAGACCTCACTGATATAGTATTCAAAAATGGAGCCGCCGGACACCGACAAGAGCAACTTTACCGGCAGTTTCATCAGAGAGGTATACTCCCAACAAAGTATATCGATGCTAATTGTTCACGTGACTTATGATTGCTTTAAAGTGTGCAATTTTTGCTCAACGAATCTGAAATTCCTGGCAGCAGATACGTGATGTCACAGAGAATGTTATGACACACTATCTGACACTCTGTTAACAATTTACACAGTAAATATAAATAACAGTAAAGAACACAATAAGTTGTTTACCGTTCGGTGTCTAACTACACCTACATCTGGGGCTACCAAGCGGGAGGAAATTCACTATTAGTAGAATTAATTGTGAATAAACCACCGGTTTATCTCCTTCACTTAAAACCTACCCAATGCAACTTCAACCTAAGTCCTACTTAGATCGAGTACCTACTACTTCCCTCAATCACGCAGTGATATCAACCTATTGACTAATTGAATTGTGAAGACACACTTCAATAAACTATCTTGATCTCGCTTCAAAGCTTTCAATCAAGAGACAAACACTCGTGCTTTAAAGCTTTGAGTGATAAACTACCCTTACAAACAAATCCTAGTCCAATGCACTTATCAATTGATAGTTGCTTGGCTCACAAAGAAACTAGAATTACAAATACCAACTGTTACTAATCCTAAAAGACACAAATAACAAGTGCTATCTCTTCAATACATTCCAAGGGCGACAGGTTGTGGGTTGAATTCCTTTTATAGAAGCGTCCGAAACTTCGTTTGGGCTTCCATAAAGATAGCTAGGTTCACTTAATTTAATCCTAAAAACATGGTCTTTTCAACAACCAATTTAGGTTTAATTAAGATTAACCTAGCAGCCACGTGAGCATGCTTTCTAATAACAAAAACAATATTTAGCACTCAACAAACTTCCGAAAAATCTCAGAAAAAAGATTCTGAGCAGAATGTCACATCGAATGTCATAACATCGTTATGACATCGGTTTTTTAATTTCAATGACTTTAGCTTATAGTTCTGAGCTGTCTTTTAACATCCTTAGCAGGTAGGATTTATCTTCAATCTCTGAATATCATGACATCCATCATGACATTGCTAAAGCCTAGTTTTACCAAAATTAATGTCAACTTGAAACACTAACAAACTCTCCCTTTGGCACATTTTTGGCTAAAACTACTTAACCTATCAGAGTACATATGCAGCAGAAGACAAACTAGTTCTAAGCTTAAATAAACTAGAACCTAGAGATAAGATAAATTCTACCCATACAGAAATCCCACAATTCCCACAATTGCCCACATACAAAATTTAAACAGGCCGGCCATACAATTCCCCAAAGTTCCAGCCACTGTTTTCCATAGCATCCCACAATGATACTTCTCCCCCTTTTTAGCCATAAAGGGCCAAAGGAAACAATACAATTACCCCAAACTTTTAATCAAGCGATGCAGAAAAAATACCGGATAAATATTCAAGGGTTACATACCGTGAACACAATGATTACAATCATCCAAATTTTAAACAAAATACGAAGGCAAAACAAATAAGAAGGAGACATTTGATGTAATAACATCGAGGCAACAAGAGCAACTCAAGTACTTTCTTCTCGGAAGAAGCCGTGAAAGGTCACATCTTCGTAACCTTCTTTACGCGCAGTCATCATCTTCCTCCATATGAGCAGTAAGTATCACCATCAAGCCTTTCTTCCTCAACCTCGTGTCTTTTCCTTTTCAAGAGTAGAGATCGAGCTTGGTCCGCTTCCTTGCTTCAAGTTCCCTCAGGTTTCTTTTAGCACAAGAATGACATCGCCTTGAGTTGGCCTTGACATTTGATGTCTCGGTGATGTCATGACAATGTCGTGACATGTTTCCTTAAAATAATTTGTAGTGGAAGCCAAGGGAAGGGCTCTTTTACATATCTCTATTTCCCAGAATGTCAGGATATTGATCAGTTATAATTCCACACAAGAGGGAGGGAAATGCTATTGGTCCTTTTATAGCATAATTGTCAGCGTGTTTAAGGATCTGATCAAAAATGTAGCTTCCATAATCAAACTTTGCCTTTGTTCCAACAGCAAAAATGAACCTCCCCAGACCAATGGAGATGGTAGACTTGTGATTTGTGGAACCAGGTTGGCACCTATCTTGTGCGAATAGCAAATTTGACACTTAATTTGCTAGCAGAAAGCTTTTCCTTTAAAGGCCAATGTTTTACTTGCTTGGCTGTAATTGTCTGACACACTTGATTGTCAGTTTCTTCAAGTTCAGGATGAACCTCATCTGATATCCCCAAATACTTGTTTATTACACTTGGGGAAAACTTCACTTTTCGTCCTCTGACAAACACAGTCTTAAAATCTGCTGATCTTCCATCAGCACAACCACTGGACAGGTTCACAATAAACTCCTTCACCAGACCTTCATAACAATTTGCGAACTTCACCACAGTTCTCATCAACCCAGCTTCCTTGATCAGGTGATCGCAGGACTTTATCGTCTATGAATCGGGAGACCGCAAGTGCACAGTCCTATCGCGTAGTTTTAAAAAGATATCGAACCCACAGAGACTATAAGTCGATCTATTGTTATCCTAAGTTACGGTATACAGCTAAGGCGAATAATTCTTTTGGATTTTGGTTTAAGGAAAAATAGAAATATAAATAAAACGGATATTGGTACGTAACGTAGTGAACCTAAGCGGATTGAATTGAACCTAAGCGTATAAAGATGGTTAACTTAATTTATCGTAGAATTAATCGGTTTAAAACCCTCAACTCACACTTTCGTGGTCTTATCTCGGATTACACGCCTAAAGCCCTATACACCTTTCGCTAGCCTATAAGTGTTTAGAACATACTTTTGGAAACTTAATTAATTCTAATTTGTTTTAAAGCGCTTTCGTATTTAAATCAAATGCCTAACTTTAGCTATCCGGTTAAAACCTCACACTTTCGTGGTCTCGATCCTAACCTATTCTACTTAACTTACTTTCGTAAAAGATGGATTTTAATTATAAAAAGTCATCACCAGAAATTATGTTAATTAATATCTTAGCTTAGAAACAATTCAATTCCTACTTTTACTACTATTACTTACCGATACCTAAACGGTTTAGCCGGACATATTTATTAATTCGGATTTGCCTAAATAATAAGGTTCAATATATTTAAACATTCCCATAATTAAATAAATAAATATCAAGCAACAATATTTAAAACAAAATAAAATAATTATATTAAGAACCTGGAAATAATAATACTTGAATAATCTTGTTCTTCACTTGAATTGAAAAGAAAATTGCAACAAGGAAATAAAAAGCACTAGATCTAACGTAAGGTTAGATCAGTGAAAATTACAAAACAATTTCCGGTGTAGAAATTGTTGTGAGAAAATTATAGAAACAAAGAAATTAAAATAGAAAATCAAAAACTAAGAAACTGGAAAAATAAAATGAAAGTACAAACTGAATAAAAATACAAAACTGAAAAATAAAAATGCGGAAATGGAAGAACGATTGTTCGGGAAGAAATTGCCGACCCTTGCACTGAATGCTTGAAGCTGTATTTATAGCCTTCACTTGTAACTACCTTTTTCCAAATTCATATGAAGAGAAGTGGAGATCATGGGTAAAAACTGCCAAGATCATGGGAGAACATGGGACAGAAGAAGGAAGTGGGTTGAACGTGGAATGAGTGGGTGGTTGAGAAGTTTCAGGAGTCTTTGACTCCTCTGCTGAAGCTTTTCCACGTTCTGCACTTGTTTTGTAACTGCTATTAGGCGCATTACGGTCGTCACAAGTGCGTTACGAGCAGGTTTCATGTTTTCCCGTGTTACGGTCGTGGCCAGGGTGTTACGGTCGTCACGCGCTTCATGGATGTCTTACGGTCGTGGCAGATGGCTGACGACCGTCACAGCTAGTGGACTGAACTTCTGCTGGGCTTTTCTCTTCTGGGCTTAGTCTTATAATTATTTCTTTCTTCCTAACTCCTCCTTTTTGCTATATCACCCTTTTGCTTCATTTCTTTGGCTTTTTAATCCGATTTTCCCTCAATTTTGTTTCTTTGCTTAATTTATCTTTATTTAATACAAATACCTGAAACGAAAGAAATACCAACATAATACGGAAATAAAATAGAATAATTAAATAAAAATAGTAATATTATCTATGAAAAGTACGTCAAATATGTTATATAAATTCGTGTTATCAAACTCCCCTATACTTAAACCTTTGCTTGTCCTCAAGCAAAAATTAGAAATTAAAAATCAAGCAAGGATAAGTCAAACGCAAATATAAAACACAATTCAATTCGTATTTGGTAGCAGGTTAATTCTTTGTTTGGATAACTCAAGTTCAGACTTCGACACCAAAATTACCGTAATAACACTAGATAACCTTATTTATGCAGACCAAATTAAGTCATGAATTATAACTCGACCTAACACTTTCGTTTTTTTTCACCTGTTTTCATTCTTGCGCAATCACATTAAGCCCTTTACCTTACGCGCACATAGTGGAGTAACCGGTTAGTGACTTTGATCTTTATAATCCAGCTAGGAGTCCTGGTACTTATATTTGGTACTCCTTTATCCAATTACAAATTATGGGATCGGACCGTCGCTCTACCAAGTTCGACCAGAACCACGAACCAATTCATAATGGATGTTAGCATAAATATTTTATAGTTTTCGCAACTGTTGAATTAAATGATCTGGTAAGGACCATCTAACTTAATAAGTGCATCTTTTAAAAATTTCTCTTAAAAACTCTTGATCAATCACTTATATTCATCGATCCTCCACGTAGTTTGTCGTTCAAGGCGGTGCCGACTGCTTTTATAAACTACTTGGGATTACTTTAAAACTAAGTCTTAAGGTGTTGGTATAACAAGTACTTAAACTAATCTAACGCGTTGGGGTTTTTGAAGTGTTATGACGATAATAATTTTGTTTTGGTCGCGCTCGAGTTCTTATTTATAAAAATAAGCAACCTTAATACTAGTTGAATATGTTAATATAATGTTTGAATTTTTTCGTTATGGCTCAAGAAAAAGGAGGAATTCGAATAAGCACGAGAATTAAACATAAAAGACTAAAATTACATAAACATGTATTTTATTAAATGGAAATTTTGCAATACAAAGAAGAAAGAAAACTAAAGGAAAAAAAAACAAATAGAGCAAAGAAAATAAAAATGAACTAAGAAATGTTCTGACTCCCCTAAACTTAAAGTAAGCATTGTCCTCAATGCGAAAGAACCAGGAGAAATCAGAAAGGAGCAGTGTGATCACTCGTCGCTCGGAAAATGTTGTCCACTTGCTCCTCTACCTCTAGTACGAGGTCGTCGAGTTTCACTTGACTATGAGTGTTTCGTGGAGCCATGGAAGGGAAGGTAATGAAGGATAAAATGGAAGAAGATAGAGTGGATGAGAGAAGAATATATGAGGAGTAAATGGAAGGGATGTGAAATGAGAAGAAATGTGGAAGAATATTTATAGTGGTGTGAGGATGGAAGAATAAATAAATTATAATAAATTATAATTTGGGAAATGAAGAGAAGAGTTTGAATGTATTTTATGGTGGACAATGGTTGAATGGAAGTAATTGTGGGAAAAGAAATGGACGAAACATAAATCAGTCAAGGAGACAGAAGACGAGACAGTGGGAGAAGCACTAGGCGGGGGCCACAGAGAGATGAGACGACCGTCTCAAAAAGTTGAAAAACTAGAGAGGAACGTGGAGGCGAGCGTCTCAAGGGGTGCCTTGGGAAGGAGGCGACCGTCTCCATCAGCGTGATGTGAATTTAGGCAGAATCTAAATCTTGGCATGTCAAGAATTTGGGAATCGTAATTACATGCCTTTCTAGTAATACATGTGACTTGGGGTATGAGATAGGGAATTGATTTGTTGTTTTTCAGATCACATGCATACATAATAGATACTTGTATATATATATAATATAGATAATTCAAACTTTTAATTAGTAGGATATATATATAATACTAGTATATTATGCCTTATAATACTATAAATATTGGGAGGTATTAATTCGGTATATTAATAGGAGACGGAAAAAATACGATAATTAAAATACTCAATTATAACTATAAATATTAACGTGAATTATTTAACTGAGTATAATTATCGGTATTACGGGGAAGTAGTTCAAACACATCAGAAGAAAGGGCGCAACCAAAAATCGAGTAAAATTTAAAATTTAACATAAAATAGAAAAAATGAAAATACGAAAAAGAAAATTTAAAATTAGAAACTAGAGCGACTATTCGTTGATTTTCCATGGCCACTTATCAAGCCATCTCACATATCCATCACCTTTTCTTTTCTTACGTTTGTAGGGTGGTTTATTCTTTCGACGTTTTGGTAGTGGTTCTGGATTTATCCTAAGTATAAGTTTTTCAATTTCGGGCTTAGTGATTTCATCCATCGCCTCATAAGTTAACCTTACCCTCTTAACGGTAATTATATCCTTAATTTTATGGTCCTCTAATTTTCGCTTTTTAGGCAAGACTTCAAATAGTGGTGAATTAATGTGGATATTATTTAATACCGCAACATACGTTTTAAATTTGGAGCCTACCGGAGTTTCCATAAAAAATTTCGGGACAGAAATCAGTGGGGTGTAGTGATTTGAGATAACTATATGCGCTTCCTCTTCTACCTCTTTTACAACCTCCTTTTCGAACAGCGTTGGTGAATCTGTCTCAATCTCCACTATTTTCTCGTCAGAACTTTCCTCGGTCGCAATATCACTCTCTTCAAAGTCATCATCACTTTCTAGGTTCTCAAATAATTTTTCTATAATGGTTGTTTCAACATCCATATCTTCCTCGGGTAAAGGTCCTAGAAGGTTTTGTTCGAGTTGGGAGATTTGAGTTTCTAAGCCAATGTTGTTAGACGCGAGGGATTCAACCATAATGGCTAGTTGGCTAAGGGTTTCATTATTTTGAAGACTTTGTTTTCTTACTTCTTCGTTTTGGATAGTTTGTGTCTCTACAAAATGCTCAAGCATAGACTCTAACCTAGAGTTAGTTATCATCTCATCTGAATCCTCTATTGGTGTTTCGAAGTTAAAATCATGCGATTCTTCAGAGTCTTGGAAGTAAGTTAAAGTTTCTTTTTGCGTTTCCCCGAAGCGTTCTATCATCCTAGATGTTTCATTAAAATTTTCCATCAATATTTCGATATCAGATCTATATGGTTCTGGTGATTCTTCAAAATATTGGGTTTGATGATTGTAGAGCAAATTGGGTTGAGGAAAAGTTTGGTTGAAGTTATAAGTTTCTTGTGGTTCCTCAAAATGTGGGGATTGGTAGTTTTGGAGGTAGTTTGGGTAAGAGTAAGTTTGTGAAGCATTGAAATCTTCCATCAGTATTTCGAGGTCGGATCTATGGGATTCTTGTGGTTCCTCAAAATACTGATAATGGGCGTAGCAAAAATTTGGGCTATACATAGTAAATAAAATAAAAAAATGCCTTAGTCTATACGGTGTAACACCAGAGTTACAATATCGACTTAAATAGTCCCCGGCAACGGCGCCAAAAACTTGATCGCAGGACTTTATCGTCTATGAATCGGGAGACCGCAAGTGCACAGTCCTATCGCGTAGTTTTAAAAAGATATCGAACCCACAGAGACTATAAATCGATCTATTGTTATCCTAAGTTACGGTATACAGCTAAGGCGAATAATTCTTTTGGATTTTGGTTTAAGGAAAAATAGAAATATAAATAAAATGGATATCGGTACGTAACGTAGTGAACCTAAGCAGATTGAATTTAACCTAAGCGTATAAAGATGGTTAACTTAATTTATCTGTAGAATTAATCAGTTTAAAAACCCTCAACTCACACTTTCATGGTCTTATCTCGGATTACACGTCTAAAGCCCTATACCTGCTTTCGCTAGCCTATAAGTGTTTAGAACATACTTTTTGGAAACTTAATTAATTCTAATTTGTTTTAAAGCGCTTTCACTGTATTTAAATCAAATGCCTAACTTTAGCTATCCGGTTAAAACCTCACACTTTCGTGGTCTCGATCCTAACCTATTCTACTTAACTTACTTTCGTAACGAAAAGATGGATTTTAATTATAAAAAGTCATCACCAGAAATTATGTTAATTAATATCTTAGCTTAGAAACAATTCAATTCCTACTTTTACTACTATTACTTACCGATACCTAAACGGTTTAGCCGGACATATTTATTAATTGGATTTGCCTAAATAATAAGGTTCAATATATTTAAACATTCCCATAATTAAATAAATAAATATCAAGCAACAATATTTAAAACAAAATAAAATAATTATATTAAGAACCTGGAAATAATAATACTTGAATAATCTTGTTCTTCACTTGAATCGAAAAGAAAATTGCAACAAGGAAATAAAAAGCACTAGATCTAACGTAAGGTTAGATCAGTGAAAATTACAAAACAATTTCCGGTGTAGAAATTGTTGTGAGAAAATTATAGAAACAAAGAAATTAAAATAGAAAATCAAAAACTAAGAAACTGGAAAAATAAAATGAAAGTACAAACTGAATAAAAATACAAAACTGAAAAATAAAAATGCGGAAATGGAAGAACGATTGTTCGGGAAGAAATTGCCGACCCTTGCACTGAATGCTTGAAGCTGTATTTATAGCCTTCACTTGTAACTACCTTTTTCCAAATTCATATGAAGAGAAGTGGAGATCATGGGTAAAAACTTCCAAGATCATGGGAGAACATGGGACAGAAGAAGGAAGTGGGTTGAACGTGGAATGAGTGGGTGGTTGAGAAGTTTCAGGAGTCTTTGACTCCTCTGCTGAAGCTTTTCCACGTTCTGCACTTGTTTTGTAACTGCTATTAGGCGCATTACGGTCGTCACAAGTGCGTTACGAGCAGGTTTCATGTTTTCCCGTGTTACGGTCGTGGCCAGGGTGTTACGGTCGTCACGCGCTTCATGGATGTCTTACGGTCGTGGCAGATGGCTGACGACCGTCACATCTAGTGGACTGAACTTCTGCTGGGCTTTTCTCTTCTGGGCTTAGTCTTATAATTATTTCTTTCTTCTTAACTCCTCATTTTTGCTATATCACCCTTTTGCTTCATTTCTTTGGCTTTTTAATCCGATTTTCCCTCAATTTTGTTTCTTTGCTTAATTTATCTTTATTTAATACAAATACCTGAAACGAAAGAAATACCAACATAATACGGAAATAAAATAGAATAATTAAATAAAAATAGTAATATTATCTATGAAAAGTACGTCAAATATGTTATATAAATTCGTGTTATCATCAGGTCAATCACATCTTTGCATTCAAGAGCATCTTTGTTCAGTTCCCTTTCAAGTGCAATTCTCTTCAAACTCACATATTTCCACCTATTAGCATTTTCAGGGTGTTGAAATGAAATGTTGTCAATTGGCACTTCAGGAACTATGGGCATTTTTCCAAGAGACAACCTTCTTTTTGAATGAATGTCAGAGACATTCTCTGTAACATCAAAGTCAGAATTATCCTGATCTGAGGGCTCAGGTACTTTCCTTTTCCTTACAATTGAAGTGCTCTTTGCTTTAGGGGTATCACTAACATTCTTGACTTTGTCCTTTCCTTTGGAAGTTCCAACCTTGTTGCCCTTACTAGATTTTTCTGACCTTCCTCTCACCCTAGGAGTCTTGCAACCAACTTCAGCATTCTTCTCATGAACAGAGCTTTGAACAACACTTTTCTTTCCTTTCCTATTCATTACCCTCCTAGCAATGTTGGGATTAACCTTGGCTATGAGGTCATTATCAGAAAACTCCTCATCTAGATTGATGATATGAGAAACCATATTCTGATTGGTGTTCTTCTCATGAGTATCTTCAAGAATGCTATCAGATATGTTATCAGCAGAGGCAGCAGGAGGTTTATCAGAGGCACTATGATCTGGAGATTTCTCAAGAATCTCATCAGAAATCTCATTCACATTTGCAGCAGGGGATTCAATTACATTATCATCGTTACATCCTTCAGGAGCTGGAGCAGAAGGATTTACATCACTTTTCACAGGAGAATCAACATCCTCACCAGATGTCTTGACATTCTCATTGACATCTTGGATCAACTGCTAAGCTAGGGCTAGCAGACTTATGATTCAGGGGAACTGAAATCTCAGGTACAGACTTATTCTCATTTAGGATATCAGTCACTATCCTAGCTATGGCCTCATGCACTGACCTAGATCCTTCTTTGTTTACTAGTTCTGGGGGAACAGGGGATGATGGTATTGAAGTCTTACCTGAGGGAGATACTTGTGCCCTTCTTGCATTTCTTGTGCGTAACTTCTTGACCTTTTCTGGGTCACTGGCCATTGCACGCAGTGGTGTCACTTGTAGAGCTTCAGCTTGCATGGCTCCAGTGTTTGCTCTAACTTCGGCCATGGAGGGAGACAAGGATCCAGATTCTTGAGTTGAAGAGGATGATGAAGACATATTTCGCTGATGGTTTTTGAAAGAGAGAGAGCGAAAATGGCAAAGGGTTTCAGGGTTTCTTTTGAATGAAGAAAGTGTGATACTACTTTCAAAAGAGGAAACTATTATATGTGTGTGTCTCTTGCTATTCTTGGATCTCTTAAAATAAGGATGAAAATACCTAAATAACCCACTTATAAACAATTGAAGTAAACAATCCCTTTTACCCCTTGTTGTAGGCACAGTTGATTGCTACAACTCCTCAAATTGACAACTATCCAATTTGTCCCTTAAAGTCTTAAATTGACCATTCTCAAGAGCTTTAGTAGCAATGTCACAGTACAATGTCATGACATCCTGTATAACATTGTGGTCAGTCAGCATCTGCTTTATCCAGATCATCTTAAAGCAGTTTCTCCTTTCTGCTAGGTATTTAACATAGTATAAAGCTACACAGATTTTCTTCTTACTGATCCAAGAGATAAGATTGCTTCTTGAGAAGAGACATCCATCAACAGGGATTTTACACAAGCTTTGATCAACACTTTCTCCATTTGTTTTCTTGGACAACTTCAAATGTGGAGGGGTAAGAGTCCTAGTGTGGCTGCCATTACTCAATCCAAGCTTCTTGACACAATTTCTTGCATAATTGCTTTGTGAAAGAAGTGTTGAGCCTTCCATCAATGTATCTGGCATTCCTCCAGATACTATGTTATTAACATAGATGGAAGTCACCATGATCTTTTCTCCTCTGACAGAGAGGGTTTCATTCAAGACTCCTCTCTTGTATCTTTTTACGGTAAGATACTTGGTTATCCTTTCATGCCAGATCCTAGTACTTTGCTGTAGTACTTTAGGGGTGGTTAGATGTCTAGACATTGAGTGTGACATTCTGATTTCCTGTCCAACCTTATACTTACCACCGATTCTCCCTTTGTCCATGAAAGATCTTGGTATCCTTTTGACTCCCTCTATGGAACTGGTCCTTTTTATTCCTCTGAGGTGTGGTTGACCAGATTCTTGCTGCCACAACTTTACTTCCTCTTCATCTTTGTGCAGCACACCCATACGACAGTGTGTTCTCGATTCCACATGTAGCGTTGTCCTTTGATCGACTCTCTCATAATAACTACTTGATCATCATTGATTACAAGACATTCAGACTTAGTGAAGTTGTTGTGAATCCCATATCACATAGTGACTTATGCTAATGAGATTTGCATCAAACCTTTTACCAAGAATACTCCATTTAGATTTGGAACTCCGGACGGTTTGAGTTTCCAATACCTTTGATTTCTCCTTTGGCTCCATCTCCAAAAGTAACAAAGCTGGTAGAGTGATGCTTAACATTATTGAGAAGATTCCGTCTCCAGTCATGTGTTTGGAACAACCAACGTCAAAGTACCAATCTTTCTTGGTAGACACACTAAGAGAAGTGTTAGCTACGAGCAACGATCTTCTTCTTCCATTGTTGAGGTATGATACCACTGTTGGTTTTAGGCTTCACATAAGACCCTTGATTAGGATATCCATGTAGCCTGCAAAAGATTTTATGTGACCAAACCTTCCACAATAATGACACCTCCATCTTTGAAACTTTTTGTTCATGTTTCTATGATTTTGATGTTGCACCCAATGTTGTGACATCTGCTTTGACATTGGTCTATTAGGTCATTCTTTCTTTTTTTGTTATTGAGACTTCTTAGTCTCCACATACCACGAGGCGACCTATTCCCTAACTTGTGGTATGACATCTTCTTTGTCATTGACTTCCGTGTTTGTTCCATTCACGGTTATTAGCAAATCTCTTTGCACCACATACCCGAGCGGACACATTTCTGTTTTGGGTTGTGACACCGCTTTGACATTGTTTTCCTATGTCTCTTCTTCTTAATGTCACCAACGGTTTCTTTTCACCACATATCCTAGACCATGCTTATTTCCTGCGGTTTGTCCAAGTGAAGAATTTCTTCCAACTTATCGATGCGAGATGTCAACATTTTGTGATTTAGACATCGATCAAGTTTGGAGTTCAACATTACAATATCACTATTTAGGTGATTTATAGTGGTTGTGTTCTCCTTTTCTCACCTCGACTTCACATTCTCGACTTCCAACTTCTCAATCGGTTTTTACGCTCCTCATTTTGACATACTTCACCATTTTTATACACTTGTAGGTTTCAGAAGCTCTTCAAATGACACTTCCTCATCACTAGAATCCATATCGAATTGTACACTCCGAGAGAGCGTTGACAAGTTTGGCACCTTCTTCCTCGATTCACTTCCGAATCACCATCGGACCAAGTTACAACCATTCCTTTCTTTTGTTTCTTTAGAAAGGTGGGACATTCACTCTAATATGTCCAAATCCTTCACATTCATGACATTGGATTTTACTTCCTTGACTTCCTTTTCCTCGACTTGGATCTTCTGGAGTCATAACATCTGCGATGTCGATGCAATGTCCTTGACATTTGACCTTGACTTTGGATCAATCCTCCGATGAGTTTGTTGAACTGTCTTCCAAGCATAGCTATAGCTTGGATATCTTTTCTTCATCTTCCACATTGCATCCTTCTTGATGTTAGATACAAGTGCTATGCTTTTGTTCTTTTGTCATCATTCACCGATTCCCATCTCAAAAGTCATAAGAGATCCTATAAGTTCTTCAACCTTCAAGGTGCTGATGTCTGAGCCTCCTCTATTGCGTCACTTTCATTGCAAACCTTTTAGGCAAGGATGAGAATCTTTCTCACCTTTTCTTGACATCTTTTCACCAAGTGCTCGAGGCATTGGCAATTTCCAAAATATTCATGTGAAATTCATGAATAGTCTCATCTTCCTTCATCTTCAAATTCTCAAATTTGGTAGTGAGCATCTGAAGTCTTGACATCTTCACCTTGGATGTCCCCTCATGAGTAGTTAGAGTGTCCCAAACATCCTTGGCCAGCTCACATTGATGGACCGTCTAAAGATGTTCTGTCAATACCATTGAGCAGAGCATTCAATGCTTTAGAGTTCCTAGAGCTAGCTCTTCTTCCTCTTTGCTCCATTCCTCCTCAGGTTTCAAGACAGTAGTCTCATCTTTCTCAAGCTTGGTGGGATGTTTCCATCCTTTGTCAGCAACTCTCCAAGCTTTAATGTCCACTGATCTTAAGAAGGTAACCATACGAGGCTTCCAGTAATCATAATTAGACCCATCCAGAATAGGTGGTCTTCCTCCAAATCCTCCTTCTTTATCCATTACGCGAAACTATTATCCCTAGATCTCACCCGAAATAACAAGTGGTGCCCGATGCCAATTGAAATTCACGGCAGCGGATCGTGATGTCACGTGAATGTTATGGCACTATCTCGACACTCGTTAACAATTTACAAATATAAATAACAGTAACGAACACAATAAGTTGTTTACCCAATTTAGTGTCTAACTACACCTACATCTGAGGGCTACCAAGCTAGGGAGGAAATTCACTATTAGTAGAATTAATTCAGGAATAAACCACCAGTTTATCTCCTTCACTTAAAACCTACCCAATGCAACTTCAACCTAAGTCCTACTTAGATCTGAGTACCTACTCACTCCCCATCAATCACAGCAGTGATATCAACCTATTGACTAATTGAATTGTGAAGACACACTTCAATAAACTATCTTGATCTCGCTTCAAAGCTTTCAATCAAGAGACAAACACTCGTACTTTAAAGCTTTGAGTGATAAACTACCCTTACAAACAAATCCTAGACCAATGCACTTATCAATTGATAGTTGCTTGGCTCACAAGAGAAACTAGAATTACAAATACCAACTGTTACTAATCCTAACAGTACACAAATAACAACCTGCTATCTCTTCAATACATTCCAAGGCGAGGTTGTAAGGTTGAATTCCTTTTATAGAAGCGATCCGAAACTTCGTTTGGGCTTCCATAAAGATAGCTAGGGTTCACTTAATTTAATCCTAAAAACATGGTCTTTTCAACAACCAATTTAGGTTTAATTAAGATTAACCTAGCACCACGTGAGCATGCTTTCTAATAACGGAAAAACAATATTTAGCAACTCAACAAACTTCACGAAAATCTCGGGAAAAAGCAGTTCTGCGAGAATGTCACGAATGTCATAACATGTTATGACATCGATTTTCGAATTTCCACGACTTTAGCTTCGGTTCGTCTTTTAACATCCTTAGCAGGTAGGATTTATCTTCAATCTCTGAATGTCATGACATCCATCATGACATTGCTAAAGCGTAGTTTTACCAAAATTAATGCCAACTTGAAACACTAACAGAATCTGGTCTACACCATATTGCCACTATGAATCTTCCAACATACGAATCTCCCATGTGAGAGTTCTTGAGTTCTTTTTCCTACAATACACCGCCTACTCCGGAAGTCGGTCAGTATCTAACCGACGCAATAACTTTCAGACTATTCAACCCAGAGTACACCATGAACCAAGAGACTCTGAGTCAGATACTCCACTTTAACCATGGCGAAGGTGTGGAATATAGAATTCCGCCTGATAAAGATTGGACGACAAGATCGTTCACAATTTGGGAACGTTTAACCGGTAGTCATGTTAATGATTGGGCCAAGATTTTACCCACTCACATCCACAACCCGTGCATCCGTTATTTCTACCGTGTTCTAGCCAATACAGTGTTCGGGCGAGCGAACAACAACAAGTTTAATGCTAGAGAAATGTATTTTCTACACTGCACCTTTAATCCCGATCTTAGAGTAAATGTTTCTCCATTCTTTCTCAACCACATCCAGTCTCTTTTATCGAGAAACGCAAGCACATCACCTTTCTGTATAGGGGGTATAGTCACTGCTATTTTCCACTATCTGAATTTGCAAGACATATTGGAACAACTTCCTTATTGGAAAGTTGAGTTTCTGGATATTGAGTACTACCAGTCTGGTCATATTGTTAAATCAAGAAGTGATGGAAGGTACAACCTCATGGTGCGGAACAGGATCGTCCCATGTATTATTCTGCCGAATCCGGATATCACAAGAATTGACGTTGGTGCAAATTGGTGTTATGATCTTCAAGCACCAGTCCCTGAAGTGCATGTGCAAAACAATCAAGCAGGTGTAGGTAATGCAGCACCAGAAGTGAATCATCAAGCACCCCAACCAGATGTCTAACCTCAAGAAGAACAATCAGGAAATGATCCTCAGCAAGCCATCATTGGAGATATCTATGCATCTCTTTTACTTCAAGATCATCGTCAACAAGAACTGATGCAGATGATGCATGAGCTGCAACGCGATCAACGCGACAACGGCTACTGGAACCATCTCGGCATTTCTGATCTGACAGATGAAATGCGCTACTTGTCATTCTTTGTTTAGGGCCTGCATGCTTATGTTTACAACATTGGTGAGGAACCTCATAGACTCATAAGAGGTGGAGTGAGGACACGCGGTGGAGGAAGCGCACGAGGTGAAGCATCCAACAGCAGAAACATCAGAGACAACAATGAGGAGTGATTCATGTATTCTTGTATATTTATTTTCTTAGTTTCCTGTTAGTTTTCTTTTCTCACTTTTATTATCGCATTGGGGACAATGCTCAGTTTAAGTGAAGGGGAGGAACCATTTGTTTTTAATTTCCTAGTAAGTCAACTTTGAATTTCTGTTATTTCCCTTTCCCTTTTATGTTATTTCCTTTTCCGTTTCAATAAAAAAATTCCTTGTCAGATTGATTTCAATTGAGCAATCATTTCCGAAGTTATTTGTACTTCCACACTTTTCTTGAATCATAACAAAAAAAATTACTCGACGCATTAGCTCGGTACATTGTAAAAGTATATAGGTTGCTCACAATTAGGCTACGTAAGAATTTTTGGAAAAGATTCGACAAAAACAATACCGCCTTGACACCTAAGTCTTCCAAATTATGCGAGATTAGTTTGAGTACTTATGATACTGAAACCTTAAGTTTTAGTTTTAGATCAACCCCGAGTAGCTTATACTAGCAGTCGACACCGTCTTATCCACAAACTACGTGGGGAGCCGATGAATATAAACGACTGGTCCTAATTAAAATTTTAAACATCATGATATAATAGGGAATACGCTAATTAAGTTAGGTGACCCTCACCAGGTCATTTAATCCAACAGTTGCAGAACCTATAAAAATTATGTAACAACCAGTTGTAAGCCTGTTCAGTGGTATCTGGTGCTAAACTTGGTAGGGCGGACCACAGTTCGATCTCATGAGACTTATAATTTGTGAAAGAAAAAGGGATACCAACCTGTGTACGAGAACCCCGTGCATAAATGACCAGAATCACTAACCGGCTACTCTACTATGTGCGTGCGAGAGATAAAGGGCTTAATGTGATTGCACTAGAATGAAAGCGATTGATTTAGAACTAAATAATTAGGTTGATCTATGATAGCATGATTCGGACTGCGTTACATAGGGTGAAGGATTTTGATCACATTCTATGGTTTCGTGTCATTTCTGTATCGTTAGTGTCAGAGCCTAGTTCCATATTTCTAATGTAACGTCCCTCAACCACGTACGATTCGAGTTGTGTCATGCGATTGTGTCAGAAACCTCGTGTTAAACAATTTTTACTCTATTATTTGCTTGAGGACAAGCAAAGTTTCATGTGTAGGGGAGTTTGATAACCCGAAAATGTATCGTATATTTAGATCAATTTACATGAATTTTATCCGTATTTTAATTAATTAAATTACTCTTTATTCGTATTATGCCGGTATGTTCTATGTTTTCAAGAATTTAATGTTTACAAGGCATGTGCGAAGAAAGTTGAGAAAAGTCGAGCAAATCGAACTTTAAATCCACAAAAAAGGAACAAATTTTCAAATATGTGGTGTATGTTGTTATAGCCCAAAATTTTCCCTCCTATTTTTCAAGTCAATATATAACTCCATACTCAAGAATTTCTCAAGGGTTGACCAGATGAACTCACTCCTAAGCAATCAACCCACAACTAGGGTTTTGGTTCACTCAAGTCAAAGATGGTTTCTATTTCCTCAAGGATAATCATGTCTCCTCACATATTTCAAAGCATCACCATGCCAAGTTTCAAGTCTCACAGCTCAAGTTTGCTCAGTCAATTGCTTAGATGATTGAAAATCAGTTGTATTGGACAAAGAGTCAATTATGGTCAACATACAGTCAAACTTCATCATTTTTGGTCAACATCAAGATTTTTAAGTCACATTCATCATTTGATCAAGGGTTGATCATGATTCATCAAGAAAACTCAAGATTTGATCAAAAGTCAAAGTTTCTAAACTAGGGTTTTCTGATAAAAAGTCAACAAAACTTTGACCAGACATAACTTTCACATACTTTATCATAAATTTTTCCACCAAAGCACATTTTTAAGAGAATTCAGTTCTCTATAACTTTGTGTATCACAAGCTTTGGCCAAAAATGCTTCATTTGAGAGTTATGGATCAAGACATTATAGGTCCTTCTAAAGGTCAACAAAAAGTCATCTTTTAACAAAGAAGTGTACATGAGCATGGAAGCTTCAATAAAGATGAAACCAAAGAGAGCATTTAGAGGACATCTTGAGCTTTCTAAAAATTCCAAGAAAACTTCAAAATGATAAAATTGAGCAAGATAAGATAGTCCATGACTTCTAATCCCACTTGCACGCCTCTCTTCAATTTATTTAATTTATTTTTGAATTAAAACATTAAAATTAAATTTAAATTAAATAAAATTCAAAAAATACAAGGAAGGGAGTGTGGTCTTGATTTTTATTTGTCTTGAGGTCCAAGATAGCTCATGCAAGCTGTAAGAAAACTCCCAAGAGGTATCAATGCAAGATTGGCCAAGATTGGAAACTTTTCATTTGATTTCTAAATCAAATATTTTCCAATCAATGCAAGATATTTCCAAACTTATGATTGACCTAATTCTCTTGCCCTATAAATACACAACACCTTAAGACATCAAGGACACCAGAATTGGCAGCCAAGAGAATAGGGTTTGAAGTGCAAAAACAGTCAAGAAACTTGCACTATCGAATTTCAATTTTCAGCCAGTTCCAAGCAATTCCAAACATTAATTCGTATTCCTGAGGTATTGTAGAGTAAGTACAAATCCAAATTCATGGCCAAACATCCCTGAAACGCATAACTCAGTTTGCCTTAAACTTTTGATATTCGTATTTTAAATTTTACTGTGTTTTCGATTGAGCTAACATTACTAACGTTTTCCTGAGATGTTGTGGAACAGTTTAGAACGATCGCATGAATCTCCTAATGGCCGAAATAAAATTTTCCATTGTTAGGGCTTTAAAACTGTGAAGTTTTGAATCTCAGCTTACAGGCAGTTTTAGGGAGAAATAACATCACCAATTGATTCGTAGTGGTCGATTTAGGGGGTTAGCCTTAATCTCTTGCTTCGATTTTCTTTGTTTTGAAGGTTTCAGAAATGAGCTCGCCAGAGAAGACGGCCGGAGCTAGGGCTCGGGCGTCCCTCTAGGCTCTGACCTTTTGACCTAGGTGTGGCGTCGTCCGATTGGTCCATTTAAATCCTCTGGCCCCACTTGCGCGCGTTTGGTTTTGATTTACTGATTTCTCAGAAATTAAAGTCCCATATATATATATATATATATATATATATATATATATATATATCAATGCACTAATATTAATGGATGTATAGCCACTCAGTGGCAACCCATGCACGCTAGTCCCTCCCTCTATCAGGTCGTTGGTTCGAACCTGCCTTTTGGCAAAATTTTCCTCATTTTTCTGATTTTTTTTTTTGCAGGGAACACTTATCTATTTCCAAGTTGATTATAGAAACATCACAAGCGTTTGGCATGATGGCAAGGTTTTGTGCCAATGACTTCAGGGGCGTGGGTTCAAGCTCTGGCAGGACCAAACCTTATTTTTACCACTTGTTTTACTAACATTTTTCTTATTTCTTATTTTTCAAACCAATTTTTACTTACTTTCACAAATTATTCTCACCACTAATAAAAAACCCTAAAAACATTTTAATTTTAGATTTAGGTTAATAAAATGTTTAATTAATTTTAAACACAAAAATATTTTATTTTTTATTTTATTTAAAATTATTTTCTTAATTAATTAGAAATAGGGTTTTTCACATTAAAATCAACCGCAAAAAAATTGCAAAAATATTTTCCTCTTAGTAATTAGGGTTTGAAATATTTTCCTAACATTCAAAACATTTTTCTTTTCTTTTATTTATTTACTACTTTTCGCATTTAAATTCTAAAAATCAATGTATAGGTCGCACGAGTATTTTTTTTGTAATAACGTAGATTTACTTTTCTGCACTTTTACTTTCCGCACCTCTATTATGTAACTGCCCCAAAGCCCTGTAATAGCCTAGGACTTTACTTTTTCGTACTTTTACTTTCTGCACCTTTACTTTTTATACATATAGAAACTGCTTAGATGTATGGCTAATAGGATTGGATGATAAGATCTTAAAATCAACGTTAGATCACCTTAAACAATCAAGATAAAATATATGAATCAACACACTTCTCACACTTGCACCCCCTAGGATACTCTCTCTTGTTATCTTCGGAATAAAATGGTCATGTCCCTCGAACGTAGGGGTATCATTAGCAAACGTCCCTCAATTCAAAATCATCACAAAGATCATAGTCCCTCGATGACCCTCGATGTTGCCTACGAATATATGATCTCGTCCCTCAGTTATTGCCTATGAAAAAGTGATGATCGTCCCTTCGAATTGCTAAAGTATCCTTACATGTTGCCTTCAATGACCATACGATGACCCTACGATTGTCCCTTCACATCCAACGGATAAAGTTACCTACCAACTAATGGTACTTATCCTAAAGGAGAAGGAAAATAACAAGAAACGATCATTCTGAGTAGGTAAATAAGACTCTATTGCTTGCTCCAATCAAAATGATTTTCACACCTCACATTTATTTTCAAACTTATTTTTTCGAACAAACACTTTCTATACATTCCAACGAGAATCATTACAAAGTTCAACATTTTTCAAACAAATATCTCCGAACACTTCGTATACATTCTTTATGACTGATACAAGAATCATTACGAAGACAAAGCGAAATACTTTTCAAAAATACTTTTCGAACCACACAAACACATAAAGCAAATTTTCAAAAGTGAGCTAAGCAATTAAGAGCCCGTAGATAACAATGCATGAAAAGGGTGATAATACCTTCCCTTTTCATAATTACCTCCCTTACTCAGAATCTATCAAATGTCTTTCCTGTTCTTTTCACCTTTCCTTTATTGGATAAAAGAAAAGTCGATGGCGACTCTTGCTATCTGCAACATTTGCGATAAAACGCAAAAAAAATAAGTCAGTGCTCCCATCGTGTTACATATGGCAAATAGGGGTGTGTTATTAAGTAAAAAAAGGCTTTGAAAAGAAAGAAAGAAATAAGAAGAAGCGCAAGGGCCAGCCCAACGCAACAAGCCATAAGTCCACGCAAGGGGTAACGATCGTTACACCCTCGCCACACAAGCACTAACGGCCGCGACAAAGCAGGAAGCAAGGATTCCTCTCCAACCATAGTGTGACGACCGTCACACTCTCTTCAATAGTCTGTAGCGATCGCTACGGAGGCATTTTCAGAGGAGAAAATCCCTCAACGTTCCTACTTCCAAGCCAACTTCACATCTATAAATAGGTTGTCGTACTTCACTTTTCACACGCTTATTTTCTCTTTTCACTTTACCGTTACTCTGCCAATTTTTCCAGTGATTATTTCTTTGAGTTTTATTTACCGATTCCGGTTTAGTTTATTTATTTAATTTCTATTTCTATTTTCTCGTAGCAATTTCCACATCGGAGATTGTTGCGAACCTTTATTGATTCTAACCTTACGTTAGAATCGTGTTTTTATGTTCTTTCTCGCTTTTACTTTTCGGAGCAATAAAGGCATATCTCACCGACCTGTGGGAGACACGTGACGCTTAGCCAAATATTCCGCAATTTTGTTTTCAGGTTTAATTTAATTGTTTTAATTTATTATTGCCAAATATTATCTGATATGTTTGGGTTTAATTTATTCAATGTTGTTTATTTTTGTTGCGCTATTATTAAATTTAATAACATGCTAGGCTAAATTAGTTTATCACTATGTAGGGTAATATAGTCGACGGGGTTCAGCAACGCCATTTGATATATTCCTTTTAGAAGAATGCTTTTCTGGTTTCAATTACTAGTTTTACACATCAACTGTTTTATTATGAGAGTAAAATACAAATAGAAGTTAGGATCAATAAAAACGAGAGTTTGAGATAATAACTGGACAGTAGTAATTGTGCATTAACTTAAAATATAGCGAGAGCACTTTTAAGTTAATTAGATCTTATTTGTTTTCAAAAACTATTTACAAACTTTAAATGATAAAGCGAGAGCGCTCACTTAGGTTTGATTATAGGATCTGAATCAATAAACACAAGAGTGTGAGAAAAGGGTTTTCAAACAAATATTTTCTACTGAAGACTGTTTTAATAATCCGAATTGAGTCAATGAGTTGCTAAATCCCCGAAGCCGGACTATTACTTACCGATATCTCTCCTTGAATCTAAACTAGACTTTATTCAGTTTGGTTCCCTAAAATCCCAAATCAATTACATTATTAGCCTTAGATTTACGTAGTAACCTAAGATAACGATAGTTCGACATTTAGTCCCTTGGGATTCGATACTCTTTAAAACTACACGTTATAGGACTGTATACTTGTGGTCTAGATTCTTTAAGACATACAAAGTCGCGATCAGAATGTTAAAATCCTTTTGGTTTTAGTCCCTAAAACCAAAATCTGCAGGAAATTTCGAAGCAAAATCCACAGAAAATCTGCAAATTTTTCTGCAAATTTTGATTTTGAGGACTAAAACCAAAAGGATTTTAACATTTAGGGATCATTTCCAGGAAAAATAAATTACAGACACGAAAATAAAAAATACATTAATTTACAGAGGAACCAAAAAGGCTATTTAAGCCATTATTTTAAGATCACCCAAATAACATTATTATATATTAAACTGTTTAATATATTTTTGGTCCTTATAAATATCTCAATTTTCAATTCTAGTCCCTATTAAAAAAATAATATTTTTTTAATCCTTACAAAATTATTATGCTCGTAGTTTTAGTCCCTTCTGTTAAACTAATGTGTAATTTTAAATGATTATTTTACACACATCGTTAGAACGTTACAAAAAGTTCCTCGAAAAAAATGAATTCAAAATTTGATTTCTAAGTTGATGTTTTCATTACTTTTATCATTATTTTTTGAAATTTAAAAAATTCATATTTAATTCTTCTCATTTTAAAAAATTATAAAATTTAGTAAATAAATATTTTATAGTATTCTAAACATGCATGAAAAAAATTATTCAAAATTTTAAAATTTAAGGGTAATTAAAAAGTTTTCACAATTTTAAAAAATAGCAGGGACTAAAAGTGCATGCATAAAAAATTTGTAGCGACTAAAATATATGATTTTTTAATAAGGACTAAAAATGAAAATTGAGATATTTTTAGGGACCAAAAACATATTTAACCCTATATTATATTTTTATTTTTTAATTAATTATATGAGTTTTAAAACCATAAATTTTTATTAATTAAATGAATTAAATGTAATTCAATATAAATAACAATAAAACATAACATAAAAAAGAAACGTAAAAAATTTAAGCATAATTAGTTACGAAGTCTCTTAACTTAATTTAATGTTTCACTATAGTTCCTTATCTAAAAAATATTACATATTAGTCTCTTAAAAAACCTTCAAACTTTTGATAATCTAACTGATCATTTTCTTTAAATTTTGGGGAAAAAAACTTTAACTTCTGCATATGTGGCATGACAAAAAGACAATTGATCAAAATTCGAATCAACATATGTATTAAAAAGTTGGTATATAATTTAAACTGTGAGAATTATTTTAGAAGGTTAAAAACCTCATAGTTATTAGAATTTAGAACCGCGTGCATCACCATCTTCATCACTTGAAATTTACATAAGTCTTTTCTCTGTCTTTGTACATGTAGAGATGCACCAGAGTTTCTTGCAGTTTTACATAGAAGACACTTTACTTTGGTATGATTTCTCAACCAAGTAAGAATACACCTAGCACAGTAGCATAGAAGAATGATGACATCCACAATCACAACTCTAGTTACAATCACTGTTAATTGTGAGCAATCTGCTAGTGCGTGAGACATCTTTAGTGAGGGAAGAAAGAAAGAGAATAAGGAAATAAGGATTGTCTTATTGAATTGAATTGTACAAATAATTATACAAACTATGACTATTTATATACATCTAACTTATACACTAAGTAGGCTAACAAACCTTAATTGGGCTTGGGCTTAGGTTACACAACTTGGGTTAGGTCTAATATCTCAACATACCCCCATAATCCAAGTTGTCGAACATACTTTAAAAATAGTCAATTTGAACTATTCATAATTTCTTTCTCAAATTCATAAATATGTCGAACTTTAATTCTTTGGTGAAAATATTGACTAACTGTTCTTCACTTGAGCAATGTTTAACTTCAAGTTCACCTTGATTTACTTTTCCCTTTTAAAGGTGAAATCTATCTTCGATATGCTTACTTCTTTGATGCATAATTGGATTCTTCACCAAATTTTACTGATAACTTGTTGTCGATTTACAACACTAGAGGTTTCTTCACTTCGAATTCAATCTCTTCCAACATATATCTGATCCAAATTGCTTGACGTGCATCATAGGATCCTACTATATATTCAGCCTTACATGATGACAATGTCACCACAAGTTGCTTTCTCGAGCACCATGAGATTGGGACACCAAACACTTGAAAGAAATAAACCAGTTATGCTTCTTTAGTTTTTCTTATGTCCTCTTCAATCAGCATCTGAAAAATAATTAGTTACTGCTTCTTTGCCTTTAGAATCTCGTCAAAATAGAATTCCATAATTTATCGATCCTTCTAAGTATCTCAGAATTCTTCTTGCATCTTTCATGTGAAACACTCTTGGTTCACTCATGTATCTGCTCATTAGTTCGACTACGAAACCTATATTAGGTCGATTGTTACACACATACCTCAAATATCCCACAATTTGCTTGAACAAAGTTACATCGACTTTGTCTTCCTCTTCATTAATAATAATATCCTGAATACATGATGGACAATCAGTAAAAATATGAAAACTAGCAAAAGATGTAGCCACCCGTTCCAAAACATGAGTTGCTTCATTAGTTTGTCTTCTAGCAAACTTTACATTAGAGTTCGTAAAAAAAACCATAAGACAATTACATTCTTGGGTAACCGCACCAAATTCTGAATCATTTGGTCTCAAGTTGTTTACTCTATCAACCACCATTTTTGCATCCAACTCGAAATCCATGTTATCGATCCCTATATCGTGCACCCAATTAATAGCTTCCAAAAGACCCAAAGTTTCTCCTATGTCAATCTCAGTAATGGGTGAGAACCATGTTGTTCTAGCAACAACAAACTGATCTTCGGGATCTCTAATACAAGATCTGACCCCCAACCTTCTCGTGTGAAAAGGAAGTATCGATGTTGCATTTGAAACGAACTGCCAAAGGTTTAACCCAATTTTTGTTACTTTGACTCCTAGTAACATCAACAAAATTAACTTGCACAACCTGAGCTTCTTTCCAGACTATCAGTAGATAAACAACTCGATTACAAATATCAGCCAACGAATCGACAACCGTATTCCAAATATGGTTGTTCCTACCTTTCCATATACTCCAGAACATAGTAGCAAACAAATCTCGGCCGTCATGAGTAAACTCATTCAAACAAGAGAGGATAATACTCGTAAAGTCTCCACCATTGAGAATCAAAACATGTATTTTACCCCCATAAACCCACTCTTTCCCAACATTTAATGCTCTTTGGGCATTGGAAAAATAAATGGTAATTGTTCTCTTCGTCTTCCAAACAACCAATACATAACGAGGGGCAATCGATACCTTTATCTAGAAGGAGCCTTCTGGTTGGAATACAATTCTGACAAAGCCGCCATACTAAATTCTTTACTCCTGTGGGGTATTTGGCTTTCCAAAAAACATTTTAATTTCCACTTACCTTGAAATTCGTAGTATCAATAGCCTCATTTATACAGTATCTGTACGCACTACGAACAGAAAATATTACATCCTTCTCATGTTTCCAAATAAGCTTATCCTCTTGAACTGTACCGAATAATGGAGTATTTATGATCTTTTGCGCAACAACATCAGCCACCAGCAGATAAATAAGATCATGGATCCATTGTTTACCATTAGGCAACATAAGATCTGAAACTTTGAGAGATTCCACTACGTGGTTAGTTGGCTAAGGATTAGTCAGCACAAAGCTATCAAAAATCAATTTATGGTTCCATACCGAAATATCGACCCATGTTCCAATACTCCATCTATTTCCACGCCGTACCACAAAGTTTTAACTCCAAATACTCCGCCAAACATAACTGGGGTTATGCCCATCCACAGAATCCAGAAAATCACAATTAGAAAAATACCTGGCTTTGTACAAATGAGTCACTAATCTGGTAGGATTCTTTACAAAAGGTCATGCTTGTTTACTAAGCAACGCATAATTAAACGTACTGATATTCTTGAAGCCCATACCTCCAACAACTTTTGGCATATCCAACATGTCCCATGAAAGCCTGTGAATTCCTTTACCACTATTATTGTTATTACCCCACCGGAAATAATTCATCATCCTCTCAATGTCATCACAAAACGAGGAAGGAAGTAAAAACAAACTCATCATGTATGTCGGTATAGATTGGAGAATCGACTTAATAAGAGTTTCCTTACCTGCTTGAGAAAGACACTTACTACTCCGAGAATTTATTTTCCGCCAAATTATGTCCTTAATGAACTTGAAAGCAACTTTTCTATTTCTACCAATGATAGACGGAACCCCAAGATATTTTCCAGTACCCAACACTTATTGTACACCTAAGACGTCAGCCAAAAGGTTTTTTGAAGTCGTATCCACATTCCTGCTACAATAGAATTCAGACTTCTGAAAATTTATCGCTTGACCCAAGGTCGCTTCATAAGTAGCCAAAATATTCTTCATGACATGAGCTTCATTGATATCCGCTTGAAAGAACAAAAACAATCATCCTCAAATAAAAGATGCAAAATAATAGGTGTGTTCCGATAAATTTTTGTACTATGAATATCACCCCCAGATTCAGCATCCTTTATAAGAGCGAGAGCCCTTCCGCGCATAAAATAAAATGTAATAGAATAGATGCAAATATCATACTACTCACTCCATAAATATTCTTTTACCTTCTTAATACTATCTCCGTTTCAAATTGACTACTGTTTTATCAAATAAATTTTGTTTTAAAATGACTGTCATTTTTACTTTTTAATGCAGTAATGATTATTATTTTTTCAATTGTGCTCTTACTTTTTATTCTATATATTAATTTCAATACATTAATAAGATTAATTTTGTAGACGTACGTATGCTCCCTCTGTCCCATATTGTAAGAAATTTTAGCCTTATTATTGAATGTATTTCTAGTATTTTACTTAATTATCCAACCTTTGAGGTTAGGTTTGGTAAACGTCAAGTGAATATGGTTGCTCATTCTCTTGCTAGTGCGGCCAATTCTTGGGCTCGACGTAATTTGATAACTATGATTCCTCATTGTATTGAACGTTTTTTAATTAATGAAATGCATTAAGTTTATTGTGTTCAAATAATAATAATAATAATAATAATAATAATAATAATAATAATAATAATAATAATAATAATAATAAAAAGAAAGAGATATAAATAGTTGATGGTATATTAGACAAAAAATTATTAATAATGTATTAAGATTTTAAAGTGACTTATAATTTGGGATAAATGTTTTTGACAAAATAACTTATAATTTGAGACGGAGGGAGTAATGTCTTATGACAACATCATTGCATTTCTTAATTTGTGTATAAAAACTTCAAACCACTATATTTTTTTTGTAAGCAAGATTTATAGATAATAGAGAACTAAGAGTTCTCTAACCTTTTTACACATAAATAAGATTCAAACCCGATAAAAAAGAAAAAATTACAAATCAAATTCGACTACGACAAAAATAACAAAGGGTCTTTGTTAAAATCGTAAAAACCACAATTGAAGTAATTAACAACTTCTAAATCAATATTTTGATGCTCTACGCCGTATTGTCTATCTTCAAGGTAACAATTAAATGGTAGGAGTAACATTTAAATTCCCAGTTATACGTTAATGCAACTCTCTTTTCTAAGTAACTTACTAATTTGAAACGGTGAATGGGGCAATTTTTTTTGCAAAGGCTAACAAAAAAACAAATGTAAAATTTTACAAGTCAGTCAATGATCACATAATTGATGAAAACAAGATTCTCTCCCCTTCTTCAATTAGAAGGCGACATCAATGGGGACCCATAATGCCCCTAAATTCTCGAACTAATGTTTGGCCATTTGGGACAATCTCCTTTATCATTGTTCTACTTTCCATTTTATTCCCATAAAAATTCTCACCCAACCCATCAAGGATCTTTTGAACACTTCCTACATTTCCAATCCTAAACCAATCATTCAAAATTTAAATTTGACTTTTTATGTCCAAGAACAAAATCTACTAATATTGTACAAAACTATAACTTAAATTAATTAGATAAAGTTTCTAATTAATCATGAGAAATAAGAACAAAGAAAGTATTTAAAAACCTAAAACTCCAAGCTAACTCTAGACCTAGAATAGGCCATGTCCCCAAACCAAAAAAAGACAATGGGTCAAATAAAAAACATCATAGACCCACAAAATCATTTCCTCTAACAACCATATCTTAAAACAGTACTATGAACACAGACATCATAAAACGCTGTTTCAACTCAAACTTACAAGTTACAACTGTTTTTTTATTCTTAAAGAACCGTACACGTTAAGATCTACTAGGACGGAGTGTATCAAACGGCCTATGCTGAACCGTTGGATACATTGGAAACGATCGAGTATGATTTGGTGCCATAGGATGACGACGCGTGGCAGCATCAACGGCTGATGATGGAACAGCCACACGCTCACAAGAAGGGCACATGGTAAGTGTTGTAGGTGGTGTCATTTGCATGTAGAATTGTGGAGAAAGTTTCAGTGCTCTCAGCTCTTGTACTTCTTTTTGCAACCGCCGATTCTCATCCGTTAGATTCTCACAACATCGCTTCAAAAACTCACAATCTACCTCCGTTTGCTTCAACTTAGTCCTGAAAATAATTTTATAAAAATTTAATAAATTATTTTTCAGAAATGATAACTATGATGAGACATCATATATATAAGAAAACATCTACAGAAATCAGAGGTAAGATAGTGATTGGAACTCGACATCAATCACTAGAATACTTGATAAAAAAAAAAGAAAAAAATAGATTATTAATTAATCAATTAAATAAACAAACCTTGCTCTACGATTTTGAAACCACACTTCAACTTGTCTTGCACGAAGACCTAATTGTTTTGCAAGTGCTAATTTTTGTTTCTGAAAAAAAATAAATTAATTAGCTAAGAAACTAAACAAAACAGGATTAACAAACTTAATTAATGATGATTTATTAGTACTTACGGGGTTAAGAGTGTTGTGTTCTTTGAAACTTTCTTCGAGGATAATAGATTGGTCTTTGGTGAGTCTGAGTTTTTTTCTGGAAGTTTCAGCGTCTTCTTCATCACTGATTCCTCTTGAACAATCTCTCTCCATGTCAAGATCTTCGCCGGTGATTTCTCTTTCGCTGCGTTTACCACTCACACTGGAAACCGTGCTATTGGGAGATGAAACGCCCGCTTCTTCTTCACAGTTAGCGTCGGAAGGTAACCGGTTAACGTCGATTCCTCGGAGGAGTAACGGTCGTTCTTCGCCGCCTCCGCATGGTTCTGAATCCCGATCTGCATGTGAAAATAAGATCGTACGTCAATTATATGGAAAAACATGTAACTAGATCTGGATTCTGGAGGATGGAATGATGAATATATTTACCTGAAGAAGTGAAAGCATTGATCCATGAAGGTTTGTGAGGATTGTAGGTGGATGGAGAAGAGGAATGAGTTGAAGAAGACATGAGATTAAGGTATTGAGGTTTTGGTGGATTTTGAGAGAAGTTTAAGCTTAGGCTCAAACCCAAATCTTCTTTTTCAGCTGTCATGTTTTCTAACCTTGTAAGACAAGAAAGAAAATTAAAGTGTTTTTGTTTTATGGGACTTGAAAAACTGAGTTTTAAGGTTACTTGGGAGAGAAACTTGAGGGAGATATCTATCAGAGAAGAGTGAAAAAGAAGAAGCTTTTGAAAAGAGAGAGAGAAATGGGAGAGATTAATACAAAGTGGGGAGGGAAGGTTGTGTTGTGGGGGAATATATAGAAAGGAGAGGAAATGGGGGTAGTGGGGAGTGGTGAGTTCAACCATGACTTTATGTCAGGTCATCAACTCCAATTATGAATTATCTGAATCATGGGTCTTGCCCCCCATCCCAAATAATGATACTCTTTGCTTTTTGACCATTTTTCTTATGTCATTTTTATTTTCTTAGTATTTTATTTTTATTTTTGAAAAAAATGGGTTAATTGTTTATCTTCATCATTAAGTTTCATATTTAAATAAATTGTTGGTCAATATATTTACATTGGTGGTTTCAAATTAATTTTTAACTTTTTTATTTTGGTTATTTTGATTAATTTGTTTTTAAAATATAATGACTTGTTATCTTTGACTACTAGTCATCCTCATTAAAATAGTATTAGCATATTCTAGATTTGGACCCTCTCTATTTAAAAAAATAGTAGAAATATTAATTTGAAGAGATAAATAAACTGAGATTTAAAAGAAAGGTAATTAATAATAGTGAGATAAACTCTATGAAAGAGTTCATTATTTATTTTGTGTTTTTCTAAAGAAATACAGAGTATCATAACTCTACATTTTATTATCTTTACCTTAGTTAAATGTTTTTCAATGTTAATGTGTAAAATAGTCTATCATCACTTAATGTCTTTTATTATCTTTGACCGTAACCGAATTGACTAGAGAATTAAGTACTTAATTTATTTTAAAAAGTCCTATATTCCATACTTATTGCTTCTTTAACTTTACATGATTTTGTTATAAATTAAACTCAATTAAAATTTTAATAATAAAATAGTTTATGTGTAGTAATAGGTTTATTAAAAGTATATTATTTCCGTCCAAATTATAAGATGTTTTTGAGAAATTTTTTATCATAAATTGTAAGTCATTTTATAATTTTAATATAACATTAATAATATTTTTTTTAATATATTTTTTATTATTTATTTATTTTTCTTCTTTCTATTCTTTTAATTTCGCTCTTCTCTAATTAATGAAGGATAATAATGTAAAATCATATATAATTTATCTTCCCTATACAATAATGATTATTTTTTTAATATGTGTGAAATGCCTAAAACGTGTTATAATTTAAGACGTGGAAAGTATTACATGTAGTAGTACTTAAAGACATTCAAAGATTTTTATTATAATTTAGGGCGTGGAAAGTATTACATAACAATCTTAGTAGTAATATTTAAAGACACTCAAAGATTTTTAAAATTGTTGGGATGTTATAGCAAAAGTTCGTGTAGAGAAGTAAGAATAAAAGAGTAAACAGTTTATTTTGTATTGGTTTTTGACAAAGAGAAAAAATGAACGGATGATATGATCTTTATATGTTTAGCCTGGTGCGAATTTTAGTGTTTTTCAAAAATAGAATTGAATCAAACTAATCGATTTGACTCAGTTGTTCACTTTACATTTTTTTTCAAATTTATATTCATCTGCGAATTTTCCTCTATCATATTATTCAGTGTTTTTTATGTTTTTTTCTTCCAATATTACATATTTCATGTGATCTATTTCATCTGTTGCATTCTCTATTTTTCAAATAACTTGCAAGTTATACTTATTACATAGAAAGTAGTAACAAATAAAGAACAATCGTAACAACAAAATGTTGCAATACACGTAAATTAACACGCTTCACACATCAAAACTATTTTGTAATAAGGCTATAAAAAATTGTTGAAGAAGGGGAAGTAAAACAAGATTTTTCTTTAAAAAAATGAAGATCAAAGATAACCAAGTGAACTTGAAACATAAAAAATGAGGCCATAATAGAGCAAAATGATCATGGCAAGAGCAACAGTGGTGGTGGTCACCGAGAGTAATACTTCGGTAAGAACAAGTTGTTGTGACTTAGAGTCTCTATTTTTTTAAGTTTGGAGTTTGGTTGTTGGGGAGGTGTTTTGGGAGAGTAATACGTTAGTAAGAACAAGTTTTAATTAGGCGTGAATCTTAGAACCCAAGAAATTTGTAATTATCATTTACCTTATTTGAAAGCGGGGGAAATGGGAATTTGTTTCCCTATAATATTGGGATGTGTTCCATTTCGTCAATAGCCCTTCCATTTCTTTATTAAGTAAGGGCACATCATCCATGCATCTTCATAGATGAGCATGCCTTTCAACGAATGGGCGACCATCATAGATAATAGGCAACGTAACTCTGAAATGGGCACATGTTGCGGTAAATGGGCGCATAAACCTTATTAGGTGGGAAAATAATGCCGCCTTTTTGGGCTACATGGGACTATTTATCCACCTCTTGTGTATCCTAAGAAAATATACAAGTACAGAATCCCTCCAACACAAGGCCTTGTAAAGGGAAAAATGATTTAGTCGTAAACTCTAAGTGGGTTCCCTCATGTGAGATTTTAGATTGAGTCCTTGAAGCGAGAATTTAAGCTCAATTTCTTATACATGAATTTAATTTGAGTCCCTGGATAAAGACTTCAAGTTGATTCCCTCAAATAAGAGCTTAGGTTGAGTCACTTAAGTGAGACTTCAAATAGAGTATCTCAGGCGAGACTTTAAGTTGAGTCCCTTGAGAAGATTTTTAGTTGAGTTTATCAAGAAAGACTTTATGTCAAGTCCCTCAAGTGAGACTTCAAGTTCAGTCCCTCATACGAGGCTTTCAACTAAAAGTGTTGCTCTTAGGTCCTCAAGGACCGTCCTAGGGGAGCTGAACTTTTATATTTCCCTTAAGGGTGACTAGGATCTTTAATAGAAGTTCACATTTTATATTATCATGAAGGTGGGAAGGATATTCAATAGAAATCCAATGTTTACATTACCCTGAGGATGGAAATGATCTTCAATAGAAGCCCAACATTTATATTACCCTAAGGGAGGCAAGGATCTTCAATTAATGTCCAACGTTAATATTACCATGAGGGTAGAACACGTCTTCAATAAAATTCCATATATTAACTTGGAGATTAGTTCATTTTATGTAAATGCGATAATAATTAATGTGAGGGAGTTTTGCCTTACTCAAGATAGATAATAGATAATTGGCCACTTGTAGTAATATATTAAGTTAATTATGTTCCATATTCTCGAGATAACTTGTCTATTCATATCCTTGAGCTCATAGGCTTCATGTTTTTTCGAATGCTATATGACCTTTCACATGTACTTATTCACCTACTAGACCAACCAGGGAAGCTTCAAACAATCATATCTCATCAAGTTCATGATGGAGCCCCTGAAAGACACTCCATAATAAGATATTTGTTGAGCTTCCAGGTGCAATCAAAACTAGATTAATTTCCTAGTTGTCATATTGTTCTGTAAGGACCATGGGATCATTATTGTGAGAGAGGATACCTATGGTGTCCTTCTTATCAAGTTCATGATGGAGCCCCTGAAGGACACCATATCTCATCCACTTCATGATGGAGCCCCTGAAGGACACCATAGGTATCCTCCTTAGAGAATGTGATATTGGATTATGTCTCATTTTTCATGTGTACCTTAAGATCGACAAACATGACATTGGTTGTCAAAACCTACATGGTATATTTCTTGCGGAAATAATTGGATTATCCCCGATGGTGAAAGCTCCATAATGGTGTTAATAATAATAATCATGAAACCATGGTTTCCCATTATGTGGGAGAAAGTGGCAACAATGACTATTGAATGGTTATTAGTGGGGCCCATATCCCTTTTACTTGATCCTACGATGGGCGTTGATTTTACTTGTTAAAAGTACAATGTGCGATAGTCCTTTGTAGTTATGAGTTGTAAGATATTTTTAGGATTGTTGTGGTGTTTTTAAAGAAAATTAAGTGCCCCCTTTCAGCATTAGGGTTGAGTTATTTATAGGCCCGTTTAGGACCTATATCTTAGAATCTAAGAAATTTGTAAGTGCCCTTTACCTCATTCAGAAGCCCTATAATGTTGGGGAATGTGTCCCTTCTCGTTGGCTTCCCTTCCAATAGCATTATTGAGTAAGGGTATGTCATTCCCACTTCTTCATAAATGAGCATGAATTTTAACGAGTGAGTGAGTGGTTATTATAGATAATAGGCGGTGTAACCCAAAATTTGTCTCTTGTTGCAGTAAACAGTCGCACACACCATAATAGGTGGGAAATTAACGCCTTATCTTTGGGTGACGGGTACTATTCGCCCACTTTTGGTAAATCTTATGCCACCTTTTGTGGATCCTTTATAAATATATAGTGCATATTTATAATGCATATATCATGAATTAGCCACTGGTTTTCAAAGACGTATACTCTAATATCATGAGAAATAAGCAACAAGTCAAGCCATCATAATTGAAAATGAACTTAAACTCAAGGATTCAAAACACAAACTACTTTAACAAATGCTTATATGAAGTAGGTCTTCAGACACATTTATGTATGATTTTAAACATGGCATTTGATATGAAGAAGAGTTGAAATGCCTACAGAGTGGACAATGTCCACTGCACTTGCTTCTTACATGGAGATTAGAAGAAAATAATGTTAAATCCTTATGTAATATTCAATCTGAACAAAAGGAACAAGAGAATAGATGGACACCTGGAGTGGAAGAAGCTTTGAAGGGAGGAAAGAAAACTTAAGAATAAAGCCTGGATATGGTTTTTTAATAGGCATCCTTAGGGTTTGGTTCTCTCCGGTTATGAGAATGATTATTGAGTTATATGAAGTGTGTAGGGTGAGGTTTAATGATTAACTAGGGTTGAGAAAACGGTTGTGAAGTTTGTTCAAATGAAAAGATAAAGTTTGAGTTGTTTCTCTAAAACTCTGAAGTAGTTAATGCCATAACCAATTAAAATAATTAGCATTTACTTAGACTGATTATAACATGTATAGTGATCAAAGATACTAGGAAAATTATCAAGTCCACTCATATAGGCACATCTATGCGTTCAGAAGAAAGGCTAATCTAGAAGAAGATACTCAAGTTTATATCCAAGAGATTTAACATGGAAGTGATAATCATTAAAGAAAGACAAGAGCATGGCTTGTGTTTCCAACTTTATAGGAGCTTGTGTCATGGTATTTGATGAAGGATTATCTAATGTGAAGGAAAATAGCGATCATAAATGCAGCGGAAATTCAAATTCTCCTTTAGATACCCTTACAAATGAGCATGGTCAGTGATAAAATCTATTACCTCTTATGGCGATTTGGATCTTTGATGTTGTGATCACGAGCGTTGATGAAGAACAACGCCTCTACTCAATACACACAAACAGGTCGCTTCTGGTTACAGTGCTAGCTGCTTACGAACGGAAGCTTTGGGTGAGAGGGTGAGCGAAAATATGGCTAAAGTATCAAGACCGAATTTTCATCAAGTGAAATGCTTCATCACAAGGGTTCTATTTATAGAACCACAAGTGTGGGCTACAAGCTAAATCCCAATAAAGTCTATAAGCTAAAAGCCCAATTAAGCATACGAGTATCATACCTTATGATGCACCGCATATCACTTAAGTGTGTGGTACCTTACCATATTCTATATTTCACTAAAATGCACCGTACCTTACGGTGTTCCTCGTTTACTCTATTTGTCAGTAATTTGTCCTTATGTGTGTGACCCTGTAGGTTTCTGCGACAATGGAAATTATATTAAATCATATTTAACATAATAAATAGTGAGCGGTATCTAGCAACACATCACTGCTACCCAAGTAACGAAAATGTCAAGTGATCTAACAAAATATTTTAGTGATAATACTTGTGTGTACACTTACTCTTTTGCCTTTATGTCTATATTGAACACGTGGCATAGACCGTGTCACTCTTGTCCAGTTCAATATTGGGCCCTTAGAGATTTATCCTGTTACGCAGGATGGACAAATTCCATCTAGGTCACTCATGTCCCTCAGCATACTTTGTGAAGTACCAATCAATTGTCTTTATGGTCATCCAGTTATGAATAACGTTTGATCAACAATAAAGAACTTGACTCTACATCTAGGGTCCATAGTGATTTCAGGTAGAAGGGTGGTATACACCACTTGTCACCATGAGAATAACTTATGACACTATTGCATAACATTCTATGTTGTATTCTCATAGCGGGTCAATCCAATATAAATATTACTCCTAATATTCATAACTATGTCAAGACTTGATAACTCCTTATCCATGATCCATGAGATGTGATCATCAGTCTATCTACATAATAATCTCAATGCTTTAATGTTATCCCACTTCACATTAAATCTCGATTACAGATAATTTAAGAATAATGTCTTTATGTTTAATGGGATCTCATGATTAAGTCATACTTAACATTTCATTAAATAGACTAACTATTCTAGGGACTTTATTATTTGGGAAAAGCAAACATAATAAAGAAATGAATTTTATTATTAATAAATAATTTGATACAAGTATCAAAAGTATTGACCTTTAGGGCTTACACCAACATAATGATGGTATGTTCTTAGAAGGCTATTCAACTAGGTCCCTATGAGAGTGGATAGTAGGTCTACTCTAAATGTCAAGAACATTAGTCTCGACTTCAGCTATATCTATGTGATCAAAGATAAGTTGGATCAAAAGTAAAGGACAATATTTGTCAAGCATTCAGTAAAATGGATGAGGAGGTTTTGGACCTTATAGAGAAAAATGCCCAACCTATCTCAAGAAATAACACGACCCCGTCATATGGAGCAACCTAGCCAGAACCTCACATACAAAGAACGAATTATCGTGAAGGGGTTCCATCTGAATAAAGGCATAAATTTTGAAGAGATATTCTCACTGATAGTGAAGATGACATCCATAGGATAAATACTTGGTCTAGCTGCAACGCTAGACTCGAAGATAGAGCAACTTGATGTTAAAAAAATATTCTTACATGGAGACTTAGAGGAAGAAATATACGTGAAACAACCTAATGGGTTTGCAGAACCAGGCAAAGAACACCTTGTGTGTCGCTTGAAGAAAATTTTAAATGGATTGAAGCAAGGTCCAAGGCAATGGTACAAAAAGTTTGAACTCTTCATAACCCAACATAAATTTGAAAAGACATTTGTAGGCAACTATTTGTTAGTGAAGAAAAATGATAATGGTGAATCCATCATAATTTTGTTGTATGTTGATGATATCCTCTTTGTTGGGAAAGACAAAACAAAGATAAAAGCTCTAAAGAAGGCCTTGAGCAAATCTTTCACCACGAAGATTCTTGGAATGAAGATCATTTGAGATCATCTTAAAAGAATGTTTTCGATGTCACAAGAATATTGTTATACCCCAAAATTTGTCCTCTTATTTTTCAGGGTAAGATACATCTCCATACTCAAGAGTTCCTCAAGGGTTGACCAGATGAACCCCCTCCTAAGCAATCAAGCCACAATAGGGTTTAGATTTTCTCAACTAAAAATTGGTTTCTATTGCTTCAAGTGATTATCATTCCTCCTCATATGTCTCAAGATATCACCATGTCAAGTTTCAAGCCTCACAGCTCAGGTTTGCTAAGTCAATTGCTCAGATGGTTGAAAATTAGTTGTATTGGACAAAAAGTCTACGGTGGTCAATATACAGTCAAACTTCATCATTTTTTGTCAACATCAAGATTTTAAAGTCACATTCATCATTTGATCAAGGGTTGATCATGATTCATCAACAAAGTCAAAGAATTGATCAAAAGTCAAAGTTTTTAAATTAGGGTTTTTTTTTGTTTAAAAGTCAATAGAACTTTATCAAAAGTCAAAGTTTCTAAATTTCACATACTTTATCATAAATTTTTCCACCAAAGCTCATTTTGAAGGAAAGTAAATTCTCTACAACTTTGTGTCTCACAAGCTTTGCCCAAAAATACTTTATTTGAAAGATATGGTTCAAGACATTATGGGTCCTTCTAAAAGTCAACAAAAAGTCATCTTTTTCCAAAGAAGTGTACATGAGCATGGAAACTTCAATGAAGATGAAACCAAAAGGAGAATTTAGAGTACATCTTAAGATTTCTAAAAAGTCTAAGAACACTCTCAAATGATAAAAATTGAGCAAGTTATGGCTTGGGAAAAATTGAAAAATTTGAAGAAATGCATGAAGAAAATATTGACCGAACTTGAAAGTTTTTCAAATGGGCCTATATTTCTTTGATGCAAACTTGTTTATAATGTTGTCAAGAGCCTCTAAGGCCCATCCACACGCCATGGTTTCATTTATTTTATTTATTTTTGGATTAATTCACTTTACTTCAAAATTAATTAAAATAAAATATGAAATCAAATAAAATAAGTGCAAGGCTGTAAATTCAAGTTGATTGAGGTCCAAGATACTCATGGAAAGCTGAAAATTTCAAAATATCCTTGATTGGTATACGATTGGTGCAAGATTGAAGAGAAAAATCAAGTTTTAATGCAAATTGGAAATCAAATATTTTTCTCATGAATGCAAGATATTCTCTACATAATTGTTGACCTAAATCCTTCTACTATATATACACAAGCATTCCAGATGTTGAGGACGATTTTTTGCAGGCTGGTGAACCCTAGACAAACTTGAAAAAAACCGTGGCATACAAGAAATTAGCAGTCAAGGTTGCAGGGCAATTCAAGCCATTCCAAGCATTTAAACAGCTTCCTCGACCTCCTCTGAAGCATTCCTGACCATCACCATCAAACGAAGCATCCATAATCGACCAAACAAAATGACAGTTGCTCATTTATTTTTCAAAATCGATTTCAATGATTCATGCATATTTAACATAATTTGATTGTATATTTGTGTTCATGATGATGTTTGCAAGCTATCTGGGTTGTTTGATTTAAGTTTAAGTGCAGGTACACGATTCCACCATGGTTAGGGTTTGAAACTCAGATTTGGGGTTTTCTTACTTAGGTAAAATTAGACCAAACGATGAGTATCATCGTGTTCAGGACCTCATTTGCAATCGAAACATGGTCTCACAAGTAATTTATATTACTTGTATTGGATTTTAAAAATATGCAGGTGCTATAGTGACGGACGCGACCGTAGGTAAAAGGTTTACCCATGGAAAAGCCGTGGGTAAATTTGCCAGAAAAATTCAAATCGGGGATGAAGCCCCTTTGCCCGCGCGTTTCGGTTTAATATATATTTTAAATTTAATTTTTATTATATATATTTTTCTTTCTATTCCACTAACACCATGTGCATACAGCTCATGTGGCAAGGCGTTTTTGTGGCAACCCTGTGGTTTTGATGTCGATCCTCCTAGGGGCCTTTTTTCCATCATTTTTTTGATTTTTCACTCTTTTCTATTTTTCTAACCCTTTTTCCTTTTCTTTTCATTATTTTCTAATTATTTCTTATTTAATTAACATTAATCAATTAATTAATAATTAGGTTAATAATTAGTTAAGTAATTTAATTAATTAGGTTAATCGATTAGATAATTAGGGTTAGCACAGAATTAACTTTATTTTATTTTTTCTTAATTAATTTAATTAATTTAGTTAATTTAATTTAATTTAAATTAAATTCCTTTCATTAATTAAAAAAAACAATTAGACTTAGGGTTTTCCGATTCACCCGATTTTCACATAGTAACTAGGTTTTTATTAACCTAAAACATTTTTCTAACATCAAAATTTTTCTTTCTTTTATTTATTTACTCCTTTGTTGCATTTAAATTCTAGAAATCGATGTATAGGTCGCAAGAATTTTTTTTTGTAATAGCGTAGATTTAATTTCTCGCATTTTATTTTCTGCACCTCTATTATGTAACTGCCCAAAGCCATGTAATAGCGTAGGACCTTTACTTTTCTGTATACGATGACCCTATGCCCGTCCCTTCACATCCAATGGATAGAGTTACCTACCAACTAATGGTACGGATCGCGCTACCCTAAACGAGAAGGAAAATAACAAGAACGACCTTCTGAGTAGGTAATAAAGACTTTTAATTGCTTTCTCCGCTCCTATCAAAATACTTGTCACACCTCACAATTCTTTTCAAAATATTTTCAACAAACACTTTGTATACATTCCAACGAGAATCATTACAAAGCTTGACATTTTCAAAGAAACATTTCCAAACACTTCGTATACATTCTTGAGGACTGATACAAGAATCATTACGAAGTCAAAGCGAAATACTTTTCAAATACTTTTTCAAAATACTTTTGAAATCACACACATAGAAAGCAAATTTTTAAAAGTGAGCTAAGCAATTAAGAGCCCGTAGATAACTACGGATGGAAAGGGTGTTAATACCTTCCCTTTTCATAATTGCCTCCCGTTCTTAGAATCAATAAAATGTCTTTCCTGTTCTTTTCACCTTTCCTTTATTGGATAAAAGAAAACTCTGTGGCGACTCTTGTTTTCCGCAACATTTGCAATAAAATGCAAAACAAACAAGTCAGTTCTCCCACCGTGTTACAAAGATTATATCAAGAAAGTTCTTGAGAGGTTCAACGTGTAGAATGCTAAACATATGCATGTACCATTAATTGGTCATTTGAAACTTAGTTAGACACAATTTCCCAGCAATGGAGAAGAAAAAGAATAAATGAGTATGGTGCCCTATTCTTCAGTTGTGGGTAGACTTCTGTACACACTATTTTTGATAAGACTAGGCATTGCTTATATTGTAGGAGTTGTAAGTAGATTCATGTCGAATTCAGGAAAGGAACATTGGAATGTTGTGAAAGGGATACTGGGGTATCTAAGAAGAACTGTCAACCTATGTTTATGATTTGACAGTGAAAAGTAATTACTCATTGGGTATGTAGATGCAGATATGGAAGGAGATGTAGATTCAAGAAAATCTAATTCGGGGTATTTTATTACTTTTACAGGGGGCCGAATACATCACAATCACTTAAGTTGAATACATCACAATCACTGAAGGTTGTAAGGAGATCCTTAGGATGAAGAAGCTCCTACAAGAGTTAGGTTAGAATCAAGAAAGTTATATTCTTTATTGCGACAGTCATAACGCAATTCATCTCAGCAAGAACTTAACATATTATTCAAGGTTAAAACACATTGCAGTAAGGTATCATTAGATTTGTAATTTGTTGGAGAGTAAACTTTTAAGAGTAGAGAACTTTCACACCAATGAGAATGGAGCTGACATAATGACAAAATCTTTACCAACATAGAAGATAGAGTGTTGCAACCAAGCTGATGGATTGGAACCAACCCCAAACTAATCAAGGTCATCCCCCTATGGTTGGAGGGGGAGAAATATGGTGTCAAGCCATTGCCACATTGCTGACATACATTTAACAAAATAAAAGTTTGCATGTGATGACAAGTAGCAAGGTTTATAGTGTACGCTTGTTATGGTGCATTTTTGTAAAGAACACTTGTTATCGTGTCTGTCTTGAAAATAACACTTGGTATTTTGCATGGAAGACAAAAGACATGTGTCTTCACGCTTGTAAGGGACATTTGCCATATTTCTCCAATAAATAGGACCATGGGCAATCATTTAATTAACATAACTACACGAGTAGAACAACAAGAAGCAAGAGAGAAAGAGAGTCTTGCTCAAGAGAGAGAAATAATCCTCATTGAGAGTTTCATTGTGAGAGAAATAGTGAGGCAATTTGTGAAAGTGTTTCTTGTAAATTGAGAAATACATTGTAGTGAGATCCACCTAAGGGTCATGTGGTTTTTCCTTTCTCATATTTAGAAGGTTTTCCACGCTAAAATTCTTTTGTGTCATTGCACTTATATTTTTCATGTTTCCGCTAGTACTTATTTTGAGTTCACAAAAGAGGAAAATTAAGGAGGTTATTTCCCAACACTTTCAAGAGTTTTCACAAAGGATATAAATGAGTTACAATAAAATTGCTATGAGGTTTCCAAAAACAAACTTTATTTCTTAACAAAGTATTTCTCAATCTTTTTAACTTTTTATATATGAATCACACAAACTCAATATATTTAAAAGTGCTTCTCAAATTCCCCTTGATTCCTCCAAATATTTTTCAAAATTCAAAAACTTCAAAGAAGTTGTATTTCGTCCTTAAATTTTCAAACTAGGATTGTCACATCTTCCCTCTATTTTTCATATTATACTCTAAAGATTTTTTAACAAAAATAATAGAGATACACATTTATAACTACTAAAATCAAACAAACTCGTAACAAACTCAAATCATAACTCATTAACTAACAAATTCGTGAATAGAAACTATCAGACTCGAAACACGTGAACTGTCTGAACCATACTTGTCGTCTTAGACCGTCGACTATCAAATATAACCATGTAAACTATTAGTTCTCCGTCACCTCAGTTGATCAAACTCCAGTGCTACTTTCTATTTTTGTAGAGTGAACGATTGATTTTCGTCTACTCACACAACTACATCCGCCAAGACTCGACTGGACTACCTCTAACCGTCATTGTGGATGACTAGACTTCGCCACCACAGGATCGCTGACTCTGCCCCAATATCAACATCGACTTTGACTACCCACCAGACTGCCACCATTGCCAACCACCACGTCAGACCACCGTTCTGTAGATTTGGCATCATTTATCGATTTTTTTACTATTTCAAAATATATTTTTTTCTCTTCATCATTTAAGATTTTGAAGGATCCTTCTATCACCGATGAGATCACATAATTATTAGAGATCGCTGTCCGTGCATCTTCATAATAATTCAATCTATTATCATATTGTACTTAAGCTAATTCTAGATGATGGTGTTCCCACTTATCACTAATAATAACACGGAATCTCTTCATTTTCATTTGAACTTGATTGCCAATGAAAACATAAAAGAAGTACTAGCCCTTAAAAATTTGACCCAGTCAATCCATCCATCCAACAACCTGAATTAAATTCTCTTGTTTGGTCCATTTCGTGATATGTCAAATTACAAATCACAAGAAATATTGAGCATTCAATTCAGCGGGCCAGTGTCCACCTGAAAACTTCCCCTAATTGAGAAACACCTCCTACATCAACGGCTAAGGTCAAATATCAATGATGGAGACACCATCATCACAGCATAATTTTTCTTACAATTTACTACATTCATCAACATTGCAAATTTTCATGATTGCAACCAAACATATACTCATATCTCCTCAATATTTCTCTTGTCCCTTATTTGGTTCCAATATTCCTAATTTTCATTCACTTATCATAAAGTCCTTAATTTACCAGACCTACAAATAATTGGTCAACACTGTTTGTTGAAATTACGTAATGAACACTCACATTCAAAAGAATAAGTCTCATCCATCATTGCAACAACAATGCATCGAATTTAATCATGACCATTGAAAATTGATAGTATTTGAATTTTTCTACTACATGTCGTTAATCGTTAGTATAACGTACGAAAAGCCAAAACAAATTGATTCATGGAAGATTGGAGAGGAGAGAGAAAGAGGAGACAAGAATGCGTGGATTTCACGTGGGATGGAGGGGTAGAGAAATGAAGATAGCGTGAAGCATAAATTGAACCCCAACTCACGTGGACCAACATGCCTACTTTTCTGCAAGACACGTGCTGTAACAAACAACTCAACCCCACACGTGGGACCACCATTCTCGGACAATTTCGTGTGTGTCATCCTGTCCCTTCACGCACCGACATCTTCCTCATCACAATCATTTGAACTCGTTCCTCCTCATTATTCGCTCTTTACTGTTCCTTCACCTCTTTCTTCTACCGCGTACCACCCACGCTCCATGATTCGTGAATTATTATGATGATGATTTTACTTGTGACAGTGTGTGATGTGCTGATTTGATGGGTCTTAATTATTTAATGGTTGCTAGCTAATGTGGTTAGAGTTTGGTGCGAATCCATTGTTAAGCCATAGCCGGGGACAATATAAGGAAACATTTCAAACGTTGCCACGTCTAGATGAGAGTGAGTGGAAACTGGAAAGTGCTCCATATAAGATTTACAAAGATCAAGAGCATTTTGTGCTTTATGTTTTCTCTTCAAATTTTCATTTACTATTTTTTGAGAAAATTTAAATTAACCACGTTACAAAAGCAATGACTTGCACTCAAATTCAATTATAAAAGAAAGTAAGAAGCTGGTTTGATTCCACTACTAGTAAAAAAAATATATTGGAAAAAATACACTCATATTTAAGTATGCATGTAGAGAGTTTAAACTCCATCTTTCTTGAAACCTAATTTGATATGACACATCTAGACATTATCATGTGTAATATGAAAACAATTTTAATTATTTTAATTTTTAATACTTATTTGTACATGTTAAAATAAAATGGAACAAAAGAAGGATCACTCTCCTAATCAAATCGACCTCAAAAGGATTTAGTCTGACTTTATTGATCTTAGACAACAGTCAAATAAAAGTTTTTGTTGAATTTAACTTATAAGTAAGTAATGTCAAGTGGACAAAGGTCAAATCTGTTCCATGGCTTTGTCCTTTGCGTTTGGTCCAAGTGTTTGTTGGAAGATGATTGGGGTGTGTGAGAGTGAGGGAGTGAAGACTCTCATTGTATGGTTTAGAGATATTATTGTAATACAGATCATTAGTATCCTATATATTCTTGTAACACTTAAATACTAATGTGTGTAATTCAGAACAAGTCAATAAAACATAATTATCAATGATCTATAGTCGTAGACGTATACAAATTAGTTGAACTGTGAATAAAACTTTTGTGTGTTTCTCTCTACTTTGATCTGTATTCTCGTACCTATTCGAACATCTCCACTCTTTCCAGAATCTTACTAATACACAAAGTTTATCATCCTTATGATCCTAAGAGATCTCAACCGTAAAATACAACAAACGTCTCTTCGCAAAGGACAACAAACTAATAGCTAATTTGTTATTTTCCTCTCTGTATATATGTGTGTGTGTGTGTAGAGAAAACGTCAAATCGATGTAAAAAGTTTTAAGTAAAATTTTATTTAAGTCTTATTCCTCATATACTAACTTAAGTTTTGAAGTGATAACCTTACAGGACTCCCACTTCATTGCGTAAGAAGCTACGATATGTCATCACTGCAGTTTAACTTGTCAACTCTGCTTCAAGAATCGAGCAATGATTCCCACAATCAAATGCGGGAATCTACCGTGTTTTATTTGATTTAAAATTATCTCAATCCTCTTTCCTCATATCTCAAGATTTTTCAGTTCTTACTTTTACCGATGATGGCTAGATTTAAGGTTACAAGATCCATTAAAGTACAAGAAGTTATATTTGTTGCTCTAGCAGCAAGAAACCAACCGTCTCTTCCTCTAGTGAAAAATATCATAGATCCTGAAACGGTGTTTCAGTTGCATCCAAATCTAGTTCGATCTTCACAATTGGCTAGATTTATTCAAGCAATTCTTATACGAATTTTTGTTCCACTTCTGATTACACAACCTGAACACTTACCTAGTCTATACACTCTACAAGATAACCTCGATATGCAATGTGCTAATGAATTGTTGAACAACATGTTTAACTTCGTTCGACAATAAAACTTACATTCCTTTGAAGTAAAGCTTGAACGTTTATAAGAAAACCTTCACAATGATCCCTCCCACGAAAGTAAAGTTTAATAAATTACCTCAAGGAAAATTCGTGTGGATGTCCTAGGACCATCCGAGATAAAGAGGGACGAGGCACCTTAGTCGAAAGAATGATGTAAAAGTAGGAAGCATCAGACTATTCTTTAGAGCCTCGAAGACACGTGCAGCTAGTGATAGAAAAGTAGGTGATTATGATAGAAATAAGATTTAGAAAAATACGTGCAACTAGTGAGCGTCCGAATGAGTTACTTCAAATGTGATAACGCCTCAAAGTGTAAGTTGTTTGCGTTAACACTGGTCAGGCTGACTCAATTATGGTTCAATAACATGTCCAGTAGATTTATGGATTCTTGGACAGAATTTCATAAGAGATTTCTTGTATAATTGACAGCTCATAAGCGACGACCTATAATTAAAGCTACCCTAAGCGGATCATGCTAGAGAAGAAAAACAAGTTTGAGGTCGTATATAGACTGATTGACTCAGGTCTCCATTGACGATAATTTTAGGCTATGGAAAGAGAGGACAAACAAGTTTAACTCAAGATAAGTGTATTAGAGCATTGAAGGACGAGACGTCAATTCATGCACGCCTAATACAAGTATGGAAGACTGAGATGGTAGATAATACTATGAATTCCATTATCTTGTGCATGGGTGATAAAGTTCTAAGGAAAGTTTCCAGGGACAATACTGTGACTTTGATGTGAGAAAAAATTGAACCATTATACATGTTCAAGTTGTCTACTCATAAGTTGTGTATGAATTAACAATTATGCTTAGTTCGAATGGTAGAGAATAAATCCATAGTGGTTGGATTGTTAGAATTTCATAAAATTATTGATGATATTGACAATATTAAGGTGAAGATTGATGATGAAAATAAAACTCTACTCTAATTAATCTCATTACCCACATTGTTTTAGCACTTCAAGGATGTTCTTATTTTATGGTAAGGAGTGTACTATTACTTTGGATGAAGTCCAAACGAGTTAGGTCCAAAGAGTTTTCAAAGGTGAAATATTTTAATATTGATGATAGTTGTGAATACTTGAATGTATCAAGAGAAGGAAATTAGCGTAGATGGATGTCCAAATCAAAGATGCTTGATAACTTAAAAGTAAAGTGTATTACTCATAAAAAAAAACATGTCACTTTAATAGGGATTTTCCCAATAGGAGAGGCAATGAAATTTTGTTTAGATAGTAGTTACCTCGTATGAGGATAGTTATCAGAGTGTTTGGTGCACTAGTGGTGTCCATTTTGAATTTTGAAGATAGTTGAGCCATGGCACATGTTGCTCTTATCACACGTGTCCTAGAAAAAATATTTTGATACTTTGGTGTTAGAGCAAGGTGAAATAGTTTTCCTTGGTGACAATAAGTATTGTAAGGTTTATGGTATCGGTATGGTCATATTGAAAATGTTTGATGATCTTTAGTTTCTTATTCATAACATGGGATATATTCTAAAGCTCATGTGAATTTTTTTATCCACGAACATGTTTGAAGATTTAGTCTATTGCACAAAATTGAACATTGGGCATTGGAGATTTTGCATAGTGAAGTGAGCATTAAATAAAGAGTCTAAAATATGTGGCTTATATATATTTTATAAGGTACAAATTCCGTTGTTCATTCATCATCATCTAGTGAAGACTTTTATGAAAAGAACAAGTTATGATATTTAAGATTAATGCATGATGCAGATGTGAAGGTTGTTTCAGAGAACTTTAATTAATTTTTCGTAAGACAGTGGATAAAAAGCATGTTCCTTATTGAGTTATTATTGTATTTCTCAGGCAAGGTTAGTGCCAAAGCATCTTACTTGGTCGACATGAATTCATTTACAAGAGTAAACTTACCCATACCTATGGTAGTTTGTAGTAGGAAACCTAAAAAGTTGCTCTTATTTGAAGGTTGACAAATCTTTGCCTATTGCACAAATCAAGCTAATTCAGTGTTATGATAAACTTCTAGATTGTTTAATTAGTGGTTATCCAATAGGTAGAAAGTGTTATGAGTTGTTGGGAATGAAACCTAGAGGATTAAAGTTCATAAATCGTAGATGTCTTACTTTTAGTGATTCTTGCAAGGGGAAGAGTATACATGTAGGGATGAAGCTTTTTAAAAACTATGGCGAAGAAAACTCAGTTTAAGGTGGAGTTTCCTATTATAGATATCAGTAGTAATTATGGAACAATTAAACAGGCTTCTAATCGTCATTTGACTCATGATAAGGTAAGGGTGGAGATTATATCATCTCAAAGAGACGATTATGCTGGCCTTGGATGTTATGCTTTGATCATGGTTGAGGGGTTACAAACTCAATAAAAAAGGCGTTCTAAATCAAGGAGAGTCAAAGTTGGTTGAAAACCGTGATTCTAGGAATATACTCTCAAGGGGAGTAGAATATACACTCTTTATCTATGAGAGGGGCCTAGTAACTCCAAATATTTTATCTATATCTTTTTGTTTTACCCCTTTCATATAAGATGTGTTGTCATAGTCAAAACTTAGTACAATATGGTTATATTTGTTGTGCAAGTAATCTCTTCAAATGGTTTTAATTAATATAATTTAACAGTAAAAAATATATCAACGGTCTCATAGGTAAAGAAGCGAGCACAAGATAAATTTCTGAAGTTCCAATTGAAATTTCTAGACAAAGTTTAAATCAAGTTCTAGACAAAGTTTTATAAAGAAAAATAAATTGAAAATGCGAAGAAGTGAATTTGAAGTTGTGAAGTTGTGAAATATCGTTTGATCTTGTAATTTGTATTGTATCTTGTTTTTTATCAATTAATTGTAAATGAAGCAAAAACGGGTCTTAAAATACTAAAGAAACACACTCACACATGCATAGACACAAACACGCACACACATATACACGAAAAATATTTCAAATCTCTCATATTTTTATAAAAACCTCTTAAAACTAATTCAAGCAAGTGTTTAAATGATTAAGAAGCATTTTGATCAATTAAAAAGATAAAATACCTTGGTTAATTGATTAACTATTTCTTCTAATACATTAAAATAATATGTAATGTCTCGTAATCAATTTAGAAGGCATGTAATCGATTAAGTGATGTTGAAATTCAAAATTTTCCTTTATACTTAATTTAATTGATTAAAACATGTTTTTAATTAAATAAAATATTAAAAATCTCATTGATGGTTTTCTTGTTGAGACACATTTTTTCTATATAAATGAGGATTCTCCTCCTTTCAAAATACATCAGTTTTGTGAATAAAACTCTTCTGCCATCTTTCTACTACTTATTCTTTTATGAAATCTTATTTCACCAGAGTTTCTTTAGTGCCAAGATAGTTAAAATGTTCATTAGAGAAGTGTGATGGTGATGTGTCGGAATTGTTTATTCAAAAATGTAGTTTCTTTGTGATATTTTCTTAATATATTTGAAGGTTACAAACTCAACTTGTAAAACTAATTGTTTAAGGTTGTTGTGTTGAATCAGTGTAAAAATTCTAGGTGTTTAAGGTTGATTGGGAGAATCCTATGTACATGTTCAAGAAAGGTTATAGATTGATTTTGAACAAAAACTCAAGTTATTTGTGAAAGGTAGTTGAGTTGATCATGTGCAAGCGTTAAAATTGTTTTATTTTTTAAAAAAATCTCAAGAAGAAATTCTTAAGAACTAGAGTAATGTGGTTAAGACTAAACCAAAGAATGTATGTTGATGTCTTTCTATTCCTGTCTTTTATTTTTGTTATTGATTTTATCTAGCTGCTTATCTCTCTACCTTTTCTCAATTATGTTATTTTGTTGTTTTATATATGTTTATTTATCTCTTTTAACATAAATTATATTCTAATTAAAGCATTTTTAATATATATATATATATATATATATATATATATATATATATATATATATATATATATATATATATATATATATATATATATATTAATTAATTGAATAAATATGAAAAAAATTAAAATTCATATCAGTTAACATAATCATAAATATTAATATATTATGTTTTGGATGATAATTTAATTTTATTATTGACCTAATAATTTATAAATATGCAAATTAATTAAACTCTTAAAGAAGAAATAATCCAGATTCAAACTTAAAATTAACATAAAAATATTATCGTATCAAACTACTTTGCTAACAACTAGAAATTAAATTTATTCACATATAAAATTTATATTTAAATTTTTTTACACGAGTTTGTGGCTGCAAGATTTATAAAGATTATAATGAATCGCTTTCCTTGTAAAGGAAAAGAAATACTTTTACTTTTGCTAAAATAAAAGGACTTTATAAAAACAAACTCCAAAAGAACTAAAAGACCTTTTTGTCTGTGAGAAATACTACCACTTGCGCTTATATTCCTATACTTTATCACGCAAAATGAGAAATATTTTCTTTATGTTTCCATACGGAGTAAGAGTATGTACATGAAAACTCCAAATTAAATGTTTTTATTTTACTAATTTTCTTTATGCTATATGAAAACAGTAAAACTAATATAATTATAATTATGTATAGTTCAGTTGATAAATATATAGATAGATTAAATGTAAAAGTGTGAATTTAAACTAACGATATCTAACTTGTTTATTTTTTATTAGGGGAATTTCAGTTACTACACTACTCAACCAAAAAAAATTAATATAACCATAATTCATTATGTTATTATTTAAACATTAATAAATTGATATTATGTAATAATGTAGTTCTTATAACAGTTCAGTTTAAAATACTAATAATTATATATATATATATATATATATATATATATATATATATATATATATATATATATATATATATATATATATATATATATATATATATATATATATATATATATATATATATATATATATATATATATATATATATATATATATATATATATATATATATATATATATATATATATATATATATATATATATATATATATATATATATATATAATATATATGTTGTTATAGATTAAAAACCTTAAATTTTAAACTCATATAACTGAAACTAATCTAGTGGTCGCTCTCAACCTATTTAATTTGAATATAACATACTTAAAAAAACTGTTTTTACATTATTGGCATAAAATATATACAAAATTAAATATTATTTAGTTTCACTATATTTTTTCACATTTAACAGTTTTATACGTATTAGAATAACATAATAAATAAATAATAGACTTAATTAAAATTTGATCCCTTTATTTTACCTTATTCATGAAATTGTTCCTTCTATTTTAAATTTAAACAGTTTTAGTCTCGTATTTTAAATTTAAATAGTTTTGATTTCTTTAGCACAGTTTTGTATTAAAAATTAATGATATTTTTTATTTTTTAAATGACAAGTTACTTGTAAAGTAAGACAAATAATCAAATATAAACATATTATTGAACTTTATAGATAAAAACATAAGTTAAAAAATGAAAATATATATCATCGATTTTCTATGAAAAAATTATGAAAGAAGGATTAAAACTGTTTGAATTTAAAATAGGATTAAATATATTTTTGGTACTTATAAATATCTTAATTTTTATTTTTAATCTCTATTAAAAAATAATATATTTTAGTTCCGGCAAAATTATTATGCACATAGTTTTAGTCCATCCTGTTAATCTAATGTGTATTTTTAAATGATTATTTTTCAGACATGTTTAGAACGTTATAAAAAGTTCTTCGGAAAAAAAATACTCAAAATTTGATTTCTAAGTTGAAGTTTACATTACTTTTATCATTATCTATTGAAATTTAAAAAATTTATATTTAATTCTTCTCATTTTAAAAAATTCTAAAATTTAGTTAAAAAATATTTATAATATTCAAAACATGTATAAAAAAAAATTATTAAAAAATTTAAAAGTTTAAGGATAATTAAATAATTTTAAAAATTTTCTAAAATAGCAAGCACTAAAATTGCATGCATAAAAAATTTATAGAGACTAAAATATATTTATTTTTTAATAGGGGCTAAAAATGAAAATTGAGATATTTGTAGAGACCAATAACATATTAACCCTTTAAAATATGTAGACTAAAATTGTTTGAATTTAAAATTAAAGGACTAATATCGTGAATCAGATAAAATAGAGGGACCAAAATTATAATTAAACATAAATAATAATCTATCAAAATATATTATCTATTAATATAATTACAGTATTATTAAATAAAATGAATATCATTTTCATTTGTAAATGTAAAAATGATTATTATTTTTATTTATTTAATTATTAATTTATATATTATTTTTAATATATTTATAAAATTAATTTTATAAAAATAATAATATTTTATAAAAATAATTTTACATTTTTTAATTTATGTAAAAATTATAAAAAACATTCTCAAGGCCGGTCTAATTAGTTCGGAAGCCCCGTTCTAATTTAAATAATAAGTCTAAATTAAAAAAATAATACTTTTATGTTTATGATTCTACACCTATTTTATAAAAACACATGTATAAAAGTGTAGATGTCTGAAAATAAGTTATTATTTTTCAGCTATTTTGAAACAAAAGGTGTAAAAAGAAAACATTTTTTTTAATTAAAACAACTTATTTGGACCCATATTTGGGGGCTAGTGCTGCAGCACTTGCTGCACTCGGGAATGTCTGGTGCTGCTTACTCCCTCTAGTCACTATTATAAATAAAAGAAATTTCTTCACCCATCTAGTGGGTTTCTTCCTCATCCCTGGTGAAAAACCAAAAATACCCTTCAGTTTCGTAAGTTAACTTACGAATTCCCCAAATAAGGTGAATTCGTAAGTTCATTTACGAAATAATCCACAATTTTAAAAAATAAGGTGAATTCGCAAGTGAACTTACGAATTCACCTTATTTGGGAAATTCGCAACTTAACTTGCGAAGTCTGCGTATTGTTTAATCAAAGACCATAATTTTCCCCAATACTCATTCATTTCAAAATACACTCAAATTTTCCCTCTCTACTCCAAACCCTAACTTTTGAAAAACCACTCCAAGTCACTCTCATCATTTCAAGTCATTTCACCTCCTCCAAAATCAACAAATTTTGTGAGTTTTCTTCACTCTTCACTATTGAAATTTCTGAGTTTTTATTACATTATAAGGTTTAGGTTGTAGAAATGTAGTAGTATATGAAGTACTAGTAGTAGGTAAATGTAGTAGGAAAAATTGGATTTAGGTAGTTTTGGGACTGTATTTATGATTCTGGGAATTTCTAGACGAAGGGGGTTTCGCAAGTTAACTTGCGAATTTTTGTCTGAATGGGTTAATTCGCAAGTTAACTTGTGAATTTTTGTCTGATTCGTTTTTGAATTAGTATGCTAACAATGTAATGGTTTATTTCAGGAAAATGGCCGATCATGACAACCAGATGACACGTTTGAGACAGGGCAGGCAAAGCCAGACAGCGTTGGCTCGTCAAGAGCGCGAGCTAAGGGCAAGGGCACAAAAGGAACAAAGAGCACAAGTTGATATAACATCACCTTCTGCACCGCGACGGAGGAGTCGTCTCCATGAGACGTCTTCCTCTAGTACATATGAAGAGGAGGTATCAGAGATGGAGGTACCAGAGATCGAGTCGCCGACGGAGGAGGCCTATAATGCCCAGGACGCCGACAATGTTGAGTTCCCCGACGACGATGTTGAGGAACCTGCAGAGGTGGAGGATGCTGGCTATCCAGGAGGGCCATATGACAGATCCCTCCGGATTTATTATGGGGATCATACTACCCGCTATGTCTGGGGTGAAGAGGTATTATAATTTTTATAGTTACATTTCGTATTATTTATTTTCATTTACTGTCTGTTTTTTATTTTTTATTTTCGTATACTGTCTGTTTGTATTATTTATTTATTTTCGTTTGATTCTTATGTTTCAGGAAAGAAAGGCCTTGAAACATGTGAACCACTGCAGCAGCATGCATGGTGAGAGATGACATAGGGAGACGTCATCTTTCCAATTTCCAGTTGGGGAGTTGATGATCACCCTCGACGATGTTACCTGCTTGCTCCAACTACCTATCAGAGGTAGGTTACTCAACCATTCTAAGATAACCAGAGTTGGGGCGGTTGATTTGATGGTTGAGCATCTATGAGTTGATCCATACAGAGCTGCTGCGGACTGCAACTCCACAAACGGGGTGCACGTGAAATTCTCCTATCTAAAGAAGTTATATGAGGAGCACCTCCGTCTAACAACTCTTGCAAAAAAAACTACACAGACAGTTAGGGAGCCTGTGGAGGCGGATATTTTTGTTCAGTTTCACTGTGGTTGTGTCATCCGGTGTTCTCTGATGTACTTGGTAGACACGTCCGTCTTTGTGGACGCGAGGCCGCTACACCGACGTGGCCTACTTGAGATATTTTACGGGCCTTTCTATAGTTCAAGACTGGAACTGGGGTGTCGTTGTTCTTACATACCTCTACCATAAGCTGAATGAAACTTCCAGGTGGAGGGCTAAGGCACTTACCGGCTCGTGCACGCTCCTCACGGTACTTTTTTATTTTAACGATAAATTTTAATTAGTTTTAATTGATTTGTACTTACACATTATATTTGTGTTGATGCAGAGCTGGATTTTATCGTACTTTCACCGCATCCATGGTTACTCTGTGGATCCCGACTATGAGGACTTCATGTCCATGGCTTCCAGGTTTATTCTCAACAGGGGCAACGATAATATGGTTCCTTACTGGGTGTTCCTTGATCGCACCAACCACGACGACATCAACTGAACCCCATTTGAGGACTACAAGGAGGTTGTCCCTTTCGATACCATTTTGTTATACTCTGGGTGGCTAGCCTATGGAGCTAACATGATGGTCTGGTATCTGCCCGAGTGGTGTATGCGCCAGTTTGGCTATGTGCATACCATACACCGATCTCTTTTCTAGGATGCTCCCGACACCATCACACGGAGGGCGCTAGATGATGTCTTCCAGAATTGGGAGAATCATGTCGTGCCATATGAGTTTCGGTTGTTGCGGGCATCCCGTATGTGGCACTCTGTGAAAGAGTACGCGACACGTTCTTTAGAGTGTTATACCCTTACATGACACCGGAGGCTGAAGGACGTCCGCTGAGACCAGCACATGAGGAGCTCTTGGAAAACGAGCAGGCCGAGGATGATCATGTCGTTGATCTACTGCCCATCTGTCAGAGTATCCGCCAGATTGGACAGGAGGTGTTGGATGACAGGATTATCGATGGGGGCGGACCCGATGCGGTTGTCGTGGTGGAGAGGATAATCGTTGAGGTAGAGCGTGTAGCGTGTTACCATTGGTAGAGGAGGGCGTGGGGGTCAGGATTAAGCTACCCAATAGCCTTTATGTTTTTTTAGTTGATTTTGTATGATCGCATTTTTTTCGGAACAATTTATGTAATATGATATTTCTGACATTTTTTCTTTAATATTTATAACATTATTATTTATATGGTTTGCGTATATTAATATTTTCTAGCAATTTTTCTCTTTAATTGAATTTCTGAAAAACAGAAACATAATCCGGGTAAATGTGGAAAAGCATAGTAGTTTTAAACATGGTTTTACATATTCAGGAAATGTTTCGTAAGTTAACTTACAAATTCACCTTGTAGGATGAATTCGTAAGTTAACTTATGAATTCACCCAAAAAGCTTAATTCGTAAGTTAACTTGCGAATTCACCCTACAAAGTGAATTCGTAAGTTAACTTACAAAAGATATTTTTGATTTTTTTAGGACTGTTAGAAATCTATTAAAAGGATGAAGAAATTTCTGAAATAAAAATTCTCTTTTTAAATTTATTAATTATTAATATATCTATCTTGTATATAAGATCCATCAACTATTTAATAAATTAAAAAAAATCTTTGGTTGTAATAGTAATCAAAATTAATCTATATACATACAAACTTTAAACTTAGAGTTGTTTTGAAATGAAGGGAATAGAATTCTGAAATAATTGAAGTTAAACTAGGTGTGTATGACAGGGAGTAGTAAATGCTATGAGGTGGTGCTGTCATGATGCACCCAATAATGAGAAGATAGTTAAACGACAACTCAAATATGGACCCAAATAATATTTCATCCTCTGGGTCCGTACATCATGTGACTCACACGTGAACTCTGGACCATGATGTTAATTTTCAATCAGATATATGACCAAATTACCCTTGCAAAGGATGGTTCATAATTCAATGATTGGTTGTGGTACCATTTCAGTTCTTTATTTCTCTCACGTGTAGGACCATGTCGCACACTTACCCACGCGCATGCACACACCCCCTTTTCATGATTAGACTTCACACCTCTCTTACTCATTCATGTCTTTCTTTAATTGATTAATTATAGAGAGTGGGAGATAGAGAAGGATAGGAGAGACAAAATGAAAACAATTCAAACATTAATAAATGTTGACATAAGGCCAACCAAATCACGATAGGTAGGGAGTGTCAACATACATTAATGTCATCAATTTTTATCTTAAAGGGCCAATAATTGTTGGGTTTTAATAGCAATCTAGTCACCATCTTTCACCAATTAAGGTTTTCACAAAGTAATGTTCCTTGTCAAACTTGCTTCAACAATTAATGGATTATTAGACCAACCACTACTATACTCTCATCTCTCTTTGTTCTCTAAAATCACTATCATAAATATGGGGTAAGAATTGCCATGGAGGGGTATAAAATGGGCAGGGAGTAATAAGTTGGTTCAAACAATAAAAAGGAAGCATAAAATAAGTCCTTTTAATGAACAAATGCATTGGTATAGAGTAGTGGTGGTGAGAATAGTTTTTATCAATAAATAAGCGTCTCGTTCTATCCTACACATATCCAGATGATATCATATTTATTTTCAATAAAAAAGATTTAGACTTTTTTATAATCTTATTTAATAAAAATATTAAGTCTCATATTACACAAAAAAATCTTTTAAATTGATTAGGTCAGCCTATATAAATAAACTTGAATAATTTTATTATTATAATTATATTGTATTTTGTATTTTGAATTAAAATACAAAAATAAAATTCAGTTATTTTAAAAATTATTAGAATAGGTTGAAAACATCTTATGTACTTTGTCATAATTTATTTTTTAATCAAATAGTCTTACCATACATATGTTAATAGGCAAAACTAAAATAAGTGAATGCAATCTAATTTTAGTACAATTGATATTTTAGTTTCTTAGTCTATAAAAATATTAATTGAATTTCTTATTTATATTGTTTAAATAAAATAGATTTTTAAGTAAGTTAGGAGATCAATCAGACATTTAAAAAGGTCAGACTCGGATTATAAAAAAATTTATGATCATAGACCACATGTCAGACTTAGACTTTGATATTTTTAGTAGGACAGACTTAAGCTTGACGGAGTCTAACTCGGTCCAATCTATTCTCACCCCTAATATAGAGTATAAGAGATATTCTTACCCATATACAATTGACATTCTGCTACAACACGATATGATACTTGAATCAATATAGCACCATCAAAGTCTCAACATACAATCTATTGAGTGAATTTCTTAACTCACCCCATAGTCTTCTAGCACACCACGTGTAATTCCACTAACTAAAAATATACAGTTACTTATACCATGCAAATCTATTTGAAAATGATTTGGTATAAGCCGGAAGTATACCTCCGGTTCCAAGCCGTAAGTATATTTCTAATTCTTGGATGCACCTAAAGAGCGCCAGAACCTTTACCTTCCCTATAACAGAAAACTTTTGGAAAAAAAAACTCAATCACTCTCTTCTACCCTTTCTCTCAAAATTCAATTTTTTTCTCAAACAATCAAAATAAATCAACAACCATTGCATAAATACAACAACTAACGGAATCAAGCAAGCAAGAACCATCTTCAATCAATCAAGTAAGTGATTTAACACATTTTTAGAGTTTATGTAATTTCTATTAAAATTAGTGAAATATGATTTTAAATGTGTTGTTTTTTGCAATTTATATGATTAGGAGTCATTATATAATTGTTTGTAAACTATTTTTGACGATCAATCCGTGTTTCTTTGACACATTTGGGATGTTGGGGTGGGTTGTACGAAGCTCTGTTTCGTATAAGAAACCATAAGTTTATTTTCGGTTTTATGGCATGAACAAAACCGGAAGTTTATTTTCGGTTTCTTTCTGCATTATTTTTTTCATTTATCCCTGTAACAAAATCAGAAGTTTATTTTCGGTTTCTTTCTGCATTGTTTTTTTCATTTCTTCTTTTGTAAGCCATATGCTAACGTTTCATTCTTACTTCTACATGAGATATGTCTGAGAGACCGTCACGTTTGAGGCATGGTCGGGTTGCACAATATGCTTATGTGCAGAGAGAGAGGACTCAGGCCACACCGGTTCCTTCGACATCCAGACAGGCTATGTCCGAGGCACATTCTATTGACTTTGATTCTACACCTTCTACTTCTTTCTCCCATAGCAGACGGGAGTCTCCAGTCCATCCTCCCCGCCTCCGTCCTACCGCAGACGCGCATCCTCACCATCCTCATCACCACGAGTTTTGAGACGGGATCCTCATCTGCTTCACAGGCGGGGGACCTGATCCTACACCCCAGATTGAGGTTCAGTGCCACCAAGTACCGGTGGCACCAGAGGCACAGTTCAGGCGACACCGTGGCGGGCGACACCACAGGTCCCTCAGGTCTTTGGAGGGGGACCTTCTGACTTATCTATGCTCTCTCTTTATCCCACCCATGTAGCTACACAAATATGGGATTGAGAGGTATGAAATTTACATTTATACTACAATTATTAGTTATGTTATGAATAATATTATGAATTCTAACAGTGAATTTTTTCTTGCAAGATCGTGATACACTGAAGGTCAAAAGCCATGGGAGGAAGATTAGCAAGCTAACTCCCCCTCTCGAGTCATGGTTTGATGATCTATTACGCATTAATGGCTAAGAGGGTAAATTAGGGTTATAAAAGTTTAGTTAGTGCTTAATGACACCACGCATATGCCAAATATTTCCTTAACTGAACATGAGGAACATCAGGACATCCAAAGTGTCGCACTAACCGTAGTCATCATTTAAACTGTTTCGGTCTATGCCGGACAATCGCGATGATCTATTGCTACTTACCTGAGTAAACCTGGATTCGGGTGTAGGATCCCCCACAAATATAATACCCAAGCAACCCTTAAAAATAAAGCAGACAAAGCAAACAGAAAGTAGTAAAAAGTGATCTAAAACCCTAAGGTAGCCTCTCTTTAGGTAGTATCCCCAGCAGAGTCGCCAATTCTATAACACGGTGGAAGAACTGACTTGATTGTTTTGCATTTTATCTCAAATGTTGCGGATAGAAAGAGTAGCCACCGACTTTTCTTTTATTCAATAAAGGAAAGGTGAAAAGAACAGGAAAGACCTTTTATCGATTATGAGTATGGGAGGCAATTATGAAAATGGGAGGTATTAGCACCCTTTCCATCCGTAGTTATCTACGGGCTCTTAATTGCTTAGCTCACTTTTGAAGAAAAAAATTGTGTTTGTGTGGTTTGAAAAGTATTTGAAAAGTATTTCGCTTTGACTTCGTAATGATTCTTGCATCAGTCTTCAAGAATGTATACGAAGTGTTTGGAAATGTTTGTTTGGAAAATGTTTATCTTTGTAATGATTCTCGTCGAAATGTATACAAAGTGTTTGTTTGAAAGTATTTTTGAAGATAGTGTGAGGTGCGAAAAGTATTTTGATTTGGATTGAGCAAGAAATTTAGAGTCTTTATTACCTACTCAGAATGGTCATTTCTTGTTATTTTCCTTCTCCTTTAGGATAGTGTTATCCATACCATTAGTTGGTATGTAACCCTATTCGTTGGATGTGAAGGGATAATCGTAGGATCATCGTATGGTCATTGAAGGCAACATGTAAGTATACCTTTAGCAATTCTAAGGGACGATCATCACTTATTCGTAGGCAACAACCGAGGGACGAAATCATATATTCGTAGGCAACATCAAGGGTCATCGAGGGACTATGATCTTTGTGATGATTTTGAATCGAGGGACTTTGCTAATGGTACCCCTACGTTCGAGGAACATGACCATGTTTATCCGAAAGGCAACAAGAGAGGATACCCTAGGGGTTGCAAGTGTGAGAAGTGTGTGCAATTCAAATATTTTATCTTGATTGTTTAAGGTGATCTAATGTTTGATTTTAGATCTTGTCATGCAATCCTATTAACATACATCTACAGTTAATATGTGCAGAAAATAAAGGTGCGAAAAGTAAAAGTGCGGAAAGTAAAGTCCTAAGCTATTACAGGGCTTTGGGGAAGTTACATAATAGAGGTGCGGAAAGTAAATGTGCGAGAAAACTAAATCTACGTTATTACAAAAATATCCTTGCGACCTATACATCGATTTCTAAAATTTAAAATGTGAATAAAGCAATAAATAAATAAGAAAAAAACCTTTTAAATATTATGAGGATATTAAAAGCTAATTACCAAAAGAAAATATTTTTTGAGTTTTTAGAAATCAATTTTAATGAAGAAAACCTTAATTCTAAGTTAATTATAATTTAATTCAGAAAAATAATTAAAATGCAAAGAAAAATTAAATATTTTTGTGTCAAAAATTAAATAAAGATTTTAAAACCTAAATCTAAAATCAAACATTTTTTAAGGTTTTTTATGTGTGAAAAATGAATTTGTGAAAAGAATTAAAATAGGTTTAGAAAATTAAAAGAAATAAGAAAAATGTTAAGAAAATAAGTGTCAAAAATTAGGGATGGTCCTGCAGAGGCTTGAACTCAGGACCTTGAGGTTATTGAGCCAAAACATGACCACCACGCTACCTGCATGTGGTGAGAATAATGTGTCTCCAATTGTATGTAACTGTAACCTGTAAAAAATCAGAAATTATTGAAAAAAGTTCCAAAAGGAAAGGATCGAACCCATGCCCTAAGAGAGTGAGAGGACCATCGCGTGCATGGTTAACCATTGGGGTGGTGATACATCCATTAATTTATACACAATCATAAATATATATGCTATTTTAAGTTCATGAAATCTGATTTTCTAACACACACGCGCATGGGTCCCCCTATTTTTCAAATGGATGAATAAGATTGAGACACACCAGCCCTCACTAGAGTCAGCAAAGTTAGAGACACTGGAGCAAGCTCTAGTCGTCTTCTTCGACCACGTAGGGAATTGAAACCTGCAAAATCAAACGAATAAATACAAAAAGAAGACCCTACCCCCCCTAATTTGAGAGCTGTGAGTCTAATGGTGGCATCAGTTTGGCCTGAGAGTTCTTACAACTAGTGATTCGAAGCTTGTAAACAACTATGCCTTAACAATGGCACAATGCAATTTAAGCCCTAAAGCTTACATGTAACATGTTGTACCTATTCTAAATGAGGTTCTGAACATGAACAAACACATCAAACACATTAATAATGCATGAAAATCGAAATCAAAACCAAACTACCTTACCAAATCGGTGCACTTGAGTAATGTGGTTCTGGTTTGCTTTAGGATCGTGTGAATGGTTGGATCGATTCCTGGAAGGCTCGGGAGTATGATCCAATCATGGGAATTGATTGAAAATAGCTGGAGGATTGTTTTTGATCTTGCCCTAAAACTTTGAATTTTTGAAAGCTTAGGGTTTGTGTAAGAGAGCAGCAATCCGTGTTTATTGAGGCTGGCCTTGATCTTGTACTTATAGTAAGTGTATTAGGTCAAAAACTTGAGAGAAAATATATGTCATTCAATGGAAAATACTTAATTGATATTTTGTATGAAAAATTTCCAATTATTGAGTCAACCTTCTTCCAAAACAAACATTGTGGAAGGTATGAGTTTAAAAACTTGGTCCATTCTACAAAAAAATGAAGACGAAGTGGAACAAACCTAGTGACACTGCACTATTTTAGTCTAAAAATTGTAAAAACTTATTTTATTATTCGCACTAATAAAATCACGTAAAAAATGTATCCGAATTGAGTAGATATATTAGAAGTTGGAAGTCTAAGATTTTGATCTGCCTCACAAAAAATGTGGGCAAAATAACACCAAACTTAATCAATTTTATCGGTCCTAAATAGATATCTTATATACCTTCCGGATACATTTATAAGCAACAAAAATAATTTTTCATGTTTATTAGAAAACTCAATCAAACCTAATTAATATTTTAGATTTTTGTGAAAATATTAATTAAAGTTACTAAATATCCTTATATTAAATTTAATAGGGAGTCGAAAAATAAAATAAAAAGGTATATTAAAAATTAAAATATTAAATAATTTAATAATAATTGACTTTAGCTCACTGAATACACCATCAAATTCAAACTCGATGTCTAACTTATATCGATTTCTAACCATTTAATTAGGATTTGCTTTTATTCATTTATAAGTTACTTTTAGTTTATGTGAAATGATCTACTAGTATTAAATTTATGAAACATGGTGAGTATAACTATAATGAAAATGGAAGGAAAGTTGAGTGTTTGCATGCATGGTTGCACAAATGTTCTCTTTTCTTTTTCCACATGGATCCTACTTGGCGTATCGTTTTCCCCATTTCAAGTGGTTCAGAAAGACAGCGAAGCACACGTGTAGAATGTCTATCCCACGTGCAAAGTTACATTGTGTTTTGAGCTTGATCTAGTCAATGGTCAAACCTCACTTAATCATTATCATCATTATATAATTCCTTTTCTCTTATTTCTAATGCTATTCTTAATTTCCTCTCAATAAATATTCTTCACCTTCCTCACACTTTCTTAACCAAACAATGCATACTTGGATTGTGTGATTCTCCACACGTGCATGTGTGCAACCACCTACAAAGAATATTTACAAAACCAACTTGCTTAATTAATTTTAATTTTCTTAATGCAAAGTTAACGTTTTAAAGATCTGGCCATGTGACCAGATGAGCTGGTAATCATGTGATTAACCGTTAAGCGAATATTAGTTGGTTAGAAAATCATTTAGACTAAAGTTAACTCTCTGACCTTATTATGGTTTTATTAAAGCATGATGATAAAGATAAAAATGAAAATAATTGAAGCAACTTATAACTTTTTAGTATCGATTTCTTAACCCATTTCATAAAGATGAACGTACTCTATGAAAATTTTAAAGTCTCTTTCATAAAATTAAAAGTTTATTTTCGATTCGCACTATTTATTATAATTTTTGAGTAAAATTGAAAATATATTTTTGGTTTCATACTAAATAATGTAATATTAAGAATTTATTTTAAATTTGAAATCACATACACGCTTTATTCTATCGGTAAAATAAAATAATTTGATTTAATAAAATAAAATCAAACATTAAGATTTAATTTAAACAGATAAAAAATTTACCGTATGTTTTGATCTAAAAATCGGGCATCAATAATTACAGTCTTAAAAATATTGGGAAATTATTTAAGACTGTAATTATTAATCATGATTTTGCCTGATTTTTAGATCAAAACATACCGTAAATTTTTTATCTGTCTAAATTAAATCTTAATATTTAATTTTAGTTTGTTAAATCAAATTGTTTTATTTTACCAATAGAATAAAATGTGTATATAAGACTGAATTGAGAATAATTTCTCAATATTTGATGAACAATTACAGTATTAAAAATTACACATATGTTGAAATCAGAAATATACTTCAGGCTCACACTCAATCCTTTTCAACATGATTTTTATGATATGTGGTGATAACCGAAAGTATATTTTCGATTTTCAAAAACAAGTTGAAAATTTTATCGGAGTGGACGAAAATATCACAAAGGGGTTTAAGAAATTCACCTTTTTAATTAAGTTTTGTGCTACTTTTAATTTTTTTTTTTAGAGGTTCCTTGAGAACATAAGGAATCGAGACAGAAAATATCTATATTTTTACTAGTAAATTTTTTAATATCATATGAGTATTTATATTTGCAAAAGGTATAAAAGAGTGGAAAAAAGTAAATATCATTATTTGATGATTCCGTTTGTGTTGGTTTGCACGTGTTGTGGATTTTGTGTCTCTTTTTCGACTTGAAGGGTTAGAAACACGAATGCGGAATGCCCGTGCTTGACTACGAGATTATTACTCTTTTGTGAGTAAAATTCTAATAGAAAATGAGTAAATTATTAATTACTACTCCTTCTTATATTATAAATATATTTTATTTTTTAATTTTATTGAATAATTAATAATACATTAATTATTCTATAAAATTAAAAAATAAAATTTATTTATAATATAGGATGGAGGGACTACTATTTTAAAGTTTAAAATTGTAAGAACACAATAATAATTAGAATTCTAAATTTAAGAAATAATAAATTGTTTTTTAAATTGTCATTTAACACGACTCATCAATAACTAACAAAAACTATTGTTGACCAAATATTTTGTCTTAGAGAAAATTAAAAAATAATATTATTAAGGTGATTAAAAAATGACAATTTCTTAATTCACTCTATATTTTTTTTACTCTCTATGTGAAATTTATTAATGGAGAACCATATTAATTAGACGGTTAGGGTGAAATAGATTTCCCCAAATAGAGGGTGGGTCAAGCTTTGGGGTGTTCAAAATCGAATTGGTCCAAAAGAGAATCGCTAAATTAAACCAAATCAAATTGAAAGCGCAAAAAATCACATTTGGTTCAAATCTGTTTGAACAATTTTTTAACAAAACTGCACGGTTCAGTTCGGTTACAGTTTGTATTTTACAAATCGAATTAAACCAAACCAAACTACATTATGTTATACTCCAAACTTCAATTAATCCACATCCAACACAAACTAATATATATTACGCCTTAACCTTATGATACAAATGATTTTCTCTTCTCAAATCTCTCCTAGTGATATTACACATTCTTCTCGTCATTCTTCTCGTCTTCTTTTCATGTACATCTCACTTTTTCTTCTTTAATTTCTCATATCTTATGTTCTTTCTTTTTTATCTTCTTATTTTTATTCTATCGTTATCTATTTCAATAATGTTTTAAATGCACTTTTTTCCTCTAATTTCTCCTCTCTGTTACTCTTTCTTTTTCATCTTCTTTAATCTTTCATCTCCTCTGTTTTTTTGCTTCGATATAATTTTTGACATTGTTTTATGCTATTATTTTATATTTTTATTCCACTTTTCTATAATTTTATTTTTGTATATTAAATTAAAAGTGGTTGTCCAAATATGATGAATTTTGTTGTTATTTGATAACACATCAATAACTAAATATAAAGCTATGTTGTCATTATATGTGTATGTATGACTCAATAACTTTTTTGTAAAAACTGTGCCAATTGAACTAATCCAAACCACATTGATTTGGTTTGGTTTGGTTCAATTATTTCTAAAAATCAATTGAACCAAACCAAACCACATACTTTTTAATTTTGCAATTTGAATGACTTTTTACGTCAAAACCTCTCAAATCGCACTGAGAACACCTCTAGTCAAGCTCAATACGAATGGATATTGTCAAGAGGGAATGATATCAGGTTGTGGCAACATTATCCGAGATTACAAATAAGAGTGCAAAAGAGGTTTCTACAAGTATTTAGGAGTTTGTAGTGCTATCAAGGTTAAGATGTGGGGAGTGATTGAAGGTTTGTCTTTAGCTAAGGAGTTGGTGTAACACTCCGATTCTTTGTTTGAATTGCTTAATAAATTATTTATGTGATGTTGTGTATTAATATGCTTTGATGAGCATTTTTATATGATGTGATGCCTTGTTAAGAGGTAGTTACTTAGAAAATATCGAAATTAAAGTATTGGGGGTGTATGACCATTAATATAGACACATAAGGGTGGAACAAGATTATTATTCAAATATTATTACTTGCATTAGAGTATTAATATAATATTACGGTGACAATAATCAAATAATTATTTTAGTAAAGGAGGGCATAAGTGGAATCTAGTATTAGGGGTCTAGGGATTAAATTAATAAAACAAGAAGAAAAAAAAAGGAAAGTGTTTTGTGCGATCGTAGAAACGAGAAAGAGGAGAAGAGGATAATAGTGTACTAAAAGAATAGGGCAAGGGAGAATCCATTATTGAAGCTTAGGAACCATGAATTTAAGTTAAAGGTGAGGTTTCAACTTTCTAAGGGATTGCATGATATGGGTAGGTTAAAGATTATGATTGTTATAGTTGTTGTGTGCTTGTTCATGAATTTGGATTTTTATGATTGAATCATTTTGATAATGTTGACATATTTGTGATTGAATTGAGGAAATTATTGTTATAGAATGAATAGGAATGTTGTTTAATATGTATGTGTAAATTATAGAAGTGATAAACTCGTTTCTTATTGTAATTTTGGGTTTTGGGGTTGAAAGAAAAGGATTTTCTTACTTTGAAAAATAGCAGAAAAATGCATTTGAGATAGTGGGAATCAGATACCACATTAGGGGTAATCGGTTACCCGATGAAAATTTAGGACGTTGGCTTCTGTTTTTGATTTGGTAATCGGTTACTGATATTTTCGGTTGATCAGAACCTGAGGTGGCCGAGAACTTTGTCTACAATTGATGATGATGAGGAAGGAGTGTACCTGCAAGGCACTCTGATGCTCAAGTAATAAAGAGTGAAAAGTGATACATGATAGAAAGTATAGGATTTTAGAAGTATGTGATGAATATTGAATATCTGCCTCTCACAAGTGTGGGGGTTTGCATAATACCCCCGGCGCTTGGCCATTGATCCCTATTTTTGGGCCTAGACACAAGGTTCATAAAAATAGGTAAATGCCAAGAACTAATCGTTGGGACGGACAAACTGCTCGTAACTTGTCATTGCTCTGAGCAGAGGCGAGATTACGAGAAATTATGCATACTGTGTTCCAAGTTTCCTGCTCTACGTGTGTCGAGGAGAACGTGGGATATCTGTTGATGCAGGTAAACACATGATTCACGGTGTCATCGATTCTGCTTCCCCTATGATATGGTCGACCAGGCATCCTCGACCGAGGGGCAGAGGGTAGAGTGTCCCTTATCTTTCCTAACTAACTAGGCTAGGATTTTTGGACCAGAATGTTCGAACAATATTTGGTTCTGCAATTCTATCTCTGAGTTTTGATAATAACAAAGAGCATGTTTGTATAAACAATTTTGGTACTCGAATGTTTGTTATTTTAGGAAGTCAACAACCAGGTTTTGCTTATGATGAAAGGCGGTGTCAAGACATTAGAAGAGAATATGTTCTGCTTCTAGGCTACACAAGTTCTGATTAACACTAGCAAAAAGCTTCAGAAGACTCTGAAGTAGTGACTCTAGTACTCATCTTAGAAACCAAGTTCTGAAGATCTGAAGACAAAAGCTCTAACTGAAATCCAAATGCTAAAGATTTTTGTTTCTGAAGACAAAGGGTTCTCAAGACCAAGTGTTGAAGCTTCTGATGACGAAGTTCTTAAGATTCTAAAGACTTGAAGTTCTAGTAACCCAAGGTACAACAAAGGGGTTCTGAAGACCAAGTGCTGGAGATTTTGAAGACGCAATTCTAAAGAATCTGGAGGCTTGAAGTTCTAAAGACCCAAGTGTTATTCTCTTTCTTCCAACACATGCTTAGAGGCCTATAACGTTAGAAGAAAAAGAAGATAAGATTGTATGGTAAAAAAAGTACATGGTACAAACAAATTATTCCATTCTACTACCATGAATGACGGACGTTGTGTATGATCTTGTCCCCCACGTGATTGCTCAAGTTTCCAATTTTATGGAAATTCCAAAAATACCTTGCAACGGTTATTATATTTTATTGGCTATAAAATGGATTGAAGACTAAGAAAGAAAACTGCTAATTCATATTATATCAATATTGCTCATACACTTTCATATTTCTCTAAGTCTATATTAAAAAATTATTGCTTACATATCCGCTTGTGTAGAAGCATAATTTTTGTTGTAAACAAACCTTGTTCAATCAGTTGTTTGATTTTTCCCTAAGGCATTAGTTGGTCTGAATCCTTGAGAATTCTAAGATTAGTGTGTCTTAGAGGTTGTAATGTTAGTCACCTACAGTTTTCTTGTGCATTGTATAATCAGTTTAATTAGTGGATTAAGACCTCACTTGAGAGAGGAAAAAATCACCTTGATGGGTGGACTAGAGTAGCTTGAGGTTATCAAGTGAACTAGTATAAATATATCGTGTCTTTCTTTCTTTCATGCATTCTCTACCTTATTATCAAAAGTGAACAAGTTTTCTTAAGGAGAATTATTTTTAAAGAAAATATTATGGCATAAAACCCAATTCAAACCCCCTTCTTTCTTGTGTTTTTCACACCTTCACGGAACCTTTGGATTGCGTTGGATGGAGAACTGGATCAGGCCATGCTTAGCCATTGGGCCAGTCCAGAACAATTACCATTTTTTAGGTAACCGGTTAGCGTAGTGTGTTTTCGCGTGGATTGATTACTTTTAGTGAAGTAAACGATTAGCAGTTTTGAGGTAACCGATTACCAATATGTTGAACACAATTATTTAAAATCTTCAAATATTCATATCTTTTGTTTTACGTATCCGTTTGACGCATCGTTTAAACCTATGGGAAGCTAAAAATATTTTCTATCTTATAAAAATGTTTTCGAATACAGTGGGTGATTATTTTTTGGGGGCTTATGCCTTTCGGTATGTTATTTGTCTATTGTAGTTAAGATGGATATATGAAAATATGTGTGATGATGTTATATGAAATTGTTGAGAATTATAGATGACATGATGCACTTGTGAATAATTGGTGGCCCGTATTGGCATATTCCATTGATTAATATGAATATCAACATGTTGCATTTGTTGCATGGTTATGTCGCATGCATTTCATGGTGAGGCACTTAGTCCTGTTTGTTGGTTCTGGTCCTACGGTGGGGATCAAGAGCGATGTGAACCTAAATGTTCACGAAATTTTTGGTCCCGATCCTATGGTGGGTATTTGGAGCGATGTGAACCTAAATATTCATGAAACTGTTAGCTCCAGTCTTATGGTGGGGATCGAGAGCGATGTGAACCTATTTGTTCATGAGTGGATCCACATGCATTAAGCTTATGAGTCGGTCTCATTGCATTACATTGTCATTAACATGATATTTGAGTTGTGTGGCTGGTGTATGCACTACGTGGTAAATTTGATGATATGTGCTGATGATAGGTGTGATTGTATAATTAACATGTAATATGATTGTTGTTAATCATGTGAATATGTTAGATGTGGAATATGTGATTATGCATGAATATATATGCTGTCTATTTATTATTATACATTCCTTTATGTTGTTGTGATATCTCACATTTCTGTTAAAATGATGCTTTATACGAAATCATGCAGATAGTCAGGAGTAGTTTGAGACTGCAGAATTCGGAAGAGGTTGCTCTTCATTTTATTTTTGAGTTGGCGTCGTTGCTCTGATACGTAACACCATGGGGGATTAACGCTTAGTTAATTTTGTTGATTTTAATTAATTGTTGGAGTATTATAAACTCCTTAGTTTTTGAATGAATGTTGATTTATTTCAGATGAGAATGATTTGATAATAAAAGTGATTCTTTTTTCGCTGCTTAATAAAGTTGAAGTTGAACATCATGATGAGTTGTTTTTGGTTCATCCATAATTGTGTTATATGTTTTACAAATTTATGAGCAAGTTTGTGTTGTTAGAAAGTGTATCATCTTAATCACACGTAGAAAGTTTTTGAGATTACTCTAATTATTTTAATTATTATTATTCGAAAAAATTAAGGTGTTACACGTGGGTTACCAGATGGTGGAGTTAAATATCGATTCTTCTAGTGTGATTGGTATCATTGATTCCAAAATCGTACCAGATATGTAGTGTTTGGATATGGTTAACCAAATTCAAACTTTAATGTCGACCTTTGTGAAAGTTTATTAGTGTATTTGGGCTTAGTAGTTTATTGTATAATGGGCTTAGTGGTTTATTGTATAATAGGCTTATGAGTCATTAGTCTACGATCTCTTTCCATTATTAGTAAGTCGTTTTATCCATAGTGTTATGACTATATATAGGTGGCTATGAGAGAGTGTATTGATATGATGTAAAACTCATCTTGTAATAGAAACTGAGAATCACTTCCTCCAGAACTTCTGGCCTGATAGTCTCAGAACTTTTGGTCCCCTTCGTCCCAGAAATTCTGACTCCTTCTTTCAGAACTCCATGCAATCTTGCATTCATCTTCTTCTTTGATAATGCAAGCTTGTCATAACTCTAACATGGTATCAATCGTTGTTGATCCAAACTGTCTTCCGCTGTTCGATTCATCATTCTCACGCTCTTGCTGAGAAGCTGCAGCATCTTCCTTCGTGATTCAACAATCTTGTTCTGTTACACGTTCCTGCTCCATTGCTTCAGAGAAGCTTCATCAATAGTTGCATCACCGGAAAACTCGGAGTTTCATCCCTTCACGAAGACACAGTCGTCGTCACTCAGCAATGTGTCCCATCACACAGTGTTTGGGCCCAAACTCTCCATCGAGCTACAAGAGAAGAACTTTCTTCACTGGAATCAATAGGTTGAAGGTATCATTCTTGCTCACAAACTACATCGATTTGTATTTAACCCTTAGATTCCTGCAATGTTCAAGAATGATGAAGATCGTCGCGCCAATGTTCATTCTGATGAATATGAGGCTTGGATTACTCATGATCAAGCCCTGTTCACGTGGCTTCTGTCCATAATTTCTGAGTCTGTGCTTCCTCGTGTGCTTTCTTGCAAGCATTCATATCAAATCTGGGAGCAGATACACCATTGGTCATGAAAGCTAGGGTTCATCAACTTCGTGTTGAGCTGAAAGTCACCAAGAAAGCAAATCGTTCGATTTCAGAGTTTGTGCTTCACATTCGTGCAATTGCAGATGCGCTTCTGGAAGTTGGTGAACCAATCTCTGAGTGTGATCAAATTGACTCTATCTTGCAGGGTTTACCAGAGGAATACAACCCTTTTATCATGATGGTGTATGGCCAGATGGAACCTCCCACACTCTATGAAATTGAGGCACTGTTGTATGTGCAAGAAGCTCAACTTGACAAATATCGTCAAGAAATTTCTCTTGCTAATGCCACAACAAATGTTGCTCAATCTGAAGCCAATTTCAGCTCCAAATCCACCAGAGGTGGTTCTCAGTATCAGCGAGGCAGAAGTAGCTCTCGTAGTAGAGGTCATGGAAGAGCTAGATCTTCTGCATCTTCTGGCAATAGACCACCTTGTCAACTTTGTCGGAAATATGATCATGTAGCTATGGACTGCTGGCATCATTATAATGAAAACTTTGAGCCAGCACAATCAATGAATCAAGCCTCTGACTCCACTGAACAGGTGAAGGGTGAGAAGAAAGATCCAGAGATCAACTCAGTCCAAGCTTCAGCATATCTTACTCATCAAGATGATCTATACGTTCTAGCAGATTTAGAGTCTCAAACATGGCTTGCAGACTCAGGTGCTACTCATCATCTCACTCATAATATATCTTTACTACAAAATAAACAAAGTTATTCTGGTGTCAATAAAGTTCTTGCAGGTAATGGTCAAAGATTGAACATTGAGTCTGTTGGCTTAGCTAACATCAAGACTCCTTCATTATCTCACTCCAACTTAGTCTTGAAGCATTTATTGCATGTACCTAAAATCACTAGAAATCTTCTGTTTGTGTCAAAGTTTGCTCAAGATAATAATGTGTTTTTTGAATTCCATGCTAACACCTATTTCATCAAATCTCAGGTATCTAAGGAGGTTCTTCTAGAAGGATTCCTGGATACTAGTAGCCTCTATAGTTTTTCCTCCCAGTCAAAGGAATCTCCAGCTGCAAATGTTGTTAGCTTGTCCACCAGAGATCATTCTCAAGTTCTTGCAAGTTTTATCTGTAATAAATTTTCTGTTTGGCATAATAAGCTAGGACATACAAATTCTATAAATCTCAAGTCTATATTGAAAATCTACAATATTGCCTCATCCAATAAAGATGATATTGATTGTTGTAGTTCTTGTAATGTTGGAAAATCTCACAGATTGTATGCACCTTTATCCACAACTGTTTATTCCAAACCTTTTGAACTTGTGCATGTTGATTTATGGGGACTATCTCCCAGTCCTTCTAGTCAAGGCTATTTGTACTATATGGCTGTTGTTGACACTTACACCAAGTACACTTGGGTGTATTTTCTAAAACAAAAATCTGAAGCTTTAAGTTGCTTCACCCAATTTCATGTCTATGTTCAAACTCAGTTTCAAGTAAAAGTAAAAGTTGTTCAGACTAATTTTGGGGGAGAATTTCGACCTCTGACAAATTTTTTGAGTGAGAAAGGTATAATTCACAGATTAACCTGTCCACACACTTCACACCAAAATGGCACTGTGGAAAGAAAACACAGAAGCATAGTAGAGATGGGCTTAACAATTTTGCTCATGCTAATATTCCTGTTGAATTTTGGGATCACAGCTTTACTCAGGCAGTGTATCTTATGAATAGACTTCCCACATCTAATTTTCCAGCATTCACATCTCCTTTTCATGCTCTTTTTAACACCATTCCTGATTATCAAGGCATAAGAGTTTTTGGCTGTCTTTGTTTCCCTCATCTAAGACCTTTTAATAAGCATAAACTCCAGCTCTGAAGTTCTGAGGGTGTTTACTTAGGTGTATCTCCTCAGTATAAAGGTCATAAGTGCCTTAGTAAAGAGGGAAATATTTATATATCAAAGGATGTTGTCTTTGATGAAGCAAAATATCCTTTTACTTCCTTGTTTCCTTCTGGTGGCACGAGTCAGTCAAGCACTTCATGTTCTGATAATGATCTTTCTATGTCTAGATTGATGGTGTACAGAAATACTTTTGAAAATACTGCAGTTAGTCAGTCTTGTATGGGCAAATCTGGTTCTTTAAAACCCAAAGTCTTTATAGCATATTCTGAACCTGTCATAGTTAAACAGGCTCTTTCACAACCTCATTGGTTTAAAGCTATGCAATAAGAGTACAATGATCTAATGGCTAAACATACTTGGACTCTCACCATTCTTCCTTCTCACAGAAAGGAAATAGGATGCAAATGGGTGTTTAAGGTGAAAGAAAACTCTGATGGCTCTCTCAACAAATACAATTCTAGATTGGTTGCTAAAGGGTTCAATCAACAATAAGGTTTTGATTATCATGAAACATTTTCTCCTGTCATCAAACCTGCTACTATCAAAGTTCTACTCACTCTAGCTCTCACATTTCAAAGGGATGTTCAACAAATTGATGTTAACAATGCTTTTATAAACGACTCTCTTGAAGAAGAAGTCTACATGAGTTAACCACCATGTTTTGAATCTGGAAACAAATCTCTTGTCTGCAAATTGAATAGAGCCTTGTATGTGCTTAAACAGACTCTCATGTCTTGGTATGAGAAGCTGCACAAGACACTTTTTTAGTTTGGGTTTGTGGCAAGTAAATTTGATCATTCCCTGTTTGTGTACAATCATCAAGGAGTCACTTTGTACGTTCTGGTCTATGTGGATGATATACTTGTCACAGGATCTTCTGCTCCATTAATTCACAAAGTTATCTCCAAGCTTCACAGTGAATTTGCCTTGAAAAAATTTGGCAAGCCAGAATATTTCCTTGGCCTTTAAGTCAAATATCAGCACAATGGCACGCTTGTTCTGACTCAAACTAAATATATAAGAGATCTGCTGAATCGAGTAAACATGGAAGAAGTAAATGGTGTAGTTGTTCCTATGCTCAACAGTTGTAAACCTAGAAGGTTTGGCACAAATAAAATGCAAGATCCTTCCATTTACAGATCAATTGCTGGAGCCCTGTAATATATCACTCTGACACGATCAGATATTGCTTACTGTGTGAACAAAGCTTGTCAGTTCATGGCTAACCCCTTAAACAGTCATTGAAGCATGGTTAAACGCATACTCAGATATCTCAGTGGATCTACTACGCATGGCTTGCTTATGTCACCTTCTAATGCTACTCAAGCTCTGTCAGTAAGAGCCTATAGTGACTCTGATTGGGCAAACGATCTGGACGACAGAAGATCATCTTCTGGCATGTGCATATTTGTTGGACCCAACTTGATTTCGTGGAGCTCCAAGAAATAAACTCTTGTAGCTCGCTCGAGTGCTGAAGCAGAATACAGGGCATTGACGCATACTATAACATAGTTACTCTGGCTGCAATCCCTACTCATTGAGTTACAGGTGAAATGATTCCCCCCAACTCTGCTTTGTGATAATCTTATTGCTATTTTACTCAGTCATAATCCTATGTTGCAAGCTTGAGCTAAACACATTGAGTTGGATATTCATTTTGTTCGTGAGAGAGTTGTGGCAAATAAACTTCGCATTCAGCATGTACCAGCTTCTGCACAACTGACTGACATGCTCACTAAGCCTCTCTCTATCTCTGCGTTCAAAGATCTCAAGAGCAAACTCAAAGTTGTTGCTGTTCCAGATTACAAGGTCATTGAAGACTCAATGTCTCCCCACTGACCTTGAGGGGGAGTATTAGTGTATTTGGGCTTAGTAGTTTATTGTATAATGGGCTTAGTGGTTTATTGTATAATGGGCTTATGAGTCATTAGTCTACAATCTATTTCCATTATTAGTAAGTCATTTTATCCATAGTGTTATGGCTATATATAAGTGGCTATGAGAGAGTGTATTGATATGATGTAAAACTCCTCTTGTAATAGAAAATGAGAATCACTTCCTCCAGAACTTCTGGTCCGATAGTCTCAGAACTTTTGGTCCCCTTCGTCCTAGAACTTCTGACTCATTTCAGAACTTCTTGCAATCTTGCGTTCATCTTTTTTTTTTTTTTTTATAATGCAAATTTGCCATAACTCTAACAAAATTAAAGAGAAGTATATCTTTAGAGAAGTAAATTGATGTGCAAATACGTTAGCAAAATTTGAAACTTCAAACGGAGAATGTGTGACTTTTGAAGAGATCATTTCAAACTTGATTAAACAAATAGTAGTTTCAAATGTTATAAATTTTCTTTCTAATAGGAGCGGTTGTAATTTCTTTCCTTTTTAGACTTAGACCCTCCATAACATAAAGTGAGATAAGTTAATTACATGAATCATCTAAAATTATTCACAATTTTTAAGTAGTTGTCCATGGTGGATATTTGTGGATTTGGAATATTTTATTTGCTTAAAGCATGTTTTGCCATTTTAGTTCTTTCGGATGGTAAAGCTTATGTATAAAAAGTCACATGGGTGCAATGATTATTTATAAATTTCATGTTGTTGAGGTATCTTATTCCTTTAATTATACTAGCATCAACGTAGGGTCACGTTAACCCAATCATTTTAATTGATGATTCTTCAAATGATGAAAGGTTTCTAAGTAATTATATAAAGCATGAAACAATGATTATTAAAAACTAATAGTAGTATAAATTATTAGTACTATATTATATTCTGTTCGAATTTCGTTTCTCATCTAAGATTTCTTTTTTCTTCATTGAACACTTCTTCAAACTCAACCATGATTCATGGACCCCAAATCCTATAGGAACCCTACATGATATTAATTAACAGATATTGATGTTTGTTGTGAGCATGAGAGGGCCATCTTGATGCTTTAAAAAATGGATAAACAAGTGCCATATTTGCAGGTGTGTCCCCTACTGTCCATATCTAATGAGCAATTAGGGAAGCTTTTTGTTGGAGCAAAACGTGGTCTACTTGCATTAATATACTAGTGATATAGACCATAGATTATGGCTTAATTTCTTATTCACTTTAGAATTGCTTTTGTAGGAGAGTGATGTGCTGGTTTTTTTTAAAAGATGCATCACACGATGTTTCTGACCACATGCTCTCTCTCTTGAGATTAGAAGTGATAATAAACTAAACTGAATAATTACAATATAATGATTAATTTTATTTTGGGATTTAAATCATATTTATCAATGTAAAAACAAATTTATATTGTGAATCATTTACAATGGTTAGACCTATAGAATGTTGATTTTTATCATATTCATATTTAAAATTATGTATATGAATAATTGTTGTGTTAAAACTTTTTATAGTGAGAGTCACAATTAAAATCTTTTTTAAAATAAAATATATTAAAACTATTTGAGATTAATTGGAACAACACTTATAACATATGACTTTATTATTTATTTATAAAAAATAGTTTAATATAGTTTTATATGAATATTTAATTAAATTTTTAGAATTTGATTTAATATAAAAGAAAGACATTTTGGATCTATAATTTTACATAAATATTTATTTATATTTTTAGAATTTAAACTAATAAAAAAAATATGTTTTTTAATTTCTAAATTAGGGGTGACAAAATCGACCGTGGCAAGCCGTACCGACCCGTGCATCCGCCATAAAATGGCAGGTCCAGTTGTAATTTTTGATCCACTGTCCATCAAAGTTCTTCTCACTACCATCAAAATTTGTCCCGTCCAAATCTACCGTTCGTCGCGCCTACTCGTTCAATTTCCCCCACCTTAAACATGTCATTTTTTAGTTAATTCTAATAGGTCTAATTGTTGATGGTTTTATTTTATATATTTATTTGTAAATATATGCAATAGTTTTTTAAAGTAAATTTTGTTAAAAAGATGTTTTATAAAAATTTATTCTAAAAAAATAAATGACAAATCTAATTGACAGAATGAGCTAGATATTTATGCCCATTTTTATTTAGTGGGTTTGTCTCTTCTGTTTTTTTCTTAACATGATTAAAATAGAGTAGAACTGGACGAGACGGAAGGTTCATTTTATCACTCTATTTTAAATGTGTGTCTGAATTTAAATAACTCATTTAAAGAGAATTAAATATTATTTATTTGAAAGAAAAATAACATGCATTTTAATTAATTTAAAGAGAATTAAATATTATTTATTTGAAAGAAAAATAACATACATTTTAATTAAATATTAAGATTTAACATATAATTAATATTAGAGATTGAGGATAAAATAAAATTTGAATACAAAAGTCTAATGAGTGGAGTAATTGTACCACGTATTGTGATACTTTAAATTAAATTAAGAGATTGTAAAGAATAGTTAGTTTTCTCAATATTTTATTGAAAAAACATAAACATGGTCAAGAATTAAAAAACATAATTTATCACAATTTTCAAAAAATAAAATAAAATTGTTATGCTTCAAAATTTATACTAAAAAAATATTGTAACAAAATTATTTACATTCTTTAAATTTTGATTATAACAAAATATTTAAAAAAACAATTGAATATGCTAACATTTATTTAAGTGTGAAGGATCATAATGTTAAAAATCAACTTGGTTTTGAATATCTCTTAAAAAGGTTATGAAGAAAAGTTAAAGTTCACAAATTTTGAAAGGATCAAAATTTGGTAGCTCAGACTCGATATTTCTTCTTCTGATTATAGCTCAGATTCTGAAAAGTTGGGATAAAGGTACTCAACTTTTGGTCTGCATTCGGTCTCTAAGGTAAAACCATCTTATCAAAGTTAGATTTTGGTGAAAGTCAACTAGAGTTTCTAAAGTGCAAGAATCAAGAAAAGTTTATATGACATCTTAAATCTGCTCCAAAATTATGGTAGATACCTAATATAAAGAAAAGCGCACCAGAATAAGTCACAAAGGAAGAAGATCTTAATAGATCAACTTTCAACGTCTCTCTTTTGGAACTACTTCTCAGCAAAGACAATTGTGTAAGTCATCTTCAAACGACTATTTTGTTTCTTGAGGGGAGCCTGGCTGGCAATTGATGCCCTTCGAGGTCATCGGTTTAACCGACCCATTGGAAGGGTCAAAGATGTGGTCGGCCTAATATCCGTTGGGGCATTCCAAAATAGTAGCCCCCTAAGTTGTTGCGTCTGATCGTAGAGGCGATGACTTGAACTCGCAGGGATCTTCAAAGATCGTCATACCGGGGAGAGGAACGATCAAAGGGAAGCTGAGGGATTGGAGAAGTTTGAAGGGTGACCTCAAGCCGCGTGCATTAAATGTTGGCAGGCATAGGGACTATGGTGCAATGATGAGTCCCTTAGTCTTCCTAGGCGCGTGCAGGCCCACGTGGGATGACCTATATAAAAGGGAAGGACCCCTCATTTGTAACTTTCTTTCACTCTGCTACCCGCTCGACACCATCGCTTGTGCCCGAACTCATCATCTATTAATCCAAGAAGTCAATTAGTGCAGTTCGGGATCGTTCAATCGGTCGCCACTGTTGTCAGTAGCTCCGATCAACCATCCTCAAGTTCTCATTACTCTTAACTGGATGAGTTTCTAGTCCTTTCATCCAATTTTGTATGTTTTTCTTGAGTTTTTCTATTACTTTTTAGAAATGCATGTGCTTAGGATTTTAGGTTTTCGGAACTCTGTTGGTAGCAGGTGGTTGCTCCGTCTCTCTCTAAGACTGCATATCTTTACAAACACTTTACATTTGTTTTGCAATCGAGTGGTAGGTGTTATACCCCAAAAATTTTCCTCCTATTTTTGAAATCAAGATGCATCTCCATATTCAAGAACTACTCAAGGATTGACCAGACAAACCCTCTCCTAAGCAATCAACCCGTAACTAGGGTTTTGCTTCTCTCAAGACAAAGATTAGTTCTAATGGCTCAAGTGATTATCATGTCTCCTCATATTCATCAAAGTATCACTATGTCAAGTTTCAAGCCTCATAGCTCAAGTTTGCTCAGTCAATTGCTCAAATGATGGAAAATCAGTTGTATTGGACAAAAAGTCAATTGTGGTCAATATACAGTCAAACTTCATCACTTTTGGTCAACATCAAGATTTTGAATTCACATTCATCATTTTATCAAGGGTTGATCATGATTCATCAAGAAAATTCAAGAAATGATCAAAGGTCAAATGTTTCTAAATTAGGGTTTCTTAAGGAAAAGTCAACAAAACTTTGAACAAGCATAACTTTCACATACTTCATTAGAAATTTTTCATCAAAGCTCATAGTAAATGGTATTCAATTCTCTACAACTCTGTCTCTGACAAATTTTGTCCAAAAATGCTTCATTTGAGAGATATGGGTCAATACATTATAGACCCTTTCAAAAGTCAACAAAAAGTCATATTTTTCCAAATAAGTGTACATGAGCATGGAAGCTTCAATGAATATGAAACCAAAAGGAGCTCTGAGACTACATCTTGAGATTTCTGAAAAGTCCAAGATCACTCCCAAATGATAAAAAATGAGCAATTTATGGTTTGAGCAAGTTTGGAAATTTTGAAGAGGTGCATGAAGAAAGCATTGATCAATCTTGAATTTCTTCCAAATGGGCTTAGGTTTTTAAGATCCAAACCTGTTTCTAACATTATCCATAGCCTCTAAGCTCAATTACACGCCTTCCTTTAATTTCTTTAATTTATTTTTGAATTAAATCATTAAAATTCAATTTTAAATAAAATAAAATGCAAAGAAGAAGTTCAAGGCGTGTTGGGCTTGTTATTTGTATGCCTTGAGGTCCAAGCAAGTCCAAGAAAGCTAGAAAATGCATGAATATTTGATTGGCAAGGGATTGAACCAAAATTATTATTAGAAAGTAATATATTTTCTCTCAAGTTTTTGACCTAATTCATTCACTATAGTTATAAGATCAAGTCCAACCTCAAGAGAACACGAATTATCTGCCTCAAGAACCCTAACCAAGTTGCAAAAAACTGTGGTGTTCAGGAAACTTGCAGGCCAAGATTTAAATTGATTCAAGCCATTCCAAGCATCAAACAACATTCCTTGAAGTTCTCTGAAGCTAACTGCATCATCACCATCGATCGAAGCACCCAGAATTGCAAGATCACGATCACATTTCGATGCTTTTCGGATAGCTTGATTTAAGTTTGAGTGCAGGGTGAAGGTTTCACCATGGCTAGGGTTTTAAGCTTCAGATTAGGGCTTTAAGTTTCAACCAAAATTGGACCAAACCAAAGGCACCAACTTGTTAAGGACGAAGTTTCCAATCGATCCATGGTCTCATAACAAATTTATATTGCATATTTTTTTATTTTGGAAATTGGAGATGCTATAGTGACGGGCGAATTCATAGGTAAAGACTTTACCAACGGACTGTGTCCGTAGGTAAAAGTTTGTTTTCAAAAAATGAAGAAGACAATCCTTGCGCGCGTTTTCTCACTTTCAAATACATTTTAAAATTTTGTTTTATTATATATTGATTTCATTCCATTCCATGACAACTAACACCTGCAACACAGATGGCAAGCACGCTGACCAGCCACCCTAGGGATTTGGGTTCGAATCTAGGCTCCCTCACCTATTTTTTCAGCATTTTTCCACTAACCATGATTTTCTTCTTCATCTTTTTTTCAATTTTCTTTCTTTTATTTAATTTATTTTCAAATAATTTTCTAAACATCACAAAAAAACCTAAAAATATTTTTCTTTTTAGATTTAGGTCACAAAAACCTATATTTAATTTTTAACATAAAAAAATGTTATTTTTCTTTTATTTAAATTATTTTGCTTAAGTAATCATTAAATTAACTTTAACTGGTTTTCTTGATTAAAATCAATTCCAAAAAATACAAAAATAATTTTATTTTATTAATTTAGGTTTTCTACTAACCCTAAATTTTTTTTACTAACCTTAAAAACTTTTTCTTCTAACATTATTTCATTATTTCGATTTAATCTTTTTCTCGCTATTTTTCAATTATGTAATTGCTTCCATGTTGTAATAGCTAGGTTTAAACTTTCCTCGCATTTTTCATAATTATGTATCTGCTCACATGATGTAATAGTTTAATTAGAGCTATTAATTTCCGCATTTTCTTTTCCTCACCTCTTATTAGCGTAGGATTTACTTTCCGCACTTTTACTTACCCTATATAACAGTATATATTCAACTGCTAGTAACTAGGGTTTGTATGGAAAGACTAATCAATGAAATTATATAACCCTAATCAAGATAAGATATCTAAAATTAATACACTTTTCACACTTACACCCTTAGGGTAATCTCTCTTATTGCCATCGGAAAAATGGTCATGTTCCTCGAACGTAGGGGTACCATTAGCAAAGTCCCTCAATTAAATCATCACAAAGATCATAGTCCCTCGATGACCCTCGATGTTGCCTACGAATATATGATCTCATCCCTCGGTTGTTGCCTGTGAATAAGTGATGATTGTCCCTTCGAATTGCTAAGGTATCATTACAATGTTGCCTTCGATGACCATACGATGACCCTACGCTTGTCCCCTTCACATCTAACGGATAGAGTTGCCTACCAACTAATGGTATGGATAGCACTACCCTAAAGGAGAAGGAAAATAACAAGAACGATCTTCCGAGTAGGTAATACTCTTAATTGCTTACTCCGATAAAAATACTTTCACACCTCACACTCTTTTAAAAAATACTTTCAAACAAACACTTTGTATACATTCATACGAGAATCATTACAAAGTTAAACTTTTCAAAATATTTTCAAACACTTTGTATACATTCTTAAGGACTGATACAATAATCATTACAAAGTCAAAGTCAAAATATTTTCAAACAAATCGCACACACGCAATAGAAAGTTTTAAAAAGTGAGCTAAGCAATTAAGAGCCCGTAGATAACTACGGATGAAAAGGGTGTTAATACCTTCCCTTTTCATAATTACCTACCGTACTCAGAATCGATAAAAGGACTTTTCTGTTCTTTTCACCTTTCCTTTATTGGGTAAATGGAAAGTCGAAGGATACTCTTGCTAACCAAAACATTTTCGATAAAACGTAAAACAAACAAGTCAGTTCCCCCACTGCTATTGAGTGGGGGATTTTGATTAAGGATGTGGCCCTTTCGCGTCCAAGCCCTTTCACTTGATTAACGATGGAAGAGTGGATTTGACGTTTATGTAAAGCTCGCATGTTTCCTATGTTTTTCAGGTACCATAGAGGACATTAACGAGGGTTTCGAAGGAGACTCTGAAAGCTGCGGACAAGATTCATCGGAATTCTCGTTTGTCGAGGGGAGCGCTTTGGTGGAAATACTCTAAGAGGGATCCCTGACCCCCGAGGATGTTGTACCATCAGGGTGGAGGTCGAAGAGGATGATCCTACGACCTGGGTGGCTCCTGACGCACGGCTACAGGTGTCGTACTTCACTGTGCACCAGGATGATATTTTCGCAAAAGTAGATTTGTATGCTACGGACGAAGATGTCAAGGGCGCGGGAGGAAATCAGAAGGACTAGATCATTTATATTCTCGCGTATGTGCACAGGATATGCACGATATATAAGGCCGACTATATCCATGTGTTTGACATTTGGTTTGGAGAATTGGGGTTTCGGGTCCTTTAACTGACCTCCAGGTGTCCGTATTTAATCACGTGCATTTGGCCGCATCCCAGCTTCACCCTAACGCCATCGCATTCATTCGGGAGTTCGAGATAGTGTCCGAGTACTTAAAGATTAGCGTTACTCTTTCCCTGTTCTTCTATATCTTCTGCCTTCAAAGAAATGCGTCCAAGGTGGATGGGGAAATTCGGTGTAGTTGGGTTTCCTTCAGACAACAAAATGGGAAGGTTTTCAAGCCTTACTAGGAGTCTGTCTGCTTTTTCAAGAACAGATATATACTCGTTTGGCCGATATCTGAGTGGGCCCTCTTAAACGTGTTTTAGAGGACTCCAGCTTTCGAGGAAGATGGTTCTCCCAAGCTAAACGAGAGGGGGAATGGGTGCATCTGCAGGTGTCGAAGTTCAACTTTCACTGGAAGAATGAGCACTTTAAGCCTCGCGTTGACCATTACATGTGGGCCAAGGAAGGGTTGTGCGAGGAATACTTGGACAACTTCGAAGTGTTGTCGACCTTTGTCGAGGATCTTCCCCAAGTCCAACGCATGGGAAAAGTGGTGAAACTACCTGGCTGAACATCATCAGATAGTGTATTAATGAAGTCGCCATCGAACGCATTTTAACTCGCGAGAGGAAAGAAAAACATCGAGTAAACTGAGAGGGAGAAATCATGGTCTTACGACCAAGAGATCGGGTAAGGGAGTCTGTTACGCGAGGGTAAGGTGTTAGCACCCCACACGCTTATAGTACTCGACGACATCCTCTTCTATTTTCTATCTTATTGGTGTGTTATATGTACTTATCGCTTAATTGCTACAATGCATGTGAAAGAAATAAAATAAATAAAACATGAGGAAAATAAGGAAGTATTTATACATTTTGCTCGGTCGAGCCTTGTGACAAGATGCCTACGTATTCCCTCGTGCAATGCAAAGTTAGAGAGTTGTAGTTCGGCTCACATGTTTTTGTGGGTTACAATTGTTTTTATGGGAAATTCGATATCGCATTCTCACAATTGCAACTCGTGCTTGGCGTTGCAGCGATAAGTCTTATGCTCGACTGCTCGCACACTTAGCAATTTGCTCGAATTTGAAAGGGAACGCCCTTTTTGAAAAGGTTTTAAACACAAAAAAGAGCCAAGAGGCGAAAAAGATTTGAAGTGAGGTTGGTTGCTTTTACCTTTGAAAAGAAGTTTTAAACTATTATTAAGTGTAATGATTATTGGTTGCTTTTACCTTTAAAAGAAAAGAAACAAGTGAGGTTGGTTGCTTTTACCATTATTAAGTGTAACCATTATTTGAAGTGAGGTTGGTTGCTTTTACCTTTAAAAGAAAAGAAACAAGTTTTAGTTTTATTACATGCAAGGATGCAAAAGAAACTAGAAAACATGCAAAGGGAGACTAACTAGTTCTACCCTAATGTTATCATGCAAGATTGGACCTAAAGTTGAGGATGTAAGGAAATCTCTACCTATGTTGACATGCCAAGGATGAAAATTCTAATGTATAGGCTCGAGAGCTATCCTAACCGAGCGGTACTAGGGGAGCTATCCTATATCCGTCTTGGTTAAACAACTGAGGGATGCAAAGGGGAGGAGGCAAGCAAGTGCTTTGGTAGAAGCACACAAACAATGCAATGCACAATCAAATGATACACACATGCGTGGGGAAGAAGAAAGAAGTCCCATAGCCTTAATGGTAACGAGCATACCAGAGTCAAACAGGACCCGACTTTCGAAGGAAAACCATATCCACGAATGGAATTAAACGTGTCAAACAGGAGTTTCCTCTGGGAGAAAGGTATCACAGCATAATACGAATTATCAAGTGTGAGGAGCAATGAGTGTGGGTGTCAAAGCATTGAATGCAAACCCCAAGAGAAAGCGTGGAGAGTTAGACTAAGGAACTCTTGCCACTTTCATTATTGACTCGATAAAGGAAATAACACGATTCGCGTGTGCTGAAGCTGACACGGACTAGAACTGTGCGGGGGTCGATTGTGAACCCTTTTCGTGTGCCCATCATATCATCATCAAATATATCACTTGTAGATATCATCAAAGCGGGTCTATTTTTGGTGGTGCCACTTAGTGGTTTGCCTAACTACCTTTGACCTATGCAAGCACAAATATAAACACACGACCAAAAGTACCTCCCTATGCACGGAAGAGGATTTTAAACAAACCACACACAAGGAGCAAACAGAAATCCCCTATACGGGTCTTTAAATAAACTAGAGGAATTCCTGAACATGCTCCAACTACGGAAGCCCCATCATGCATCTCTATTCCTACTTCTCATCTCAAAAGAAAGCGGTAAAATCCTTCTTCTCATGCTCTCAAGAAAATCGGTAAAAGAATGTGGTAAAGAGGTATAGAAAATACCAAACGGATAACAATCCGTAAAGCAATAGCAAGCAAAAAATACTCCGAAAAACTTCAATTATTGTCGCCAAGCAATGAAGAAAACCAGTGAGTAATGCACGGAGGCATCAAAAGCATGGTCAGAATTTGCGCTCATACACATCTGAGGTAAACAAACCTGCAAAAAATTGCAATTCAGACAATACAGACAAAGGATGCGCATAGCATATCCACAATCAGAATGTGCGTTCGTACACATCTGAGCTAAATCGATAAACCTACGAGAAGGTGAAAACCATAAAAAGCAGACAAATGGTATGCATATCATATGCAATATCGGAATGTGCATCCATACACATTCAAAACAATCCAGTAACCTGCAAGAAATCACAATCCAAATAATGCAGACAAAAGGATGCGCGTTCGTACGCAAATAAGTATAAGAATGTGCGTTCGTACACATCTGACGCAAATACACCTGCAAGAAAGGTGAAAACCAAACAGGCAGACAAAAGAATGCACGTTTGTATGCAAATAAGATCAGAATGTGCGTTCGTACACATTCAAATCAAATGATATACCTGCAAGAAAGGTGAAAACCAAACAAGCAGATAAAGAGTGCGCATTCGTACGCAAATAAGATCGGAATGTGAGTTCGTACACATTCAAATCAAACAATAAACCTGCAAGAAAGGTGAATATCAAACAAGCAGAAAATAGAATGCACACCAATGTGTTCAAGCACGAGACATGGATCCTACACATCCAAATCTCAAGTATAAAAGCTCAATGTACCTCGCACATGAAATCAAGTGTCAGAATTAACAAATCAAGTGCTAGAAAGAAAGTACCGAATGCAAAAACAATTATACACGTGATAATACACTAGTATAAGCATATAAGAAGTGGAATAAAATCACAAAAGTCGGCTTGGGAAAGCACTTTTCCGAAATCGAGGCGAAAAGTTAACTTCTTGGAATTGATTAAAAATCGCATGGTTGTTTGCAAAAACGTCAATAGATTTAAAAATATGATCGGTTTTAATTAATTCCGAGTGGAAGCGACATTTTTCGGACCTTAAAGGAGCATGGAAGCGATAGCGTTTTAGGCATGTTGCACTTGAAATTTGGTTTCGAAACCATCATAAACGGCTTTAATACACGCCAAAATGTTGGGAATAAGTATCGTTACCTTGGGCCTTTGAGAAAAAAATGAGATTCGACGTACAAAAATGCCTAAAAGGCTTATGGAAAGTTAAAATTCATGTACCGAATTAATTTCCAATTCACTTTTGTTTTGATTTTTAAATGAAGAATGATTGGAGATTAATTCATGTACAAATCAAAACAAATCAATATGCAAAAGAATGTACAAATTCAAAGTTGTTTGAATGAAAATGAATGCAAAAATATGCATAAAAATGCATGTTTATTCATATATTCAATGATGCTTTTATGAGTAAAATACAAATGAATGATATACAATATATAGTCAATGCATGCTCAATGTAAGCTACACCTAGAAGTAATACAAAGCATGGATCAAGGTCAAGTAAAATCAAAAGTGCAATGTATCATGATGCTTTGATTTCATACAAACAAGAATGTATCATTAATACATAAAAAAAGTGCATGAAAATGAGACTTCAACACACTTTAACGTCATTAAAATCAAGCTTCGACACATGAATTCAATTCAATCATTTAATGCACTTGTAGGCCAATGCATGAACATGCAAATTATTTCCTAAATACAAGCCTAGATGTAATATGTACAATGAAATGCATCCTACAAGTCAAAATACGCCTAAGACTACATTTCGACACAATTTGCATATGAATTAAGCCTTAATTCACATGATTTCAAGTCAATTTAATAAATCTAAATGCATCTAATGCATGAGCATGTGATATGTGATGCAATCGATCAATTAAAATAACCTAAATGCAAAGAAAAAGCTACATGTAGGCGTATGTATGCTTTATGTACAAATTTCCTTCACACCGACACAATAATGTTCCAAAATCCAATCCAATTCCATCAATTTCCAATCAACAAACAAAATTCAATCAATTCCAATAATCAATTTCAAGAAAAGTCAAAATAAAAGAAATCAATTAAAATAAGCACTTATGGAAATAAGCTACTTACTTGTTCTTGAAGAATTAACTTGAATTATTGAAGAAAATACCAAATCCAAGTTTGAATTGATGATAATATGAAGAGATAGGTTGGAACTGTGAAAGAGGAAGTAGATCCGAGCAAGTCTGAGCAATATGCGGAGGTGACCGGTCGGAATTGCTTATGGAAGAGGGAGTGTGATACGGTGAACTGACTTTGTAGGATTTTTGTATCCAAATGTGCGGATAGCAAGAGTCGCCACCGACTTTTATTTTTATCCAATTAAGGAAAGGTAAAAGTAACAGAAAAAGACCTTCGTTAGATTCTGAGTTCGGAGAATGGTTATGAAAAGGAAGGTATTAGCACCCTTTTCCATCCGTAGTTATCTACGGGCTCTTAGTTGCTCTAGATCACTTTTTTAAAATTGCTTTCTGTGTGTTTGACAAAATGTTTTAGAAAAGGCATTTCGCTTTGACTTTGTAATGACTCATGTAGGAGTGTATACAAAGTGTTCGGAAATGTTTTTGTTTTGAAAAGAGTTTGAACTTTGAAAAAGTGTGGTGTGAAAAGTATTTGATAGAGCAAGCAACTAAAGACTTATTTACCCACTCGAATTGGTCATTTTGTTGTACTTCTACATTCCTTTAGAATAGCGCCACCATACCATTAGTTAGTAGATAGCTCCATTCGTTGGATGTAAGCGGGACATTGAAGGACATCGGATGGTCATAGGCAACTTGTAGGAAGTATCCTAGCACATTCGAAGGACTATCATCATTTTCCGTGGCGACAATCGAGGGTCAAGATCATGTATTCGGAGGCGACATCGTGGGTCTATGATCTTTGTATCGAAGGGACTATGATGATTTGTTTGGAAGGCAACGGTGCTAGAATACCTCTACGTTCGAGGGACATGACCATTTTGAATTCGTAAAGGCAACGAGAGAGAATTACCCTAAGGGGTGCGTGTGTGAAAGAAGTGTGTTGATTTCAGAATATTTTATCTTGAAAATTAGTGGGCTATGTTCATTGTTATCTTGCCATACACGCCTAATTACTAGCAATTGATAAGGTGCGAAAAGTAAAATGCGGAATGTAAAGTGCGGAAAGGAAAATGTCCTACGCTATTACAAGGCTTTGGTGCAAATACATAATTCAAAATGCGGAAAATAAAATCCTAAATTAAACTATTACATCCCATAAACAGTTACATTATTGGAAAGAATAAAACGATAAAAAGAAAACGTCCGAATCGGAGCAACCTGTGAAAGAATAAGAAAATCGGGAAATATGGTGAAATCGAAATAAGAGAAAATGTTAGAAAAAATGCAATTTTCTATATGGAAAAAAATATGACATGCTGGAAATAAGATAAATAAGTTAAAATAATTTTTTGGGATTTTTAGATGCATTTTAATAATTAAAAATGAATTTACAATGATTTAAATGCTAAATTATAAATAAAAATAAATATGCATGCAAAAAGGTATTTTTTAATTTATTAAATTAAATAAGTATTTTCAGAATATAAATGTAAAAAGAAAATATTTTTGGTGATTTTTTTAATGCATAAATAAAATATAGAAAAGAAATTAAAATGAATGGAAAATATAAAAATATGAAAAATATAGAAAACATGCAAGTTTGAAAAAAAAAAGCAGAAACTGGCCCTGGGAGGATTCGAACTCGTGACCCTGGCTTCAATCCTTGAAAACCAACGGGCTGACCAACTGAGCCAAGTGTGTCAACTGTTTGGAAACGGACTGAGTGGAATTACACGCGTTGCCTTCCCATTGCTTCCTCCTTCGCGCCAGACTTCGTCTTCTTCGATTTGAATTTTCAAAAGTTAGCGTCGGTCTTCCTTCGACGCTACAAGCCCTGGCAAAATCAAAAACGCAGCATACATAATATAAATGAATTCTAAAGGCATGGTTCGATTCCTTGAAGCATTCCGGACACACTGGTATGGGTCTTATGGTCCAATTTGTCCGTTTTAAGGAAACCCTAATTTGGTTCAGAAAACCCTAACAATGGCGTATATCGATTCCGGCCATAGAAACTCAATTCGATTGCCCAGATAGCTTGCAAACTTTGTTCTAAGCACAAAACAAACATCAAAACTTGTTAATAATGCATGAATAATGAAACACGATTTTGGAAAAAACAAGAACAAACCGATTCGTGATTTCCTGATTCTGGATGTTTTTTGGCAATGTGAAGGTCTGGAATGCTTCCAGGGATGTCAAGGAATGTGTTTGATACCTTGAAATTGATTGAAACGAGCTGGAACAAGGATTGCTAGTAGCTTCAAGCACACGGTTTTTTCAATTTGAGAATAGGGTTTCCAAGGCAATTTTTTCGTCCTCTTGTGATTGGTATGCATCAGGTATATATGCTGGATGGATTTGGCATTGTTTTGGGAAAGATTTGATCAATAATCAATGATAATCAAATTTGATTTTTTCATGAAAATCAAATTTTCAAAACTTGATCAATTTCAATCCAATCTTGCCTTTTTTGATCCAATTTTGAAATTACTGGCTTTTAATGAATTTCTTGAATCTCAAGGAAGGAATAAAATCAATCTTTCAATTAATTTTGATTTTATAATTTATTTCAAAATTTAATTTGTATTTAAATGAATAAATTCAAAATTAAATAGAAAAATAAATCAAAAATTCGTGGCATTGGGCTTGGATATTCCTAATTGCATGAGGAATAAGTTTGGATGAAGAAAAGCAAGCCCATTTGCAAAGATTTGATTTTTGAAGTATCTCTCTTTGTGCATTCTTTCAAAATTGCCCAACTTGTGAATGGTGTAACTTGCTCAATTTTCCACATTTTTGAGTGTTCTTTGACTTTTTGGAAAGCTCTAAGAGTCCTCTAAACAATGTCTTTGGTTTCATCTCATTTGGAGTTACCATGCTCAATATATCTTCAAAATAAAAAGTTGACTTTTTGTTGACTTTGAAAATGACCTGTAATGTTTTGAGCTATACCTCTCAAATGAAGCATTTTTGGACATTCTTGTGAGACATGAAGTTGTAGAGAATTGAATTTCCTTCAAAACAAGAGGTGTTGGAAAATTTCGAGAAAGTAGAGAAAGTTATGATCACCAAAGTTCATTGACTTTTCACCTAGAAACCCTAATTTAGAAAGTTTGACTTTTGAGCAAATCTTGAGTTTTCTTGATGAATCATGATCAACCCTTGATCAAATGATGAATTTAACTTCAAAATGAGGATGTTGACCAAAAATTGTGAAGTTTGATGTATGTTGACCACAGTTGACTTTTTGTCCAATACCGATTTTCAACCATCGAGCAATTGAGGAAACTTGACTTGTGAGGCTTGAAACTTGACATGGAGAATCTTTGAAGCATATGAGGAGGCATGAAGACCATTGGAGATATTGAAGTCCATCTTGACTTGAGAAATTCCAAACCCTAGTTTGGGTTGATTGTCTAGAGGTTTTCTAATCAACTCTTGAGAATTTAGATGATGTATGAAGATCTCTTGGGGGGAGTGAAGGAGCTCCGATCGGAGCTTTGAGAAGAGAAGAAAGCGGTCAGACGGAGGGCACGCGGTGGAGATCTAAAATAGTGAGAAACCGATTGGTTTCTCCAGTCAAACCAGTGGCAGTGGTAGGAGCTCAGTGGAGGAGGTGAGGCTAGGTGGGTGAAAGTTGTGGTGGAGGTAGGGTGGTTGTGGTGGTTTGTGGCTCGATTTGATGAGAAAGCTTCTTTGTTCTTCTTAAAATTTGAGAGAGAATTAAGAGAGAAAAAGGTGAATTTGAAATTCTATTTTAGCAAATTAATTTCCTCTTCAAATTTGTGAGAGGCAAAATATATTTATAGTTGGAAATTTTGGGATTTGGATTGCCTTGGATTCACAATTAGGCACAAATCGCGATTATCCGAATTATTTTCGTCTACAGTCCAAAACAACCAAATCCGTGTGAAATCCATACGAACGGTCCAGGAGATACGAATTTTTGAAGTTTCAGCACAATTTTCGGGCATCTGACACGTGCAAAAAATTTATTGCGCTCTTTGAGGAAATAGCCTCGAACGAGGATCTTCTGATCAAAATTCGAACGCGAAGTCTTTGTAACAAACGAAGCCAACAAAGTTTGTGAACATTTGGAACTGGTCCCGCCTCTTTTCGATGAAAATCGAGCGAGATATGACTTTTCGAACATCGCGTATCAGATGAAAAATGCTTAGTTCGTCTCAAAATCAACTCCGAAGAATAAAAAACTGCTCTTAAATGCTGAAGAATGAGATCTTGACTTGTGAATGAAAGTTGGAAAAGACTTCAATACGGAATTTAGACACCGGACCCACTCAGTTTCAATGTTCCAGGAAGGAGTTAAGAACTTTTTTGCATACCGAGAACACGGTTCAACACTAAAATTCAGTTTATCCCATTTGAAAGATCAATTTTCTTGGGGACTTTCTTCACACAATTGCTTTCCGACTTGTGAATGAAAATTGTAGATAATAGTGAGAGGGACTTTCCAGTCAAAAATCATCATAAAATACCTGACGAGCTGAGAGTTATGCCTTCCGGAGCACCCGAAATGCACCAAAAACCCAAAATTTGCTTTACTAAAAAAATGAACAAATAAAGTCTTTTTCTCGACGAAACGGCCTCTGATCTGAATAGATAAATTGGAGAACATGTTGATATGATTCTAACGCCTTTAGAACCAAACCAAAAGTCCAAAATGATCTTCTAACCAGAAAATCTTGCCTCAAGCATACGAATTGAAAAATATCAAGTTTTTGCTCGAAATGATATGAGATGGCCGAAACACACAGTTTCTTCCTCAATTTGAGATACCATGAGCCTCATAACCACATGATCAATTATATGCATTTATATTCATGTATGTTTATATGTTTATGACAATGAAACTATAAGTCAGAAGCATTACAATGAAGAGGGTAAATTTTGGGGTACAATAGTTGCCCCTATTCAATCATCATTTAACTTGGAGCGAGGTTGGAAAGCCCGCCTTCCAAGCGACAAGGTAGAAGGTGATTGAATACATATATGAACTTGAAAATTTACACTCTGAATCCCAATTTTTTTATCAAAACAGTTAAATGCAAACTTCGGGGCCGAACCAAAAGAAGCGAAAAGACCTTTAACTCCACTTAGTCATTGGAGAAGGGAAAATAAGCACAGGGGAAGGCCTGACCTAAACACGTTGTGTCAGTGAACGAATAGGAACACAACGAAAATGAAGACCGAAAACACTGACCAGGCTCCAAAAGAATATATGAAGGTGTTGTGCCAGGGAACGACTTGAACACAACAAAAGGATGTATGAAGATGTTATACCAGGGAACGAATGGAACACAACAAAACGAATGCACAAAATAAATGCTGAATTCTATGGAGAGGAACAAGTGTGATACTTGCTCTCGATAGGCGCAAGTGAAAACCTGACCCAAAAGAATTGACCTCGACCGCGTTATACTAGGGAACGACTAAACATGTTAGCAGACCGCGTTATGCTAAGGAATGACCATTATGCTAAGAATGAGTAGACTTGAAGCACTAGACTAACCATATTATGCCAGGGTTCAATTGGACAGGTTAGCGGAGTAAAGACTAGAAACATCGATTAGACTTTACGAACTCAGAATGTTGTGCTTTGAGGAGAGGAACAAATGCAATACTTGCTCCTAGTAGGCACAAGGGAATGACTTGACCTAGGGGTGTTATACTAGGGAACGACTGGTAGTGCAAGGAAAACAAAGACTAGAAATGTTAACCAGACTTCACACATAGTACAAGAAACAACTACACTATATGTATAAGAATGAGTGTGATACTCGAACCTGTTTAAGAATTGAAAGCGATTCAACTCTTGTGCAAATGGATTTTCTCATAATAAACATTGTTTTCTGAGGGAGAAAACAAGTGTCGAGCTTACTTTCAAGTAGGTATAGGGGAACGACCTGACCTAAACATGTTGTACCAGGGAATGACTGATAGTGCAACAATAAGGAAGAGAATAGACATATTGCGCTGGGGAACGACTGGAATGCAACAATAATGAAAAGGCTAAATATGTTACGCCAGGGGACGACTAGAAACGCAACATCAATGAAGACTGGAAACGCTGGCCAGACTTCACGGGGAAATGTCATATCATGGGAATTCATCCGCGTTTGGATCTTCAACATACTAGTCCTGTCAAAGGATTATAGGAATACCATTGTGGACAAACATTATTATTCCTGGCTCATAGTTCCATGCAATGTATGAATTTGCTATGGAGTAATGCAATACAATGATGCATGCTTGCGAAAGATAAAAAGTAAGTAACCAGTGACCACATGTCACATCACGATCAGGCTCAGATTAGGAAACTTCATAGGGGAAGAACACATAAGTGAGCTATCGAAGTGAGAATACCACCACCGATTCGACGATCACTGGGGAATTCAAATAAAAGACTTCCCGAGGATATGATTTCCTAGGGAAGCTAACCATTGCATAACGACTACACTGGAGATGTGACCTCATGGGGAAATCAATCACTGCATAATGGCTATCTGGGGAGATTATTCGTTGAACAGCGATTAACTGGGGAATTATTGGAAACACTTGAAGAAGAGCTTCCACCGTTACATCCGTCAAGAATACCAGATCCACAACTTGGCTTCAGCTAGGGATGAAAATAACCGCTCACACATCAATCTGCTGGAAAGCGTACAGTGTGGACTTTGTCATGTGACAAACTCCACCAGGGATTCTCATTCACATGGGACGAGATACAACTTTACTGGGGATATCAAGAGATACAACCTCAATATGGATGTCAAGAGATAAAACCTCATTGGGGAGGTCAAGATAAATCCCAATGGAGGGTCAATTAACAGACAAGCTTGCTGAGGAATACAACTTCATCCTTGTAAACGTGCAAAAACCACATGGGTGTGCACTTCATGGGGAACTTTGTTGAAGAGGTATTCATTCGCCAGTAATCCACTAAGGATAAACATCCTCTACCAATATTTCAAACTCCGTCTTCACTGGAGAATAAAGGCTAGAGCCTTCTATCAAAGCAATTTGAAAATCCAACGGACGTTCATTGGGGAATTTCATCAGGGACACCATGTTGATGATAACCTTTGAGTTTGACCCTTTTCAGAAGGTATAACTTCACTTGAGGATCTCTCATAAATGCTTACTGGGGAATAGATGTTGATGAGTTTTGCACCGGTACATCGACTACCTACAAATAAGCAAAGATTCCTGCAATACATTGTTAGTGGAATGCCCCAGGTGTGATATTTGTCTGCCACCTGGGTCACGCAAATTTCAAAGTAAATTTAGAAGTTTCTCATCATGGTAGAACATCTAATGTTTTTACATGCAATATTTTATCACAAAACTTTGAACTTCTTTCGCAATCAAATTAGTAAAAATGAAAGAAATTAATTGGCGAACTGTTGTACCCCAATAGAAGTCTATGATTTCCCACCCTCTAGATTAATGCTTCATCTATCTTGTATGACTCCAAAGGATCATAAATTGGTCATCTCTTGTCTCCTTGAGCTCATTTTTCTTTCATAATGAACCTAAGGATGTCTAATACAACTTATTTCAATTGGTGAGAAAAGAAAATGCTTGGAAACTTGCCTATGAGGTCAAAAGAACACAAGTCCTTGATGAAATCCTCAACTTTTGGTCAATCAACTTCAAATGAACATATCTTGATCATTATTTTTCATTTTGAGGCCATTCTTTTTGCATAAAAATCTTGAATATGTGAACCTTATCTCCATATAAGCCTTGAAGATTGAAAGTGTTTGAAAGTTGCTTGAAGAAGTCAAAAGATTATAGGCCATTCACAAATTTTCATCAAATTCACAAGATCGTAACTTTCTCAATTTTTGGAAATTTTGAGTGATTATTTTTTCCAAATGTTCCTTGGGAGGTCTACTTCATTTCATATTTGAAAATCAAGAGCAAATTTTGAGTGGAAGACCATGTTTGGATAGAAAATATTATAGGTCATTTTTTGCCAAACTTAGAAATTTTTCTAAGTGTGAAAATTTCAGATGGTTTTTGGTGATTTCAAATGATCACAACTTTCAGCTCAAGTTACCAAATGCTACCTTTCCAAGTGCATTGTGAAGCTTGCAATCTCAGCTTTCGAAAGAGCCCAAGATTTAACCATAAGGGTCCTTGAGCAATAAGCCATACATGTTTGAAGGAGGCTCTATGTCATCCAATTTTGTTTCGAATCAGAAAAATTATAACATGTAAACTTGGATTACAAGGCAAATTACTCAAAGTTTAGATGCTAAACATGTTTAACTAATTGTCCAGATGCGTTTTGATGCAAATTGCACTTGAAATGAGGTCGTTTTGATGCCATTCGAGTCACACATTTAGCATGATTTCAGCCAGCTTGTTTTGCATGAATTCACCAATATTCCTTCTCATTTTCATCACCACTCACTCTCCTATAAATAGAGCATCATTCCTCACTCATTTCCTCAAGCTTTGACAGCCAAAAAACCTCTACCAAACTTTCTCCATAACCAATTTTCCTGTAACTTCGAATTCATGTTTATACCACTTCCAGTTTGAAATTAACTCTTGAATCTTCTTCCTTGAACATCATTGAAGCTAACAGAACAAGAATCGTGTCTTGAAGCCTCCTGAATCGTGCTATCCAAGTCCAGTTTCAGAGCTCTGAAAGTGAACTTCGTTCAGATAGAAATCTCCATCAAACCTTGTAAAATAAAACATCATTGCACTCTCCTCATCTCCCTGATCCTTGTGATCTTCACCATTTGCATTTTCATCAAGTATTGACTGAGAATTTCTGGAAATAAGTGCTTGCTATTATTCTTGATTTTTCCAAATTTGTTCATGATAAAGGTGAAATAAATTTTTCGCGAGGGTACCATTATAATCATCTTGAAGAGATGAAGCAAACGGTACCGATCTGGGAAATTTATTTCACAATTTAAGGATCACGTATGGATGAAGGCTGGAGGTTGAAGGCGACCTACGTGTCTATCTTCAACCAATGAAGGCGTGACATGTAATTTTTTTAAATCGGATCTGGTGTTTTGATTCTACCATACGCGGGTCATGTGAGCCCTTGGATCTGATTACTTTTGTGAGTCAGACTCCATCCAACATGCAACATTAATTCTGATTTTTATTTTTTTATTTTAATTTAATTGGTGATCCGGTGTGATTTCCAAGAGGTACACATCAAGCACAGCGCGTCTGATCCATTGGATTAGCTTACTAACGCGTTTTTACTATGATTAGATGGTCCATATTTTTTCTGATGTCGAACCTATGGACCCCCTTGTTTGTGATCTTTGTGTGTGATTGCTGCATAACCATGCATTCATTCACCCATACACATTTTTTTAGACAGATGTTCAAGGAATTTAAAATTGACCTTTGCAAATATCTCAGGTACACTTTGACCATGGATTATGGACAGAGGAGGACTCGTAAATACATTTTCAAGGAACCCAAGATTGAGGGACTGATGAGCTTGATTGATGAGATTGAGAGTCCAGAGGATTTCCAAAAGAAGTACGGGACTATTATACCTTTGATGAAGACGAAGATGAAGGATGGTTTGCTTTTCACCTTGGTTCACTTCTATGATCCTTTATACCATTATTTCACTTTTCCTGACCCTCGGTTGGTTCCTACCTTGGAGGAGTATTCTTATCTGTTTGGTAGACCTATTACTAGTGTTGTTCCTTTTACTGGTTTGGAGGAAGAGCCTAAGTATCATGAGATTACTGTTATTACCCATCTTAAGAGGTTTGAGATTGAAGACAATATGACTACCAAGGGTTGTATCAGAGGATTACCAACTGCTTTTCTTTTGAAGAAAGCTCGTTACTTTGTTGAGAGTGTGTAAGATGTGATACATCAGGAAATTTTTGCCAACACCCCATATGATATGGACGGTGGTTACTTGCATTAGTACTATAGGGTTTCACATCCTCGTTTGGTAGCACCTCTTTGAGATGAGGTTAGAGAAGTCCTAACTCCCGTGTATGACAAAGGACCGTCAAATCAAAGATTATAATTTATTTCACATGAGCTTCGTCGTCATTTACATTATCATTAAGCTTATGAGGATGACAGTGATTTTGTTGAGATATTTCATCACTACGTGTTGAGACTTGTGTATTTCGATATCTATGTATTTTGATACTTATGTACTCCCTCCGGTCTCGAATGTAAGCAACAAAAAAAATTTAATGGTCTTAAATATAAGCAAAAAACACACATAATTATTACATTTAATGTCATTATTCCATATATATCCCTACTTTTTTTTACATTCCTATGTTCTAACGATTTCCAAAGTAAAAAATAGGGGGTAAAATTAGAAACATTGTAAAACTTAAATGCATTTAGATATTTTTCTTAAAGGGTGAGCTTTTTTTTGTAAAATTGCTTATATATGAGATAAGAGGGAGTATTTTGATACTTATTTACTGTTTTAAGAGTTATTTACTATCGGCACACACACACACATCATTCAAAATATATTCCTTACACTTTGATTCTGGGTAGGCCTTGAAAATATCTCACAACTTTTAACTCATCTTTTTTCTACTCCAATAAACATAAATTGAATCCTCTATCAGCTTACACAAAATATTGCATTTTTGTTCTCGGATCCATAATATCTTTCTATAACTTACTCTTATGTTTATATATTTGTGTGATCCGAGTGACATTCTTTGAATCTCACTCTTGCAATGACAATAATATGTGTTGTGGTAGAACATTACATTTTGTCAAATCAACAATATGATATTGTTCATCTGCATTTAGCCGACCTACAAATGAGTGACCTTCAAATATATAAGGTAAACCATGGTTGTGAAGTACACACTTTACATCAATCTTTTATCCAAAACCATTTTTTGACGATGTTGACCTAATTTTGAATGGACAACCACATGTCTTACCAGCACTTTACATCAATCTTCCACCTATATACCAACCAAATAATAGTATTTTGTCACTTCTCCGTCTCTTGCCTGTTTTGGTATCTAAACGAGTTATTATAACCGACACTTTATTTCTGATTCCAACCTCCCTAATCCACCTTATTACCTTTTTCCGTGTGGCAAATTTTTGTGTAGTTAAAAATATATGAGTGGTATCTACGCATGTCGGACTTTTATCGCATATCATCAAAGGAATATCCATACATATTAAGTTTAAATAAAAAAATTAATAAAAAAACATTAAAAAAATTAAGACAATGCGAACCAAAATACTTATAAGAAAGATATTTGGTTGGTAAAAATTATCATCAGAAGGCTTGTATTGATGTTATCCGATAAATAAATATAGAGAACCAGAAAACATAGAGAAAAGTTATCCGGTTTGACTTTTGTGAATCTGATGACTTCAAACATGTTATCCAGTGTGTGAAGAAATTAAATAAGATTCCATTCCACAAGATTATTCGATTTAGGAAAACAACATACCAGATATCTTCGATGCCACTTATCCGATTCACATGAGTGGGGTACATAATTTCCAATTTTGAATAAATGGTAAAAATTAAAAAAATTAAAGTGAAATTAAGAAAAGAATAAACTTGAAATATTTAAAAAAATTATTGGGATAGGGAGATAACTGTAGTGGTAGGGGTAGGGTAAAATTTCCATAATTATAAGTGAAAGTTATAAGTGAAAATGGGCCATTTTACGGAAATAGAAAACTTGGGCCCAAGCTCACTTGGGCGATAACTCTTCGGCCCGTACCAGTCCACACGAAAAATGGTAGAAACAAAAAAAAAAGTGTTTCAAAAACCCTGCACCTCCATTCTGTGAAAGGTTTCCCTCTCCCAAAGTTTCCCTCTATTCTCTCCGAGCATTCATGTGTTCCTTCCGCCAACTGTAATCACCACAATTCCTCAATCTCACCTTCAATTGCGTCTCCGGGAAATATCTGACGGAGTTCACTATAATGGACAGGAAGCTCAACGGCAACACCGCCGTTATATCGAGCTCCAGTGCCGCCGCCGCCGTTGCCAGATCTTTTTCCCCGTCGATACAACCTAACTACAGTAGCCGATTAGTTCAGGTACTCTTAATTCCATCTTAATTTTCAATTGCTGTTTTTTTTTTTTGAATTTTGAGCTACTTCGTAAACCCTAGCTTCCAGTAACGCACCGTTTGAACTGTGTAGTTTACTAGTAGTATGTTGCAAATGAAGATCAGTAGAGTAGTCACTGTTTTATAGCTCTATGTGAAGTTCTTGAAAACCTACTTAGAGATTTACTTATTTCGTGATTTTACAAATTTCATGCTTGTTATGTTCGGGCTGGGTTATGTATCTTGTTTTTGTGGCATGGAAATTTTTTATGTTGAGGTAATAGGCTAAGAATTGATCAAAGAAAGTGAGTACATGCCATTTGTGGAACCTATTGGTTGTCATAGTTATCAAGTTTGGATGGAAGTGCTTAGTAGCTGACCTTAAAAAAGCTGTAGTAGAATGAATGCTATGCTGAATTATGTATACATGTTAAATGAGTAATGCTATATATTTAAATGCCAACACATTGAATAATAGTCAATATTCATGAAATGTTGAATGAAGTGACTATTAAATGTTGCTGGTCTTAAAGCAAATCATATAAGTAAATTCCAAGGAAAAACTCATGAAAACAAACAAGTTTGAGCATCTAATGCTTAAAGTAGCTAAACGTTAAATTCAAAGTAAAAAAAAGACTAGTAAAGAGACTATTACAACTGCACACATTTACAATTTCAGCCTTTGTAGCGGGTGCTACTGTAGCAGATTACTCTGCTACATACTTTGAGTTGTGGTCACTGGCTGTTCCAGTCCGTCATTCTGCTATATAGTTTATACTAATATTTATTTGGAAGGACACTTGTTAAGGAATCAAATATAGTAATAATGTATTGGAATTTATGTTGTGAGATTCTTTAGAAGTCCCAAAGATACTCTTATCAGTGCAAAGCTTTCTCTCTTTGATTCCTTAACAGGTGCCTTAGGACACTTGTTAGCACGACTATTTATTATTATGGATAGTGCATTGATCTTACTTATGTCAAACCCTTTTTTTTGTTATAAACAGAATTTTAGTTTGAATCTTATTGTGCCTATTTAGCCGAAGAAATAACTGTATCTGCTGTAAATAGAGGTTACCATTTCATATTTATGAAACAAATACTGTCTGAGAACAGGAGTAAAATGGGCTTTGATGTTTTATTTCAGGAAACATTGGAGCACTTGGCTGCAATTGATCTGATTGAATTGTGCAAAGAAGCTAAAGTTGAGCGCTGCCGAGCCACTAGAGATTTGAGAAGCTGTGGTCGCTATGTCCACCATGTGTTGAATTCATGTGGGCATGCTTCATTATGTGAAGAGTGTAGTCAACGGTGTGACATCTGTCCAATTTGTAGAGTCCAAATTCCGAAGAGTGGTGCTAAACTGCGTCATCGACTTTATTATGAATGCATGGAAGCTGGCCTTATTTCCAAAAGGTGTGACGAGAGATTTCAAGAAATAGAAGATGGGGAGAAACAATTAACTGCTGACGTCCAACGCCTTTATTCTTTATTTGATGTCGCACTTGAGAATAACCTGGTTTCCTTAATTTGCCACTGTATCCTTTCGATGACACTCATTTTTTGGCACAATTTTTAATTTTTTTAAAACAAAAAATACCTATTATTTGTTAAGGAAAGTTATGTTAGAAAATTGTGTTCATATTAATATTTTATTGTTGGAGAGAAACTCAAAGTTTGCTTTTCTTCTCCACTCTCCATGTTTCGTATATTGGTTTTATTTTCTTGTAATGTCACCTATCTTCTCTACTACGCATTTTCTTGACCAGAAGCTTTACAGATATTACAGATGTATGTATGGATGAAACAGCTGTTTCCAGTGATCCTGTCATAGCATTTTTGTTGGATGAAGTGGTAGTGAAGGATTGGTGCAAGAGGACATTCAAAAATATCTTGACTGAACTACAAGGAATTTGTATCCTCAAACCTTTTACAATTGTTGGTATCTAAAGCTAATCAGTAGTACAACCTATTTTTCAGACTCATTAATATTTGTCTCCCTAACAATTTTTACTAGATAATCTTGACATCTCAGAAATGAAAGAGAGATTAAGTTTACTTCTGAAATTTTCATTATACCTGAAGGGCATATCAAATGTGCTAGATATTTTGGAGTCATCTTTTAAGGGTACTCTTTCAGCACAACTTCATGATCTGAACCATCTTCAAGAGAGCATATTAAAGACAAAGCAGGTTTAGTTTTGCAAGAGTTTGAGCTCAATGTAGAATCCTATAACTATTTACAATTTTTGCAATTGCATTGATATTTGATTTGACATGTTTCTTGCTTAGATCATGTGGTGTAAAATCATCTTGACAAGTAGATATCTTTTTTTAGTATTTCTAGCTATATCCGTTAGGATCCGTGTTTAAACTTTAAATGATGTTATGTTTTTGTTGTATATGATTTACACCCTAATCTTTGAAAGTATGGATGTCACGACCTTTGTTTAGGAAATCATAGTGATGTTATATGTTGTGTTAGGGGGCTTTTAATGGAAGGGGCTGATATTGGTCCATACTCCATACCCTTTCATTATATTGTTTGTATACCCTATTTTTTATTATCTTCTATATCTTTCTGTTTCCCTCTGTCCCAGGGATATGAAATTCTTGTAAGTCTAATATAGCTCGCTGCAATCCTCATTCTGCTGATTAATTTATTTGATTGTTGAACCCAGCATATGGAGATTGTTATTTGGTGTACCAGACATGAATTTTTGGATAATGTGAGATCTCGCTTTTCCAATAGTTCATCATGGGCTTCAGTTGTCCGTAAACGGAAATCAGAAGCAATTAGACGTGCTTGGCCAGATGCAATAAATGAATCAACGGATTCAAAAGGACATGACGGATCTCTATTTATTGAAGATGCATTGAATAATCTTGACTTGGAGGAGGAGATGATGCCTGAAATTGGAGATGGATTAGAAGTTGCAGCCTTGCAGAAAGATGGAGCATCAATTTTCAGGTCCAATACTGATCAGGTGCTGAGTTGCTATCCCTTCAAAAATCTTCGAGCAGCTGCTGACTTACTCTTTTTGCATGGAAGTTCTGATGTGGTGATTGCAAAACAAGCAATTGTATCCTTTTACCACCCTTATTTTTTGCAGATTTGGAACTCTGGATGTTTCTGTCGATAATGCTTATTATTTTCAATATTTCTCTCTTTCCTTAACTTCTGTAGTTTCTGTATTATTTGTATGATCGCCACTGGACTATTCCTGATGAAGAATGGAGAGACATACTAGAGGACTTTGCAGCTACATTTAATATAAGCAGGCACTCTTTACTTGAGTCTTTGACTTTTTACCTTCTTGATGATCATACAGATGAAGCTTTACAGGTAACTTCTATATAATATTATGCTTGATCAGTATCAGTGCTTGTTTACCTTAGTAAAAACTAAAGATTGATATGCATTTACATCAAGATTGCTTTACTGATTTCTTTTAACTACTAACTGATGATAAGGAATATATTCATCTAGGGAAAATAATCTAGGCACTTTAGCAGTATTTATATCTATTGTATATGAAGCATGCTAGTTTATTATTAAATACTAGAAGCTAGAAAATAAAATCCTTCCTTCCCAATATTTAAAGGAAGCTAAAAAAACTGAACTCGGAATAGTTGTCCTAAAACATTTTGCATATTGTAATATTAATGTATTGTGGACCTGTTCTTTTCCTTTAAGAGCAGTAATGTGATTTATTACTCTGTTAGGAAGCTTGTCGCATTCTTCCTGAGATATCTGGCCCAACTTCTCATCCTAAAATTGCTGAAGTGCTGTTAGAAAGGGGTAGTCCTGATACAGCTCTCATGGTTTTGAGATGGTCTGGGCGTGATGGTGGACTACAAATGAATTCACTTAGAGATGCTGTCACTGCAGTGCGGGTAAGGATTGAGTGTGGGCTTCTGACCGAGGCATTTATGCATCAGAGAGTTCTGTGCACCAAAGCAAAAGAAAAGACTTTCAATAGAGGATTGTCTGGGGATACCAAGGAGAAACAAAAAGGCCAAAATAGTAATGGGATTGAGTGGGTGGAGGTCCTGGTAACAGAGATTTGTTGCCTTTGTATTCGGAGAAACTTGGTGGACCGAATGCTAGAATTGCCGTGGAATTCTGATGAAGAAAAATATATACACAAATGTCTTTTGGAATATGCTATCGAAGACCCTCTAAGGACAACCGGAAGTCTACTCACTGTGTTTTATATTCAGGTAATCGACTTCAATAGCTGTCGCCTCTAACAACATTAATGCTAGTACTATTTTATTGATCCTGTTAGTCCGTTTATCTTGTTGCTTTTCTTGTGGTGGTTTTTGCAGTTGTAATTTTTGAATCTTGTAAATGTAATTTTGCTCCCTATGTTCAATTCTGGTCCATATCTTGCATATGGCACTGTTGTCCACCTATTTGGCTTTTCATATCTTTGGTAACAACAGTTGTGCATATTTCTTCAGTATGTACTATGTACTATCACCAAGCTCTTGCTTGCCTATTACTTATACCCCGCCCCAGAGCACATATAGTTCCCTCTGGTTTATCCCTGAGAAATGGTCTTTGCCACCCGAACATGTCTGTATTTTCCTTACTTAATCTATTTTTTGTATATGTTTAATTGCTACTTTGGGATGTGACCTTGGAAATGGGCTTTGCTTCCTGGATTTTCTTGATGCGACCCTTTTCTACAATTTTTAGATATTATTGAGAAAGCACGTTCTTTAATCCACTTTTAAAGCATGATCATAATATGTGTTGTTGTCAACCTTGTCGTTGATGTGAGCTTTATATACGGAACTTTCATATTGTGTTATAATTCTTGACATAAATAAGCTTTAACTTTCTTTTGCTTCTTAAATGTCAGATTAATTTAGCATAACTTTCTGACAGTGATATTTAATTATGACCAAAAATGAGACTGAATTTATGGCTTATCAAGTTCATACTGTGTTTCAGCGCTACAGATACTCCGAAGCATATGAAGTTCATACTAAACTTGAAAAGCTGGAGCAAGACTTCATTTCAAAAGGTTCTATCAGTCAAGAATTTCTACCAAGATTAGAAACGGCTATTCAATGGAGATCTAATTTAGTTGTAAGTAATTTAAAATATAGTTTTTTGAAGCACTTATTTTCTGCCAGATTTATCCTCGAACCACAACATGCGATAGTTATTTTCTTCTGGTTTGCAGTTGCAGAATATATTGTCCTTGTTCTATAAATATTTCACATGTTTAGAAAACTGTCATTGTTACATTGAGCTTCAAAATAATTTTACATCTTACTAAAACAGAACAGAAGTTTAGAGTTGTTGCCAGAAGTTGAGCGGGAACAACTGAGAGGCGGAAACTGGATTGAGGATGCTGCTACTTCTCACGGGGTAGCTGAAATTCCTGATAAATTTGACATTCATCAGGTTCAAGATTCAACGTCAACCAGTTTATTGATTCCTTCATCTGCTAATCCTTCTCTTCTGCTACATAAAGATCACACATCCTCATTGTTAGGCTCTTCAACTTTAGCAACTTCGGCTAAAACAGGCACACCTTTCCCCACTACTGGTCCTGAGCTCAGTAATTTCATTAACCCATCATATCCTCACGAGGGACTACTTACCAATAATGAGAGGGTTTCAAGCCGCCAAGGTAAAATTGGCAAAATCCTTAGATATGATAACACTCCAACTCCAAGGAATCATAGGATCCGTCTTATGAATGGCTCACCACCTAAAGCATTTAGCAGATCAGCAAGCAGTTACCAGGAAAATGTGCGAGACAAAATATTGCCCGGAGTTGAACGGAACTTGCTATTTGGTCATGATCAAACTACCAGTCCCACGTTCTCCTGGAAGGCTACAGCTAATTCTGTTTCTAGATCCATGCTCAACTCTCCTAAAGAATTTGCAAATCACCTCCCAAATATGTATAGTAAAAATGTACAATCACATAAAGATGATAATAGTTGGAATGTCATGTCTACTAATGATCCAATGGATGTTTCTCCGAGGTGAGAATCTAGTTACCCCTTTAATTTTTTTTACTCGTTTCTTTTCTTTCGTTGATATTAGCTGCTATGTACAATATTGCTTTAATATTGTGTCGACTGAATTCTTGTGTGCAATTCATTTCTTTAGCCAAACGAAGAAATTAAATACTGAAGTAAACATCAATGGTGGGCCAAGATGGAGATCTGATGAAACTAGTGATGAGGAAGCCGAAGGTCGGGATAAAGCGATGGATATAGGTCATTATGCAACTCCATCCAGAACAATTAGACGAAGCAGAGTTGCCAGGAGATGAAAACTCAATTTTTTTGGTAATACGATTCTGGAAATTTCAGGAGAAGAAACAGGAATTTGCACATGTAACAGTTTTTTTTTAAGGATGAGAGCTTTGGATTTTGGAAATTCGAGCTTTTACTTGCACATTTACACTGGGCTAGGTATTAAAGCTAAATTTCAACGACGGAAATATTTATTAGAAGGTGCTTTTTATGGCCTTTTCGTTCAGTGTTTATTCCAGTTGTTATATTTTCTTCTCTTGGAGGAATATTATACTATCAAATTATGTTGAGAAAATTTATAGCCGTAGTAGGGGGATGTATCTATTGATGTATCGATATTGTGCTTTTGTGAATGCGCGGAAGGTTAAGTTCACATTTTTGGTAATTTATTTTACACTTCTTCGAGCTGAGATTTTAGGAAGCTAGCTTTATATTCATGATGATGACGATGATGAATAACTACGTAACAACCCTTAAATACAATTGTTTTACTAGATTGTGTTTGACAAGGAAAATTTTTACAGAGCAATTTTGACGAACATATTTGTACTTTCTATTGATGACTGAGATACTTTGAAGCTAGAACTAGGGTTAAATCAAACTTTATGATAGATGAGAGAGTGTGGCATAGGTTTGTATGAAAAAAAATTCTTAGATGTCAATTTTAAAATAAACTTTTTATATTTATTAGAAGAAATATTAATTATATATTCAAATAAAACGAATATCACTTCATGTTGTTAAGTCTCAAATAGAACTTTATATCTTACGCCGCATTCGTCCAAGTAAATATTATCTTTTTAGAATTTTATAGAAATAAAAAAAAAATACGGCTTTAAGCATCTAAGTTTTGTAGAACTAAAATAGTTTGAAGAATAATTAATTATAATTGGATAGTTGCTATGATAACATTAGAAAATAATTGGTACTCTGGAAAATAATTGGTACTCTAATGTGTTTGTTTTATGTGTAGAATTTTAGTATCTACGGGAATAAAGTATGCATATCTGCTCCAAATTAAGTAATGATTTTTTCTATTAGAGTCAACAAATTTCTTAGAAGGTTGACCATGTATATCAAATGTACATAATCACATTCTTATTTATCTCAAATGTGCATCATCTATAGATAGACTACGTAAGTGACTACTATTGAGAATATCATAAATTTTATAAAGAGTTTATAATCACATTCTTATTTATCTCAACTGTGCATCATCTATAGACTACGTAAGTGACTACTATTGAGAATATCATAAATTTTATAAAGAGTTTGTAAATTTTTTATATATAATGACATCTCTCTTCTTACAAGTTATTTTTGCAGAAGATGATTTATATAATTTTCTAATTTCAATATGGTATCATAAGACTATTGATCGAATCCCAAACTTTTCACGATTTATACTCACACATCAAGCCTAAGAATGTTGGATGCCAGGGGGTGTATTTGATAACACGAATTTATATAACATATTTGACTTAATTTTCATGGATAATGTTACTATTTTTATTTAATTATTCTATTTTATTTCTGTATTACGTTGGTATTTCTTTTGTTTCAGGTATTTGTATTAAATAAAGATCAATTGAGCAAAGAAATAAAATTGAGGAAAAATCTTATTAAAAAGCCAAAGGAATGAAGAAAGGGGGTGATATAGCAAAATGAGGAGTTAAGAAGGAGAAAATAATTATGTAAAGCAAGCGGACCCATAAAGAAGCCCGACGCGTGGCCCAAGAAGACAAAGACGCCACGTCCCACGTCGTGTGAGGCGGTCGTCTCACTCTCCCACTCGGAGGCGCCCGCCTCCCACTCAGGGGCCCACCATCTCCATTCTTGGAGACCCACGTCTCCTAGTCCTTCCATGATATGAGACCCACGTCTCACACTTCCTTCTTCAAATGGAGGCGTCCGTCCCATGTTCTGGCAGTTTTACACACGATCACCATTTGTTTTTCGTACAAGATTGAAAAAAAGGCAGTTACGAAAGAGGCTATAAATACAAGTTCAAGTTTCAGAGCAAGGGTCGACATTCTTACCGAACAATCGTTCTTTATTCGCATTTATTTTCTTTTCAGTTTTGTAATACTATTTTATTTTCCATTTCCGTTTCGATTTTCTTTTTAGTTCTAAGTTGTTATAATTTTCTCACGAGAATTTCTACACCGGAAATTGTTGTGTATTTTTCACTGATCTAACCTTACGTTAGATCTAGTGCTTTTTATTCCTTATCGTATTTTTCTTTCAATCCGAGAAGTCTCCGAGCAGATCCAGCCGACTTGTGGTGGAATGTTCGTTTATTTCGAAGAACAAGATTATTTCAGTACTCTTATTTTCAGGTTTTTAATATAATTATTTTATTTTATTTAAAATACTGTTTCCTGATATTTATTTATTTGATTGTGGAAATGTTTAAATCTATTGAACCTTATTATTTATGCATGTACGAATTAATAAATATGTCCGGCTAAACCGTGTAGGTATCGGTGTGTAATAGTAGTAAAAGTAGGAATTAAATCGTTTCTAAGCTAAAATCTTAATCAACTTAAATTCTGGTTATGACTTTTTGTAATTAAAATCAATCTTTCCGTTACGAAAGTAAGAAAAGTAGAATAGGTTGGGATTGAGACCACGAAAGTGTGAGGTTTTAACCGGATAGTTAAAGTTAGGCATTCGATTTAAATACAGCGAGAGCGCTTTAAAACGAATTAGATTTTATTAAGTTTTCAAAGAATATTTTCTAAACACTTATGGGCTAGCGAGAGCAGGCATAGGGCTTTAGGAGTATAATTCGAGATAAGACCACGAAAGTGTGAGTTGAGGATTTTTAAACTGATAATCTCTACAGAACAATTAAGTTAACAATCTTTATACGCTTAGGTTCGATTAAATCTGCTTAGGTTCACTATATTACGTATCGATATCTGTTTAATTTATATTTTTCCTTAACCATTATCCAAAAGAATTATTCGCCTTAGCTATATACCGTAACTTAGGATAACATTAGATCGATTAATAGTCTTTGTGGGTTCGATATCTTTTTAAAACTACGCGATAGGACTGTGCACTTGCAATCTCCCGATTAATAGACGATAAAGTCGCGATCAGTATTAAAAAAATTGCAAGTTCCACGTTGAGTACCGATAGAGCATCAAAAAGTTTTTATATAGAGTGACACATTCACCTTACATATTGATTTTGTAGAGATGAATTATGTCAACTTTCAGTTATAATAATCATTTGTGTTCATATGAAAAGTTGATAACATCTGGCCACATGATGGAAGACCTCTTATGAAAAATTGAGTCATTCTAAAGAACATTCTCTCAATACAAAAAATAAAGAGAATTTCTTTGTACACATTTTAGGAATGAATTTTTTTTTTGAAAATTTGAAAATATTCTTCAGAGATGTATCTTTCGAATGCAATCCAAGTCAAGTGTTTTGGAGATGCATCTCCAAATGCATCTAAAATTAAATTTTGGGAAGAAATCAGAAATGCACTTTCAAAAATACTCTGTTTCAATACAAATGTTAAATTTAAACATTCAGGCATAAATTCGGAAGTGTATTTTCAAAATTATGCAAGATATACACCTTGTTGCATGAACTATTTCATTCTCTTCAACTCATAACCAAAATCCTCTAAAAAACTCAATCCATTGTCAATCAATTTTCCGTCTCCAAACCAAGTTTCAAGTAATTTATCATGTCAAAGAAAGCACAGAAAACTGCAATTTAAGGTAAACTTTCCTCATTTCATCTCTCAATTCCTTACATTGATGCTGATTTTTTAGATGAAAAACTACGAAACTTGGCCGAATCATTTTTTAGAAAGGATGACCGAATTCACCAAGTTGTCGGAACTTGAGAGAGAATCAAATAGGGAGAAGTCCAAGAAATAATCAGTTTTAGACTTAAGCGGTAATCATTTGTTCGGTACATTTTAGAATGCAATCAAATCATTTTTTGTATGTATCGTCGTGCACAATGTAATCGAATCATTTTGGGATATATCTATATGATTCAATAAATATATAATATATCTATTCAACATTTGACCGATTTATTTATTTTATCGTTTTTTACTTTTATCGATTAAATCGTTAATTTATCTTTGATTGGTATTCATTTTGCCAAAATAGAGTTTTGTCTGCATAATTCGGAAATACATTTTCAAAATTAAAAAAAAATACAGTCAGGTAATGTTTTGGAACAATACTTCTCAAAACACCATATTTTTGTTGCGAAAAAGGGGTTGTTTCGGAAGTGTATGTCCGAAACATGCCCTGACACAGGATAAGAATTCTTGGGATCAAATTGCTCCAAATCTTTTATAAATAAGGTGTCTAAACCATTTCTTCAACATCATTCAACACATATCAGACATCACACACCACAAATCAAATATGACATAAACATATCCTCACCTTGCTTATCATACTTAACTCTCTCTTGCAACATCCATAAAAAAAAATTGTTTGCCCCGAACCTCTAAAAAGTCGGGGTCGGCCCTGCCTCTGATTGTGAACATAACTATTAATGGACTTGTCAGATCTACTTCAACACATAGACGAGCATACTTTCCACGCTCTTGCATATGAGTATTTTTACCCACCTTCACATTATTACCAATCTTGTTGCCAATAAATGTTAAAAATTAGGAATCAGAATATTCAATCAACAAACCCAGAATTCAGATCTACATTGCAAATTCTTCAATTATGTCACTTGCAAGTTAAAAGTTTGGACTTCACTTCTTCACCGTTAAGTAATGATCATATATGAACCAAGGTCTATCCATGATTGCAACATTATGATCATCATCATGTGAAAATATGACTAAATAATAGTTATTACTCAAGTAAATGATATTGATCACCCCATTTCTTACACATATCTATTTCAATCTGGTCTCAAATGCCTTGTACCCAATCCTACTACCTAGAAGCCTCACGATAACTCATATTCTTCATGGTTTGTGAATCCTCTTCTCTTCAAACTTTGAGAGAATAAATTTTGGGAATGCATATCTTCCCCTCAAACGTTCTTCCACGTCCATTCCTTTCAAATATTCCATATCTTCCCGAGTCAACTCTTTATCTTCCTTTATTGCATCATCTTATCCTATAATCAATTTCTTTGTTCCCATCATCATATCTTTATAAGATATTTCTCCAGTACTTGAATCATTCTCATTTTGTCCTACATTCCCATTTTCTACCATAATCACTTCTCTCCCTTCAACATTATTTTCACTATGGTTAAGGATTAACATGGGAGGAAACAGTTAGTCATGTACTTTTAAATTGTATTGTGTTTAAAGCGTTTAGATATTCTTCTTTCTTATGCTATCGTTATCACTTTTACTTTGCCCTAACACGGTTTCTTTACTCAGTACTTCCTCCATCTCAAAATAAATGTTGTTTAAGGTTGTTACATACAGATTAAGAAAAGTAACTATTGAGTCAATAAAGATAATATTTTTATAAAATTACCCTTAATTATTATTGGTTGTTATATATGTTGAAATTAATTCAATAACAATTAATCATATATACATGTTCTATATATTATACCATATACTTTAGTGCGGAATATAATAAATAATTATGAATATGTATATAACTATAAGATCTACTACATGTTAGTATACGAGATATGAGATTTCAGGAATACCTGAATCCATAAGATGAAAAACACTTTTGCCAATGATAATTGTAAATCTGAAACGAAAAACTGTAGAGACAAGTGACTATCACTTGTTGGCTTGTGGATCTTCCTCAACCGGTACTCCTAATGCCTTGAACACTCTTCAGATGGGGAGAAGAGATTATTTTGCTTGTGTACAGTATATTGGAGACCATAGCCTTTATATAATGTGATAACCAATTAGGGTTCCCATTATTCCCAAATTGGGTCATCCTGACATCCACTCATATTTGAGCTCATATCGAATTATTTAATTAATTAACTAAATAATTCCTAAATAAAATCTAAATAGCCTTTTTAACATTATTTGATCACATAAATATTTAAGGCACTTTATTTGATAAAAATAGCTAATATAATTAAATAAATATATTAGGCCACATAATTATTGGAATGCTAATATTTAATTAAATAATTAAAATATTCCAACAATCTCCCATTTGGCCAATATATCTTAATAATTATATCATAATTCTTTAGATGCGCATCCGAATGCTATTCATCTTTAGATTTCAACTTTACAATCTGGTCCACCTCATACATCAATAATAGAACCATTGCGACTGTCGTCACTAACGTATAACGTGATGGAACCCCGATGATCACCACATAAATGTACTTGATGACATATATCGATATGGATGAGTGGCATGGAAATTTCATGCAATGTGATTTATAAATCATGTAAATTTCCAAATGGTTCAACTAAAGTCTTTATTGAGATCAAACTAAAATTTGCAAATTTAATATTTGCACAAACGATACATAAATGGTTATAACATAAATAACCTTATAAACATTATTTTTGCAGATAATCTTAACATAAATTATATATGGATATCAAAACAATATTATTAAACATAAAGAAGAAGTGACTCCCACTAATCTAAGACATCCTTAATGACAATAATCATATGAAAGTATTTATATGTCAAGTCTTTGATTAGTGAGTCTTTAGCTTAAACACATGCATATATTCTAGTTTCAACAATAATAACTTACAAGTCAATGAACTTTCAAAACCTATTGTTGAAACAATATATGACTGTCTTACAACAAAATATAACTTGAGTGATTTTGAAAACCATATATTGAATTCTAACTGAATGACATAAATACTTACCGTCATTTATTCTGTATTAAAATGTCTATTCGACATCTAAAATATCGGACTCAAACATACTAATGATCTCCTCATTGTCAGATCTCCAATTTGTGAGTACAAACTCTTTGGTTCTCTACAATAATCCTCATGGTTGACATTTTTTCCAACAATTCAATTTTGAATTGTTCATGTATCTACTTAATGATTTTATGTATGTTTTCCCACATACGTATAAAATCGAATATAAGATTCCCATAACCAAAGTATAAAAAAAAACTTAATTTTCTAAATTTTGCAGATTCTTTCATTTTGGACAATGATTGAGACTTAATAGTATCCCTTAATAATTGAGACATACCCTAGTTTATTATCTTTCATGTCAATTTTATTTTCAACTTTATCGATAGATATATAAATCCTTTTGTAATAATTGGATGGTACCTTGAGAATAATCTCTAAGTATCTAAATACCTAATACAAAAGAGATGTGCCTAAGATCTTTCATCGCTAAACTTTTGTTAGAGATTTCTTGGTTTCACACAACAATCATATATCATTGTTGACTAAATAAAATCGACACATTAAACTAAGAATGTAAACTTACTTCCACTGAACTTGTAAAACCAAAAAAAATATTCATAATAGAAATCTCAAAATCAAACGAGACAATTACCTTATGAAATATTGCGGTATCACTAATGAGACAATTTCATTAACTTATAAATGAATTTTATCTGTTTGAAAACTATAAACTTTGTATTTATTGATACAAAACTTTCTTCTGTTGCACTATATTTTTTTTCTTAATGTCGCCATTAAGAAACACTAACTCGATATCCATCTTACGAAGCTCCAAAATTATAACAAATAGCAAGTATCACAACTATCATAATAGAATTTTTCAATCATTTTGAATAGAATTTCTCTTTTCAGTCAATTCTTTATGACACTTGATGCTCTAGTTCTTGAGAATGTTGAGTTTGATATTCAAGGATTAATTTCTTATTTTAATTGAGAGAAAGAACAATAATATCTACATGAGAGTCCAAATTTACTAAATAAATGGCAACTATATGAATTGAGCTAGAACCAATTCTTTCCCACTCAATTTTGTTCTTTGAACATATCTCTCCCTCAAACTCAATATTCTCAAGACACATTATAATATTTGTCTCAAAATATTCCTTAACTTGAGACTAAAGTTTATATATCTCAAACTTTTCAACAATTCTAGATTGTCACAAGTCATGACTGAATTAACTATAATAATATTTGAATTTAAAAGACAAATTGAATCCATCACTTAAAAAAGTTATAATATTAAAATAAAACTTTATTTATTCACCAAATTGTCTTTTAAACAAAAAATTTAAGCTTATAATGACAATCTAAAATAGTTAAATCTAAATAAATAATATCAATCTTCACCAAATTTGTTCCCTTTAAATTGATGTATCTTTCAACACCATTGAACATTTATCAGTTCAGATTATATTTTCTTATTATTGTTTATTTATCATTATCCTTTGAGGTATTTACCAAATGAGCAATATTTTGTTTTCTCTTGCTTCAATCTTTTCTTTATTGCACACTTTATGAAATTATTCTTTTAAAGAATAATTTCTAACTTTAATAGTTATAAACTTAATTGTGCAAAGAGAATACCATATGCTAAATTTTCGACAAAGTCACCTAATTGACGAAATTATAGCGCTTTAGCAAGATTAAATATTTTCATAATATGCTTATGATATTTTCTTTGTTTAATAATCTTGATGAAAAGTTATCACTCCAATGAGAGTTTGTCTTTCGCTTTATTGCTTTAGAAACACTGAAATTTAAGCAAAGATAATATGACAAAATTTATGTCATCTTAAATAACACCTTTAATGTCTCTGGACTGCAAAACTTTAAGATTATGTAAGGTCTAAAAAAAGCCATAATGTTCATATTTTATTCTTAAAATAAACTATATTAGTTTATAGAGAACAAAAAAAATATGTCAAAATATCAAATTCACCATTGATATTAAGTTTTTAGAAAATAAAATCAATTGTTTATTATATTTATTTTCAATGATCAAACACTGATAATTAATATTTATAAACAATAAATTCTTAAATAAATTCTTAAATTGTCACATGTTTACCTTATATGTGTGAATGTAATCAAATAAACACACAATTAATTCTGATCTTACAATTACACACTACATCTTTACACAAGAGAGATTAGTTTTGCAACATATTACTTCAATCAACTCAACCAAAATTATAAGACATCTTAATAATCTAGAGGAATAGTTTTAAATTTATAAGCTAGTCGTATTCATTTAAGATGTCGTTTGATAATAATAATATTTCTTGAAATTCCTTAGTGTGTGAACAAATCTATAATAAAACATAAATTTTATAAATTTATACAAATTATGATTAAAAAAAATTTATTGTATAAAAATAATAACAATAACCTCAAATAACATAATCATGCTAAATATATAATTTCAAATCAGATAAATATTAAATATTTATAAATCCAAATTAAGTGTCAAATGAATTCACATATGCAGTAAATAACTCTAAATAAATTATTTTAGAATCAACAAAATCAATTCTAAAATCTAAAGTATCCATAATTTAAAGAAACTCTTTAGTTTTGCCTAATAATTTTGAGAGATATTTAAAATATTCAAAAATTTCCACAAATAGAATATAATAACTAAATATATATTAAACAAATTAGTATTTGTCTTATCTCTCAAAATCAAAATTTATGTGCAGATTTTATGTGAATCAAATTGAAAGATAAAATAATAATTAAAAAAATAAAATAAAAAATCTGATAATAAAATCTTTTTATTTATTTATTCAAAACCAAGAATCAAATCACCAAAATAAAATTTAAATTCACTATTTATCTTTCATAAATAATTGACATAAGATGCATATTTCTAAATATATTATTTATAACCATACATAAAGTATTGAGAATCCAAATTCTTTGAGAGAAAATAGATTTTAGGATTCTCCATCAACGATCATAATCATATATGTGATTCTAAATATATTTAGAATAATATATATTAAATGACACATCTCCCAAACAAAATCAAAATTTTCATAAATACTCTTCTTCCAAAAATATTCAAATTTAAATTTCCAAGCAAACCTTATCATATAGTTTCTATGTCAAATTCAAAACTTTCTATTATCACAAATATAATTCTATTAATTATAACTTAAAAATAGATTTTTACCATAATATCATAGTTTTTAAATCACAATTATAATTCCAAATATGATCGCCATAATAAATATTATTTAAATATATACTGTAATCAAATTTATTTTCAAGAATTCATATATAAGATATGGAAGATCCTAATTTAATATAAATGTTTAGAAAATAAATATAACACACAAAACATAAACTCCATAGTAAGTATAACAAAAAAAAGTTACTCAAAAATTATCATTGAAACTTCATGCCTCATAAAACATATATATGTGTTTATAGAACAAATCTCAATAAACTAAACATGAAGTATGAAGTTGTTGGCTTGTGGATCTTCCTGAATTAGTACTCCTAATGCCTTGAACACTCTTCAGAGATGGAGAGAAAAAGAGATTATTTTGCTTGTGTATGGTATAATGGGGACCATAACCTTTATATAGTGTGATGACCAATTAGGGTTCCATTATTCCCAAATTGGGTCATCCTGACATCCACTCATATTTGAGGCCCATATCCAATTATTTAATTAACTAAATAATTTCTAAATAAAATCTAAATAGCCTTTTTAACATTATTTGATCACATAAATATTTAAGGCACCTTTTTTGATAAAAATAGCTAATATAATTAAATAAATATATTAGGCCACATAATTATTGGAATGCTAATATTTAATTAAATAATTAAAATGTTCCAACAATATATTGTCATAACTTGAAAAGAATGTATATAAGGGGTAAAATTGGTAAAAGTTAATCAATATTTCATTGAGAAAATAAAAATACTATTATTTTGAGATAATTTTTTTTTATAATTAGAAAGACACTTATTTTGAGACTGAAGGAATATTTGTTAATTTAAAAGTTATTAATTTATAAATTATATATATTAAATATGAATACATAATATCCTCAAAGATTAAATAGTATATAATAAATTTACATTTATTTAACTCACCAATCTCTTAATTGAGAGAGAATATGTTTTGTAAATTCTATGATATCGAATTTGATATAAATATAAAAAAATTAATATTACAAAATATCAAATTTGCTTATATTTCAATATATTGTCTTACTATTATAGTTTATTTTGTAATGTTTTAGTCTTAAATTATTATTTTAAAAAATATTAATATATGATTTGTTTACTAATATACATTTATATTATTATAATTTAATCAATTTAACTATTTTATTAATTAATATTTTATTTGTTTTAAATTAAATAGTTTGTAGTATTTTTTTTTAAGATAAGAATTAGTTGTGTTGATAGATATTTTTTTAAAATTATTTCTTTCTCTCCTATTAATTTTTATTTTAAATACCATAACATATTAAGTTTTTTCTCTATTAAAATACTTTTATTGTGTTTTAAACTACTTCAATAATTACATATTTTAGTTAATAAAATTTATTCTCATTAAAATGCATACAAATAATTATCATCTAAAAAATATATAAAAATGCAACAAAGACACCAAATATTTTTTTGATAGGTCAAAGACACCTAATTTGATAAGGAAGTAGTTAGACAAATTATTACCCCCAGTTTTCATGTCCGGTTTCTTAAAAGAAAATAATTTAATACCATATGAAAACAAATTGGATACTCAGTTTGTAATACAAATAACTGGATAAACAAATGAAACAATCTTATCATTAAAATAAACAAAATCAGCAATCATGTAAATAAAGATGCAAAAATCAAACATGCCACCTGAATAAGACAAACAAAATATTTATTTAATGACATAAATCCAAACATTATGAAATTAATCCGTTTAAAAAAGTGTAATAAAAGAAATACGAATTTAAAGGAGATGTATAGACAATAATAAAAAATTGAATAAAAATATATTATTTTTGTCATATTATATGTATTTTTTTTGAAAATAATACATTTAATTTGCAGAATTCATGTTCCAATTGATTAACAATAACATTTTTAGAATAAAAGCACATGGGAGGCAAAAAGCCAACAGTAAACGAAAAGGAGAAAAGAAAACCACTTAAAAACCAAAATTGACCAATGATTAAAACCGCCACGTTTTACTAATCCATCTAAATTTGACTCAACTTTGAAAATCAACACCAATATTTTACACTAATTCCCATCGTCATCATCACTACTATATACGACGTACTTCCTCAACACAATTTCAATTCAATTCAATTCAATTCTCCATCGGAAAATATGGCCGGCGTTGATTATTTAGCTTTCGAGAGAAACAAAGCTCAATTCGATGTCAACCAATTGAAGATCGTTTGGGCTGGTTCTCCTGAAGAGTTACAACTTTCCGATCGGATTTCTCACCTCGTTGCTAACGATCCGGTGAATTTCCTCTTTTATCCTTCTCGCTTTATGTTTTATGTAGTTTCACAAGGATTGGAATGATGAGTGTGATTTGATATTTCTAGGTTTTCCGGAAGGATGACCGAACCAGTCTTGATAGAAAGGAGTTGTTTAAGAGCACTTTGAGAAAAGCAGCTCATGCGTGGAAATTGATTATTGATCGCCGCCTTACAGAACAGGAAGCTAATAAGCTTAGAACCTTTGTGGATCAGCCTGCTTATACCGATCTTCATTGGGTATCATTTTCAACTTATCTCATGTTTTTTTATATAGTGTTGGTATGTTAGTATTGATATTCTTTTTTTGCAGGGGATGTTTGTGCCGGCTCTCAAAGGGCAAGGAACTGATGAGCAGCAGGCTAAGTGGTTGCCACTAGCTAATAGGATGCAAATTATTGGTTGTTATGCTCAAACTGAACTTGGTCATGGATCCAATGTTCAAGGCCTTGAAACAACTGCAACATTTGATCCCGAAACAGACGAGTTTGTTATTCACAGTCCAACTTTGACTTCCAGCAAAGTGAGTGAATTCGGTGATATAGTCTTTTATAATTATCATGCTGTTTAGGATTTTAGAATCTTACTCTTTATTGTTGATTTAAACAGTGGTGGCCTGGTGGGTTGGGTAAAGTATCCACACATGCTATTGTTTATGCCCGTCTTATTACGGATGGTCAAGACCAAGGAGTGCATGGTAATTACCGAACGTAATCATCCAGTTTATGGTGTTAGACACAAACATAAATTTGTTAACTATATGATGTATGTCCTTTTTGAAGGTTTCATTGTCCAGCTGCGGAGCTTGGATGATCACTTGCCTCTTCCAGGCATAACTGTTGGAGATATTGGAATGAAATTTGGAAATGCAGCATATAACAGCATGGATAACGGAGTTCTAAGTTTTGACCACGTACGCATTCCAAGGAATCAAATGTTAATGAGGTAGTTCAATTTTACTTATTTGCCTTCTCTGGCCTCACCAACCAAAAATCTTATAATCTTACTGTAGGTTTCATGATGTATAATTTATACTACATAAACATAAGTGATCTGTAGGGTCCAAGTGATTACAGTCCAAGCCACTAGGCGATGCCTATGTGGGTGAATCTACAAGATGGGAGACTGAATAACCAATACATGAATAAAAATAATTTTAGTCAGTATCTTCAGTGAATATTGGTAGCTAGGTTATTTATGGTGTTGTGTGTATCAATTAAGTGCATTTCTCTGGCACCTACTTTTTAAACCAGGCAATCAGTTAAGTGCTTAGGACCAAATGCCTTAATAATCAAATATTGAAACTTGATAGAAATGATGCTTAAGAGAAACAAACGGGAACAAAAGGTTGTTTACATCCTGTGTACAACTCATCACTATTGTGATATGTGGAGGGAGGTCTGTGACCGCAAGCATGTCTTTAGATTGACCTTTTCTAATCATTTTCAATATCAGAGTTTTTCCGTTCAGTTTTTGTCATTATAATAATTCCAAACGATTCCTCTGTTTTTCCCATCAACCAGGGTTTCACAGGTCACCAGAGAAGGAAAATATGTACAATCCAGTGTTCCAAGACAATTAATGTATGGTACTATGGTATATGTGAGGCAGGCAATCGTAGCTGATGCATCAACTGCTTTGTCACGAGCAGTTTGCATTGCTACTAGATATAGTGCTGTTCGAAGACAGTTTGGATCTCAGAATGGTGGTCTTGAAACACAGGTAAGGCTTAAGACTTATGGATGCAAGTATGTTGCTTGACAGAGAATTCATAGTTATTAGAGATTTTGCTAATGGAATATTTTTCAATATTTAGTGGAAAGCGAATAGAAAAGGTTGGACAAAAGTTCATGAATTACAATTGAAGTATATGCCAATTCATTTTAATTTGGTTGTGTAAATCTAGGTAGTTTTCTTTCACCAACAATTTTTTATTTTTATAAATTTTGTAGCAGGAAGTTGGGTGAGATTCTTCCTCATCTTTTCTAATCATTTGATATTGGTTGGCTACAATAAAATTGAAGGGTTAGAGTAGACTTTTTAAGTTTGATGCGCGCCTTAATTAATGCTCTCTATTTCGATTTAGGTGATTGATTACAAAACACAGCAAGCTAGACTCTTCCCATTGCTAGCTTCAGCATATGCTTTCAGATTTGTTAGTGAGTGGCTGAAATGGCTTTACACGGATGTGACTCAAAGATTACAAGCTAATGATTTTTCAACATTGCCTGAAGCCCATGCATGCACTGCTGGGTTGAAATCCTTGACTACTACTGCAACTGCTGTATGTTACTACTTAGTAGTACTTATGTTCATTTCTATGCTGATTGGTCTTAGTTGTTCAATTTAATTATTATTATTTAACTTTATATTTCATTAAAACATTGTTTTTTGATAAATTCATGTGGGATTAATGTTTTCTTTTTGTGTTGTGCTATCCTTTAGTGAGATTCCATAAATGTTATTTGAAATGTGAATGTTTTGAAGACATTGATGGGTTTTACTGTGCATATAATCCCACATCCTCGTTATCAGTTTGGAAGTTGAAGTAAAAGTTAACACTACTAACCATAGCATGTTTGATTTATACACTTTGCACGATCAATTATACATAAGAATCTTATCTTAATAGTCTGGATTTTCATCTCGAAAAGGTTATTGTCCTGAAATGCAGGTCATTATATTTTGTTCATGTCATCTATTTGTTTGTGGGATAACTGACTGAATGAGTAATCTTCTCTACCTTTAAATGATTAGGATGTTTTTGTTTCTGTCAGTGTGTTTTTACCCTTTAATTGTACTGTGTCATATATGTGTTCTTCACTTTGTAGCTGTGAACTTTTTTGAAGTTCAAATAAAATTAATTAACTTTCATTCGCAGGATGGAATTGAAGAATGCCGTAAACTTTGTGGCGGTCATGGTTATCTTACTAGCAGTGGTCTACCTGAGCTATTTGCAGTTTATGTTCCTGCCTGCACATATGAAGGAGACAATACTGTGCTGCTTTTACAGGTTCTTTAATCTTTAAATATCTTATACTTCATTCCATTTTCCATTGTTCAATAATCTCCGTTAATTTGCTTATGTACTTCCATGCGGACATGTTTAAAATCTTTATGTTTAATATATGCCTATTGGTTTCCTTGTTACTTTTTTGTGCTTCACACTATCTGTCTGATTTAGGATGTTTCTTAGGAATTATCTTGGGACGTTTTTGACGTCTAGAAAATCTCATGTAGGTGGCAAGGCATCTCGTGAAGACTATTTCTCAGTTGGGCTCTGGAAATAACCCTGTTGGTACCACAGCTTATCTGGCTCGAGTGGAACAATTGTCACAATATCAATCTAATGTTACAAAAGGTATAATGAAATTGTAATCTTTTGATATCTTAGTCAAACATGGTTTCATTTGTAGTTTTACGCTTATTTTTTATTCCTTTCAGCTGAGGATTGGTTGAAGCCTAATGTAGTGATTGAAGCATTTGAAGCTAGGGCTGCCAGGATGAATGTTGCTGTTGCTCAAAATCTCAGCAAGTTCACAAATCCTGAAGAGGGTAAATGATATATGTTTCACAAGCTATATTGCAGTCTATGTAATTAACTGACTCATGATAGTCTCACAGATATTCTCACATGGTTGAAGAATAAATTGAATTCGCAGTCCTATTAATGTAATTTGTGCAACATGTCCGGATATTATTGTTATTTGCTAATGGTTTTTCTTACCTTAGGTTTTCAAGAACTCTCGGCTGACTTAGTTGAGGCAGCAGCTGCTCACTGCCAGTTAATTGTTGTTTCCAAGTAAGTTTCTACCGAATTTACATGTCATTTGCTTGGAATTAATGTGTTGCTGATTTTGATTCTCGTTAGCTTCATGATCTCTAGATTTAGTCCCCTTGGAGACAACCATAATGAAATTAGTCCAAAAAAAGTACCTAAATTTGAGAGAATATCTGAATGTTATACATTTAAGTTGATCAAAACCTTGTGCTTTTTAGATTTATAGAGAAGTTGCAGCAAGATATACCTGGAAAAGGAGTAAAAGAGCAACTACAAGCTCTTTGCAGCATTTATGCTCTATTTCTTCTTCATAAGCATTTGGGTGATTTTCTCTCCACTGGCGCCATCAATCAAAAACAAGGATCACTCGCGAATGAGCTGTTGAGGTCCTTGTATTCACAGGTTTGTCCTAAACAATTTCTAGTTAATATCATTTTCTGCTTTATAACTGTATTATATGAAGGCTGATAATTTTTCTTATGGTTAATTAGGTTCGTCCTAATGCAATTGCGCTCGTAGACGCATTCAATCACTCTGATCACTTGCTTGGTTCGACTCTTGGACGCTACGACGGAAATGTGTATCCTAAGTTGTATGAAGAGGCTTGGAAAGATCCTTTGAACGACTCAGTTGTTCCTGATGGCTTTCATCAGTATGTTCAACCAATTCTTAGGCAACAACTACGTAATTCCAGACTCTAGAGTGTTTTATAATTGAGCTACTCTTTGGTTGAAAATGATCGATAAACGTTGAATGGAAGAATAAATAAATGTAGATGATAAGTTTATTTCCATGGTTAATAATATTGTACGAGAGGAAGTAGCAATTCGGTGTATTTGGAATGTAAACTAAAACATCATTATTTATTTACGTATACTTGGCCCCTAGTGTTTCATTTCATCGATCTTGTTTCTTGAAATACTTGATTTTTACAATCCATATAGTCGCTTATTGTTAATTAAACACCATTATCCACATGTTATACTTATATGTTATTGTTTATTGATATTTTTTATCTAAAGAAAATGAGACAAATTCAAAACACAAAAAAATATTTAATTTGCAGGAATCCGAGCAAATTAATATATAAATTTACACATTTGTTGTTAGATATTTTAGAATTGAATTCAAAATTCGTAGTAGAAAGTGGCTTAAAACGATTTTGAGATAATTTGTTGAGAAAGTGTCGGAAAAAGATGACCGATAAATTAGAAGAGTATGAAAATACAAATCTTAAAAAAAGAGACTAGAATCTAAATGATATGAAATTGCAAATAATCTGAAATATAGTGTGAGAAAAGTAAAGGAATTGAAAAAAAAACATTATTTTGAGCGAAAATTTTGGTACTTTGAATTAAAATTGTAAAAATTGTAAAAGAATTTAATTAACACGGAAAGATCCACCATTTTCACCCTTTTTTTTTCCAACCATATTCACTATTTGTATTTACGGTAAGTATATTTAGAGTCTCTTTGATAACACCTAAAAAATAATTTTTAATTTTTTAATTCATATTAATAAAAAAATTCTCGTCATTTATCTTTTAAGTTATAGTCTTTTTTATTAGTTGTTAGTTTTTTTTAAAAAAAGTTATTTGAAATACCTTTTGAGTTTATAATTTTTTCTTTTATTTATATCTTTATTATTTTAACAAAAATATATTGAAATTATTAATTTATTAATTAAGAATATATTTTTATATCATTTGTATTTATTAGCTAGTATAACAATTAATTTATCAAACACTCAAATTAATTTATCAGTTATCAATTACTAACTACCAACTATTAACTATTTGTACCGGTCATCGGCTACCGACTAATTTTACTAAAAAGCCCGTAAGCTTTCCATTTTATACAATGGTGTCTTGATAGCTACATCTCTATTGATTTCACCATTGTCGTACAATCTTTTTGTGTTATTTGATGATTTCAACTTTGTGTTAACTCAGAGTTCTATTGAACAAGAATGAAATTTTATAAATAATAGATGTTCTCACGTTTTGGTTGTTAGACAAATGATAAAAAATTGGGCTGGTTGATGAATTAGGACATCTCAAGATTACATGTCTTTAGAAAACGGACAAGTTTTTCTTCTATGTTTAACATATCAATTGGGTATCTAGATTATCCATTGCGAATAAATATAAGGTTAAATAAATTTTTGGTCCCTATAAATATTGCAGTTTTATTTTTAATTTCTCCTAAGTTTTGGCAACGGTTTTAGTTAGTTTTAATAACGTTTTTTTATTATAAAAGCCGTTGCTTAAAGATAAGAAAGACTAAAAATAAAAATTATAATATTTATAAGGATCAAAAACTTATTTAACTTAAAATATTTACTCTAACTTAGGAGCATCAACGTTTTCTTTAAAGGGCCGATATAGCATTACACAATAAAAGAGAAAAAGCACAGGCAGTGGTAAGACTTTTATCGGAGGAGTCTATGGGCTAGTAAATATGAAAGACAATATCAATCAAAATATTTATTCAGCCATCCAAAACTCATAAGGAAAAACAAAATCAAAACAAAATACATATTTCAAAATATCAATCAAAATATTTATTCAGCCATCTAAAAGTCATAGAAAAAAAATTAAAATCTTATCAAAGAGCAACAACCAAATTTCACCTTTTAACCTGAATTGGGTTATGGTCAGCAAGCAAATGAATAATTTCTATAGCATGTATGGTGATTTTAACAGTCATAAATAATTTCTATAGCATGTTTGGTGATTTTAACAGTCATAAATATCTTTCTAAGTCTTTTCACAGATTATCTACTACCAGTGTGAGAAAAACATATGTAAAATGTGTCGAAAATAATTTATATTCAAAAGTTGTTGTTAGAAATAAAAGCTTATGAGATTATTACTCACAATCAGTGTTGCTCAAAAGTAGTTAGTTAGAAACTGTAAACTTTTGAGATTACTTAGTTAGAAGCATTAGTGAGACTATTCCAGAAGTGTATTTTGCTTTTGGAATTGAATTTGTTTTGTTATCTTAACTATTAAGTTTACTTTTGTTGGAGACTACGTGACAATTTATTTTGTGTATATAAACAACTTAATAACTAGGATTTTAGCAAGAAATTTAAGAATGCAATACATGAATGATATTATTCTCCATCTACAAATTTTATAGTACAATTCTTTCTTTCTTCCGCTCTCTTATTCCATTGTTTATCTTCATCTTCAATCTTTGTGCACCAATATTTGGTATCTAGAGCTCCAGTAGATTTATAGGGAAACACGAATGTCCGTGAGGCGTGTGTAATTGATTTCATGTTGAATTCATTATCGAAATCGTAGCAGAATTTCATTTCTTGATTTTACAGGATTGGGAAACATGTGTATTTTGTGAGATCTGAGTTTGAGTTATAGTGCACAAAACAAAGATGAGTGGAGGAAGCAGTTTAAATACCAAACTTTCGGTGTCTGATGGAAAGAATCGGAATCAATGGATGATTCAAATGTGTGTATTGTTCGGAGTATAATATGTGCTTGATCTTGTCATTCAAAGTTATGTTCTGATTACAACACATGCGATAGAGGAACAGAGAACAACGAAGAGAGATGCGAGGAAGAAAGATCAAAAGGAATTTTTCTACATCTATCATTGTGTGGATGCGAATGTGTTTGAGAAAATCACTGATTCAACGACGACAAGGACTGTGTGGGATATACTGACACGATGCTAGGGTGAGGATGCTTCAGTGAAAAAGGAGAAGCTCCAATCTCTATGTAAGAAGTATGAGAATCACAACATGAAGAATAATGAAAAGGTACCAGATTATACGTCCATAGTAATTTTGATCACAAATGAGATGAAATCGTGTGGAGAAATTATTTCTGAACAAGTAATCATTGAGAAGATATTGAGGTCTCTTACTCTTCAATTTGATTACATTGTTTTAGCAATTGAACATTCTAAAGATATGGACGCCGTGAGAATTGAAGAGTTGCAAAGTAGTCTAGAGGGCGCAAGAGTTACGTATGACTGAGAGAACTTCTGAAAGAGAAGTTGAGTAGGCTCTGAAAGCTTTTTTCATCAAGAAGGACTTGAAGCATTATTAGTTAGAAGCCAAGAAGAGATATGGTGGTAGTTCCCAAAATTCAGAAGTCTTATATTCAGATGAGAAGAAACATCATAAGAGAAATGAGAAGTTTGACAAGAGAATAATTCAATGTTACTATTGTAATAGGTTTGACCAATTTGATAAAGATTGTTGGTCTAACAAAGAAGTAGCAAAAATATCCATAGGAGATTCAGACGATGAACATGTGCTATTAATGGTTTATCAATATGATGCTGAACCTGTGCGATTGGCATTTTTTGATTTTGAAGGAGTTATTAGAAGATGATTCTGAAGGTTCTGAAGATGAGTCAGAACTTGAATAATTTGAAGAAGAGTTAGAGTCAGAAGATGATTCTGGTGACTCTGAAGATGAGTCAGAATCCGAAGGTGATGTTGAAGGTGAATCTGATTCTGATCTAGATTTTAACGATGATCCAGAATCTGGTGGTGATCATGTTTCTGGAATGGAAAATTGTGAAGATATAGGTTTTGGAGGACAAGCTTCTAGAGGTGATCATGTTTCTGAAGGCGAACCTTCTGAAGGAGGAGCTTCTAAAGGTATTATAGTCTCTAACATTGGTCATGTTTCTGAATGTGGAACTTATGAAGGCAGAGCTTTTGAAGGTGATCCAACTTCTAGAGGTGGAAAAGTATCGGATATTGTTCTAGAGTCAGAAGGAGATTTTGAACAAGTTCATAGGCCATAAAGAATTAGAAAAATATCAAGAAGTTTCACAAAGTTTGGCATGTTGCAATATACCGAAGTAGACTATGAGGGAGAAGTCATTCAATGTGTCATGTTAGTAGATTATAAACCAACTGGTATTGAAGAAGCTATTAAGAAGAAAGTGTGGTTGAAGGTCATGAAAGAATAGCTTGATGCTATAGAAAGAAACAAGACTTATGAGTTGACTAAGTTCCCAAAGGAGAAAAAATCCATCAGTGTCAGATGAGTTTTCAAGGCGAAATGTGCATTTTTAAATGGAGTTTTAGAAGTTGCACAATGTAGCACCCATGTGCAACTTGTAGATGTTTTGATGAAGGATGTCAATACTGAACACTTTATGCAGTTGAGGGACGGAATTAGTGTTGTAGATTTTGGTTAGTTAAATATGAATTAAGGGATGGTGTTGGAAGTAATTCATATTCAGAAGTTGTTGTTAGAACTAGAAGATTTTGAAGCTATTACTCAGAACCAGTGTTGCTCATAAGCAGTAGAGCTTATGAGGTTATTAGCTAAAAGTTATAAACTCACGAGATTGCGTAGTTAGAAGCGGTAGTGCGACTATTCCATAAGTGTGCTTATCTTCTAGAGTTGAGTTTGTTTTGTTAGCTTAGCTATTAAGTTTACTTTTGTTAGGGCCTACGTGGGAGTTTATTTTGTGTATATAAACAACTTTGTAACTAGGATTTTAGCAAGAAATTTAATAATGCAATACATGCATGAGGGTATTATTCATCTACAAGTTTTGTAGTACAATCCTTTCTTTCTTTCACTATCTTCTTCCATTATTTATCTTCATCTCCAACCTTTGTGCACTAATAGAACATTTAGTTGCTACAACTCCAATATCCTAAAACTTAAAGATGATTTTGTTGGGCTTGGGCTCCCTTCCTATATGGAGAAAGACTCAAATATGAATAGCTAATTTATCACACTTATTTAAGTGGAGAGTGTCAATTTAGGGTTAAGAGAAAGAAAGAGAAAATATGGATTCGACATTGAGAAAACATAAGAGAAACTCATTCATTTTTATCTATTTAACATCCCTATTTTTATTAGTCATTTTATTATTTATTTATTTAATTATTAAATGGTGTGATAATTATTTAATTATCTAATTTGGTGATATATGTGTTATTTGAATAATTGAGTTTATGAGTAGAAGTAGAACTAATTAGTATTGAGCTTGGTAAATAAAGTAGAGTGGATAAAAGAGTTAGGCCCATTAGTGAAATAAGTATTAAGAAGAGAGATTAGAGTTTATGTTGTCATAAAACAAAATAAGAGAAAGAAGAGAAGATAAGAGAAGAGGAGAAAGATAAAAAGTGGAAGGAATTCTAAGAAGAGAATGTTCAAGAGGTAAGAGGGAGAACCCTCATTATTATTGATTTGTATGTAATTGGGTAATGATTAGTAACATGATTTAGGAATGGGTATTTCAATTTCTAGGTTTTAGTTCATTCAAATTGATTTAGGGATTTGGAAATTAGGTGTTGGAGATCTAGTTTTAATAATACAAATAGGTTCCCTATGATAAATACATGTTAGATTATGTTTACTTGTTGTTAAATATGCATTAGAACATGTATTGGTGATGAAATTCGTGCACATCAGAATGATGTCTCGTAGCAGATTTTCTGCATAATCGTGAGGTCGTTGAGCGGGACTGGTGGCGCGTAGCGTGGTGGACTGAACTCAGAAAAATATTTTAATTGTTTTATGCATGAATGACTTAGGGTATTACATGCTTATGATTTATCATTAGTTTGCATGAATTTTAATAATTATTTCGATATGTTTTGGATTGGTTTTGGATGCCTTTTGATGAATATATGATACTTAGTTTTAGTATATGTATGTTGTGTTTTGATGAATTGTTGGGAATAAATTTAATTGGATTACATGCTATATGTTATTTGTGATATGTGATGATGATGAATGTTATATACTGCATTGTTGGTGATGATACCATGATATATGTTTGTTGTGCAATGGTGGATAATTCAAAGTGTTGAATTATTGTGATATGCTTGAATAATTAAGGTTGGTGATAATCTTAATTGCATATGTTGTTGGTTAAATACACATGCATTCATGAGGAGATTGTACTCTGGTTGGTTGTTTTGATCTTTGTGTGGAAACATAAGCGGTGAACTATATGTTCATATTAGTGGACTTTGGTCTTGTTCGGATCGGAAACGTGACTCTAATTCTAGATAAGGAATTGGGAGCGAGGTGAGGTTGATGTTCACGTTGGTACCACATGCATGAATCACATTAAATTGCATTAAAGTCTCATGTGTCTGTTGTACCCCAAAATTTAACCTCTTCATTTCGGTATTTATGGCTTATAATTGTATTATCACAAACATACATGGATACACATGCATAACATTACTCATATGGTTACCAGGTTCTAATTACCTCAATTTGTGAAAGAAACTGTGCGTTTCGGCTATCTGAGATCATTTCGAGACCGATATTGATATTTTTCAATTCGTATGCCTGATGCAAGATTTTCTGGTTAGAAAGCTATTTTGGTTTGGTTCCATAAACATTGAGATCATTTCAATATATTCTCTAGTTTATCTGTTCAGATCGGAGGTCGTTTCGTCAAGAAAAAGACTTTAATTGCTTATTTCTCAATAAAGTAAACTTTGGGGGTTTTTGTGCATTTCGGGCACTCCAGAAGACATATCTCTCAGCTCATCGGGTATTTTCTGATGGTTTTTGATAGGCAGGTCCCTCTCATTATTATTTACAACTTTCGTTCATGATTCGGAAGCAAATTGTGTGAATAAAGGCCTCAAAGAAATTGATCTTTCAAGTAGGATAAACTGAATTTTAGTGTTGTAGCTTGTTCTTTGCGCACTAAAAAATTCATATCTCTTGGCTGGAACATCGAAAAGGAGCGGGGCCAATTTCTAAAATTCCATTTCGAAGTCCTCTACAACTCTCATGAACAAGTCCAGATCCAATTCCTTACCATTTAAGAGTAGTTTTTTATTCTTTGGACTTGATTTTGAGACGAACCGGACAATTTTCATCTGATACTCGAAGTTCGAAAAATCATATCTCGCTCGATTTTTATCGAAATGAGGTGGAAACAGTGCCAAAAGTTCACAAATTCCATTGGCTTCATTTGTCGTGGCAACATCGAGTTTGGATTTTGATCCAAAGACCCTCGTTCGAGGCAATTTCTCCAAAGAGCGTAATAAAAATTCTGCACGTGTCAGATGCCCGAAAAGTGTGCTAAAACTTCAAAAATTCGTATCGCCTAGACCGTTCGTCCGATTGAGTCGAAATTTTGATTTTCACAAGCAAAATCGCATTCTGGGCATTTTTTGTTTACATTCCGACTTCAAATTCCACACGGATCGGGCTGTTTTGGAATAGATTTGAAAATTATTCGGATAATCGCGACTTGAGCTTAATTATGGAACCAAGCCACTCTTAGGCCAAATTTTTCACACTGTAAATAAATTTTTCCCTTCACAATTTGAGTACACACAATCATTTGCCTAATTTTCTCTCTCAAAACTCTCTCAAACTCACAAAGCAAACTCAAGAACAAAAATTAAATTTCACTCTTCCCTCCAAGCCTCAAGACCAGTCAGCCACCACCACTCCCTCCAGCCACCACTCTTAGCACCTCCGACCACCATCCGGACCGCCGCCTCACCGGCCGGTCCCCTCCCTTCCCAGCCAAGCTCCCCGTGCGGCCTTTTCCCCTAGCTCTAACCGAGTTCTGATCGGAACCCTCACGCCGGTCATTCCCTTGCGCTGGCCAGCCTTGTCCGACGGTCTCTGGCCTCTCTCCTCATCTCCATGCCGCAGACAACCTAGCCAGCACCCCTTGTCTTCTCCTTTATTGCTCGGTTTTCCCTATAGGAGGGTTTCTTCTCCAATTTTCTTCAATTGCTTAAGGATTCAAGTTTTTCTCTCCGATTTCTACTTCAATTCCGATTATCATCAACAATTGGAGCTAGGATTTGGTATTTTCTTCAAAAATTCAACATCAAACTTCAAGATCAAGTAAGTGATTATCTTAAATAAGTACTTATTTTAATCAATTTTCTGATTTCGACTTTTCTTGAAATTGATTATTGAATTTGATTGCAATTTCCGTGTGGATTCCGATTCTTGAATTTTTGTTTCCGAATTCCTTGATTTGATTCTGATTTTGCAATGTTAAAGTGTGTCTATGTGAAGGAAAATTGTACATAACACACACATACACTTGTGTAGTTCATTTTCTTTGCATTTTAGCCACTTTAATTGAACATTTGCATCACATATCACATGCTCATGCATTAGATAGCATATAGGTTGATTAAATTGAATTGAATCATGTGAATTAAGGCTTAGTTCATAATTGAAATTATGTTGAAATGTAGTTTTAGACACATTTAAGGTGTAGGTAGCATTTGCATTATACATAATGCATATAATCGTACATCTAGGATATAATTTGCACCCTCATGCATTGACATACTTGCATATGGAATAATTGGATCAAGTTTATGTGTCGGTGTATGATTTTAATGACGTTAAAGTGTGTCAGAACCCCACTTTCACTCACTTTTTCATGTATTGCACACACTTGCATGCTTGTATGAAATCACTACACCATAACACATCACACTCTTGAATTTATTCGACATTTATCCACACTTTGCATCTTTCTTGGATGAAGTTTGCATCGAACATGTATTGAACATATTGCATATCATTCATTCTCATTCCATACATCAAGATACCATATGAAAATGAAGAATAAACATGCATTTTCATGCATTTTTGCATCCATTCTTCTTCAAACAACTTTGCATTTTGCACAATTTGCATTTTACTTTGTTTTGGCTTGTTGATTACATGTAGGTGAATTAAATTCCGATTCATTTCACATTTTAAAAATCAAAACAAAAGCGAATCGAAATTTAATTCAATACATGAATTTTGTTGTTCCATAAGCGTTTTCCAACATTTTTGTGCATCGAAACTCATTTTTCTGCAAAAGTTCGAAGTAACGGTACATATCCTCTACGTTTTGGCACGTTTCGGAACCATTTTTAGAGATTCCATAACCAAATTTTGAGTGCAACATGCCTAAACAGAATACTTGCCCCGTCACTTTAAGGTCCAAAAAACGTCGCTTTCACTCGAAATTAATTAAAACCACTCACGTTTTTTAATTCGTTGACGTTTTTGCAAGCAATCATGCAATTTTCAATCGATTACGAGAAGTTGACTTTTTCGCCCCGATTTTCGGAAAACCGCCTTCCCAAGCTGATTTTTGTGATTTTATTTAACTTCTTACATGCTTATACTAATTTATAATCATATTTGCAATCGGTTTTGCATTCAGTGCTTTATTTCTAGCACTTGCTTTGTTAATTCTGATACTTTATTTCATGTGCAAGGTGTTTCAGATACTTTTGCTTGAGATTTGGATTTGTAGCATCCTTATCTTGTACTTGCACACATGCATGTGCATTCTATTGTCTACTTGCTTAAGTTTTCACCTTTCTTGCAGATTTTGTGATTCGAATGTGCATGAACACACATTCTTTTGCTTGTTTGCGTACGAACGCGCATCATATTATTGCTTGTTTGGACTTACACCTTTCTTGCAGGTTATTCATTTGTTTGAATGCGCACGAACGCGCATTCTATTGCTTGTGCACATACGTGTACATTCTATTGTCTGGTTCTTGTGGATTGACACCACTTTTGCAGGTTATCCGTTTGTTTGAATGTGTACGAACGCGCATTCCATTACTTGTGCACATATGTGTACATTCTATTGTCTGGTTGTTGCGGGTTTTCTCTTGCAAGTTGTGTTGATTAGAATATGCACGAATGCACATTCTTTTACTTGTTTGCGTACGAACGCGCAAACCTTTGTCTGCTTGTTTGGTTTTCACTTCTCTTGCAGGTTCATTTGATTCGAATATGTACGAACGCACATTCTAACACTCGTTTGCGTACGAACGCGCATCCTATTGTTTAATTGTGATTTCTTGCAGGTTATCTTGTTTCGAATGTGTACGAATGCATATTCTGATATCTCTTTGCGTATGAATGCGCATCATATTATCTATTTTGTCTAGATTATAACCTTTTGTAGGTTTACTTGATTCATATGTGTACGAACGCATATTCCACTCACGCTTTGATACCTCAGTGCATATCTCACCGGTTTCTTTATTGCTTGGCAGCACTACTTGAAGTTTTCCGGAGTATTTCTTAGCTTGCAGTTGCTTGCACATTCTTATCCGTGTGGTATTTGCTATACCTTGTTTACCGCATTCTTTACCGCTTTTCTAGAGAGCATGAGAAGTAGGGTTTTACCGCTTTCTTTTGCCATGAGAAGTAGGACTAGAGATGCATGATGGGGATTCCGTAGTTGGAGCATGTTCAGGAACCCCTCTGGTTTATTTAAAGACCCGTATAGGGCGATTCTGTGTGCTACTTGTGTTTGGTTTGTTTTAAATCCTCTTATGTGCATAGGGAGGTAATTCTCAATAAGTGTTTATGTTTGTGCTTGCATAGCTCATGAGTGGTTAGGCAACCTAGAGTGGCACCACCAACCAAAGTCCTGCTTTGTTAATGATTATACATATATATATGATGAAATGATGGGCACGCGGAAAGGGTTCACAATCAATCCTCACACAGTTCTAGTCCGTGTTAGCTCAGCACACGTGAATTGTGTTACTTCCTTTATCGAGTCAATAATAAAAAGTGGCAAGAGTTCCCTATTCTGACTCTCCGCACTTTCCTGGGGTTCTCATTTACTGCTGATACTTGCACTCATTGCTCTTCACACTTGACAATTCATGTCATGATGTGATACCTTTCACAGGAATCGAATGTGTCGGGTCCTGGTTGCTTCCATTACATCGGTGTTGTTGTAGGCTATGGGACTTCCTCCTTATCCTGTGCATGTGTGACATTTGTTTGTGCATTGCATTGCTTGTGTGCTTCTGCCAAAGCACTTGTTTGCTTCATCCCTTTGCATCCCTTAGTTCTACAACCAAGACAAATATTAGGATAACTTTCCCTTTGGACTGCTCCGTTAGGATAGGTCTCAAGCCTAGCCATTAGGACATACATCCTTTGCATGTCAACATAGGTAGATATTCCCTCACATCCTCAACCTTAGGTCCAATATTGCATGATAACATTAGGTAGAACTAGTTAGCCTCCATTTGTAAGAATGAAATGCGCCTATGAGGGGGTGAATTAGGACTATAAAATTTTTATCGATTTTTATGAATACTTGATATAATATTTTCTTGTTTGGTGTAGAAAGTATATGAGTGATTCTTTCTTTACTGGTTAAGATATTGATGAAAGCGGTAAATGCGGAAAAGTAAAGAACACAAGGATGTATCCTGGTTCCCCTCACAGATCGAGAGTACTCTAGTCCCCTTTCAACACGAAAGAGATTTCACTATAGTTAGAATTATTGTATAACATATTCATACCAATGGTGATGCTTACTATCTAACCTATAGGGAGATCAAAGGCTCTTAAAACCTTTAAGATCTAAAACACTATGTGCAAGAAGAACAACCCTCTTTAATGCACAACTTGCTTCCAACAATCTTCGACAGCAAGAATACAACAAGATATATTTAAATTTGATAAGAATTTTAAAGATGAAGAATACTATATTAATCACTTGATTGACCTTCCCTTTCAATTATGCAAATATAAAGACAATAGTGCTCAAGTGTTGATGAGTAATGGATTAGAGGATGTGTATCGATTATAGAAGGATAAAAAAAGCCACTAGAAAAGATCACATTTTGTTGTACGTATATTTCAGAAACAAGTATTTTTAATTATCGTCTCCACAGGGATTGATGTGATATTGTCATCGTTCAATAGTTAAAGCGTATTTTAAGATTTGGTAACACAAGGGTTTTGTTTCCTAACTACAAGTATCATAAATTTCAATCAAACAAATTTAGTATCCTTTTCAAAAGAGAGATGTTTGGATTAAAGAGAGTTTTGAGTGGTTTTCAATTGATAAAAGCATGTCAAGATTAGTTTCATTAACCTAGTTTCATATAAATTCAACTAATCAAGCGGATGAACTAGTTGATGATCAATATAATTACGTACCCTCTCAATATTATTGATTTCTAACCAATATTGTGAGTTTTATCATGTTAATCTTTAGATGATTTCTCACTCTAACTATTGACATGATAATCTTTAAGTTCAATACAAGTAAACACTAGCTCACAAATCTATCTCTAGTATTTGTTCATTAGTGGAAGAATATCTTAGGTCAAATTTAAAGCATATTTTTCAATCATGATTCAAAACATAAAAAGATAGTAAAACAAAATATTCATATATATATATATATATATATATATATATATATATATATATATATATATATATATATATATCATCAATCATGTTCATACACATTAAGATCAAAAGAAATACATAAAAGCTAGATTAACTACCTTTAATCTTGACACAAAGAGGAAGGTTAGCTATCCATTTCCATGGTAGCTTGATGATCAAGAAATCTCCAAAGTTTTATGAACATCAACCTTGAATGATCAAAGATTGAGGTGATAAAGCTTTGATCTTTGTAACATTGGAGGAAAATGGGTTTCTTAGGTTTTTTTTTTCAAACTTGCCTTGGAGGATTGTTAGAATCAAGAGTATAGTACAAAATATCTTAAAAGTAGCTTAAAAGCATGGGCTGTCTGCCCAGATTCGCCGGGCGACCATAAAGCTTCGTTGGGCGAACACCACAATAAGTGAACACGTGCCAAGTTAGGTAAGCTAGGCAGGTTGGAAACAGGTCCATCGCTGGGTGAAAATGCTTCTCGCTGGGCGAAGCTTGGCAGAACCAAAACCAAAAATACGCAACAATTTCGCCGGGTGACGCTTCATCCTCGTCGGGCGAAGCTTGGCAGAAAGTGAAATTTGGCTTGCTTTCTTGACAACTCCCAATCCAACCAAATGCTGCAAGTTCTTATCAAAATAAACTGAAAAAGTAACAAACAAATTAAAACATTCAAAATAGTTATATTTACACTAAATGACTTAAAAATAGGAATTAACTTAGATAAATTAAACGAAAGAAGTTAAAAGTGTCAATAATTAATACGATATTTATTCAAAAGTTGACACTTAACAACTCTCCCCAAATTAACTCTTTGTTTGTCCTCAAATCAAAAGGTAGAAATCAAAACAACAAGAAAAAGTTCATTGAAGCACAAATCAAAAATTAACTTGGATGGTTCAAACTCAATCGAGGCGCAACACAATATTACTTTCACCGCTCCTAGAATCAAAACAAGATAGTTCTAAACATAAACATCAAGTAATGCAATTTATTTAACAACATGTTCATATTTGAATCACCTAAAGATTTCTTCAATATTCCTTGAAGAACAAAATGCAATATTTACATAGGACTAAACACTCTCACTAGTAATCATGCACATCCAGAATAATTCATGCATTCATCAAAATAAGTTACATGTATAAAATGGAAACAAAGATCACTAAGGATTTCAAAGGTTGTAACTTGGATTGGGTTAAAAACAAAGGATATATATATATATATATATATATATATATATACAAATCCATTGAAGGGTTCACTAAGATTCACTCACTCACGGTTAATTGAGGCCCTTTTGGAATTGATGGTTTTTCTCGTAGTACACAAAAAATTGCCTTGATCACAACTACTAACACTCTCAAATTTTGTACAAAGTGGAAGCTTCTCACATATATGGTTTATGTCCTAATGATTCAAACATGAACAAATATTTACACAAAATGCATAACTTAGGTAATTTGCATAAAGTACTATTTTCACTATAGTGTTAACATTCTACAAAGCGGTAAAATAATATCTTGTTTGCGCAAGGAAATTGAGAAATTTATCATCACCACCCAAATTAAACACTATGCCCCAAAACTCATTCTTGCTCCTTGAGCACATAAGTCCACTATTTTTCCAAGACAAACAATTCACATTTTTATGTACAAAGAATAATTAAAATATAATGGTACTAATTTAAATTACTAATAATAATAATAAAAATAAACTTAATTAAACATAATTAACAATATTGTTTTGGTGTAAAATACCACAAAAAGGAAACCAATCCTAAAATACATCCAAAATAAGTTCAAAACATAACAAACTAAATTGACAATAAAGCTGAAAAAATTAAAAATTCTTCACTTTGAAGCTTAGTGCTCCATATCATCATCACCAACATCATTATCAACATTCGTATCAACATCCGTAGGTGCTGCCCCCTCCGAAAAGAAAGGCCGTCTGCCCACAGGCCAAACACAATATGCATCATATTCCGCACGGGTCGGAAAAGTGAAATTCTTCTGAGGAGCAACTTGATTCTGATAAACTCGAGCCATGGTGTCATGAAGGAAGCCACCGGACCTCTGATGCGCTTCTAACATGTCCCAGGTGTAGTTGCAAGTTTCACGCATCCGAGGATCCGAATTTCCATAATCGAGACCCTCAGGTGCCTAAGGTTCAGGTTCAGGTTGAGTACCTGAGGACTCACCCGTACGGACACCCTTCTTTTTAAGAGCTAGCTTACCCAAACAATAGCGGTTTACATAGTCATCATCAATAACTCCCTTAACTTTCTCACTAATTTCATTCGGCATCGATATAACGTTATCAAGACACATTTTAGTGATTAAGCAAGGAAAGAAGATAAGGTGTCTAGCATTTACCTCCTTATTTTTCAATCCTTCAACAAAATTCCTCATCTCCCTTGAAATCACGGAAGCAACATTTATGGACTTTTGCTCCATGATACACTTAACCAACACCACGACATCAATTGGAATTGTGGATCGATGCATCTTTGGTTTTATGTTGTTCAGAATTAGGAGATGAACAATTTGTGCCTCCGGAGTTATGTCTTCTCGGAGGTACCTTAAGGGATGGCCGATTGCATTTCTCTCCACACTCCGCCCCGACAATAAGATTTCTCTAGCAATAACATCATGATCTCTTTCACATTTAAGCGCATCGTTATAGTCATCTACATTGCCCTGCGTATAGCGGTATGGAGAACCCAAAAAATCATTAATAGCATTAATAGAAAAAAATAATAAAGCTTTTCCACGTATGATGGTCCGGTAACAGAATTGCTCTCCCTCAGCTAGAAGAGCGTTTGCATAAAATTCTCGGACCAGATCATAGCTCACATGGTCAATTGGATCAATCAGGATGTCCCACTTTTTGTTGAGAAAGATCCGCATTGGCCTGCTATATATGCCGTTGGTGCTTATGTTGAATTTTTTTCTGGCACAAAAGACCTCCCAATCAACAGGTTGTACCTATCCTCAGCGTCGACACTCACAAACCTCGTGTCGTCAAAGTCCTGTGGTGGGTTAGAACTAACACCTACGGTTTCCACAGATTGTCGAAGACGTCCACGTTTGTTGTTTCCCATCTGCAAAAAAGGCCGACAAAACAATGCAGCAGACAAACCAAAAAATTAGAAAATTGTTAACATTCAAAGAACAAAAAAAAATGCATGGCAGGCCTGGGCAGTTTCGCCGGGCGAAGCTGCAATTTCTGCAGATTCTGCAGATTTTTTTTCTGAGCAGTTTCTTTAGTTGGTGATTCCATAGTATACTCAGCCACGATTAAGCAAACATGATGATGATGACGGTTTAGCATATCCTAACCACCTAATTTACTTAACTACAAAACCTAAATCTATCAACAAAAACAACTTAATCAAACAAGTAAAGGGTAGAAACTTACTTTTGAAAGCTTGAGAATGGGTGAAACTTCACAAAATTGTTGAAAGATTTTGAAATTGGAAGAGAAAGATGGTTATTGGCTGCTAGGGTTTTGGGAGAAGAGGAATGGTAGATTGAAAATTGGGAGAAAACTGGGTTTGGGTCGTGGGCCACCCAAGTTTAAAAAAACAAACAACCCAAAACGCGTAGCAGAGAAGTTTTGCTCGCGCACTTTCGTCGGGCGAAGCATGCCTGTCGCCGGGTGACGCTAGGCAGAACCAACCCCCAAATTTTTTTTTCAAAATTTTTTTTTCTCACACATTTTCAAACTTTCTTAAAAAAAGAAAAATTACTGAAAGCATGAAATACTTACAATGTTGGGGTGCCTCCCAACAAGCGCTTTGTTTAACGTCGTTTCAAGCTCGACGGTTCAGGATGATCATGGATCATCAAGGTATTGCGCTTTGTGTAACTCGAACATCCATCTAAGAAACAATAAAATTGTCGCCCCTGGTCTCTCCAACATTTGATCCATAAAGGGAAGAGGAAAGTGATCTTTCTTAGTGGCTTTCTAATCCATTATTTTTCGCGTCGGCAGCAATTCATTCTTTTCATTTGAAATAACCGTCAAACCACCCTTTTTGGGGACCACATGAATCGGATTAACCTATGTGCTATCCGAGATAGGATGAATCATGCCAACTTCTATCACCTTAACAACTTCTTTTCTCACAACTTCTTTCAGCATGATATTATGCATACAACAAGCGGGGCTTATGCATTTTGGTTCTTTATCTTGGGAATCATTCTTTAAAATCTCAGTCTCTTCCTTCCATAGTTGCACTTATTTTGAAATATCTAACTCCACCAAACATTCTTCAAGTTCCCTCCTATCACCGTCATCAAGCATATTAAAGGCTTCGGTCAAGGTTCTTTCAAGCAGATTTGTAAGATGAACTTGGCTAGTGACATCTTATTTTTCTTCTTCAATAACATCTATTTTGAAACAATCCTTTTTATCATTTGAAAGCTTCATTGCTTCAAAAAGATTGAAACAAATCTCTTCATCTTGCACACTCACTTTCATCAAATCATCATCGATATCAATCATCATTCTCACGGTCTTCATGAACGGTCGGCCTAGAATCAAAGGAGCATCCAAATCTTCTTCCATTTCTATCACAACGAAATCAACGGGAAAAAAGAATTTATCCACTTTGACCAACAAATCTAAGGCTACACCATGTGGGCGAGTAATAGACTTGTCCGCCAATTGTAAAGTCATCTTTGTAGATTTTAATTCAATATCCCCCAATCTCTTCACAATAGATAATGGAATCAAGTTGATGCTAGATCCCAAATCTATCAATCATTTGCCAACATAAACATCTCCAATGGTAACGGGCAAAGTGACACGCCCCAGATCGCTTTCTTTCTTCGGCATAGTACGTTGAATTATCGCACTACAACTAGCATCGACCATTATAGTCTCTTGATCCGTATACCTCTTCTTCTTTTTCAAAATGTCTCGGTGAATGGAATGTTAAATTGTAATTGCTTGAAAATGTTCATAAACCGAGCATAATTCCGAGCACCATCCTTCTTAGATGGAGCACGAGGATATGGTAAATTTTGTACCGGTAGAGTGACAACCTTCTCCTTTCCCCTCCTCAACTTCTTCTTCTTTTCATCAACATTTTCTTTTTGAACTACACCATTATCAACATTTTCATTTTCAACTACAACATTATTTTCAACTTCAACATCTCCCACTACAACATTCTCATCAGTTTTTTTCAACTAAAACTTCCTCCACAACTATTTCTTCATCAATGTCTTCATCATTCACCACTTGGTCTTTTCCCTTCACTTCTTTCTTTTTCTCAACAAAAACTCTACCACTCCTAGTCGTAATTGCTTTATAATGCTCCCTTGTATTTGCTTGAGTAGTTGGAGAAAACGAGGTCGAGACACTTTGATCGGAAATTTGTTTTGCTAATTGCCCCATTTGAGTTTCTAAATTCTTTATCGATGCTTCCGTGATCTTTTGGTTGGCCATTGAAGCTTTCATGAATTGAGAAAGTGTATCTTGAATGTTTGAACTTCTAGCTTGATTTTGAGGTTGAGCTTGAGTTTGAGTTCCACTTTGTAAGGATTTTGTCTTGCTTGATTTTTGTTGTCTTGTATCCATCCACCTTGATAACCTTGGTTACCTCTTTGTTGGTGACATGGCTTCTAGAGGAGAATTTGCAAGAATGACTTGAAATTTTGGTGAAAAATGACCTAAAATCATGGTTATGGACCATTATGTTTCAATTTCAAAACCCTAGCTACACAAAATGTTTTTACAAGTTCTTGGATATTTTGGAAATATTGGAATAAGATCTACAACTTTCATGCTTTCAGTTTTTCTTGAATCAAAGTGGATCTAGGTCAAAAATGGCCATGAAAATGGTGAAAAATCATGTTTTTAACACTTGAAAATTTTTCTAAGTGTTAGAAAAAATTTTAATCTTGACTTTTTGTTGACTTTTTCACACATTTTGATTTTTTATGTTCATGATGGATAATTTGAAATGATTTGATGATTGAAAAAAATTGGACTTCAAAAAGTTAACCAAAAGTCAAAGTTTGACTTTTCTGGACAGTTGAATTTTCATCAGATGATTCAGAATTTCTCTGATGATCAATCATGATATTTGGAATGTTTTGAACCAAGAAATTAGGTCAAGATGTTGAATTGATGATTTTAAGATCAATCTCCAAACAATTAGGTCATTCATTGAGCAAAAAGTCAATGATACACTATCCTCGATCAAAATCCTAATTGGTCGATTCAAGATAGATCTTGAGGAAAAGATGGGAATTTGAAGATCAAATGTTGATGATTGATGAAGATATATTAATTGAGATGAGTGGAGACTCAAACCCTAATTGATCATATCTTGAACAGATGAAAAATTTGATAAAAACCCTAATTTGGCTCAAGGAGCACACACACGATCTATCATGTGCTGGAATTGTTAGTGATGCAATGATGCATTTGTGGTGATATGAAATGGTATCTTAGGTCAAAAATTGGGGTATGACAGTGTTCAAGCAGATATAAGTGTCTTTACATTACCTTCGACATCTCATATCAGATACCAGAATTTCTTGTGTCGACTTGAAAGCCCTTATGTGTCGACACATCCATACAGAGGTTAAAGACTTTTAAAATAATCCACATATGTCAACTCATAGCACGCATGCATCAACATATAAACTTTTTTTCACATAAAACCTGATTTTTAATGCATAAAACCTTTTCCAAACCATTTCTAATATGTTTTATGCTCCCTAATGCTAAGATGCACATCAAGACTCAAATGATAATGTTCAATATACAAAAATGCTTAAATGTCCTATTTTTGACACCATACAAAACACCTCTAATATGAAGGTGACTCACAAATTGATAGTAGTACCTCATGCGACATAATGTATTGTGAGTTGTTTGAGAAAATGTTCCTCAAGAGAAGAAATTTATGTCCGTATGAAGGGTTATACTTATGTTGAATTGATGATATTAATAGGATTAGGAAGGGAGGTCCGAACTTTGAGTTTATAATTCTTTGTGGTCCCTTAAAAGGGTGTTTATAATTGCATTATTTGAAGACCTTTTGCAGCTTCCCTGGAAATCGTGGCTTCATCGATCCACCTGAAACTCAAATTTCACAGTCTTCATGGTGAACTGATCACATTAAATGATAATCTCGAGGGATACAAAAGGATATACCAAGCACATAATCCGAACCATGGGGAGAGAAAGGTTGTGGAAATAAACTTAGCCTCCTTAACTGACCAACTCAAGAACATGAAAACCAACAAGATTTAAAACAGGGAGAATAAGCGTTGACCAACTCATGTGGTTATGTTTTCAAATTTATATTTGATGTTATTTCTTGTATAAATAATTACCTCACAAATGTATGATGGAATCCCAATTATTAGTGAAGAAATTTTAAATTCTAAAATATCTCTTTTCTTTGTAATTATGTAAGGTAAAGACGAGTTTGAGGTACAATCGAAGAGATCAAAGCCCTAACACAAAGACTCTGAGTTGTTGTTATACATCGACCTCAAACCAGGTTTTCATTTGGAGGGACAGGGTACCAACCATTAGTCGGGAACGACCCTATAGACATCCAATAAACTTCGAGGGAAAACCTCGTAAGTTTACAATAAAACTAAAGAAAGTTACTCAGGATCAAATATATATGCCTTAAATTGGTTTTAAAAAAAACAAATTCCACATCGATTTCATTTTATTCATGCTTTTCAATGCAGTGTGTTACATAAAAAATGAAGTTAATACCTAAGAGAGAAGATCTTCCCGTATTTGAGCATCTGATCTGGTTGCACTTGCTCCTTGGAAAAACGCAAAGGAGAGTGAAAATGCTTTACCTACTGTAAGGTGTTTTAAGAGGACTTTGAAACAACAATAATACTAATAATGAATAATTAATTTAAACTTTGATCAAATGAGGAATTATCAAGGCGTAGGTTTTCACGGTCTCCCTGAGTGGCATAAAGAGATGCCCTCGTAGTAGATAACGTAGCCCACACAAAATACAAAGCTTTATTCCTCCTCCCTACACCCTTCACTAAAAGGGTAACTTGATCGACTAACAAGCCAGGGAGATTGGGGCACTCAAGGCATCACTTACCTCGATAAGAAAAATGAAAGCTTTTTGTATTTCTTGCAGGTATGTATCCCGCTGGAGCGTTAGGCTAGAATAATTTCCTCTAATTGTCATTTCCATTTACGTCGTTGTTCAAAAAGGAAAATGTCCCAATGATCCGCCCCTCCAATGGTTATAACAGTAGAATCACGTCGAGTTTAGTACGCCAAATTTGATAGTTCCTCCTCAAGAGCCTTGTAGGACAGACTATCCAGATAAGAGTAATCTTCCTCTAAGGTAGACGTCCAATGTTATTTTGTAGTACATGGATCCGACCTCACAAATTGCATAAAAGTTGGAGGACCCTTAGTGCACAATGATCTCCAAGGATCACTTAGAAAACCTCTGGTAGGCCCTGATGATGAAGGAGCATCAAGTAACTTCTAAGTATTCGAAGGCCCCACAACAGTCGAGACTGGTTGGATTCCCCATCTTAGTTGGCAGATTGCTTCCTCATTCTTCATTATGTCTGCAAATAATAATGACCAAAGTAAGCTCATTATAGATAATAAAATTGATGAAAAAGAGGAAAAATACATTTGAAACACATCAAAACAACATTTCTCTCCTCCTTGGTGTAAGCATCCATCAATAAGTCATTTCAAATATTTCTACGAACACTTAACCTGTGGAATGACGCCCCTAACATGACCCTAATATTTAACAAAACCAATTAGTCGTCTCTTTAGATAAAAAATACTTTCGAGACAAATCGTCTTCTTTGTAGACATACAATTCATTCCTCATCAGGAAACTACCTTTGTTACAACTGGTCTCTACAGTACATATATTGAATGAGCCTACTTATAGAGAGGGATAGCAAAAAAAAACTATTTTCAAAATGATTTAGGCCCTCCAAAAATGTTTCGAAGCTACGAATAACTTGCACCAGATTAATCAAATTATTGCCCTACGCCTAGGCCACAAAACTACTTCTAAGAGAAGAAAAGGGACAATGAGGGTTTCCCCTTTGGATTTTTTCACCGGTGTTAGAAAACATTAATATATGCCTAAGTCGTAGGGTGCAGTTGTTAAAGGGCAACTGAAAACCTAGGATCGATAAAGTACATTCATAGAAATGAATGACACATTTTCCATACTCGATACAAATTCTTTTTTCTTTATCAAGGGATAATATGCCCAATCCAAAGATGGACCTACATCTAGAAAGGCTTTAAGACCACTATATCGAACAAATACAAAAATAATTAATGAAGAGATAAGGTTAACCCATGAGACGGATGTGCCTTCTTTTGATTTTTCGACTCTTGATGGACATTGCTTTCTTCAAGTACATAAATAAAAAGTGTTGTAGAAAATGCAAGTGACAATGAAGCACAAATAACGCCTCAAGAAATTGTGAAATTGATTCTTCAAGAATTGAATGTTGACTTACTAAAAGGAATAAACCATGTCAAAGTGCTAGACCGCCTCAACGAGGTACTCAAGTGTTTCAGATCCCGAATATCATATTGATGTAACCTACAAAAAGACGTCTAAAGCATGAGATGCATCAAATGCTCGAATTCCCAAGAACACTAATGTAATCCCCTAAATATATGTTTAAGCTAAGTTATGTCTGACACAGACGAGGCAAATACAACAAACCTTTGCACTGCCAAATAGAGGCGAGGGTTTGACTGTTATGGGTTGACCAGAATGGCCATTGGCCGTGACCCAGAGGAACTAATGATTTGTTCAAATTGCTCACCACAAGGGAACTACCTTGCGGGAGAGTCTAGAAGATTCATGGTCAAGATACATCCAACGACTTCCTACATCTCACGCCTAGAGAATAACTGGCTATTATAATCACTCAATCATATAAAGAGCATGCACACTAATTTCGTATACACAATTTTAAATTCAAATTGTATTCACTCTTCTATTTCACATTCTATTTAAATGTTAAAATATTAACCTTATAGGTCAACTTTTCATTCATCATATTTGAAATTCAATTTCATTATTACTCATGACAACTACTGTTTGATTACTCATGACAACTACTGTTTTCCGATCAATTCTATTTGTATAACGAAACAATATGCAATTATCAAATCAATCCATTGTTCTAACAGATATAAAATAAAATTTCAAAGCAGGTTTATTTATTCAGTTGTATTATAGCAACAAATTTTGTGACACCTTAAATAGGTTGATCAAACATTTCCCTTATATTTATATTACACCAACTTTTATCAATCATTTTTTCTTTTCTTCTTTTGTATTGGTCTCATTTCCTTTTATTATTATATACATATATACATACGTGTTAAATCCCAAGTTGTCTACAATCACAATCACACAAAACCCCATCATAGCTTAAACCAAAACTATTTGAACCTTATAGTACCCACCACATTTATCATTCACTTCACTCCACACTATATCTCCCCACCTCCCTCTTGTCATCTCCTCAAAACATGGAACAGGTTGATGTCTCTGTAGAAAACGAAATTCAACTAACCACTTCCATTTCTTCTTCCTCCATTGAAGATAATAACAATAATAACAAAACCAAACCCAAAGGTGATGGAAAACACCCATTATATCGTGGAGTTCGAATGCGTCATTGGGGAAAATGGGTTTCGGAAATTCGTGAGCCCAAGAAAAAATCCAGAATCTGGCTCGGTACTTTCCCAACACCAGAAATGGCGGCCCGAGCCCACGACGTTGCGGCCCAAGCCATCAAAGGTAGTTCGGCTTACCTCAATTTCCCCGAATTAGCTGACCAACTTCCCCGCCCGGCTACTAACTCTCCTAAGGATATTCAAGCCGCCGCCGCAAAAGCAGCTGCTATGGGCTATCTCCATGAAGCCCAAGCCCAGGCCCAGGCTCATGCTGAGGATGACATGTTTTATGACCTCCCTGATCTGTTACTCGATTCAAATAAGAATTCAAGTGAGCTTCATTACTGTGAGCCGTGGCTCGTGGCTGGAGCTGAACATCCAAGCTCGGGCTTCGGGCTGGATCTGCCTTTCCCGTGGGAGCCATACTAATTTTGTTTAAGGTTAAATTATTTATTGATGTTATAATTTTACTGTATATTAAAATTAAATAAAAATGATTTTCAGACTAAAATTTTCTCTCTTTAGAATGGTAGAGATTTTTTGAGGAGAAATCTACTGTCTAAAAATAAACAAAATCATGTGTAGGTTATTGATTTTGAATTTAAAGTAATTAGAAAGCACAATATAAGTTTTTGTCATATCATACAACCTCCATTTCTTTGATAATGTAGATTTAATTCTGTTAATAAAAATCAATGCAAATAAAAATATATGTTTAAAAAATTCAAAAATAAACATGTTTTTTATTATATTAAAATAATTTATTGTAAATTTTTTTTTGAATATGTGTTATTAAGATAATATTTAAAACGTAATAATAATAAAATATTTATTATTTAAATTAATTATTTTTTTGCTAATATTTATTTTTGCTGTATAGATTTTTTTCAAAATACTTAATTATGGTGTTATCAGTAAAAATAAAAGATAAACATTATTAATCATGTAAAATTATTTTACACTATCACTAAATGTAAATTTATTATTTAATTATATCATACAATTATTTAAAATAATAAATATGACTTGAGATAATACATGATATTTAATTGATAATATAAAATTATTTTATTTTATTTTTAAATAAATTATTTTACTAGTTAATAAAGAGTGTGACAATATCTCACTATTTCTGTAAAAAAAATCTATATCGTTGGCCTACCCCCATTTATATTGGTCATCTCCCAACAATATTATAAGATGTGATTTGATTAGAATATTAACATTAAATATGCTTAAAATAAGTCCTTTAATTTATGTTTTAGTTCAACATGTTTACCGAGTATTACACTTTCATCTGCCTTATAAAAACTGTTTTATTTAAATTGTATTTAATTTTTAAGAAAACAATTAAATATATTAATTTTAATATTTAAATTTATAATATTTATTAAAATATTATTATTAATCATTAACTATCAACTATATATCAATTAATAAAAAATATTATCAAATTAAGAACCACGCCATTATATGTTTCATCTACTATATATCTACTAATATTATCGAATTCTCAACAATGTTTTTGCTGTTTCAAATATTTACATATAAAAAACGACAAAGTAATAAAAGGATAATGTCTTTAATATTCACACTTCTAATTCAACTAGGCCTTGACATGTGACACTTTTCTTAAATTTTCTTTCCCATCTTTTCTCAAAATTTGGCGCTCTCTCTTCAGAAGAAAAAAAACTTAATACAGACAAACAGAAAAAATTTAGATACACACAAACATAATATTTGATTTTACAAACATACGATCGTATTTTTTTAATTAATTAAAAATTAAAAATATAATATTCTTCACTTTTTTTATTCACTTTTCTCTCACATTTCTTTCTTTCTCTTCTTTCTATCAATCTATAATATCAGTTTCGTCCAACTACATCAACCTTCATCGTTAATAAATTGACGAAGGAAAATAACATGAAATTCATATTAAAATAACATCGTCTCTCGTAATATTGTGATAATTTCGATGAAGTATGTTATGCTTCCATCTAACTCAATTCTACACTTTAGAAAAAAACACTTTAAACTTGAGATTCATTTCATAGAAAAGATTCAAAACAATGAGTTAATGTTAAGCACATTTCTACAATTGACCAAATAACTAATATCCTAACCCAACCTACTTCTAGAGTCATGTTCTTCAATTATTTATCATGTTGGTATATTAAGTGTGAGAATAACTCTCACATAAGTGGATGTTAAATATTTTATAAGTTATATGGCACATAAATATATTGTATTAAAGTTTTGAGTATAAATATGGTGTCTAACTTATTTTATGTGATTGTTCAAAGTTCAATGTAATAATTCTCGGCGCCTTCATGATCCAACATATCAAACTCAGAGTTTGAGATCACCCACACTTAGGGAGATTTTATTTCAAGTCTATGAATTACATTTTCAAGAACACAGTGGTAGAAAATAGTTACTCTCATGTTTGTTACAAGATTTTAAAAAATTATTCTCGAAAGTAAAGACTCTTTGAAATGAAATGAATTTCATAACTTGCATAATTTTCGTGGTTTTATTCGCATGAGAAGAAGGTGACAATGTTCATTAATGTGAAATTTAACTTTAAAAAAAAAATATATAACTCCATTTTTCTAGGAACATCAAATTATATGTCACACACATTTTTTAACAATCTCAAGATCCTTCTTCATAGTTCCCACGTCCTCATTCGTTCTCCATCATTGAATTCCCCGTTTGCATCGGGCTTTCCTCTTGTCCGAAATTCTATGTATTCTTCCACTCAATCTCTTTTTGAGTGAGTGTCGTTCGTTTTCCCTTTTTGGGCGAATCGTCTTTTTGTGTCTTCAATGCAGTTTTTTCGCTTTGACCTTCTGGCTTTTTTCCATTTTCCCTTTCTTGGCGAAGTTGTTATCTTGCTTGTCTTATGCGTGCACCCTATTACCGAAGACCCCTGTGGTGAATTTTTCTCCTTCTTGTTTGTATCCATTTTAGGGATCCAAGTAAGGCTCCCCTTTTACCATGTGGAATCTTCTTTCTTTGGGTTTTTCTTTCGTGCTAGTTGGGATCAGCATGGCAGAACTCACTCACATTGACCTCGAAAAATAATCCATAAACAATTTGGAATTGGTGCTGACAAGCCCTAATCACCCCCTCTTCACATCCATATCCTGTGACAACAAAACAGGAACATGGAACATAAACAGACAGTAAAATAAGATCTAAGTTATTGCATAAGGGATGATGATCACATAAAGCATATTTCAAAGAAAGCAATAATGCATCACTAGGTAAATTCCTATCATGAAAAAAACATTCACAAGAACTCTCTTCTATCTGACCTATCCAGCATATGTTGTTTGTGACCCAAAAGGCTTAAAGATTTCCGAGTTAGAACCAGGTTTACTCAAAATCTCCATGGACAATCTCGTGGATTCCAATAGCCTCCTCAAAGGAAACCCTTGGATCTTCAAGAACATTTAGCTGTCCATCATGCCTTGGAACCCAAATTATGTTATACACCCCTTTTAATACAATCTGGATTCAAATATTGGGCATTCCCCACAAAATAAAAACCAAACAAATGGGGGGAAAAGGTAAGTTCTAAATCAGGAACAGTGCAAGAGTCAAATTTAGTATATACCCTAACAAGGAAACCATTCTCAAAATGAAAGTTAAGATAGATGTGGAGAAACCAATAAAATCTGTAATGCACATTGAAGAAACTAGACAAACTCATCTGATAGAATATATCAATGAAGTCATCATCGAATGTTTTTTTATCTCGCAAGAGGAGAAAGGTAAACATCGAGAAAACTTGAAAGGGAGAAACCATGGTCTTACGACCAAGAGATCAGGTAAGGAAGTCTATTACGCGAGGGGAAGATATTAGCACCCCACACGCCCGTAGTACTCTACGGTATCCTCTTCTATATTTTATCTAATAGGTGTGTTAATCTATCTATCGCTTAATCACTACATCTATGTCTAATGCTAAGAGGAAATGCATGTGAAAGAAAGAAAATAAACAAACACTGGGAAAAGAATGAAGTATTTACAAAGTTTGCTCAATCGAGCCAATGACAAGATGCCTACGTATTCCCTCGTGCAATGGGAAGTCAGAGCGCCATAGTTCGACTCATATGTTTTGGTGGGTTGCAATGTTTTTTATGGGAAGTTCTATTCCACATCCTCACAATTGAAACTCGTGCTTGGCGTTGCAACTTATAGTAAGTCTTATGCTCGGCCGCTCACACACTTAGCAACTTTTTTGGACTTGAAAGGGAACACCTTCTTTGAAAAGGTTTTCAAATAAAAGAAGTCTGAACACAAAAAGATTTGAAGTGACGTTGATTGCTTTTATCTTGCAAAAAGGAGTCTGAACCATTATTACATATTTTGATTTTCAAAAGAAAAGAAAACAAGTTTTAGTTTTATTACATGCAAGGATGCAAAAGAAAGAAAACACGCAAGGGAAACTAACTAGTTCTACACTAATTTTATCATGAAAAGATGGACCTATGTCAAGGATGAAAAGTCTAAGCTCGAAATCTATCCTAACCGAGCGGTCCTAAGGGAAACTATCCTAATATCCACCTTGGTTGAAGAACCAAGGGATGCAAAGGGATAAGGCAAGCAAGTGATTTGACAGAAGCACACAAAAAATACAATTCACAATACAAATGATACACACATGTGTGGGGAAGAAGAAAGAAGTCTCATAGCCTCAACAGTAGCGAGTCTACCAAAATCAACCAGGAGCCAACTTTCGGAGGAAAATCATAGCCACGAATGGAATTAAATGTGTCAACCAGGAGTTTCATATGGGATAAAGGTATCACAGCTTGATATGAATTACCAAGTGTGAGGAGCATATGAGTGTGAGTATCAGCAATAAATGTGAACCCCATGACAAAGCGTGAAGAGTCAGAATAGGGTACTCTTGACACTTTTTATTGACTCGATAAAAGAAGCATCACGATTCACGTGAGCTGAGCTGACACGGACTGAATTGTATGGGGGTTGATTGCGAACCCTTTCCGTGTGCCCTTCATATCATCATATATCAATATCATCAGTATCAAAAGCGGGACTTTGCTTGGTGGTGCCACAGTGGGTTGCCTAACTACTCATAACCTATGTGAGCATAAAAGTATACACACAATGAAAGTTACCTCCCTTTGCACGGAAGAGGATTTTAAACACACCACACACAGTTAGCACACAGCATTTCCCTAAACGGGTCTTTAAATAAACCAGAGGGGTTCCTGAACATGCTCCAATTACGGAAGCCTCATCATGCATCTCTATTCCTACTTCTCATGGAAAAATAAAGCGGTAAAACCCTACTTCTCATGCTCTCTAGAAAAGCGGTAAAAGAATGCGATAAAAAGGATAAGAAAATACCAAACGGATAGCAATTTGTATAAGCAAAAGCAAGTTAAAAAATACTCTAGAAAACTTCGAGTACTGCCAACAAGCAATAAAGAAAACCAGTGAGTAATATGCAGAGGCACCAAAAGCATAATCAGAATGTGTGTCATACACATTTGAAGCTAATAAACCTGCAAGAGATTACAATCTGGATAATACAGACAATGGAACGCCTATTGTAGGAAAATATCAGAATGTGTGTCGATACACATTTGAAACAATCCAATAAACCTGCAAGAAATCACAATCCTAACAATGAAGACAAAAGAACGCGTGTCATACTTAAATATCAGAATGTGTACCAGTACACATCTGATGCAAATAACCTGCAAAAAAGGTGAAAACCGAACAAGCAGACAAAGAGTGCACACACATGTGTGCAAGATCGGAGTCTGCGTTCATACACATCCAAATCAATCTAATAAACCTTCAAGAGTGGTGAAAATAAAACAAGTAGACAAAGAGTACATACACATGTGTGCAAGATCAAGATATGTGTCATACACATCCAAATCTCAAGTATAATGCTCAAAGTACCTCGCACATGTAACAAAGTGTTAGAAATAACAAGGTGGAGTGCTTGTCGGAAGCACAAAGCTCAAAAGTGATTATTCACATGATGATATACTACTATAAGCATGCAAGAAGTGAAATAAAAACTCAAAAATCGGCTTGGGAAAGCACTTATTTGAAATCAGAGCGAAAAAATCAACTTGTCGGAATCAATTAAAAATTGCATTGTTGCTTGCAAGCGCGTCAACGGATTCAAAAGTATGAGCAATTTTAATTAATTCTGAGTGGAATTGACGTTTTTCGGACCTTAAAGGAACGGGTCAGCGACACCGTTTTAGGCATGTTGTGCTTGAAATTTGGTTCTGAAGCCCTAAAAAACGGTTTTAAAACATGCCAAAACGTTGGGAACAAGTATTGCTACCTTGGACCTTTGAGGAAAAATGAGTTTCAGCGAACAAAAACGCATAAAAACGCTTAAGGAAAGTGAAAATTCATGTGTCGATTTAATTTCCAATTCTCATTTGTTTTGTACTTTCGACAAAAATGAGTTTTGGATATTAAATTCATACATGATGCATACAATTCTACTTTATTGAATATGCACATGATATGCAAAACATCAAAGTTGTTTAAATGAAAATGAATGCAAAAATATGGATGCTTATGTATATTTTATTCATGAATTCATGGTGTTTTTATGAACGAAATGCAAATGAATGACATACAAATGCATGCAATGAGGTAATCAACCTATATCACATCTAAGCATAATTCAAAATGTGAATGAAAGTCAATTTGAATCGAGAATTCATCATGTTATAGTGTCTCAAGTAATCATTCAATAATGCATCAAACAACACATGAAAATGTGCATAAAAACTAAGCTTCGACACATTTTAACGTTCATAAAATCAAGCCTAAACACATGAATTCGATTCAATTATTCAACCTGAATGTAATCTAATGCATGAACATACAAATTATGATCCAAACAATCAATACAAATGCATTATGTACAAAGAAAATGCATCAAGCAAGCAAATGCACAAAAAGCCTACATCTCGACACAATAACGTTCTCAAGTCAAGCCTTAATCAACACAATTTCATGCAATTAATCAAGAATTCAACTAATCGGAACAATTACATGCAATTCCTAAAATCAATTTCAAGGAGAAAATCAATTTCGACAAAATCACTTAAAATAAGTGCTTATGGAAATAAGCTACTTACTTGTTGAAGCTTGAAATCGGAGAATCAAAGTTGAATTGAAGAATAATCAAGAAATTGAATCTTGAATTGATAAGAATTGGAGAGATAGGCCTTGAATTGTGCAAGGAAGAGATTGATTAAGCAAAGGAGAAGGGGGCTGAGCTCCTAGGTGCAAAGAGAAGAAGTACCAGCCGAAAACCTTGGCTTGATGCACAAGACATAGAGGAATAGGCCAGAGAGCTTGAAAGGCATGAAGAAAAGAAGAAGGTTGATCACTGACCAGTGAGGGAAGGTGAGCAGAGGTGTGCTCGGTGGCGGAGGAGGTCGAGCGGAGCAATCTGGTGAAGACCAGTCAGATTAGGCAGTGGAAAACTGGAGGTCAGAGGGACGATCATCGGCCGGTAAGGCGATGGGCAGGGCGGCGTCTGGCTGAGGAAGGGTGAAGGTCCAGCGAGGCAAGGTGGCTTAGGGAGGAGGAAGGGTGGTTTCTTGGAAAAGAAGCTTGAATTTCTTTATTTTTGCTCTTGAGATTTGACAAAAAAAAGAGAGAGAAAAGTGAGATTTTTTGGTGAAAATTTGACAAATGATTCTCCTCCTCCAATCTGTTAGGGGAAAATTTTATTTATGGGTGCTAATTTTGGACCTTGGAGTGCCTTCGATCAGAGATTAGACCTAACTCGCGAGTATCCGAAAAATGAACACAGACTCTTCATGAAAAATGTCCGGAATGAAAAATTGTTTGCGTGACTCAAATTTTCGACTCAATCGAATGAACGGATAATGAGATATGGATTTTTGAAGTTTCATCACACTTTTCGGGCATCTGACACATGCAGAATTTTTATTGCGCCACTCGGGAATATTGCCTCAAACGAGGATCTTCTGGTCGAAATCCGAACTCAGGATGTTCATAACAATCGAAGCCAACAAAATTTGTGAACTTTTGACACCATTCCCACCTTGTTTCAATGAAAATCAAGCGAGATACGATATTTTGAACGTTGCGCGTCATATGAAAAATGCTCGGTTCGTCTCAAAATCAACTCCAAAGAATAAAATTGTAGTATTGATTAGTAAGGAATCAAATCTCGGCTTATGAATGAAAATCGAAGAGGACTTAGAGACAGAATTTTAGACACCGGCTCCGCTCTGTTTCGATTTTCCAGTCAGGAGTTATGAATTTTTTAATGCACCGAAAACACGGTTCAACCATGAAATTCAGTTTATCTCACTTGAAAAATTAATTTCTTTGAAGACTTTCTTCACCCCAATTAGCCTCTGACCCGTGAATGAAAGTTGTAGATAATATTAAGAGGGACTTATCAATTGAAAATCGTCAGAAAATACCTAATGAACCGAAAGATATGGCTTCCAAAGCGCCTGAAACACACAATAAACCATAATTCGCTTTATTAAGAAATGAACTGTTAAAGTCTTTTTCTTGACGAACTGGAGCTCGATCTGAATAGATAAATTGTAGAACACATTAAAATGGTTCTAACCCATGTAGAATCAACCTGAGATAACCTTTTGACCCAAAGATCGTGCACCAAGTATATGAACTGAAAAATATCAATTTTTGGCTCAAAATAGTCTGAATTGGCCGAGACGCGCAATTTCTTCCACAAATTGAGATTCTCTTAATCTCATCACTGCATGATCAATGAATGATATGTATGTATGTTATACCCTAAAATTTTCCCTCCTATTTTTCCAGTCAATACACATCTCCATACTCAAGAATTCCTCAAGGGTTGACCAGATGAATCTACTCCTAAGCAATCAAGCCACAACTAGGGTTTTGACTCTCTTAAGTCAAAGATGGTTTCTATTTCCTCAAGTGAGCATCATACCTCCTCATATGTCTCAAGGTATCACCATGAAAAGTTTTAAGCCTTACAACTCTAGTTTGCTCAGTCAATTGCTCAGATGGCTGAAAATCAGTTCTATTAGACGAAAAGTCAATTCTGGTCAACATACAGTCAAACCTCATAATCTTTGGTCAACATCAAGATTTTGAATTTCCATTCATCATTTGATCAAGGGTTGATCATGATTCATCAAGAAATTCAAAGATTTGATCAAAAGTCAAAGTTTCTAAATTAGGGTTTCTTTAGGGGAAAGTCAACAGAACTTTGACCAGACATAACTTTCACATACTTCATCATAAAATTTGCCACCAAAGATCATTTTGAAGAGAACTCAATTCTATACAACTTTGGGTCTCACAAGCTTTGGCCAAAAATGCTTCATTTGAGAGTTATGGGTCAAGACATTATAGGTCCTTCTAAAAGTCAACAAAAAGTCATTTTTTTCAAAAGAAGTGTACATGAACATGGAAGATTCAATGAAAATGAAACCAAAATCAGAATTTAGAGGACATCTTGATATTTCTAAAAATTCTAAGAACACTCTTAAGTGATAAAAATTGAGCAAGTTATGGTTTGGACAAAACGGGAAATTTTGAAGAAATGCATGAAGAAAATATTGGTCAAACTTGAAAATTTTCCAAATCGGCCTATATGTTTTTAATTCAAACTTGTTTCTAACCTTTTCAAGAGTCTCTAAGTCCATCCACATGCCATGATTTATTTTATTTTATTTATTTTGGAATTAATTCATTTAAATCCAATTTTAATTAAAATAAAATACCAAAAATCAAATTGATGAATGCAAGTTGTAAATTCAAGTTCCTTGAGGTCCAAGATACTCAATATAAGTTGTCACTTTCGAAATATCCTTGATTGGCAAGAGATTGAACATGATTGAATCCAAAAAAGGCAATATTTGGTGCAAATTCTCAATCAAATATCTTTGCATTCAAAGCTTGATTCTTGATCAAATTTGTTGACCTAAATCCATCTCATATATATACACAAGCCATTCAGATCACAAGAGGACGAATTCTTGCCTCCAGGAACCCTAAACAAACTTGAAAAAACCGTGGCATTCAAGCTATTTCCATACCAAGTTTTGCATCAATTCAAGCCATTCCAAGTATTCCATTAGCTTCCTCGATACTCTCTGATCCATTCCAGACCCCTACAAGCAATCAAAATCTTCTGAAACGTAAAAACACGATTTCAGTTTTCATACATATTTTCAATTTTCGATTTCATACATACATGCATTGTTAATTGAATTTGATCATATATTTGTGTTTGTATTGATGTTTCGATGCTTTTTGGATAGTTTGATTAGAGATTCAGTGTAGGTATACGAATTCGTCATGGATATGGTTTGAAGCTTTGAATTAGGGCTTTCCAAACTAGGAAAAATTGGACCAAACCATGGGCACCATCGTGCTCAGAAACAAATTTCCAGTCGATCTATGGTCTCATAACTTATTTATATTTCATATTTAGAGTTTTGTGATTGTGCAGGGATGTAGTGACGAACAAACATTATCGGTGGAAAAGTCGTGGGTAAATTTCCGGGAAAAAATCAAATTGGGGACGATGACCTCGGGCGCGCGTTTTGAATTAATATATTTTAAAATTTAATTTTATTATATATTATATTTTTTCCATTCCACTAACATCACATGCAGTTAGCTCAGTTGGCAAAAGGAGTATGTTGGTGACCATCAAGACCTAGGTTCGATCCCAGCGTCTGCCACCATATTTTTGTCATTTTTCCAACTAACCCTATTTTCCTCATATTTTTATATTTTTCTTTCTATTTTGTTTTTCTAATTTATTTTCTTTCAAATATTTTTCTAACATACAACAAAAATCACAAAATAATTTTCCTTTTAGAATTAGGTTTTAAAATTACTTATTTAATTTTTTACACCAAAAAATTCTCTTTTTTTTCTCTATTTAAATTAAATTGTTTAATTGACCATTAATTAACTTTTAATTTATTTTCTTAATTAAAATCAATCCAGAAAATTCATAAAAATATTTTTCTCTTCCTAGTAATTTGGCCAGCTTAAATTAAAACATTTTACTAAACATCAAAACATTTTTCTTTTATTTATTTATCGCTTTTCCCACTTTAAATTCTAGAAATTGTTGTGTAGGTCGCAAAGAATTTTTGTAATAGCGTAGATTTAAATTCTCGCATTTTACTTTCTGCACCTCTATTATGTAACTGCCCCAAAGCCCTGTAATAGCTTAGGATTTACTTTCCCGCACTTTTACTTTTCGCACCTTTATTTTCTGTACATATACACTGTTTAAATGTATGGCTAATAGGATTTCATGACAAGAGCTAAAATCAATCTTAGATCACCCTAATTTTCCAAGATAAAATATCTGAATCAAACACACTACTTTCACACTTGCACCCTTAAGGTATCCTCTCTTGTTGCCTTCGTAAAATGGTCACGTCCCTCAAACATAGGGGTACCATTAGCAAAAATCCCTCAATTCAAAAATATCACAAAGATCATAGTCCCTCGATGACCCTTGATGTTGACTATGAATATATGATCTCGTCCCTCGGTTGTTGCCTACGAATAAGTGATGATCGTCCCTTCGAATTGCTAAGGTATCCTTACAATGTTGTCTTTGATGACCATACAATGACCCTACGTCTGTCCCTTCACATCCAGCGGATAGAGTTACCTACAAACTAATGTTATGGATAGCGTTATCCTAAAGGAGAAGGAAAATAACAAGAACGACCCTTTCTGATTAGGTAATAAAGACTTCTAATTGCTTGCTCCGCTCCAATCAAAATACTTTTCACACCTCACACTCTTTTCAAAATACTTTCAAACAAGCATTTTGTATACATTCCAACGAGAATCATTACAAAGTTACATTTTTTCAAACAAAACATTTCCAAACACTTCGTATACATTCTTGAGGACTGATACAAGAATCATTATGAAGTCAAAGCGAAATACTTTTCAAATCACTCAAACACAGAAAGAAAATTTTCAAAAGTGAGCTAAGCAATTAAGAGCCCGTAGATAACTACGGATAGAAAGGGTGCTAATACCTTCCCTTTTCATAATTACCTCCCTTACTCAGAATCTATCAAAGGTTTTTCCTATTCTTTTCACCTTTCCTTTATTGGATAAAAGAAAAGTCGGTGGCGACTCTTGTTATCCGCAACATTTACAATAAAACGCAAAACAAAAAAGTCAGTTCTCCCACCGTGTTACAGAACTAACGACTCTGCTGGGGAAAACACCCAAAAAGAGGTTACCTTAGGGCTATAGATCACTTTTATCGCTTTCTGTTTGCTTTGTATGCTTTATTTTTAAGGGTTGCTTGGGTATTATATCTGCGGGGGATCCTACACCCAGATCCAGGTTTCCTTATGTAAGTAGCAATAGATCATCGCGACTGTCCGGCATAGACCGAAATAGTTAAAATGATGGCTACGGTTAGTGTGACGCTTTGGATGTCCTGATGTTCCTCATGTTCAGTTGAGGAAATATTTGGCATCTGTGTGGTGTCATCAACCACTAACTAAAATTTTAGAGCCCTAATTGACCCTTCTTAACCATTAGAAGGTAGTGACATAGCCGACTTTGGTGTAGACTGATGTTGGTTGATACTCGATGCTACGCTCATTGAGATTCGACTTTCGGGATGTTTTGGTCGACCATTTGGTAGTCGTACTAAACTAAAGACTGCGAGAAAGATCTGTGATATGAGATTCCTAGAACCTGGTTACTATTATAGGACAGGTTGAACCCACTCAACTCTGGTAGGGTAGACACTTATACCTCATGCAAGCCTTAAACCTAGTGTTATTGTGTGAATTGCTTGTGCTTGCTATTTAAACATGACATCGTATCATCATAACATTTCTAACCATTTCAAGGACCTAGGGATTTATCTTTGCTCTTTTGTAGGGTTATGGCTTTCAAGAAGGCTATCTGAATCAACTTTGTGGGGATACCTTAGCAACTCAAGGAGTTAGTTTCAAAAGTTCTCGACCACTCTCAATTCATCAAAAGGTATGTTTATCTACTCGACTTGGTTATCTCCGGTTTTGAAAAAGATATGATGAGCATTGTATTCCAGTTCTTTGGTCCGAAACATCACTATTTTACCCTCCCAGATTATCAGTTGGTACCTACAATGAAAGAATTATCTAAGCTACTTGGGATACCCATTCTTGATCAGATACCTTTCACCGGTTCAGAAAAAGTTCTGAGGTTTAAAGACATCGCATCAGCTTTACATCTAAAGCGGTTAGACATTGAAGCTAATTGGGAAACAAGAAGTGGAGTTAAGGGTTTGCTTTCTAAGTTCCTAATAAAGAAAGCTCAAGAATTCTTAAAGGTTATGAGTTTCCACGCTTTAGAAGATATTTTAGCTTTACTAATCTCTGGTTTGGTGTTATTTCCTGATCCAGATTAATTCATATATGTGAATGCCATCAAAATATTCCTCACAACTCGTACTATGAAAAGACAAGGTACTCTCATGTGTTGTATATCGTTATTATCTAGGTGGTTTATTTCGCACCTTCCTCGATCAGTGATGAAGAATGAACAAGGTCTGAAGTGGTCTCAAAGGTTGATGTCACTCTCTCATTCAAATATTCATTGGTGTCTATACTCTCAAAAGGACTTCATTTTCATTGAGATATGTGGAGAATTCCCTAATGTACCACTCCTTGGCATAAGGGGAGGTAGCACTTACACACCTTCTCTAGCACTATGACAGTTGGGTTATGCTCAAAGAGATGGTCCTCATGATATGCTTATCCAAGGTATTGTGTTTGACTACGACAACTATCTCCATGGTTATCGCCGAAGATTTGTGCATTCTTGGGGCATGGTGAAGAAGACTGATACCAAGACTTTGAGTCATAACAATTCTATGCCTTGGGAACCTTACCTCAAATGGGTGCGAGCTCGCGCTCAAAACCTCATGATGCCATATGTTGTTATCCTACCAATAATTATGGAACCTATTGCTGAAGGCGATGAGTCTTATACCATTCTCCATCCAGATATGCCTATTGATTTCGAAGGATTGAAGAGATCATGGATTCAGATTAAAGAAGAAAAGGATACATTTGAAGCTCAATGCTATGCAAGCGAGAAAAGAGTATTGGAGTTGACAAATCTACTTCACGAGGAACAAAGCATTAACACCTACTTCAACACAAAGAGGAAGTTCCCATGGGAGGCTTAAGGCATTAAGAGTCTTACTTTTTGAACTTTCTTTTGTAATTACTAATCAGACTAATAAAAAGTTTGTTCTTGCTTGCTTACCAAATTTAAATTCCTAAGGTCCTTGAAAACATTGCATAACATTGTATATCATAGCATATCATTTCATAACAGGTACTCTGAAGACCGGTTTTCTTATTTTCTCGCTGTTTACTTCAGAAGAAATGGCTCTCGAACAAACTATCAAAGATCTTTAAGCTCATAACGCTCAGTTCCAAGAGATGTTCACTAACTTGGCCCAAGGAAAGAAATATCTGAAAGAGATCATCACCAAGAAGAAGAAGAAAGTACATGGCATTCTAAACTTGGGAAGAAGGTTCAGAGGTCTAGTCAAGGTAGTCAGACAACTCGAATTCTCAGAAAAGAGTGGCGAAACTGAAGGAAGTGTCAAGGTCAACGAAGGAAGCCATCATTAGTCTCAAAAAGTTGAGTAAGAAGACTATATGCGCGAACAGTATCCTCTTGACAACGAGAAGTATAAACAACTTGAAGACCGCCTGAATGCTGTGGAAAATCTGAAAATGTCAGGGTTGAATTTTGATGATTTAAGCCTGGTTCCGGGAGTGGTCATTCCCCGCAAGTTCAAAGTTCCTGCTTTTGCTAAGTACGATGGAATTTCTTGTCCGAAGCTTTATGTAAAGTATTATGTTTAGAATATTCAACCCCACGCTGCTGATAGGAAATTGTGGATACATTTCTTTCAAGAGAGTTTATCTGGAACGCAGTTAGAATGGTATTATCTGCTAGAGAATACTCACATTCATACTTGGAATGAGTTAGAAGATGCTTTATACAAAGAATACCAGTACAATGTTGAATTGGCACCTGTCATACCCAAAATTTGCCCTCCATCTTCTCAAGATATTTCATGCATCCATACTCAAGGATTCCTCAAGGATTGATCAGACAAACCCTCTCCTAGACAATCAACCCAAACTAGGGTTTGGTGATTCTCAGATCAAGATGGACTCCCAACATCTCCAATGGTATTCATGCCTCCTCATATGCTTCAAAGATTCCCCATGTCAAGTTTCAAGCCTCACAAGTCAAGTTTCCTCAGACAATTGCTCAGATGGTTGAAAATTAGTTGTATTGGACAAAAAGTCAACTGTGGTCAACATACAGTCAAACTTCATAATTTTTGGTCAACATCCTCATTTTGAAGTTAAATTCATCATTTGATCAAGGTTCGATCATGATTCATCAAGAAAACTCAAGATTTGCTCAAAAGTCAAACTTTCTAAATTAGGGTTTCTTAATGAAAAGTCAACCAAACTTTGACTGAGCATAACTTCTTCATACTTTCTCAGAAATTTTTCCACAACCTCTTGTTTTGAAGGAAATTCCATTCTCTACAACTTCATGTCTCACAAGAATGTTCAAAAAATGCTTCATTTGGAAGGTATGGATCAAAACATTACAGGTTCTTTTCAAAGTCAACAAAAAGTCAACATTTTGTTTTGAAGATATATTGAGAATGGAAACTCCAATTGAGATGAAACCAAAAATTTTGGTTAGAGGACTCTTAGAGCTTTCCAAAAAATCCAAGAACACTCAAAAATGTGGAAAATTGAGCAAAATACACCTTGTGCAAGTTGGGCAATTTTGAAGGAGTGCACAAAAAGAGATACTTGTAAAAATCAAACATTTTGCAAATGGGCCTAGTTTTTCTTCATCCAAACTTGTTCCTTATACAATTAGGAATATCCAAGCCCAATGCCACGAATTTTTATTTTATTTTTCTATTTAATTTGGATTTTATTCATTTAAATACAAATTAAATTAAAAAAATAAGGTATAAAATCAATATTAATTGCAAATTGATTTTTTTCTCTCATCCTTGAGATCCAAGTAACCTAAAAAAAGCCAGCAAATTTCGAAATTTGATTGGATTTGGAAAGAAATTGATTGAAATTGATCAAAAAAGAGAAAATTTGATTTTGTACAAATTCAAATATGTTTTGCATTGATTGATGATGATTTCTTCCTCAAATCAGCTCCAATTCCATCTACTATATATATACAATACATACCACATGAATGAGAACAGAAAAATTGCTTGAGGAACCCTAACCTAATTCAAAAAATCTGTGCTTCATAGGGTACTAGCAGCCTGGGTTTTAGGTCGATTCAATTGATTCCAAGCATCCAAACACGTTCCTTGACATCCCCAGAATCGATCCAGGCCTTTACATTGTCAAAAAGCATCAAGAATCACGAAATCACAATTTGGTTTGTTCATACTTTTTCAAAATTCGAATTCTGTTATTTATGCATTGTTAATGTGTTTTGATGTTTGTTTTGTGCTTAGAACAAGGTTTACAAGCTTTCTGGGTCATCCAATTGAATTTTCGTGGCCGGAAACATGATATACCATGATTAGGGTTTCAGGTCACGTTTTAGGGTTTCTCTGATTAGGTTAAATTGGACCAAACCTATGCCACCAGAATGATCAGTGGACCAAGACGAATCGAACCATGGCTTTAGATTTCATTTATATTACTTGTATGTGATTTTTGATGTTAGCAGGGGTCATAGCGTCGAACCGAAGCCGACGCAAAATTCCCAGGATTCAAACGAAGAAGACGACGTCTTCGCGCGTGATTTGAGTGGCCAGGATTCGATCTGGTTTAAAACGTGTTCGTTGCAATTCATAACATGTGGACGCTCTAGCTCAGTTGGTCGTGGCAGCGCGTTGTGAGGCTAGGGTCACCGGTTCGATTCCTGCAAGGACCGTTTATTTTTGCTTCCTTTACAAACTAACATGTTTTTTTTCATATTTTTCATATTTTCTATTTAATATTTTCCATGCATTTTATTTTTCTTTCATAATTTTTTTATCATGCATTTAAAAATACCAAAAAATATTTTTCTTTTTGCATTATTTCCAGAAAATGTTTATTTAATTTCTAAAATTAAAAATATTATTTTTGCATGCATATTTAATTTAATTGTTAATTTATCATTTAAATCACCTTTAATTGATTTTTAATTATTAAATTAACTCCAAAAAATTATTTTAGCATATTAATGTTATTTCCAGCATGAAATATTTTTCTCATTTAAAAATTAATATTTTTGCTAACATTTTTCTCTTGATCGATTTCCTCGTATTTTCCGATTTCTCATCTTTTCACAGGTTACTCCGTCTCGGACGACTTCTTTTTATCGTTTTCTTTTTTCCAATTATGTAATTGCTTATGGGATGTAATAGCTTGATTAGGGCTTTTATTTTCCGCATTTTAAATTATGTATCTGCCCCAAAGCCATGTAATAGCGTAGGATTTATCTTTCCGCACTTTATATTCCCGCATTTTAATTTCCGCACCCTATAAACTGCTAGTAATTAGGCGTGTATGGCAAGATTAAAATTGAACATAGCTCACTCTAATTTTCAAGATAACATGAATCTGAAATCAACACACTCTTTTCACAAATGCACCCCTTAGGGTAATTCTCTCTCGTTGCCTTTACGAATTCAAATGGTCATGTCCTCGAACGTAGAGGTATTCCGATTGCCTTCAAAACAAATCATCATGGTCCCTTCGATACAAAGATCATAAGACCCACAGTGTCGCCTACGAATACATGATCTTGACCCTCGATTGTCGCCTACGAAAAATGATGATAGTCCATTCGAATGTGCTAGGATGCTTCCTACAAGTTGCTTTCTATGACCATACGATGTCCCTTCGAAAGTCCCACTTACATCCAGCAAATAGATTTACCTACCAACTAATGGTATGGATAGCGCTATTCTAAAGGAACGTAAAATAACACGAAAATGACCAATTCTGAGTAGGTAATAAGACTTTTAGTTGCTTGCTCTATCAAAATGCTTTTCACACCACACACTTTTGTCAAAGTTCAAATTCTTTTCAAAAACAAAACATTTTCGAACACTTTGTATACATTCCTACATGAATCATTACAAATTCAAAGCGAAATGCCTTTTCAAAACATTTTGTGTCAAACACACAGAAAGCACAATTTTAAAGTGATCTAAGAGCAACTAAGAGCCCGTAGATAACTACGGATGGAAAGGGGTGCTAATACCTTCCCTTTTCATAACCTTCTCCCTTACTCAGAATCTAACGAAGGTCTTTTTCTGTACTTTTTACCTTCCCTTAATTGGATAAAAGAAAAGTCGGTGGCGACTCTTGCTATCCGCACATTTGCGATACAAAAACCTACAAAGTCAGTTCACCGTATTACAGCACCAACCCGCATGCAACTACAAAATATGTCTATGGACCGTGATGAGAAGTTCAAAGAGTACGCCCAGAAACAAAAAGATCTAGCAGGGAGAGTCCAGCCACCCTTGTCTAATAGGGAGTTGGTTGACATGTTCATGGGAACACTTACAGGTCCATTCTTCAATCATCTGATTGGAAATTCTTCAGCCAGATTCACCGAGCTGATATTGACAGGAGAACGTATTGAAGTTGGAATCAAGAGTGGAATGATTCAATTTGAAACATCTTCAAATGCTGCGAAGACATCTTTTGGTGGGAAGAAAGAGGCCAATATTGTGTATAGTCAGACGAACTATGACAAAGCTGATCGTAATCAATTTGTGGGGCAGTCCTGATCTCCAATCCCACACCAATGCAACCTCAACAAGACAACACGCGTAGGTAGAACGCGCCAAGAAGACAGTTTACAAAGATCAACATGCCATTTTCTCAAGCATTACAACACATATTGAAAACATATCTGATTACTTTGAGAGATCCTCCTCAGTATGTCAACACATCTTCTCCAAAGTATAATCCCAATGCAAGGTATGCATACCAGTCCAATATCCCTAGGCACGAAACCAACAACTGTTGGGCCCTGAATAACAAGATCCAAGACATGATTGAAGCTCAGGAAATTGAATTCGACCCTCCTGCTGAAACTCCGATCATGGTAAGTGTTCGCGTTAAAAGGTGACGCGCGAGGGAATCGAATCTGAATTCGAATCTCTGGCTCGAAACGATTTACTCTTTTGATTTGTTTATAAAGATGCCACGAACATCAAGCTTTATTATTTCCAAAACAAGAAAAATGAGATGAAAAAGGGGAAAGCTGCAATACCCTCAATAGATATTATATGCATTACGACTAGCGTGAACTAGACGCAACGCATTTGGGGAGATTCTGGGCAAGGGGGTTTGTTATATAAAGGGAATAGATGTGGCACCCTAAATATATATAGTATCTATAGCTTTATATATGAATAGTTTGATATGTTTGTGTGTTTTAATTTGCTATTCTATCTTTGGGAAAATTTCTCCTTTGGATTTTAAGAAGGGTAGATTATGTGGGATCCTAGGTTTTATTATTATTGTGCTCGCAAAGATCATTGGGATCTTTTGCATACATATCCCTTAATTGGAATCAGAGCATTTGTAGCTCGGATCTAAAGGGAGCTATGGTTTTGTTTGGTTTGAAGAAGAAAGAAGTATGCTCGCCAAGGATGAGACCTTATGCCTACGTATTCTCAAAGGGAGGTTGAGAAAGTCAGAGCAATCGTAGTTCCCACTTATGCTAGTGGAAGCAACGGTAGTTATTAAGAGACAAAGACAAATGTCATCTTAATGAAAAATGTATCTAATCTATTTCATCACATACATTTTGAAGGGTTGATTGATTGAACCTTTCATCTTAAGTATTAGGTGTTTTGCTTGAGTGTACAAGCGTTACCACTTACGAGTTAAGAAAGATGTTTAAAAGATGATTGAATCTTTAATTATAAGCATTTGGTGTTTTGCTTGAGTGTACAAGCGTTACCACTTACAGATTGAAAGATGTTTTTGTTTGGAAAAAAAATGATTGAAAAGTTGATTGTATGTGATGTGATAGATGAGATACTTCTTCCATAGAGATGATAAATGTCTAAATCTCGAGGAGAAATTGATTATGGATTAGAGGGGATGCTTTTAAGAAGCTTGTGGGTCCTTGTATTGTAAGTCCAAGAGGAGGCATTCTGAGGGTCATCGAGGGTCTTTGTATTGTAAGCCCAAGAGAAGGCATTCCGGGGGTCATCGAGGGTCCTTGTATGAAGCTCAAGAGGAAGCTATAGGGTATGGATGGTTTTGGCTTTAAGAGTGGTTTCACCGGGAAACCATCCTCTTAGGATTTCAAGAGTGATTTCACCGGGACATCATCCTCTCAGGGTTCTATCCTAGCACGGGTGATTCTTTGTATTGGAAGCCCAATAGGAGGCTGTTAAGAGATTTCCTGGTCTCTTTCTTGTTTGATGCCCAAGAGAAGGCTAAACTCAACGGGGGAGTTCTTTTGAACAAAGTCCAAGAGGAGGCTAACTCAACAGGGGAGTGTTGTCTTATATGAAGCCTAAGCGGAGGCTAAACTCAGTAAATGAGTTTTCTTATATGAAGCCTAAGAGGAGACTAACTCAATAGATGAGTTATCTTATACGAAGCCTAAGAGGAGGCTAAAGGGGAACCTAGTTGTTAGGCTAGTTTTATGTTATAACAGAACAGTTATATAAACAAGTGTGTGAGGTGTATTCACAGGAGTTTATGAAGGAAATATATAAACAAGTGTATAAAACGAGTAATTAAAGCAAGTGTAACTTGAATATATCCAAAGTTTGGGACTTACACCTTAAGGGAGGCCCATTGGTTTAAGAGCAGTTTCACCGGGAATAATGCTTCTCTTAATACCAATGGAATCGGTGTATAAACAAGCGGATGAAAACAAACGAAAGAAGTTTGTTTATGCTTGAATATTTACAAAGATGTTTGAGTGTGTACAAAGAAATGAATATGTACACGAAGGGTGATTATGTACAAGGGAATGAATATGTACATAGGAGGGTTGGGACTTACACCGTGAGGGAGGCCCATGATCAATTAAGAAATTCAAGAAGAAACCTGGTTTGGTTTATCTTTAAATTTAATTGATCATGGAAAAAAGGTGTGTAAGTTTTTTGAAAGGTTTTTGAAAAGGTTTTGAAAATGATTTTGAAAAGTGAAGGATACTCACAAGAAGTTTTGAAAAATATTTAAGTTTGAAAGTTGGAAAGAAAATATTTTTGAAAAGTATTAAAAATACTTAAAATGTCTCATTTTTAACTTGATAAAAATATGATCAAAAAGAAATATTTTTGGATTTTTTTGACATAATCATAAAATAGGCATATTAAATGACAAGTGTGCAAAAAATCATCTCAAAATGAGAAGTTTTGAATGGTTTTTGAAAATGTTCAAGTTTGCTAGAAACTTGAGAAATTAGTGATAAAAAAGAGTTTTTAGTCCTAAGGAGATTTGAACCTTGGACATTTGGCTTAGAAGTGAAGAGTTTTTACACTGAGGCATGTGTTTGAATTGTCATTTAATTACCTTGCTTAGAAGGAGTTTTCAAAAAAGAAGTTTTGAAAAATGTCCAGAAGTTTGTCTACTTCTGGATGAGTCAGCAGCATGGCTTGCTTCTGGAGCGCTCTGGCTTGCAGCTTCTGGGGCGTGAGAATGAGCGTATGGGGCTTGAGAATGAGCGTATGGTGCTTCTGGATGCTTCTGGAGCGTGTGAGAAGCATGTTGCTTATGGGGATAGAAGCATTGGAATGCTTCTGAAGAGTGTGGAAATGGGAAACTTCTAAGGGTAGAAGCTTCAGAAGCTTGTTTTGCCTTTTATTAAAAAAAGGTTCCAGGGGGATTCGAACCCTGGACCTTGTGGCGAAGGAAAGTTTTAAGGCGTGCTGGCTTTACCACCGGGGTGGCTATACATCCGTTGTTTTAACTTAAACTACAAATATATATTATAAACCCAGCTTTTGAAATTTGAAATTACACTTCATCTTCTTCGTGGAACAGGCGCGACATCCATCCATGGCTCAGATTTGAATTTCTTTGTTTCTTCATCAATTTTGAAAGTTCAAAATACAATTTTGTCTAGACCATGGTTAAATCACTCAAGTGATTCTATCCTTCTTCAATCATTGCCTTTGGATTTTTTGAATGAAAACTTATCCCTTGGTGGTGACAAGGCTTCTAGAAGGGAAAGAGATAAGTTTTGGCAAAAACTTGATGAAAAATGACCTATAATTTCATGTTTATGGACCAATATGTTCTAATTTCAAAACCCTAGCTACACAAAATATTTTTTTTCATGTTCTTGGAAATCTTGGAACAAGATATACAACTTTCATGTTGAAAGTTTTTCTTGAATCAAAATGGATCTAGGTGAAAAATGGTCATGAAAATGATGAAAAAAGTGATAAAAAACACTTTTGAAATTTTTTTTAAATGTTAGAAAAATTTCAAGTTCTGACTTTTTGTTAACTTTTTCACACATTTTAATTTTTTATGATCATGATGGATAATTTGAAATGATTTGATGATTGGAAAAATTTGAATTTCAAAATTTGACCAAAAGTCAAAGTTTGACTAATTTGAACAGTTGACTTTTTGTCAAATGATTCATAATTTCTCTGAGGATCAACCATGGAATTTGAGATGTTTTGAATTAAGAAATTAGGTCAAGATATTTCATTGATGATTTTGAGATCATTATCCAAGCAATTAGGTCATTCATTAAGCAAAAAGTCAATGATACACCATCTTCGATCAAAACCCTAATTTGGTCGATTCAAGATAGATCTTGAGGAAATGATGGGAATTTGAAGATCAAATATTGATGGTTGATGAAGATATATAATTAGAAGTGATTGAAGACTCAAACTCTAATTAATCATATCTTAACTGATGAAACATTTTGATTCAAAACCCTAATTTGGCTCAAGGAGCACACACACGATCTGTCTTGTGTTGAAATTGTTAGTGATGCAATGATGCATATGTGAATTATATGAGATGGTATCTTAGGTCAAAAATTGGGGTATGACACTCCTCTCCAATCAAAATACTTTTCACACCTCAGACTTTTTTCAAAATATTTTCAAACAAACACTTTGTATACATTCCAATAAGAATCATTACAAAGTTACATTTTTTCAAATAAAACATTTCCAAGCACTTCGCATACATTCTTGAGGACTGATACACGAATCATTACGAAGTCAAAGCGAAATACTTTTCAAATACTTTTCAAATCATACAAACACATAAAGAAAATTTTCAAAAGTGAGCTAAGCAATTAAGAGCCCGTAGATAACTACGGATGGAAAGGGTGCTAATACCTTCCCTTTTCATAATTACCTCCCTTACTCATAATCTATCAAAGGTCTTTCCTGTTCTTTTCACCTTTCCTTTATTGGATAAAATAAAAGTCGGTGGCGACTCATGCTATTTGCAACATTTGCGATAAAACATAAAACAAACAAGTCAGTTCTCCCACTGCGTTACAATGTAATGCACCTACAGATTAAGTGTAAGCCAATTATTTTATTAAAATATAAAGAGGGAGAATTTTGGGGTGCAACAGCTGCCCTTATTCAATCTTCTTCAACCGGAGGGTGAGATTGGCGCAAGCCTTTCGAACCTGCAAGGTAGGAGATAATTGAATACTTAATAGAACCATAAAATTCGCGCTCTAAAGACGAGCAGAGAATTATTATAATTTGGATTTTCTGCTTGATTCGTGTATACTGTGGGGGGGGAACATCTGTACAAAGATGAACTCAAAAACAAAGGGAGTACGTGTCAGGTAAGGTTTCTAGACACAAACATGAAGGGAGACACTTACTCGAAAGCGGACTCACCTAGAAAAAATGAGGGAGAACACTTGTACAAAAGCGAACTCGGGGAGATAATAAGAGAGAGCTCTTGCACCAAAGTGACTCACTGGGGATGAGAACATTTGTACAAAGATGAACTCAAATATACATGCTCGGTAAAATTGGTCATGCACAGATATCCAAACAAAGAAACACTCGAAAGCAGTACCAGTGGGCCACAGGCACCCCCAAAAAATTAATTTTTTTAATTATATGAATCTAATATTATATTAACTCAAAAAAAAATTATTATATGAAAATAAAACCTTTTGTTTTCCTGTCTCTCTCTCTCTTTTCTAGAGATATCGTAAAAATATTATTTTTATCACTATTAGCTTCTTCTCTTCTCTCTTACCGGCCGTCTCCGCTCTGGCTCTGTGAAATACGACACCATTATCCCATTCATCTTGTTATTAATACACTTTACCGACAGCGACAATCGACGGCGAGTCCTTTTCCCTTTCCGACTCTTCGTCGTAACTTTCCCTCTGATTTTAGAAAGGTAATCTCTCTCTTTCTCTATTCATCACATTGTTGATTGTTAATTTTATATGAATGATTTTGTTATTGGAAATTTTGTGAAATATTGTGAAGCAATTTTAAAATATGCAATTTGATATTGAGAAACACATTTGAGGTTAAATTGATTACAATATGTGAAAAATATTGTTCTTTAAGAATTGATTGTTGTTGATATTGTTCTTATAATTTTGTTGATTATTGTTCTTAAAAATATGAGATTAAAACTTGTGTTGACACTGACAATGTTTTTTATTGTGATTCTTAGTTATTAACTTACAAAGTGTTTTTTCTGGTTTGTTATAACTTATAACAACAATTTTGATTATGATTATTGTTGCCTTGTGCTTTTATTGCTTTTATTCCGTCTATCAACAGATTTGAAGAATTTATCAACCATCCAGAAATTATGTTCTTGTTTGGTTGCAACTAACAAGAATAAAATTTACTTTTTGATTGATAGACTACTCCGTCTTATCCTGACTCTTCCAGTTTCTACTGCCACGTCTGAGAGATCTTTTTCGACAATGAAAATTATCAAGACTAAGTTGCGAAACAAGATGAAAGGTCGGTTTCTAGCAGATAGCGTGATTGTTTACATTGAAAGAGAAATTAGTGCATGTATTAGTTCAGATTCTATTATTGATGATTTCAAGTCACTCAATACACGTAGAGTCTTATTTTAAGGTATGTAGTTTGTTTTTCTAGTAATCAACTTTGTGCTTATTACGCCTTTATTTTTTATATGCAATATAAATTTCGTATTTAATTTAAATATTTTAGTGACTTACCCACATTTTTTATCTTGGTTCCGCCACTGAAAGTAATGAAAGCATAATAAATCCAAACCGTTAGAGCGGTGGCGCACATTCAAGCGAAGAGAAGTGTAGAAAAGATTAGATAGAAGAAAAGTGACGCAACTCACATAAATAAAACTCATATAAGACATGTTCAAAAAACCCTAACCAAATTTGAGGTGGAGAGTATTTATCACATATCCATGCGTAGTAATTACTTAGCTCATAGATGATCCAAAATGCCATAACAAACTAAACGTGCCTTCATATGAAACGGTCTAATTCTAATGTAAGTAAAGTTTTCAAGATCATTTTCAATTAATAAGAACCGTTTTTTTAATATTACTTACAAATAAGTTAAATTTTCAGTTAATGAGATTTTTTTTTAAGTTACTTACAAATAAGTTAAATTTATTTTTCGTTTGTAAAGTATTATGAATAAAAATAAATATGACTTTTTTTTCAAACAAGATCATTCAACTAAACTTAATTTTGTCAATATTTTGAATAAGTTTTTTTAGAAGTGAGAGAACTTGAATAAAACAAAGCAAAAGACAAATATGTCACTATACATGGAGACGAAAGTGGGAAAGTAGCTGTCACATAAACATCTAATAGTGAAACGATAACCGAGCAAAACCCAAGTCATAAAATAGGGTATTAAAATGGACAACTTTATAGATATTTAATTTCTTGTAACAATAATTCAGATGATAAAATTATTGTAGAAATATTTTATATATGACGGGTATATATATATATATATATATATATATATATATATATATATATATATATATATATATATATATATATATATATATATATATATATATATATATATATATATATATATATATATATATATATATATATATATATATATATATATATATATATATATATATAATGTATGATTTAGTTTTGTAAAATTATTTTTTAATTTTTAAAATTTGAAAATAATAAGATTTGTTTGTTAATTTAATTTTATAAAAAAAATTATTTAAAAGTTTTAAAACTTACAAATTAAACTAAATTTTATAAATCTTGATTTCTAATTTTGAAAATTGGGAAGAAAATATAAGAAAAAATTGTATAATTACAAATATGCAATATTGTACAATTTTTTAAAGTAAAATTATCAAACACATTTTTTTATATTTTTTCAATTTTTTAAAAGATAAATTATAAAATAATTTGTAAAATATAGAATTATTCAAACAAACTATTAATGTGTATATATGACTATTACCCTCATTCCATAATTAAAAGTGACTACTCTTTGTAAACAACATGCGTAATTTCTATCAACATATTTATTTGAAGTTTACGCAAATGAATTTCAATATGCTTTCTTTAACTTAAGGTTTTTTTATCCACTAGCTCACATCCTAATTTGGATAGCATTAAATAATGAGTTAGATCGACACATTAGATATAAAGCAATATATAGTGTAGTATGTTTGGAAATAAATTTTTCCGCAGTGATTCTTTATTCCAAGAAAATTTTACCGTAAAAACTATAAGCTGCAATGAGTAGTTTCTGGTAGACACGCGTTTTTTTTTTTGTCTCCCCACCCTGATTCCAAACACTGAAATAGTAGTTTAGGAAATGCATATTAACTAAAACCATTAAAATGTTAAATAATATATCATCTCTTCTATAAAATGCATAGTAGTTTTGGACACATTTATAAATAATAATTTTTTAAAAAGTATATTGAATAATTGAGGTATTAAATATAAAATAATAATTAAATATATTATTTATTTAAGGAATTTGAAAAGAACTTTATTATTTATAAATATATCCAGAATAATACTATCCTTCAACATTTAAGTAATAAAAAGAGAAACCAAAATTTTCAAGAGACTAACTATATATGGTATGGGTATTGGTGTGGACCGATGATTATAATAATTAGCTTCACTTTATTAGGAAAGAAAAGATATCTCCTATAGACATTTTAACCAAAAAAAATTGTGGGCACATTCCAAACTTGGCTTCATGCCTTGAATGATGTGATGAGCGATGAGTTTGATGGATGAAATGAAATGTGACTTTTTTATTTATTGGAATTGGCATTACATGACACAAACTAAAAGCCACAAAGTAGCCACGTGACCAACCCTCAATGTTTGTCTCCTCCTCGAATATCAGATTTGACAACTTAATTAAAAGACAAAAATTAGTCCCACCAATATCATTCAATTATGTTCCCTACTCAAAAGAGTGTGCATTACGTCATAAGTGAACAAATATAGCATTGATATAGTTTTATTTTATGGCTTTGAAAAATATTATCACTGAATAAATTATTGAATTGAATCGTATAATTAAATCGGTCTCTTTAAAATGCTTTGTGAAATGTAAAATAATCATTGAATTATATATCGAATTATATATACAACGGTTAATTGATTTTGAAATGGGTGATGCTATCCTGTGTTTTAAAAAATTTATGTAATAAAATTATACTTAAAATTTTAATAAATTAAATTTATAGATTTCAAATGAATATTTTCATAAATAGTATTTTTTACATGTGTCTTAAGTTTTATTTTTTTGAAATACTCTATCCGATCATAATTATAAGTCAAGATAATTATTTTTATATTTATTAAAAAAGTTAGTTAAGTGTAATAAATTTTATCAATTTTACGTACAATTAAAATAAAATTTATTATAATATCTTTAGTTATATATTTGATGAATCAACTACCAACAATACATTAAATATTTTTTTGATTAAATTAAAGATATAATATTAATACAATTATTAATTAGTCAAAAAATTAATTATTTTTTGGTTATAATAGTGATTAAGATTTAAGGTCATTTTTTTACTTATAATAATAACCGAAGAGAGTATATATTATGATGGGTCAAAAGTCACTCAAATATGTTATAAATATTTCTCGCAGTTTCTAGTATATATATATTAGTCGTAATAATTTTTCAAACGATAAAAATTCAATAATTTTAAAAAGAGTTCAATAATAATTATTTGACCACTCAAAATAATTTTTCAATTAAGAAGAAATTCAATTAATTCGTCGAATATTTTATAATTTCTCAACTCAAATGAAAAGAAATTAAAATAATTCTCTAAATAGAATTCAAAAAAGTACTCAAAAAATTCAATGAATAAAAAAGAAATAGGGAAGCTGATGTTTCGACCATTCAAAAGACGCATAATTATGAGAGCGGTTAAGGAAAAATTCAAAATAAGTTTTTCGTGTGTTTCGGAATTAAAGATGTGAATTTCTTATATATTGAAGTAAGTTAACAAATGAATGAAAACCAAGCGATATGAGACTTAAGGAATTTTCTGATTTAACACACAACAACAATAATTAAGCATTATCCCACTTGGTAGAATTGGCTACATGAATCAATTTTTGATATAATGTTCTATAAAAAATCATGTTTTCTATCCATATAATTAATCAAGTTAAGGTAATTTCTGACTTAACACAACAACAATAACTAAGCATTATCCCACTTGGTGGAATTGACTACATGAATCAACTCTCGCCATAATATTCTATAAAAAATCATGTTTCTATCCAAACCATGGCAATTAAACAAAATTTTCAAATTCATTGTATTGAAATATTTACATATTCTATAAGTCCCTCACTTGAACTTAAAAAAAAAAAAGTTTCAAATATAACTTCAAACATTTATAAGATTATGCATAAGCAGATGTATCTACGACTTGAACCTTTGTGTAACAAGTAAGATTCTGATTCAATAAGAGTGACACAATTATCTTGAACTCTATCCCACACATCAAACCAACACACAACCTTTCATTAAGGTGTATTGTAATAGCTCGTGCTTTAATGGTCTTGCACGTGTATGCTGATTTATTGAAGGTTCTAGAAATTATGTCTCAAAATTACATAGGAATCGACCTAAGTTCATCTATCACACAAGTGATTCTATCAAGAGTATTCATGTAGCTAGGTACTCTCTCATACAAAATATAAATATCATTAAGATTTTATATCATCTCATCCTCTTTTAGCTTCAGAATTTATGCTTTTCTAATTTATACTAACATGACCACGTCATATTACTCATTGAACCTATTTCTTTAGATCTCTAGTCTATTAGTCCGAGTTACCGGTATTGAAAAAAAAATCCAAAAAATTACTGAATTTCACAAATTCTACTAGAAATTTCGCTTGGGGTACCAGAAATTTCAACATAAATAATTTTGGAATAATTTTTTTTTGAGATGGCGTGTTTAATTTTGGGGGTGACAAGATAATAATTATTTTGTCACCCCCAAAATTAAACATGTCACCCCTAAAAAATTTATTTCAAAATTATTTCTACTAAAATTTCTGGTACCCCAAATAAAATTTTCTGTTGTAAAATACAGAATTCTTTTAAAAAAAATTAATACCGGAAATTTCCGGTATTAAAAAAAAAATTCAGTATTTTATTGAAAATTTCATAAATTTTCAATTTCTTTTTAAATTTTTGATTTTTTTTTCAAATATCTGATTTATATTTTTTTTTTTTTAAAATTGAAATTTTTGATATTTAATTGAAAATTTAAAAAAAAAATTACGAAATTTTTTTTAAAATTTATAAAACTCAAATTTTAAAAATTTAGTGATTTTTTACAAAGATATAATAGTAAAATTATATCGCTCGGTGACCTGATCATTTCTCCAATACACAAATCCTAATCTTTTACTAATAATAAAATAGAACTGCTAGTTATTCTATATTCACATTGTTCTATAGTAGCAGACATATGCACAACTGAGCAAACTTTACCGGACATCTTTTACCTATTGTTTGCAATCATCGTTTCTTGCGTTTAGTTGTTCTTACACCTTTTACCCGGGTAGTCAAAATACTTACAAAACAAAGTTGACTATTAGTCAATTTTAGCACTATTGCACTAGGGAATTCCTTATCTCATTTTAACATCTATCAATGTGAAGTTGTTTGTTTAACAATTGTTTTCAGAATCTAATTATGTTGAATATTTAATCACAAAAACCACTTCAAATTTTAGTATATTGAGCTTTTAATTTGTCTTTATTCTGAAGAAATAAAAAAGAACATTACATTAAAACTCCAGTAAACTTCTGATAGTGATGCATTTGAGTACAATTTTTTTCCAAAACATTCAAACTAATGACAGTTGCATATGCTGAAAAGAATCAGCCCATGGAAAAAATTGTTTGTATGCCTTTTTAAAGCTTTTGCTTGATGCAGTATTCCTTGAGATTATGCAAAGCTTGCCGAATTGTATCTTCATCTTGATTGGAATATTTCAGGCATAACAATCTTTGTGCAACATGATAAGCATTCTGGATTGAGTGATTCTGCAAGCAGTTGATCTCCATTCTTTTCTTTTCCTAATGACAGTGATTCAATATCACATATTAGTAGTGCTTAGTGCATGTTTATGCTCAACATGTGCTCTTTGTTCACTAGTTAACATGTCAATGGATATGAAAAATATACTAGAAGCACCCAATTTTGTGCAATTTATTAGATGTATTCATTGATGGCGGTGGCACAATCATAGCGATGACAGCTTGATGAAATAGTAGAAGTGAACATGTTACTTAAATACTTGGGAATGATCTTGCCGTGCATTTGGCTACAAATTTTATATGCATTCAAGTAATGAGATTTCATATAAAAATGTAGGAATGTGATTCTCTTCTGTTTGTACTGAAATTTCCTCCAAGAGATTTTATAATTTAAGGATTCAAACATGATTGTCTTTTCATTTATGGAGAACTAAAGTGTACCTCATTCAAACGAACATCATATTTATGTATGTGTTAATATAATCACCTTTTCTGAAATCCTTGATGTGATCATTCTGGCGGTTTCAATAACCGAACTTGGCAATCCTGCCACTTCTGCTAAGAGAAGCCCATAATGGGGGATATGCTTCGGACCTTCCTTAAGTTGAAACTAAGTAAAGAAAAATATTAGTTTGAAGATAGTAATCTGATGCTAGAGAAAAAAGATAGAGAATTAGAGATATCACCTTGAACTCCAAATGGTTGTTTTTTAATTCAACATGAAAGTGATGAATTTTCACGTTAGGATAGATTGTTGCTAATTCCGATATATTCTCCATATGAGTAGCAAATATGGTATACCTGAAGGAAGATAATAAATATGGCTAAGAAGGCCAGAAGGTTAATCATATAAATATGTTCCTTTGATGGGAAAACCTTTTGCGGTCACCAACTGTCTTGCAATAAACAATTCAATACGAAAGCAGTGATGGAAATTTTAGCTCCAAATTTTCAAGTGTTTTAATGTCTGCCTTTTCAACTTATCTTCCATTGAAGTAACGGTAAATTATTACTTATCAGAAATCCATGCCATATAAGTTTGTTAAAAATGTTTAGTGATAAATGATTAAGCAACAATTACGCTTTAAGTGACAAAAGATGTTCGCAGCAGCTCCATGCAATTGCAAACCCATCAGATGAAGAAGTAGCCCTACCAAGTTCATCCATAACAATCAGACTCCTGCATCATACAAAATATTTAAAGCTGTCATGCATACCATGAGTGAAGAAAATCAAAAGGTAGTTTTACCTCTGTGAAACATTTTGCATGATAAAAGCTGTCTCTTTCATCTCTGTCATGAACTACACTTCCAAATAACTTCATATATAATCAAAGTTCGTATGATCAGAATCGAATAGCTTCAAAACACAGGCATCTAGAAATTGTACCGTGCTAGAATTTGATTCAAGATTATCAACTGCACCCATCCTTGTGAAAACACGATCAACTACCCTGAGAGTCGAGAAGCGGGCAGGAACATAACACCCAACTTGAGCAAGAATAACTATAAGACACACTTGTTGAAGGAAAGTACTCTTTCCGCTCCTGGGGGAAAGGAATGTAGATATAAACACCGGCACTATAGTCTTCGTCTAAACAGATAGCTAAAGTAATCTTTGCTGCAGTTCACGAATAATTCACACTAAAACTATAAGTGACACATAAGAATTTCAAAAAACTGATGTCGGGTTTTACGGGATTGTTTGAAGAGAAATGCACTGGACATGCTTACATCACCTAATTAAAGTTAGTTTCAGCATCAATTGTTTATTGGGTTTTTAAAAACAAGAACCTTTTCTGAAAAAAATAATTATACGTATCCTCTGTAGTCTGTACTACGTTTTCTTATCACTTATAAACCATACACGCTTTTGTACTCTTATTAAACACAATTAGTCATGACTCATAGATAGTCATTGTCTTACATATAGAGCTAAAGTTCATCTAGAGTTTCACTATCACCAATCCACCAGTATGTAACAGTTATTCTTGAATGTGAAACAGATATTTTCTTACATATTGGGGCCTGTCACAATCACCATGTTTGAGGCTTCCGAAAGAAATAAATTGTTGGCCTGCAATGTGAATGATTAATTTACTCAAAAAAGTGCATTCGTCAACATGAAAAAGTGTTACCATGTTGGAGGATGTTACAATGCTTGAGATATGTTCATTACTTACAACAAAGTCATTGTGTATGCTCTCCAAGATTGGGTGTCTACCAGCATCAATTGCCATTGGCCCATTTTCTAGCAAATAATAATAAAATATCAATAAGACTTTTCTCTATCGCAGTAAAAAAAGTTACAGAAATTACCAATTTTCTTACCCGTAAATTCTGGTCTGGTATATTGTTCCACAGGCTTAGTTGAAATCATATGAGAAAATGAGTTAACAATCATATCTAACAAACACAGCATCTCAGCTAGCAGTGTCAATGCAGAGACATTCTCACGGATCGCATCCATTAGTTCTGTAATTGAGAGCAAAAAGGGTTGGAAGGAAGAAAAGAAAAATAATGGATTGTTTTTACTATCTTCTCTTTCAAAAGTTCTTTTATTGAAAACAATATTCCTTTAAAAACCTTCAATCCTCTTTTCAAAATCATATAGCAAATATTGGAGCTAAATCCATAACACAGTCTTTTACAGGAAAATATGAATTAAACAAACAGATTAAGAGACTGACTAAATCATGTTAACACAGAATATATTTTAGTTTTAAGATAGGACTTTGATTTTGGTGATTTGAGTGTCTCTGTATTTCTCACAAAGACCAGACTTACATTTCCTGTTCAAATTCCATGGCCAGGGATGACTATAAACTATTTCAAGAAAATTTTATTGCTCGCATGGAGAAATCTGAATTTTCCAACTCAATCATCTTTCAATAGTTTCCTTTCTTGGTACTAGCCAAAGTCAAAGCTGAGTTGTGACGCACAAATGAATAAAAAAACCAACATGCACAAGGCCGTGAAAGTTTGTATTGGCAGGTGGAACTTGGCAGTACATTAAGTACTAGTACCTTCCAGACAAACCTCTGTTCTTGTATAGCATTCTGCCGCTGCAGATTTATTCCTAGCGTTCAACTGCAAGTTTCATTAAAATGAAAGAAAATTGAAGTTTCCAAACAAGCTTCTATTGAAACATCTTATAGCCCCTGGTGATAATGTGACATAAAACAAATGCAGCTTCATTTTATGTGTCATATTTGAAATCAGAAGGGTGGACTATGCTTATCATTTTGAGTTAAAGAATATTCACCAGTAGAAAGATTAAATGTCTAATCAAATGTGACACTTAAAATATCTAAGCGTCCTTAGCATATGACCCGTCATATATAATAAAGAGCTTCTATTAGAAGCAGGAGTTAGATGGAACAGAGGGATCGTTTCCTTCTGCGGTATATATCCATTGAACGCCATTATTGGGAACAATGCAGTAAGTTTGACCAATATCTTAGCAAACTTCAATGCATGCACATTAAATCCTTACATTAGTGAACTCCAACCAAATGCGCAGTCAAACAAGTATAGTCAATGTATTTAAATAAGAAATTTGTATATTATTTTTGTAAGTTAAATAGAATTCATATGCCTATGAAACCCAAATGATCAAATTACTCACAGATGCTAGCTCCAAAGTTGAGCAATGAATGTTGTTCCCATGTTTTACAATCTAGTACAAGCAGAAAAAATACTATGTTCAGGGAAAATAGAAATTTAAAAGGATATTCTTAAGAATACAGCAACATAAATCCAATTCTAACCTGAATGAACTTGCTTGGAAGCTTTCCTTGAATATTCTTCTGTGGTATAATAAAGTGGAAGCCCTGCCTGTTTTTGAAAGTAAGCTTCAAATTTGGCAACTTGAAATCCTCTCGGTAATTGTTTGCAAGAGTGTGGATAGCTGTGCAGGAAATGCCAAATATTTTAAGAAAGCCTTGTACGGTGAGCTGAATTCAAAGAAATATTACACTGTTGACGGGAAAGAAAAATTTAGCAAACATATGCATAAACCTTCACTGGTTTCACAAAATGATCTTCGGGAAATATCCAAGAGACCATCAATTTCAGCCTTAACAGCAAAGCATTGCTGAGTGCAGGCAACAAAAGGAACCCGCGCATGAAGCACATCTTCATCAATAACTTCCTCTATCCTGTAACAAATTTCCTAAAGTTGTGAGATGATTAAATAATTGTAATTACACAGTATAATTTTTTTTATCAATTAGTATATTGTATAATACTCAATAAATAGTTTACATTGCAGTGTGATGTGACCATATAGAGTATAGCAATTTGTAGAAAACAATTTATTGATTCTAGGGATAAGGTTTAACCTAATGTGCAATGATTGTTTACATACAGTGAACTAGGATGGAGCGATTCATATTAAGCAGGAACTTCATCACATGTATTAACTATTCCATGCATTTGTAATATGGAAAACAAATATTTGCTGATTATGGATTCAACAACATTTTGCTCCGAATATTCTAGTCTGTTTTTCCCCTCATAATAGCTTCAGAACTATACTAACTCATGTAATAATGTTTTCCTCATCTTACATGCAACAGTTACATGTACGCATTAGCATAAGAAGACTTTAGCATACCTTTTCTTAATAAGATCATACTTTTCATTTTCACAAACAGACTTGTAGATATTTGAAAGAAGGAAACTCTTTGCATCCTTAAGTGCCTGTTATGTTTATCAGAATAAAAGATCTGAAATATCTCTTCATTATTTGATAACTTTGGGAATACCTGTCACTAATTATCATGGGTGTTAGTGAGAGAAAGAGAGAGGGGGGTACCTTAGACAGTAATGGAAGAGCATCTAAAGCAGTTTTAAGGAGGATTACACTTGATACTAGCACTTGACTCTTTTTAGAACGATCAACTGACATTGCCTCAATTGTAACTTTCTTCGGCTTAAAGCAGAAGTGGCATAAAACTCTATCTGAAACCATACATTCTGTACGTATGAGAACCAAAGATGTATGAACTTTTTAAAGACTAATGTTAGTTCAATTACTGCTCTCATTTACCAGTCTCTTTTGGAAATTTACGTAAAACCTGACAGAGGGCAAAAAATAGTTGTTCGTTGTTCATCAGTTCATCCTAAAATGAAATATTAGAGGACATGTCAAAATTAAAATAAAATAAAATAAAGAATAATGTAAAACCTCTGCTCCGCAGTTTTCAAGCTTAAAAAATTCAAATTAGACCATAGTTACTAGTGATATTTCAGACTACGGCACTGAAGTTTAAGGAAGAGTACACCAGGACTGAATTTGATAATTTAGTGTAAACTTGCACAAAAAAAAGGTGGCAATAGTAAAATTGAAAGGTTAGCCAACAGGAGCTTTAAGTTAAACTTGAGAGAATTTGATTGACACTGACTAGGCAATCTAGACGAGCATTGATTGTTTCAATGTCTTTTAGAGGCTGCAACAAATTGGCACGAAGGAGCCTAGTCCTGGAGGAAACAAATAAAATGTCAATCAACTAATGATGTGCCTAGAAACTTGTGTGAATCATCACACACCCTCCCATGCCCATCCAAAAAAATAAATAAGAAAATCACATACCCTCCAATAGTTTTAGTTGTCTTGAGCATGTGAAACAAACTTCTCTTTTTGTTGCTTGTTCCCAGTAAGGCAGAATGAAATGGCTCGATAATTTCCAAATTTTGGACGCTGCATTTTTATTTGAATCACAAGATCTATTATCATAGACTAAAAAGATGATATATGAAATGTTTTATGGACTTTATATCCAAATTTTATTGCTGCGAATATATCACAAAAGTAAGGACAGGAATCAAGCTGGATTATATCAACACATTATTATTTAGGGAAAGCTAATGTAGTTTGTACTAGCCCGTCACCAGTACAGAACGACTGTCGGCTCAAAAAAGCAAGCAAACTTACCTGGTTGCATCAATATTCATGTGGTCAAATGTTCCATTAAAGGTGACCTGAAATAGAGAAATGTGCCACAAAAGTGGGGGATTCAATCCTCTATGCGCTAAATTCAGATTGAGAATCATTTTAAAATAATGTCGGTATTTATGATTGAGGACATAGAGTATACAGGGTTTGGGCAGTGTTCAATGACCACAGTCCTAAAGAACATATATAACCCATTGAATGGGAAATAAAGGTTGGAACTTGGAAATTTATAAGGAAACCAGCAGAAATACTTCATGTGTACTTGCACAAAACTGAATATTTGAAGCTCTGTACTGAAACATTTGAAAGATATGGCAATGGGTTGACGGAGTTTACTGCAGGTGCGCATTGTTTGTATGCTACTAAGCACCCTAAAGCTTATTGACTTGCATAAAGAATCGTGTAAAAAGTGAGTTTGTAACTCCCTTCATCAACTTCCAATTTATTTACTGAAGAAAAAAATGGAACTTTTTTTCCAGCTTGCCCATGGATTTTGCACATTCGAAAAGATACAGTGCATCTTGGGTTTTTCTAATAAAGCATCATATTATGTTTGAGCCATAAATAATCCACAATACCCAAGAAATATATTAATTCATTTACTATTTTAAATTTGAATTTGTATCCATGAAACTCTGTAAAGGTAAGCATGATGCGCCTGCACACAATCTGCAAACGCTACTTGCAGGATTCTTACACTCATTAGATAGCAGAACATTATAAACAGTTGCCGCACTTAAAGCTTAATAGAGCTAAAAATATTTTGTTGTGCAAAGTTGTAAATGCATAAGTTGTTTCTTGTCTATGCAACCTTATTTTCCTAAAGATATAGGGATTTCTGATAAGATAAGCAACATTGACTTGAAAGTTAAATTACATCTAACTAATGTAAAATTGAAAACCATGAATGAAGAAATAATCATGTAGCACATACCGACAATGAGTGATTGGTAACAACCACCCCTTTTTCTGCTTCTGTCCTGGCAAGCATGGTCAAAAATGAATTTCAGGCAATTGAACAGTTAGAAAATAAGTATTAAATAAATATAATATATATATATATATATATATATATATATATATATATATATATATATATATATATATATATATATATATATATATATATATATATATATATGTGTGTGTAAGCACTCCCAAAAGAAAGACACACAAATCACATGTTTATCTTTCGTACATATACAAAGCAGTATCTCTAATAAATTCAACAATTTTAGGTTAATACAAAATTTTGTAGACATGCTAATATAATTTAACTTCAAGGAATGGAGAATATTGAGAAACAATCATAGAATAAAAAGTTATTGAGTTGTGTAATAATATCCTTATTTATCGGTACCTCCGTTTATGTTATACGAGTATGTTAGTCATTCTACCAAACTTCTACTACACTAAGGAGATTTTAGGTTTTAGTCAAAAAGGATTATTTCTCCTTCAAAAAGAGTGTAATTAATTATACTTCTTAAGACACATGCATTACCTTAAAAGGACAAGTTAATTGAGACAGAGGTAGTACCACTTTAAAACAGCTGCAGCAGCAGCCAAGCACAGATAATACTGCTTGTAATAAGAGTCCAAACCAAGTGCTGAAGGATCCCTCGCGGCTAGGTTTTTTATTAAGATAGCGCCCTAAAACACAAAACTTTAATGCATTTCTGAGGGGGGGGAAATTGTTAAAGCATCCTATATATTCTTGAAACAATTGAAAGACAAAAAGTATGTGATAACACCTTTGTGTCATCGAAACAACCACGGGACAACACTGCCTGCATATAAAACGACTCCAAATGAGATGTGCTTCACAGTCAGACAGCATTTACAAGAGTTTTCCAATGAAAAACACAACCATTAGAAAAGATTAAAGGACAAACAGACAAGGTCACGTCACCTTCTTGGCCGAACCATAAAATCTATCAACCAAATCTGTAACTGCACTGGTAGAATTGGAAGCCGACTTGTTTGGAGGAACAATGATAACAATAGGATCATAGAAATGCAGCAATGTCTTGGTGTTTTCATACAAACTGCTAGTTTCAATATATTGTGAAAGGTGCAGTGAAGCAGACCTCAAATCAAAAGCAGCTAATCCAACCTGTCAGATGATTGATTTGATCCCAGTTAGGCACTATATATTACATTTATTTAACTTGAACCACTCTCTTAATATATTAGAAGTCATAAAAAATATTATCAAACTATAAAAATTGTGGGGGGTTAAACTTTCTCAGCACTCCACTGAAATCCTAACAAGCAAAAGTCCCTCTATAATGTTCATAAATTAGTGGAAGACATGTTTTCACACTTTACCATCTGACTTGTTAATTATTTCGAGTTTAGGATCATATTTCCTTTTTTAAAAAAGCTTAGAATCCTAGTAATAAAGGAAAAACCCCGTTTAGCTCAAAATTGCAGTCCACAACCGCAATTGCGGCCGCAATATTGCTATGCAATAGTCTCTGCAAGAGCATCAGACCGTAATTGTGGTGTGAAATAAAAACATGCATCCGGCCGCCATTAGAAATCACATAAGATAATTTCTTCAACTATTTTCATCAAACCTCAAAATTTTAGAACCAAAAACTCAATTTATTTCCTATATAAAGAAAAATCTTAATATCAATTGCTTTTAATGGTATATTTCAAACACCTCCCAATTAAAATTCACGCTGCAGCGGTCGTAATGCACATCGCAGTAACCACAATAACCGCAATCGCAACACCACAACTATAACTTCTTCATGGCTATTAGAAGGGAAAACACGCAGGAAGTCCCTATGTAGCACCGACACCTCTGGAAAAAGGCGTGTCCGTGTCGGTATCAGACACTTGCACCGACACTTGTGATTACACTTAATTTATTCATTTTTTAAAATTATTATCCGTGTTAGTGTCGGGGTCAAATTCGGAGTGTCCGTACTTCATAGGCAGGAACTAATTACACAGAACTATTAGTGGAAGATTACTACGAAATAGAAACCTGGTTATAATAATCAGACGTAACTAACAAAAGAACAAACACTAGACGGGCAAATATTGAGGGAAAACATTAAATTTGTACTATTATTAGTAGCAAATTTCATTGAGTTTGCTTCAAAATAGAATAATCAAAACAAAAAAAACAGAATATATAGTCGTTATATGATAACAGGATCTATAAACACAAAATGCATTTTTCACATTCTGAAACAATCCTCCAAATACACCAGTCCACAATAGCCTAAATCCTATATCAAAAAGTTATGCTGCATTCCACGACATTACAATTTGGAAATCGAATCTAGATTTCAATTTCTAACGCTTGCTAAACTGAAATTCCTAAAATGTATGGATCGATTGACTCAATTTCGTTTCAATCAATCAACTACAGTAATCAACTAGGTTTGAAAAGTAAGCAATGAAGTATTAATATGAAAAAGACATTGAAAGGTTTCTAGATAGAATCGAAAAAACTTGAAGCAAGAGTGAAATGAAAAATAACTGAATTCAGATAACGATTTTGCGTGGAAATGGAAGAATGTTAATCAAAGAATCGAAGATCGAAACCTCTTTCGCTCTATTCTCGATGATGCTGACTAGGAAGCTCGAACCCTCTCCACCGTCGTCTTCCATTGCTGGTGGTTTCAATTTTCAGCAGGTTTTGATTTTCGCGCCACTCGCAGTGATAGTTATAAGAGAGACGGTTATTTGTGACGCGAGGTTGCACTTTTGACCGTCTTATTCCGTATTGCCAAGTGATATACGAAAATGAATTCTGTTGAAATTATTTTGTAAAATTTGTTTTAAATAAATGAGGTTAAAAATAGTGTAAGGTGGAAAATACAAGTATAACCAATTAAAACTCTTACATGTTATTTCATTTTAATATTTTAAAAATAAAATTGAGATTTATTATAATGATGTCTTTCATTAGTTGATAGTAAAAATATTTACACTTTACGTGCATTTTCCTTTTTCTATAAATAAAAATGAATTGTGTTTAAATATATTTACAGTTAAAAAGTAGTGCATATTTTATATTATCATTTAATAAAAATTCATTATTCAATCATGTCTTATAATTTATTTTAAATAACACTATAATTTAGCATTAAATATAATGTGATTAATTGAAAATGTAAAATATTATTTTATATCATTTTTCTCGTATACTTGTGCAAAAATAAAAGATCATTTGCTTCACCTTTACATCTTTGGCAGATACATCTTCTTTCAACATTTTAAGAACATCGGTAACAAATCTATAATTCAATATCAAATTCACCAAAGCACCATACTGATAACTCCAACTAGTATCAGCATGTCACAAAGCCAATGATTTCAACTTACACATTTCATTTATAACAAATTTGAAAAGGAGAAAACAAATTCCACAAAACCCTAAAACGAAAATTTAAAATTAATTATCTTAATAATAGTTGAATGCTTGAGAAGTTATTTTTTAGAATGGTGGTGGTGGCACCGCCACCGTCGAGAAACAAGGGTAGAGGAGAAGTGTTTAGGTTATTTTAGATGAGAGAGTTTAAAATAGAGAGATTTAGAGAGAAGGTGAAATAAAAAATGAGTAAAATAAAATTATTTTGGATTAGTTGGATTAAGGGTGCAAAATTATTTTTTCAGGGTGTTCAAAATACAAATTAGATAGGAGTATTGGTGCAATATTTTAAATCCAAGGGGTTCAATTGAACCCCCTTATCCTACTCTGCCTTCGCCGTTCAATTGAACCCCCTCATCCTACTCTGCCTCCGCCACTGATAAAACTTAACATATTTTCACCCCTACTTTCACGAAGAATTGATTATGTGTCAAAAAAAATTATAATTGATTATGCTTTATCGAATTGTTAAAATATAAATCACTTTTAATTAAAATCAATTTTAGAAAACCAATTCACGGTAAAATAATAGTGACAAGAGGTCCATTAAAAATCCTTCTTGTTCAAATATTTTTCATGCCAAAGTAGTTCATTGATCATTCACCACTTTATATAGAATGAAACAACTCAGAAGTTATAAGATCGTGCATAAATGAGAGTTCACACACTATTATTCTTATATAGTTAAAATAAAACGTTTACTTTTGCCATTCTCATTGGTTTTATGAGACCCTGAATCAATTTTATTTTTTTTGAATAATCTACTACCAGGATTACTCGTTGATTTATGAATAATCCTGAATCAATTTACTCAGGATTTTAAAGCTATTACATCCCCAGGGCTGAACTTAAACCGCGACCATTAGTTACGCGGAAAGAAATTCTAATCATCTCATCCAAACACTCTTCGGTGATTAAATTCTTTTGCTAAAAAGTAAAAATTGTTCGAGTTCAAAACTTGATTAGCACAAACATTTCACTCAGCAGGTCAATCTCAGCCAGCAGAGACCATCAGAGTATAGTCAATTGAGTAAGAGCAGCTATGAGATAAATAAAATTTTAAACCATAATCCATCAAAATCCTCCGCAGAGGTGAAATTCACTTGTCTTGTACAAAAACTTCAACTTGATAACCATAAATCAAATGCATATTGCAACTCAGTTAGCTTTCACATGCTGCAAAACAACATTATAGGCTTCGTGTTCCTCTCCAAAATCCTGCAAAACGCAAACACTTAAATACACATATGGCGTGTAAAAGACATCGAAAACATGTGAACATCAAGTGTATATACCATACCTTGACAACCACACAAGAGCAACCAGTAACCTTCCTAGCTTTTCCTTCAGAGTCAATCTTACACAACTGCATCGTAAAGCATGCCCAAAAATCAATACAATAAAACGACGATGCAATGAGACCGTGCAAGCGTGAATAAAGAACAAGAAACAAATCAAAACTCGCAATCTGAATTTGTGAGCTTGGAACTTACACCCGCCCATTCTCCTAGGGTCTTAGCACTTGGAACAGTCAACAAACTAACATTATGCTCTGCACAAAGGGCTTTCACCAATTTGACATAATCAGGTTGGTCACAATCTTCGGCTAGAACACATAGCTGTGCAGCATGCTTCTCAATCACTTTAGCACCCTCGTGAAGACCTCGTGCAAGACCGCCATAAGCGCGTGACTTTCTAAGCACAAGTTGCAGGGCAGTCATGATGTCCATTGGCTCACCGGGGATTCCAGCCGCAGCAGCAACAGGCTCGGCTACAGCAACAACCTCCTCTTGTTCGCTGCGTAACAAAAGTTGTGAAATCGATCCGATGCAATTATTTAAACAAAAGTTCCATGGATATATGCCTTAATTTTTGTAGCTAGTACTGATTTGAACTATAATAGAAAACTACATTACAACCTTCGATAGTCGATACAGTTGAATAGTCAAAGAATTTATATATGTAAGTTAAGGAAGGAAAAAAGATGAATTAGCATACCCTGACATCTTTCTTGTTGGTTTTTAAAAGACGGAGTTTAGTTCCTGCATAAAACAAAATATATGATAATGATTGAGAGATACGGAAATAATAGATAGAAGCATAGGATCTGAAAATGAATAGAAAGAGAGGCGCGAACCAGGTAAATGCGATTTGGAGGAAGGAGGGGAGTGATGGTTTCGATTGGAAAATTAAACCCTACTTTTCCAATTAGTACTACCGTTTTATTTTATTTTTTACGTTTTAATAGAATGGTTTTTTTAACCATATAATAATTTATATACATTTTTAAAATATAATAGCATGGATTTTTAAAGAAAAAGTTATTTATAAACAAAAATAGGGTTATTTACAATGTAATAAAAATGATTAATTTAAATTATTCAATATTAATTAATTTGTAGTTGTTTGTGTCATCTAACCACCCGGAAGAAGAAAAAAAAGGTGGAGAGAGCATATTTGAGAGGAGTTCTCTCTCTTTCTCCAATTTCATGGATCATATTTGATCGTACCTGATCAGAAGGTGTCTTGGCCCAATCTGCAACGGCGGTCCAAAGTGAAAGAGAAAATGGGGGTACTGCAGGCACTCCGAAGTAAGTAAGAGAGAGCAAGCAAGTGAGAAAGAGTAAAGAATGAGATACGACCTGTGAGAGGTATTTACGGGCCAAGATCCGATTAGTGGGCGGAAGTCCGCCCACTAGCTTGCTACTTGCGGAGGCCGACGTGGCCTCCTTGTCGCCGGAAATCCGGGTTTGTTGCAGTTCTGGGAGAGTACGGTTAGGAAACCTAGTCAGCAGGTCCGTTAATATCGGGGCACGTGGCGCCAAGGATAAGCGAGATCCGTTGGGTCGGCCACGCCCCCGCACGACGTGTCCGTGTGAACATTCCCGCTCTTCAAGGGCACTGGATCTGTTGGGTCGGCCACGTGCCCTCGTAGACGCCCCGCCGCTCTCCAGCCCATTGGGCTCGATCTGTTGGTCGGCCACGTGCCCGCGTGGACATTCCGATGCTTCCCAGGATAATGGGCCTAGAATCTTGTTGGGCCTAGGGCCCGATCAGAGCCCCCAAGTCTTTGCTCTTGTAGAGTAATGACTTTGAACCGGGCATGTCCTCGACAAGACTCATCGATTACTCGGTAGCGACGCGGAATCGGTGGACGCCGCAGCCCGCGGGACGTCGAATGTTTTCTACCCGGGACGCCCGCTGTGGGGCGAGTCACCAATGAGCTAAGGGTCGTGTCGATTGGATGCCACTTGTCATTGAGACGGGACTTTTGGCGCCTAAATGAGGTGACCTTTCGTATGCCCTTAGACTCTGGCTATAAAAAGGGCTTTTTAGGGCTTCATTTGTTTACTCTCCTCTGATCTCTCCAACCTAAGAAACTCTTGAACGCAGAATCTTCCGCGACTTCCTACTCAACTCTCAACATGTCTTCGACTTCAAAAGCAGGTAAACATCCCTAATTCTTTGACAATCTCCTTTCAATTTGTTCTGGACTGGCCCACGCTCTAGGCCCAACAAGATTCTAGGCCCAATTACCCTTGGGAAGCATCTGGGAATGTCCACGCGGGGCACGTGGCCGACCCAACAGATCCCAGGCCCAATTGGGCCTGGAGAGCGGTTGGGGACGTCTACGAGGGGCACGTGGCCGACCCAACAGATCCCAGGCCCAATTGCCCTTGAAGAGCGATTGGGAATGTTCACACGGGGACACGTCCGTGCGGGGGCACGTGGCCGACCCAACGGATCTCAGTTATCCTTGGCTGCCACGTGCCCCCCGATATTAACGGACCTTGTTGACTAGGTTTCCTTAACCGTCTAGTCTCCCAGGAACTTCGCAACAAACCCGGATTTCCGGCGAATCTAGGAGGAGGCCACGCGTCGGCCTCCTCGCACGCAGCCTAGCAATCCGCTAGTGGGCTTGGACCGCCCACTAATCGGATCTTGGCCCGGGGTTATAAATACCTCTCACTTGAGAGGGTCAGGTATCTCATTCTTTTACTCTCTTCTCTCACTTGCTTGCTCTCTGCCTTTACTTACTTTGGCATCGGAGTGTCTTGCAGGTACCCCCACCCCTTTTTTCTTCTGTCACTTTGGACCACCGTTGCAGATTGGGCCAAGACACCTCCTGATCAGGTACGATCACAATTCATGTTTTAGGATGAGTTTAGGCCGAATTTAGGGTTTACTTTGTATGAATATCGCGGGGAGGAGATTGAATATCGCGGGGAGATTCGTGCCTTTAGCGGGGAGAGAGTTGAATACTGCGGGGAGATTCTTGCACATAGTGGGGAGAGAGTTGAATACTGCGGGGAGAAAGTTGATTTCCATGGGCAGGAATTAGGATGAGATGGGCAAGAGTTGGAGTCACACAGGCAGGGACTTGAATGCCACGACCAAAAGCGTGAATCTCGGGAGATTCTGCACCCACGGGAATTTTTAAGGATTAGTGTTGGAGGGAGTTGCCGTGAGAGGTCTTGGAGAAACATGACGCCTGTTGCTATCAGATGTCCGCCCTCGCCGTGTCACTTGAGTCGTGGTGGAGGGTGGATTTGACGTCCTCGAATTCACTTTTCGCTGCTGTGCCGGATCAAATGTGGCGTCGACGAGGACAGCGGTCCGAGTGAGGTGGCCGGACCTCTGGCGCCCAACCAAGGGATTTTGCCTCCGACTTCTCCACCGACTCGCCTAACGCGCTCAACGAGATCGAAGATCTAGATGAAGGGTCGAGGGTTCCGGTCGCAAATACCGGCCCGGACGGAGGATCCGTCATTTACTTGACGAGATTTCCAATGTATGAGTTTGCCTTGAGGCGGCTTCGGATGCCCTTCGGTTTTCGGACCGGGTCTTCACGTGGCGAACCTTGCTCCTTCTCAACTCCATCCGAATGCCTCGCCTTCGGGCATTCGAGATCGTGCTACTTGGACATAGGGCCACTCTTCCCTCTTCTTCCGCATTTTCATCCGCAGAGGCGTTGGGGACAAATGTGCCTGGGTCTCGTTCAAGCAGTCCGGCAAACTTTTCAGGCCGTATCTGGATTCTGTTCGGGACTTTAAAAAACGGTTCTACGTGATAAAACCCGTCACCAGAGAGGCCGAGAATACTTTGTTCGAGCGGACGGTGGTGATCAACGAGGACGGGCAGGAGGTGGAGAAGATATGGGCGAAGTTTCCCCTTGAATGGGATAGGGGGCACTATGAGAAGAGCCCGGACTTCTATTCCGTGAGGCCCGAGAAAATGGACACGGACGACCAACTCTCTTACCAGCGGTTGGAGAATTTTGTAAAGAGCTTTAGGCCGGCTGTATGTGTCGACCGGGAGGGAAATGTGCTCCTCGACCCCAACGGGGAAATCAAGATAGCCCGGCGATACATTCATACCAAGGCCCTCCTCGAGTGCGAGTCCGACAAGGATGCGTTGAGGCTCCTAGGTATGCGTGTGGAAGTGCATAGGAGGAATTGCCCGTATTTTTGGCGTGTACTAACGTTATTCTTCGTTTGTTTTGCAGATAAAATGGCGGCCATGGAGGAGCGCATGCTGAAGCTGCGATCAAAGGGTGGTCGCTGTCAAGGACCGGTCGGGAACTTGCTCGTGAAAGTACCCCGTGTGAGCACTCCTTCCCCTTCCTCCCGGATCAACCGCTCAAGAGGCGAAGGAGAGCGCACCGCCGCAGGTGCCCGAAGCTCCATCTCTCTGGGACGCCTGTTGCCCCTATGCCCAGGCAACTTTTGATGGCAGCCTCCGTGGCAAAGAAAGGAGAAGGACCGATCCCAAGCTCGACCGAAGGTGAGGAGAAGGTATGGGCCGTGTCCGCGGTGATTCGGATGTTGGAGACCTCGGACGCTCAACGACGAGGTGGCTAACCATGCGTTCCGTCCGGCTAATGACCGAGCGCCCCGGAGCTCGAGAGCAAGGAAGCAGAAGGAACCGCTAAAACTCAAAGGCGCGGATGCCATGTAATGCCATGGCCGACGAGCTCAAGGGGATGAAGGACAAGTATGAGCCCTTGGTGGAGGAAAAGAACAAGCGGAGGCCGAGCTAAAATTGTCAAGGAACAGGCTCCGTCGAGGATGAACGGCCGAGGAGGGGCTCACCGAGCCTTGATTGACGGGATAAGGACCTCAAGAGGATGTCGGGGTGTGTCCTTTGGCCGAGGCAGATACAGTGCGAACCCGGTGGGTGACCCGGATCGCCCATGGCATCGCGTGGTGGACGGGAGATCGTGGCTCGAGGAGTGATTTTGTTCGATCTGTTGGGCTCGAGCTCGTTATTTCGGGCCTGCGTGCCCTTGTGTTTAGTATTCGTACACTGGGCATGTGCCCGTATATTTTGGATCATTGTAATTTGGGTCTTGTGCCCGTGAATATTTAGCTGGTCTCTGTCGGCCATTATAAATGTTTTGTTTAGTTTATACTTGCGTTGTGTTTGTATGATGTGCTCGACCTTATGATATGATTGCTCGATGTTGTTGTCCCTGGCTTGCGTGCCAGGTTTTGGGCTTGAGGCCCTTGGCGAGGACGTGATCGCGATAAGAGATTACATCCTCGGGGCGTGGACCGTCCGTCGCGAGCCGGACATCCTGCCTGAGGTGCGAGGAAAACCAGCGGAGCTCGGTCGAGTGTTCCGCATTGAACGGGGTTCCTACTTACTGTAGTCGAGTAGGTCCACGTGTGTAAGTGGCTTGGGTTACGTACGAGCACCATTCCGCGACCCAAGGCTGAGCTATATCCCCGAGGAGGATTTGATGGCCACAAGGCGTTGAGGATGTGGTCGTTGTGTCTCAGCTGTAGTATTGTTTGAGCTTTGTGGCGTTCCAAGGTCGAGGGAGTTGCACTCCATTTAGGTTTTCGAGGTAGTAGGCTCGTGCCGTCTTTCCTCGGACGCGATATGGCCCTTCCCAATTGGCGGCCAACTTTCCTTCCGAGATTCCTTTGGTTTTGGCGGAGGACTAAGCCCGACTTGACCGCTCGATGACCTTCTGGTCGTGGCGCAGGGTGATCTGCTGTTTCAAACGGGCTTCTCGCAACGCTGCGCCTTCGCGAATCTCGTCGACCAGATCTAGCTCCTCGCGCAACGCCTCGTCGTTCGCTTCTTCCTCAAGGGGAAATTCGGTACGCCTTGACGGCTCTCTGATCTCGACAGGTATGACCGCCTCTGTTCCGTAGGTTAACCGAAACGGGGATTCGCCCGTGGTCGAATGGGGCGTTGTCCGGTAAGCCCATAGTACGCTGTGCAGTTCTTCCACCCACCTGTTCTTGGCTTCCCCGAGTCTCCGCCTGAGCCCGCGTAGCAAGACTCGCTCGCGGCCTTGCCGCTGGTCCGGGATGCTCGAGATGAAGTGGTGCTTGTGCCCACCGCCTACGGTTGGAAGTTCGATCGGTGAACTGCGTCCCATTGTCCGTGACGAGGGTGTGGAATAAAGCGAGCAAGGACGTTTGCTAGAATCGAAGGATATTGAAAGAGGTGATTTTGGCGAGTGCTCGGCCTCTATCCATTTCGTGAAGTAGTCTACGCCACTATCGTGTATTTGTTTAGGAGCCTTGCGTGAAGGGACCAAGTATGTCCATTCCCACCAAAGGGCCACGGGAAGTGGCGTCGTGAGCTCGTGAGGTGGTGCGACGTGCATGTCGGCGTGGCGCCGCACTTGTCGCATTTTTGACGTGTTCCGGCGTCCCTTTGCATGGTGGGCCGTAGTAGCTCGCACGTAATGCTTTGCGGGCAAGAGATCGTCTCCCGGATGTTGGCGTTAATGCCTTCATGTATCTCATGGAGGATGGCCACAGGACTCCTCGACGCACTTGAGGAGGGAATGGAGAAGCCTCGTCGATATAGGCCGCCGAGGACAACGTAAGAGCATGCGGCGTTGGTGGCGGCGGTCGCTAACTTGTCGTGGTAACTCCCGCGTGTGAGATAGTTGAACACGGGGTCATCCGAGGCATCGATCGCATTGATGTCGGCGTCACGGACTTTTAATGCTCGGTTGGGTGAGTGTTTTTGTATTACGGACCGTTCCTCCTTTCTTCTTTGTGCTCGCGAGTTTGGACAAGATATCGCCCGGTGTTCTTCGGGGGCGTGTCGAATCTCTACGGTCGAAGCCCTTGAGTTTTCCTTCACAAGGTGAAGGTATTCGATGAGGTTGTCGTTTTAGCTTGGTAGTCTCCAAGGACTTGCGATGCGACGAGTTGGGAGTCGGTGAATATTTGGATGTCTCGGCGCCTATGTCCTCGGCCGTCGTATTCCCGGCGCCATATTCGCTCGATTGTTGGATGTTGGAAATGCGAGTCAACGAGTGCTCGATGGCGATGCTTCTTCGTTGAGGAGGACGCCGCACCGCTCCCGTCGAGCTCGAGGCTCCGTCGACGCGAGTCCGGTCGCCGCTTGGGGCTGCCGTGGCGGTCATCTCGGCGACGGTCGGCGGCGCCGCGCTTCAAGGCTTTCCGTCCCTGCGAATGTCGAACTCGACAGTTCGAGGACCACCAGATTCGTCCGGCCATGTCCGGACGGGCTAGAGCTGTTTTATGTCGCCTGCGCACGACGATGACGGGCGAGGAAATAGTATCGCAATCTCCTGATGTGAGGGCGAGTGCGACCTTTTCGATTTGCGATACGGTCGGGCCCTTGGAGGGCTTTGCTTGTGAAGTAGCGGGTTTTGCCCGTCTTGGGTCTCGATGAGGATGCGCTTCTCGCCGTTGGACACGGCTAAGCATGATACAAGGTTTCCCGTTGTGGTCGTGATAACCGGTGGTTGAAAGTGCCCGCTGAGGTGTGGGAGAGCTTGCTCGCACTCTTCGTTCCATTCAAGGTCGGCCCTTTCCTCAACTTAAAAAGGGAGGGCGTGTTGCCGACCTTGCTACGAATCGACAACGAGGTTAGCATGTCGTTGATTTGGATGGACTTTGGACTGGTGGGCAGCTCGGAGAATGCCCGACATTTATCGGGTTGGCCTCAATTCTCCGAGGTAAGGAACTTGCCGCCTTGACTCGAACGCACTTCTCCGGTTGAGCGCATTACGTGTTGCCGAGGGTCGAAGACTTTCGACGTGAGGCGTGGTCGCCTCGGCTTGGGATTTCACGATCATGTCGTCCATGTATACCTCGAGCATATCGATTTCGTTTTGGAATACCTTGTTCATCATTCATTGGTAGGTTGCTCCCGTTCTTGATCCAAGGGCATTACGTTGTAGTAATAGTTTCCGGCATCATGGCAGTCCTGTCCGGCCATGTCCATGGGGATCCGTTGTAACGAGTAAGCATCTAAAAAGAAAGGTTTATAGCCGGTCGAGTTGTCGGCCTATCGATGTTAGGCAAAGGAAAAGCATCTTTGGGACATGGGTTAAGATCGGTATAGTCAACGCATACGCCATTTTCCATTAGATTTTTAACAAGTACAACGTTTGATAACCAAGTTGAATACTTGGCCTCGAAATAAAATTTGCCTCTAGGAGGTCTTTACACTTTTTGACCTCCGCCGGGACCGCCACGCCTCGTTGTACTATGGCCCTAGCGGCGGGTCTATGGCGGTGATGGCGGCGACCTCGGTCGAGTCCGCATTTCACGCGCCCATGCGAGAGAGTCTCCAAGGCAAGCTCTAAGTTGTTTCTTTGCTAGGTCGGGAGATGGCGATCTTGACGCACTGGTGGGGTCTTCTTCGAGGGGACGAGCTCGAACTCGTCTGGAATTGGCGGAGCGGATCGTGTCCCCCTGTCCGTCGACTTCGCCCTTGTAACCGGTGTCGAGGTCTACCGAACCGACGTTGGGACTCGATCCTCTGCGGTTTGGGAAGCTCGACTGGGCGGTCCGCCCTTCCCTTCGGCCGCGGCCCTTGTCGACTGGTTTGACCGCCGCGGCGTTGTGGCACCTCCTCGCGGCTTTGATGTCCCCGCAGATAGTAGCGACGCGTCCCCGTCTGGTGTAGAACTTGAGCTTGGATGGACGGTCAAGGAACCGTGAGTTACGCGTTGTTTTCGCCAAAATGGCGTTGTAGAGAGTGGCGATCGATCACGAGCGGACTTTGACTTGTCGGGAGCGATGTCCTCGCAAGGTGACGAGGAGCTCGGCGTATCCCAGTCGTGATGTGGAGCCGTTGAACAAGGTCGAGCCCACGGCGATAAGTGAGATTCATCGAGCTGGAGCGTTCTGAACAAGTGAGTGTACATGACGTCGACCGAGCTGCCCTCGTCGACCAGTATTCGGTGGACTTCGAAGTTGGCCATCCTTGCCTTGATGAGGAGGGGGATGTGGGAGTTTGGTGCTCCACCGGGAGTTCTTCCGTGAAGGTAATCGGCTCAGATTTTGCCTGAGTGAGGCCTCGTTGATCGGGCTTTGTCGATCGTTCGTCAATTTTCTTGGCCGAGTTAATTGACCGCCACGGAGATGACCATGGCAGGGAATTCTTCCCCGGAGTAAAACGGGCTGAAGTCCTCGGCCTAGTCACCGAGTAGTTATCTGGTAGGGCCGAGTCCCTGTGGTCGGCCTTCGCCGGTCTCTTTGACACGGGCATTTCTTCCTTCTTCGGTTTTTGTGCCTAGTCTTCCGCCTTTGATCTGTCTCAATCGCGTCTTTGAGGTGGACGCAATCTTGATCAAATGGCCGTGGCGGTGATACCGCGTATTTTGTTTTGTCGCCAGCTCGCAGGGTGGGTTTCGTGTCGACCCTCCATCTCTGAACTCGGTTGCCGAGCACTCGGCTAGGATTCGCTCGCGGGAAGCGGTTAGCGGAGTGTAGTCGGTGAAGCGTCCAACCTGACCGTGTTTCCGTTTCCGGCTCGCGCCGCTTCGTCGGGCGCGGACGACCCGCCTCGGCGTCGGTTATCTTGGTGTCTGGTGGAGTTGCGAGCCACGACTCGAATCCTGGCGGTTGGCGGCTTCCTTCTCCTCGTACGTGATATAAGCGCGGGCTTTGTCGAGGAGAGCATCGAAAGTGGCTGGGGGCTCGATGCCGACGGCCTTCCTGAAATTTGTGCCGGGGATGAGCCCCCTCTCTAATAGGTACCGCTTCATCTGGTCCTCACAAGGGACTTGGATGGCTTCCCTGTTGAAGCGGTCAATGTACTCCCGGAGACTTTCGTCGCTTTTCTGAATGATGGCCTCGAGGGAGGCCTCTGTCTTTGGATGCCTGCGGGAGGCTGTGAAAGTGCTCGTGAACTGGGTCTTGAGCTCCCTCCACGAGTGTATGGACCCCGGGGGCAAGCTCTTATACCAATCCATTGTTGTCTTCCTGAGGGTTGTGGGGAACAACCTGCATTTGATTGGTCCTCCAACGTTGAGGTATTGGAGCATAGCTTCGAAACCGTCGATGTGGTCGATGGGGTCGTCCACTCCGTCGTATGTGGCGAGTGGGGGCGGTTTCTCCATTCCCCGAGGAATTGGGGCATTCATGATGCTGTCGGACAGGGGACCGCGGGGGTCGTCTTCGTCGCTCCGGTTGGGAGAGCGAGAATGGCGTTGAGTTCTGGCGCGAGTGTGGCCGCCTTTGACCTTTCTCGATCTGTCGGCTCTTCGCTCATGTCGGATAGGCGATCGAGGTCGTTCCTTGGGCTGTTCTTGGTCTTGCCGCTCGGGCGCGGGTCCCCTACCTCGGGGGCGGCGTGTCGGGCTGCGAGAATCATCTCTCCTGTTTCTCCGCGGGGGAGTTTGGGAGCGATGTCGGCGTGGCGATGGCGACCACGAGTCTGGTCGTCGACGTCTCCGCGGTGATCGACGGGAAGCTTCGAGAACGTGGAGACGCTCCCCCTGGGTGAAGAGCAGGAGGTTGGTGTTGTTGATGGCTGCGAAGAGAGCCTTGACTGTAGGATCAGCGTCGGGGGGTGGTTGCACTTCTTGGAATACTGCAGGTTCTGCTGCTCGACGGTGATCTGATTCGGCCCTGCGCTCCTTTCCCCGGTAGGATCCGGTGGAGGAGGCAGTTTGCCCATCTCGAGGATCTCCGCTTGGGAAGACGGTGTCGTGCTGCTCGGCCTGATCCTTAAGAAAGGGATTTTGTCTGTCGTTTGCAGTGTTGGCCATGACAAGGAGTTTCTTGGTTTCCTTTGGTCAACTGAATGAAGGAGACGGGGAAGCAAGATTCCCACAGACGGCGCCACTGATCGTACCTGATCAGAAGGTGTCTTGGCCCAATCTGCAACGGCGGTCCAAAGTGAAAGAGAAAAGGGGGGGTACCTGCAAGGCACTCCGATGCCAAAGTAAGAATAGGCAGAGAGAGAGCAAGCAAGTGAGAAAGAGTAAAGAATGAGATACCTGACCCTCTCAAGTGAGAGGGTATTTATAGCCCCCAGCGCTGGGCCAAGATCCGATTAGTGGGCAGAAGTCCAAGCCCACTAGCGGATTGCTAGGGCTTGCGTGTGCAGGGAGGCCAGCACGTGGCCTCCTCCCTAGATTGTCGCCCGGGAAATCCGGGTTTGTTGCGAAGTTCCTGGGAGACTAGACGGTTAAGGAAACCTAGTCAACAAGGTCCGTTAATATCGGGGGGCACGTGGCAGCCAAGGATAACTGAGATCCGTTGGGTCGGCCACGTGCCCCCGCACGGACGTGTCCCCGTGTGAACATTCCCAATCGCTCTTCAAGGGCAATTGGGCCTGGGATCTGTTGGGTCGGCCACGTGCCCCTCGTAGACGTCCCCAACCGCTCTCCAGGCCCAATTGGGCCTGGGATCTGTTGGGTCGGCCACGTGCCCCGCGTGGACATTCCCAGATGCTTCCCAAGGGTAATTGGGCCTAGAATCTTGTTGGGCCTAGAGCGTGGGCCAGTCCAGAACAATATTCTTTTCAAAACTAAGAGTGTGACATCAACTTTTGAGACCACCTTAGACCTTGTTCATTCTTCATTATTGATCGGAGAAGGTGTGAAATAAATCATCTAGATAATAAAGGTACGCAACACATGAGAGACCCTTGCTTCTTCATAGTACGAGTGTGAAGAGAGTGCAAGATATCCCCGAGTAAGCTAGGAATAGGATTATGAGTGAGGAATATCTTAATGGCGTTCACATCTATGAATTGGTATGGATTGGAGAATAGCACCAAACCATAGATTAGTAGAGCCAAAACATCTTCGAACGCATGAAGACTCATAGCTTTTAAGAACACCTGGGCCTTTTTTATCAGAAATTTAGCAAGAAAGCCTTTAACTCCACTTCTTGTTTCCCAATTAGCTTTAATGTCTAACCGCTTTAGGTGTAAAGTTGTTGCAATATCTTCATGTCTTGGAACCTTCTCTAGATCAATGAAAGATATTTGATCAAGGATGGGTACCCCAAGTAGTTTAGAGAATTCTTCCATTTTAGGTGCCAACTGATAGTCTGGGAAAGTAAAGCAGTGATGCTTCGAATCAAAGAACTGAAATACGATGCTCATCATATCTTCTTCAAAACCGGAGGTAACCAAATCAAGTAGATAACCATGCCTTTTGATGAACTGAGAGTGATCAGGAACCTTTGTGACTAACTCCTTGAGCTTGGAAGGTATCCCCACAAAGTTGATTCAAATAGTGTTCCTGTGAGCGGAAGCCATAATCCTATAACAAAAAGCAAAGATAAATCTCCAGGTCCTTGAAATGGTTAATGGAATGTTGTGATAATATGATGTCATGTTTAAATAGATAGAAAAAACAAACAAGTCACACAATAGCCTTAGGTTTAAAGGCTTGCATGAGGTCCATAGGTGCATATCATTTACTAAAGTTAAGTTGGTTCAACATGTCTTATAATAGTAACCGGGTTCTAGGAATCTCATATCACAGATCTTTCTCGCAGGTTTTATTTTAGTGCGACACCCGAATAGCCGACCAAAACATCCCGATAGTTGAATCTCAATGAGCGTAACCTTGAGTATCAACCAACTTCAGACTACACCAAAGTCGACTATCTCACTACCTTCTAAGGGCCAAGACGGGTCAATTAGGGTTCTAAAAGTTTGGTTAATGTTGATGACACCACACATAAGCCAACTATTTTCCTTAACTGAACTTAAGGAATATAAGGACAACCAAAGCGTCACACTAACTGTAGCCATCATTTTAACCGTGTCGGTCTACGCTAGACAGTCTCAATGATTTATTACTACTTACCTAAGGAAACCTTGATCCGGGTATAGGATCCCCATAAATGTAATAACCCAAGCAAGAAACCCTTTAAAAATAAATCAGACAAGTCAAACGAGTAAAAGCAAATAAAGTGATCTAAACCCTAAGGTAACCCCTCTCTAAGTATGTTCCCCAGCAGAGTCGTCAGTTCTATAATACGGTGGGAGAACTGACTTTTTGTTTGTTGTGAATTTTGCGGTTAGCAAGAGTCGCCATTGCCTTTTCTTTTATCCAATTAGGAAAGGCGAAAAATAATAGGATAGACCTGATAGATTTTGAGTTCGGGGGTAAATTATACAAAGGGAAGGAATTAGCACCCTTAATATCCATGGTTATCCATGGACTCTTAAATGCTTAACTCACTTTAATTCGCTTCTTATGAGATGTGGTGTATGTTCAAAAATATTTTGTAAAAATTTAACTTTGTAATGATTCTCGTATGAATGTATACAAAGTGTTTATTTTTTGAAAGTAATTTGAAAGTGTGATACGTGGAAGGGAATTTTATTTGTGAGCAAGCATTTAAGAGTATCTTACTCACTCAAAGTCATTCTTGTTATTTTCCTTCTCCTTTGGAAATAGGACTATCCTTACCATTAGTTAGTAAGTAGTCTTATCTTTTGGATGTGAAGGAACATGCATAGTGTGACACCCCGAATAAATCGATTATTAAATAATTACGATTTTTTAATTATTAATTTAATTAGGAATGTAATATTTAATATTTTGGATTATTGGAAGTCAATTGAATTAAATGGAAGTGGGTTTATTGGTGGTATGATGAATAAAGTGAGGGTGTGAGGAGTAAAAGACTCTACTCACATTAATTATGTTATTTTTATTATGTTAGAATAATAAAAGAAATGAAAGAAGGAAAAGAGGAAAAAAGATCTTTTTGGAGAAAACTCACTGCACGTGGAATTGAGAAGAGGAGAAAAGGAGGAAGAAGACCTAAGGTGTCGGAATTCGAAGAACCCACAAGGTAAGGGGTGATTTCGATTGATTATGGTTTATTATCGGTTTTGATTTTAATATTATAGATCATAGCATGTTAGGAAATCTATGTTTAGGGATTTCTAAGTTTCCGTGGGTGTATACCTAATGATGTCAGATTGTGTCAAAATGTATAGATTAATGGATCTGTATGATATAGGATCATTCTTTAATAAAACATGTTATATTGTATGTTATTGATGATGAATGAGTGAATTTATGGTGTCGGAATGTGTGCACGTTTTGGAATAAAGAGGAAATGGTTTTGGGAAATAATGTTGTCAAAAACTAAATTTTTGGGTCTGATGGTCGGGAACCGGTTCCCTGGGAGAACCCGGTTCCCTTTTAAAATGGTGAAAAATGGTATTTTGAACTCGTGAAGTTCTGTGGGAGGAACCGGTTCCACGTTAATTTTCCGAAAATGAAATTTTACTTGGGAACCGGTTCCTACCGAGGAACCGGTTCCCCATACATTTTCCAGGGCGGTATTTTTGAGTTTGGGAACCGTTACTCCTGTGGAGGAACCGGTTCCAAAACTTTGAAAATTTTCCAAACTTTAAAAATTCATAACTTTCAAACCGTAAGTCCGCTTTGAGCCGTTTTGGACGTTGTTTCTTAAATTTAATGCTCTATCTTATAAAATGGAAAGATTTTCTAAAAGTTGAAATTATTTTGAAAAAGAGGCAAATTTCAAACAAACAATTATTGACCGACGACTTTGAGGTGCATGTAATGAAACCGTGGTGATGAGTATATTGATCCGAGTGAATGTAAAGCGTGTTATCCGTGGTTATTTGTATGCATGATGGTTGGAATATCATGTTTTTGAGTTTGATTCGGTTTATGATAATTGGTGTATTCATGATTGTATTGATATCATGTGTTTGTTGGTGTTGTATATGCCTGATGGCTGTTGATCTTAGATGTCGTTGTTGTGATATATACTGGTGATAGTCTTACCCATTGAAGGGTAAGTGTTTGGCATATTTATGCTCGGTGATGAATTATTTCATGATAGGTGATTATATCATGTTGATTGGGTTGCATGTTTATGCTGATGTTAGATGTATGCATGATTGGTTGATATATCATGTTGATTGTTGTGATTCAGTTATGTTAAATGAATGTATACATATACTGATTAATGTTGCATGCTGGTGATGTGCGTGCATATGCATTGTTTTGGTGAAGTTAATTCCCATTGTGCGGAATTTGACTTGGATTGCCGATAACCGATACCCGAGTGAGGATGGGTGATTAGGCTGGATTCGTGTCCGAGTGGTTATGGACGAATCGATGGTACTGTATCCGGTTGGTGATGGATCAGTGTTGGGTGACTTTGAGTCACGAGTCGGTACCGCATGCATTGAGTCTGCATTTGGATTGTAGGGGATAGTAACATGTTAGGATGTCTTCCAGTGTTACTATTCTCTGATTGATGATTGTTGTGCATGATGATTATATGGTTGTAACTGTGTATTGAATCTGGAGTTATGTTGAAATGGGTGGATTAATGTGCTTGAAATATATTGTTAATCGAGAAGCTTATAATATGCTTTAATTATGAGAAGTCTCACCCTTACTTACCATTTCAGATTAAAGTTAGCAGCTGAGGAGTTGGTGAGGATGGCTCTAGAGCTTATCGTTTAGTACGCGAGTCAGTGTCATGCTCTGATTAGATTGTAACACTGGGGAATGTTAGATGAGGAATTAGATATTGGTTTATTAATTATTTAAAACTTTGTTAGGAATAATAATGATGGAATTATTCCGTGTTTGGTTATGATGTTTTCCGCTGTGTAAGACATGGTCTTATCTATATTGAATTATTTTGAAGGTGTTGATCCTCAGTGTAGCATGACTACTGTTTGAATGAAGGTTATTTTAATTATTAATTGTGACATCCCTTATTATACCGTGTTAACTCTGATTAAAGATGACTTAGATATTAATTTAATTAATATTATTCGGGGTATTTAGATGGGGTGTTACACATAGGGTCATCGAATTGGTCATAGAAGGCAACATCGTAAGGATACCTTAGAAATTCAAAGGGACTATCATCATTTTTCAGAGGGTCACCGAGGGGAAAGATCATCTTTTTGTAGGCAACGCGAAGGGTCATCGAGGGACTATGATCTTTATATCGAATGGACTATGATGATATTATTTGTAAGTGTATTTGCTAATATACCCCTACGTTTGAGGGATATGACCAATCTATCGAAAGCCAACGAGAGAGGTCATCCTAGAGGTGCAAGTGTGCAAGGTATGTTGTTTTCAATTATTTAGTCTTGAATTAGGGATCTACCGATTTAATTTTATTCGTCTTATCATGCACGCCTATGGTACTAGCAGTTATAGGTACATATACAAACATAAAAATAAATGCGGAAATGTAAACACCTGCACAATTACAAGGCTTCGGGGCAAATACATAAGTATAGCAAATTAGGCGGGAATTAAGATCTAGACTATTACATGGCTTTGGGGAAGTTACATAAGTATAGCAAGGTGGGAATTAAGATCTAGACCATTGCATGACTTTGGAGTAGTTACATAATAATATTGTGCGGGAAATTTAAATATATATTATAACATTATTTTTATATATATTTTTATCTAGAAAAATAAATAGGAGAGGAATTCAATTATATGTTAAGAATTAATTTAAATGTTCTAAACCTCTAAGTTAGTATTTTTTATAAAAAAAAAAAGTTAATACAAATTAATTCCAAATCTAATTTACAAAATTAAACTAGTTGCATAAAAAACAAATCTAAGTCTGAATTAATTTAATTAAACTAATCTTTTTTTTATTTGACTTTCTTTTTAATTAGTTAAGTTAAATAATGAAACAAATAAATTAGAGAATGAAAAAAAATCTCTTCTCTTCCAACTATTCTCCGTCGTGGCACCTGCAAAAATGAGTCAAACAAAAGAATGTCAACCACCTAGATTGATGTTAAAAAGATCTCTTGAATCCAAAAATCAAGTTATTTCAGCCTAAAATCTAGTGTATCATACGGATCGGAGCTTATAGGTTCTTGAATCTCAATCATGGTGTATAATGATCTAAGCATTAAAGCTTAAATGCTATATGTCAAACCTGCTCTAATCTATATCTTGAACACAACTATACACACATAATCGATTAATAAAGCATAACTTTAAAGATCTAAAGTTGAAAATTTTACCAAGTTGATCGGAATGGATATGTGCGTTCTGGCCTTGCTGAGGACTTGTATTTGCCTTAAAATTTTGAAATCTTGAGAACTTTTGAGAGTGATTCTTGCTATGGTCTCTTCCTTCTTTTTTTCTTGTGTTGGTGAGACTGTCTATTTATAGGAGAGGATGAAACATAGAAATAATCAAGGAGTTATGGTGAGGAGTGAGTGTGTTGGAAACATGTTTTCTAAGTTTCCGAAAATGAGATATCTTTGTCCCAAGAGGCCATCACACGGTTTTGATGGCCATGATGGTGTAGATCCTCATGTTTAGTCATTCTAGAAGCATAAAGTAGGTGCTCATCATCTCTAATTATTATTTATTTAATTTCATTTCATTTTATTTTGAATTATATGAATAAAATCCAAATTAAATGAAGTAAACATGTAAATAAATAAAAGGATGAATTTTGAGATCTTTGGAGAGGCCATGATGGAAGGAGATTTGCTTCTAGAAGCATGAGGATGGGTGCCCTCCATCTCATTTTATTTATTTTATTTCACTTGGTTTGGAATTTTATAAATAAAAATCCAAATTAAATAAAATAAAAATAAAAATGTAAATAAATAAAAGGTGAATTTGGAGGTCTCTTGAATGTGCCATAGACTTGTCTCAAACCAAGAAGATAGGCTACTTTGATAAAAAATTCATAACTTTTAATGAAACCTCTCTGCATTCTCTCGAATTTTGCCCAATTTGCATCACTCACAATTCCTTCAATTTTTGTCATATGGAGGTAATCTTGGACTTTTTGGAAATCTCAAGATGTCTCCTACAACTTCCTTGTCGGTCATCCTTTCATTTGAAGCCTTTTTTCATTTTGTAAGCATTTTTTACAACATGCGTGTTTTATTGACTTTTTGTCCAACATATTTGACTGTTGATCATTTGAGCAATTGACTGAGCAATTTTGCATTGTGAGGCTTGAAACTTGGCATGGAGATACTTTGGGACATATGAGACACCATTAAGTCCACTTGAGGTTTTGGAAGCTCAATTTCCTTCGAGATAAACAAAACTCTAGTTGTGGGTTGATTGCTTAGGAGAAGAATATGGTCAATCCTTGAGCTTTTGAGACTCCTAAGAGTGTGAGGATGCATCTTGAATCAATTGTTCTCAAGAATGAGAGGGCAAATTTTGGGGTACAACACAAGTCAACTTAGGATTCAAGGTGATTGTAGTGAGAGTATAGATTAGAGATTGTGTACCTAAAATCCTCCTATAATTATTTGTATACCTTGAACTCAATAGAGCGGATGAGGTGAGTGGGAGTGGGTCTCATCTTATTAGGTTTTTGGTCGATCCATAACAGTGGCTCCAATTGGTACAATGGTGAGACATCCAATAAAAAAAATTACAATGACGAAACATCTGACATGGACTGGTTATGGTGACATTCGTGCAATGACATTTTTCATATTCGATTTCTTTTGTCTTTGCTCAGAACCGTGACGAATCCAAACTAGAATTTAAGGAGATCTATCTAAGGAGCTATTCGACTGTTACATATACAAAATGTTGCTCAGCCGAAGGTGAAATGGAACTCGATCGAGTCTAACTTTGCGAGTTGGAATTTGAACCCGAGGGAATTGGTTAACAATCCTCGACAAGGGTTAATGATTAAGATTCTCAATTGATCTATTATAATATCCTGATCTTTAATTATTTTATTTAATTGAGTTTTGGAGTGTTATTTATTTATTTATTTATTTAATTTAATTAAGTAAATAAGTGTAAGTAGAATGATTTAACTTACTGTGGATGTGAAGAATATTGTGGTTTAGTATAAACTAGAATATACTTGTATTTAAAATTTTTAAATAATAGGAAAACAGAAAGAAAAAAAATGAATTTTGGATATTAAAATAATTTTTTAATTAAATTAAGAAGGTGGGTGGAATTAGTGAGAGTTGAAGAGATTTTATAGAATTAAAACAAAAATAAAAATATGGCTTTTATTATATTTTTTGGCTTTTAATATGGCTTTTATTTAAATAGAGAAGGGAATAGAGAAGTTAGGCATGAAGTTCAAGAATAAAATTAACGCAATGTGGACGACTATGTTGCAATGTGAAAAAAGTTATAAAGTATGCGTGTTGTTGTTTTTTTTTTTTCTTTCTTCCGAAAGGAAAAATAAGATCACCTATATGTTTTTGTGTACATGTTAAAGAAGCTTGAGAGCATCTCTGAATCCATATGGGGACATGGTAAACTTGATAAAAAAAACTGATTTAAATCTTTATTAGTAATCCTAATTCCTTTGTATCTCTGTCTTGGAGCTACTTATTTTCTTTTATTTTCTTAATTTGATAGTCATTACTCATTAGACTTTAGATTAATCTTAAATTAACCAAAATCCATTTGAAATTATGAATCTAATTATATGGTCCATTTGAAATTATGAATCTAATTATATGGTTTCAATTTTATTTACTATAAGAAAGGCCTGTGAGTATTATTTCCTGATCATTTAAGCAGATTAGACATGAGTGTTCTTGGTCTGCATGATGAGATTTTGATTTTTGAATTATCATCCAATGTTCATATTTTCAGTGGTAGGAAATAGGAATCACTCCCAAAGGCTATACTCAGATAAATCTATCTGGTTTAACAGATGTTCCATTCCTGATAAACTACCTATAGTTAAATAAACTCTATGTGCATGTCAGTGCTTAGCAAATGATAGCACAGAATGAAATTGGTGAAGAAAAAAATTTTAATTTTCATATGTTTGATCTTTTTCTATTGCAGTCTTGAAATTTTTGAATGTTCAAATATTCTCTTCCTGAATGTCTTAACGGTAGCATATTACTTGAAAGGATGCCAAGAGACAATCTGTTAGATATTAGCATGTCCGAAAGAAAAAACAATTTTGAAGAGTTGTTTGAAGACTGTAATAGCAGAACTAACCTTATCGAGAGCTTGATGTTAATGTCAGGGAAACTAGAAACCTGCAAACAACACTTTAAAAACGCTGTTGTATATTTTTTTAGACCATCTTTATAATGGCATAATAAGTGGGGCATCAGCCAAACTAGCCATACAAATTACCAAAATAAAATGGCAGACAAGAGAACTAACTGAGCAAAAGGGAAGAACATAGAAACATGAAAAGCTTCGTCTTGAGCTGCAAGATATTTACATACAAATTACCAAAAAAAATAAATGACAGACACAAGAGAACTATCTGAGCAAAAAGCACATAGAAACATGAAAAGCTTCATCTTGAACTGCAAGATATTTAACCAGAATTCAACTCTCTTCCGTCTCTGCATTGTCAGAATATATATTAATATTAGAACTAGATAGGCTTGAAGTGTTTCAACTAGTGTGGAAAAACAGAAAAGCAAGTCAAAAGTAAAGCATTGTGGTGGAAAAGAAGTATCCCTTGTTCATTAACATGATAAAGAATGAAATAATTTTCACATTTCATCCCAAGCAGTTTTCTTAATCATACCTTGTATGGCTTCCATGTTATTGTCCTTGTAAGCACCTAGGGGTGATCCATGTACAGAGAGAAGCATCTCGCCAGCCTTGGGAAGTCTGACTGTTTTGGGTGTCATCCCAACAGATGTCCTCTGACTACTCACCTGTAAAACACATAGAGACATGTAACTTTTCAGATTAAGGCAAACTGAGACATCTTTTTAACCTCAACAACAAATACCAAAGTTGATTTAAATAAGAATGCACGAAGGAGAGATACTTACACCGGGAGTCTCGAGACCTTCTTGCATTGTTAATGTTTGAGCTTCAGATAGTTCCTCCAAAACCTATACCATACATGTTGAATCACTAAAAGAGGCAAAAAGTTTGGCTTTTAAATTCGTGGATAACTTGGAACATGTTACAAAAAAGAATGGATGAGTAAGAGTAATGTATGTATCCTAATTTAATCCTCTACATTGATTAATTCTAACTAATGAAAGATTGAGCTCTTTAAGTTAGGATTTGTGATTTTACATTGTAATCTTAAATATTAATCTTATCTTATGTCATATTTCAGCCATGTAGTGCGTAAATATGCTTTATGATCCAAAGGTGTGTGAGTGTAGCAGCAACATAAAGAGAACATACAAAATCCTTCAAATGCAGATTACCGGCACCAACAAAACTTGTTCTCCCTGTCAAGGTAGAAGTAACTGTTGTCAGATATAGAAAATACTTGGATATAGAAACTCAAATATATTTTTACTCCTATTTTTTGAAATCGGTACTTATATGTATTCAATAATGCAGTTTCAGACACGTACTAATCAGAACTAGATAACCACTTTTTAAGAACTAAAAACATATATACACAAATATTTATAAGTAAAAGCACTGTCCCAAATTTACATAGTAAGAAAACAATGCAATTGGAGTAAGTGAATGAGAGTTGTTGGAGATAGATCAACTTGTTCAGGTTTAGAGGCAGGTAAACTGAACTCAAAACACACTATTAGGATATAGAATATTGGATACTTAATGCAGTTAAGAATAGTTAGCATAAGTTCTAAAGTTGATGAGTTCATTAGGTGGCTGTTGAAAGCTGGTTGTTATTAGCAAGTTTTTAAACAGACCTCAATTGGTAGAGAGGAAGATAGCTTTGAATAATTAAATTGTATGACTAGAGAATTATCTAGTGAGAGGAGGGTGCTTCTTTGGGGTGACGTTGTGTGCAAGGTTAACATCTACATTGTATACCTTTTGTATCTTTTCTTACGGTCTCTCTACACCAAAAAGAAATCCTTCATCCGTTTTCAATCTTCATTCTTTAGAATCTGTTTTTACACCACTATTCTAGAAATTCTTTCTTGCTCAAAGAAAGGATCGTAACAATAGGTCCAACACTGCCTCACTCCTTGCCATGGAAAACGGGTGGCTGCATTGAGTCATTTAATGATGGAATAGAGGACCAAAACGGAGGAGCGTTAGATGAATAAACTACAATATGCGGTTAGGTTAATGAAATTAAGAAAATTCTGGAACGGATTCTGAAAAAGAAGAAACAGCTATGATTATGTTGGGAATGGAAGGAATTGTAGAAGCCCAAATTGCAAAAACATCAAAGAATGGATGAATTGATGCAAAATGATGAGAAAACAATGGATTATTGGGAGCCACAAGGCATAGGTGAAAATGACATTTTGGAGATCAAGAATGATAAGTTAAGGGAACACTAAACATAGCATGGGAGTTGTGATGGTCGTGTTTCAGGTGAGAAGGCAGAGTGCAACCAACAAGACAATAAAAATGGCTAGTAGAGATTGAGGTCTTCCTAACATACTCTACTTACTCAGTAAAAATGATGCTAAGCTAACACGAGATGAAACGATTCATGTTAGTAACATTTCGAGCGCAAAAACCACAAACAAAACACGATAGTCTGTCTATTTTCATTGATTAGCTGCAATAAACCTAAATTCACAAACGAAATTTAAAGAAATGTACAGTTAAGAGGAAGAGTATTGACCAGTAGAATGAGGAACGGAAGAGGGGCAGTGAGGATAAACCATGGACAAGCTTTGAAGCAAGGAAGTATGCACATGATCATAGTTCATGCTCATAGACATGGGCGCTTTATCTTTCCATGTGACGTCACATTTATTAGTCTCTTTATCATTGACAATGGACAAATTGGGAAGAATTTGTTCAAAAATCTCTAAGACGGGTTTCTGGAGTTGTTCCTCGGTGAAACTTGAGCGAAGCAATCGCAAATCTTCCAGCAAGTGTTTGGTTTTAACCTCCTTAACACTCCTAATCTCGCCCATTTGTCGCTCCAATGCTGCACACATGATTCAAATTCACTTCAAATTATTGAACTTGAGAAAGAGAAATTAGAAAAGAATCTGAAACGTTACACTGGATTTCGTGGTCCATGAAGTGAGTTGGCGTCGGTTCAGGTACCGTGGGTTCGGGTGCCGATTGCTTTGCTTTAGCGTTTTTCCTAGTTTTACCCCTTGGCATTTTTGGCGTGGGGGAGAGGAAATTGAAGAAAGCAACTACTACAGCGTAGCTATTGGAATGGCGTAAGAAATGCGCGAAATGGTGAGAGAAACGTAGGATCTGAAAAGGAATAGAAAGAGAAACGAAAGGCTGAGAGAAGAAGAAAGAGAGGTGTTACAAATGGTGAGAAGAGACAAATGCGATTTGCAGGAAGAGGCGGTTTCAAATTTGAAAATTAAACCCTAACCGTTTAAGCAGTTTGGATTGATTTGGGTGAAAAATTTCATTTGAAATAAAAATTAAGGGCGTGTTTCTTTCGACAATTGAAATTACATTCATATTAGATATACATGTTTTAAAATTTTACAAATTGTTTCTTAACTATTTTTTATTTTTAAGAAATGTCATTTCTACGGTTGTGTCTAAGATGAACCATGACTAATAATCGTTGGATTAATCTATTTTATAAAATCTTATGATATATCTATCACATCAAATTATTGTTTTCTCCCTGTGTAGGCATAGAAAATAACGTTTTCTTTTTGCATCAAACCTATTCACGATCCACTATCATTTTATATGTTTTTTCTTGTTTCTCACAAATTTGTACTTTTGATAAGCTCCACTTTTGTATCATCCGTACATGTTTTTCTATGAACCTAATTAAGAAGTCTGAACCGCTCACCAAGACTTGATGTTTTTGGAATCCACAAGGAGCGGGAGGAGATGCCATAAGCGTGCTCTCCATGGATATTGAGACATTTGATTTTGCCAAAGGTGGTTGCACGTAGGGGTGGCAAACGGGCATGCCCGCCCCGTTTAGGCTCGTCCCGCAAAAAAATGAGGCGGGGCGGTCATAGTTGAGGATGAAGGCCTAAAATATAGGTCTGCCCCGCAAAAAAGTGAGTGCGGGACGGGGAAAGCCCGCGAGCAGTACACCTTTTAGGTCTAAAAATGCTTAATTTTATGTTAAAACACGTGCCCACAAAAGCCCGCGAAGAAAACGGGGTGGGGCGGAGCGATCACATTAGAGAGTGAGAGCCTAAATTCTTGGTCCGCCCTGCACTAAAGTGGGAGCAAAACGGACATGTCCAACAGGCCGGACCCATTTTGCCACCCCTAGTTGCACGAGATGTATTTATTTTTCAGATTTTTTTAATGTATAAGGGAGCATTTTTTCCGAAAAAATGGGTGTAAATTGGAAATGTTGAAGATGACAATTCTGCCATGATTAAATGAATATAACAGCGTGACTGCTCACCGTAGTGTGTGACAGAACAACAACAATTAAAAAGTCGTTATTTTTACAATCTTAAGGGTCACAATTTTTACAAATTTGAAGAGAGAATTCTGACGTTATGGAATCCTCAAGAATCCAGATGTTGTATATGTGATCTATGTCTCTATGGATCTTTTGACAATCAACATGGAAGTGTGGGCATGTAGGCCAACATCTTATTTCCAAAAAAAATTAGGTGTAGAAAGGAACGATTTTTTCGAAGAAATGGTTATGAATAAAAAATGACGGGGATGATAGTTGAAAGAGTATGGTTGTGGAGTGCAATGAAAATCTCAGGGATGAGAATGAGAAGTCATGATTTTTGTTAACAGAAAAAAGCATGAGTGAATGAAAAAATAATTTAGAAATTAAGAGCATGATCTCAATTAATATTTCAGATTGAAATCCATTACTTGAATGATTGTAATTTCACTACAAAAATTAATGGTAGAAGATTTATTGCTCTTTTAAAAATGACATTCTTTCTAAGTTGTGACTTGCAATTTCTTCCATCACTTAGGTTCCTGGCTGTGGGTTGCAAGAAGGTAGTTAAAAGTGGGAAAAAATTCAAAAAATAATCTAGTATGAAGAGCTCGGTGTAAGATACAATAGATCTTATTAATCCAAAGACTTTTAATAGTGCTTCACCACGTGGGATTTGTTAGCACCCTCACCTTAGGAGTCACCTATTTGTACATAATGTATCTCATATTTATTTTTAAATTTAAAAGATTAGAGTTTAATATTTTTCATGAAAATAAACTCAACTATTTATAGGAATGATAATTTGACTCATGACATGTGTGTATCTAAAGGAAAAATAAAGTCTTCAATAGATAGAATTAGAACTTGCAAAATGAGTATGAATACAAGCATGTATAATATCTATTAAAATAAGTGAATATGAGTATACAAACAAAGACTTTTTCATTTTAGAGGCTAAAAATAAATTCATATTTATGTCTATTATTCAAAAGTAAATGTTTTTTATTTTGAATTTATATTATATTGAATAAATTTATATTAAAAAACATAAACTAATTTATATTACAAATTCATTCATAACTTCTTCTTTTTTTTAATTTGTGCAAAATAAAAAATTACTCATTATATTAGTAATTAGCATGTGAGTATTAAGTGATAAAGCATTAAACATATAAATATAAAATAGCAAGAGAGGTATATGAAGTATATTGTACAGTTGTTTTTACCAAACTAAAATATATGCATAGTTTAGAAATTTTGAAAATTTAAGTGGGATCTTTGCCTACACACCAACGGGTGTAGGTCCGCCACTGGATATAAGTATCTTATTATTCATTTTGTTTTATATCCGAACGAATAGAATTGAGCCGAATCATATATTTTTTCCTCTTGCGATTCAGATGATTTTTATTGTAAAAATTGTCCAAACCGCACCACAGAGCACACTCGTGGTGGTATTGAATAAAAACTCATTGCTCCTGTTTTCGGAAGATGTTGCCGCAACCAAGTGTTATGCATATAGGTCACCCGGGAATGAGAATTTTCCATGAGTCCCATTAGTTGAGGAACATCATTCCTCTCCTTTTTCTGATTGGGCTCCCAAATACTCAATTATCCAATTAATCGCTTCACCACGGGTGATCTGGGAGTGGTTAAGTAACCTCCCTCTAATAGTAAGGTGTAAAAGGCATGCGACGTCGTCAAGTTTGATCGTCATCTGCCCAACAAGAAAATAGAAAGATGACGTCTCCTTGTGCAATCTCTCGACAAATGCCTCTTGGATGTCGTGGCTAATAGTAACTATTTACAATGATTTCTAGTAAACAACTGCTAGTCTTCCAAATCAACAATATCTTTGGTAACTTACATGATCGACTAGATTGATCCTAAGACATGTGTCTAAATTTTGGTGTTTAAACTTGCATCAAAACCTATGCCTAACATCTTTGTCTAAAATACTAAGAATGCTTAAGAACACGAATATAAATAAATTTAATTAAGGAAGTAAAGGCTTTGATTAAAAGTGATAATGAAACTTGACTAAAACATAAAGAACTTGTAAAGCAATGTAAATGGTTGGTAAACGAAATGTAAAAGACTTGTTAAAGGAAAGTAAAGATTTTGAAGGATATAATTTCTGACTGGAAAGATAAAAAAATAAAGTGGAATTTGAATAACTTTAAAAGATAAAGAAACTTTGATTAATTCGAAAGTAAAGATGGTGTTTCTATACGTACATTGCTATGCAAAACTCGTTTCTCTAACACTTAGTAATTTGATATATATATATATATATATATATATATATATATATATATATATATATATATATATATATATATATATATATATATATATATATATATATATATATATATATATGAGTTTTTGTACAAAATGAACACACAAAATCCTAACACCAAGACTCCTATTTATACTAATTCGATCCTAACGGTCTTATTATAGAATGATGCCACGCTCGATTATTTCATGTCTTCTGAATTCCCTGGCTTCCACGCGTCCTTCAACAGAACAACGTCTCATATTTGAATTCAAAATCTTGTTTGTTGAAGATATAAAACTCTCATTTCGAATTCGAAACTCTAATCGTAAAGCCAATTTGAATCCTCTTTCTTTTCAAACGAAAACATAGCAATTAGATTTCATTTTCCACATTCGAACGCAAGCACAACATAATACGGCCCATTATCTCGAATTCAATGTCCATCGAAATCACCAGCCAACAAATTCCCCCTCGAAAATGTGTATTTTGATACATAGAGAAACACTCGTTTTTGAATCATATATGTGATTTTGATGAATCTGACATTCATGATGACTTCACTGTATGTGACGTTTGCAGCTATCAACTACTTTCTTCAAAATGTCTTTTCACCACGTCTCTTCAAACGTGCAAGTAGTAGTTATTTTCAATCATTATAATTCAAAAGGTATCAGCTTCCAAGATTTGAAAAAGCCACCTCCTTTTTTGTTCACTTATACAGCTACACATGTCTTTTATTTCTCAAAGGTCAAAACTTTTGTAAACCTCCAACACCTTATAAACAACTTCAGACTTCACTTTTAAACCTTCCACCTTCTTCAATCTCTCAATCTTCAAACACAAATCCAGAAATCCATTTCTTCTGCAAAGAAAACTCATCAAAAGAAAATCTCTTCTTCAAACAATGGCATCTACCCAACCATAATCATTGTCAAAAGTCAAGAAATTTGGGAAATCAAAAGGTTCTTCTTCCAAAACAGAACTTGTGAGTCAAATCGTTACTTTTGGAAATCAAGAGTTCATCGCAACTCCTAAGTTTCTCTCAAGAACATAAATCTATATATGCTTCCCAAGTAATCATCCCTACTTCATTATCTGGAAAATCTCTGAGTTTTATGGGACCTTTGATTTCTACATAAAAACTAGAGAAATCAATAGAACTTTTTTCTGTTTACCATGAAACACAACCCATAGCTAACAAACAGAAACTGATGAAAAAGAAAGACAATGATTCTGCAGTGAAAGTTGCTCAAACTCCTAAGATTAAAACGTCTGAAGAAGGCACTTCTGTACTTTCTGATGTCAAAAGAAAGGCGTTCCAATTTGATTATATCACTGATAACTTTAAATCATTTTGATCATGTCTCTCTTTGGATAGATCATATTTAAACTGGATTTCAAAGATCGAAAAGAAAAAATCCCAAGATTGGGAAGCCTTAGGTATTCTTAATCTGATCCAAATGTCAAAACTAGGCTTTGGTTACAGTCAGCCTTTATTGTTAGCATCTTTATATTTTTGGGACAACACTTATAACACATTTCATCTCCCTTGTGGAATGATAATTCCTACATTCTATGATATTGCTGCAATCACTGAAATTTCTCCTATAGGAGAAACCTTTGATCCTAAGGAAGATGCAGAAAATATCATTGACTTTGATGTCAAGAATTCTAGCTTTTCCACTTACATGAGTCTTTATCATACTAAGGGGGGAAGTATCTGACGTAGATCATATAGCTTTTCTAGCTTTATGGCTATCGAAATACGTTTTCTACTGTAAGTCTCTACAGGTAGCTAGTACGTTTATAACTCTAGCTAATCAGCTTCATCACGGTCGAAAAATATGTTTAAGTGAATTATTGCTAGTGGGGTTGTATGAAAGTTTAGGGTCTGCTGTGTTGAAGTTAAAAAACTACAAACCTGGAACGAATCTACTCCTTGCTGGCCCTTTTTGGCTCCTCCTACTATGGCTAAACGCCACCTTCGAACCTTCACTTCGAACTTCTGGCACTGTTGATGAAAATGATCCAAAAATCCTCAATTGAACCGTTGAAGACACCAGACTACTACAATTGACCCCATATAATGATAAAGAAGTTTTCAACACTTGCTTCACCAACTACATGATGTTGTTCTCAAAGAAACACAAATTCATCCCTCTGATGGCTCCATTTGTCAATCGAATCCCTGGTCCCCAGTGGTTTACTCTGTCTATCGATGAAGCTCTTAAGGATGAAGAAATCCAAAGCATATGGCGCGCCTTCTTGTATCCCAAACTTATGATTTATAGAATTATGCCCATCAAAAGCCATGTATGCATGTTGGCTTATCAACCTAACTTCTGCCATGCCAATTTGGGTTATGCCAACTTCTCCCTGAGCCTATTTTCAATCGAAAACGAGAAATGTGTGTAGCAGGAGTGCTCTATGATGTTAAAGACATCAAAACTCACCAGGATCTTTATGCAAACTTGTAATACCTGGGAAAATTAATGAAGTCGCCACCATTATTTATTTGTCCTAAGGACGGGGAACCTAATGGGAAAACCCTAATTCTACATATAAGGCGGACATTGTAATAAGTTAAGGGTTCGGGAGTCAATTAAGTAAGGGGAAGGTGTTAGGCACCCCTCGCTTCCCTTGTACTTAAGGGGAACCTTCTCTAGTTTTAGGTTATGGTGTGTCTACTAAAGTTTTTTTATCTATCTACACCTAATTTTATTTTATTTATTAATTACAAAAACAAAGAAAATATTTTAATTATTAGTTAGGGGACTCACCTTGGTTTTTAAACCGCGTGCCCACGTATCCTCTTATAAGGAATCAGAGTCCCAATTCGTAGTTCATATGTGTTAGGTTGATTTTTTGTATGGGTTGTAGAAATGTTTGAAATTATCCTTGACCAAGTCTGATTTGAAAATAGCGTAGTCGTAGACGTAGTTCGCAGTTAATATAAAATATCTCCACAATCCTTCTTTTAAAATAAAGTTGAATTTGAATTAAGTTAGTGAAAAAATGTTAGTGTTTGATGGATTAGTTGTCTTAAGTTTGGTAGTCGGCAAAAGTTAATCTTTATTAAAACTCGATCGCGCTAGGTGAGAGAAGAATTTTAGTTATCTGTAATAATTAACTAGTAAGTGTTGGACTGACCAATCGATTATTTGAAGATGTAAAATCTTATTAGTTGTGGGAGGTTGAATTAATTGAGAGCTAAAAAAATATATGAGACTAATTAAATTAATTAATCTAACTAACTAAAAATATATTTTGTATTTTTATATTTTTGACTAGGATTAAAATTAATTAACTAAGTAGATAATTTATAAAAATCCAAACTAATTAAGCATAAAGTAAAACAAAGGTACATAATTGATAACGAGGGTAATGGTTAGTAAAAGTTAATGATTATTAAACTAATCCTAACAAAATAAAACATAATTAGATCTAAATAATAATGAAAAATGAGGTAGAATATTAAATAAATAAATTAAAAGAAACATAATATATATATATATATATATATATATATATATATATATATATATATATATATATATATATATATAACAGTAACGTTGCAATAGTATTGGTATTAAGTGAAAAAAATTTCTGTTGTGTTTTTGATTATTCTGTTTAATCTTGATGCTTGGTTTGGTTACTTTCCACTGCTGTTTGCATGAATTAATTCTAACGGGCATTTCGGTGTCACATTTTGTTGATTTTGGTTTTGTTTCAGATGCCTCCTAAAAGACAACGAATTGCGTCAGCCGGAGCAGGGTCCTTAAGACCCAATCCATCAAATCATCAACCCTCGGCAATGGATACCGATTCTTGATCATCACTTTATTCAATTTCCTGTAGTCAACACACAATCTCATCGTACCTTCCTTCTTCTTAAATAACACACACACGGCGAAACACTAGGACGAATAAACTTCTTCTCTAGTAACTCTTCCAACTGTTTCTTCAACTCAGACAACTCAGATGCCGACATGCGATACGGCGCCATCGACACTGGACTAGTTCCAAGAATTAAATCTATAGCAAACTTCACTTCCCTCTCAGGTGGTAGCTCACTAACATCTTCCGGAAACACCTCTGGAAATTCATTCATAACCGGCAATTCATCTTACTCGGAACAATCTCAAAACAATTCTTCACTACCGGGAATTCATCGCTCCTAGATTTTCCTTTCACTTCCGTCGAAGAATACAACATAAACACCACACCATCATTAACAACTACGTAACTCTGATCATCCATCTTAATTCATTGTCCTTATTAAAGTCTTCGTCTACTCATATGGTTCACAAGCTTCTACCACACTTCATTCATATTCATCACTTTATGCCCCATTTAGATAGTAAGACAATTGTATACCATCCAATACGATTCCGTCTACTATCAACAAAAGATTAAGGGTGATCAAGTCCTCAATTTGTCGATAGACATCCGATAATCACCGAGTATAAACCATCATTACCAACACTTCCTGTCCCCAGAATCGTACTTGCCTCTTTGCACTTCCAACTATGACTCACGTCCAAACGATTCCAACAACTCTAACCACTCTTGCTTCTCAAGCACTGTACCAACGACTTACAATTGGAGCATATCAGGAAGCATCTCTCTCCCCACTTAGTTTCACACTACTCCGCAATAATCGATCGGCAATAAGCGATGTGTTGCACACACTTCGCGCAAAGGAATAATGACATTAAGACCGGTCACGACCGACTATGCTCGATACCACTATTGTAACACCCTTCTAATTACGCGTTTATAGAAATAATAATCGAGTTTTATCCGCAATTAAGAGGCGTCACAATTTAAATCATAAAAATTGACCCAACAGTTGTCATGCTTTCACTGAAGAATAAATCATTAAATAAATCATACTTAAAGTTATGTTTAACAACGGAAATGAAACATAACAAAATCCCGAATACATCATTCAATAGTTATTCCACGATATGTAATCAAGACACAATTCGAAACTATTAAAAATATCCATTAAAGGATTCAAACAACCGTTTCCCCAGTGTTACATCTACCAGAGCACGACATTGACACGCGGACTAATTAACTGACTCGACTCTAGAGCTATCCTCACCAACTCCAAGCGACTAATCACTTCGGATCTGAAATTGTTAAAGTAAGGGTGAGATTTCAATTCAATATAACATGCATTATACGTTTTTAAAATGCAATAGAATAATCAGATACGTTAATCCATTAACCAAACACAAATCATAATCAATTCACAAGGCAGTTCAAACAATGAACATGTATATAACAAACAATGGAAATTGCAACACCGAATCCATCCTAGCATGTTACAATCCCATATGCAATGCGACTCATGCATGTGGTACCAAACGTGAACCGAGTTCACCCTGCTCCGTTTACATGTGGAAACACGGTGTAAATCCATGATTCGCCGAACAACGAGTCAAGAATCCAATCCATGATTCGCCCATAACCACGGGTCAAGAATCTAGCCTCACTACCTCCGAACGGTAAGTCTATTGGCTCTGCCATTCACTTCCGCACAATGGGAATGAACCAATTTAACAAATGCTCATGCATGCATCATAAAAGCATGCGAGATCAATTCAACGGAATATGATAACAACATAATTCCACATAAATGCCAATACCAATCTATCACATGATAACAACATAATCATGAATTAAATTATCACAAAGCATAAACATGCCAAACGCTTACTCTTCAATCAAGAAGACTATCACCGATATAATAACAATAACACATGATACCAATACAATCATGAATAAACCACAAGGAAAAGAAAACATCACATGAACGTCAATCTCCATTCAACTTGTCAAACAATCTAAACCAATTCACATTATGATCTCAACATAATTCACTTATTGCCAATCACCAATGTATCGCATTCAATCATAATGAATAATCAACACAACATTGTAAGCATTAGTACTGTCGATAACTCGTGCCATTCATATTAATTTCACATTATCCTTAATTAATCCATACTTTTCAAAATCGGAAGCTCGACTCTTTTAAAAATAATTTTGGAGAAAATAATATTTTTCCTTCCTAAAAGATAGTGATTTAGATTTAAGAAATAACTCCGAAAACGGCACTCGAGTCGGAGTTACGGTTTAGAAAATATGAATTTTTGAAGTTTAAGTATTTTTGAAAAATTGCACATGGAACCCGGTTCCTACCTATACAGGAACCGGTTCCTGTGAAGTTTAAAAATCTCGCTCCCTGGTTTTTGTATGGGAACCCGGTTCTGACATAGACAGGAACCGATTCCTGAGTCCAATTTTTCCCAGTTTTGAAAATTAACACTGGGAACTCGGTTCCTCCCCATAGGGAACCGGTTCCCACGACCTATAACAGCATTTTCTGCTACTTTTGACAACATTATGCTTCCTTTATCATTTCCAAACTTTCTAATACGAATTGTGACATTAGGAACACCAATTTATAACCATTCCACACCATTATAACATCAAACAACATAATTTACTCATCCCTATTAGTTATTTGACACACTAATGAGCCTAATTCCATACACCGACACAAAATAGGGTTTCATTCTATAAACCTATAATCAATTTCCTAACATACCCAATTACCCGGTAGATTCCCAAAACCCATAAGGCATATTAACCGAAAGAAATCACCCCTTACCTCGCGATGATTCTCGATTCCTTCGGCGTCGGCTTTCCTCTCTTCTCTTCTCCAATTCTACGTGAAATGGTTTTCTCCAAAAAACTCCTCTTTTCCTTCTTTTCCTTTTTATATTCCTTTTAATATTCCAAATGAAATAAATAATTAATACTTAGTAAAAGTAGAGTGATTTACTCCTCACACCCACTATTTACTCTGCACACCTCTAACCTTCTTCCTTCAATTGATCCAATTAATTCCAAAAATATAAATACTTAAGACTTTAATTAAATAAATAATTAATTTCCCATTTATTTAATATTCGAATTAAATCGGGGTGTCACATGCATGATTACTAGTGAGAGTGTTTAGACCTTTGTAAATATTGCATTTTGTTCTTCAAGGTATATTGAAGAAATCTTTAGGTGATTCAAGTGTGAACATGTCTTTTGTTTTGTCTACATGTGTCGATATATTGTGTTTAGAACTTAATTCATATCCATGTTGTGTTTCAAAGAAGCAATTAATTTGTATCTATGCCGGGTATGTTGAGTTTGAACCATCCTTCTTGTGTTGATTTACATGCTTACATTTTGTTATTTTGTTTGCTTTTTGAGTTTTTGACTTTTGTTTGAGGACAAACAAAGAAGTAAGTTGGGGAGAGTTGTTAAGGACCAAATTGTGGATATTTTGTAGATCATTTTGTGGTCCTTTACAATGTCTTTTGATTAATTAGTAGTATTTAGTATAGCATTTTGGTCTAATTATGTTTTTATTTAGTTTTTGTTTATAATATATTATTTAACTTAGTTTATATTTAAATTGTAGGTTTTTGATGTTGATTCTCTCAAGCTTGGATTCAGGGAATCTTGAAGAGCTCTTGGGACTTTTTGAAGAAATTTTTAGAAGAAGAAGCATGCTACAGGTCGCGCTCAGCGCGGTTGCAGCATGAGTGCGCTTAGCGCGGTCTGCGAAATCAGAAAAAGGACAGTGACCCATGCTTCCAGCTTTTGGCTCACCTACTCTCTGTTTTCACCCACTTTGCTGTGCTAGAAAACCAGAAAAACACATTTTTTCTTCATAATTCATCATTGTTGTAATTTAGGGCATAGGATTTGGATTTTAAATCTTGTTCTTCTTGATTTTTCTTCCATGTTCATCATCTTCTCCAAAATCTTGCAAGCAAAGCAACCATGAGAATGAGTAGCTAAGCTCCTTTTGTGTCAAGATTAGAGGTAGTTAACCTAACTTTGATGTATTTCTTTTAATCTCTTTGTGTATGAACATGGTTGATGATTTATATATGTTGAATATCTTTGTTCTACTATCTCTTTATGCTTTGAATCATGATTGAAAAAGGATGTTTCAAAGTTGACCTAGGATATTCTTCCACTAATGAACAAATGCTATAAATAGATTTGTGAGTTAGTGTTTACTTGTATTGAACTTCATTATTATCATGTCAATAGTTGTAGTGAGAAATCATTCAAAGATTTACATGATAAAACTCACAATCTTGGTTTGAAATCAACAAGATTGAGAGGATACGTATTTATAGCAATCATCAACTAGTTCATCACTTGGTTAATAGAATGTATATGAAATTAGGTTAATGAAATTAATCTTGACATGCTTCCATCATTTGAAAACAAACCAGAACTCTCTTGAATCCAAACATAACTCTCTTTGAAAAGGATATTAAAGTTGTTTGATTGAAACTTATGATACTAGTAGTTAGAAAACAAAACCCTTTTGTCACTTAATCTTAAAATACGCTTTTACTATTGAAAGACGGCAATATCACATCAATCCTTGTGGATACGATAATTGAAATACTTGATTCATCAAATATTCCTACAACAGATATGCACATTCGAAATAACCTGCAACCTGTCATTTTCGAACAATTGAGGTTTCTTGCCCTAAATCACCCAAAACTTCTCTTTCACACCCAAACAACCACATTTCACAAGTTATACTACACCATCTTAATTTACATGATTCTAAATAATATATTTTACATTTGCAAAGTAGAATAATTAGAGATGAGAGACATATCCAAACTCGCAAGGCCCACTCTCACCTGAACTCGAGTCAACGGATAAAAACCCAAGTTGACTGGGTTCAGGTTCGGATTCGGGTGCCACTCGATATTTCGGGGTGCGGGTTTGGGTTCACTCAAACCCGTACTCGAAACCACATCCTCTTAGACATTAAATTTCATACGTACGCTTAAATATATAAAATAAATTTGCAAAACTGAAAAGAAAATAGAAATGCGAATAAAGAAAAGTTTGAAATCGATTGTTCGGTAAAAATGCCGACCCATTCTCTGAGACTTGTCATTTGTATTTATAGCTTCATTGCGCAACTTCTGTTTCCAAACTTCTCCCAAAATGGTGATCGTGTAGAAATAAAATAGCCTAAAAAGGTGGGAGACGGACGCCTCCTCCTAGAAGAAGAAATGTGAGACGTGCGTCTCACTTTAGTGGGGCTTGGGAGGCGGGCGCCTCCAATGGGCCAGAGACGGCCGTCTTGGCTTTCCTGGGCCATAATTATTTTCTTCTTCTTAACTCATCCTTTAGCTATATCACCCCTTTCTCCATTTCTTTGGCTTTTTAATTAGATTTCTCCTCAATTTTATTTCTCTGCTCAATTAATATTTATTTAATACAAACACCTGAAACATTAGAAATACCAACGTAATACAAAAACAAAATAATATAATTAAACAAAAGTACTAACATTATCTATGAGAATTAAATCAAATATGCTATGTAAATTCGTGTTATCAGTACCCTTAAATACATATAAGTGTAGAAATGTAAGACCTTAATTTTAACAGTAATGTTAACAAACTTGATGGGAAGTTGTAATTTAGTTTCTTAATTTCTTTGAGAGACCTTGATGGAATTCTTGTGTTTCAAATTTCAATGTTGTTGTTGTTGTTGTATTTTTCTGTGTTTTTGCCGCGGGTTCGAGTTTGGGTGGAAAAACCTGAACCCAGCGGGTGCAGGCGTGAGTGGTATTTTGCCACCTGAATAGTCTTTGGGTTTGGGTTCGAGTTCGAATGATGATTTCGGCTTCGAGTTTAGGTAGTGTAAAATCCGCACCCGATCCCACCCGTTGTCATTCCTAAGAACAATGGATTCGAAGAAACTTACTCAAATTTATAGCTTCAAAGTGTTGTTGAAATGGATTGAAAATGTGTTTTGCTTGTTAAAAATGTACTTTAATTTTGAAATGAGTTGAAAGTGTTGCTCAAAGATTGCAAAAGAAAGAGTTAAAATATAGATGGAAATGAGAATAAGATGTTCTATTTCGAAATTTTGTATATTTAATACGATTTTGATTTTTTTATTCGAAAATCCTTTATACTTAGATTATAGAGTTGATTTAGATATGCAGTATATCTTGGCACATGAATATTCGAAACAACTCATCTATATATATATATTCGAATTCAAGAAATATTACGAGAATATTATCTAAAACCTCTTAAAAAATATAAAAGTACATTAAAAAGGACTTAAATCATAAGTGAAACTTAAACCATTTAAAAACCAAGAAGAAAAAAAACCCTAATAAATCATAAGTTTCAGTAATGCCATTTAAATTTGACAGTAGGTTACATAAGTATTCTAAATCATAGGCTGGCGCCGAATAATAGCAGCAGGTAGAATAAAGAGTTCCACCGTATCGTCGCAATTGGGCGCAGTGAAAATGAAACCAAGAGTTCCGCACAGCTTCCCTTTACTCTCTTACCATACTCGTTACCTTAACCACTCTAAACCCTTCACTTCCTTCGCTAAAAAGCTTCCAACACCTCAAGCCCGCCCTTCCATCCATGGTGGAAACGGAAGCTCTCAAGGTCACTTAACTTTCATTTTTCTTCAACTCTATCTTCACTTTATCCCTATAAATTGAAGTAACCTATTGTGATTGTTAGTATATTTTTTGTGTGTAAATATTTTCAATGTTGAGTCGAGATTGAAAAGCTTTGAGCTTATTGCTATGAAATTGTTTAGGGGATTCTTCTTATCTTTTACCTGGAGCAACAGTTGCTACCATACTTATGCTTGGTGCTCTCCATGTCAGACGAATGTATGATGACAAGAAGGTACACATTCAACTGTTTATTGAGTTTGTTGCCCAATTGCAGCTTTATAATTTATAATCTCGTTAAAAAAAGTTGTTTACCCTTGTTGCAGACCGAGGAGATGCGGGAAAAAGGAATTGAGGTGGAATTCCAACCTGATGTGAAGGTATAAATTTTACTTAAAATGGGATAGGAAGAATCTATGTTGTTGTTGTTGTTGTTGTATCCATACACTTATTGAAATCTGTGTGTTATGGATATGTCAACACTAGGCTTCATTTTTGAGATTACTGCCTCTGCGATCGATTTCTAGATGTTGGGGACAGTTGACTAGCTTGGTAAGAAGTCTACTCAATCTTTGAACATCCTTTTTATTATAAATCCACTATGCTGATTTATTTTTGTTTTCAATTGCATTCCCCTTGCATTGCAGCTGGACTTTTAATGCACGATTTTCCCTAAATTTTCAGGATATACCGGTGTGGTTAAGGCCACACGTATACAGAGCTTGGGCTCGGGCATTCCATTCAAGTATTGAAGTTTTGCCTTTCTTTTAATGTCTTTTTCATTTCATAGTAATAAGCTCATATAGTTATTAAACTGGAAGAATTTGTTTGTGATAAACTATGCTTTAAAATTTCTGTCAATGTAATCCAAATTCCTAATGACATTTCAGACTTAGAAGAAGCTGCTTTACCTCTGGACAAGTATGCATCTTTAAAGGAGTTTTTTATCCGAGCTTTAAGAGAAGGTTCCAGGCCTATCGATGCCGATCCACAATGTCTGGTAACTGGTAACATCTACTTGGCAATCCGAAACATCTTCGTTGGTACTATTTTTAGTTGATAGTTGATTTATAACTTGCTTGACCGTATTTATTTCTGCAGATCAGTCCTGTGGATGGTACAATCTTAAGACTTGGAGAGTTGAAAGGAGCGGGGGCAATGATTGAACAAGTTAAAGGGTTTTCTTATCCTGTTTTTTCTCTTCTTGGTGCAAAATCTCTCCTTCCAACGACCGCTGATAGCGATGTGCAAAAGGAGCACAGTGAATCAATAGCAACTAATGAGAAGAGCAAGAAATCATGGTGGAGAGTTTCATTAGCTTCTCCAAAAGTTTGGGACCCAACATTATCTTGGTAATTTGTTGATGTAGTTCTAATTTTATTCTGCTGCCAATGTCTTAATTCATCTGGTTGTGAGCATTTGAATTGAAATAGACCTGGTTATTAAAGATAATTGTAAATGTTAATCATGCATCTACTGTTAATTTTTTCATGGCACATTTGATAGAAACTTACTTATACTGTAAAGTTCAGGTAGATTTTGAACATATGAATTTTGCAAGCTTGCTGCCTACATGTGATAGAAACCAGTACTGATTTGAGTAAACAGGATAATGGGCCCGATGGTGCCATAAAAGCTTTATAATGAGAAAGTTTTCTTTTTCTTTTACAATTTTTAAATTCTTTCATGTCATCTTTTCAGGAAGCCATACTTCTCTTTTCGTATGGTTTTTCTTTTTTATTTTACAACTACAATGGAAAACTAGTAGTAGTTTTAAGCTTGAAGTTTCAAACTACACAAGAAAATTTGTATTTCAGCACTTTTATTGCTGGAATGTTTACATGGTTAGAGAGGCCTGCATTTTACATTGGTATTTCTTATTTCGGTTACCACAAATGCTACATTTTTATCCCAAGTGCATATTATTGTTTTGCATTGATATGTGGTGGTCCACTAACACCAATATTTCTGCTAAACATTTTATTGCTGCAGAAGCTAAATGTAATGCTTGACACATCATTTAAATTTCCATTGCAGCCCAAAGAGAGGCCTTTTTTACTGTGTGATTTACTTAAAGCCTGGAGATTACCATCGGATACATTCCCCAGCTGACTGGAATATTCTTGTACGCAGACATTTTTCTGGTAAACCATCTCATGCAAATCTTACCTGTCTAACAAATTAAGAGTAACACCTCATGTTAATCTGTTTCAAAAATTTAACTTCTTTATTCTCTTGGACTGATGCCTGAGCAATGCAAAAGCCCACCCGCCTTATGCTGAAATTTGACTTTCTGTCATTAAAAAGGAGGATTGTGGACAGATAAAATTGATCTCTAAATCACTTGTTTATAATGGCTCTAATGTTATGTCATGAATCAACTATTCGAATAGCTTAAGCTGCTTGGTAAAGAGTAAAGACAAGTGAATGATTTTATAATAATCTCTAACACCACAGTTAGTGGACCCTTAAAGTGGCCATAACTAACTTTGCTTTTCAAAAGGGTTACAACAATGCCATGTTTCATGTTTTGCAAAGAAATAGGTTCAATGTTGTACTTAAGCTATAATTTTGCAAAGAAATAGGTTCAATGTTGTACTTAGGCTAGAGTTTTTTTTCCATCGGATAGGCTAATTTTTCAGGATGGGCTCTCACAGGTTTGAGTTATAAAATAAATCCTTTCTAGAAGGAATTTGGGCAAATAAAATCCTTTCCACTCATCATATATGATGATGTCTATCTTTGTCAGTCCTTGAGTTGAAGAAAAATGAATTTTTTAATTGGTTGTGTACTCTTCTGTGTAATGTAGATTGCCAAGTAATTTCTACCTGCAATCATTAGGGACACACCTTTCGAAGAAACAACAAAAAGCTTCATCATAACTTATTTATATGGATTCTTCATTTCAAATTTTTTTCTTTCTTTCTTTCCTTTTCTCCTCTTAGGCAACTTCGATGTTTCATTACCGGTGGGTAAAAGTTCATGATTTGGGTTGAAGGTGGATGTGCTTTATTAATTTCTGCAAATGTAAAGTACCTTTTCGTTCTGTATATTATGAAATAATTATTGGAACCTTAAGGTAAAAATAATTGAGTAGAGCTGTAGATTTTCAAGTTTTGCATATATTGATTAACATGCAGCATAATAGTTAATTTATAATTAGTTTATCATTGTCTTAATATCGGTTTGGTTTATCATTTTTGTTGCAGGCAATCTTTATCCTGTGAACGAACGTGCTACAAGAACATTTAGAAACCTTTATATTGAGAACGAGAGGGTAAGTTTTATCTTAGTACTTAGTACCATGGGCAATTAGAGAATATCGCGTCTATCTTCTATTTCCATTCCTGTCAAGGCTTTGTGTTTTTATTTGTCTATTTGTATATTTTTGCGATTTAAATGACATTAAACTCGGGCTTTCTACCTTAATTCCTTCCCACTCTCACCGCTTGAGTTATGCCCTAGTGACTCGTTTCTCTACAACTATACCAAGGAAATTTTTTCCCTTCAAGAATAGAATCCGTCAGCTGAAAAACAACCCCATCCGAGTTTCCCTATTTTACTCATTTGAATATGTATCTATAGAAATAATTAAATTATTACAAGTCAGTTCTAGGTAGAAGTGGCATTTCATATAGATGTACTCTGTACTACATATAATTCTTGGGACTTGGGAGTTTTCCTTCTGTGTTTTGCCTTGTCTTGCTTTTATTTTGGGAGAATTCCCATTGAATACTAGTGGATGAACTTATTCATAAAGAATAACCCATTAACCAAGAAGTGAATCATGTCCTAAAAGGGATTACCGTTCACCACTTTATAATAGGATAAATACCTCAATAGTTAGTAGGTTCTTTTTAAAAAGTTTGTCACTCTGCCATCTCTTACTTAGAACCTTAACCTTTATTTTGCCTTGGATGTTGTCTACTTTTTCAGTTATTAATTGGTTTTATTCAAAATTGATTAATATTATTTCACTTGAAAAATTCCCAGGTTGTCCTTGAAGGTGTATGGCGGGAAGGGTTTATGGCACTTGCTGCAGTTGGCGCTACAAATATTGGGTCAATTAAGGTTTGTTCACTGTTCCTCCTCAATGATGTAATATTAGTAATCTAAATACTGGCTTTTTCATTAATGAATTCTGTTTAAATTCTATCATTTTCATGGCAGCTTTAATAACTTCAGTTTAAACTATCATTTTCATGGCAGCTTTTCATTGAGCCTGAACTTCAGACAAATAAGCCAACGAAGAAGTCACTGCATTCAGAGCCTCCTGAAGAACGGGTCTATGATAGTGAAGGTGTTGGTAGAGTACTCAAGAAAGGGGATGAGGTTAGAAGTGTGACATAATGTCTTTTAGAAATTATGTGCTTGATTCACTGCTACTGAGATTATGGAGTTGATATTAAATTTGGTTTCCTTTTTATGGTACTCAAATTACTAGTGCGCTATCAAATAGACTAATTAAAAACTCGTGTGTTCGCACGGGATACAATGATATTGATTTACACCTATCAATTTGCTAATGATATTCATTTAATTTTTTTACTCGATCACCAGTTAGGTGCTTTCAACATGGGATCAACTGTTGTGCTTGTTTTTGAAGCTCCAATTTCAAAACTGCTTCACGAGGGCGATTCATCAGAAGAGTTCAATTTCTCTGTCAAGTGTGGTGATAGAATACGAGTTGGCGAGGCTCTAGGGAGATGGCATAGTCTTTGAGCATGCTAATTTTGTCTGCCATTCATCATATTCCCCAGGCTCACTTTTCTAACTTAAAGTTTCTTTTTGACATTCTAACTTATATTTTGAAAATTGGCGCAATATAATAGTGATACTACATATGCTGTGTTTTTTTGGGTCAATGAAAACAACTTGTCTCATAATAATTGCTTGTTTGCAGTTCAGTTTGTCGATTCGATCTGACACTTCACTTAGTTTTCAATTTTAGATGCATGCTTCAAAGCCGTGTTGATAAATCATTTGATATGATAGGATACATCATATGTCAATGGAAAAACACTGTAGGAAGCAGCTTCGTATAACTAAACTTATGGAACTTGTAGAGTGTTGTGTGGACTTGAAATTTATCTGAAATTGACCAGAAAATAAATCATAAATTCATTCTGAAAATCTAGTGGACTGTAGCCTTGAACATGAAAATTCTGGTCGGATGCAGAATATATGGTAGGTATGAAGGAACTTTCAAGGTATTTACTATTTTGGTTCAATATGCATATCTTAACATTTGAGACATTGTCACATGAATGGTGTGCCTAACTTGCACGATTGAACCTCTCCATCCAAACATGTACACATCTTCATTCTACAAATGCTTCGACAACACCTTATCACTACTTCTTTTCAAATGGCCCACTCAAATTAAATACATGTTGCTGTCATGATAAGTTGATAACAGGTCATTAGAAGTGACTTCTGCATAATTTTGCTCTATTAATATATCAGGGAAATTCAAAATGAAGAATTGACAAGTTCATAGTTAAATTTTTATTGTCAGAGATGACATTAATGTTAAACAAGGAACCATAGGAAATACTTTCCTTTTTTTATTTATTTTTTATTTTTAAATATTCACATAAAGAATTGTACATTTAATAAAAGAAAAAGAAAATAAGAGTTGTTAATGTTTCGAGCATTTGATGAGATGTCTAAGAATATAATATTAAAAAGTTAATATATATTGTTTTATTTTAGTCGATTCTTTTTTTTTTAATCTTGGCTTTTGTGATATATGTTTTTTTTAATTAAAAATTATAGTTTTTTAGGCACTTGTGTTATTAACATTGCAATTTGGAGGTTAACTTAATTAGCGCCCACATTACTTTTGTGCATGTTAAACCTTATATTTTAATTTTTTTGTGCAATCAATAAGTCATTTTTTAAAATAATTTTTTTACATAGTTGATTTGAAATTTTAGACGACTTAAAATGTGTGTGATGGCCAAACATGTAAGTGGAATCAAGTTTTATAAATTCATGTCTAGTTTTTAATTTACATAACATAATTTTGAGGTACAAACAAGACCTTGTTTTCTTTCACTTATTCACAAATAACAACGCATGTGGTAAAATTTAGGTACAGATAAGACCTTAGATAGTGGTTGATTGGTAATATAATTTTTGGCTTTATTAAAAAATCTATAAAAAGTATGACCGACATGATAATCTATTTTCTAACAAGATCTTGAAATAGCTCATGAAGTCATCTCTAAATAAGTTCAATAAGGGCATAGTTTCAAGTTTTCATGTAGGCTCTCCTATGTTTCATTGTTTAAAAGATTAATAAACATGTGATTTTTGGACAATATATCAAATCTAATCTTATATACTATAGTGATAATACTGATAATAACAAAAATACTACTTTCTCCGGCACAAAATAAATAATCTGTTGATATTTTTTCAATATTCAAAATTGTATAAATTAAAAAGATTAAATAATATTTTTATTATTGTGTCTTTATTAAGTTAGATTTAGATTTTAGTTAATATACCACCCAGTGAATACAATTTTTTTAATACACTATTTTATGTCTATTAGGCTTTTTAGAAAAATTTGTTTGAAAAACATATAAAATAGCCCCCAATTTATACGACTTAAAAAAAGAAGGAAGAGCTTATTGCATTTTTTTAAAAAAAGAAATGGCATAAACATGGTTATTAAAACAATATAATAGGGACATTCCTTTGCTATGTGCTTTTAGGATATTTAGTTTTATTTTAAGGCTATTTCATGTAGGGTTGTGAGAAATTCCGTGTATGACTTATGGAAGAAAGATTGTAGATCTCTTTGCACTATGTAAGGTATATATAGAGGACTTTTTGCGCATGCGCTAGAGAGTGGTTGCCCTAATTCTCTTATCAGGTATACTATAGTAACACATTCCCACTCTTGAATTATGGGGACACACACTCTCTTTTATTTGTCACCATTTTGACACATCATCATCTATGTTTACTGTGCAACGAAAGTGGGAATTAGTTTGAGTGGTTCAAGCCCAATAAGGCGATCTCTTAACCTGGTCTAGATGGTCTGTTACTATGCGTTGGGTGACCTCATGCCCTGTGTCTGGGCGATTTGTCTCAATGTGTTGGGTGATAAGTGTTAAGGCAAAGGTCTTGTATCGCGTACTCTTAGACCCCATACTTAAGGATTTATGGAAAATCCCAAAACACAGTCCTTCAAGCACATGGTCTTGGAAAGGGCGAAATGATTTAACCCAAATGTTATGCAAGTCCTCAAGCATCCACAATAGGGGCCACTTATGTCGAACATCTAATTCAGTTCCCCGGGCGATTTTTATCTAGACAAAACATATAGCCCAGTCCCTTGGGCGAGGCTTAGATATGTTGGGCCTTTCATTACAATTTTTTAGTCTTTTTTCGTACAATATGCGTCGTCGGAGGTCTACTTACAACATCACCATTTAGGTTTTTTATGGAAATACTACCGCGTTAGGTGGTATATTCATTGATTTTCTCTTGTTCCTTGAGTTGGAAAAGACACCACTAGAGGTTTAGTCCTAAGAGACGATGATAGTTTCAACCCCCTGGGACTTGCTTAAGGCAAGCCACTTATGTCTTGTTTGAAGTTAATCCTTCAAGATTGGAAGAACTCAATGTGTTCCTCTTTCACACCATTTTAACTAAATAAACTTCTTCCTGGGGTGAGTCCCTCAGTTGGTGCTTGAGTCTCTCTTCGTTAAGGTCTGACGTATTATATCTAAGTGTGGCAAGGAAACTTCATTGGATCTCTAACATAAACATTGTCTCTGAGGGTGGCAAGGATACTTCATTTAATTTTTAACATAAATATTGTCTCTAAGGATAACAATGATACTTAATTGAAGTCCAAACATAAACATTACCTCTGAAGGTGACAAGGATACTTCATTTAAGTTTCAACATAAACATTGGCTCTAAGAGTGAAAATGACACTTCATTGAAGTTCCAACATAAATGTTGTCTTTGAGGGATATGTTAGTTCACGAGGAGGAGCATATAACATTGAGCCAAAAGCAACATACAAGTGAGAGAGACACCACATAATCATCCAAAACCTTAAGGTGATAGGTGAGTGGGTTCTCCCACTTATAAATGCTCAAGTCTCCACATTTTTAACTAATGTGAGACTTCCTTACACTACTCACACTAATTTTTTCAACACTCCCCTTAAAGTGTGAGTCTATCCAAAAGGCTCCTCCTCTAGTGGAAACTCTTTTTTTATTCATATACACTTGTACAACCATTGACACCTCTTCCCGAGCATTTTGATACACCTCTTCTTAGGTATTTTGATTTCGACGGGACACCTCTTCTTGGACATTTTGATACAATTAAACTGATCCCTTTACTCAAACCAAAGGCTCATGATACCATTTGTTCACGAGAAGGAACATCAACATTGGGCCAAGTCTGCACATTCCTAATCAATGTGAGACTTTTTCACACTATTCACACCTGTAATTCTTTTTCAACGGAATGCAAAGAAACCTCTTTGATTGAAGTTCCACCATAAACATTATCGGTGAGAGCGGCAAGGATATTTAATTGAAGTTCCAATATATACATTTTAATCTCACCATTCATCTTCTTTTAAGATGGAGCGCACCCTTTGAAGGCCATTCGTTTTGTGGAAAGATGTTACCTTATTTTTTATATTTAAAGCAAGGTGTTTTTTTTAAAAAATTTACACAATGACGGGTCAAATGCATCTTATTTTATTGAATAAGAAATAATAAACTATTCACTAAAAATATATTTGTTAATTGAGTGTTCTATCTAACTCTTGAACACATGATTATAGCATTTTCTTAAATAATTTTATCTTTAGGGCTCCCATAATAATGATTAAAAAGTACTAAAATAAATCAAAACTTACAATAATATTGATTTCAATAGCATTTTAAATTACTATTATAAATCTAAAAAGTGTTATCGTAGTCTTCGGTACATATCCTTTATGGAAACAGATCTCCTAGAGTTTTCAATTCTATCATCTCTCGTGTGCAATATTGGTCCTTGGATTTGATTTTAATGTTAAATCTTCTTTCATTTTTTTTCTCTTTCATGCTATTAGGCTAAGTTAATGACCTGAATTGAAGCAGAATGGAAAGCAACTGACACCCATTCACCCAACATGAGAGAATCCATATCCATCCTTTATCTTAAACCCAACACAAAATGAAATATTAAATAGATAATAATTCAAATGTTCTTAATTAACATATATTATTAGCCAATAATAATAAATATTATATTGAAAATTGAAATAATAGGTAATTTTTATAAACATATCATTCAATTTAGAAATAAGAGAATATCTTACAAAAGAAATTGCAAAAATATGAATTATTCAAACCTAAACCTTTAGTTAAACTGAAAAGACCCTTAACATCTCAACTAAATACTATTAAATTAAAAATATTATCAGTTATATTTATGCAAATAGTGTGATTTAAATTTAAAAAACTTTTTGAGTGACCTAAAATAAATTTAGTGTATATTTGGAATAGATCATAAAGTTAATGTTGTCTAACTTAATCGAAATAATTCCATTAATTAATTTAGGTACACTATTAAGTGCCTACTTCAAATGGAAGAACATAAGAGTTGGTTTCTTTTTTCCTTAATTTCCATATCCGAAATAAAGTAAAGTTGTATTTATTCAAACTATTATGTATTGGTGCATTTTTAGGCACTCACGTTTAATTATCTGTATTTGCATATCTTGCCTTTCATATCATCCGTACACTTCCAAATTTTCGACTCATATTCATTGAATTGAATTGGAATCTTATCTCTCCATGTTTCAAATTAGTGGTCATTCCATTGAGAAATAGAGATGCCTCTTTTGTTGCCTAAAAATCTTCCTCATTTTGCATGATTGCAAATGAAAATGTCAATATGGTAAAAGGCCTTTTGTTCCCCCCTCTTGAGTCACTTTCTTAAAGAGTTTTAAGAATGATAACTTTCTCTAAGGATATGCCTTATTTGATTTTATTCTTTGCCAATTAAAAAAACTAATGATTCTCCTTCTTTAAAATTAATCTCTACTTCTTTTAGGCCTCTCAACTAAAAACACTCGTATAGTTGAGAGTGTTAAAGTTCAATTAATTCTTACTTGGTGAACAAATTAAGGAGTTAAAGCCTATGAGATTAATTGTTACTAGTCAAATTATATTGATTTTTCCACAGATTCATCGAACTCCAATTTCAAACTCTTTAACAAAAATTTCCTAGACAATAAAAATTTGAAATCTGTGAGCACATGGATTGAGTTTGAGTCAATTTGAGTCCACTTTTAACCCAGACTGTATACTCTTTTCATAACGATTTATAAATAAGATTGTTTTTTTTCCAGTACATTTGACAATCAATATATGTAGTCTATATATGAAATACTTATATTAATTGAATGTAAATATTAGTGTAGAAAATGAGTGTAGAAATAATGTAACTCTAAATTTAACCAAATTTTATGATTAATTTACAAAAATAAATAAATTAGTGGGAATAGTGAGAAATGTTAGAAGATAACAAAACCAACTCTAGTCCACCGTCCAAACTCCAAAACTATGGTCTAGTGATATGGATTGGTTGTCCGTAATAGAACCATCGAAAAAAGTAGTTACCTACAAAAACGCGCTATAAACTAAACAAACACTCATCACTCTCTCACACACACACATCTCAATATTCTTCTTCAATTCATCGACAACAACCCTTACCCACTTATACAGGGTTCTGTTTTTCTTAAATTCACAACCATCTTTCTTTTTTTTTTATTATAACTTCAACCTCAATTTCTGCTTCTATTAATATATCTCTCTTCATCCAAATTTTTACAATCTCTGGTTTTGAGCGGTTAGAAATCCATGGAAGCGAAAAGTGAAAGCGATGTGTTTGAGTTTCGAGATTGGAGAAATGATTCATGGCAATGGCAAGGTTTAGAGTTAGAGGAAATGAAACAAAATGATCAACTCAAGTTAATGTTATCATTGCCTGAAATACCTGAGCCACCAACTCCTCTTGAGCCTATGGAGTTCTTGTCAAGATCTTGGAGTTTATCTGCTTCTGAGATTTCAAAAGCACTTTTACAAAAACAACACAAACACACTTTTCTTGATAACACTCCTCAAACATTGCCACAACCTATTTCTCTGCCTCAATTAACGGTAACCTTAAATGATATTAACTTATTTTGTCTTTTGTTAACTTATATGATAACCATTTACAATATAAGTGATTAATTAAGTTGTCCTCTTTTGCAGTCAGGGAAGATCATACCTTCTACGAATTGTCCAAAGGGTACTATTGGAAAATGGTTGCATCAGAAGTCGAATGGGGGTGCGAGTATGAATGTTAAGAGGAAAGATCGAGTGCGTGTGGAGAATGCGCGTGTGCATTCTGCTTTGTCGATTGCTGGACTAGCTTCTGCGTTGGCTTCTGTGGCTGCTAGTAGTGACACTCACTCTAAATTGGATCTTGCTATGGCTTCGGCTACACAGCTTTTAGCATCTTATTGTGTTGAAATGGCTGAGCTTGCTGGTGCTGATCATGATCGTGTCGCTTCTACTGTTAAATCTGCGGTTGATATTCAAACTCCGGGTGATCTAATCACTCTTACTGCTGCAGCTGCCACAGGTACTTGCTAAAAATCGAACTTGCGATTTTTTTCATGATTAAGTGTCTGGTTCTGTAGTTTTAACTCCTGAGATTTGCTATGGAAAAATATGGATGGTTTGGTTTGGTTTGGTCTGATGCGTTATTTCTTTCTTGTACTGTAAGCTTTGAGAGGAGAAGCAGCGTTGAGAGCGAGATTTCCAAAAGAAGCAAAGAAGAATGCATCCATAAGTCCCTATGATAGAGGAGCAGCAGAAACACATTGTTCTCCTGTTTTCGAGGGTCATGTGTTGGAAAACCATTCTCCATGTGAAGGAGATTTGTTGCAGGTTACAGAAAAAGGTAACTAATTGTTAAAGATCACGCTTAGTTCTTTCTCGATGAATAGGATTAAGTAACTCATGACATTGTAGTTTACAATTTGTTTTGGTTATCATTGTTTATAGTCTATGGTCGATGTACTTTACTTCAGGTTCATTACGATGGAAACACGTGTCTGTATACGTAAACAAGAAATATCAGGTCAAAATTAAGATCAAAAGCAAGCATATTGGAGGAACTTTCTCCAAAAAGAATAAATGTATGCCTTTTTAAACATTAAAATCTCAACTCTAACAATCATATGCGTTTTCTAATTACATTTAACGAATATTGTAGGTGTGGTTTATGGAGTTTGCAATGAAGACTCTGCATGGCCATATCGAAAAGAAAGGGAAGCTTCTGAAGAGATCTATTTCGGCCTCAAAACTGCACAAGGTCTTCTAGAATTTAAGTCCGAGAGCAAACTGCACAAGCAAAAATGGGTTGATGGGATAGAATTTCTACTCGGTCATGCCAACTCGGCCGAAGCATCAGAAAGATCTATGAATTTATTAAATATTAGTAGCAGCACTTGATTTGTTTGGATTTTGTATATGCCTCGATAGAGTAGGACATGTAAAATTTTGCCAAACAATGAAACTCATAAGAATGTTGTTATATTATACCAAAAAATGAAGACACAAAATGAGTAATAACATTGAAGAATTACAGACTTCGTTACATTATTACAAATATATATATATATATATATAATTGATGTTTGTCCTCAAAATACAACAGTACGCTTTTCTTCATATGGTAATACTCGAAGCTCGCAATAAGATCTGATAGCCATTGACAGACATTGTTTCTCGAGGTTTTCTGATTTCTGCACAAAGCTCTGCAAGTCATCTCTATGAGAAACTCTTTCAACCTGCAGTTGAAAAAGGTTACAGTTTATGAATGAAGCAACCAATTCGACTCAAATGAGCGTAAAAGCTAAACAAATTTTACAAGTTTTGTTCACCATTTGTTCAATTATAGGTCCTGCATCACATCCCTCTGTCACAAAATGACTTGTTGCACCAATTAATTTCACACCTGCATCAAAAGCCTGCCAAGATAATCTATCAATTAACTGATTGTTACATAAGTGCTTATGTATAAGCTATTTTAAAGGTTACCTGTTTACATGGATTTCCTCCTCTAAATGAAGGCAATAAACAATGGTGAATGTTAATTATATCCTTTCCATAACTTCTTAAAAATGTGCTTGATAGTATCTACACAAATAAATCAATTGTCACAATATGCTACTCTTAAACGTAATCACAAATGTCGATGTTGGTTGCAGACACCAACAATGACATTGATACACTTTTTTTCAGAGGTGTCGGGGCTATTGAGATTGTCCCAATATGTTACTCTTAAAAAATGTTGAAATCCAAATAGTAATGAAACATTTAGACAGCATGAACTCCAATAAAGTTATTTACCTGCATATACCTTGCAAGTACTAAAAAATCAGTATCTTGAACAAGCTTTAAGATCTCCTCTTCTCTTTTATTCTCCGCAGTTGTTCTTAAATAATGATAAGGAATATTGTGCCTTGCGAGAAAGCGAATCACTTCGCTTTCTGGTCCTCGATCATGGTTACTGTCAAATTTGCATAGTCGAAGACAATGAGTAAGATTGAAAAACAAACGAATCAGTTTAGCTTAGTAGTTTCTTAAACTTCACCTAATTACACAAGTTATATCCACTGGTAATCTTCCATCCTGCCATCCATGTAATGAATCAATCAGACAGTGGTCCTGCAACAACATAAAGAAAAACTCGTTTGTATAATCGATGTTAGACTAACCACTCCCATTTGAATCAAACATGAAACTAACCTGGTTTGATGCAAGAACAGCAACCTTATATTTATGATCAAGAGATGGGACTCTTAATATAGATCTCACAGCATTAAATGTTTTAGAAAGCTTTAAGAAATCCTCATCCATTTGTGACCGAGGCCATTTAACATGATCAAAAACAAAATCACTATAATAACATAAGAAACATAACATGATTGATTTGAATCCATAAAGAAAAGACAAATAGTGAATGAAAGTAATTAGTGGTTACGTTCTAGAGTAGAAGAGTCCTTTGTTTTGAGGTACAAAAACATCAGCAGCAAGAATGTTACCACCCTTAGAAGCAATACAATCTGATAGTTTTGCTACAATTCCAATTTCATCCTATGATAAAAAAAAAAACAAATCCACATGTTGTAACATTTGATGATGATAATTAAATGAAGAATATGAATGTGATGTGATGTGACTTACAGGGCATTGAAACACATGGATACCATGTGTGAGGAATGAACTGTAGTTTCTGTAGGAGAATCTTGCAAGTTGGGAAGTGAAACCAGAACACAATCTTGGGATTTTCATTTGGGTGTCTTGTGCAATTGTGTTCACACAACACATCTACTTTGTTTTAGTCATTTAGATATTATTGATTGAAGTCAAGTACATTTTTTTGAAATTATATACGTGGTCTAGAACATTTTGAATCTTTATGGAACAAAAGAAAGACAGATATACAGATAAGATATGTTTTGAATACTTCATAATTAGTAACTTAGAAGTGATAACTCTATAGGTGGGAATTGGGATGGATCATTATCCATATTCATCTTTTTGTATTTTTTATACTATTTATAGTATTTTGTGACAAATTGTTGAGAGAGGATAACATTTTAATAATTGAAAAGTGTGGTAAATAATAGATAGAGTTAGTTTTATTTTTTAGTTTGGTATTTTATTTTAAAGCTTAAATATATTTTTGATGTTTCATTTTGATGTTTTTTTAAATTTTTGTCTATACATTTTATTTTTAAAACTTTTTTTTTGTTTTTATAATTTACCTCATTTAAATTTTCATAAACTAACAAATTAACAATTTTATTTTATTTTATTTCAGAAACTAATTATTTTATTTTGTAAAACAAATATTTGAGTCTATTGTCCGTTTAGTTTAACATGAGTTCGTTAAGAAGATGTCAAAAAAAAAAATATGAATTTTATTTAGAGAATTTTTTAATGCAGAAATTCCATAAATATCTTCAGGAATCAGAGTTGCATCTTCGAAACACATTTTTTTTAATGAAAAATATATAAATTGAAAGTATAACATCGGTTCCCAACTGAACTATGGAATGTATAAAAACACACCCTATCACGTTGATAGAAACTGAAAATACAACCACGGTTTCCAAACCGAAGCTGTATTTCTGGTTAAACGTTAAACATATACGTGTCATGCCTCTTCCCTTTCCTCATTTACAAGGAAACTCAAAAAAACCACAACACAAAAACTCAAATCCCCATTGTTCTAGAACTTAAATTGTTTCAAAATTCATCAATGCATATCAACACAGAAGAATATCATTAAGCATTACCAGAGCTAAACAACAAGAATCATCAATTATAAGTTTGATTTTGAGCATTATTGAGTTTTTTTTTTAATTTTACATTCAATTTGTGTTTTAGGTAAGTAAACTGTTTATTTTTATAGTTTTTACAATGTTTGAACTCAATATGGAAGTGTTGACGATCAATAAAAGTTTATTGGCCAACATTATGGTTCAGCACCACCATTGACGTTGCTGTGATGTTGCAGGTCGTACTAGAAATATATTTTTGGTTTTGTTCATAACAAAAATCAAAAATATACTTCCGATTTTGTAGCATTTTGTTTATCCATCTTCTTTGCCCTCATTGTATTTTTGTTTATTGATTGGTTCGTTTATTCTACAAGTATTATGACTGAGAGACCTTCCAAATTAAGACTCAAAAGACTTTCACAACACGCTTCCGTGCGTAGGGAAATGACAGAGGCTTTTGAGGCTCTTAGGCCTACTGTGTCGGATACATCCGTTGTTGACGATGTTTCTATTTCCACTTTGTCGACCAGCAGACGAGAGTCTCCTACCCACCCATCTCCGCCTCTTTCCTCTCGTAGACACGTGTCCTTGCGTCAAGTATTCGGACCAAGTGGGACATCTGGATCCCGACCTACACCTGTTGTTTTTGAGACATGAGGTGTTTCTTATTCGCAGTCTAGAGCTTCTCCTGCTCCCACTCAGTCTACAACAGTTCATGCTCTCACCCAGTCTACAACAAAGGCAGCGCATCCATAGAGGGCACCGGATGTGACCCATCCACAGCCTGCACCAGAGGGGCGCCAGAGGGTTTTGGAGGAGGACCTTCTGATTTGTTGGTGTTGTCATTACAACGGGACCATGTGGTCAGATACTTATGGAACGAATACGTGAATATTTCATTTCACAATTGTTACACATTGTGTTAATTTTATTTGTTAAGTATTGTCTTCATTTAAGTATTGTGTGTTTATCTATGTTTGTAGGACTGCGATCCACTTAACATTATTAACCATGCTCGAAAGACCAGTCGTTTGGTACCACCCGCTGAGCCATGGTTCGAAGAGCTTCTGCACCTCATTGGGCTGGGTGATTTGTTCTCATTGGGCGGTTATACTACAATTAATCATGGTATGATTAACGCTTTTGTTGAGAGATGGCATCACGAGACATCGTCGTTCCACCTACCGCATGGTGAGATAACCATCACACTCAACGGTGTCGCTTGTCTATTGCACCTTCCGATTAGAGGGAGATTTTTAGATCATGAGATGTGCAACAAAGAGAAGGCGTTATATATGTTGGTGCAGTAGTTGGGGGTTATTCTAGAGAGTGTTATGGATGAGGTCGACAAAACCCGTGGGTGCCACATCAGATTTAGCTACTTGCAAAGGGTGTTCACAATTGAGATAGTGCGTGTGTAACACCCCAACTAAATACCCCGAATATATCAATTAAATTAATATCTAAATCATCTTTTAATCAGAGTTAACACGGAAATAAGGGATGTCACAACTGATAAATAAAACACACTTCATTCAAACAGTAGCCATGCTACACTGAGGATCATTATCCAAATAAATCAATCAATTTAAGACCATGTCTTACACAGCGGAAATACCAAATCAAAATTTAATAAATCATCATGGTTCTCAAAGAAATCCAACTAAAACAATTAAACGATAATAGTTCTCTTAACTAAACGTTCCCCAGTGTTACAATCTAATCAGAGCATGACACTGACACGCGGACTTAAAAGATAAGCTCTAGAGCCATCCTCACCAACTCCTCAGCTGCTAATTTAATCTGAAATTGTAAAGTAAGGGTGAGACTTCTCATAATTAAAACACATTATAAGCTTCTCATTTAACAATATATTACAAGCATATCATTTCACCCACTTAAACACAATTCAGAATTCAACATACAACCATATTCATATAAGTCATTCATGCATAATCAATAGACAACAAAAGAATTGCAACGGAAGACATCCTAACATGTTACAATTCCATACAAACAAAATGGACTCGAATGCATGCGGTGCCGACTCGTGACTAAGTCACCCAACACGATCCATCATCAACCGGATACAGTACCATCGATTCGTCCATAACCACTCGGACACGAATCCAGCCTAACCACCCATCCTCACTCGGGTATCGGTTATCGGCAATCCAAGTCAAATTCCGCACAATGGAAATTAACTTCACCAAAACAATGCATATGCACGCACATCATTAGCATGCAACATCAATCAATCTATGTATACATCAATCTAACATAACTGAATCAAACCAATCAACATGATATTCAACCAATCATGCATACATTTAACATCAGCATAAACATGCCATTACATCCACACATTACCAGTATTCTCATCACCAAAAGTCCTCTACTACACATACATCATTATGTGTCAGTTATTAATCATTTATTTCGAAATTCAACCCCTTTCCAAAATAATTTCAAGTTTTCTAAAATATTTTCATTTTATAAGGTAGAGCATAAAATTTAGGAAATAACGTCCAAAACGGCGCTCAAAACGGACTTACGGTTTGAAAGTTATGAATTTTTGAAGTTTTAAAAATTTTCAAAAATGTTTCAGTGGAACCCGGTTCCTCCCTGAGAGTAACCGGTTCCCACATTTCAGAAAAATAGCGCCCCTAGAAAAATGTATGGGGAACCCGGTTCCTCCAGGTAGGGAACCGGTTCCCAGAAGTAAATTTCATATTTTCTGGAAAAACAACATGGAACCCGGTTCCTCCCATGCAGGAACTGGTTCCTGTGTACAAATTTTCAGTTTTTCAAAAGTTTTCAAAGTGGAACCCGGTTCCTTCCCACTGGGAACCGGTTCCCACGTGTTGCAGGGCCATTTCCTGCACTTTTGACAATATTCCTTTCATCCTCAATCAATCCAATTTTACCCATACGAATTCCATCATTAGAAACACCAAAATACATCAATTTGCATCATTTATCACATCAATTATCATCTTCCTATCAGTCATAATTGGTATCTGACACCCTAATCATTTTAGACCTACCATCTGACACAATCTGACACCCATAGGGATACATCCATGGAAACCAAGAAATTTACAAACTAAGATTTCCTAACATGCTTTGATCTATAATATCAAAATCAAAACCTATAATAAGCAATAATCAATCGAAATCACCCCTTACCTTGTGGGTTCTTCGACTCCTGACACTTCTAGGTTTTCTTCCTTCTTTTCTCCTCTTCTCAACTTCACGTATCTTGTTTTCTCCAAAAATGATTCTATTTTCCTTCTTTCCTTATTTTATTCCTTTTTATTCCTTTTAATCATAAATAAAATAAATATTACTTCTCTTCTCCAATTAATTCCATCATTTAATCTTAATAATTCAATATATTAATAAATTATGTTCTAAATTAATTTAATAATTTAAAAATCATAATTATTTAATTACGAATTATTTTGGGGTGTCACAACTCCCCTAACTTAAAGAGTTTTCGTCCTCGAAAACATACCTCGAACGAATAGTTCGGGATACGAGTCCTTCATCGACTCTCAGCTCCCAGTGACATTCCCATCTTGGTCCTCCCAAGCCACTCTTACCAATGCAATCTCTTTGCCTCAACTGTTTCAACTTCCGATCCTCGATTCTGGTACTACTTCCACATCAAATTCTCTTGTACAGTATATCATCTACCGAATCTCATGAGACGGATCGATGTACTTCCTTAATCGAGACACATGAAAACATCATGCAAATTCGCAAGTGGCGGCAAAGCAATCGATATGCAACCTTCAACTCTCTTGGTAATCGAAATGACCAATAAATCGTGGAGTCAACTTCTTTGACTTCAAAGCTCGACCAATACCGTCATCGGAGTAACTCGCGTAAACACATGTTCTCCTTCACTAAACTCAAGGTCTTTCCTCCTCTTATCATGATAACTTTTCCGCGACTCGAGAAGTTCTCATCTTCTCTGAATCATCTTAATCTTTTCCAAGTCTGCTGCACAATCTACGGTCCAATCACGGCACTCTCCGGTTTCATACCAACACAATGGTGTCCGACACCTCCTACCATACAATGCCTCAAACGGTGCCATACCAATGCTCGAGTGAAAGATATTGTTGTAGGTAAACTCAATCAATGGTTGATAACTATCCCAAGCTCCACCCTTCTCTAACACACAAGCTCTCAGCAAATCTTCCAACGACTGAATCGTTCTTTCCATCTGACCATCAGTCTGCGGATGATAAGCGGAACTTAAACGCAACTTGGTACCCAAGGCTTCTTGCATCCCCGTCCAGAACTTAGATGTAAACCTCAGATCTCGATCCGACACAATACTAGAAGGAATACCATGTAGACTTACAACCTATTCGACATATAACTCCGTCAACCTCTCCATCGGGTAATCCATTCTTATCGGAATAAAATGAGCAGATTTCGTCAACCTATCCACAGTCACCCAGATTGAATCAAAATTCTTAGCTGTTCTTGGCAAACCAGACACAAAATCCATAGAGATTCCATCCCACTTCCATTCTGGAACAAACAACGGCTTCATCAATCCTGACGGCTTCGATGCTCGATTTTGACTTGACAAACCAAACAAGCATACCAAACTCGAATTTCCTTTTTCATTCCGGCCACCAAAACAACTTCTTCAAATCATGGTACATTTTAGTAGCGGGTGAATACTCGACCCTTACGGTGTCCTTCTTCCAAAATGCTCTTCCTAATCTCGAACATCCGGACACACACCCGATCACCAAATCTCATAACACCATTCTCGTCAATTGAACTCGCCTCCTTGACCTTGGTTGATCAATGTCAACTTATCAACTAAACCAACATCGTTTACATCCATTTCTAATCTCTTCCGAATACCACTAGTCTTCAACATACCCGATTTCACACTATCCGGAGTAGTTTCACAAACCAAGCTCGGATCTTGCTCGACCAAATCTAACTCACGGACCATCAACATCGACATATGCAAGGACTTACTCAAAGCATCTGCAACAACGTTTGCCTTACGGGATGGTAATTCAAACCGAAATCATAATCCTTTAAGAATTCTAACCATCTTCTCGCCTCATGTTCAACTCTTTCGATCAAAGAGATACTTGGACTCTTATGATCCTGAATACCTCGAACCTAGAACCATATAAATAATGTCTCCATAGTTTCAAAACAAATCGACGGGACTCAAATCATGAGTCGGATAGTTCCTTTCATGCACTTTCAATTGTCGTGAAGCATAAGCCACAACACGCTTATCTTGCATCAACACACCACCTAATCCCATTAATGATGCGTCAATACACAACAAAAGACTTAGTCGGATCGGCAAAATCAAGATCGGAGCACTTGTCAACCTCTCTTGACTCTTGAAATCCTTTCTCACATTCAACATCCCAAACAAATATCGACCCTTCACGGTCAATTTAGTCAATGATAACGCGGTTTGGAAAACTCCTCAATAAACTTAGGTAATAACTGCAAGACCCGAAAACTACGGATCTCAAGTATTCTTGGTGCTTCCCGAGATCCGCTTACCTTCGTAGGATCCACGGCAATTCCATTCTTGGAAATTACATGACCAAGAAAACTCACCTCCTCAACGGAATTCACACTTGGACAACTTCGCATAAAGCTTTTCCTTTCAACAATTCCAACAACTCGAGATGTTATGCTCTTCATCGCTTTTCGAATAAATCAGAATATCATCAATGAACACCACTACGAACTTGTCAAGATACGGATGAAATATCCTGTTCATATACTCCATGAAAACACCAGGTGCATTAGTAACTCCAAACGGCATAACAAAATATTCATAGTGTCCATACCTCGTTCTAAATGCGGTTTCCTGAATATCCTCCGACTTCACACGAATCTGATGATATCCAGATCTCAGATCAATCTTACTAAATACACACGCTCCAACGAGTTGATCCATCAAATCATCAATCCTCGGCAAAGGATACCGATTCTTGATGGTAACTTTATTCAATTGCCGGTAGTCAACATATAACCTCATTGAACCTTCCTTCTTCTTAACCAATAACACCGGAGCACCCACGGCGAAACACTCGAGCGAATAAACTTCTTCTCAAGCAATTCCTCTGCGCTTCTTGATTCGGCTAATTCGGATGCCGACATGCGATAAGGCGCCATCGACACCGGACTAGTTCCGGAATCGGATCTATAGTAAATTCTACCTCTCTCGGTGGCAATTAACGTCTTAGGAAACACCTCGGAAATTCATTCACCAGCAATCCATCACTCTTTGCCTTTCCTTCGCTTTATTGCGAATACAACATAAACACCACAACACCATCTTCCATAGCTAGGTTCATGCGACATATTCTCATTTTCGATCTTAACCTCTTGGGAAAATGGTCTTCTCAAAGGTTGATATGAACTGGTTGAATTCAACGATTCATTCAAGGATGATATCAAGTTGTTCTAGCGGTAGGCACACTAAATCCATCTGAAACCCCTATCAAAATCACAACAGGACAATTCCTACAAACATATGAAGTAGTCGAACCCGAGCGAGTATCAATAACCATACTTCCATCCATATTAGAAATTTCCAAATTCAATCTCTTAGCACAATCTAACGCAATAAAATAATGCGTAGCTCCAGTATCAATAATCGCAATCAAAGGTATGCCAGTAATAAAACATGTACCTTTAATCAGTCGATCATCTGGTTTAGTTTCTGTTCCAGACAATGCAAACACTTTACCGCCAGCTTGCTCTTTCTTGGGTTTTGTGCATTGAGGACGAGTATGACCCTCTTCACCACAGTTGTAACAAGTCACCACTCTCAGTCTGCAGTCATTGGCCACATGGCCAAGTTTCCCACACTTAAAACACTTCTTATCATTACTCTTACAGTCCATCATGCGATGTCCTGTCTCACCACACTTGTAACACCTAGCAGAAGAACTAGAATCTCCTCCACCAGATTTCTTCCAACCGCCGGATCTCTGATTGCTCCTATCATAAGGCTTACCGCGATCCATCAGTTGCTTACCTTTCCTGTCAACACCCCGGGCATTCGACTTAGTGTTAGCAAGATCCTCCTCTAGAATCCTCTGCGTCAACGGATCGGAAAATCTTGGATGCGATAAGATACCGCTTAATCTCATCACGAAGACCATTTTCAAACTTGATACATTTGGAAAATTCCCATCGCATCGTTGGGGTAATGAGCATAATACCGCTAACTCGGCAAACTTGAAGCATACTCCAGCGGTTTGTTACCTGCAGTTCGAACTCAATCTCCTTTACCTCGGATGTCCTCGAAAGTACCTCCCGGAAAATCTCTCCGAACCCATTCGAACGCCATCTTCTTCCGATTCGATTCGGTAGCAACCCACGGTCATCCTTCCTCGGCTAACATGTGAGTTCCATATCTCACCTTCACCCCTCGCACGATCAATCACTCAAGATCCTCTCGATCTCCTTCAACCACTTGAGCACCCGGGATCATGTGCACCTTGAACAATGGAGGATTATTCCTTTGAAAATTCCCCAATTGTCGGTCAGCACCAATCGCAGCTCCCTGCTGGTTCCCTCCGAGTACTCCAGCCAACATTCACAAAGCCTCAGCAATGACATCATCATTCCTTCCGTTACCTCTTCCAGCCATTGTTCTGTAACATTACAAAACAATCTACATCAGCACACAAGTATCGACAGTGTTACTTACACTAGTCGCATACTAAAAGGGATAACGACACAAGACAAGACCAACCAGGCTCTGATACCACTATTGTAACACCCCAACTAAATACCCCGAATATATCAATTAAATTAATATCTAAATCATCTTTTAATCAGAGTTAACACGGAAATAAGGGATGTCACAACTGATAAATAAAACAAACTTCATTCAAACAGTAGCCATGCTACACTGAGGATCATTATCCAAATAAATCAATCAATTTAAGACCATGTCTTACACAACGGAAATACCAAATCAAAATTTAATAAACCATCATGGTTCTCAAAGAAATCCAACTAAAACAATTAAACGATAATAGTTCTCTTAACTAAACGTTCCCCAGTGTTACAATCTAATCAGAGCATGACACTGACACGCGGACTTAAAAGATAAGCTCTAGAGTCATCCTCACCAACTCCTCAGCTGCTAATTTAATCTGAAATTGTAAAGTAAGGGTGAGACTTCTCATAATTAAAACACATTATAAGCTTCTCATTTAACAATATATTACAAGCATATCATTTCACCCACTTAAATTGAATTCAACATACAACCATATTCATATAAGTCATTCATGCATAATCAATAGACAACAAAAGAATTGCAACACTGGAAGACATCCTAACATGTTACAATTCCATACAAACACAAATGCAGACTCGAATGCATGCGGTACCGACTCGTGACCAAGTCACCCAACACTGATCTATCATCAACCGAATACAGTACCATCGATTCGTCCATAACCACTCGGACACGAATCGAGCCTAACCACCCATCCTCACTGGTATCGGTTATCGAATCCAAGTCAAATTCCGCACAATGGGAATTAACTTCACCAAAACAATGCATATGCACGCACATCATTAGCATGCAACATCAATCAGTCTATGTATACATCAATCTAACATAACTGAACCAAACCAATCAACATGATATACCAACCAATCATGCATACATTTAACATCAGCATAAACATGCCATTACATCCACACATTACCAGTATTCTCATCACCAAAAGTCCTCTACTACACATACATCATTATGTGTCAGTTATTAATCATTTATTTCGAAATTCAACCCCTTTCCAAAATAATTTCAAGTTTTCTAAAATATTTTCATTTTATAAGGTAGAGCATAAAATTTAGGAAATAACGTCCAAAACGGCGCTCAAAACGGACTTACCGTTTGAAAGTTATGAATTTTGAAGTTTTAAAATTTTCAAAATGTTTGGTGGAACCGGTTCCTCCAGAGTAACCGGTTCCCACATTTCGAAAAACACCTGGAAAATGTATGGGGAACCCGGTTCCTCCGTGGGGAACGGTTCGTAAATTTCATATTTTCGAAAACAACGTGGAACCGGTTCTCCCATGAGAACCGGTTCGTGTACAAATTTTCGCTTTTCAAAAGTTTTCAAAGTGGAACCGGTTCCTTCCCAGGAACCGGTTCCCACATGTTGAGGCCATTTCTTTTGTGACATTCCTTTCATCCTCAATCAATCCAATTTTACCCATACGAATTCCATCATTGGAAACACCAAAATACATCAATTTGCATCATTTATCACATCAATTATCATCTTCCTATCAGTCATAATTGGTATCTGACACCCTAATCATTTTAGACCTACCATCTGACACAATCTGACACCCATAGGGATACATCCATGAAAACCTAGAAATTTACAAACTAAGATTTCCTAACATGCTTTGATCTATAATATCAAAATCAAAACCTATAATAAGCAATAATCAATCGAAATCACCCCTTACCTTGTGGGTTCTTCGACTCCTGACACTTCTAGGATTTCTTCCTTCTTTTCTCCTCTTCTCAACTTCACGTATCTTGTTTTCTCCAAAAATGATTTTATTTTCCTTCTTTCCTTATTTTATTCCTTTTTATTCCTTTTAATCATAAATAAAATAAATATTACTTCTCTTCTCCAATTAATTCCATCATTTAATCTTAATAATTCAATATATTAATAAATTATGTTCTAAATTAATTTAATAATTTAAAAATTATAATTATTTAATTACCGAATTATTTTGGGGTGTCACAGCGTGCGCAACAGACTATTGGTGACGATCATCAAGTAGCCCAGCACGGAGGACGTGTTATGAGGGCACATAGATTTTTTTGGACACTAGTGCCACTTACACTGATATTATGTACCTACGATTGTTTGTCGATTTTGAGCAGATTGCGAGGTGGAACTGGGGGAAGCATGTCTGGTGTATTTGTACCAAAAGTTGTCTGAGAGTATTAAGTGGAATACAAAGCAGATGACCGACAATATCACATTTTGTACGACAACCTTCTTTACTCTTATGCTAGTTCTGTCTAGTTATGTAAATTACTTTGATTTTGTTACTTATTAATTACAGTTTCATTTCATGCTTGGATCTAGCGGTGTGCAAAATATCCGGTTGTAATACCCAAATCCATAACCAAATCCAAATCTATTTTAAATATCCGGATATAATTGAATGGTTATTAACCGATTTAGTGTTTAATGGTTTGGTTATCCATTCATATAATCCAAATATAATTAAATGATTATTAACCGGTTAAATTTTTTTGGATTCGGTTATAATCCGGTTATTATCCAATATCCAAATTTTTTAATTTTCAAAATAAATAAAAAAAAATTTTAGTTTATCTTTTTAAAACTGGATTTTTTTAAAATAACCGGTTATATAACCATAACCAAATTTATCACCGGTTTTATAACCAATTTTGACTAAAATGTGGTTTTGGTTATAAATCCAAACCATTTAAATGGTTAGAAAGTGGTTATGGTTTGGTTTTTAAAAATAACCAACCATGCACACCCCTACCTGGATCCTACAACACTTTCCTCACATATCTGGATGTCCTCTTGAGCCTACATATACAGAGGTTCAGCCACATGCAACTTCATTTGACCCACTCCGAGGAAACCAGGCGGCAAAGCCATTCAGGGTTTATATAGACTGCCTGGCCTATGAGGATTTATGTTTCCATACATACGAGGTTCACCAAAAGACGTTTCCCTTTGATGATGTTGTGTTGTTCACTGGGTGGTTGGCCTACGGGTCGCGCAAGACGATTGCTTATTTGCCTGAGTGCGTGATGCGACAGTTTGGATACATGCAGATCATTCCCATACTGAGTGTGCCCCTCTCATGTTGAAATAGAGGGATATGGGTGAGATATTTGACGATTATCTTAACCATTTCGTTTCGGATGAGGCCCGGGGTACCATAACAGCAAAATATTGGAGCTATAAGGATGGTTATATCTTATGGTTCTTCAGGGTGTCTCATCCATATCTGGTACGAGAGACTCTAGGTAACCCACCTAGACCATCACATGCAGAGATTCTAGAGGAGGAACAAGCTAGGTTTGATAATGCCACTAACGTGTTGCCTAGGTGTCTTCGTATCATAGAAATTGCACAAACGAGTATTGCTAGAGATTTGTTTCCTAATGGCTCTGATGTTAGAGGTGTTCTGTGTAACACCCCTTCTAAAATACCCCGTGAATTAATAATTAAATCCGAGTAACATGTAAAACAAGGGATGTCACAATTCAAATTAAATATAAAACTTTAAAAATAGTAGTCATGCTTCACTGAAGGACTTATTAAAATAATCAATCAAATTAATATCATGTTCTACACAACGGAAAACTACCACAAAACTGGAATAACTTCAATTTATAAGTATTCCCAACATAATTCAATAACAATAGAGTATAAAATAAAACTCTCATCAAAACGTTTCCCCTAGTGTTACAACAAATCAGAGCATGACACTGACACGCGGATAACTAACTAGCACAGCTCTATAAGCCATCCTCACCGACTCTTGAGCTACTAACTTTAATCTGAAATCATTAAAGTAAGGGTGAGATTTCATCGCAATATAAAATGCATTATACGTTTCTAAATACAACAGAACAATTCAATATATTTCTTCACCTTCGTTAGAATAATCAGATTTCAATTCACAATCCAATTCACACAATTCATTATGCATATAACATCAATCAATGAAATTATAACACCGGAAACCATCCTAACATGTTATAATTCCACACAAAATGCAAATGCAGACTCAATGCATGTGGTACCAAAACATGAACAAAGTCACCAACATCGATTCGTTCATAATCACCCGGACATGAATCCAGCCTCACCACCCATCATCACCGGGAACGGTTATTGGCAATACAAGTCAAATTCCACACAATAGGAATTAACTCCACCAGAATGTATATGCATGCACATCATAAAACATGCAACATTCAAATAAGTCTATGATCACACCAACGTCATAAACCAAATCAAGACCAAAGTATGATATCTCAACTGATCATGCACTCACCAAATAGCATAAAACATGCATTATATTCCACAAATCCTGATACAATCGATTACCACGGATATAACACTGCATACACACTGAATGCGCACAAGGTACAAACTGCATATTTCGAAATCCGACGCATTTTCAAAATAAATTCGAATGACAGAAATTTTGTTCATTTCAATAAATAGAGCATTAAATTTAAAACACAATGTCCAAAACGGCGCTCAAAATGGACTTACGATTTGGAGAATACAAGTTTTCAAAGTTATGAACATTTTTGGAAAAAGACACAGTGGTAACCGGTTCCTTCCAGGGAGAACCCGGTTCCCACAAGTTGGAAATTACACGCCTCTGAAAAAATGTATGAAGAACCCGGTTCCTCCAGGCTGGAAACCGGTTCCCACTGAAAAATGCATTTTCTTTGAAAAATTTGAACTGGGAACCCGGTTCCTCCCCAGGAGTAACCGGTTCCCAACAACCCATAATACTCCTCCTCTGGTTTTTGTACCAGGAACCCGGTTCCTCCCACTGGGGAACCGGTTCCTGCGATCTGCAGAACCTAAAACCTGTTGTTTTGGCAGTAGCTTTGTATCCAATTCATTCTCTTCCAATCCAATACGAATTATAGCAACAATTGCACCAGAAATCAACCAACAAACACCAACACAACACACATAGCATAATCCAATTATTCCCAAACATTCCATAACATTACTGCAGTTTCAAATTCCTATAATTTGACACGTTTAGAGACAATTCTACAAAACCTAGATTCTCTAATTTCAGGTTTCCTAACATACCAATTATCCAATTGAACTTTAAAATCCATAAGGCATAACAATCAAATGGAATCACCCTTTACCTCGCGATGATTCTTCGAATTTCGGCGTTTGGTTTTTTCCTCTTTCTCTTCTCTTCTCCAATTTCACGTATGATGAAAGTTCCCCAATAACTTCTCTTTTTCTTCTTTTCTTATTATTATTCCTTTTATTATTTCAATAAATAAAAATAAAATAATAATTAGTATGAGTAGAGTATTTTACTCCTCACACCCCCACATTACTCCTCACACCTCCAACTCTTCCATTCATTTAATTAATTAATTAATTAATTAATTCTAATAATCCAAAAATACTAATAATTAAACTTTTAATTAAATTAATAATTAAACTCTAATTATTTTAATAGTTGAATTATTTGGGGTGTCACATTCTGGATGCATCATGGCGGAGGATGGGGGGCTCTAGGCAGCAGAAGAATGTTGCGAATATCAGGGGCTGACTCATTATTTGACATACTCAGTAGTCTGATAAATTTAGATGCATTTTGTTATTAGTACTATTATATTTTCCATTTTTTGAATTATTTGATAATATTTTGCGGATGTTTTGTGTACGTTATTTCGAAACATATAGTTATGAGTATTTTATAATTAATTCGTATTCAATTGAAATCGCATTTTACTACGTAAAAATGCAAAAACAGTTTATGTAAATGCAACAAACCTGTATAAAAAATGTGTTTACAAATGTCTGTGCAGGATCAAAAATATAATTACGGTCTAGAGCTGTAGTTATATTTTCGATTTCTAACATAGTTTTTCAAAAGAAAAATACGCTCCAGAAATATATTTTCGGAAGGTATAGAATAGAATGAGATAAGAAATTCCAAAAATAAAAAATTGGATAAACATGGGGCTAAAATTACTAAAATAGGCAAGGGGTAAATTGGTAAATTGAGAAAATAATGTGGTAAAATATAATTAAGCAAAACAAATTCCACGAAACAAATAGAAGCCCTATTTGTCTCTCCTTCACTATCGGTAAACCCTAGCTTCCCACCCACCCCTGCCGTCCAACCACCGCTATCGTCATCTCCACTTCACTTCCTCAGCCTCTTCTTCCCAAAGGTAGCGTTTCCAAATACCAATCTATCACTTCCTCTGTTCTTATATATTTTTAACAACCGCTTAGCGGTTCTATATTTTTTGTCCTAAATTGAATCGATTCTAATATATTACTGGTTATTACGAAGAAATAATTCATTGATTAACAGATATGAATGTATCATTCTGTTTATGTAGATTTTAGTTTTTAGAAAAATTAATGATTTTCCATCTCATGCTGTTATAGGGAGATTTTGCAGTGATGAGGATCAGGAAGAAGCAAAAGGATGTTGTGCCAGAGGTTGTTGATGCTGGTCATGATTTGGAGTCTGTGATTCACGACCACGCTAATTTTTTCGACAAATTGATTGAACTCATTCCGGCGAAGTTTTATCTACCAACTGATGGGGATGAGAAGCCGTGGTTTCAGGGTCTTAATAAGAAGAAGAAAGCGCAGGCCAAGAAAAAAACTAAAGAAAATATTAAGAAGTCTCGGAGGCAACGATTGGATCCTGATAAGCCTTCTGCGAGCACGCTTGAACTTCTTAAGCAAAGTTTGGGAAAAGAGAAGGTGAAGGATGGTAATGATGATAAGGATGTGGGTAAGCCTTTTGTGTCTGGGTTGGAAGGAGATGATCGGTCTGTGACGTATGAGGAGCTTCGCCAGAGGCTTCATCGTAAGCTTGAAGGGTTTCAGTCGAGCCGTAACTGTGCTGATCCGGAGAAGGCTGCTAAGAAGAGGGAAGAGAGAGACGCTAGGAGAGGGTATCATTATGATGGGAAGAAACGTAAGAGGGATGATGAGATTGAGGAAAGTAAGCCTGCGGTTGATGAGACGGAGGAGAAGGTGAAGAAGGATGCTGCAGAGGCTTCAAAGGAGCTTGTGTTTGGCAAGGTTAAACTTCAGAGTGATGAAGTGCTGGAGACGAAGAAGAGAAGAGTTTCAAAGCACAAGGAACTTGAAAGGGCTAAGAAGTTAGAGGAAGTGAAGAAGAATGATCCGGAGAAGGGTGAAGCGATTGCTAAAAAGGAAGCATGGAAAGCAGCAATGAATAGAGCTTCAGGAATTAAGGTCCACGACGATCCCAAGCTGATAAAAAAGAGCATACAGAAAGGGAAGAAGAGGCATGAGAAAAATGCAGGGAAATGGGAAGAGAGAGTTCAATCACAGGATCAGTTGAAGGCAGAGAAACAACAGAAAAGGTCGGCTAATATCGCTGAGAGGATTAATGATAAGAAAAAGAGGAAGATTGCTAAGAGAGAGAAAAAGCTATTACGGCCTGGCTTTGAAGGTCGCAGGGAAGGGTTTATCAATGGTGCTTCCGGCTAACACTGCTGCGAAAATTATTGATTTGTGCCTCTTTGCAATGTTATCAGAGGCAACCAAACATCTATCAAGTTCAAAGCGGGTTGATTTGTTGCAACTCATCTTTGCATTGTTATCCTAGGCAACCAAACATCCATGAGGGGTTTAGAAGATTTCTTTGCATTGAAAAATTGTTGTTTAGTGTTATTAACCCCATGGTATATTTTGGCAATTATGCATCCTTTTTTGACTATTTCCGTTATCATTGGAATACAAGAATTTTGTTGTTGAATGAAAGATAATCACATGTTCGTTTACAGATTTATCTGTTCCTTGGGTTTTTTTTTTTATGAGATATGGTTTATTTTTCTCCCGAGCCAAGGTTACATTTATTTCAGTGAGAATTATTATTGTGTTTTTTCACAGTTGATTTTGAATTTCTGTTATACTTCACTAAATAATGTCCCTGTTTTTAATTTCACTTTGAAACCCTTAGTTTAGGTCAATGTTTTTGGTTTTAAGCCTGAGCAATCTAAAATTATTTGCTCTTGACTAGAATTGATTTTGTCTCTATGATTGATTTTAATTTGATGTGAATTGATTTTAGACAGATTCTCAACGCAATCTTATTGCTATTGAATTCGGAAATGCAAATCCGAAATGTGTGAAATTTTGAAGGTGTAGATCCAAATTGTATCAAAATTTGTGAAAAATAGTAGTTTCGGATATATATTTTTGAAAATAAGATGGATTTTAGACATTTCGCATATGATTTCTTAGTAGATGCAAGGGTGCCTTAAGATATTTGCATGATTTTAATTAGAAGTTAAGTTTTGTAGTTTTTGCATGATTTTAATTAGAAGTTAAGATTTGTAGTTTTATTTTATGGTAATGCTAGTTTGTAGTTGTGTTTGAGAATCTAACTTTATTTCAGATCAAAACAAAGAAAACTTCATTCATTACCTTAATAATTTACAAATTTATTACAAGCATTGGATAGAGAATAAACATTACAATTTTCAATTTTGAAAGAAAAAAATAAGCCAAGAGGTTCAAGACATCATTGCAAACAGTGAACAGAGTTTAAGCTTCAAAGGACCAACAATAACACTTGTTCATTTTAAGGGTATGTTTCAGTTGCTGGTGCTGGAGCATATGAACCAATGAAGATGTCACCATAAATCAACCCAGCCAAGCCTCCTCCTATCAATGGTCCAACCCAGTAGATCCAGTTATCAGCAAAGTTTCCACTAACCACAGCTGGACCGAATGAGCGAGCCGGGTTCATTGAACCGCCACTGAATGGACCGGCCACTAAGATGTTGGCACCCACAATGAACCCAATTGCAATAGGTGCGATGGTGCCCAATGAACCCTTTTTGGGGTCAGCTGCTGTGGCATAAACAGTGTAAACCAACCCAAATGTAATAACAACCTCAAACACTAATCCTGCAATAGGGTTTAATCCAGCAGCAACTCCATGGGTAGGAACACTCTGCAAATATTTATCCAATATAATATTAGTATATGAACTAACGTGTATGACTATAATGAGCAGCAAAACTCAAATTTATAATATACCTTTCCGGTGACGAAGCTGAGGAGGAGAGATGCAAGGATGGCGCCAAGTAATTGGGCAATCCAATAGAAGAGACCAGTTAGGATGGTGATGTTTCCTCCAATAGCTAATCCAAAAGTCACAGCAGGGTTCAAATGTCCACCTGATATGTTGGCTGCTATGGACACACCAACAAATAGTGCAAATGCATGAGCCAGAGCTACTGCCACTAGACCAGCTGGATCCAGAGCTGCATCTGATGTTAGATCATCTGTATAATACAAAACAAAATCTTATTAGGCTCACAACGTTATCATTTTTCAAATATTTCGCGATAAAAGCACACATGCCTCGCATGTTACTGACGTGACATAAACGAAGTTAGTCACTTATCATATGTGTATTACAACGAATCATTTAACTAACTAGTGACAGTTGATCACTACTTACTGTATGCAATGGCTGATCCAACTCCAGCAAACACAAAAATCAAAGTGGCATGTAATTCTGATAGATAGGCCTTAAGTGAGGCACTGCTAAAAGAGTCATCAAAGGTACCAAGAGTTATCTTCACCATTTTGGCAATTCACTTGAAAACAAAGAAGAGCTAACTAATTACCAAAGACTAAGTTCTTTTTTTGGTTTTTTTAGAACTTATCTAATCAATCAAATATTAATTGATGATGCATTGCATAAGAAATATTTGCAATGGTTATATATGAAGAGTTTACAAATATTAAAATGAGTATGATTGTGAAAAGGAGGTCTATTATTCTATGTTTGTCCTTGCACCGTCCATGAACCACATGAGTTGTTAGATAATGCTTGATTATTTGCTAGGACCTAGCTAACCACCATAACCCTTTTCTTTAATTCAATAATTTATAAGACTTTTGTGCATATTTTATTAATTATGAGCTTAATGACAACTAATTTACCTAGTAATCAATGGAAAAAGAAACATGGATTGTCTGAAAAATAGTGTGGATAAGCATGAAATAGGCGAATATTCTCGTTAAACCAACACTTTAATCTTATAAACTTGAAAATAACAATTTATTTTTCTAAATCAAAATAGATTAATCAATATAGTCGTCCACCAGTTTTTTTTTTAAATTCTTATTAAAATTAGTAAAATATGTAAATATTGTCTTGAAGAGTCTATTATTGCATCAAGACAAACATAAATTCTTTAAAATTATGGATGTTTCATAATTTTCTTTTATAAATTGATTGTCATTATTTGATTTCGGGTCTACATTATTATTTCACAATTTGAAAAATTAAATTGTTACAATTTCATATATTAAATGCACAATTCGAGTTAGATAAGACAAAAAAAGAAAGAAAGAGAATAAATCAAAATAATATAAATGATATTCAATCTAGTCAATATGCTGAAAGGTCATTTCTATTAGTATGTTCGTCTGACATCCTTCTTGTAGGTCAAATCAATCTGAAATTCGTTAAATTGAACATATTCTTGAAGAATTCCTCCCTAATGAAATGATGTAGCAAATCTCACCACTAAAAATTCAAAATCACATGACTATGATTAATAAGAATATCTGCACACTTGTTTGGTTCTCGATAAATATGAGTGTAAAACCTATTGATTTGAAGATTCTTCCAATTAAACCATATGTTGTGGAGATCCTAGAGTATCAAATCTTCTATTAAGATACAATTGAGAGCAATTTGGGAGTCACTTTCTATCAAATATTTGACCAACCTTTAAGATTTGCTTCTTCTAAACCATAGTCATAGAAAGAAATTTTGCTCACGAGATGTTCACTTCACCTAGGTTTGTAGAGAAGGCTCCTAAATTTTTTTGGCGATCTCTTGCAAATTCACCTCTTGCAACTAAGTTATCTTTAACTGAAGTGTCTGTGTTAATCTTCGTCTACATGATTTTTTCCACTAAAAATTGTGATAATATTGAGAGCGTTTAAATGACATTTTTCATGTGTAGGTTATCCAAAATATCCTACTCTATCATATCTAATATATTGAGAGTGAAGAACTAATCTTAGTTAAAGTCAAAATTCTTTCCACCACGACCTACACATATTTCTTTAAATTATTGAACCTCATCTTCTTTCATGTCAGTCATAATCGATGGACCGTATAAATTTTAATTGCTATTGTAATATCTTTAAGCTTAAAATGCCAACCTAACATATCCATCTGTAAAAGATCATGTGAGAGTTTTGGTAAAATTATAATCGTAAATCTCAATGTGAGTATCACATAAATCGTACATTGAAACATCAATTCATAGTACTTTTTATTTATTTAGCCAATCAATTTTGATTTATATAATAAACTGTCTGATCTAATTTTGTGGTTCAGATTACCTTATTTCCACAAAGAATTGAATTCACATATATTTTAATTTTATATAAAGTAGCATCTTTTTTGTTTAAGAAATAAAATAAATGTTGATTTAATCGCATAACTCCCTCCATTTTATTATACTTGTTTTATTTATAATATTTATATGTCAAAATAATTTCAAATTTAAAATACTACTAAAGTAGTATTATTTATTATTTTCATTTGTGTTTTAATTTATTCAATTACTCTATTAACAATCATTGATATATAATAAATAGTATTTTTAATAATAATGATCATATTATCAAAATCAACACAATCACTATATACAACTTAAATATGATTTTTTGGGTACAATTTAAATATGATACTTTTATGATTAAAAAGATCAAAGTAAACTATTATAATTAGAAGAAAAAAATATGTGTCGTCATTTTTGAAGTAATCAAAAGAACAGAATGATAATTAAATTACATGACGATGATAATGATGATAAGGGTGATAATAAATAGGATTATAGGGCATTACATTTTCCACCATGAAAGTGAGAGATGAACAGGTCTCCTTATCATCTTCATGGTACATAAGTCAAATGATTGTCCATCGATTATTATATACACTCAACGTTCATAAATTGACAATTGATAATTGAGTTTCCTCTCTTTTTCTCTTATGAATGGTGAGGCCAACATTAGAATATTTGTTAGGATTATGCTCCCTTTCAACGTCACATTTTTAATTATTGAATGAAACTGATCATGAGTGGTTGGGCGGCTTAGAGCTTAATTAGTGGAATAACTCAACTTCGCGCTCCAATTTATATTATTCTTAGTTTAAGGTATAATACATACAAATTAAATTATTGGAGTTAGTTAATGAATTCCAATTAAAAAGATAGTATTGTCGAGGAGAACTCAAATTTAGATACAGTATAGAATATTTTTTTTTGGATAGGTTTCTGTTTGTTGGTATTGCTTGATTTGTTGGTAAGAAATTCACATTCAGAAGTTAAGTTTATTAAAAGACGGCGTTAGAGTTAGAAGTTTGTTAGTTTCTTATTCCACAACTCGTAGAGGTCAAAAATATCATATGTAATTTCGAAAATATTTTCGAAAAATCGAAAATATATTTCTGATTCGCATTCTATACAATTATAATTTATCATTTTAAGATACATCATTTAAAAAGTAAAAAATGAAATGGGAAATGCACTTCCGATTTTCAACCAAAGAAAACATGTTCACCCCAAGTATGCCATTTTTGGTTGTTATGGTATCAATTTTACTTATAGTAAAAACCGGAAATATATTTTCAGCTTGTAATGGAAGTGCATTTTCGGTTTTTTGTAAATGCAATTTAAAAATGGTGTGCACCGAAAATATATTTTCGGTTTTTAGGGATATTTTTAGAATTTCACGGGTGCTTAAGAAAAGCATGGGTGAGTTAAGAAATTCACTAGAAATTTTTGAGTATACTAGTTAGAAGGAGTAGAATAGTGGTATTATATGTTTTAGAAATTACTCTTACATATTAACTAACCTATTAAGCATAATTTTGCTAGGGTCTACGTGACAATTTATTTTGTGTATATAAGCAAGTTTGTAGTTAGGAATTTTGTAACGTTAATGCAATTGTGTATATAGTTTATTTTTCAACAAGTTTGTTGTAGCTGTCTTTCTCTCTCTTCTTCCATCTTTATTTTCATCTTCGACCTTTGTGCGCTAACAATTGATATCTAGAGCTTCGGTTTGATTCATAGGAATCCCGAGTGTAAGTGAGGCGCGTGTAATTGATTTCGTTGTTTGAATTCCTGTTGAATTCATTGGAGTCGTAACAAAATCGAATTTCTTAATTTTGCGGGATCGGGAAACACGAGTGTTTGGTGATCTGAGTTTGAGTTTTAATGCACAAAACAAAGATGAGCGACAAAAACAATTTGAGTACTAAGCTTCCGGTGTTTTATGGAAAGAATTGGAATTGGTAGATGATTCAAATGTGTGTTGTTTGGTGCTCAAGATGTTCTCGATCTTGTAGTCGAAGGTTATGTTCTAGTTGCAGCGGATGCGATGGAGGAACAGAGAAACACGCAAAGTGATACGAGGAAGAAAGATCAGAAAGTGTTGTTCTACATCCATCACTGTGTGAATGTGAACATGTTTGAGAAAATCGTTGATTCGACGACGACGAATCACTGCAAAAAAAATAATTTTTGGCAGCGCATCTACGAAAGCGCTTTCGTAGCCTTTAAAAAAATTTCGCTTAAAAAAGCGCTTTCATATGGTTCCCTACGAAAGCGCTTTCATAGGTATTTGAAATATCTAACCTACGAAAGCGCTTTTGTAAAGCGCTCTTATAGGTGGCCCTATAAAAGCGCTTTTGAAAAGCGCTCTGATAGGTGGCCATACGAAAGCGCTTTTAAAAGCGCTTTCATAGACCTATCATACGAAAGCGCTTTTGGAGAAAAAAACGCTCTTATATATGGGCCTATGAAAGCGCTTTTAAAAGCGCTTTCGTAAGTTATTTTATATTTAAAATTGAAAACCCTATATATAATTTTTGGCCCTCATTGTTTTGTTCATCTTCAATCTCCAGCTTTCTGTTCTTGCGCTCAACCTCCAGCCTTCTCTTCACCAAGCATTCCGTACCTATTATTCTCATTGCTCTGTTCATCTTCAACCTCCGTCGTACTCCTCTGATTCCGCGCCTCCGATTCCGCCGTTCTTCACGCTTGTCGACAGTGCTGGTTTTCTTCGAAACTTACATGTCTAACAGAAACTTGTTGTGAAACTAGTTATAGGGTTTATTAATTCTGCATTGTTCTCTAGGATTGATGAATGGTATAGTGTGTTATATATTGAAATGAAATGGAGTAGTTAGATTCAAGATGAAGGTATTAGTTGATGTTGTTTTAGATATGAATGCATTGCTACCGGTACCTGACATTGTTGCGCAGACCACATAGCTGCGAGATGCAGTAGGATCTTTTGGGGCATGTCCATCAGACCTCATCTTCATCGATGATCAGGTATGTTGAAAACCATTATGAATCTTTAAGTATTCAACTGACAGTTCTGACCTGAATTTTTTACATGGTAATTTTAGACTCCTAGAAAACCCGCATCTAAGGATAAAGGGATTTTGCAGCGCGGTGAGTCTATTGCATCGCAAAGAGAGGTACTTTTAAAGTGTTTCATTTATGATCAGAATAAAAAAAACTACATAACTTTGTATCTTACATAATTTTATATGATTTTTAGGTACCTTTTCAAGATCAGTCACAACAGGTGAGCCAGAAAGTTGGTAGGGTTCCACCTAAGAAGAGGGTTCCTGTTCGTAAATTTGTGCCTAGATTTCGGCAGTGTCTGGAGACACTAGTTGGCACATCAAATTTGATGAATGGTGGAATTCGTCAAATCGATATGGATGCATGTGTCTTTGGTTTTCCATGTACCAAAACAATTGGACTAGAGGACATGAAACAAATCTTTCATCATCGAGAATTAGGCGTCAGTGTGATGCAATCGTACATCCGGTAACCCGATCAATATATTATTTAATTGGTTAAACATTTTTTTAAACATTTAATTGAAATAGTCTAATATTAATTATATTTTTATTTAAGGATGTTATTTGAAAAATTGATGCGCGGGAATCAATTGTCAAATAGATTCCGTTTCGTGTCTTCCTCCCATGTCAGTGGAGCAACAATTTCTAGGGAACCGGATTCAATAAGAGAACACTTGGTCGAAAGATTCATGACAACTGCCAGTACAGAAAGCTTGTATCTTTTAGCGTATAATACAGGGTTAGATTTTTATTCTAAGTTCCTTTTAATATTTGTATTTTTTACATTAAAATTTGCTTCTAAATTGTTGCTTTAATTTATAGATGTCACTGGTTGTTGCTTGCTATCAATCCCATAAAAGAAGTGGTATATTACCTGAATTCGGTTGACGGTGATTGGATAAATTATCCGGAAATGAAGCTAATGATTGATACGTAAGTGACATTATTCTAAATATTCGTTTGTGTTTATATATTTAACTATTTTTATGTCATTGTTCTAAATAAATATTTTAATTTTGTCAGTTCAATACAAGTATTCCGATGTCAAAGGGAAGCACGGGTACCACGGTCTAAATCAAACAACATTAATTGGATCAAAGTACATGTATATAAATTTCAACAATTTTGCTTATAATATTTATGCTACTTGATATAACAATACATGTATATAATCTTATTTGTTTTTCTATGTAGAGCCCTCAACAACAAAACGGCATAGATTGTGGATACTTCGTTTTGAAGTTTATCAAAGAAATCATTCAAATGAATGAAATCGAGATTCCAATCACGGTATGAATTTATAACTTATTATGGATTTATACTTTGTTTTATTACTTATCGGATTTTGCATATAATTTATTACATTTAACTAAATCATGCATATTTTTTGTTTTGTAATGTAGTATTTTGATCAATACAAGTGTCCATATTACTCGCCACTTCAATTGGAAGAACTCAAAGAGGAGTTGTGTTAATATTTGATTGAGCTAAGAATCTTATAAGGTACGAATACATTGTTGTGTGAAAATGGTTAATTATGAATACATTGTTTTGTGTATACAATACTGACCGTGTTATTATGTTCATATCTTGCAGGATCAGGACCTTGGATATATATATGTACATTAGGATTGATTTACTTAGTGTTATATAGCTGATTTGTTAGGGTGTATTTTGTTACGTTTAAAAACATGTTCGTTGAATTACCATGGTGTATATATATTTTGGATATGAATGGTATATAATGGTATTTGTATATAATATTTATATTTGGTATTTGGATTAACACTGATATATATTGGTATTTCTATATAAGATTCTAAAATACCGGTTTAGGAATTACAGGTTTGCTGCAAAAAAATGCGAGTTTAGAAATTTTTAAATATTTGATTTTCAAGAGAAAACCTATGAAAGCGTTTTTAACAAAAGCCTCATATGTATCCTATGAAAGCGCTTTTTGGTTAAAAGCGCTTTCATAGGCTACATATGAGAGCGCTTTTTGTTTAGAAAAAAGCGCTCTCGTAGGCCTACCTATAAAAGCACTTTTGACCCAAAGGAGCTCTCATAGGTAGGCCTACGAAAGCGTTTTTTTCTGAAAAAGCGCTTTCTTAGACCTACTTTAGAATGCCTTTAATGCATTCTGAATGCACCTATGAAAGCGCTTTTGGGTCAAAAGCGCTTTTATAGGTAGGTCTACGAGAGCGCTTTTTTCTAAACCAAAAGCGCAGCTAAAACCTTTAACAGCGCCACCTACGAAAGCGCTTTTAAGCGCTTTTAAAGCCCAAAAAAAGCGCTTTCGTAGGTCATTTTTGGCATAGTGAATGTTGTGTAGGATGTACTGACACGATGCTACGACAATAATGCATCAGTGAAGAAGGTGAAGCTTCAATATCAACATAAGAAGTATGAGAATCTCAACATGAAGAACAATGAGAGGGCACCAAATTATATCTCTAGAGTGATTTGACTACAAATGAGATGAAATCGTGTGGAGAAACTCTTTCAGAACAAGTAATCGTTGAGAATATATTGAGATCTCTTACTCCTCAATATGATTACATTGTTGTAGCCATTAATGATTCTAAAGATATAGACGCCATGAGAGTTGAAGAGCTGCAAAGTAATCCAGAGGCACGAGAGTTGCGTCTGACAAAGAGAACATATGAAAGAGGGGTAAAGTAGGATCTGAAAGCTTCTTTTGTCAAGAAGAACTAGAAGCAATCTTGGTCAGAGGCCAAGAAAAGACATGGTAGTTCTCAAAAGTCATGAGCCTTCAACTCTGATGAGAAGAAATATCATAAGGGAAAGAAGAATCTATACGAGAGAATGATTTAGTGTTACTGTTGTAATATATTTGGCCACTTTGCTAAATATTGTTGGTCAAACAAAGAAAAAGAAAACATAGCTAGATGAGATTCTGCTGATGAACCTATACTATTGATGACTTATGAATCTGATGAGGAACCTGTGTGATTGACGTTTTCTGATTCTGAAGTTGAGTCTGATTCTGAAGATGAGTCATAATAAAAAGATGACTCTGAAGTTGAAGTCAATATAGACGTGATTGAGAAGGAGTTAGAAGAATGGGAATGAAGCAAGTATCGATTCAACTCTGGTGTAGAGTTAACACCTGAGGTAACATCTGAAGATAGTTCAGAATCTGAAGATTCTGAAGATGAGTTAGAGTCAGAAAGAGATTATGACGATGAGTCAGAGTTAGAAGATGATTTTTAAGGTTCTCAAGATGAGTCAGATTCTGAAGGTCACTCTGAAGTAAGAGATGACTCTAAAGGAGAGTCTAATTTTGAAAGTGAATCTAATTCTAATCCAGATTCTGATGATGATTCAGAATCTAGTGGTAATCCAATTTCTGAAGGTAGTCATGCTTCTAAAGGTGGCCAACATTTGACATTGTTCTAGAATTGAAAAATATTGGTAGAGTTTAACATGTTACGAGATACTAAGATAGACTATAAAGGATAAGTTATTTAATGTACAATGTTAGTAGACTTTGAACTAGTTAGTACTGAAGAAGCTCTCAAAAAGAAAGTGTGGTTGAAGGCCATGAAATAAGAACTTGAGATTATGTGGTACATTAAAGGGACTATGAGGTATAGAGTATTTTTCCTTTCTGGTGTTAAAATTGATGCAACACTGATATGCTATTCAAAATCTGATTGGTGTAGAGACAGAGTGGACAAAAGAATTACTCTTGGATATTTTTTTAAATGTATGGGAAGTCTCATTTCTTGTTGCTCAAAGAAGCAACTTGTGGTCGCGTTGTCAACTTGTGAAGTTAAATATATTGCAGGTGCTTTGAATGCGTGTCAAGTTTTTTGCTGATGAATTTGTTGCAAGATCTGAAGATTAAGGTGAGAAAGCCTGTAAATTTGATAATTGACAACAAATCAACTATAAGCCTACCAAGAACCTGGTACTGCATGGGAGAAGCAAATACATTGATATGAAGTTCCATATTTTGAGAAGTCAAGTCCAAAATAGAGTGCTAAAAGTTGCACACTATAGCACCTAGAAGCAACTTGCAGATGTTCCGACGAAGGATGTCAAGATTAAACACTTTATCCATTTAAGTGATGAAACTGGTGGGCGAGTATCATAAAGGGCATACCTCATTTCACGCCTTTTGCGGTCTTTGATTATTAGGCCATTGGGCGACTCTTAGGGTTGTCATTAATCTAATGCTTAACTTTTTTACTAGTTTGGCGTTCCATCTTTTTAGCCAAGGGAATGTAAGATATTTTAGCTGCAAAAAAGCATAAGAAAGGCATAATCAACATGGCAAATAAATAATTACAAAATAGGGGTTTCCATGACCGCAAACTTACTCAAGTATTTATATATCTTGCTTTCTTCTTTATGGTCTAGGCAAATTATAGTGCGAGAAATCATGCTTAGAAACTCATCCATAAATTGAACCACATCCATCTCAACAGGGGCAAGGTGGTCGAAGTTAAAGTCAATGTTGGAATATGATGAATTAAAGTGGTATGAGAAGAAATAGAATTAATTTTCATTTACTGTATTAGTTATAATTTTCAATTTTATAACTTATCACCATATTTTTTTCCCTTCAAAATGAAAAACTTGACTTGTTCCATCGTAAACTATCCAAACAATAGAATAATTCTCCATTCATACATTTTCATTCAACTCTACTTTATTTAGTTTCATTTTTTTATGTTCATTTTTAATATTTTCAAACATATACATGTACGTTTGGAGACAATTTCTCTACCCATCATAAAAAGTTGGATATTGTACATTCGACCAACCAGATTGTAATATTTAATTTTATCCTATTTAATTATTTATTAAGTGACATATTTTTTTGGTTGTTTTCAATGCATTTTACTTTAAAGGTAACTCTACGCAACTTTTTGTGTTAGGTGGATAAGAAATCACCTATATGTTTGGGGACAACTTCTTTACCCATCACAAAAAGTTGAATATTATACATTTCACCAATCATATTGTAACATTTAATTTTATACTATTTAATTATTTATTAAATGACATACTTTTTATTTGTTTTCAATGCATTTTACTCTACGTAACTTTTTGTGTTGTGTAGACAAGAATTCACCTATATATTTGAGAACAACTTCTATATCTATCACAAAAAGTTGAGTAATGTACATTCCATCAATCAGATTGTAATATTTAACTTTGTCATATTTAGTTATTTATTAAATGACATATTTTTTGATTTTTTTTAAATACATCTTATTCTAAGAGTAACTCTACCCAAATTTGTGTGTTGGTAAATAAAAATTCACTAGGGACAACTTGTCTACCCATTACAAAAAGTTGAGTATTATATATTCCACCAATTAAATTGTAATATTTAATTTTATCATATTTAATTATTTATTAATGGACATGCTTTTATTGTTTTTAATGCATTTTACTCTAAAGTTAACTCTATGCAAGTTTTTGTGTTAGACCTATAAGAAATCACCTATATATATTTAGGGACAACTTCTCCACCCTTCCCAAAAAGTTAGGTAATGTAAATTTCTACAATCAGATTGTAATATTTAATTTATTCTATTTAATTATTTATTAAATGATATATTTTTTTTTTATTGTTTTTAATATATTTTACTCTAAGGGTAACTCTATCCAACTTTTTGTGTTAGGTAAATAAAAATTTACTAGAGAAAATTTCTCTACCCGTCACAAAAAGATTAGTACCGTATATTCCACCAATCAAATTGTAACATTTAATTTTATCCTATTTAATTATTTATTAAATGACATAGTTTTGATTGTTTTTAATACATTTTACTCTAAAATAACTCTACACTACTTTTGTGTAGGGTGGATAAAAATTCACATATATGTTTGATGATAACTTCTATATCCATCACAAAAAATGGGTATTGTATATTCCACCAATCAGATTGGAGCATTTAATTTAATTTTATTTAATTATATATTAAATAAGATATTTTTTGGTTGTTTTTAATATATTTTATTATAAGGACAACTCTATCCAATTTTTTGTTTTGGGTAAATAAAAATTTACTAAAGACAACTTCTCTAACCATCACAAAAAATTGGTTACGGAACATTTTATCAATCAAATTGTAATATTTAATTTAATTTAATTTAATTATTTATTAAATGACATACTTTTTGTTGTTTTAAATGCATTTTATTCTAAAGGTAACTTTACACAACTTTTTGTATTTGGTGGATAAGAATGTTTGAGGACAACTTCTATATTCATCACAAAAAATTGAGTATTGTACATTCCACCAATCAAATTGTAACATTTATCTTTATTCTATTTAATTATTTATTAAATGAGATATTTTTTGTTGGTTGTTTTTAATACATTTTAATTTAAGGGTAACTTTATCCAACTTTTTGTGTTGGGTAAATAAAAATTAACTAGGAACAACTTCTCTACTCATCACAAAAAATTAGATATTGTACATTCCACCAACCATATTGTAACATTTAATTTTATCATATTAAATTATTTATTAAATGACATACTTTTTGGTTGTTTTTAATGCATTTTATTCTAAAGGTAACTCACGCAACTTTTTGTGTTGGGTAGATAAGAATTAATCTATATGTTTGGGGACATTCTCTATCCATCACAAAAAATCGGGGGATGTATATTCCACCTTTTAGATTGTAACATTTAATTTTATCCTATTTAGTTATTTATTAAAAATTTATTAGGGACAACTTCTCTATCCATCACAAAAAGTTGAGTATTACATATTCCACCTATCAGATTATAACTTTTAGAGTTTGACTTAACTCAACCTTATAAAACTGGTTGAAAATGTGATTAGTGTCGCTCTATATAAACTTTTTCAATGTTTTATCTCCAAACAATGTGGGACTTTAGGATCTTCCTAATACATCCCCTTACTCTCAACACTCTTTTTGGGCTTGGTGCGTGGGTATTATCGATGGATGACCCATGGTCCGATCGATAGGCTCTGATACCATCTTAGAGTTTGACTTAACTCAACCTTACAAAACTGATTTTGTAGGGTTGAGCTAGGCCCACCACATACTTTCTAAGATGATATCAGAACCTCATCTAATATATATTGGGCCACCCACCATTTAGTTTCACGCTCTATGTAATTACTTGGCGTGAAATGGGGTGTTAAGAGTCCCTCATGAGACAATACATGGCTTCAACATATGTTTATATGTGTGAGCAGTTCTCACTTTACAAGTCGGTTTTGTAGGATTGTGTTAGACCCAACTCACACATTCTAAGAGTAACGCTTAATTTTATCCTATTTAATTATTTGTTAAATGACATACTTTTTATTCTTTTTAATGCATTTTACTCTAAAGATAACTCTACTCAACTTTTTATATTGGGTAGATAAGAATTCACCATATAAATATAGGTGGATTCTTATCTACCAAACACAAAAAGTTAGGTAGATTTACTTTTAGAATAAAATGCATTTAAAACAACCAAAAAGTATGTTATTTAACAAATAATTAAATAGGACAAAATTAAATCTTACAATCTCATCGGTGGAATGTACAACACTTTTGTGATGGGTAGAGAAGTTGTCACTAGTGAATTTTTATTTATCCATCACAAAAAATTGGGTAAAGTTACCCTTAGAGTAAAATGTATTAAAAATAATAAAAAAAATATCATTTAATAAATAATTAAATATGATAAAATTAAATGTTGTAATCTTATTGGTGTAATGTAAATTACCCAACTTTTTGTGATGGATAAAAAAGTTGTCTCATATTGGTGTAATCTTATTGGTGTAATGTTGGTGTAATCTCATATTGGTGTAGTCTCATAATGTTGTCTCAATAAAAAAGTTGGGTAATGTAAATTTCCCTCTCTGTTTTTTTCCTCTCATTTTATATCATTTAATAATATTTACAAAATTAGTTCATAAACCTAATTATAAAAAAGAAAACTATTTAAAACCTTAAATAACTTAGCTATCTACACTTCTTCTCTCATTTTATATCATTTAATAATATTTACAAAATTAGTTCATAAATCTAATTATAAAAAAAATTAAAATCTACAAAACCCTTAAATAACTTAGCTTTCTACATTTCTCTTCTCGAGGCAGAAGCTTTAGTCCTCAAGAAAACTATTTAAAGTGTTACTTTCGGTAAATCTTGATCAAGTTTTTTTTTAAAGTGGTTCTCTTAGACTATATACATGAAAGTGTTGAAAAAAATCAATAGTTAAATATTTACAATATGGTGTGAAATGTAGTGTTGAAAATGAGGTGAATTAATTGGTGTTGAATGAGAAGGGAGTTGGGCCACTTAAAATACTTTGTAAAATCTTATTGGTTGTTACGAATGTTTAGATTTTTATCTCATGTTAATTATTTGGGTTCAATAATTTTATAGTAAATCATTTTTTTTTCACCAAAATTCATCATTTTTTTGTCTATAAATAGAGACTTGGTTCATTTGATTTGACACAAAACAAAATCGACTTTATTAGAAAAAACATAAAAGAAAATAAAAATATGAAATAAAAGTGGTGAGGTAGGGTGTTGAAGTTTATTAAACAAAATTATTGTAGTAAGTAAAAGTTGAATGTGTGTTGAATTATCAGGTAGAAGAAAGAGAAGATGACGTGAAATATAAAAAGTGAAAAATTAGGGTGTTGAATTTGTAAACCATTGTACATAGTCTTAGAATAGTGCAAGCTTGTCACTTAGTTACTTACTGCAGGAATTTCTGAATTTTATTATAGGGTTAAATATGTTTTTCGTCCCTATAAATATCTCCATTTTTATTTTTAGTCCCTATTAAAAAAAATAATATTTTTAATCCCTACAAAATTATTATGCACGTAATTTTAGTCTCTCATGTTAAATCAATTTGTATTTTTAAATGATTATTTTACACACATCTTTAGAGCGTTATAAAAGTTCTTCGAAAAAAAATGATCTCAAAATTTGATTTTTAAGTCGAATTTTCCATTACTTTTATCGTTATTATTTTTTTTTAAATTTAAGAAATTCATATTTAATCCTTCTCATTTTTAAAAAATTATAAAATTTGGTAAAGAAATATTTTGTAGTATTTTAAACATGTATGAAAAAAATTATTCAAAAATTTAAGAGTTTAAGGGTAATTATACGGTTTTTAAAATTTTAGAAATAGTAGAGATTAAAACTGCATGCATACAAAATTTATAGGGACTAAAATATATTATTTTTTTAATAGGACTAAAAATGAAAATTGAGATATTTGTAGGGGCAAAAAATATATTTAATCTTTTATTATATAATAAGAGACTTTAAATTATTACCAATTAATTTTCTCACTTTGAAATTAAGATTGTTAAACGTCAAACAAATATGATTGTCCATTCGTTAACGAAGACAACCGGTTCTTGACCTTGACCTAGACCTAGAAGTAGTATTACTCATGTAATCCTCGTTGTATGGAACATTTGATTATGAATTAGAAATCTTAGTTTTGCTTTGCTAAAAAGAAAACTTTGCTATCTACAAAATACATAAATGTTAACAATGTTACAAACAGTTATTTTTGGAGGGAGAGAGAAACGTTGATTTTATTAAAGTATAATGTTTAAAAGGAGAAAAAGTGGGTAAGAAGAATTAAACACAGTGGCGGGTACATAAATACACAGAAACCAATAACAGTTCCTTTTCAAAATCCAAGTGCCTTTGTCTGAATCTAAACAGAATCAATACTCACAACAACATTCAATGCTCTTCAACTACTCACTCTTCATAGAATTCAATTCTTTGTAATTGTGACCACTTCACCACCTACATTGTCTCACTCTCACCACTACTACTAGTAATTTCACTTTCTTCATCTAGTATATAAAACAGTTTTTGATTTTTTTCATTTTAATTCTATTTTTGTTTTCCATTTAATTATGTGTGTCCCACGCACTCTTTCTTTGATTTGTGTTAAGTAGAAGAAGCATGTGAGGGATTTTCTAGATTAGTTAAGAGTTAATTATGAGTGAGTTTCGTCGTGTATCTGAAAATAACATTGATGCAGAAGCATGTGATGGATATGTTTGTAACACTGCAAATTCTCGACACAGACGATCTAACAGGTTTTTGTTTGTGTTTTTTTAGACAACTTATGATTACTGTTTTTTCAACTGATTTCTGTTTGTGTGTTTTTTCAGTGCTTCTGATTGGAACTTGAAATTCTCAAGAGATGGTGATGTTTTGTATCCTATAGGGAAAGACCAGGAACAGTTGATTGTGAGTTGTTTTAAGATTGTTGATTTTGAAGTTTTTTGAATGTGAGTTGAGTAATTCACTGGTTTTGCAATGACTTGAACAGGCATCGCCGCTTAGGGTTTCTGCGATACAAACTCCGTTGCATGAGAATCTCAACTGTTTAAACAAGAATGCTTCTTCGAATCATAGAGCGTCTTTGGAACAAGATGTAAGCTTTATGTTTCGAATTAATAATATGGTTTGGTCTACTAATAGATCTTATCTATGGATTTCTTGATTCTTAACTACAATGTTTCCTTTGAAAAATTTTGTTCAGTTTTGCATAGACCGCGATGACTCGCTATAAGTTAATTTATGGTTCTTCGAACTCTTAGTTTCACCCCTGACAAATTGATTATATAGGTCAACAACATTGATTATATGTACTTAGAGATTATTGATATGCAGGTTGAGCAGCTACAGTTATGCCTACAGCAGGAGAAATCCATGCGCATCTTACTCGAAAGAGCAATGGGCCGAGCCTCGAGTACTTTATCACCTGGACACAGAAACTTTGCTTCTCAGGTAATTTGACATTTGCTGTTCAGAGGTAATGGCCGATGAACCTGTGCTTTGCTCATATCTGAAGCTGTTAAGATAGGAGTAGGCATGAGTGAGACATGAACCATTCTTGAGTACTTGCCAAAGCACATAAGCTCTCAGTTTAACTTGGCTCTTCATGGATAAACTGGACTCAACAATGAATAAGACATTCATAAATAAGTTGTTAGAAATTAGGACCAAAGGAGCTAATTCGAATGTAAAGGATGGTAGTTTGATGATAACTAATAATCATAAAGAGTCTCGTTCCTTAAGTTTTAAATTTTGATTGGCATGTGAAAGTACAGCATAATATTTCTCATGAAAGCTATGATTCATATATTTTTTGTGTGTGGAAATTAACTATTTCTAATTTTCTCTCTCTTTTTTAGACAAAAGACTTAATTGCTGAAATTGAGTTACTTGAAGAAGAAGTTACAAACCGTGAGCAGCACGTGCTTTCGATGTACAGGAGTATTTTTGAACAGTGTGTTAGCCAGCCACCTTCTGAACAAAATTCTGGTGTGGCTTCACCTGCTCATACAAAACACGAATCAAGGAAGCACCCGAGCATAATTTCAAGCTCTTTCTGTTCATCAAAAAACTTCCCCTTGCGACCCTTGCAAGCTCTTATTTCAAATAACGATTTGAAGAATAGAATCTTCGGGTCAAGTCATGCTCCTTTATCAAGTGGAAAAGGCAAAGTTTCTTTTGGCAGGACTTTTCCCGATTCCACCACCAAGGTAAGATGTATGATGTATCCAAATATTTCTAGTTTCTACTTGATTGTTTCATTTGCAATACCTCAAAATGGAAAGAAAAAAAGTTTATATATAACATTGTACTACAAATAGAACTAGTATAGTAAAGACACTCTTGAGATGTTTGTCCTATACAGTATTCTCACCTTAATCCTATGTTAGGTTAATGAGAAGTTTTCTTCAATAGAGAAAGCCCCTACTTTGCTACCTTTAAAAGACCATCTACATCAGTGCCCAAGCAGGCTTTCTGAGGAGATGGTGAAGTGTATGGCAACTATATATTGCTGGCTCCGTAGTGCGAAATCCGCCGGCGCTGAAAACAGTAGGTCACCTATATTGTCAAGGTCCTCCACCAATGCAATACAACCTCGACATGGTATTGTAGAGGATCGAGAATGTTCTTGCAAATCTGCAGTGGAAATATCTTGGATAGCTACACGAAAACGTCATTCTTCTCATGCTTCTTACGCCATGGACAACTACAGGTTGGTTCTTTGCATATTCTTTCAAAACCGTGTTATACATATAATTGAGTATAAAAAATCTAAAGGTAAGTAGTGTGTTAAAAAAAGCATAGACAAGTTTATACTGACATTCTTTATGAATTGTTGACTTAAAATGTTTTATCTTGTTTCTTTCAGAATGCTAGTCGAACAGCTTGAAAGAGTGAATATCAGTCAAATGGAATGTGATGGGAAAATTGCGTTCTGGATCAACGTTCATAATGCTCTTGTGATGCATGTAATCTTCACACTCATATGAATAGCCATGGTTTTGATTTACCAATTTTCAGCACATAAAATTTTGTAGTTGTTGCTGACAGGCATATTTAGCATATGGAATTCCCCAAAACTCTCTAAGGAGGTTGGCCTTGTTTCACAAGGTAGGATATTTTTTATTGATCATATGTATTATCATCAATTGGAGGCAAGTTTTCTAAATCTTTGATGAAGGGATTTTCTAACACATTGATGTTGGTGAAACTTTTAGACGGATTACTTAAGTACTTTCTCCAAATTGCTCTTTACAAATGAATCATTGTTTTACTGTGGCGAAAGGTCATACTATGTGTTGAATTTTTCTATCAGTTGGAAAGTAAAGAAAAGAAAAATATCCCTACGCGCTTGTATCGTCCTATAAATTACTTGTAGGACATTTAACCTGTGCTCCAAGATAACTTGCTTTGTTATCTGATGTCATAATCATACACTTATTTTTCTCATATGTACAGTTTATTCTTGATAGCATCTATGTTTAAAAATACAACTATACCGATACATCACACGTCAAAATGAATTAACGATTGCAGTTATGTAGTGCAGGCTGCTTACAACATTGGCGGTCATACTATAAGTGCAAATACCATAGAACAAACAATATTTTGCCTCCGGACACCTCGCCTTGGACGGGTACTCACTTGTTCTTAATGTAAAAAACATGGCACCTATAAATGTATATACATACATACATACATATTCACACATACACACATATGCCAAATACATTGTTAGGTTCATACATGGAAACATGAAGTCTAGTGGTGGAATATATTGATCGATCTAAATAGCCCAACCTCTAAATATAATTTTCTGTTATGGGCTGCCAAGGTTTACAAATTACTGATACTTCCCACAATTTGTTTCTGCTGCTAGCAATATATGTTACTGCAGGAAGACATTAGTCTATTATTTGAGTGGGATGCTTAGACCTTCATTAGAACATTAATTTCACTTATTGATATTATTTTGCACTTCCCTTTTTCTTTATAAGCATTTGAAGAAAAAAATCTAACACAGTTTGATGCTAAAATTACATCCCAGTGGTTCATCTGATTAACGTTTGTGTTTTTATCAAACACAGTGGCTTGAAAGCATTGTGTCTGCTGCCCTTAGGAAGAAAAGTGGTGAAGAAAGACAACTCATCAACTCAAAATTGAGTATTACTGATTCCCAACCCCTTGTCATCTTTGCCCTTTGCACCGGATCAATGTCAGATCCTATGGTAATTTTTCTCCCATTTACTTATTTGTAGTTTGAATATAACAAGAATTGTGAATGTTGGTTAAGTTGACGTGTTGAAGTACAGAGAATATTTACAATTTCCTGAATTTTAATAGTTGATCAGTAATTTAGTTGATGCGATGTTGCAGCTAAAAGTATACTCAGCTTCAAATCTAATAGAAGAGCTGAATGCTGCCAAGAGAGAGTTTCTACAGGCAAATGTAGTTGTGAAGAAGTCTAGTAAAGTTTTTCTCCCTAAATTGGTGGAAAGATTTTCCAGAGAAGCATTTATCAGCATTGATGACATCCTTGGATGGATCATGGCAAATGTTGACAAGAAACTGCATGATTCGATACAGAAGTGCCTTGATCATAAGTCCAACAAAAAGTCATCTCAAATCATAGAATGGCGGCCTCACAGTTCTAGATTCAGGTACATGTTCTCCAAGGATCTAGTAGACAAGCCATGGTGGGCATGACATCTTACAGCTCTGAAGAGAGATTCTTATTGGCCCTGGAGCTAGCTGCTATGAGAAAGAAAGGTAGTTAGTTATAGACGCTTAAAGATTTTTCGTGTACATTGGAGTATAACATAATATGATCTTAGTTTTCCTTAGATGACATAACTATCTAAAATTGTTCGTGAAGATTTTGATCATTCTAAAAGTGCACCTAATTAACATGTAAGAATAAATCCTACTTTTAACTTTGAATTTTTAACTTGTAGACTTGTGGCATACAACAACATACTACATGTTGGGTAGTTGAGCAATGGCATATAAATGCTGAAAAATGGTACGAGCAGGATATAATTTCACAATTGGATCTCAAAATGGGACAGAAAGTTGTTAGAGTCCTTTCCATGTGTTGTATACATGTATAGACGTATTATGTTATATCATAAATACGCGCCAATTATGATATAACATAATTGTGGTATAATAGAAGACAATTTCTTAATCCACCTCATACTTTTCTTAGGTACCACGTGAAATTGCAAAAATACCCTTAAAAATCAGAAATATATTTCTGGTGAACGCCGTTTTTAAATTACATTTACAAAAGTCCAGAAATGTACTTCCGATACAAACCGGAAATACATTTCCGGTTTCTAATAAAGCATAAAGGTATTGCCATACCACAAAAAGTAGCATAAAACCATTAGAGTGAACATGTTTTCTTTTATAAGTGTATAGGGTGCGAATCGGAAGTATATTTTTGATTTTTCAAGGACATTTTCGAAATTGTATAGAGTGTTTTTCATCCCTATGGAGTGGAATAAGAAATTATCTAACAAAATCGTCATTTAAAAATTGAGAGTAAATTACTAAAAACGCAAATCTAATTTATAAAATTTTATGAATAAAATTATCGTTTTTAAAATATGTAAGGCGGACTATCGCACATTATTTAAAATTTAATGTGATAAAATGATGGATAAATATGACTCATAGAGAGCAATGATTTGATTTTAATTTGTACAAACATATTGGAAAGAATAAAGAGGTTAGATGAGATGCAATTTGGGCCACAACTTGTCATTATTTCTGGTTATGGAGGAATCAAAAAATTCATGATACATATTAGAGATTTGCTTGTCCCACCACCATAAGTGTTGAAAAAACATCCTAAGAAAATCCAAAAATGTCCTTCTGACTCGAAATTGCATTTCTAGACACACCTTTTTTACACTAAAACACGTTCTAAAGTGAATTCGCCTCATTTTCCTCTAAAATTTAGTCAAAAGATGCACTTTTAGATTCACCTTATATGCACCCCACGTATTCCTAACTACTACACATTCATTTTGATATATATATATATATATATATATATATATATATATATATATATATATATTGATTAGGAGATGTATCTCTAGATCCGCTCTAAACAAAATACGAAGATGCATTTGATGCATTTCCGTAATCACACCAGATAGTAAATTTTGGCTTTGTTTAAAAGATAACTAACCCATATGTTTCTGCGTTGCCTTCTGTAATCCAATATCGGTTGTGCTTCCTCTAGGATGGCATCTAGAATGTCTCATCACCTTAGAGCCTTTTGATAATATGTTTTTTTTGTCTATACCCATTTGTCCAAGCTCCATAATATGTCGATATGTAGGCAACACATCAACAACATGATCTGCCCTAGCCTACTCCTCCTCTAGTATGTCATGATGAGCTGGCCTAGGTGGATATCTCAGAGCATTCAGTGTCATATAAGGATGTGATACCTTGAAATAACACTAAATGTAACCGTATGCAACACTCTATTTGTTAGGAGCTAAGGTACTATGTGCCTCATCAGGTATAAATGGTTAAGAAAATCATCATACAAGACATCTACATCTTTGCGTGTCATAGTGGGAGGAGAAAAATCAAATGGGTCACTGGAAAAAAACTACATGTAGTCGAACTGCCTCATGACGCGCTTAAGCAGATGTGAATACATCATACATGATCCACAAGTCATCCATTTATAGTAGAAGACTATGTCGTCTAAGGGATGTGTTTGACAGTGATCAGTGTATTCTTGGAGGTGTATATCTTCTACTACCAAGCAGTCAAGATACACTCTGAATTACTCTGTCACCTAATTCCCTCATAGCACACTGAATGCAGAAGCTCGTGGCATATCCTCAGTATAGGTCGAAACATATGACCGATCAGATATGTGTGGGAAGTGCTGGAGAATCAAAGTCTAAAATGATACATATGATTTATTAGTCATTGCATATCACACATATTATAAAAAATTAAAAATGATACACAAACACTAAAAGATGCAAATATATTAACGTCAACACTGTGCAGTTTCGTGTCACCTATTTTGTCTTCCACATACAACCTTTAGTTAACTTGGAATACATGTAGACCAAACAAGTGCCCTCCAATTGTACTCATGAAAAACAGGATGTTGCTTTTGAATACATTGACACTAAAAGCCAACTTACTGATATTTTTACAAAATCATTATAACCGAACCCTCTTCACAAGATTTGTAGGGATTTGAGAATATTGAATTCCTCGTGTTTTAAATGGAATAATAATTCTATTTTGTTTCATTTGTTATGTAAATTCATTTTTCACTAACATCATTTTGTAGCAAATCCTTCTCTTACTGACTATATTGATATGTATCTATAACTCTAGTATTCAGCGTGTATCATTGTTTGTGTGTTTGTTCTAGATATGTTAATTGGTTTGACTACTACCATCTTTACTTTTCTCATTCATCTCTAACATGTTTTAGAAAATCTAGTTAGCATTAAAGTCTTTTAAATGAGTATTGTTAATTATGTGCATTTGAGCATCAATTTACTTGTTCATGCATTATTTAAGTTGTTAATGCATTCCACTATATGTTAGTTTTGATCACTTATTGTATGTTGTTGAACATTCGTATTACATATTTATTTTGCATTTAGTTGCATGTAACATGTTTTCGTCTTATTTTGTATTCGATCTTGATTGTTGTATATTCTTCTTAATTTTTTTAGCTAATATGTTCAAAAAAATTCAATTAGGCCTGTTTGATTTTGAATACACATAACAAATAACCTAAACAAAAATATTAATAAATAATTTTTATTATTTAGCATGATGAAAAATTATTGCTAAGGTAATAAACATTATTGAAATTGTTATTTAATATATTTAATAAATAATTGGCCGTTGGATCTCCCCATCTGCATCTAACAAGACAAGTATTTGACATATATACCCTTCTCTTCCCCTTAAATTACCAATCATCCGTGTAAACGTGTCGCTGTTTCCAAAAATAGCGGTTTTCTACTATAACCCTAGATATAGTTGATACTTTCTACAAGCGAATAAAAATTAGCCACGTGTCTCGATGTTAACCTCCTAGACTCTAATAACCGTTGGATCTTGACCACTTATGAACAAACCCACTTTTTAAAAATATTTTGATTCCCATCACTTCCATTTAATGAATAGTTTTCTTTCTTTCGTAAAAAACAAAATTTTCGAAAGTGCTTTTTTTTTTTCTCAGCCAAAGAAGAACGACTGTTACAGAAGAAGAAGAAAAAATTACCACGACTTTGTTTCGTTTTCGTTCTCGCCGGAACCCTAATTCAATTCGCCGGAACTTCAATCTACCGGTGAGTGAGTTCAATTGATTTTTAATTTTTGTTTTTTTTTTTTGTTTCGATGTTGAAATTACAGTTACGAAGAGTTTTTTTTTATGCGTTTGTGTGAGTAGATGACTGTAGAATTGAGGAATTGGTGAGATCAAAAGGGCTGGATTTCATCGCCGGATGGAGGGAGGTAGCGTCTCTAGACTTACTTGTTCTGGTACTCTTCATGTCCGACTTTAGGTTTCTGTTCATTTTTTGGTATGATTTAGGGTTAGAGATTTTTGTTATTTTCCTTTCAAATTATCAATTTTATTAGTAGGAGTTATTACGGAGACAGGCTGATTTACTTAGAAGAATTGTTTAATTTGATTGGTTTGTTTAGTTTCACTGATTATTTAATTTGATGCGTTGGTTAATCTCTGAATTTATCAGCAATTATTATTGCTTGTTTGGTATGTTATTAATTTTTTTTTATGAAGGCGCGAATGTCTTGTGCGTACTGCGTAGGTAATTCTTAGTTAGGTTTCTTATTTGAGTCAGAACCCTTCACTTAGTTTCTGATTTTTTTTTTTAAGTATTGCCTGATCTGATCAGTTTTTTAAACCTGCCATTTCGCGGATGAGTGGGGTGAGGTTAATGAAGACATCTTCAAATGTTTCTACTGCTCTTCACAGATCACTAGATTTTCAACTGTAGACAATTGTTCTCTTCTGTCCCATCCTGCAAACTGCATCAGTTGCAGATTAGAATTTTAGATAGATTTACTACCGTCCGGTAACCTTTGTTGTTTTTTATATGGTATTTGATTTTTCTTTTTATTAAGCTATGTTATGTAATGTGTACATGCTTGTTGGCAGCCTTTATAATTGGAATTAACTATTAGTTGCTTAATATTACAAGATTTTCCCCCCCTTTGTTAAATCTAGGCAGTGTTTTCCTGTTTTGTATATGGGTTGTCTGTTGTTTTCAAACAAGACAGCGTTTTTTTTTGTAATATGAACTACCACCTTTGTCTTTGTGCATCCGATTGTCTATGTGTATAGGGAGAGCATATGCTGATTTTTTGGTGATGGATGCATATGTCAATGTGCCAGACCTTATGAGCCTTCTGCCTGCTTTTGTATTTGTTTCTATGCATGCGTTCTTACACATGCATGCATATAGCTATATCAAGTTTTAGCACTATTCAAGTCGTTTATCTTATTCTAATGAACTTATTTGCTCTAGGGATTCACCCATGGATTATGATGACAGTGATTATGAAAGCCAGAATCTCCATTTAGCCGGTGAAGGGAACACTAAATTTCCTCGGGAATTAAGACCATATGCTCTCCCTAAGTTTGATTTTGACGAAAGCCTTCAAGCAAATTTAAGATTTGATAATTTGGTTGAAACTGAAGTTTTTCTCGGCATTGAAAGTAACGAAGATAACCAGTGGATTGACGCATTCTCCCGTGGGGGTAGTAGCATAGAGTTCAATTCAACTGCTGCTGGATCTTGCTCTATATCAAGGTATGGTAATGTGTGGTCCGAGGCCACTTCCTCAGAGTCTGTCGAAATGCTCTTGAAATCTGTTGGACAGGGGGAGCATATTCCTAGGCAAACTGTTATTCAGGAATCAGATGCTTGTGATGAACTGGCCTGCTTAGCTAAGCAAATGGACTCCAATCCAAAACCTGATGAGAGAAATGATTTTGCAGATAATGTCACAGATTTACAATCACCTGGTGGTACTCATATAAGTTTTTCTGGATCGAAGAAGCCAGTAGGAATTGAACAGTCTCAGACTGGAACTTCCCAAAGTCACGAAGGTGAATTATCCATTGATGGAAGTTCAGGTATTATGGAACCAAATGATATCTTCCGGAATATTGACTTGCCTATGTCTGAGCATAGTCCAACCTTCTTTACCAATGATAAATTTGACATTACTAATCAAAGAGATGCTCTGACTGTGGCTGATGACTCAGATCATTGTGAAACTCATGATTCATCAGCACTTGTGGTGGAAACTAATATTACTGAATTGTCTATTCAAAATATGGTGGATGAGAAGCAAAGTCCTCAACTAACTGAAAGTAATAATCAAAATTTAGAATCTTCTATGATGAAGGAAGAAGCTGTTGTAGACACACAGACTCTGGATCAAAATGCGGTTGATGTTGATGCACATCATCCTGATAGATCTATTCTTGCCATACCCCCGCAAGATTCTTTAGAAGGAGGGAGTGTAGTTAAAGGACTTGAGGCTGAGTTAAGTAGTTTAGAGGATTCCATGAGAACTAGAAATGTTGCAGTTTTTGACATGCAGAAAGAAGAAAGGCGCAGTGAAGATATACGTTCCTGCGATTTGACTCGCGCCAATGCAAGTGAAAACTCAGTCTTGCTTAAAGATACGGTGATGGGTGATCAGTCTATATCAGATACACACACATCATCAGAGGTTTCAGTTAAAGATGATCCTGTCTCTGCTGGGCAGGTGGTTGAGGTAAGCAATTCCAGTTATGAAGTTTGTCCTAATCTCCAGCAAACTATGGATGTCACTGAGAAGGAAACTTACAGTGTGAGCAATGTTCTTAAGGAAAACGAGTCATCAAATACTGGAGGTGACCATATGGATACGAGAATTTTATCAAGCAAGTCAGAGGCATCTATGTTTCCTGCAAAGGAAAATATCATTACAGTTAGTGAAGGAAATAATGACAACAGGGTCGGAGATTTTTCCGGTTTCAGTTTGGTGACTTCTTCAACAAACTCTTCCATTCCGAGGGAGTCAACTCAAATATGTGTAAACAATGAATCTGAAAAGCAAAGTGACCTAGACAAATTTAGCCAAGAGGTTTCGGTCAATGATGAAGAGAATACAAAGATTCTTTCTGATTCTAGCCAAATGCATTCTGATGTTGCGCAATCCCATCTTGGTGATAAAGGAGTTGTTTCATCACCTCTTAGTTTAAGTAGCTTGGAATCTGAGTTGACAACTTCCACGGTATCAATCGACGCCAAACCTGTCAATATTTCAGGTATTATTTAATTTGATTTATCTTATTACACTAAATCTATGCGGTGTGCTATTTTTGATACATATGAAAAAATGTTAAGAACTTCACTAAAATGCGAAAACTGTAGTTTACCTCACTGAAGCATCAACTGCTAACTTTCCTGTTTACAAATTTACTAATAAAGTAGAAATTCTACTTCTGCACTAATTGTGGATCAAACTCTATGAATACAATTGCTTCAGAAATTAAAGCTGGATCTCTTACAATTAAAGCCCCTAATTTTTAGGTTTATTTCATCTTATTTTCAGCTTCACAAGTTATTCCAGAAATTATTAGTTCAACATCCTGTGAGATAATGAATGATCCACCTCCTAGTGAATTTGTTTCAATTCATGGACCCACTGGCGACAACGATATTCAAAGGGTAACTACTGTTGAATCATCTTCTGCCGAAGTAAAAGAAGAAAATGCAATGAAAATAACAGAGGAAATTGGAATATCGGCTCTTGTTGGGTCTTCTGAACAGGAAACTGCTCCTTACCCTACTAAGGAAATAGAAAAACTTCATCCTTCTGGTACTTCTGGACATTTGATAAGTCACAGTATGCTTGATGTTGGAATTCACGGTGCTGCAATACTTGGTGAACCACAAGTAACAATAGATGAGAAGGTAACCCAGGAATGCTCAAAAGAGATTAGCGTGCCTCCAGTTTTATGCGAGTCATTAGAGACACAGGGTGCTGGGGTCACGACTTCGGTTATTAATGACGACAAGGATATTTTACAAGAGACTCATGACAAGTCATCTCAGAAAGAGTTAGGTAATCAGTAATCCTTTCTTGTCCACTTAAAAAATGTGTTTCAATCATGTTTTTATTAGGTGAAAGAGTATGTAAAACTGTGAACAGACGGACTTTAAACGCTCATATTTAATTCCTGAAATATTGCTTTTTTGTCGATATATTTTGATAATTATAAATAAACAATGAAATCGAAAGTGGTAGTTATATATATAATATAATTTAAATAAATACTTTAATATTTAGGGTTAAGTATGTTTTTTGTCTACAAAATCATCAGCTTACAAGTTTAGTCCCTTGAAACATTGTTTTCAGTTTTAGCCCCTATCTGCATTTCATCATTTCTAGGGACTACTCTGAGGACTACATTTTTTGTAAGAAGTTTTCAAAATAGGGACTATTTTTAGGACTTCCAATTAAAATTTAATAAGGACTAAACTTGAAAGCTTGTGATTTTTTATGGACTAAAAACATATTTAAGCCCAATATTATTAAATTTTGTTCATCTGAATTTTATATTAAATAATTATTGGTCTTTAGGGGTTTGATCGTATTTAACTTAATTTTTTTGTTTATTATTTATTACTACATAATATACAAATGGTGTTTGTAGATGTAAGTTTTTAGTTATTTGTCTGTTTTTATTTTTCAGGATTCAAATACCACTTTTTTACAAAAATCAATAAATTAATAAAAAAAATATCAGCATTAACCGACACACACATACACACAATCACTTTAATGAATATCTCAATATATTGTATCAATATGATAGAACAAAAGGTTAGAAGAAATGTGTCACATTGTAAGTACATTAGAGTACATTAGTGGCTATTAGTATTTGGACAAGGACTGATTGATGATATAGTTACGGTTTACAAATAAATAAAAGATTTTAAGAAAGTCACATGTCAATTTGCAAATGGGTCAACACTTAAGGTGTTACTATATATTCTTTTTCCAAAATATCAGTAGAGGAAAGAAGTGTATCGCTCTGGTAGGTATGGAGTCCTCTTAAAAGAGAAGAAAATCAGGGGGTAATCTCTTTGAATATGGGATAAATAAAACTCCTATGAGCGGAAACCCATAAAGAGGATAGAAAAACAAGCTATCACAATAGTTCTGGTCATAAATGTTTATGGACTAAAAACTAGTCTATTCTCATCACTTTTATAAGCATGCCACACCCCAACCCTTATCAATGGCTATGAATAACCTTGTCACAATGTGGTTTCACCTTATGCTGAGTTATTTTGTTTGTAATGTGCATGTCATGTTCTTTCTACTATCAATTCAGATTTTTTCCAATTGAATTACATGATTAACTTTTTACTTGTAGGTGGCATTTTACTTGGGAACAAAGATTCCATATCTTCTCCTTTGCCTGACTCTCGGGTTGAGTTGCCTGAGACTGGAAGCTTTCCTGCCATTAGTATCTGCAGTCCCTCGAATACATTCAGAAGTCCTTCTCAATCTGAAAAGGAGGAAAATCAAGGTAAGGCTACTGCTAATACATTCAGAAGCCTTTCTGAAACCCAAAAGGAGAATCAAGGTAAGGCTTCTGCTAATCAGAATCCCGCAGAATCTGATTTAAAAAATAGTGGCACACATAATACATTGTCTACTGCCCAAGTTCAAAAGAGGGATACTGTATCTAAAGATGAGAGAAGCTCAAATCCTGGGATATATGTTGTAGTTGATTTATCCAAAAAGGACACAGCAGATCTGGATACAGATGTTAGCAAGAGACAATCAGCCCTTGTTATCACAACCAACAATGCATCAATAGTAAGTCTTGTTCTAGTTTATAATCCAAGCCGATAAATTGTCTTTCGAATTTCTGGATGGTATTTATGGCTCATATTTCGTGATTGAATTTCTTCTGGAATTTGCAAGGGGTTATATTGAAAGCTTCATTATGTGAAATGCTTGAATGACATATTTTGTTGTTTTCATTTTGAATGAAACAATCTTAGAGTTTTCTTCTTACACTTTCTTCCTCTGTTTCATTATTGAAGGCCTTGGCCGAATCACCTTCAACTTCTGGGTTAGGATCTTCAAAATCCAAAACTGTAGCAAATGTTTCACATGGAAGTCCACAGATATTGGATGGAGAAGCGGCTTTTAGTGCTTCTAAAGCAACGCCTAAGCGCAAAGCTAGGCAATCATCTAATAAGGCAGCTGGAAAGGAATCTGCTAGAAGAGGAAGTCGTGTGAAAAATGCAAGCCCTGCTATACAGTCTGAAAAAAGTGATGTATCAACCAAAGTTTCCCATAGCCCATCTCCTGGTTTCAAGCTGATGCATTCAAATGAGGTGCAACAGTATGGGCACGCAGATTCCAATAGTGCAAAGGCATTTTCTATTGTAAATACTTCAACATCTAGCCTTCCAGATTTGAACACTTCCGCTTCTCCACCTGTCTTGTTTCATCAACCTTTTACAGATCTGCAACAAGTACAATTGCGTGCACAGATCTTTGTCTATGGAGCATTGATGTGAGTTCAAATGCCGGCTTTGTTGCATGCTATTTAATTGTAGTGGATACTAGTTTTAATTGTGCATGCTATATAATCGCAGTGGATACTAATTTGAGTTGTGCATGTACTCACAAATCATCAATTCTGCATTTCTTCTTCTATTTCCATGAGACCTCACCTGACATCTCCCCCCTCCCATGATATGATGGCTAATTGAAAAATTGGAAAATCATTGGTGGTTGTATTTTTTTGCTTTTTGTTATAGTTGGTATGTTTAGGTCCGTTACTTGTTCAATCACAGTGTTATCCGAGTTCAAGGTGCATGGGAGACATATAGATCTGCATGATGTAGCTATCGATTTTCTAGCATTTTAATCAATACTACCAATTAATATTGCTTTTACTTGTTGCAGTCAAGGAACGATACCGGAGGAGGCACATATGATATCAGCTTATGGGGTGACAGGTTGATTTTACTTATTTATTGTGATTACTTACGTGCCTTTTGTTTTCATGTTTTTTATTCTTAAAGTTCCTACACATTGTGCTTTTAGACGGTGGAAGGAACATTTGGGAGAATGTTTGGCGTGCCTGCATGGAAAGGCAGCACGGCCAAAAATCTCATCCAGTTACCCCAGAAACTCCTCTACAATCACGATCTGGTATTTTTTATTTTTTCCTCATTTAGTTTTTTTTTTTTATACTTTGATATTCAATCTGATTCTTTAACTCTTTATTATTGAGTCTGCAGTTGCTAGAACACCTGATACGACAGTTAAACAAAGTGAACTTCAAGGGAAAGTTATCCCTTCGCCTCTTGGTAGAGCTAGCAGCAAGGCTACTGCAACTATTGCTAACTCCCCAGTGCCTCTGTCATCTCCTCTTTGGAGTCTACCAACTCTCTCTTGTGATTCTCTGCAATCTAGTGCTCTTGCAAGAGGTTCTGTTGTGGATTATTCCCAGGCACTTACTCCGTTGCATCCTTATCAATCTCCACATCCGAGAAATTTTCTTGGGCATAGCACTTCTTGGATATCCCAAGCACCACTTCGTGGACCATGGATTGGTTCTCCAACTCCCGCGCCTGACAACAACACCCATCTTTCTGCATCACATACTTCAGATACAATTAAGTTAGGCTCAGTCAAGGGATCTTCTTTGCCTCCTTCCTCAAGCATAACAAATGTTACTCCTGGTCCTCCTGCCTCTAGTGTATGCTTACAAAATATTTTTGTTGGGACTGCTTCTCAGCTTGATGCAAACAATGTGACAGTACCACCTTCTCAGCATTCTTCAGACCCGAAGCCTAAAAAAAGGAAAAAGGCTGTGCCATCTGAGGATCTTGTTCAGAAGCCTTTGCAGTCGCTGGCTCCAGCGGTCGGTAGCCGTGCATCTACCACTGTTGCTGTTGCCACCCCTGTTGGCAATGTGCCCATATCTCCTCTAGCTGATCAACCCAAAAATGATCAGAGTGTTGAGAAGAGGATTTTGTCAGATGAATTTCTTATGAAAGTTAAGGAGGCTAGGGTACATGCAGAGGAAGCTTCTGCTGATTCTGCTGCTGCAGTGAATCATAGCCTAGAGTTGTGGAATCAGTTGGATAAGCATAAAAATTCTGGATTTATGTCAGATATTGAGGCCAAATTAGCTTCTGCAGCCGTGGCAGTTGCAGCTGCTGCAGCTGTTGCAAAGGCAGCAGCTGCCGCCGCTCATGTTGCATCAAATGCTGCATTTCAAGCAAAATTGATGGCTGATGAAGCTTTGATTTCATCTGGCTATGAAAATTCCAGCCAAAGTAACAAAGTTTTCCTCTCCGAGAGTACTAGTAACTTGGGACAAGCTACGCCTGCTTCCATTTTGAAGGGTGCTAATGGCCCCAATAGCCCTGGTTCTTTCATTGGGGCTGCTAAGGAAGCTATTAGGAGGAGAGTGGAAGCAGCTTCAGCAGCCACCAAAAGAGCTGAAAATATGGATGCCATTTTAAAGGCTGCTGAGCTTGCAGCAGAGGCTGTATCTCAAGCAGGAAAAATCGTAACAATGGGTGATCCTTTGCCATTAATTGAACTGATTGAAGCTGGCCCAGAAGGATGTTGGAAAGCCTCCCGAGAGTCTTCCCGGGAAGTTGGATTATTGAAAGAAATGACCAGAGATCTGGTGAACATTGACATTGTCAGAGATGTTCCCGAAACTTCTCATGAACAAAACAGAGATATTTCATCTAGTGGAATTTCATCTTCTATCATGATCAATGAAAATAATTCAAGAGGACAAAAGGCACGCAATGTTTCTGATTTAGTTAAGCCTGTTGACATGGTTCCTGGATCTGAGCCTGAAATACAGGCTCCATCTCTCACTGTTAGAAATGAATCTGAAAATCTTGAGGAAACTAATTTCAAGGAGGGCTTACTTGTAGAGGTTGTTTTCATTGTCCTTTATTTCTTTTTCATGTTGAACCAGTGAAAGTAACGAGATTAATACCAATCGCTTCATTCTATTGTGTCATCTTTGGTGAGGATAAGGTTTAATTAATAAAATTTCGGATGTATTCTTTATAATTTGAAAACTAATGTTGCATTTAAATTAGATTTTAGGCTGACCTTGCCTAGTGAGAAAAGGTTTTGCTGATTGTTGCTTTTAAATTATAATTTTTACAGTAAACTGAAATTATCATATGTATCAGGTCTTCAAAGATGAGGAAGCTTATAAAGCTGCTTGGTTCGAAGCCAATATTTTAAGCTTGAAAGATGGTAAAGCTTATGTATGCTACGCTTCGCTTGAAGCTGTTGAAGGTTAGTCAAGTCTTTATGTGCTTGTACTTCGATTAGAATGGAACTATCTTATTGATTAGTTGACCAGTTACAAAAAATGTGTGACTGTATTTCCAATCTTTGGTGATTCATGGAAAAGCCAATGGATTATTGATTTGGCTCGTGTGTGTGCTTACATTTAGGAGGATTCTTCTAAAGGAGATCTTCGGAATGAAATTTTTTCCAAACTAGATTGCTGACTTTCTGGTTTATGGATTTGTTTGTTTGTGTCGTAAGTAATTATTTTATAACCGGGGCTTTTTAGTGAATTATGGAACATTAGAACAATAAAAAAGTTAAAGATAAGAATAAAGTTTTAAGTGAATTTCAAACCCTATAAACTATAGAACAATAAAATATATAACAAAAGTTTTTAGTGAATTTCGAAGCCCATAAAATGGATCTTAAATGTTCATTTTATCTTTCAATGTCTTAAAATGAAAATAAAGTTAAAGATTAGTTATCAATGATATTGGAGTTTGTAAAGAGATAAAATTTCAAGATGGGAAGATCATTCAGAGTCATTCCCCACCATTAAATTGTTTATTTATGTTAAAACAAATTAAAATGCAATACATATTTACATCTCAAAGGAGTGAAATGTAGGTTTCGGATGGGGAGGATTTATAATTCAAGCTTCTTTCATGGGAGAAGAGTGTAATTTACCCTTACATATATAGTTAGGGATATAAAGCTATATTTCGTTTATTAGATGATTTTCACGTTATCTCATATGGCCCTTCTTTAGACATCTGGATGCTTTTGACTCGTCTTCCCTTTTTTGACTGGAATCCTTTTTCTATTGTGTATTGGTGAGTATTCGTTCATTATGAAATTAAGAAAGTTAATGTTTCACTTGCAGGGCCGTTAAAGGAATGGGTGTCACTTGAATGTGAAGGAGACAGACCACCCAGAATACGCACTGCTCGCCCTCTGACTAGTCTGCAACCTGAAGGAACAAGAAAGAGGCGCAGAGCAGCTATGGGAGATTATGCTTGGTCTGTTGGGGATAGGGTTGACGCATGGATACAAGAAAGGTATCCTTTATAGCCATTACTTGAATACACTAATACCTTATTATGTATATACAAAATAGTATCATCGCGTTGGAATTTTCTAACGTGATAGTTATGCTAACAGCTGGCGAGAAGGAGTAATCGCAGAGAAGAATAAGGAGGATGAAACAACTTTAACTGTCCACATTCCTGGTATGTACTCTCTTTTATTTGATAAAACCTGTTTTTATTACATCCCTGTTTTTTTAAACCAAAATTAGCTTATGTTTGTTGGAAATAACAAACTGATTTTTTTTAGCCAGTGGAGAAACATTGGTTCTTAGAGCTTGGCATCTCCGTCCGTCCCTTATTTGGAAGGATGGTCAATGGCTAGAATTTAATAAGGTTGGAGTAAATTCTACGCATAAGGTATACACTATTTCAACTTCTCATGACATCCCAACTGTGTGCTTGTCTGTGCTAAGTCTTATAATTTGTATACAGGGTGATACACCACACGAAAAGCGACCTAAGCTGGGTAGTAGCAATGCAGTAGATGTGAAAGAGAAAGAAAAGATGTCAAAAAATATTGAAGCTGCAGAGTCTGCAAACCCTGATGATTCAGAGTTGCTTAATTTGACTGAAAATGAGAAAGTCTTTAACATTGGCAAGAACACGGGGTCTGCCCTTCAAAAAGAAGGGTCAAAAGTCATTTTTGGAGTTCCTAAACCTGGAAAGAAAAGGAAATTTATGGAAGTGAGCAAACACTACGATGCACATGGGAGCAACAAAAACGATTCCGTTAAAGATGCTAATTCTTCGATGCCTCAAGGTTCAGAACTCCGAGGATGGAGAAATAGTTCAAAAAATGATACTAAAGAGAAACTTGGAGCTGACTCCAAACCCAAGACTAAATTTGGAAAACCGCAGGGTGTTTTGGGTAGAGCGATTCCACCAAGAAATCCATCCGTATCCAGTACAAAAATGGCCAAGGATTCTTCTACTGAGAGAGCACCCTCTACAACTGAAGGAGCCACACAAGTACCAATTGTATTTTCATCTCTGCCAACTTCAAGGGATACTCTTCGTACTAAGAGAACATTAACATCGAGAGCGAGTAAAGGAAAACTAGCACTTGCCGGTGATAAACAGCGAAAACGTGGTGGAGAAAAAGCTTTAATTGACAAACCCTCAAAATCAACATCTGAATCTGATGTCCATGAGCCCCGGAGATCCAATCGTAGGATCCAGCCAACATCCAGAGTATGTTATGTATCCGTAACTTATAGTCATGTTTTAATCTTTTTCCTACCTGTGAACCCATTTCTACCAACTATGTAAAAGTTTAATATATCTTGTGTTTTATAATCTTATGATGTGTTTGACTTGTGGCAGCTATTAGAAGGATTGCAGAGTTCTTTGATAGCCTCAAAGATTCCTTCAATATCACATAACCGTAATATTCCCAAGGGTGAGCATCCATGAATACTTTTGTTGGTTGTTGAGTTTAGTCTAATAAATTTAGCATTCTATTAACAGATAGCCTGTAAATTGTAACAGGTAATAATCACCAGGGTTGAATGGAAGGAGTTTGCAATGCCGTACAGTTTATTAGATGACCACAAACCCAGCATAGATTTGTATATTTATTTATAATTTATAATAGAGAAAACCTAGGAATGGAAATTCTTGTTTCCTTTGTTTTAGGCAGAGACTATAGGTCAATATTGATTTTAGTATTATTATTTAAATTTGGGTTGATCTTTTACTCTTATGGCACTGTTGTCTGTTCTGTATATGATGAAAGTTGTCTTGTTTGTAGATGCTGATCAAATTATTGCCTATATTTATTGACTTCAAACAGCTCCAATTCTACTCCCTTTTCTTCCTGAACATTGCTAGGGCCAGTATTAAATTGTATATTTGACTTTTTTTTAATGGGTTAAATATGTTTTTAGCCTCTATAAATATGTTTTTGGTCCTTCTAAATTTTTTCTTTGAATAATGGTCTTTACAAACTTTTTTTTTTTTTGCAGTTTTAGTTATTATTTTTTAAAATTTTTTAAACGGTTTAATAACTCTTAAATTTTTAAGTTTTTGAATTAAATATGATTTTTTAAATTTCAAAAGATATTACTAAAAACAATGAAAATCTCGATCTAGAAATTAAATTGAGTTTTTTCTTTTGAGGAACTTTTTCTAATGCTTTACACCCGTCTATAAAATCATCATTCAAAAATATACGTCGGTTTAACAGTATGGACTAAAATTATGTGCATAATAATTTTGCGTGGAAAATTTAGAGGGACCAAAATTGCAGAATCGTGTGTTTATAAGAATTAAAAATATATTTAATTATTTTTTAATTTTTTTTAATTTTCATTAGATACGCACTGTGCAAAACTGCACAAACTAATTTATGTTAGAATCAAAATGTCATTTTTGCACAAACTAATTTATGTTAGAATCAAAATGTCAAAATGATCAAACTGCACAAACTAATTTATGTTAGAATCAAAATGTCATTTTTGCACAAACTAATTTACGTTAGAATCAAAATGTCAAAATGATTGCCAAACTGTTTTCTAAGAGTATTAAGATACTCGACAAATTTAATCAGTATTTTGAATTGAGAATACAATGATTATTTATGAAATCTAATAATAAAATTCACTTATACATTTTTAAGTATAATATATCAAGGTCTCATTTTTTAAATGAACTTTTAGATTTGAACTTTTAGATTTGATACGCGTGAAGTTCAGAAATGGTTTCAAATGAATTTTTAGATTTGATGTATTGCTATTTCCTTATGCTTATTTTACTGTGGAGAATTGATTCACACCTAACACCTTTGAATAACTTCATGGAGGTCTTAGACCACCTCCAGCAGCCTGTTTTTTCTATTGGTTCACCAGCTGCTGTTCAACGGAGCGTTTGTTTTTTCATTCCAGTAAAGTTCCCCAGCTGACAAACGTACACAATACAAGCAACGGTTAGTTTTTAATTTTTTATATTAAAAAACTAAAACTAGCCGTTGGCTAGTTACTTTTATTTTTTTTTATTAATTTTTTTAACTTATTTTTGTTTATAAATATAAGTTTCAAATTATTTTACCAACACAACATTTTTTTTACTTCTACTTTCTCTTAAATGTCAAATTCCTCTCTCACAATTTTATTATTTTACTCTTCAACTTTAAATTTTTTTCCAACTATTTATTCTCATTAGGACAAATGGATCCTAATCAATTTCATTATCAACAAGCTATGTTCAATTTCATGCAAAATTATCAGAATCATAATCCTCAAAATTCTCAAATTCCATCGATGCCAACAAACCCCGCCATATTTTTTCCATCACCAAACAATCCAAATATGTCATATACCTCAAATGAATTCTAATAGTATGGAATTTTCTACCCAAGTTCCACCATTTTCTACTCAAGTCGTTAAAAAAAAATCTCGAGAGCAATTTACAAGGGATGAGGATATACTTCTTATCCAATCATGGCTCAATGTTTCAAAGGATCCAATTGTGGGAGTTGATTAAAAGGCTGAGAGTTTTTGGTTAAGAATAGCTGCCAATTATAACCAGTATCGTGGGCAATCGCGGGGAAAGTTAGGGGGGCAATTAAAATGCCGATGGCATAGAATAAATGGTTTGGTTCAAAAATTTGTTGGGTGTTACAAACAAGCTGTTAATGGAAAGAAAAGTGGGACATCAGATAACGATATCATGGCCTCTGCACATGCTTTTTTTGCTCAGGATGAAGGTACAACATTCAATCTTGAGTACGCATGGCGATTGTTAAAAGATGAACCTAAATGGATGGGAGAATCGATTGGAAATTCTTCAAAAGTAACAGAGACTTTCGCTAGGGGCATCATCGGCTAACTCGATACACCTTCAAGTTACGAGTTTAACTCATCATCACCAATGGAGTCCAATGGGACAAAAAGCAGCAAAAAGAAAGGGTAAGGCAAAGGAAATTCCAAATGCAACACAAGATGCAAGGAATAAAAGAGCAGCAGCAATGGAAAGACTAGCTCAAAGTAAGGAGGACGAGCTAGAATTAAAGGCAATGCAAATCATCATGAAAGACACTTCTACTATGAGTGATAGTCAACGAGATATTCATGAAAAATATTGTAATAAGATGAAAAAAATGGATTGTAGTTAGTATCACTTATGTAAAATGGACATTAGTACCACTTTAAATTATCAACACCTATGTAAAATGGTCATTAGTACCACTTTAATTTATCGACACCTATGTAAAATGGTCATTAGTACCACTTTAAATTATCAACACCTATGTAAAATGGTCATTAGTACCACTTTAAATTATAATAAATATTATGTTATTCAAACTAGCCGTTATTCAAACTATCCTTTATTCAAACTAGCCGTTATTCAAACTATCCTTTATTCAAACTAGCCGTTATTCAAACTAGCCGTTATTCAAACTATCCTTTATTCAAACTAGCCGTTATTCAAACTAGCCGTTATTCAAACTATCCTTTATTCAAACTAGCCGTTATTCAAACTATCCTTTATTCAAACTAGCCGTTATTCAAACTAGCCGTTATTCAAACTATCCTTTATTCAAACTAGCCGTTATTCAAACTAGCCGTTATTCAAACTAGCCGTTATTCAAACCATTATATATACTATCACTTATGTCATTGTTTTTCCATTCTCATCTTATTCTTCTATCATACTTCTCTAATTCTTCTCTCATTCTTCTATCACTCTTAATTCACTAAAATGGATTCAGACAATTCAGATGATTTCGACCAAGAATTTTGGGAGTTGATTGAAGAAGAATTTATCGACGATAGTGATGAAGAACAATTGCTTGAAAATGAACGTCAATCTGGAAGTTCATCTATGCCAAAGAGAAGAACAATGGTAGATCGTAGTCGTGAAGAAAGGCACAATCGATTATTCAATGACTACTTCTGAAACCCAGATATACGGATGTTCAATTCAAGAAGGTTCGAATGCATAGGCATGTATTTCGAATTGTAGATGCCCTTGGAAATCATGATGAATATTTCCAAATGAGGGTTGATGCAACCGGTAAATGGGTCTTTCACCATTGCGAAATGTACATCTGCTATTCGTATGTTGGCGTATGGGTCTCCTGCTGACGTTGTAGACGAATATGTTCGAATAGGTGAAAGCACTTCAATTGAGTGCTTACAAAGATTCGTTCGGGGCGTGAATGCTGTATTTGGGACTGAGTATTTGAGAAAGCCTAACAACACTGATGTTGAACATCTTTTACAAATGGGAGAGTCACGTGGCTTTCCAGGTATGTTGGGTTCCATTGATTGTATGCATTGAGAGTGGAAAAATTGTCCTGTTGCATGAAAAGGACAATTTTGTCGAGATGATCATGGAAAGCCCACAATCATGCTTGAAGCAGTGGCATCACAAGACTTATGGATTTGGCATGCTTTTTTTGGTATTGTTGGTTCAAACAATGACATTAATGTGTTAAACCAATCCAACGTGTTTAACGATATTTTGGAAGGACATGCTCCCAATGTGCAATATACAATCAATGGAACACCATATAATATGGGGTATTATTTAGCCGATGGTATATATCCTGAGTGGGCTACATTTGTGAAGACCATTTCAATGCCACAAGGAGAGAAGAAAAAATTATTTGCTCAACATCAAGAATCAGCTAGAAAAGATGTGGAGAGGGCATTTGGAGTGCTTCAATCTCGATTTGCAATTATATCGTGGTCCAGTCGCGTGCCTGGCACATGGACACCCTCAAACATACCATATATGTGCATCATATTGCACAACATGATTGTTGAAGATGAACGACATACATATGGAGGTAATTTTGATTACTCTTATGATAATGTGGATAACAATCACTCAACAACTGAAACATTTAGCGGTCCTCATCCGAATCTTGCAACAAGACTACAAAGAAGAGCAAATATTCGTGAAAAACAAGTTCATCGTCAACTTCAAGGAGATCTAGTCGAGTATATTTGGGAACGTTTTGGACATGAAGATGATGAAATTTAAGTTTGATTAATTTATGTGATGTTATTTATTTTTATTGTTTTTAATTATATGTAATGTATTTGAAATTAATTTTAATTATCATTTTAAATTATAAGTTTAATTTGATTTTATTTATTTTATATAAATTTTAATTTAAATAATTTAAATTATTATTTTAAATGATATAAAATTTAATATGAATAAAATATTAATATATAAAGTAAAGTTGTGGGACCCATTATGAGTTCTTTAGAGTTGCACCATTAGAGTGAAAAATTAGTTGGGTTGCTTCAAGCTGACGTGACTTAATGGATCCCGCAAAGAACCCAAAATTGAGTTGCACCATTGGAGATGCTCTTACTGAATCACAAGTTCTTATTTGGTGGTCTTTACTGCTAAAATAGTTTAGCACACTCTTTGTTGTTACTATAGAGTGAAGATTTTATTTGTGTTGGTGTCGAATTAGCTGTTATGTGGACTTTTGTTCCTTTTCATGGTAGCAGACTTCTGTTGATTTTTATGATTTTCTTGCGTCAATTTGGACTTGTTGAATCTCTTTAATTGCAGTCTTATATATAGTTACATCATCATGTATTTTTGATTTATCAATTGTATCAGTTTTGCACATCTGCACCTACTATGTGCTATTTATGGCGCTACGGTAGAAAAATCTTATTTGAAGACAATGATGTCATAACCCAAGAGGAAAAAACAAACCTTATTTGAAGACGGTGGCATAACCCAAATGGAAAAACTGAATTGTTTGGTCTAAATCTTTGGTTTTATTTTAATAATTCTAGTTTATGGGAGGTTTTATCATGTCACCCCTTGATTTATACATGATACCCTCCAATTAGAGACAAAAAAAATTACAAGTTTTGATGGATTTTACTTCCTTTTCAAAAAATTCTGGTTTATGGATTTTGCTTCCTTTTCTAAGTTCTTTAGACCAAAAATGGATCTATGATAGAATGGGATTTCAAAATATTCAAAACATACCTAAAAACTTTGTTTGAAACTCTATTTATACACTTTAAAACTCAGAAAACTGTACTTTATACCCCCACAGTTAATTCTGTACCCCACATTTTTTTAAAAATGACAATTTTACCCTAATTATAATTTAATTATTTTACTATTTGACTTTTACCATTTACGAAAAAGACAAAATTTAACAGTCCAGAAAAACACTTCCGGAACACTTCCAGCAAGTATTCCGGTATGTAAAAACACAAACCGGAACAGTTTTAAAATGTGTTCCGGATTTCACAAAAACCATTCCGGAACACTTTGTGCAAGTGTTCCGGAATGAATGCCAAATTGTATAACTTCCGGAACACTTTTAGAAAGTGTTCCGAAAAAAGACAACAAAAAAATAAAACCGGAACACTTTTAGAAAGTGTTCCGGTTTGGTAAAATTTTCGGAACACTTACTTGATGTGTTCCGGAGTGCTTTTTTGTGAACCGGAAGACTTGGCCAAAGTGTTCCGGAATGCAATATATTTGGAGAGAATTCAGAACACTTTTAGAGTAGATGTGAAAAATGAAATTTTTTTAAAATCTTATGCTTTTTATATGAGGGTATTTTCGTCAAAAAATTACTGTAGCGGGGGTACAGGTTGAAATGTGGGGGTACAAAGTGAAATTTTCTAAAACTCACAGGGCGCGCTTAGTCCGGTCTGTGATCTTTTAGCGCTCTCTGTGTAGTTTCGAAAAAAATCAGCATTTGTTTTCGCCATAACTTGAGAACCGTAACTCTGTTTTGCGTCTGATTCGAAGCGTTGCAAATCTTATTCAATGTCCTATCTAACCATGACAAAATATAAATCAAATTAAAGATTTTTTATTCTTTAATTTTGAGCCTTATTCATTGATGAGCTGCTCAAAATCGCACGTTTGAAGCTTAGCCCTTGACCTTTATTACTCAATGCTCCAATTATGAATGAATACTTACAAAAGAGATGAAAAACTATCAAATGATACAATATTTATACAATATTTCAATTATTCTATTATGTACACAAACTAAACATATTTGCAAACAAAGTTGAGCTTATTCAAATGATATCAACAAAAAGTATTGGTAAGTGCAACAAAATTACTACTCAAAATATAAGACATTTTTGCACTTATCAAACTCTCCCGAACTTAAAACATTGTTTGTCCTAAAACAAAGTCAAATAAACTTAAAGAAGCAAACACAATTACCCAAAAAATCATGACTCAATAGGTTTTTAAACTGAAAACAAATGTATGATTCAAACAAAAACGCACATGCAACATACATACTTACCACTATCCTACAACGACAACATATAAACGAAACAAATCATAAGTACAAAAATCATGCTAAATATTTTTAAACAAAACAAGCTCAATCCACAATCTAGCAAAAATTCATCGGTAGATGAAGAATACACAAAAGTGAAGAACTTTTGCCAGTCATCCACAATCTTGCAAACAATAAACTAAATTATACATTCATCCAAAAACTCATATTAAAAATACAAATGCAAGAATCACAAGGACTTTTCAAAGTTGTAATGTCACATAAAAGAATTCACCCCTCTCTTTTTACTCTAAAATCTTCAACTCTTCACTATTAAACATTCAGGGTGAACCCATTTCACATTTTCTTACACTTCGTGTAACACAATTATTATATTCCATCAGTATTTGTACTTCTATTCTTCACACTTCATGTTTTCAATATATTTCAACAACTTTTTGCAACTTTTCCTTATTAAATCCGTTGTTTGGTAACTTTAACTATTTGTTTCCATTTATAGTGAGCAAACCTTTTCACAATTTCCTTGAATCATTCAAAGAACAAATAAGTAAAATTAGAGAAATGAACACAAACCCAAATATTTTATATATAGGCACACTCACATAAATAAATATATTAAAAAATAAAATTTTAAAATAATATTAAATAATATGATGAGATTATTTTTGTTTTAATTTCTGTTGAAAGTTGTGTGTGTCCAACACCAAATATTTGAGAGTGTGCCCAAGCAAGTCTTTATGGTAAAATTAATACTGCTTACATTAATATAATTAATAAGAAAACTATTACAACTTAAGTTCATACTTAGCCCGGAGTACAACCAACATTCTTACATCCAATCCAACCTTCAAAATACAGTACATCATCCAAGCTTCAAAATACAGAACTTCTAAATAAGTCATATACATCATACATTCAGAAATATAGATCCTACAAACATAATGTGATGATTGGTTTTTTTTATCGGTTATTTTAAAAACAATGAAGTCGTCACCTAATTTTATTTGTTCTAAAAAGAACGGGAAAATATAGATAAAACCCATGAACGACGGATAAGGCGGTCTACGTGACCAAAAGATGTGGATTCGGGAGTCGGTTATGTAAGGGGAAGATATTAGCACCTCTCACATCCATCGTACTCGATGGAACCTATTTAGTTCGTGCGCGTTCAAGTGTGTTTATTGCAATTTGTTTACTTCTAAGTTAACAAAAAAGAAATAAGAATGGTCTTTATTTTTTGGGTTTTTGAACTTGCCAAAGACATCACATCTTGTGCCTACGTACTCCCTCGTACAATAGAAAACTCAGAGTTTCGTAGTTCTTCTTAAAAATGTCTTGGTTGGTTGTATTGATTTTATAAGAAAATCGTGCATTAGACATTTCAAATGTTTGAACTTTGATTTGTTTAGTTTGTTTGAAAAGCTAAGTCTTTATTTGTATTTGAAATGACTATTGCATACTATTTGTAAGAAAAGAGTTCTGATGATCGCATATGAGCGAAAAAGAGTCGAGTGAGTTGAGTTGATTTTAAGTGGGTGAAAAGTACCGAAACTTTAGGCTAACATCTAATGATTCAAATACTAGAAATTGAACGAGTGTGCTCATCCAACCGTCTATTCATCCCAAAAACTTTATTATGATAAGGGTGAGGTGAAGCAAGATTCACGTTTATTAAGTGTGCGAATAAAAGTATTTAACTCATTGGACTATCATCCAACGACCTAAATACGTTAAATTTAATTAAACTATCGGGCTATCATCCAACAATTTAACCGAATGTCACCACACTATGTACTTTTTTCCAACATGGATAGAAGTTAACTTATCAGACTATCATCTAACAATCTAAAAACTTCAAGTTTGTTTGAACCGTTAGGCTATCATCTATCAATTTAAACAAACCTCATCCAAGTTTTTTTTTTTTATGAAATTCATTTTTGGAAAACAAATTCAATTAATTAATTTGATTTTTGAAAGTGTTTTAATGCTTTGGTGTATGGACCAAGAGAAGTTGAATCGGGTCATGATTAATCAAGTATATGGACTTAATTAATCTCGTGAGGATAGATGCTCTTATCCCCAACTATGAAACTCTTGTGCATGGACAATTGATATATGGACCAATATTTATTCGAGTTATGGTTAATCGATGCAAACTAGGGCTTCAATTATCCTTGTGAGAATGGTCATGCCCATTCCCAACTATGAAACCCTTAAGGAATTTGGCTTATGAGCCAACAGGATGTAAGAATCCGATTACAGAGGTAATGAAGATAGGAAAACAAGTGAGCCCATACAAGGTGGCTATATGTCTGCTCCTAGAAAGTGGGACTAGCATGACACTAATATTCTAAACGACCAATTGAAACAATCGATTGGATAGTTGTCACTGTAGAATAGCCCAGGACCAAACTATGAATGTGTGCGAGTGTACACTGTGTATGTATACCTGTTCCTTGATGAGGAGCCCAAGAGGAGGCTATGTGTTCTAATATGATGACAAACGCGTAATTAAGCAATAATTAGAACTCCATACGAAAATAAAATCCTAAATTATTACAGACCATACGGGGATGGGGTACATATTTATAAATAGGGATTAATCCATTAGAAATCCATATAAATGTACAAATAGAATAAATAATAATTCAATAATTAATTCTAAAAGAAAACTTAAGTTCAAAAGAATCTATACATACATCATTAAGGAACATATTTTTGATCTTTTTGAAAAAATAAATCTAATCCAAAATAATTTTGTGTGCATTTTATATTTTAGTTAGTAATTTAAATAAACAATACAATTACAAAGAATAAAATAAATTAACAAAGGAGTGTTAGTAGAGAGTGTGGTGTGAATCATCAAAAAATGTAGTAAAACTCTCCGTAACAAAAATGACATGTAGCCAATTAATAACAAATTAAAACAATAGAAACAAAAAATAAGTCGAAGTGAAAGACTCAAATTAATTTTATCTCAATAAAATATCTTTTATCTATTTTACATAGAACAACACAATTTTGATTTCAATTCTAAATAAACACAATACTTTTAGTAACACATTCTCATTATCAAAAATAATAGAAAACTAAAACTTTATACAAATACAATACTAAATACTAAAACATGACATAGTAAATAATATAATCTTTTAAATTAAAACTAAGCAAATATCTTATAATAGGGTAAAATTTACTGAAGAGAGTTGATGGTGTTGAAGCGTTTCTACTGAGAGGGAGAATGAAAAAAAGTGGTGGAAATGGAAGAGGAGGATGTACTGTGGTTTGAAGGAATATGGAGGGGAGTGTTGGAATGATGAAGAGGAAAGTATTTATTTTGATATGATAAATGCCTCCGCCGTGTTTCTTTTCATTTTCGTTTATTCCTCCTCTGAACAATAATATTATAACATAATATTTTATATATATATATATCCAAAATATTAGATTTAAGCAATTTTTACAAATACTAAAAATATCCTAATGACTAAATGGACCCAAAAGTTCAATAGACTAAAAAATAATCTAACTTAAAATATTTTTGTTTTGATTTTTAGAGATAAAAATTGAACACTTAAAATTGTCAAAAATGATAAAAGTTTGGACAAAAAATTATCCAAAAAAAATAAATGAGCATATTAAAATCAACTACGGATCTCATAGATTAAAGAAAAATTATCAAAATGGTTAAAATCGAAATAAAATGATAATAAAGAATACCCAGTTGTAAAACACTTATGGTTAAAAACGAGACTTCAAACTGTACCGAAAAATTAGAGAGAACATATTTTCATGATCTACACGACACGTAGATTCATAAAACAGTGAGTTAAAGACAAAACTTGAAATATTTTTCACGCTAATTTTTTGCAAAGTGTCAACTCGCTTTTACGGTCTGTTTATAAAACTGAAATACTGATATTATCAACATATAATCAACTTAACACGATGCAAGAATCAGGTAGAGAGATAAAAATGCATGAAGTGGAATATCGGGTATTTTATAACTATAAAATGATGTAAATTTCGTTTTAAATTGACTTTCGGTCAACCTAAACGCAATTAACGATGCAAATGCGACGAATGGATGATTGTTTAATGCCAACGACTTAATGGGATCATATGCAGATGAATGTGATGCCTAAGTCAGATAATTTAAATTTAGGAGGACAAATTTTCGGGTGCGACACACAACACTAACATTCTTATCTAACCAAAAGATCCAAAACAATTCTTAACCAGTCTGCATCCTTGTTTTTCTTCATCATTATACTTCATGGTCATAACTGTTAGAACATAGTTTGATTCTAATCACATCTTAGAGTTTTGATGATAACAAATGAAATAAATTTTGTATAGTAAATTTGATACTCTGATGAGTATGTTTGCATCTGATACTATGATAAGTATGTTTTTCATTTTAGATGATGTTTTGACTTAAGCACTCTAGAAAGTGAAATATTAACTTACACTGAGCAGATAAAGAATTAGAAGTTCTAAAGATGAAAGAAACTTCTAAATACGCACGCTGAAGCAAACTCTGATAGAAGCATGCTGAAACAAACTCTGATAATAGATAAGCTAACAAAATCTGAACAGAAGATAAAGAGAAATGAAGAGTGAAGCCTTCAAATTCTGAGACAAGTTCTACTACAGTACCGTTAGTCATTTAAAGCTAAAACGGCTGAAGCACTCAAGTGGAACAAAGTTCGAGATTCATTGAAAACACAAAGTACAAGCAGACAAACAACATTAAATGCATTCTCATTGTTTAAGTAAAAGTGCGCTATCCTACTAGAAAACTCACGCTGAACTTAAGAAAACAAGAAAACCTTGAGTATTGAGTTTATCATTGTATCATTGTATTGAGCTTAAAACTTAGTGAAAAATCACAGTTGTGATAAAACTTACTAGAAACAAACTGATACACGTTAGAAGTCACTTTTATAATAGTTCCTTGAGAGACCAGTTGGATCAGATTTCTCGAGAGGGCTAGGACTAGAGAGTCTTAGATGTGTTAGTCACTTGCAGTTGGCCTATGCATTGTATTGTTAGTCACAACAATTGGTTGTGCACTTGTAATTAGTTTGATTATAATGGATTAAGTCCTCGTTGAGAGAGACAAAATCAAAGTGTGAAACTAAGGATGTCACATCTCCTTATCTTATTCCTCTTTGCGTATTCGTACCATCCTTTGGAAATAAATGTCTCCGTCTTAAACAACTTCGTATTGCGCTTGGTAGAGTGGACTTATGCATAATAGGAATCACCATTGTTCTCATCTATTAACTCGATTGCTTTTTGATTCCTAGAAAGAATTTTCTTTGTAACATCATTAGGAAAATGTTGCAATAAATCATCACGACTTTAGCTTTTAGAATATTATAGATATACATATTTGTAAGAGGTCTCCTATGTTACTATATTTAATTACCAGAATGTTTTTTTCGAGCTTTGTATGTGTTGGTGATCTTTCTCTCCCATTGATACACACGAGGGTAGTCTTCAGCTTCACTATCATCACTTTTAGAGTCACTGCTATAAACATCCAGCATGGGAGCCCTGAATGTCTCCAAAACACAAGCTTGAATAAGATTAACATGTTCAATACATGCTAATGTCTGAGCTACAATCACAACTGCAATCGAAGCTGCTGTCTGATGAAAGTATTATGGCTGATACGCTGCTTTGACCTTTTTTCTTGCCTTTTCGGTTAGTCTCACGACGTACAAGTTTGAGCCATTCTGCAGCAGTCATGCATTCAACATTACATTAACAATCAAATACGAAACTTCAACTTATGCCAAAAAAATGACTAAAAAAACGATATGGATTCGAAATACCTGGTCACACCCCTGAGATACTTGTCTCCTGCCATTCTTGAAACCATTTTCTCCAAAAAATAAACAAAAGCAATTTTTACTTTATCAGTTGACTATTGTGTTTATACATTAACCTAATGTGTTTTTATATTCACATACCGGGACACAAAACCAAACCCATGTATTGGCCCATTTATATTCCATTTAATATAATGTTACTTATTTAATGTGGTACAACTTTTTTTTTTTTTAATGTGGTACAACTGCTTTTTATATTACCTTGAGTACTTTGGCAAGTATGCCACTTTGACACTCTCATGCATTCTTATATTTTTTTCGCTATAAAAGAAAATTTGTATTTAATATAATTAATTATATTTATATTATTAAATTAAATAAAACACAGTAAACTAATGGATTTGTTTGTTGTGGGCTACGACTTTCCAAATTTTGTCTGCTTGAACTATTGGAGATTTCAACCGTTGCATACCTTTCCTCTTTCCCAAATATATATTTTTTTTACTTATACCCATACCTGTTTTAAAAATCGGACCGGAGATCAAACCGGTGAAGGTACTGCGTTACTGGTTTATTGGTTGAACCACTGGGTCACTGGTCAAACCGCATGACTAAATCGGATTAAACGGATTAAATCGGATAACTCAGTTGATTAAACCGGCCTTTATAACAAAACGATATAGGTATAAAACTTGTCGAATCAGATGACTCAATCTCTACAAAATATAATTAGAATTAATTTTTTTTTTAAATATCATTTCATAAATAAATTCACAATTTGATAATTTAAATTTAAATTTTAAATATTTTAAAAATATCATATCATAAATAAATTTACAATTTGATAATTTAAATTTAAATTTTAAATATTAGTATCATATATAATAAAATAGTACAAAATTACAAAGTATAATTGCAACATAGTATAATTGAATAATTTATAACAAAATAATTTTATTATCTACTATTTAGTTTCAAGGAGTAAAGATTATTTTAATATTAAGATATTCTTCTTCAATATCAAAATTATCTACAAAATCAACCGCATCAACATCATTTTCTTTGTCAATAATATAATTAATTAATTTTATTTTTTATTTAAATATAATATTTTAATAAAATAATTCAAATAAATAAAAAATTTAAATTGCATATTTTTTAAAAAATTTAAAAATTTAGAATAAAAAAATTTAAAAAATTTAAAAATACAGTTGAACCACCGGTTTTAGAAAACCGTCGGTTTTTTCGATTTTTTCCGGTTCTTACCGGTTCAACGACATTCTCGATTCAACTATTGAATCAGACCGGTTACCTGGCCGGTTCCCGGTTCGACCGATCCGACCGACCGGTCCGGTCCGGTTTTTAAAACACTGCCCATACCCATTGTATCAATTGGGAGGTTGGGAGAAGCGCAAAAGGGAAATACAGGCGGCCATTTAAATCTAATCTCATTTTTTTAAACTTTAAAATATCAACAAATAAACCTTTCAATTTCTGAACAAACCTATCAGCCACCCTTAAATCACCATGGTCAATCCTTCTTTACCTTATCTTGCCTCCGACCTTCATAGTTCTGATGAGCATCGCAAAGATATGACTTGAAGATGAAATCTTGGTAACACATTCAATATTTACATGTGTTTTTTTATAGTGGTAACACATTATGTAATTATAAATTTCAATTGAAAAGTAAAAATTAATTAATTTCTTTAATTAAAACATAAAATTAATCACAGATTAAAAATATTAATTATGATATTTTGATTTTGTTTTAATATATTTCTAAAAATATTATTACTTTTGATTCCTCTCTGTATTCAGATATTCTCACACTTTTATTTTGCATCATGTTCTCCGACAACTTGCTTCCTCAATTCAACGAATTCTACTGAGTTGTGAAATTTGTGAAAAATAATCTGAATTGGTACTTAAAGTTTGTGAAGTTGTCACTTAGAATTAAGTGACATTTGATAATAAGTTGTGGAATTTGTTAAAGTAAAGAAAAGTAGAGGGATGAATTTTGAATTTATAAAGGATTTTATAATAATAATAATAATAATAATAATAATAATAATAATAATAATAATAATAATAATAATAATAATAATAATAATAATAATAATAAATGATAATTCCATTATTATTAATTATATCAATTGTCTAGAGTGTAGTTCATACAAAATTTTGTTGAGTTGAATGACTTCTTCTCCTTAAATTAACAATTTCTTAATATGTTAGCATATATCGTAAGAAAGATAGGACTCCTCAATATTAAATATTCATTTTAAAGGACACCTTGGCATATTCATAATCAATTTTATAGGTAATCAAATTTATAAATAAAACTATTTAAATAGGCACCGATTTATTACATCTTTAAAAATAATAAATTCTTTTGATTAGAAATTAAAACTTTGCCATTTCACTTCGTAAAATATAAGTAAGTCTAAAGTATTTTTTCCTCATAAATTTAAACTCGTGGTATACACACTAGTTTTAATTAAAACAATACATTTTAATTAAAAATCTATTTATTTTTATTATATTTAACTATACATATTTTTATACGACCTTCAATTATATTGGGCCTATGGCCCATTTCTATTTCAATGTTCTACCTCTTAAATATTTATTACAATCTTCAAATATATTCAATTCTTTTCCTTTATATCTTTATTTTAATTATAAATTTGGTATTCCTATTTAATGATATATATTCTAATCTTTATCGATTTAATTTTTATTATTTCAATCTTTTTAATTTTTCACAATGTATCTTTGCAACGGCTGAAAAAATCGCAAACCATACCGAACTGTCAAATTGAACGGTACCGAACCAAAGATAACTAAACATATTATAACGGTTTGTAGCGAACCATAAATTTAGCTACAATTATTTAACTGAACCATGAATTAACCATACCAAACCGCTTGAAACCATACCACATAGAACATATATGCTAGTTAATCGTTACATACTTAATTAATAGTTACTGATTCTTATTCTTGTAGTTTCAAATTTTATGCTAATTAAATTTTATAATATTTCTCTAGGATATTGTTTTAAAATACATTTTAATATATTAATAGTGGATTGGTTAGATAGTAATTGACGTTTAAATTTGATAGAGAAAATTATGGTTCAATCTCCCACAATGACAATCGAAAGAAGGTTGGAATCACTTGATGTCAGAACTGACCTTCGAATCGGACTATTTCATAATAAAAAATATATATTTTTTAAATGAAGCTTTTTTAATAAAGGTAATACTAAAAGTTTTACGCCACTCATTTAAATTAAATTAGACAGTAAAAAATTATAAAGAGCTCATTCTTGAAATTTCAATTTAAAATCAATACTGTACATTTTAAAGTTTGCGTTAAGTTAAAAATGCATAGCATTATAATTATTGGTACTGACAGCTACAAATCAGAATAAGAAATATTTCAAATGAAAATATGAAAACCACTATTTTCGTTAATTAATTTGTGATCTTTTTTAATGAGTTTGTAATTTTGATTTGAATTAATTTGTGAATGTAGATAGAAAATAATTTCGTAAGTTAAAAATAATGTAAAACAATATATTAAAAAAGTTTGTATAAAATATTAAAAATAAATTTAAAATGGTATTTTATTTAAAAAAAAATCAAAAAATGCACAAATTAAACAATTCGATTTGGAAAAAATTTGTCTTCAAAGGATTTAGTATTGTTTAGAATTCTAAATTGTTATACTAAACCAAAATTTTTGGTCCAGTTCGATTCTAAAAAAATTAAAACGGTTCGAACAACTTTATATAATGATTCGATTTAATTCGATTTTTCTGATTGAACCAAATCATGAACAACACTAATCTTTACTGAACCAAACCATAAACAACTTTATATAGTACGAGAAATATTTTAGCCGAATTCCAATGATTGTATATAATAAATCAACAATAGTATAATTAGTAGATAGAATTAAATACATGTTAGGTACTAAATAAATAAAATGGTGTTTGCTTTAATCCAAAAGCCATAAAACAATTCGTACATTTTCGTGTACATGAAGTTCGTAACAAGAAGTATTTTCTTAATAATAATTACATAAATTTCTTTTTTCTGTAAAAATGTAAATATTGAACAATATCGACGTGTTAGAACAGTATCTCACTAATTTAACATAAAAAGTTAAAACTTTTTCTTAATTTTTTGTTGCTGCAATATGCTCTTTTTATTAATTAAGCATTGATGTCAAATGCATGTTCTCATCACTTTATAAGTAAGTTTCTTTAATACATTTCTCTTGCAATCCTATTTCAATACATACAAACAAAGCTATCTAACCTGGAGAAATTCATGAAACTCTTTCGTTGTATGAACGATTTATTTATTTACGTCATATCACAGCCAATTTATCAACAATTTTTAGTCCATTTAACTCAATCGACATATATTAGTTGTATTATGACATCCACTCCAATATTTTTTATTCATAATATTTGTTGTGAATCGGATGCTTTAAAAACAAAATATAAATTTGTTGTTCAAGGTAGGAAAAAAGAATGAAGAACACAATGAACACAAGGATTGGTTATTAACTGCTATTCTTTCCTTTATCTTCAAAACAAGATTACAAGTATACAAGAATAACAAATAACCCTTTCACCCTAAATTAGGATTTGTTGTATGTAATGATGAGAGACTAGTATGCTATTTATAATAAACCTAACATACTAAATTAATGGGCTTTTATCACAAATACCCATTACAAGCTAACTTAGGGTACAAGCTAACTTAACCAATTGGACATAACAAACAAGCCCAATTCGATGCTAACAATCCTAGCATCCTTCGACCCAATAGAGTTCGATCAAATATCTCACAAATCTCCACCTTGGAACAAACTCTATTATCAACTAAAGAATTAATTTTCTTCATGCAACTTTATCAACTACATACAGTGGAAAAACTTGCAACTAGGCAATGTCTTGGTGATCATATCGGAGATTATGATCTGTTGAAACCTTACTTGGACTTCTCGCTCGATTACGACGAAATGCAACCTCACATCAATGTGCTTGGTTCGCCCATGATAGGCTGAATTCTTCGACATGTGTATTGCACTTTGACTATCACATTTAACAGTGATAACTTCCCCTTGAATTTTCAGCTCCTTAGCAAAACCTTCAAGCCACAATGCTTCTTTCACAACTTCAGTTAAAGCAATATATTCCGCCGTGGTTGATAATGCAACAACCTTCAAGTGTTGCTTTCAACTAATAGTTGTACCATACATAGTGAAAACATATCCAGAAATAGATTTTTTGGAATCCATACAACCTGCATAATCAGAGTCAACATATCCTTCGATTGTTGCTTTACTATCTTCACCAAAGGCTCCACCATAAATTAAGACTATGTTCGAGACCCATTTATGTACCTTAGAAATGCTTGCGGTGAGCCTTTTTTCGCCATGTACAAGATCGCATATGCTATGTCGGGTCTAGTACAAACCATAGCATACATCAAAGAACCTACTACATTAGCATATAGGATGCTATTCATATATGTTTTTCGACCTCGATTGGGACATTGATCAATACTCAACTTGAATTGAGGGTTTGTTGGAGTCACAGACTTGAATTCGACATACCAAACTTTTCAAGAACCTTTCAAATATGCCTCCCGAGATAAGCATAACCCGATCGCTTATCTCTTTGAATGTCAATTCTAAGAATGGAAGCTCCTAAATCCTTCATTTCAAACTCCTTATTGAGTTTTTCACCCTCAATACCTCTTCGACATTGTTACTTGCTAGAATATCATCAACATAAAGCAACAAAATAACAAATGAATTACTGGGACGAAATCAAGTAAACATAGTGGTCGACTTCTAACGAAACTTATGCGTGTCATGAATTTGTCGAATCTCTATTCCATCGAGGAGATTGTTTCAGCCCATATAAAGATCTATGCAACTTGCACATAATCTTCCTTTTTTCGACATTGTGTTGCCTCATCGATTGTTTCATCTAGATCACCATACAAGAACGCATCTTCACATCCATCTGTTCATTCAAGATCGAAGCGTGCACTATGGCAAGCAACATTAGAATGGACCTATGCTTCACAACAGGAGAAAACACATCATTGAAAACTATACCTTATTTCTGAGTGAAACCCCTTGCAACAAACCTTGCCTTGTATCTTTTCGATGCCACTCCTTCGACTCCTTCCTTAACTTTGAAAATCCATTTACAGCTGACTAACCTGGCACCAACAGGTTTCTTGATCAACTCCCAAGTGTTGTTATCATGAAGAGACTTCGTCTCATTATCCATGGCCTTCAGCCATTCAGTCTTATTTCGACTCCTCATAACTTCCTTATGATCTCTTGGTTCTTCGTCTAGAACCTCACTTGCAGAGATTAAGGCATAAGCTATAAGATCTGCATACCCAAATCTTTGAGGTGGTTTGATGACTCTTCGTTTCCTATCTCTTGCAAATAGGTAGTCATCGACAGTTTCCTCAACTTCATCAGCATCCTCTGCTTCTTCGATTTTATCTGGGATATGCAATTCAACATCAACATGCTCCACCTCAACAGGAATCTCTACTTGTTCCAGCTCTTCGTCAGATACTTCTGCACTTCGACCAACATCATCTATTTTCTTGAAAGCCATTTCAGCCTCATTGAAAACAACATCTCGACTAGTGATAATTCTTCTGTGACCTGACTCTAGGCACCATAGCCTATAAGCTTTGACTCCTTCAGGGTATCCCATGAACATGCATTTAAGAGCTCTAGGTTCGACCTTGTCTTGCCTAATGTGAGCATAGGCTACGCATCCAAATACTCTCAGTTTGTCGAGACTTGGTGGATGTCCCGACCAAACTTCTTCAGGTGTCTTCATATCTAACGCAGTCGAAGGACATCTATTTATCAGATATGTTGCTGTCGAAACAGCCTCAGCCCAAAACACCTTCTTTAAGCCAACACTAGTCAACATGCATCTAACTCTCTCCAAGATGGTTCGATTAAACCTTTCAGCCAAACCATTTTGTTGTGGAGTGCCTGCAGTAGTTCTGTGCCTTGCAAAACCAGAGGCAGCACAAAAGCTGTCGAATGCCTCATTGCAAATTTTAAGACCATTGTCGGTTCTCAACCTCTTGACCTTTCGGCCAATTTGGTTTTTGACCAGAGTCTTCCAACCTTTGAAATTCTCAAAAGTTTCATCCTTAGTCTTCTGAATGAATACCCAAAACTTTCTGGAATAGTCATCTACTATGGATAGAAAATACCTTGCTCCTGAATGTGATGGACACCTTACAGGCTCCCAAAGATCAGCATGGATGTAATCAAGGGATCCATGTGTTCTTTGTTTGCCTTTGTTAAACTTCACTCTGCAAGATTTTCCAAGTACACAGGGTTCACAAAACTTCAGCTTTTCGACTTTGTTTCCACCAAGCAAATTTTGTTTTCCCAATTCGACCAGGCCCCTTTCACTGACATGACCAATCTCATGTGCCAGATTTCTATCTTCGACAAAGGTTTCGTGGATGCAACATTTGTCGAACCACTTACAACTTCAGCCACAAGGGTATACAAGCCTTGTTTCTTCACGCCTCTCAAGACTTCCTTCGACCCCTTCATGACTCTTAGGATACTTTTCTCTCCTTGAAAAACATATCCTTTCTTGTCGAATTCACCAAGAGAAATCAAATTTCTCTTCAAATCAGGTACATACCTGACTTCAGTCAATAACCTTATTGACTCATCATGGAGTTTGAATCTCACAAATCCCACACCTGCAATCTTGCAAGCTTTGTTGTTTCCCAGCAATACAGATCCACCATCTTGATCACATAATTCCTCGAACAAGTCTTTGTTTGGATTCATGTGCCAAGTGCACCCAGAATCCATAATCCACTCCTTCGACGAGTTGTTGCTCGAAACCACAAGAACATCAGATGAGTCGAAATTATCTTGAACAATAGCTGCATTGCCATTATCCTTTCCTCCATGATTTTTCAGGCGTTCATGGCACACTTTTCTTGTGTAATCCTCCTTCTTACAATGATAGCATAAAATACTAGATGCTTCACCACTGTAAAACTTCTGCTGACTTTTACCTTTCTTCTTGTCGAACTTATTATCCTTTCGCAAGAATTTTCCTTTAACGGCCAAACCTTCACCAACCGTCGAAGGTTTATGCTCCTTTCGTTCATTCAAGTCCTTCGATTACAAGGCTGATTGAACCTCTTCAAAGGTCAGCGACTCCCTTCCATACAAGAGAGTTTCTTTGAAGTGGTCATGTGATCTGGGAAACACGCACAACAGCAACAGCGCTTGATCTTCATCTTCGATCTTCACATCAACATTTTCAAGATCAAGAATCAGCTTGTTGAACATATCCAACTGCTCAGCCAACACTTTGTCTTCAATCATCTTGAATGAATACAAAGCTTGCTTCAGGTAGAGTCGATTCACCAACGATTTGGTCATGTACAAACTTTCAAGTTTCACCCATAACCCTGTCGCTGTCGTCTCCTTTGATACCTGTCGAAGAACCTTGTCACCAAGGCTCAACAAAATTGCGTCGTGAGCCTTCTCTATCATTATCGTCTTCTCGACTGCCGTTAAAGCTTCGTTCATGGCTGATTCTCCCTTCAACGCTTCCAAACAACCCTGCTGAACCAGTAGGGCTTTCATCTTCAAGCGCCACAGACCAAAATCGTTCACTCCGGTGAACTTTTCAATATCATACTTTGTTGAAGGCATCTTCTCCACGCTCACTGCACCAATTTGTTGTGAATCAGATGCCTTAGAAACAAAATATAAACTTGTTGCTCAAGGTAGGGAAAAAGAATGAAGAACACAATGAACACAAGGATTGATTATTAACTGCTATTCTTTCCTTTATCTTCAAAACAAGATTACAAGTATACAAGAATAACAAATAACCCTCTCACCCTAAATTAGGATTTGTTGTATGCAATGATGAGAGACTAGTATGCTATTTATAATAACCTAACATACTAAACTAATGGATTTTTATCACAAATACCCATTACAAGCTAACTTAGGGTACAAGCTAACTTAACCAATTGGACATAACAAACAAGCCCAATTCGATGCTAATAATCCTAGCATCCTTCGACCCAATAGAGTTCGATCCAATATCTCACAATATTAATATAATTTAAATTTTATATTTTTAGAAAATCAAAAACACCAAACTCTTTTTCTTACGGAGTACGAAAGTATATATTTTTGTTTCAATAACTTGAATAATGTATAGGCCAAAAAACCTTCAATAATATTATTGCATAAAACAAGAATTACAATTACTTACTATAGAACTAATACTTTTTCTTAAGCATTGATGTCAAATACATGTTCTCATCACTTTATAAAATAAGCTTCTTTAATATATTTCTCACACAATCCTATTTCAATTCATACAAACAAAGTTATCTAACATGGAGAAAATTTTCAAACTCTTTCCTTGTATGAACAATTTATTTACGTGAAGTCACAGCCAATTTATCAACAATTTGGTTACAACAATTCGTAATATTATTGCATAGAACAAATATTACAATTACTTACTATAGAACTTAATAATATATAGTCCAAAAAACCTTCAATAATATTATTGCATTAGTCCAAAATTACAATTACTTACTGTAGAACTTAATACTTTTTCTTAAATGAATGACATAATTTTTGAAATTTCTCCTCTTTTTGATTCTACTGCTATTTTTCAAATTCCAATGCATGTTGTCACCACTTTATAAGGTAAGGGGTCTGTGCTACATTTTTCTCACAATCTCATCTCATTCATTACATACAAACAAAGAAACAATTATGAAACCCTTCATTGTAATTCTTTTTGTGATTCTAAGTGTGAGTGATGTGTCTCTGGCAACAACAGAGAAGAGTGAGAATAAGAAAACTACCTACATTGTTCATGTTGCCAAATCCACAATGCCAACAAGCTTCAACCACCATTCAATCTGGTACAAATCAATTCTGAAGTCGGTATCTAAGTCAGCTGAAATACTCTATACCTATGATAATGCAATAAATGGTTTCTCAACAAGTTTGACTGTTGAAGAACTTCAGTTACTAAAGAGCCGACCTGAGATTCTAAAGGTGACACCTGATGAAATGTACAAACTTCACACAACTCGAACACCAGAGTTTCTCAGGCTTGATAAACTTGCTAGTTTGTTCCCCGTGGCAAGCAAAAGTAGTGATGTAATTGTGGCAGTCCTAGACACTGGTGTATGGCCAGAAAGCAAGAGCTTTGATGATACTGGAAGCGGGCCAATCCCGTCCAATTGGAAAGGAAAATGTGAAACAGGTACAAATTTTACAACATCTAATTGTAATAAGAAATTGATTGGTGCCAGATTCTATCTCAAGGGCTTGGAGGCATCTAAGGGTCCTATTGATGAAACCATTGAGTCAAGATCGCCTCGAGATGTTGATGGCCATGGAACCCACACAGCGAGCACAGTTGCAGGATCTATAGTGGAAAACGCAAGTCTTTTTGGCTATGCCAATGGAACTGCACGTGGGATGGCAATCGGCGCTAGAGTTGCTGTCTATAAAGTTTGTTGGAACGAGTTATGCAGCGATGCAGATATATTGGCTGGAATAGATCAAGCCATTGCTGACAATGTCAATATTCTTTCATTGTCGCTTGGAGGTCTAACAAGCGATTATAAGGATAGCATGGCAATTGGAGCCTTTGCAGCTATGGAACATGGCATTCTAGTCTCATGCTCAGCAGGAAATGATGGTCCTACTCCTTCCGATATCAGTAATGTAGCACCCTGGATTACCACTGTGGGAGCTGGAACACTTGATCGTGATTTCCCTGCATACGTCAGTTTAGGAAATGGAAAAAACTATTCAGGTGTATCCCTTTATAGTGGAAATTCTTTGCCCGATACTCGTGTGCCGTTCATATATGCAGGAAATGCAAGCAAAGGTGATGGGACATGCACTGCAGGTAGCTTGGCTCCACAAAAAGTAGCAGGAAAGATTGTTTTGTGTGATACTGGATATTCATCTAGGGTAGCCAAAGGGAATACAGTGAAATCTGCCGGTGGTGTGGGCATGGTGATAGCCAACGCTAAGGCATATGGAGAAGTACCACGAGCAGATGCCCATATTTTGCCAGCAACTTCCGTTGGCTTCACAGAGGGTGAAGCTATCAAGAAATACCTGTTTTCTGATCCAAAGCCGACGAGTACAATTGTGTTTCAGGGAACAAAGCTAAATGTTGAGCCATCTCCTGTTGTTACAATTTTCAGCTCACGAGGTCCCAATCCAATAACCCCTCAAATACTGAAACCTGATCTCATTGCTCCTGGTTTTAACATCTTAGCAGCTTATTCAAAAAACGCCAGTCCCACAGGCTTGAATTCTGATCCTAGACGCGTAGATTTCAACATTATCTCAGGCACATCCATGTCATGCCCACATGTAACTGGACTAGCAGCTCTAATCAAGGCCTTTCATCCAGATTGGAGCCCAGCTGTGATTCGATCCGCGCTGATGACAACCGCTTACACAACTTACAAAAACAGTCAGACATTATTGGACAGTGCAACCAACAAGCCTGCAACTCCATTTGTGTTTGGCGCTGGACATGTTGACCCTCTTCCCGCTCTAAATCCTGGACTTGTCTATGATTTAACAACAGATGACTACTTGAGTTTCCTCTGTGCATTGCACTACTTACCTGTTGATTTCGAAATTGTGGCGAGGAGAAAGTACACATGCGATCCAAAGAAACAATACAGTGTAACAAACCTTAATTATCCTTCATTCGCTGTGGTCTTTGAGGGTGGGAATAATGAGATTAAACACAGTCGAACTCTTACCAATGTGGGTGCGGCAGGAACTTACAAAGTATCAGTTAAGTCAGATGTTCCATCTGTCAAGATCTCAGTTGAACCAGAAGTGCTAAGTTTTAAGGAAAATGAGAAAAAACCATACATAGTTACATTTACTTCTTCACCTTCGAAACAAAATATTACTCAAAGTTTTGGAAGTTTGGAATGGTCTGATGGAAAAACTCTTGTTAGAAGTCCTATAGCATTTACTTGGTAATTACAGTAAAAGTTTGATATCTTTTTCTTATGATCACATAATGATATAATAAAACATTGTGTTTACTTTTTCTTTATCATGCATGAATATGTCATTTATTTCTTCTTATTGCTTATTTTATCAACTAATCAAATTATATTGTTAATATCTAAATCATTTTAAACTTTAAGATAAAATAATAACTTACTTCACTCTTTTCTGTTTGTTTAAAATCCTCAAATTCTTACAATCTTTTGGAAAAAAACTACAACTTTAATTTATTAATCAAAAAACATTTACACTAAAAATTTATCAATTAAAATAAGGTGAGGCATAGCCTACTTAAAATAATAAAATTAACTAAAAATTCTTAAATTTCTTATCTTAGAACCTTAATCTCAAATTCTAAAATATCCTTCAAATTTATGAATTTCTTATCTTAACACATTTTTAAGTATAATATACCAAGCTCTCATTTTTGGAAATGGATTCCCTAAAGACAAATCTTAGTCATTCATTTTAATTATTAAGTTATTATTATTATTTTTTTGTTTATCATTGAATCCAAACCTTTAAAATTTAATCCAATGGCCTACAAATGGTGAATGTGTGACTGCAGGGGGGTCGAGGTCCCTCATTTTTCAAATGAACTTTTAGATTCGATACACGTGAAGTTCAGAAATGGTTTCAAATGAACTTTTAGATTTGATGTATTGCTGTTTCCTTGTGCTTATTTTACCGTGGGGAATTGATTCACACCTACCATCTTTGTATAACTTCATGGGGGTCTCATTGTTTGACAAGTTCTTCTTTGGTGGTCTCTACTGCTAATAATAGTTTAGCACACTCTTTGTTGTTACTATGGAGTGGAGATTTTACCTGTGTTGGTGTCGAGTTAGTTGTTATGTGGACTTTTGTTCCTCTTCATGGTAGTAGACTTCTGTTGATTTTTATGGTTATCTTGCATCAATTTGAACTTGCTCAATCTCTTTAATTGCAGTTTTATATATAATTGCATTATCTTGTATTCCTAATTTATCAATTGGACCGGTTTTGCACATCTGCACCTATTATGTGCTATTTATGGCGCTACGATAGAAAAATCTTATTTGAAGACGATGATGGCACAACCCAAGAAGAAAAAGAAAAAACAAACCTTATTTGAAGACGCTGACACAACCCAAACAAAAAAAATTGAACTGTTTGGTTTAGATCTTTGGGTTTAGTTTAATAAATCTGGTTTATGAGAGGTTTTATCATGCCACCCCGTGACTTATACACGACACCCTGCAATTTGAGACAATAAAAATTAGAATAGTTTTGATGGATTTTCCTTTTCAAAATATTCTTCAATATAGCGCAAATTTTGAAAAAAAAAATTAGATGCGAAAATTTCATAGCCAATACTAGAAATTTTTCTGGGGTTATAAAAAATTATGTGGTTGTTATTAGAATTTTTGTTGTACAAGTTTTTCAACAGAAATTTTAGACTTTTTTGATATTATTGAAAATTTTAAAAATTTTCGAAATTTCCGTAATATCTACCCGATGTCTCAATTTTCAGAATGTTTAATTTTTTTAAAATTTTTTCGGAAATTTACAAATTTTCGATAGTTACAATTTTGTTTTTTGTTTTATCTATTTTCTTCTTTTTTTTTTAGTGAGGACCTTGGGGAAAGACGAGATCATTAGAGGCAAAAGGATCGACAGAATTGTCGCCCAGGCTAGGGCTGAGCGGGCAGACAGAGGCATCGAAACTTCGGGCTGGACGAGTTGCTCTAACTGGTTCATACTGGAAATAGATGGCTGAGCAGGCGCATGATCGATTTCGTGCACCCAGACGCCGAGTTGGTATTGAGGTTGTTGCTGACGAGGTACCTATTATTGTGGAGGTACTTGTTGCTGTTGAGGTGCCCATTTATGAGACTGTTGAGATGCCTTCTGAGATTGGTGAAGAGCTTCCTGAGATTGTTAAGGTGTCTACTGCTGATGCTGAGGTGCATGCTGATGTTGAGGTACCCGTGGAGGAGGTGCTAGTCATGGGGAGACTTCGACTTATACAAATGCTACAACCCGTGTTTCTACATAGACATCTATTCACACCAGTGGAGCTTTCTCAAGAGGAACGAGTGACATGTGTGCTCACAGACTATGCCGACGATGTTGCTCACCGTTTATGACAGGGAGAGTGTGTGTGTATATATATATATATATATATATATACACACACACTATGTGATGAAGTTTATCTTATTTATGATTTACTATTAAAAATCTGTTGAATTTTTAAATTTTGTTTGTTACAAAGTCGTGTCCCGCTAAAGTGACATCCCACGAGGCCATGTTGAAGGACTGGCCACAAACTGAGATGTTCGAGCAGGTTAAGGCTATTGTTTGGAATTTCGCTCTCCTCGACATGAACGACTGTTGACCATACTAGAAGCTCCCCTCATATATGCTTTCATTGAGCAGTTACACTTTCAGACATCTTTGATTCATCTTCCATTTGGGGAGATGACGGTTACTTTGGATGACGTCTCTGCGTTGTTCCATCTCTCCACTGGTGGGTTGTTTTTCACCGCTTCAACTATTAACGAGTTGGATGTTGACGATCATACATGTTATGGGAGTGATCGGGGAGGAGATTAAAGAGTTTGGCTACAACAAGGGTCTTCACTTGTCGTTGCCTTGGCTCCGGGAGATGTACTATGAGTTTGTGTTGGAAAAAATGCATGAGGCTGTCGCTACCGTTCTTGCAAATAAGTCTCATAATTATATTGATGCTTGTTATGTTTGGTTATTTTGTGAGCTTGACCATAGTAACTAAGCTTAGGGGTGATGTGCATTAATTGTTCTCCAGACGATGTTATGAGTTGCGACTGTCTTTGTGACAAAACAAATTTTGGACATTTGAGTCTACTCCAAGTATGTGGTCCCATTATTTATAGTAGTTATTTAAATGTTAGTTGTGACATTTAGTTAAGAAATTTCTTGTTTATAAATTATTGTGTCCTATTTGTTAGTATTGGATATAAGAGCACTGCCCCCGCATCGTTGATATGAGGGAGCAACGTGTCGCAACGGATGCACCACGGGCGAGGAGATGGATGAAGGTCCATATAGACGCATTCAAGAGGATTGATGGAGTATAAAAGGAGGTTGTATGCCTTGACAGTTGAAGATGTCATCTGGACACCATACGATGGTCACAAGGCCCACTGTCCGTTTGATTCAAGTTCTTTTTTTCAGGTCATTTGAGGTGGGAGATCATGGCAACTAGACACTTGCCCAAGAGGTGTCTGCGATAATATGAGTATGTCCAGGGCATCCCACGACCCATTTCAGGTATTCCTGGTGGTGGTGTTGGTATTGTTAGATGGTTTTAGAGCAACATCCTCAGCTCAACCAGTGCCATTACAGATAAAGCAGTGATTATTCGGGAGGAGTCACAGTGTGAAGATGGATACATGGAGTGGTACCACGTAGTGTCCCACCCTTACATCATCCCACATACCAACATCCTCAGCTCAACCAGTGCCATTACAGATAACATAGTGATTATTCGGGAGGAGTCACAATGTGAAGATGGATACATGGAGTGGTACCTCGTAGTGTCCCACCCTTACATCATCCCACATACGGTCGACCATTCAGATGTCGGGATTTCTGAGACTCGGGTTCCTATTGATGATGATGTGTCACCGCCATCTCCCCTGATACAGATGACGAAGAGCCCCTCCAGATCATTGGTTCTAGTATGAATAACTTCATGGATTTGGTAAACCCGGATGGTGAGATTTATACAGGCTTGGCGCGAGCAGCACACATATTTTGAAACATAACATAACTCATAGCTTAAAACACAACATCATACATAACTAATAACATTAAAAACCTAGAAACTACGTGATGATTCCGTACGTTCGAACATCTTAATTACTTCGTCGAGAGATCTGGAAAGTGGCGCTTCCAATTCCAACAACCCCTTAGTTAGCCTACAGAGGTATGATTTCCACATTGACTTCATATCTTCATCGCTCTTCAACCCAACAACGTTGTAACTAACCCTTCTGTCAACATCCATCAGACATCAATTCTTCCAACTTTCCTGTCAGTGACTTGAGGACCATAAACCCATTCGAAATCGGAAACTTCACAGGATCTTATGCTCCAGTGAAGTGCACTATTGCGTTAACAAAAAATTGAGGAAGAGACATTTTACGATTATGATTATTTCTCAATAGGTGATCCCTATTTGTACAGCTTTCGGAGTGTTCTAAACCACACAAAATTGTTGGTGCAATCACAACCCTTCAAAACTGTCAGCAAAATCTTAACCGTTGGATAAACCAATTTTTTATAACCTACTGAAAATTCCGATTTCAACTAAATTTCTGGTATATTCACCGAAATGTTAAAATTTCTGTAATTTGTCGCGTACCTGAATTTTCTTTTTGAACTATGGAAATTTTCGTATTTAACGAAAATTTTCGTTTTATCAAAAATTTAGTTCGGAATACTCTTCTATTTCATCACCATGAGCATTTTAGCCATTGTAAAACTTAAGGAAGTACCATATATAAATTTGATGGTGACATGTTAAATTCTCGATTTATTTATTTATGGGTGAGTGCTCCAAGTTAAGTTACCAATCATTAGTTTCATAAGTGTTAGTCATTCAATGTCAGTAAAAACAAATGTAGTGATAAAATGAAAATGTCACGGTATAACTCTAATGGTGTAAAGAATGCAAAACAGTTGTTAAAATGTAATGGAGATTCGGTCAGCTCTTCGCTTCTCTAAAACTAAGTATGGCTTTAACCGTTAGGCTTATTGAACTAAAATAAAAAATCTAGAACTTTCACATTAGCTATAAACTTGAATGTAATTTACACAAAGCATATGTATTTATATTTATCTATTAACATTTGGCAACACATTCATGTCTCTAGGACCTAAACTAAGCCACTCATTTAACCTACCCTCCTGATGATTTACAATTACAATTGGAGTGTGAAAATGGAGGCATTGTTGCATTTGATTGATCAATATTCTGCTGACAAAAGTTGCTAACTTTGAACATTGATTCATCTTTTGCAGTCAACCAGTCAGGTATCGATCTTTGTATCGGGTTCTTCATTCACATATTGTCTCTCGCACACACAAGAGCTGGGAAATTCTTGATAGTCACGCCCAGGTCTCATCTCGTCTGGCTCTCCCAAGAATCCTCTTTGGCATGCCTTAACCTTTTTGGAGAAGGTATGCCAATCCATCTGATGCCTTCCGGCAAAAAGTGTGCTAAGCTTCTTCGCATTCGGTCTGATTGTTCTTTTGTGACCCATATATCTCCTATTATGAACAAAAAAAAAGTTTAACAGATGACTATTTAACAAAAAGTAAAAGATTGAGGAAAAAACTGTAGGCAGTAAAAGTAATTAATACTAATTATAACACACAAAAGCACATTTGCATAACAACTTAGAAGACCCTACTTTTGCATCAAGTTTGGAATTTTTTGTTTATAAAAGGAGTCCATCCATATTCCATACACAAGCTTTACATAAACCCCCTGTAACAAGTTATACTTTTTATACAAAATTCTTTTACAGTAACCCTATGAAACAAGTTATACCTTTTATAGAGTTTTTGCTTTAGCCAAAGATTTTTTTTTAACTAAACACTTTTGAAAAGGAATGGTAAATTAGGAAATTAATATATCCTGAATTATTGATTATTGGGAAACAAATTTTGACTTAAGATTAGTACTATTAATGCTTAAGATTAGTACTATTATACCTTCGACCTGCAATAATCTTGGCCATGTTGCCATTGTTGTTAGTGACAAATACATCACTTTCATCACAAACAATGTAGTCTATAGCAGCAAGACGAGATGAGAATGGAAGGAAAGGTTTCAGCTCTTCATCAGAAGCAAGCATTTCCTTTGTATAGATGTTGGGGAAAAGATCTTTGAGAGGCTGCATAGTCTCGTTTCCTCCGTATATTTCTCCCGACGCAACATAGAGGTATGTGTCATTTGTAAAACCAAGTGCACGCAACATCAAACCCACTTCATGAGGAGTAAGAGGACATTTCCCTCGCTTGCGTTCTCCATCTGCACTCAAATCCTGTTTTAACACCAGGCAACAATTCATTCATTTCATATCAACATAAAGATAAATCAGGTTCAGATTTAAGTATTACATAGCAAAATAATTTGTACTTAGAAAGCATATTCAGAAACAGCGTAAGTTTCAACACATTCAGAAAGCTAGCATTGTTAAGAAAGGACAAAATGCCACACTCTTGCTAATCAGATAGTTAAGATTGTATCATTAGATGTCAATGGATTGTAGTCTTACAGGTAATGTTGTCCACCTTTTTCTGATTTCACCAAGCTCGTTTCTTTCTTTATCACCCCCACCAAAATAACAACTTGAAAATGCTAGCATATCTGGTTCAAACCTGCAATAAATCAAATATTGAACGAGGTTGTTAGTGGTAATACACATGGAACCTCCGCACATCCTAAACTCTTGCCATCTATTCCATTTCAAATTTTTGAATGAGACAGGTTGTTAATAATATATTAATTTCACTGAGTAGCATGAGAAAGATGATTTTGAGGTTCCCTTCTGATGCACACCACAAACCCAAAGTATAACTAAACAAACACTTCCACAATTTTGCATTTATTCACACTATTAAATGACAATTTCAAAACATTGTAAAGAAGTTGTGAAGAAAAGAAAAACATCAAACAAACCTCAAATGGACTGCTATGAACCGACGTGCCATCTTTTGCATTCTCATAACAATTGTTTGACCAAGTTCTTGTATAGGTTTTGTAAATTTCAAAGCATGAAAATTAACACGGCATCTTAGTTTTTGCAGCTCGTCATCAAGGTGATTCGCAAGTCTAAAGTCAAACTTTGTCAATTGTACAACCTGCGACATCTCCTAAATGTTAGTTACTAAATCGCCTTACCACACCCAAATTCACATAAACACTACAAATTAACAAAAACCAATTACCTAAGTTTCATAATAATCAATTAATGAATCAAAACGTCAAATAAAATACAAAAATAAAAATCAAGGAAGTGGCCACACCTGTCGTCTCAAAAGTATTGGCAAAACTTGATCAAGATAATAATCAGGCTCTGATTTCCTCGGGACACGCATTGTATATGGGGGTTTTTCCATTGACCTCATCACCTTATCAGGAACTCTTTTGACAATAGTAACGTCTTTTGAGAGATAAGAAATGAACCAGTCAACATCGAAAATATTGATAAAGTCACTGCATTCAAATTTCAAACAAAAGTGTGCTTATTATATGAACCACTTGAACTTGATTCTTACAAGGACGGCATGATAGAATCTGTAGATTACCTGTCATCCTTCCAAAAAGAATGATGATCCAACTCAGGTACAACCAGCGTAGCATTAAGAATTCGTGCAACAACTACAGCATCTGTTATCTGAAATGAAGAACCAATCATAATTGTCATTTCCACGGAAAAAAACTTATTCTGCTTGACTATGCAAGAGAACCTAAGAGCCCCATATTCACAGAAAACAACTGAATCAGACCAAACTAGATAAGAGAAAAGTGTATAAAACTCTCCTCTTTTTCTATTAATCTAATAGGGGAGAAACTGAGATGGCAAAGCCTAAACAAAATTCTCATTTCAGGACCTATCACATTATGAAACTTGTGTCCTACTTACCCCGGTTCTTTGTTGATTCAATCCTCCACTAGCTGCAATAAGCAAGTAGCCATTTGACATCTGCTCACGCACAGCAGCTATATTATCCGGTTGTGAAAATAAGAAAGTTAGCAACAGAAAAGTTAGTATACTACTCGACTCATTCTTAATAAGATCCTCCGTTCACAAACAAATCAAAACACAAAACGGAGGCTCTTAAATCTATTCACAAGTTCACTAACACACCACACCACAAGTGAAAACACGCCATATAGTATAAACCAGATTTTCAGCACATAAAAAGGGCTCAGCGCCTCAGCTAAAACAGTCTTTCAAGAACAATATTTGTTTCACTTGCACTCAAACCCTTTTGGATAAACAACTTAATTATCAGTTTATAGCATAAATAAGCACTTATCATAACAAGCGTTTAAGCATAAACTATTTCTATAACAAAAGATATAACAAAGTTATGTTGATTTTGTACAAACTATAAGTTCTTTTCATAAGCTATCCTGGAGAACTTTTGAAATTAAGCTGAAAACAACTTATTAACATATCATAAGCTGTTTTCATAAGCCTTCCCAACAAGATAAGCTCAAATAAGTTATAATTCAAACAGACCCTAAATACATAGATATTTAGAATTATAAGATTTAGCAATGTCACAAGTAATGTGGTAGAACTAGATATGAATCCTAAGTTCACAATATCATCCATTTCCTTAAATACATTTCAAAAACTAGGAAAAAATAAACAGAAATGCAATTCAAAATCACACATTTAGAACATAATTTGGGAAGAAACTCACGAGCATAATCGCGCCCTCTGTCACTACAGCCATAATAATATTTAGACAATTTAGATTTCCAAATATCAATAGGCGCACGGTAATGGCCATCCTAAAAAAGCAAAAAAAAATCAATGAATGGTCACAATAAAAAGCAATGAAAATGAGTGATTAATTAAAGAGAAAAGTAATAAATAGTAGAGTACCAATCTAGAGTAGAAATTGAAATTAGGATGAACCAATCGATGAGAGTACCATTCGAGATCAGAAAGCATGTGACCAGTAAAAAGAGAAATCAAACCCAAAATGAAAAGCATGAAACCACAAACGAGAGACCAAGAGATCGTGGTTGTCTTCCTCTGTTGTTGTGAACAAACATGTTTCTTTTTGTTGTTTGGTAACAGAGCTAGGTTGGTCGATAACATTCCTAAACTCCAAGCTTTTCCTACACTCACACCCATTTTGAGCTTCAGAGTTTGGTTAGGGTGACCCTCATGGATCCTTTTTTTAGTAATGTAGGAACTGCAGTGTAAGCAAGTGGTTAGTGAAGGTTATGAATTGTGTAGTGAACAAAGAAAGACTAGTACTATGTTGTTCCGTTTGGTCTGGTCTCTTGTTGTTGAGATGGGAGTGAAAGGGGTTATGGAGATTGGCAACAACACAACAAATAATAGTCCTTTCCTATAAAGCCAATATTATTTTTTTGTTTTTTTTTCCTTTCATAAACACAATCTTTTCCATTTAGACCTGTTTCGCAAATATTAATATATAAAAGTTTATCGAAAAAATAAAACGGAACCGAATAGACATTGTTCATTAGGCTTGCTTCGCAATACTCAATATGTAAAAGTATATAAAAAAAAGAAGATAAAATTGACAAATTAATTAGAACTTTAGTCTAAATAACTAAATGAGAGTAGATGAGAAAATTACTGTACTTTTTAAATTTAAAAATTGTATTAATATTTATTTTTCTAAAATCTAATCTATAATAAAAAAATACAGATAAAATGGATTTGTCCGACAAAAACCATTTACTAGCCATAAGTGGTGGTGGCTAAGATGGAAAATGAAGTTTTGGTTGTTAATAGTGGTAATGTGGGGTGAGGTGAGAATAGTAAAGAATATGAATGGAGTAACGTGGGATGTGAATGGGAAGAATATACTAGAAGTGGAAGTGGATGGATACATCACATTACATTTACATTATATGATATAACTTTATGGAAAATAGTAACGTGTGTATTAATTAACACCATAAACTCAATTAGATAATATATTCTGCAATCTTTGATCATGTAGTATAAGCTCAACTTTATTTATTCCGGCTGAAAATGGGAGAGAATAATTGCCTCAACGCCGGATAGAGTGCCGACTTCATTAATACAATAATGCCAATTGTGTGTAGGGTTTAAAGAGTGGAAATGGATTATGAAAAAACAAGTTTGTAGACAAATGTCACCCTCGAAGTATGACAACCGTTTATAGGGAAAATAACTAACATGCGTAGCTGGCTTCGAGATAGCTTAATTAATTCCATTCTCTCCAAATAATAAGGCTCGTATAAAAGTCCAATTATATTTATTTTTGGTTATAAAAACGAAAGAAAGATAAATATAAATAAATAAATTCTTTAAAAAGTTATTTTTCGTTACAAGTGAGAAAAAGCGAATTAAAAAATAATAAAGTTCGTATTCCAAGTAGTGGTAGCTGCCAAAATAAATAAATTAATTTGTCTCAAAATAAGTGTTTTTCTAACCATAAATATTTGTCTTAAAATAATAGTCTTTCTCAATACAACTTTTATCAACTTTATTCTTTATCTACATTTTTTTAAAGATATGATAATAGATAACAATCAGTAGTAATTAAAGATAATTTTGTAAAAATACTATCTTTATTGACTCAATCATTACTTTTTTTAATTTGTGTGTAACAATCTTAAACGGTAGTATTTATTTTGAGACGGAGGTAGTATATATGAAGTATTATGAAATTGAATAAAATAATAGAGGAGAGAAAGTGAAGAAAATATATTCTATTATTCATATTTTAAGCGAATGTTTCAAGTACAATATAACTCATATTTATAAGATATATAAGATACATGTAATAAATGAAAAATCAATATGAAATCTCTCACACATTCATAATCGCGTCATTTACAACACTTCTTCTTGGATGTTCATAAAGAATATGTCTCGTTAAAACCTTACTATAAAAAACTCAGAAGAAAAAAATTCTAGAGAAGAAAAAAGAGTACAACATTCTTTGTGAGGGAACTACCTTGTTACTGATCAATACAAATTATTACAAATAAGAAATAAAATTATAGAGAGACAATCATCAATTATTCATAATAGTCCTCCTTGGATGTTTGTTTAGGACATGCCTCGTTAAAATCTTAATAGAAAAATCCAGTCGAAAAAAAATCCAATGAAAGAAAAAAGAGTATATATCCTTTTAAGGAAAATTCATTTCTCCCCCTCAAGCATTTGATGTATATGGTGACTTAATCAAAGAAGCCATGGTTATGTAAAATGGGTCTACAAGATGAAAATGAAGGCGCCAAGTATAAAGCAAGATTGGTGGTGAGAGGTTTTCTACAAAAACCTATTATCGACTTTGACGAAGTCTATGCGTCTGTTGCGAGACTAAAAATAATCAAAATTGTTGTTTCAATAGCAGTATATCGAGGATGGAAGATGCATCGATTGGATGTAAAGTCATCATTTATGAATGGACCACTGGAAGAAAAGGTCTACGTTACTCAACCACCAGGATTCAACATCAAATGGCATGAGTCGAAGGTATATAGATTAAGGAAGACTCTTTATGGTTTGAAACAAGCCCCTAGAGCTTGGAATAAGAGAATAAGTAGTTTCTTGATCAAAGCAGGTTTCACAGAGTGTATCTTTGAACATGGAGTGTATGTAAATGATGTCAACAGTGTCAGTCAAATCATTTTATGCCTCTATGTAGATGAATTTCTAATTACAAGAGCATACAAAGGTGAGATAATGAAAGTCAAGTTGAAACTAATGCAGGAAATCAAAATGTCCGACAAGTGTATGATGGTCGAATTAAGCACATGAAAACGATGTATCATTTTCTGAACGATCAAGTGAACAAAGGAAGCTAGAACTAGAGCATTGCAAGACATAAGTACAACTAGGTGACATATCCACCAAGACTGAAGAAAGTCTCGAGAATATAAATTAGGGGGTGTGTTATATGTTGTCATTCTTGTTCTGTCAAAATCCTTGGAAGGTATGTCGAACTAGTGTCGAAGATGTTTCGAACAACTACTTGTGATATGTTGTAAGTTGTATTCGAATGTGTAACACCAGAATATTTAATTAATTATTTAATTAAATTATTGTAGAATAAATTGTTGATGAGTCATGTGTGTGGGTTAATTAATTGATTCATTTTGTTGATGTTTGGTCGGTCGACTTAAATTAGAAAATAATACTAAGAATAAAATGTTGGGCCTAGATTGGGAGTGGTAGTTAGTAATAGGGAGGTGTGAAAGTTAAGCCCAATAAGACAATGATAATATTAATATTATATTAGTTATTTTGTGGGATTTAAAAGAGAATTAAGGAGTGAGAGGAATCATTCATACGTGTGTTAGCTGAAGATTTTGATATCTTGTGGTTTGAAGAAGGATCATGGAGCTCGAGATGAGATGATGCTAAAGTATTCAGGGGAACATAGTGAATGTCATAGTTTGGAAAGAAAAGAATTAGCCCTTCGAATGGATGTATTGAGTTCCGGAGTGTCGAATGAAATAATGGTGATATGTAAAACACGCTCGATCGGGCAATAGAATTGTATCGGAGGAAATGGGTTCAAATCGAGTGAGTGATACATTTGAAATTCAAACGCGGGATAAAAGGGAGTTGAAACGCGAAGAAACGGTTCAACGTGGAAGCAAGAGAAGCATGGTGTCTGCATGTTCTAAACGTGGCAAGATCTTATGGGTCGAACCGTTATGGTCGAATTAGTATAAATAGGAGTCTTAATGTTAGGATTTCGTGTGTCATATCTATTGTACTAAAATTCATCACATTCAAAATACCACATGGCTAGGGAAACGAATGATGTACGTATGATTGCACCAAAACTTTATTATTCAACAATGTATCTTTATCCTTCCAGTTTAACTTTATCTTGCATCAATGTCTTTTAAGTTTCTTTACTTTCAAAGTCATTTCATTTAAATGTTTTTTCTACCGTTGCTGAAGTTCTTTACTTTTACATTAACGCTGTTATTTCCCGGAAAGCTTTTATACATTTGTTTACATTCCTGTCTTTTACGTTTCGCGCAGTTACTTTGAAAATCTTGTACACTTTAAGAGTTTATTTGAATATTGTTGCATTTATATACTTTCTTGTTATTTCGAATTTGAGTGTTCTTGTTTGTTTGAACCAAATATACATTATTTACTTGATCATATCACTAAGTAATCGAAACGTACTTGAACCTATACAAAACATCCAAAAACAAGTCTCGAATATGGATCTTTATCTTAAGTTCATACCAACGGCCGATACCCCATAGGATCAATCTAGTCGATCCCAAGTTACCGAGAGGATTGAATAACATACATAACGCTTATTCGATAGTTTGAAGACTAGCGGTTGTTTCACCGTAAATCACTGAACAAAATGGCACGCCAGGGGACGAGAGGCCGTTATAAATTAAGAAAACTATAACCATAATTATTATAAAGAATTTGTTCTGAGTAAACAAAGTTCATTGGTATATGAACCTTAGGAGTGGTAGAATAACTAATAGTAACCAACCTTTACCCAGAAGAAATCGAAATAATAGAATGTCTAATCCAAATAATCAACAAGGGAACAAAATGCCCACATGGAGAGCACTAATGCTGTGATCGCAACGGGCGATCCTTCGAATGCACATTGCATCTTCGACTAGTAATATAGCCACGAATGGAACAAGTGGCATGTCAACAAACAATTCGATCTTGGGCAATACAGAACCACTGGTTACCCCAGGGATCCGTCCACAACCAGGACACAAGCCCATTTCGCCACCCCACTACAAACTAGACCACCGGTTTCGAGGGTAATAGACCCGAAACCCTTCTTATGGGATGCCAACATCTTTTATGGCGGGCTTGCAAACTTGACGTCAAATGCATCACCCCAATTAGGATCCGGATCGGGGTTAATTAATTTCCACGAATAACCAAGGTCGGGGGTTATAGCGCCTTACCCATCTTAACCACGTAAAACCAAATGGCTTTTAGGCAATTGATGGATGATAGTAACCATAACATGATAGGTGTTAGCACAAACTATGCAAGAAATCTTTGCCCCAATAGTTCGAACGGCGTGATTTAATAGAGAAAATGCAGATAATATGAGTCGAATAGCGATTTCTTTGCTCTGAGATGAACCGGCTATGGTTCGAGCAAATGCACCTATCATCGAGCAAGCCATTGACCCACCCTATAGGCCAGAGAAGAATTGACCGAGGGCAAGGGCACAAAGAGGAAGTGCCCGGTGATTCGAGAGGAACCACTTAGGAAGTTGTAGAACCGTGGCGAGGATCGAAGATATGATGCCTGATTCGAGAGGAACCACAGAGGGAGTGGGGAACCAGGGGCTCGAAGGCAAGAGCCCCAGCTTCAAGAAGAACAACCTAGAGGAGTGATTATGGTAGGTAGAAACCAAGATCGACGCTGTGGTCCATAGAATTGAAATGATAATATCTTGGCGAAAATAACCTAACCACCATGATAGAGAGAATAATGGCCCAAAACGGTATTCTGTGGATTAGGAGGCCAAATTATGCTTCTCCCATAGCAGATTATGTGATGCATACGGACTTACCAAGGGACACAAGATCCCTAAGTTTACAAAGTTCATTGGAGATACTAACGAATCAACATTGAACACATAGCCGTATCTCACCAAGCAGAGACATAGCCAATAATGAGAACCTTAGGATTAAGTATTTCCGAGTTCCCTCACGAAAAATGCTTTCACCGTTCACCATATTACCACCGGATCCATAGATACGGGCCTTTTAGAAAGATTGTTCCATGAACAATTCTACATGGGACAATCCAAGATAAGTTTGAAGGAATTAGCTAGTGTTAAGAGGAAGTTTTGAACCCATGACGAATACTTGAATAGGTTCGGTTGAAATCCGGATGTTTCACAAGAGTCCCGAACATGAATTAGTCGAAATGGCCGTGGCCTTGACTACTCGATTCGAAAGAAGTTAGATACGCAATACTTGAGAGATATGGCTCGGTTGGCGATAGGGTTCGACAAGTCGAAGACTAAAGGCCGAGAAGGCCGGCTTTCAAAAGTAATAAGAAAGAAAGAATTTCCTATGTCGAACCGAGGAAGTCAAGACGTCCCGATTCGAGGAGGTCAAGTGGACCTAGCGAGTTAAAACAGCCCCACCCTACTCTTGTAAACTGTTGGTTCCTACAAAAGGAAAGAAATTGTTGAAAATGAAAAACGACAAATTCCCAAAGAAGGTGTACACCTTTGATGTGACAAAGTGTGATGAGATTTTTGACACCTTGTCAAAGATGGTCAACCGATTGTGCCATCGAATGTTAAAATACCTCCTTTAGATCAAAGAAAGAAAAGAGGATTTTGTAAATATCATAGTTTCTTAGGCCACAAAACCTCGGTGTTTTCTTTTCGTGGACTTAATTGAATGCAATCAAAGAAGGCGGACTAAAGTTTCGATAAGCTAAAGATGAAGGTAGACGAAGATCCTCGGATATTGCAGACACCAACTACTCCGAGCCGGGCATGGGAGAAATAAATATGGTGGAAAGACCAAGGGTCAATACATTGAAAGATGAAAACCGAGAGTGAGAGTGGGAATTGATCGAGTCAATAATGGAGTCATCAAGACATCCACCAACAACCGGAGGCTTCGACTAAGCCATATCATTGGTTTGAAGGATATCCAGCACGAGGCCGGAGAATCGGGACGAAATTGGTACAGCTCAAGGTCCGAGGCGCCAATTAGAAAAGGTCCAAATTACAAAGCAACTTTCCCGAGAAAGAGATCAGGATACTTTGGGAGAACCGGAAGATTCGACTATCTGGTAAAATATTCCGAGAGTGCAAAATCCCAATCGAAGCCATCGAACCGAGTTGGGAGATGATGAAAAGATGGAAAGGTGGATGTTAATATGGTGGACATGGAGAAACCTTGTTCGAAATGCAAGAAATGGAGAAATATCTTGAGAAGGAAAAATACAAAATGGAGGAAGGATATGTAGATACCGGTTTGAAAAATTACCTCATGGTGTGCAAAGGAAACACCGAGATGTTGCTTTGCCCGACAGATCATCCGCAACGAAAGGATTGCTGCAGTTCGAAAGGAGCCAAAGGGCTCGAATCGCGCCAAGCGCCAAGACAATCAATTGTTTAGATGATATCCTCGACACGGAGAGTGTGTTGAATTCTTAGTACGCTGCCATAAAGGGCAACGGTGTTTGATTTGCCCAAGGTGTTCAGATATGACCAAAATATGGCGGGCATTCAAACCATTCCTTTCGCGCCATGTTGGAATCACAAGGAGATGGGTCAAGAGTCAAGACCTCCATGGCAATCATAATCCAAGAAAGCGATAGTCCTTACCCCAAAGGTGCTCAAGAGTAACATCGAGAATCCTAGTACCAACCGATAGATGGTTGCACGCAAAACCAATAAGGGAAAGATAATTGGAGAAGCAACGCGAAACGCGCCACGCCATGGTGTACAGGAGACAACAACAAAAGAAAAGAAGAGTTGAGGCTGGAAAACTATAAAGGGAAGAATCCCATGTCAAGATCCCAAGGCAACAACGCTTCGAAAGGTCAAAAGGAAATCTTGGCAGTTGAAGAGGTAGTTTCGACCAACAAGAAAGAGATGATCGAATGACAAACCAATGACAAGCAAGCCAAAACAAACCTCCGTTAGTAGGAGACTTTTACACAAAACCGGATGAATCAAAAGAATATACCGGCAGAGGAAGATGAGGATATCGAGATAACTTTGAATCGAAGGAGAATCCTCACTCAACCTAAACGCAAGCGTGGTGTCATTACCTTCCGAGTTCGCAAGAAACGAAATCAAGAACAGGAAGAGGATGATACCATTGATATGATGAAACATAGGCCGGTTTGCTATTATGTCATGGATAATGGCGCGTCGAAGAGCGAATGCATTCTTCGAACACCCGAGCCAGCAATGAAGAATCATCGAAGCCATTGTTCATTCGAGCAAAGGTTAATGCCCATGGTGTGAATAAGGTCCCGTAGATGAGGCGCGGTTAATCTAATGCCTCATTTATGTTAAAAAGCTGGAATACAAGAAAGTGATGTCAAACCGCATAACATAGTTCTATCAAATTATGAAGGAAAGTTGGTCAAACATTGGGAGTGGTGCAAGTGGAGTTAACCGTTGGTTGCAGCCCACCATGTTCATGGTAATCGAAGCCAAGGCCAACTACAACTGTTAGGAAGAGAATGGATTCATGGCGTGGGGCGGTTCCTTCGTCAATGCACCAAAGGTTAGTGCTATGGAGAAGATGAGATAGTGGAGAACATTGAGGCGATCGAGTTACATAACCTCAACCTAGTCAACAAAAGAAACTATGACAAGTATCTAGCACGAATAGCCCTTGTGCTCCAAATGAGGAGATGAACGAAGCGGAGATGCACAATATTATATGACCCTTCGCCATGATGGCATGTATTGGGATAGAAAAATAATTAAAGGAGACGAAGGACTCAAGGTACTTGAGAAGACGCCCGGAGTTCGACAAATCATGATTGAGTCCTCCTTCTTGAAAGGATTTCGCCTACATGGTGAGAACAAATGGATAGCAGAGGTAAGCATATAGTTGAAGAAAATAACACGAAAGGGCTGGTTCGAAAGACTCACCCGAAGAAAATGAAATAGAACAAAGGATAGATGCCATATATGATAGAATCCACGGCTTGAGAAGGATCCTACAAACATAGGTGCTAAGATGTTGGCACAGGACCAACTCGAAGAGGTAAATTTGGGGATGACAACACAAAAGAATAACTTATATAAGTGCGGTGGGTCCAAGTCTCAGCAAGAGGTGATCGAAATCCTCAAGCAAAATAAAGATTGTTTCGCATGGGACTACGACGAAATGCCTGGTTTGAAAAGAGAGTTAGTAGAGCACAGACTTCCAATTAAGGATGACAAGAAGCCCATCAAGCAAACTCCTAGGAGGTTCGCGCCAGCAGTGCTCACGAAGATTAAAGCTGAGGTCGAAAGGTTGCTGCGTTGCAAGTTCATCAGAACCACAAGGTATGTCGAATGGTTAGCCAATATAGTGCCTGTTATTAAGAAAAATGGTTCCCTGAGAATATGCGTAGACTTTAGGGATTTAAATACGGCGACCCCCAAAGACCGATACTCTATGCCTGTAGCAGAAATGTTAATAGACTACTGCGGGGTTCGAATACTTAAGCATGCTAGATGGATATTCGGTTATAACCGATTTTATTCTTGAAGAGGATGTTGCCAAGACAGCATTTCGTTGCCCAGGAGCCTTAGGCACCTATGAGTGGGTAGTGATGCCTTTTGGCTTGAAAAATGTTGGGGCCACTTACCAACGAGCAATAGATTCCATTTTTCACGATTTTATTGAGACTTTTATGCAGGTGTATATTGATGACATAGTCATCAAGTCATCTCTTGAAACTCATCGCACCATCCGAGCCAATCATTCGAAAGAATGAGAAAACATGGCTTGAAAATGAATCCCTTAAATGTGCATTTTTGTGCAGAGACTTCACAGGCTTTGTGGTTCATAAAAGGGAATCGAAATCAACCAAAATAAGACAAAAGCCATCATGGAGACTAAAGCACCCACATCAAAAGAGAGTCTGCTGGGAAGATAAATTTTCTTAGAAGATTCATCTCGAATCTAAGTGGAAAGACTCAAGCATTCTCTCCACTACGCTTAAAACAAGGCCAAGCCTCGAGTGGAGTCAAGTACATCGGAGGCCTTCAAGAAATTAAAGATACCTTTCTCAACCTCCTATCTTGTCTCCACCTTCATGGGGAAAGCCCATGAGTATATATCTGCTTCAATTTACTATAGGTAGTATGTTAGCACAAGAAGATAGTAATGGCATCGAAAGAGCTATATACTATTTAAGTAGGGTGCTAAATGATGCAGAAACTAGATATAGTAACATAGAAAAGTTATGCCTATGTTTATACTTCTCTTGTATGAAACTTAAATATTATATAAAGCTTGTTGATGTTTATGTCTCCTCTCATTTCGATGTTATTAAACACATGCTGTCAAAACCAATTATGCATAGTAGAGTGGGTAAATGGGCTTTAGCCCTAACAGAATATTCTTTAACCTTCATGCCTTTGAGAGCGTGAAAGGCCAAGTAATTCTTGATTTCATTGTGGATCACTCACTGGTCGAAAAGACCATTATGGGTTATGTTGGGACGCAACCTTGGAAATTATACTTTGATGGTTCGACTCACAAAGAGGGTAGTGGTGTTGGAGTTCTTATAATTTCTCTTGAAGGAATTCCAACAAAATTCAAGTATAAATTGGATGGCCCTCGTTGCTCAAACAATGAAGCTGAATACGAAGCGCTTATTGTTGGACTTTTGAAGCTTTGTTGGAATTGGGGGCAACTGAAGTCGAAATTAAAGGTGACTCAGAGTTAGTGGTCAAACAAATAACAAAGGAATATAAATGCATAAAGGAAAATTTGATGACATACTTCGTCATAGCTAACAGATTGCTCAAACAATTCGAATACATGAATATCCAACATATACCAAGAATAGAGAATCAAGAAGCAAATGACCTAGCACAGTTGGCTTCAGGATATAAAGTCTCTACAAAAAAACTTTAAAGAGTTGATCGAAATAAGAGGTAGGGTTATGGCTACCGGACTAACACCATCGAGAAAACATTAAGTTAGGTTGTAGTGGTAAAGATAGATTCAAGTGTTAGCCATAAACACCGATCGATACTGATTAGCGAAGCCCAATTGTAAGCTATCTAAAGGATCCAACCTTAAACGTAGATAAAAAATGAAATATAGAGCATTATCATATGTCCTTATGGAAATGAATTGTTCAAGAAGACCCAAGAAGGTGTATTGCTCAAATGCCTAGGAGAAAGTGAGGCGTATCTAGCATTATCGAAGTTCATAATGGGGCATGGGGCACATCAAGCGGCCACAAGATGAAGTGGTTGCTATTTCGATATGGTATGTCTTGGCCTAGCATGCTCAAAGATTGCATAGACTTCGCTAAAGGATGTGAAGAATGTCGAAACATGCAGGATTCAACATGCTCCTGCGAGTGAGTGCATTTGATCATTAAACCATGGCCCTTTAGAGGATGGGCGTTAGATTTAATAGGAGAAATCAATCCCGCCTCGTCTAAAGGTCAAGTACATCTTGGTAGGAGTAGATTATTTTACTAAGTGGATCGAGCGATACCACTAGTAGTGCAGATCAAGAAGCTATTATTGAATTCATACGAAACAAATAATCTATAGGTTCGGTTTTAGCATAACTACGGACAAGGGTCCAGATTCTCGTAGAAAGATGCAAGAGTTCGCTCGGAGATGGGATTTAAACTATTGACATCAACACCATATTATGCTCAAGCAAATGGTCGGTCACCAACAAAGTAATAATTGGTTTGATCAAAAAACACATTGGTAAAAAGCCAAAGAATTGGCATAAAACTTTAGACCAAGTACTATGGGCCTGAAGAACATCTCCTAAAGAGGCTACCAATACTACACCTTTCCAACTAACATTTGGCCATGATGCAGTCTTGCCTGTAGAAATTCATCTACAGTCAGTTCGAATCCAAAGACAACATGAACTCCCCTCGTCATTATATTGGGAGATGATGGTGAATGAGTTAGTTGAGTTAGATGAAGTCAGACTACATGCGTTGGAAATCCTAATGAGGCAAAAGGAAAGAGTGACCAGGGCATATAACAAAAGAGTAAAAGGTAAGACATTCAACGTTAATGACTTAGTATGGAAAGTCATATTGCCCATGGACAAAAAGAATAAAGCATTGGGTAAATGGTCACCTCATTGGGAGGGCCCTTTTCGAATAGCAAAAAAGTTTTCGAGCAATGCGTATGAGATAGAAGAACTGGCAGATGATAAACGAATCCTTTTTGTTGTTGTTATTGAGTTGCATTATGTTGTTGCATACATGGCATAATTACGATGGCCTGGATTGGCAAATTATTACGATGTGAGCTTTGCTCTGTTTACGATGGCCTGGATTGGCAGCACGGTGATGATGAAGGCTTATGCCTTGTTTATCCCTCGAATATTGGCAGATATTTACGATGGGAGTTCTGCTCCAAATGGTACCACATGCATGTGCATTGAATATGTTGTTGCATTTCATATTGCATTTTGAGTCGTTGTGATTAATGAATAAATTGCGAAATTGTTGGTTGTGTGAATAATTGCTGAAGCGATTATTTATCTTATCTGAATTGTAATATATTAATTATCATACGCCTTATTATATTGTTAGATATCTCACCACTTATGTTGTGATGTTGCCTCTACGTGGGTAACGTGCAGGTAATGAATAATGAAGTTCTGGTCGCTGTTAGTTTGAGTCGGTGTTGTCGCTCTGATACGTAGCACTCAGGGGGATGAACATATGTCTTGTTTAACCGTTGTTATTATTATTGCATTGCTGGAGTTTTAAGTTATTTATCGAGGAGTTTAATTATTCTTACAGTTATTTAAGTTTGACATAGATGCTTTGTTTTATTCTCAAAAGTTTAAAGTTTTAGATTCGCTGTGTGGTCATTATTTAAAGGTTGATTTATGTTTAAATACTAAACAGGTTGTTGAGTTCATCTTTATGATCGAGTGTTATGTATCTGTTTTAAATGAAATTACAGGTTGTGTTTTAAGTTGAGGATGTGATATCTCAATTGTTGTCTGAAATTTTATACTCTGATTTGTTTATAATTATCGGGTAGAAATTGAGGTGTTACATAATGAATCAAATACAGCAATTATCATCAATTATCTATTTCTCAATCACAAATGTTCTCATTCAAATCGTTAGTAATCTCTACTACTATTTATTATTTATTAAAAGAGAAAAAAAATATTTTTTCTCTATATCATTTTTAAAATTTTAAATTATTCAAATCTACGAAGTCACCCTTCAATTTGTCCTTCACTATAGCATTTAAAAAATTACAATATTAACTAATGAAAATATTTGAAAACGTTGTAAATTGGTTAAAAGAAAATTTCAATCCTTCTAACACACTAATTTATTTTAAATTCAACCCATATAATTAATTTTTTTTAACCTGTGCACAATCTAATTTTTTAAGTACTACCTACATCATTCTTAATTTAATATCTTTTACATTTTCATTTTTTTTTAAAAGTGTTTTAATATAATTGTTATTATCTATTTTATTTAAAGTTAAGAGATGCATATTTAGTTAATTTTTTTATAATAATTTTCAACCTAGAATATTTTTTTTATCCTATATGGATGTTCACGTTAAATTTTTTGAATATTACTTATTTTTTAAATTTTAATGGTTGTTTTTAAATTTTTAAAAAATATATTTTTTTTAAATACTTATAACAAAATATTTTACGGTGAATTTCATCTGGTATGATTTAAGTGGTTAAAACTAACATTAGCAAATTTTATTCCTAAAGAAACATCTCCTTGTTCATATGTTTCAACTAATGAAAATTGATAGGGTAATAGAGAGTGGATGTGTAACATTAGTTGTCAATTTTAGATGAAGTTGGTTAGCTGGTGTTATTGTTAGCTAGTACTGTGAAACATGGATTGTAGAAAATAAAAGTTCTCGACTCTATTGTCGCCTTGGACGATAAGAATCAATTTTTTGCCAAAGTTGCAAGCCAAAGAGACAACAGCATAACACATAAAGTATAAAATATGGGGACTGAATTTTCATCATGTAACTGTTCTTGGTACCATGTGTCACTATTTGGGAGCTTCGAGCATAAAGTCTTCATGGGTGACAAATCAGTTTTAAGCAGCACATACTTAATATGGCGGAGGGATTTATTGTTGTTCGATAGCGGTTTCAGTTCTTTGGAAAATTGCTTTGTTGATGCGGTTCTTTGCAGCGTAAGAAACAGACGCGGAACAAAGTGGTTAGGAAGTCAAACCTTGGAGGAAGCATTTTCAGAGATTGCTGATACGGCGCTAAACAGAAACTGCACGGTGGCAGATACGGGGCAGTGGAAAGACCCTGTTTGGTCTTGGAGGTTGGCACATTGGTGGATCCTATTGAAACTACTTTGATTGATTCCTAGTGCGAGTTTGAGGACCAAGTACAACGAGTCTGTTTGCTAGCTTCAGGTAGATATATTTATGTGTGGTCGGCTGATTCTGAAGGCGTGCTCACGCTGAGTTCTTGTTTTAATTGCTATAGTGTCAATTTTGTTCCTATGGTCGATGCAGAAGCTCTGAAAATGCTTAATTACTTGTAGGAGTTGGAAGTACCGTCTAGAGTGTCAATTTTTGGGTGAAGATTCATCCTTAATAGGATCTCCGCCAAAGATCAATTGCACAAATGTGATACTTTGACGAATTTTAGAGACTTGGGTTGTGTGTTCTGAAGAACAGACATTGAGTCCATTTCACACATGTTTGCTCATTATTTGATATCAGGAGGTATTTGAAAAAAGGTGTACGACTGGATTGGGAACATACCAGAATTGTCCTTTTAGAAATTTGTAGATTTATGTTTTCACTGTGAGAAAATTAAGTGCGAGAGGATAAGATATATTGTGGGTGTTATTTGGATAGCAACAGTGTGGAGCTTGTGGCTAATGAGGAATTATATCTTCTTTAAGGGGGTTGTTTTTAGTTTCGTAGAGTGCTCATCGGCGATAATTCATAATCTTGGACTTGGTTAAGTATTAATCGTAAAGTCGATGTTCATTATAATTTTCTATGTGGAATACTCTTCCTCTCCTATGTTTTAGGAAGTAGATGTTTTCCGTTGTATTCTTTTGGGTGGAGTATCCCTTATACTCCCTTTTAATGACATCAATAACTATTAAAAAAAATAATGTGTCACTATTTGTAGTGAATCTATTAGGTGTATGTTTGGATTGACGGTGAAAAGAATTGATTCTAGTAGAATTGAGTTTAGTAGAATTGATTTTAGCATAATTGAGTTTAGTAGAATTGATTTATGTTTGGATACATTTATGTAAAAGTGAGTTGAATAATAAATTTCAGTGTAAAAATCATCCAGAATCAATTCTTGAGGTAGAAGCTACAAATTCTAGCTTCAAGTAGAATCAATTCTACTTTTAATAAAACAAACACCTCAAAATTATCCAAAATCAATTCTATACCTCTAGAATTGATTCTGGAACTTATAAAAGTGGAACCAAACATACAACTAAGTCAATTAGGAGACATTGGAAAATGTTTGATATTTGCTTGAATAGATGTTGTGGTTTTCTGTTACTTTGATGGCTTATTTATCATGAAAACAGGAAAAAATATTTTAGCCTATGCAATGTAAGCGAATTTTCATTTATCCCACATAATAATATTTTTAAAATAACAAATTTTTAAAATCATTAAAAAATGAAAACATAATTTTAAAAAAAAAATGTTTTACAAAGATGTTTATTCGTATATGTATCAATGTTTCTAGTGAACTCGACCAACAATTTAACCCTTTTATTTATACATTATGCTACTAGTTTATTTGAACCGAAGAGAGTATATAGCTCTATATACAAAGATTTAGTCACGTTGGAGTTCCGAAGAGAGTATATAGCTCTATATACAAACATTTGGTCACGATGGAGTTCCAAATGTTAATCATAAGCCAAATTGTTCTATCATTCGGCATGAAATTAGATCTGTGTGGTAGGATGTTATCAATGGCATGCACTAGAATATTGGAAACACTAAATGAGCACACTTTAGGTTACATGTATGATTACACCTTCTAGAATTATTTTACAAGATGTTGTGATCCAACTCATACCTTCTAAACTTTTATCATCGATTTCTAACTTCTCTTATGGATATGAAAACTAGATGTTGGATGTAGTAAAACACATGTTTCCTCTCTAGGTTCTGAATCAGATTCTTGGCAGCATCTCAACTTTTGGGAGATAATTATATATTTTTGGCATTTTTCTTTAAGTCATTCTTTGTCAACAAAATGAGCTCATGATTACCTATACTCTTTCTGCTGAGTGGGTATTTCTCAATGGAATAATAAGTGGAAATGGGAGAAAAGGGAATAGTAAAACTTGGATGAACCAATAATAAGTGGATGGATTTAAAAGTTGGATGAACCAACATCTTAACCTCTACATTAGTTTTAGTTCTCAAAATAATCATTTAGTGTTTGGTATCACTATCTAGTGTGTTTGGTTGAACACAAATAAACAACTTTTTGTTGGAAAACCTTTTGATTATCCGGATCTTATTAGCCCCAAAAACATTATCATAGATAGGTATGTAAATTTATCTAAATAAAAGTTCAAGCTTGTTGGCACATAAACACCTTAATTAGAGCTATTAAAATGATAACAATAAAAGATAAACAAACTAACCATGCAAACTGGTTGGATCTAAAGTTGAATCAGATTTCATGCCCCTGAAAAGTATAGCATTGTCCATTTTTGGCTTAACTGAAAGTCTTCTTTTACCACAATCAGAAAGTTCATTCAACCAAGGAATAGAGCTTAATTCTCCCTTGACATATGGGAATACCGTGTCACCCCTTCTTCAACATGTCAACATCTGCACTGTATCATCAAAATATAAAAGGGCACACCAATATTAGCTTCATATCCCAAAAGACAATTGAAGTCAACAATGAGTAAATGATGACAAGTGAAGTCAGTTACAGATCCATCAACATTGTTGCTATACGGTTACCCTGCTCCTAGAGTCCTAGTATTAAACCTATCTCTAAAGTAGTCAAAATGAGGATCATACATTTTTACAACTTGATAATAGAGAACATCAAAGTTTTTGCACATCTCTACAAGTAATTATTTTAGATCAACATAATTCTAACTTTACATAACACAACATAAAAGGTTTTTGCACTACATTATATTAACTTCACATTACTCAACATAAATGGTTTTAGATCATGGTAAATTTAGTACATACAATTTTAATTCATGGTGAGCTTAATACGTACAACAATATTGGTTCCTCGATTAAGCATTCTTAAACATGTGGTAAAAAATAATGACAATCTAAGAGTAACTTCTTCGTCTTCTTGCAATGGTTAATCACCAAAAGACGGCTTAATTATGTCACGCCATATACTAGTGGTGAAAAAGAATGACAACCTAAGAGAAACTTCTCCGATTTCTGTCACGCCATATACTAGTAGCATACACTTGTAGTGATGAGAAGAAGAATATTCACTATGTTCATCTCACTCCCTTCACTAGTTTTTCTCTAAGTGTTTATATCTCTAAAAAATGTTGAACTTCTCTCATTTTCTTTAAGAGTTCCTTTTATATTCACTTCCAACTAGGGTTTTAAGCATTGTCTTAGATCACATGCTTGTGAATAATTCTAGATTTTGGCCCAAGAAAATTAAGAATATTTCCTTCATTTCTTCCAATGTGTACCAGTGTAGAATCAGGTACATAAAGCATGTCAGAGACAAGGTGTAATGTAGCAGGTTGGTGATGCAGACAATTTGATAGAAAGGTGGATCAAGTGGTGGGCCTTGACAGTGGGCCCAAGCCAAAGATTTGGAGGGTTTACCGGAGAAGTAAAGGAACAAAAGAATAAATTGAATAATCATAGGAGTTTGTTATTGTTATTTTAGGAATTGTTATTAAATAAGTTTGTTATTTTAATTAAGGAAGTTTGTTATTTTAATTAGGGGGGTTTGTTTCGATAAATTAGGAATAAGCTTATGGCTATAAAAGAGGACAAAAAGGTAGGGATTAGGCATCTAGGAATTCCATTAGGATTCACCATCTTGGTGAGGGAAGCACTGTGTGCTTAGGGACTGATAGGTTTTCACCATCAGTTGTTATTTTCATCATTATTATTCTATAATTGAATTATTCTGTTACTGTTTCATTCATTTATCTGCTATTTTTCCATATATTCATTTAAGAACCCATCAATTAGTTCGACCTGCCGGATCAAAAAAATTACCACCGCACCGGAATTGTAGATGCCGCGAAAGCATAAGATGGGATATCGTATGGACGCGTTGGAAACACAGATGGTTGACGTCAAAGCAATACTGCAAATGTTGGCTCAATAGATGCAACAACAAAGCTCAGTTCTCTCTGATTTATGCAATCAGATCGGTCAGAAGAGTACGAATCAGGAGAGTGGGGGTCCCATGGGTGAGTCTTCGCATGAGGAATCACGTTTGTCAAGGAAGAAGGTGAAATTTCCATTATTCGAAGGAGACGATCCTGTTGCATAGATCACACGAGCTGAAATCTATTTTAATGTGCAGAATACGACTGATGAGATGTGAGTGAAGTTGGCATGTCTGAGTATGGAAGGTTCTACCATACACTAGTTTAACCTTTTGATGGAAACCGAGGACAATTTGTCCTGGGAAAAGTTGAAAAAGGGACTGATTGCGCGATATGGAGGAAGACGTCTGGAAAACTATTTGAGATGCTTTGCTTCAGATCAGCCTAAAACTTGGTCAAATTGGCTCTCTTGGGCTGAATTTTGGTACAATACCACCTATCATGTGTCGATTGGGAAAACTCCTTTTGAAGTGGTTTATGCAAGGCATCCTCCTAGTATTCTGTGATTTTTATCAAATGAGACCAAGGTGGCTGCAGTGGTATTAGAGATAAGTGAGAGAAATGAGGCTCTAAAACAACTTAAATCACATCTACAAAGAGCTCAAGAACAGATGGCGAGCTATGCTAACAAAAAGAGAAAAGATGTGCGTTTTCAGGTTGGTGAATGGGTTTTTTTTGAAATTACGATCTCACAGACAACATTAAGTGGTTAAACAGATCAATCAAAAATTAGCGGCACGTTTTTATGGGCCTTTCAAAGTTGTAGCTAAGGTTGGAGATGTGGCATATAGGCTACAACTTCCTGATCAGTCCAGGATCTAACCTGTTTTTCACGTGTCGTTATTGAAGAAGGCAGTAGGAGACTATCAGGTTTTAGGGGAACTTCCTAAAGATTTGGAACTCACGGATGAGAGTGATGTGTATCCAGAGAAGGTCATGGGCTTGAGGGTGACTATGATGGAAGGAGTGACTGTACAACAATGTCTCATTAAATGGAAGCTCAAGACATGGGAGGATAACGCCGTATTACAGGGTCAATTTCCAGATTTTTGCCTTGAGGACAAGGTCGTTTCTATGGAGGCGGGAAATGATAGAAAGGTGGATCAAGTGGTGGGCCTTGACAGTGGGCTGAAGCCAAAGATTTAGAGGGTTTACAGGAGAAATAAAGGAACAAAAGAATAAATTGAATAATCATAGGAGTTTGTTATCGTTATTTTAGGAATTGTTATTAAATAAGTTTGTTATTTTAATTAAGGGAGTTTGTTATTTTAATTAGGGGGATTTCTTTTGATAAATTAGGAATAAGCTTATGGCTATAAAAGAGGACAAAAAGGTAGGGATTAGGCATCTAGGAATTCCATTAGGATTCACCATCTTGGTGAGGGAAGCACTGTGTGCTTAGGGGCTGATAGGTTTTCACCATCAGTTGTTATTTTCATCATTACTATTCTATAATTGAATTATTGTGTTACTGTTTCATTCATTTATCATTATTTTTCCATATATTCATTTAAGAACCCATCACAATTAGGCGGCATTGTTCTTTGCAACAGTGTGGCACTGTAGTGGATGTACTATGTCACCAAATTTTGTCCTCTAGCGCCTCGCTTTATCCATTTGCAAAATCAATTCAAATATTCTTCAATCTGCAGATCGTTGCCATGTGTTCCATAGGAATGTGATTGATATATTTTGCTTTTGTCTCTACTGCCTCTAGTTTTTCACTTCCATTGGAGTAACTATCGATGATCCAAACTATTGTGTCATACTTTTCAGAATTTAACTCTACACAAACAACAAAAAGATAAAAACTAATAAAAGAGAGCACATGTTGTGATCTTTACAAATTACAATAAAACATCAAAATTCAATCAATTAAACTACTGAATGATGAAAATAAAATGACCAATTCAAGTATTAAGTCTTGTAATATCTCACAAAATGTGAGTTATCAACATGTCATGTGTAACGCCCGTAGATTTAATTAATTATTTAATTTAATTATTATTTTCGGTCTATGCGTTGAATGTCGCTAGCACTTGATTTTTGTGTTGCTAATTTGATAGTTAAGTCGAATTATTAAGTTGCATAATATTTTATTATTATTAAAATAAGTAGTATTATTTGTTGGGTTGATTAATTGGTAGTATAAGTGAAATAGGGGGTGTTGTTTGGTCCATTAAGAGATTGAGCATGACTGAGTTAAAATAAACAAGTAGTATAAACAAGTGATATATATATATAATGTAGCATTGCTAAGTGGCTAGGGTTAGAAATTGGGAAATACAATCTGCCTGCTACGTGAGAGAAAACCAGAACCTTCTAGCTGAACGAAAGGATAGAAAAACCAGTCTCACATATATACCAGGTAGCGTTAAATTAATTTTGGTGAATAGAATTAAAAATCAGAAAATTGACATTAGTCTATCTGTTGCAGAATTAGGGTCTGGGTAGATTTGCCAAATTCGTCGTTAACCGTAGAGCTACCTTTAATCCAAGGTAAGGCGAGGTTTCGAATTTTATAATGGATTATATGATACGTTGTATGTGGAAATTAGGTGATACGATCGTACTGTTTTTATGTGAAAATTCCTGTTTTTCGTTGTGTTGTTGTTTTGATTCCTTGTTTATGCTTCATCGATGTTGTTGTTGTTGTTAGACTGAAACTGGGAAAATTATATGTTGCTTGCTATTGAATTAAATCACTGGAACATGTAGGTTGTTTGTATAAAATAAATCGATTATGAATTAAAGTGGTTAATTTATCCTGGGAAAAAAATTAGAACCGAAACGGTATAATAACACAAAAAACAAGAAGAAAGGAAGAAACATGGGGGGGGCACACCATGAGGGGTGGGCTCCCCATGCTTGAAGAGGATGAAGGGTGGGCGTCCCCATGTGTTAGGGATGAAGGGCGGACGCCCTGTACAAGGGGTGGGGGCCACATTTTTCTGTTTTGCTTCATTTTACTGATATATGTATTTTCTTACTATAATTCCTTCTTTTATGTAACTTAGGCACTTGTAGATTAATTAATTAAGTATAAATCAATATCTTAGTAATATGAAGAATATGATTGGAATATATTACTAATTACTTGTAGTAGTACAGGAGTATTTACCAGATTAATTAATAGGATTAAGTCAGTTTTATCAGGTAGCAGTAGAACAAATAATAATAGTAACAAGTTGTTTTATTTTGACCATTGGATTGGTGATGAAGTGTTTCCATGTAGCTAATATAATGTACATGTATATGTTTCTTCTGCTATGAATTGACATGTTGAGCAGATGTTGAAGTGTTGTGTTGCCTTCATTAAATTGGCATAGTTAAGTTGCAGGCCGGTGGCCAACGTTGATTGGATTATTACGTTGTTGTTGTTAAGTTGATGTTGTTGCCATTATGTTGTTATCATGCTCATATTCATGTGACATACATTTGCATCTTTTACGTTGGGAGTTCTGCTCCGATATGTTTGCCTAGATTGGAAAAAGTTGTTGTTGATGCCTCATAATATGACAGTTTTTACATTGGGAGTTCTGCTCCAATGGTACCACGTGCATATGCATATTCACGTTGAATTCAAAGTTGTGTTTCAGTTGATTCTTGGTTGATTGTTTTTGATAAGTTGTGTTGACATTATGTTGCCAGTTGGTTATAACTTATGCTGGTTTTTATGTTGTTTGTTGTTGATAAATTATGAAACAATAATTATTGTATTTATCTAATTCTATATATATTATTTATCATATTTTCTCTTATATTGTTCGATGACTCGCCCCTTACTGATGTGATGTTGCCTCTACGTGGATAATGTGCAGGTAACCATGAAGAGTAGTTGTTACCGTTGTTAGTTCAAGTTGGTATCATTTGCTCTGATACGTAGCACTCGAGGAATGAACGCATGTTTTGATCATTATTTTTTTAAGTTGAATTTTAAGTTGTTATTTTGAGAAGTTTAATTGTTTTTAATTGAAGTTGTTTCAAGTTAGACAAAGATGCTATAAGTTGAAGTTTAAAGTTGTGAATTCGCTGCATGGTTATTTATTAAAGTTGATTTATTTTAAAGACTAAATAGTTGTTATGAGTTCTCCCTGATTATATGTGTTATGTATCTGTTATGATGAGTTTTATGCTGTTGATTTCAAGTTGGAAATGTGATATCCCATGTTTGTTGAAATTTTATCACTCTAATTTTATTATAAATGCCGAATAGAAATGGGGTGTTACATCATGCACTTGGACATGGACTTGACACCAAACCAAGTGTAGTTCTTGGACCAAAAACATGAGTACCAACTCAACTACTCCTCATCAAAGAGGTTATTATCAGCACATTCTAAAAGTCCTATTGAAATCAGACTTTCCTCTTTAGGGTGATACTACTCAGAGCATTCCCTAGCCATTCTTCAAGGTTGGTGTCTCGTGTTTAACTAAATCATTTAATTTGCTTAACACAAATTATTTGGACTCACTCCCATATTTGACCCTCTTAACAACATGAAGCATACGACGATATAGACGAGGAATAGTCTCTTGAAGGAAAAATTATATTTCAAAGAACTCGTATAAAGGATCTCAAAAAAAGAATTATCCATAGGAGATAAACTTAAAATATCCTCTTTCCGGGCCTCTCCTTAACCCCAGTTTGACCTAAGAAGTGTCTCTTAACTTGAACACTAGTCTCCTCACTTAGAGACCATATCATTAAAGCAAAACTTTATACGATATATGGTGACATTAAAAGAAGAAGGTTGATTCCATCCTATATATATATATATATATATATATATATATATATATATATATATATATATATATATATATTACTTCTTCCGTCTTACAATATGTATCCTCTTTAAGATTTTCACATTTTTCAAGGTTATGATTAATTGTGTTGATTTCAATGATAAATGAATGTCATTTATTAAAATAACCTTACTAATAATAGGGAGTGAAGTAGTTACATAAATTAAAATATAATAAATAAGGATAAATTAGTGGAAAAAAATAATAAATATCATATTAGTATTCTAAGGCTATGTTTGGGAGTTTAGAGGGGAAGGGAGGGAGGACTTTCAAAAATAGGAAGAATTGGGTGAAAGGAGTATAAAGATTTTGCTTATGAGGGTTTTGAAGGGTTTGTTTTCCTTCATAACATTAAAAAATCCTTAATTTGGAGGAATTCAATTTTTTTATTGGAGGAGGGCTTTGGAGGATTTTTGAGGACTTAATCAATTTGTTCAAATATAATTTTTGTTGTTATAGTATTTTAAAAACTAAAAATATATTAATGATCAATATTATTTTATCATTCTAAATAAAATATTTTTTTTTCGAAAATATTAAAAAAAAATTATATTTTAAAAAAATAATAATTTTGGAAGCCCTCTCTTAATTTTTCCTTCTCTCCAAACTCTCAAACATAGTCTAAAAAACAAATAATTTAACACACATAAAAATAAAAATAAATGACAAATAATTTCAATTCTTACCGTTCTTATTGATTTCCATTAGTTGATTAATCTCCTTAGTAAGTTCTAATAAGGCCAAATATAAAATATATTGATTTCCATTAGTTGATTAATCTCTCTTATTAGTAAGTTCTAATAAGGCCAAATATTAAATAAATAGATAAATAAAAATTTCCATTAGTTGATTAATCTCCCTTACTAGTAAGTTCTAAGGCCAAATATTAAATAAATAAATAAATAAATAAATAATCATATATGCATAATTTAGAAACTATCAATTATGTCATGAATCACAACTTGCTTGAATGAAATTGTGTATATTGCGTATTCCACTTCAAAAGGCGTGTAATGAATTCAAAATTTGTTTTTTGAATAATAGAATTCAAACGTGAATGAAACTAACACGACAGTGATTGAAGGATGAATGGTCAAAAAAACAAAATATGATTTCAATGGATATGAATGGTTAAAAAAAACAAAATATGATTTCAATGTTCATGCAGACGCAAATTCATTCTAGTAATATACCAACAAAACTAATCTATAGATATATTTATCATCCAAAATGGGGGGCTTGAATTAGTTTCCTGTCTTCCTCACTCATTCACCTATTTGTTATTTTATTCCTACATTCCTAACCCACATAATATTAAATATCCGTATTACTAATTAAGAGGGAGTCTTTTAATTTTTAAAAAGAAATAAATAGTAAACACGCAATAAATAATAATTGTTATGTATATATACTAAAAATCATAATCAGAACTAATGAAAAATAGCAAGAGAAGGATGATGGATCACGGTAGACACAACATACCTTAATATATCTAACCTGCAAAGATTTGTTGGAATATTATTTTCAAATTTGTGTTAATTAGTTAGGTACATGCAAAATGAAGAAGTTGAGAAAGATTACCAAATTGAGAAGATTAGAGGTGATTCAGTATTTTGCTTCCTCTTCTTCCTACTTTGAACTCTTTTTATTATTAAATTAAAATTATACTAATAAGAAGGTTAAGATCCTAATAATATTTATGCAATCGCTTTCAATACGCCATTAGGTTATCTACATGACGAGTGTGACTCGAATCTTATATACTTTAATTTCTCTCATTATCAATGGTAATTTATGGGACCTGCATTTTATTATTAATTATTCAAGTGATAAAATGGTGTTGCTATTTGTGACGGCTGAATAAGCTTTGAACACAAACCAAAAGACAAGAATATGCAGTCAAAGAAACAAAAGTGAATATTGGTTTCACTTTCTGAGAAACGAATTGACTATACTAATCTAAGGTAGACCAAATTCTGTTCCCATTGTTAAAAAATAGTGACTTTTATTTTAGCCTTTTACTTCTTCAACCAAACATCAACTTACAAACTACGACATAACTATGTAACATTTACGGTAGAAAACTGAAAAGATATTGACATTGACTTGTATTCTCTCCGTTTTCTTTCAATAAGTCCATTGACCTCATCTCACATTTATTTTAAAAAAAGTTGAAAAATGATATAGTGTGAAAAATTAATACCAACGATCTAAAAATCGATGATTGATTGATGGATACCTTTGTGTTATTTTACGATTTTAAAATTTTGCCACCTCAAAAATTATTGGGTTGAGTTGTGTATTAGGTTGTTCCCTTTAGGACAATTCGTTGGATTGCTCAAAATTGTTTAAATAAGTCACTCAATCATGACGCCTTCAAAATAAAACAACATAATTATATATTGTATGATTATTACTTGCATTGTAATTACTCTCACCGTTTCAAAGGAGTATTGTTTAAGGTTTTTGCATACGAATTAATAAATGCAATAATGTTGTCATAAGATATTGCACTTTTACTAAATTAGCCCTATTAATATGTTGGAAGTAGTGCACAGACTAATAATTGAAGGACATAGTTGGAAAAATAACAATCATTGCTACATTGAAAAGTGAGAATGACATTCATTTTGAAACAATTTTTTTCTCTCTAAAACGACATTCATTTTAAAACGAAATGAGTAGTTTAGAACTACACCCTTTAACAATACTATGACCAGTCGAATATGGTATAAATACCACTCTGCGTATTTGGTTTTTATACAAGTCGTAGATGGCATAAAAATGCCTCGAAAACAGAGAAGAAAATATTTAGATGAAGCAGAGATAGGATAGAGAGAGGAGAAAGATTTTATAATGGGAAATCTAGAGTGAAGAAAATGAGATGTGGAGACCTCTATTTATAGGCAAAATATGATTCAAATGAGAGAAAATATAGGAAGAAATGGAGCGGATTCAATCCAAAACTAGTTGTTATGGAACTTGGTCAACAAAGAAATGTGAATATATAATAAGCAAGACAAAATCGTAGAAGCTTTGTCAAAAAACTAAAATTATCGTTATTAATTAATAATTAATTAATTATTACTCAATATACAAAACACCAACAATAAACTAATAATAATTAATTAATTCACAACACACATCAATAATTAAATAATTTACAACACACATCGAGTACCAAAAAATAATGGATCATCCAAGCCCAACCCGATCCGAGCCAAGCTGAGTCGACCGACAACAATGACGGACAGGCTTGTGTGATGATTCATGGTGTGGTGCATCCGCACCCTTTCACAAATTGCGTCCCCCTTGGGGCACGTCCCTCCAATATGAATTAGTGAATTTTTTTAGTTTCTTTTTCAAGTGTTCCATTAGGTTTTAGTTTCTTTTTCAGAAGCCAGTTACAATCTATTTGTTTGCAACCATGAGAAAAGTCTACTAAGTGTCGGGTCGTGCTAGATTCTAAAGATTCTATTTTATTGTTAACAGCTTCTTTCTAAAATTTGCATTGAGATATGACAATATTTCTCAAAGATTAGTTAGAACTTATAATATTGTATATGTCTCATAATCGACCCCGTAATTTATATACACTCTTACTATTTTACTTAGTCGATGTTCTGTTTCAACTTCGTCATTACTTTCAGTGCTTCTTATCATAGGAATGTGATTTGTTTCATTGCCCTAACTATTTCTCGATTTGAAAGGAATTTTGTCTTCATAGAATTCAACATCCTTTGACTCTATTATTACTTTAGCATTTAGATCATAACACCTATATGCCTTATTATATGATGTATACCCAATTAATTCACATTCATAGGCTTTACTAGCGAGTTAAACTCGCTTCAGATCCAAAATTAAGACATAAGCCTGACAACCCCCAAGTTCTAAAATAAGGCAAATTTGATTGTCTTTTATTCAATATCTCATAAGTGGAGATATTATTTGTATACTTGGGAACTCTATTTACGAAATAACAAGCAGTCAATAAAATTTTCCCCCACTGGTAAAATACAACACCAGTATTCAACATAATAGCAATGACTAGTTAAGTAAGAACTATATTCTTTTTTTTTATTTAGCATTCATTTAAGGAAAATATGCAGTCGTTTCACGTACAATTCCATGTTATTTATAAATTCATTAGGAATACATAATTATAATTAGAGCAATCATCATAGAAGTGATAATTTTTTATTATTATTTCTTGCTAAAGTGTCATCTAGTTCATATATATTTGAGTGTATAAGCTCTAAAGGATCACAATCTCTAATTTCTGATTTATGTGAAGCCTTTGTTATTTTATCTTGATTTATGTGAAGCCTTTGTTATTTCTAATTCATTGGCATTTAATTTTGAGATTAGGCCTAAATTTTAAAAATAATGCACTTATTAACATGATAAAGTCTAGCATTCCAAACATTAAAATCACATAAGGAGTAAACAAAAGGAGAAATTTTATTCAATTCAATATTTAAATTAAACATACCATCAGTGTACTCCCCACCACAAAAATACCATTCTTAGAGATGGTGTACAAACCTTCCCCTAAATACAGATTAAACCAACCTTATTTAGATGAAATATAGAAACAAGATTCATCCTAATCTCATGAACATCCATGACATCCTTTAAGATTAAAATCTTTCTATAAGTGAAACTCATATCAATGTCTCCAATTCCTATATTAGTGAAACTCATGTATATTTTAAACATAACATGATCATAACAAACATTACAAAAGGTTCCAATGTATAATTAGAAACCATCACATTCAACAACCATGTGAATTTTAATTATCATAGCAATAAATTGTCCATTAGTCATGTTAACTTATGAGCTAGAGCCAGCAGCAGGTTTAAGATTCTCTCAATATCTTAGTCATATGACTCGGTTTTCCATATTTAAAGTAAGTGGAAATATGAGCGTCATTTCTTTTAGGTAGTGGATGCTTCATAGAAATTGGAACAATTGGGGACCTATAAGGGTTCCCATTCTAATCCAGCTAACGTCATAGCAATTCTGATTCTTAAGTGGTTTTCTAAAGGGCTTTAGAACCACACCAACTTTCTTTTTGTTATTAGAAACAACCAAGACTTCGTATTTTTGATCTTGTCTCCGAGATTCTACTTTAATTTGGATGCGAGTAATCAAACTCTCAATTGAAAATTATTTTGTTTTGTGACGAAGCAATTTTTTAAAATCTTTCCAATTAGGGGGTTTTCAATGATTAAAAAAATGAAATGTTTCATATAAGGGTGTATCTCTAGTGATGATATCGTGAGATATACTTTGAGGTTCATGATAATTAGATTCCATGGATCTTTCATCTACCATCTAATACTTTAGGTAGCAACTTGTTAGGGGGTCAATTCCGAAGAGGGAGCATATACTTGGGACATAACTAATAACATACTTCTTTGCTTTAGCTTCTTCAGTATCATACTTCTTTTTTAGAGCTTCCCAAACATGTTTTGCAGTCATGTAGTTAAAGTAATAATCATATATATTATCAGTGAGTCATTCATGATGTGATTTATGTAGAGATAATCATTCTCTTTCCATAGGGTGATTTCTTTCCTAAGTTGTAAATCATTCGCTTTAGCCTGTGCATTAGTGAATCTAATTCAATTGAACTAATAGTTCCATCTAAATCCATAGAGCTTCCCAATTAATAATCATATAGAGTATTAGCAAGACCGTTCAGAATGAGATTTTTGTAGATATAATCATTCTCTCCATAGGGGATTTCTTTTCCAATTGTAAATTTTTAGCTTTAGTTCATGCAGTAGTGAAGTATAATTCAATTGAATTAATAGTTCCATATGAATCCGTAAATTTATTACTGTTAGTTTATTCGGTTAATCCTGAAGGAGCAACAATAATTTCCTTGGTTAGAATGTTGACAACCTTTTTTAGGGTTAAGGCCTTAAAAGACCTACGAAAGCGCTTTTTTTGGGCTTTAAAAACGCTTTCATAGGTGGTGCTGCTATAGGTTTTAGCAGCGCTTTTTGTTTAGGCAAAAGCGCTTTCGTAGGTCTATCTACGACAGGGCTTTTTCCTAAAAAGCGCTTTCTTAAGTAGACTTTTAGCAGCGCTTTTTTCTAGAAAAGCACTTTCTTAGGCCTACTTTAGAATTCCCTTTATGCTTTCTGTAGACACCCTAAGAAAGCGCTTTTTTAGTAAAAGCGCTGTCTTAGGTCACTTATGAAAGCGCTTTTTGATTAAAAAAAAGTGTTGCCTTAGGCCTACCTATGAAAGCGCTTTTAAAAGCGCTTTCTAATGTATACCTTAGGCAAAGCTTTTACTCAAAAAGCGTTTTCATAGGTGGCCTAAGGCACTGCTTTTATTGAAAAAGCGCTTTCTTAGGGTTTTTACTGAAAAATCAAAAATTTATATAATTTTTAAACCTGCATTTTTTGCAGCATTATTTCATAAACCTGTAATTCATAAACCGGTAACTTACAACCCTAATCCCATTATTTCAACAAAGAGATTATATACAAATACCATTATATACCGTTGTTATCCAAAATATATGTACACCATTGTAATTCAATTCACATATTTTTAACATTACCAAAATCAACCCTAACAAATCAGCTATAATAATAACTAAATCAGTCCTAATGTATGAACAAAACACGGTCAATTATATATTCAAGGTCCTGGTTCTGCAAGATATGAACATAATAACACGGTCAGCATTGTATTCACACAACAATGTATTCATAACCATTTTCACACAATAATCTATTCATATCTTATAGTATTCTTTGCTCAATAAAATATTGACACAATTTCTCTTTGAGTTCTTCCAACTGAAGTTTTGTGTAATATGCACACTTGTGTTCATCGAAGTACTACATAACAAAACAAATAACATGCATGATTTAGTTAAAAATAATAAATTATATGAAATATCCGATAAATAATAAAACAAATCCTAAGTTATAAATCCATACCTTGACTGAAATCTTTATTTGATTCATTTGAAGGATTTCTTTGATAAACTTCAAAACGAAGTATCCGCAATCTATGTCGTTTTGTTGTTAAGGACACTACATAGAAAAACAAATAAGAATATATAGTTGTCTTGTTTTATCAAGTAGCATAAATATTATGAGCAAAATTGTGGAAATTAATATACTTGCACTTTGATCCAATTAATGATGTTTGATTTAGACCGTGGTACCCGAGCTTCTCTTTGACATCGGAATACTTGTATTGCTCTAACAAAATAAAAATATATATTTAGAACAATGTCAGAGAAATAATTAAATATATAAATACGCACGAATATTGAGAATAATCTCACTTACGTATCAATCATTAACTTCATATCCGGATAATTTGTCCAATCACCGTCAACCGAATTCAGATAATAGACCACTTCTTTTATAGGATCGATAGCAACCAACAACCAGTGAGATCTATAAATTAAAACAACAATTTAGATGAAAATTTTCATGCAAAAAATAAATATATTAAAATGAACTTAGAATGAAAATCTAACCCCGTAGGAATAGTATTATACGCCAAAAGATACAAACTTTCTGTACTTCCAGTTGCCATGAATCTCTCGACTAAGTGCTCTCTTACTGACTCTGGTTCCCTAACAATTGTTGCTCCGCTGACACGGGAGGAAGACACGAAATGAAATCTATTTGAAAATTGATTCATGCGCATCAATTTGTCATATAACGACCTTAAATAAAAACATAATTAATATTAGGCTATTTTCATTGAAAGGTTTTAAAAAAAATGTTCAACCAATTAAATAATATATTGATCGGGTTACCAGATGTATGAGTGCATAACATTAACGCCTAATTCTCTATGAAGAAAAATTTATTCCATGTCCTCTTGTCCAATTGTTTCGGTGCAAGGAAATCCAAAGATACCTTCATCCATATCCATTTGACGAATACCACCATTCATCAAATCTGATGTTCCCACTAGTGTTTCAAGACACTGTCAGAATCTAGGCACAAATTTTCTGACAGGAACCCTTTTCTTGGGTGATACCCTACCAACTTTCTAACTCACTTGTTGTGACCCTTGAAAAGGTACCTAAAAATCATATAAACTTAGGTAAACTATAAAGTTTTGCAATTTTTTACTTGGATCATATAATTAACACTTTAAACGTACTTCTTTTTGTGATGCAACAGACTCGTCGTGCTGCAAAATCCCTTTATCCTTAGATGCGGGTTTTGTAGGAGTCTAAAATTACCATGTAAAAAAATGAGGTCAGAATTGTCAGTTGAATACTTAAAGATTCATAATGGTTTTCAGCATATATGATCATCTATGAAAATTAGGTCTGATGGCCATGCAACAAAAGATCTTACTGCATCTCGTAGCAATGTAGTCTCAGCAACAATGTCAGTTACCAGTAGCAACGCATCCATATCTAAAGCAACATCAACCGATACTTTCATGTGTCGATCCGAGAGCGGTCTATGGTGATGTGAATCTCCCAAAGTGTTGTGCACTTTTCCCTTGCCAACTAGCTGATAAGTTGGTGACAATAGGTATAGCTGACAAGATGAAATTCCCTAAGCCAATAATACGCGTTAGAAGTGACTAAAAACATTATGTAATAATAAATAGATCTATATTGTTCAGTTCACTTCCTTTATAAATTGCAATTAAAATTTCTCCAATGGATTATCATCTTAATTACCTCGGGAAATTTATGTTGACTGTTGATACTAACTTTGTCACTAGTTTCTTTCAACTGTGAACTGCTCTTTTCCGCCATATATCTTTCTTTATCCTTCTGCAATTCACAGACTTGTGCTTGTAATTCCTACAATGTTTGCATCACTTTTGCATTGCTAGAATTTTTTTCCTTGGATTCTTACACAAAGAGGTTGGAGTCACACCATGACCTTTACCCCTCACCCGACCTGAATACTCAGCAACATTTAGTGCTCGACTGAGTACGCTTTTGGTATCCTGGTCCTCACCTGTGGATATCGATTGCGATAGGGTCTCCTGTAATTCATTTACATATCAAAAATTATTAGTGGAGATAAAAAAATTAATTATATATTAATAAACATTTAATATAATTTAATTAAAGACACAATGTTATACTTACACATTCATCATAAACATGTTGAAGATCGGGATTAACAACTCGATCTTGGCCAACACGAGCCTCCTTCCATAACACATGTGCAGGTAGTGATGTTTCATCACTTTTCGTCTCTTCTAACTACACATTGACACAAATCATAAGATCATCAGTTATAACACATTGAGAGAATTAATAGGATCGTAGAATTTATATTTACTTACAATTTTTTCCTGTAAGCGTGAATATCCCAAACACCCTTTTTATATGTATATGTGGGTTTTGACGCTCTCTCGCGATTTACGACACTCACTTTCTTGAAATTCTCGTCTCTTCTTTGGCCTACAAAAGCAACCCATGCTTCAGGTGTAATGAAGCTCTCATATTTATTTGGACGTTCTGGATCCTCTTCAAGAAAATTTCCTTCCTCATCTTTAAGATACTTGTTTGTTAAAAATGTTCTCCACCCTCTGTGTCTTTTTCCGGCCAAACCCATTATATACTTTTTGCGGGTATCTTCAATGTTAAAAGACCTCTAAAAAAAACATACGTATAGAGTGTGTTAGTATAAGTAATTCAAACACATTATCGTCAAGATAAAGCAAATCACAACAACCATATATGGTACCTTTATCTCAGTCCAAATTTTTTCTTTACCCTTATCCAACTCTCCTCTTTTCCATCTAGGAGTGGTGATCGAAATGTGCATACGAACAAGTGTACCGATGTAGCTTGTCAACTTTGCAGCATTAGACCCAATTAGTTGGTCCTCATTATTCCAATCTACATTATATGTAACTCCTCTATCTCTATCACGGATGATTCCCCTCATAATAGTTATGCCTTGTGTAATATCTTTTTCTGAAGTATCTTCTAGAACATTTGCATCTTGTGAGTTTTCTTGATTACTAGCCATTTGACATGTAATAAAGAAAATAAAATAAAATGAAATGACAAATATAAAAATCCGTAATCATATATACTATAAAGAAAAAAAATGAAATGACATATATTTAAATTTTACTGAATGATATATGCTATAATTATATATACTATTACCTTTTTCACTAATGTCTCTTTCTTTTCTTGGTAGGAATATGTTCTACTCATCTCTTAACAACACGAACGGTTGGATTGATCCAAATACCCTCATTATGATCATTTCTAATATATAATTCATTCTCATTTTGATCATTTCTAGTAAAAGATTCAATGTCAATACCAATATCGCCTTGATCTCCAATGTTTTCGTCAATTACTTTGTTAGATAAAAGCATTATAGACTATTTCGTACTTGTCGGATCAGTGACATAGAACACTTGTTTAACTTGAGAGGCTAGAATGAAAGGCTCATCTTTGTACCCCACCCAGTTAAGATCTTTTTGCAAAATCCTGACTTATCCATTTGTATGCCATTATTATTTTCAACCCACTTGTAACCTTTCGCACCCCAAAATTTACCCTACCACCTCAATTTGAATTGTTCATTTAGATTTAGTTGCTTTTGGTCTATTATACAAGTATTAGGGTTTGTGTTCAAATTCAAAGGAATATATCCAATCATTTGTGATTGAGGAGTTAAAGCATGGAGAATACTATCTCGTGGCATTGACACTTGTAAATTCAATGGAAGATTCATCGTGCTTTGGGCATCATTCTTTTAATACTGGAATCTTAAGGTAGATTTGAGTTTGAAGTTACAGGTTTTAGCAAGAAATTGGTCATTTGACAAAACCTCTAACAGTCAAAACTTCTGTTGCTTCTAATGGCCAGAACATCAGAACCTCTAACGATCGGAACTTCTGTTGCTTCTAATGGCTAGAACATCAGAACCTCTAACGGTCAGAACTTATGTTGCTTCTAATGGCCCGAACATCAGAACCCTAACGGTCATAACTTTTGTTGTTTCTAATGGCCAGAACTTTTGTTGCTTCTAACGGACAGAATTTCTATTGCTTCTGATGGCCAGAACTTTTGATGGCCAGAAATTTTGATGGCTAGAACTTATGATGCTTCTGTTGGCCAGAACTTCTAAAGGCCAAAATTTCTGACGGCCATAACTCCTGTTGCTTCTGACAGCCAGAACCTCTATTGCTTCTGATGGCCAGAACTCCTGCTGCGTCTGACGGCCAGAACTTCTATTACTTCTGATGGCTAGAACTTCTGCTGCTTCTGATGGCCAGAACTAACATTCAAGATTCATCAACAAATCCAATTCTAAGGTCTTTCATACTTCATGGATTAAAGTTAGCTTCATGTCATAATTCAAGTGATTCTTCTCTTTAATTCCAAGTACACCAACTCAAACGTATTCTAAAACTTGGTTGCAATTCTTTCAAATTCTACAAGTTTCATTATTTTCACACAAGGCTTACAAGGAAATCACTTTTGTTTCTAAGAGTGTTTCTTACATGAGTTAAAACAAAAAGTTTTGTATTACAAGTTCATTTTGAATTGTTATCATACAAGTTTCTAACACTTTGCAAAAGGAATTCTAGCATCCAAACACAATTTTCTCTAAAGTTGTTACAAGATTGATCCAAATTTCTAATGCCTAATCTTATACAATGCAAATTCAAGTGAAAGTCCTAGTCCTATGATTTCTAAGGGAACTTTCCAATGCTTTTGAATTTCCCTCCAAATCTTCAAGATTTTTCTTCAAGCTATTTGTTCTCACACTTTGTCATGGTTTCGTCTCCAAGTCCCCATCTTCTTTTTCCATGTCTTCGTACCATTGAGTTTTTCATGAAACAAGAAAAACAAGAGTTGGTTAATGACATAATAAAACACAAAACAAGAATATTTCAAAGAGTTATGCAATTCATCATTAGGGTTTGTGTTAAGGAATCAGATTTAAGGGTTTTCTAATCATGGTTCAAGCATACAAAAGCCTCAGAACTTCAAGTTTAATCATCGGCCATTCATTTCCATTGCAAATCACAAAAGAAAGCTTTGGTTCACAAAGGGAGGTACAACTCAGCATAGCATCATGGTACAACAAAGTACAAATCAGAAATTCAAAGTTTAAGCCCAAATCACAAACAAAACCAAAGTCAGAATTACAAAGTTTCAGCAAGATACTGCAAGTTACCACAATAAATTAGAAAATCACCAAGAATCAGAAATAACACGTCAGAATAAGTCAGGCCCAAATACACAGAATTTTCATAAGCCTTTTTCCAGAAAACCAAAGTCCAAACAATCAGAAAACCCTAGAGATATCAATATAAAAATATTAAAAGGCACAGATTTCGAGAGGGCCACTATTCACAGAATAGAGAAACGACACAAACCCTAACAGATCCAAAACCCTAATTTGATTCATCACTTTCCCACACAACTATCCCTTCAGAAACATAAAAAATCAAGAAGAAGAATAAGAAGAAGAAGAAAGATATCACAGATCGCGAGTTAAAAAGAGGAAGAAAGAGAGATATCATCGTGTGAAAGGTTCCAAATCGCCCAGCGAGGAGACTCGGGCTCCATTTTCCTTCTCTTTCACCTTCTTTCATTATCGTTTTCATTGATATAGCTTGAAATCGCCACTGATTTCAAAATAGAGCTTAGGGTTTTCACTTTCCCCTTTTAGATCTAGGACAAATCTGCGAAAATCGAAGAAAACAAGTAGTGGATTAATGACCAGGAGGAAGAAACGAGTGTAAAGATGTAAAGAAATCATGATTCTGGGTCAGGCCGCCGCCGCCGCCACGAGGGAGATTTCTGGCGCGGATGACTTATCTTTTCCGGCAAGGTGATCTAAAGAGAGAAGAGAGTGTGTGATTTCTTTAGAGAGAGATTGAAGTCTGTTTTCTGTTGGCTTAATGAAAGTTTAAGTTAATTTTTTTGTTTGTTTATGTTTAATATTGGCTGAGGTGTGTTGATTAGTGGTGGTGACACATGTCACCACCCATTAATTAGTATTGTTGAAATCTGGCACTGGCCATCCCTTGTCTCACCATGCACCCACACAACTTTTGACACTGATCGCCATCAGATCTCATCATCCAATGGTTACCAGGAATTCTTGAGCTTATACCCTCATCCAACGAGCCTGATTTATTAGCCCATGGTGGAACTTCGCTTGTTGACCACACAGAATCCAGCGGACCCTCTTTATTTGGGCTTTCTTGGGCTTTTTATCTATCCACACCCCCCAGATTGCTCCAAAATCCAGGCTACCTCTAAACCCTCTCTTTTAATTACTTGGTTTAATTATGCAAATAAATCTTGGGTTGATGTATTTAATAGTAATTAGTTTTATGATAGTTTTTATTTGATAATTTATCGATTAAATTATTAATTGATTTTTTATCAACAAAAAAATCTACTCTAATAATTATTTAAATTTTTAGAATTGTATTGTGTGACTATTACTTATTTGCTTTTGCATATTTGTATGGTTCATTCATGATTGTACACTTCACACACAAGTAACATAAAACAATCTCGTTTCTTTTAATTTGGCTCGTACGCCATAAGGGTCTCATAGTTGGGGATTGACACGACCATCTTCACAAGGTTAATCAAAGCCCTTGTTTCTTTGATTAATCATAACCCGAATAATTTGGTTCATATACCAGTTGTCCATGCACAAGGGTTTCATAGTTAGGGGTAGGAGCACCTATCCTCACGAGATTAATTAAGTCCATATAGTTGATTAATCATAACCCGATTCTCTTCTCTTGGTCCATTACCAAACGCTAAAACACTTTCAAAATAAAATCTTCAAACCTCGATCCAACGTCGAGTTTTCTTTTCAAAATATTTTCACAAATAAATACTCTACTTCTCTTTTCCCAAACGTATGGTAGTCAGTCTTGTTTCGACCCTCGATTGTACGTTTGGTTTCTTTAAATGAATCTAACTAAGCGAACTTTGTTTCGCATCACCCTTTCTTAATAAAACTTTTTGGGTAGAAAAAGATGATTAGGATGGTTCTGTCCACTCATCCGAGTACTTGGGACGTTAGCCGTTGAACGCTTATGGTCTGATACTCGTCTCCCACATAAAAATAACTCAACTCACTCAATTCTTTTTTCGCTCATATGCGACCATCAAACTCTTTTCTTACAAAGAGTGTGAAATAGCCATTTCTAATACGAACAAAGACTTAGCTTTTCAAACAAACACACAAGTCAAAGTTCAAACATTTGAAATGTCTAAATGCACGATTTTTCTTATAAAATCAACACAACCAACTTAAACATTTTTGAGATGAACTACGGAGTTTTGACTTTCCCATTGCACAAGGGAATACATAGGCACAAGGTTTTGACACCGTGGCAAACTCAAAATAATAATAAATAAACCCTTTTCTTCTATCTTATTTCTCGATCATACTTTAGAAGTTAGCAAAAAGCAATAAACACACATAAACATGCCCGAACTAAACGGGTCTCATTGAGTACGATGGATGTGAGGGGTGCTAGTACCTTCCCCTTGCATAACTGACTCCCGAATTCATATCTTTTGGTCGTAGACCGTCTTATCCATCATTCGCGGGTTTTATCTATATTTTCCCGTTCTTTTTAGAACAAATAAAATTAGGTGGAGACTTCATTATTTTTAAAATAATCGATGAAAAAAACCAGTCATCACACAACCAAATATAGGAATCTGAAATTTCTCATAATCAAACACCCAAATGTGCTCGATAACCCCAAAATATGACAGATTTGCAAATTTCGGGTTTAAGTCCTTCACACTTGATATGTGCATTGCTTCAGCTACCAAGGTGACACCACTATTTTGCATAGTACTTTTATCATCCTGTTTTTTGGTATAAAATGTGTATCCATTAATTGCGTATGCGCTATAAGAAAACACAACCAAACTTGGACCGTATGCTAAACATCTCAACCTTTCTGTAACTGAAGCGGGATCTGAACGATACTTTGAATAGATGTGTTCCTTAAACCATGGTATAAAACTTCGATTGTGGTCTCGTACAATCCAATTCTCATTTCTATTCGGATTTAAACCTCGAAGAACACCCTTGTGCATTTCGACATACGGCTCAACCTCAATCTCATTGTGCAGAACATACAAATTCACTTGATCCTGTTCGACCCTTGACATTGTCACAACTTTATTTCCAATTAGCTTCTTACCTTCTTTTTTTTCAAAAATATGAGATTTGGTGAGTCCAATTGATTGAACATTTGACAGATATTCAGTACAAAACTCAACTGCTTCTTCAACAATGTATCGTTCGGCAATACAACCCTCTGATCGACTTCGGTTTTTCACATACCCTTTTAATATTTTCATATAACGTTCAGCAGGGTACATCCATCTCATATAAGTTGGTCCTCACAATTGTGTCTATTTCTCAAGATGAACCATTATGTCAAAAAACAAGGGAGGAAAATACATTTCAAGCTCACACAAAGTAACAACTATTTCTTTTTGCAATGTTGGTAAGATCTCAGGATCGATCACCTTACTGCAAATTGACTTGAAGAAAAAACACAATTTAGTTATTGCGCTTCTTACTTTTTTGGGCAGAATAGAACGTATACCTATCGGTAGAAAATGTTCCATTATAACATGGCAATCATGCATCTTTAAACTCTTTAACTTGAGGTCTTTCATAGACACAAGTCTTCTAATATCTGATGAGTAGCCTTCTGGAACTTTAACTTCACTTAGGAACTTACACAATATTTTTTCTCCTTTCTAGATAGAGTGTAAACAGCAGGTGGTAGATATGTTCGTCTTCCTTTCTTCACGGGTCTCAATTCAGTTCTTATTCCCATTTTTACGATGTCCTCCGTTGCGTTAAGGTCATCCTTAGACTTCCTTTTCATATTGAGTAACGTACCAATAACACTGTCAAATACATTTTTTTCAATATGCATTACATCAAGAAAATGTCTTACGTACAAAGATTTCCAATATGGCAATTCAAAAAAAATTGACCTCTTCTTCCACCCACCCGTGATAACTTTATGTGCAAAAGGCTTGCCAAACTGAATACTCACATCTTTCACCTTTTCAAAAATTTGATCACCTATCAATCCAGGCGGAGCTCTACGTTGTTCGGTATCTCCATTGAACGCTTCTCTCCATCCACGATATTGATGTTTAGAAGTTAAGAATCTACGATGACCGAGAAAGACATTCTTCTGACAAAGTTTCAATTGCGTCGTATGGGTTCCATCTTCACATACAGGACACGTTTTTTCACCTTTAATGCTATACCCGGATAGATTTCCGTATGCTGGAAAATCGTTAATTGTTCCAAACAACATGGCCCTCAAGTTGAAAATTTCTTTCCTATACCCATCATAAACCTCCACACCGTTCTCCCACAAAATCTTCAAATCTTCGATTAAAGGTTCCAAGTATACGTCTATGTCATTTCCTGGTTGTTTAGGCCCAGAAATTAACATAGATAACATCATGTACTTATGCTTCATACATATCCACGGAGATAGGTTATAAATCATAAGAATCACAGGCCATGTGCTATGCGAGATACTTTGAATACCGCGTGGATTCATTCCATCAGTAGACAATGCCAAGCGAAGGTTTCTTGCTTCTTTTCCAAATTTAGGATAATCATTATCAATTTTCATCCACTGTGGTGAATCTGCCGGATGTCGAAATTTTCTATCAATAATTCTTTCATCTGCATGCCAAGTCAAGTGTCTTGAATCGGTTTCACTATGATACATCAGTCTAAATCTCAGAATTATAGGAAAATACCATAAGACTTTTGCCGAAGACAACTTTTTCTCATATCGAGGGGAACCGTATTTAGGACACTCATTCAACGATGCATACTCGTTTCAAAACAAAACGCAATCTTTTGGACATGCATGTATCTTATCATAGCTCATGCCAATAGAGCCCAACATCTTTTTGGCCTCATACGTTCGACTGGGAAGAACATTATCCTCTGGTAGAATATCTTTCATAAGGGGTAATAACTTTGTAAAACTTTTATCCGGCCATCCATTGTCCGCCTTTAAGTTGTACAACTTGAATACCGCAGACAATCTTGTGAATTTTGTACAACCATTATACAACGTTTTCTCTACATCGCTTACTAACCTCTCGAGCATTTTGGGACAACCATTAAGATCTTCTTAGAGCGCTTCTGCAATCTCTTCGACTCGATCGTAATCGTATGTATCTGTGCAATTGTCGTTTGAAGCATAGGTTCTATTATCCCCCGATTCAACATTCCCGTTACTTTTCTCACCATGCATATTCCAACATGTATAACTTCTATCAATTCCATACCATATTAAATGAGATGCCAACTAAACCACGTCAACTCGGTTCCCATAACAGCAATACAAACAAGGACATGTCATTCGACTGGGGTCTTTGGCGTGCTCAACAGCAAACTTAACAAATTTCGATACCCCATTCTCGTACTCTTTCGACAATCGATTGGAATACAACCATGTATTATCCATGGTTTTACTAATTAAGCTAAACAAAAACAACTAATTAGGGCACACAACAGTAAACTGCATTTCTGTCAAAACGCAAAGTATACACAGAATGGATCCGTATCAAGAAAACGCAACATATTCACGCAATTTAAGACAAATTCATCCCAATACCAGTAATTTGAGGAAGAAATTTACCTCGGATTTACCGAACTCAAAAAAACGTGGAGAATGAGCTTCGTACATCGAACTAGGCCGGGAAACGCTGCTAATTCAAAGAAAAGAAAACTTCTATTATAAAAAAATTCATACAATAAAAACCGACTCAACCACTAATTATAGTTCGTTCAGAAGTATAGAAGTAAGCAACTAATTTAAGTGGAAACGATCCATCATAGCAGTTCATTCAAAGCATAACTAATTACAGTGGCGAGAGAGAACAACTAATTACCTGTAGAGAAATAAGCAACTTCTAGACCCACACAGTGTCAGATTCTTGTAAACGATCAGACTTTCACACTTCACAAGTAACCCTATATATATATATATATAGCAAATTCAATACGTTAGTTTGGGCGAGACACTCTCGTAATCTCGTTGGCATGCACCCATACTTACTTACATCATTTTGAAATTAAACTCAAATGCACTAAAATATCAACTGAAATCCGTTCAAATTAGCTCAATCTTCATGACTAAAAGAAAACCACATTATTACAAACAATCTCAAAAACGCATCAATTAGCACGATTAACATGGAATCGCAACAAAACTCCCACAATTTAATATGTAAGAAAATATTTCCCATTTATTACAAACCAATGCATAACATCAACAAAAAACTCTATCGCTAATTAAAATGGAACTTTACCGATTTACCACCGATAACACATGACATTAATCCGACTTCAATTCAAATAACATGTTATCAACAAAATTTTCACTCAAACTTCACACTACCATAATAACTTCACATATTTAACTCGAATAATCGGAAATAGTCACAACCTAAAATAAATAGCATCTCAAATCGAAATCAAACTACATTAATCAAACTACATTGTGCTAAATCATTCAACACTTCCTAAACAAAATTGTTTTTTCGATTATCACCAATATTCATCAAATCACATACAGAAAACTAAGAGACAAAACCTAAATGTTATTCAAGAAATACTCACACTGTCAGTTTTCCAATTTCTTGTGACACACTAAAATGTTATTCAAGAAATACATTCGAGCAAGCAAGGATAATGACCAACTCAAAGTTAGCAGAATCGGAGAAGATGAAAGCTGAAAACAAACCTTAGTTTCCAGTGAGAGGCTTGGGACGAGACGGCGGAGTAGAACGGCGAGTCTTAAGACGAGACAGAGGTGGAATGGTGAGTCTGGAGACGAGACGGAGGTGGAACGGCGAGTCTGGAGACGAGACGGAGGTGGAAAGGCGAGTTCTGGGAAGAAACGGGGAAGAACGCAGGAACGCGGGAGGAAGAAGATGAACAAAGAATGAGAGAATGAAAGTGTATTTAGGGTTATTAATTTTAATTATAAAATTATCTATGAAAACGCTTTTAAAAGCGCTTTCTAAAGGCCAACTATAAAAGCGATTTTCCTTAAAAAGCACTTTTGTATCATAGACCTATAACAACCCTTTTAAAAGTGCTTTCTAAAGGCCAAATATAAGAGCGCTTCTGAAAAGCGCTTTCTAAGGTTAACCTTTAGCATCGCTTTCTAAGATGGGGTCTTTCTAAGACCTTTAGCAGCGCTTTTTGAAAAGCGCTTTCTTAGGGTACCCTTTGAAAGCGCTTTTTTTAAGCGATTTTTTTTAAACCTATGAAAGCGCTTTCTCGTAAAAGCGTTTTCGTTGAGGTGCTGCCAAAACTTATTTTTGGCATAGTGATATTATGTTTTGTTATGTAGTACTTCGATGAATACAAGTGTTCATATTACACGAAACTTCAGTTGGAAGAAATCAAAGAGGAATTGTATCAATATTTTATTGAGCAAAGAATCATATAAGGTATGAATACATTATTGTGTGAAAAGTGTTATGAATACATTATTGTGTGAATACATTATTGACTGTGTTATTATGTTCATACCTCGCAGGACCAGGACCGCCCGCTCGTCGGAATTTGGCGATTTTGAACTGATTTTATTAATTAGGGTTGATTTAGTTGTTGTTATGGCTGATTTTTTTAGGGTTGGTTTTGATAGGGTTGATTTAGTTATTGTTAGGGACGACTTTGTTATTGTTAAGGCTGATTTGATTCTGTTAGAAATATTTGAATTGAATTATACTGGTGTACATATATTTTGGATTACAATGGTATATAATGTAATGGTATTATAATGCCTTTTTTTGGCATATATTTTGGTATTATAATGACATATATTTTGGATTACAATGGATTACAATTGTATATTACAGGTTTATGGGATTACAATTGAATATTCCAGGTTTACAGGTTATTTTTGACCGTGTTATTATTCCAGATTTAAACCAAAATATAGACCCAAAAATATTGCCTATAGACATTTTAGAAAGCGCTTTTCTAGAAAAAGCGCTTTCTAAAGTGTACATTATACAACGCTTTCAAAAGTGTTCCCTTATGTAAACCTTAGTCAGCACTTTCTAAAGTAAGTTTTTAGCAGCGCTTTTCTTGAAAAAACGCTGCCTAAAGATGCCTACAAAAAGCATAAAAGGCATTCTAAAGTAGGCCTAAGAAAGCGCTTTTCCAAAAAAAAGCGATGTCTTAGGCCTACTTTAGACAACACTTTTGCCTAAATAAAAAGCGCTGCTAAAACTTATAGCAGCGCCACCTACGGCAGCGCTTTTAAAGGTTAAAAAAAGCGTCTTCGTAATTCATATTCAAAAGTATCTGTGTTATTCAAAAGCATAAGTTTTTGAGATTGTGTTCCAAAAATATAATTAACTTCTGAAATACTAATTTATTTTATTAACTTAATTATTAAACAGATTTTTGGTAGACCTCACGTGACAGTTTATTTTATGTATTTAAACAAATTTATAATTAAAGTTTTATAATACAATTGTTAATAGAATTTATTTTCTGATAAATTTATTACAACCGTCTTTAATTTTTCTCTCTTTTCTTTCATCTTAATCTTCATCATTTATCTTCATCATTTGTGCACCAAAATATCACAACACCTGAGAAGAATTATTGTTATTCATATTGGTACTTTTGTTGGCAAACAATAAAGTAATAATATATCGTAAAGTTTAGTGCCATGTGATTGAGCACAAACTACTTCCTTTTATTATATTTATTATTATATTAATACTAGTTTTTATTTCAAATTTTTATACGGTGAAAAACAAACAACATTTAAACAATAGATTGAATGAGTGATAAAATATACAAGTTATAATTTATTGAAGCAAGACTTAGTATCATTTAAATTTTTTATATAATTTCTATTTTACAGATTTATTTTTTTATATCAATTTTTTAATAAGAATAAATTACAACATCAATAATTAGTATTCGGAAATTAATAAACTTATAGCCAGCATATCTTGTGAGTTATAGATTTTAAAACAAATCGCTTAGTTTTAAGTGGGTGAAAATTAACAAATTTTATAGTAAGTACTATTTTCTCTATGTTTACTTTTTAGATTAATTAAATAAGTAATATATTTAACTTATATATAATTTAAATATATCAATTATTTAATATATTTAAAAAATAAAATTTACTTAGGTAGAATATAAATTAGTAAACTCCATGAACATCTACCATTAATTGTCAAGTGAGTGACCACAAAAAGTTCATAACACAATTAATCGTAATTTGAGTGTTTTTAATGTTATTGAAAATGTTGTCTCGAACGAAATATTCATGAACCTCAAACTTTCATTCAATTTTAAATATACATAAATGTTATTTTTGTTATATTAATTTATTTTAATTTTTCAATAAGGTTATATATAATTATGATAAATTTTAATTATAATTTTCCCTAATATTTATGACAAAATCCTTAATTGTTCTAATTTCGCTAACTTATCAATATTCACTATTATTGGGACAATCTTTGTTTATAATATTGCTAATAAAATCTAGAAGAAAATTTTTAATCCACTCATGTCTTTTTTAATCATCCCTGCGAAATTTTATTTTTACCTCTGGTATATCAGAAATAAATTTTCGCTTAACACCCTATTTAATGAAATTCAGTTTGGGTGTAACCTGGAGATTTATTTATGGCATGCTACCAGAAATAAATTTTCGATAAATTGATGAACTTATATCGCGCCAAAATTTTTCTCCTCCCCGTAACTGAAACATTTTCAAAACACTCCCAAAACCCTCTCACAACCCTTCTCACCAATATCAATTTTCTCTCAAACAATCAACACAAATCATCAAGCAACAACTAAATCTCAATCAATCAAGCAACAAACAACTCTCAATCAATCAAGTAAGTGATTTACACATTTTTAGAATTTATGTAAAATGAATTGAAACTAGTGAAATAGGGCTTGAAATGTGTTGTTTTTTGTAGTTTACATCATTAGGAGTCATTATAATACTATTTGTAAACTCTTTTTGACAATTAATCAGTGTATTTTGAGGCATTTGGGAGTTTGGGTTGGTGGTTTCCGGGTTCTGTTTCGCAGAGGTATCCGGAAATTTATTTCCAGTTTCAGGGGATGAACAAAACCAGAAATTTATTTCCGATATCTGTCTGCATAATTTTTTCCCATTTTCCTCTCTGAGTTATATGCTAACGTTTCGTTCTGGCTTCTACATGAGATATGTCTGAGCGAGAGTCACGTTTGAGGCATGACCGAGTTACACATCATGCTTCTTTGCGGCAAGAGAGGAATTAGGTCACACGGCCTCCGAGTACTCAGGCCACGCAGGCTCCGAGGACTCAGGCCACACAGGCTCCGTCGACATCTGGATAGGCTAGGCTATGTCTGAGGCTCATTCTGCTCCTTCCAATTCTACACCTTCTACTTCTTCCTCACGTAGAAGACGAGAGTCTTCAGTCCATCCCTCCCCGCATCCGCCATACCATAGACGCACATCGTCACCATCCTCACCACCAAGGATTTTTGAGACGGGATCTACATCTGCTACACAGGCGGGGTCGACTAAGGTAAGACCTGATCCTACACCTCCTACACCCCCAATACATCAGGTACCAATACCAGGGCCACCCGAGGTTCTGGTGGGACCAGAGGCAGCAGTGCCAATAGAGACACCGGCAGTACCAGAGGTCCCTCAGGTCTTTGGAGGGAGTCTTCTCGCATTATCCTACCCATGTCGCTAGACATTTATGGGATGGAGAGGTGCGAAATTTACATTTATGTTTCATTTATTAATTATGTTATATTATGAATAATATTATGAATTCTAACACTGTGTTTTTTCTTGCAGGATCGCGATACACTAAAGTTCATCAACCATGGGAGGAAGATCAACAAGCTAACTCCCCCCTCGACCCATGGTTTTATGAGCTACTACTGACTACAAGGTTGAGAGGCTTGACCCTCTATGGATATAGCGTGGTCAAGTGGGGGATGACTAACGCTTTTGTAGAGAGGTGGAACGAGGAGACGTCTTCGTTTCATCTACCACACGGGGAGATGACGATCACACTCGATGACGTCGCTTGTCTGCTTCACCTACCGATTAGTGGGCGGTTTCTGGATCATGAGAAGGTGGATAAAGACGAGGCAATTCATATGTTGGTTGAGAGGCTGGGGGTTACCATGGAGGAGGCCCTGCAGGAGGTTGATAAGACACATGGCAGCCACGTGAGGTATAGCTAGTTGAAGATTGTTTTTGATGATGAGGTTGCGCGTACTACTGTTGCTGATGGTGATCCTGAGCAAGTTACACTTCATAGGGGGAATGCCATGAGAGCATACCTCTTGTATCTTGTTGGGACCCAGATATTTGTGGACACTAGTGCCACCTACACTGACGCCATATACCTCATATTCTTTGCTGATTTAGAGCAGGTCAGTGGGTGAAACTGGGGGCTGGCTGCTTGCTTGGTTTACTTGTATACCAAGTTGACAGAGGCGGCTAGGTGGAAGAGGAGGCAGATTGTAACACCCGTAATTAAATAAGTAATTTAATTTAAGATTATGAAGTATGTTTCGATTTATTTTGTAATTAAGTCGAATTGTCGGTAGAATCGTTAAATTAATAATCGGGTAAAAGTAGTTAGAATAAAAATAATATTAGAATTATTATATTATTAGGGATTAATGAATTAAGTGTAGTATATTAATTATAAGAGAGAATTAGTATTTTTGGAGGATATTATTTAATAAACCAAATTTATTAGGAACTACTATATATTGAATTAACCTAGTGAAATAAGGAGAAAAATATTGCTTGCAAAACAAAAAGAAGACCTAGCCAAACCATAGCCATAGCAAACAGAAGAGAGAAAAAAAGAGAAGTTGGAAACAAATGTGCTAGGAGGGATCGTTGCTGTCCGAGATTTCCGTTATTCCGATCGAATTTCTGAGTTCCCGTCAATCCACAGGTAAGGGGTGGGGTTCGGGTTTTATAATCGATTGTAGGATAATTTTTATGTGGGGTTTAGGGCTGCATAATTATACTGCTAATCTTATCTCGTCGATGAATATATGTGTTGGAATGAATGATATTGCCAAGTGTGTTGTCTGCAATTATTAATTTGAGTAATCGATGCAATTATTTGTAATGAACCGATGTTGTGGCTGGGGAAAAAGGAAGAAGAATTTCATGTGGAAGAAGGAAAGGAGGCGACCGCCTCAAGGACATGAGGGAAGAGGGAGACGTCCGTCTCCCTGGGTGAATGGGGGGTGAGGCGTCCGCCTCTGGGTTGGGGGTGAGGGTCTCAATGCCATTCTTGTTCTCATGGCTTAGGCATGTTATAAGAATTTGAACATAAAATTAGTAATGGCATGATGAAATAATAATGATAAGAGATGAAGAATTACATGACAGTGGGTGGAGTTAGTCTCAGCAGTAGCAGAATTACCCAAACAGTAGTAGAAAAATTATATCAGCAGAGTAGTATTTAGCAGTACAGAGTGTAACTAGCAGTGTAGAATAATTAGTAAAACGAGCCACAATAATGCAGAATTATTAAGGAAACTGTCAAAATTAATTGGTAGAATAATTAGAACTAATTAGTAACGTTGCAGAAAAATTAAAATAGTGCAGAAAATAATACTATCTGTTAGTGTTTTTAAGTTGGCATTATGTTTGGTAAAACTAGGCTTTAGCAATGTCATGATGGATGTCATGACATTCAGAGATTGAAGATAAATCCTACCTGCTAAGGATGTTAAAAGACACGAATCGAAGCTAAAGTCAGGCTGAAATTTAGAAAATAGACCGATGTCATAATGATGTTATGACATTCGGTGACATTCTGCTCGCAGAACTGCTTGTTCCCGAGATTTTCAGAAGTTTGTTGAGCTAAATATTGTTTTTCCGTTATTAGAAAGCATGTCACGTGGCTGCTAGGTTAAACTTAATTAAACCTAAATAGGTTGTTGAAAAGACCATGTTTTAGGAGTAAATTAAGTGAACCCTAGCTATCTTTATGGAAGCCCAAAACTGAAGTTTCAGGACTGCTTCTATAAAAGGAAAAGAACCCTTACAACTGTGTTGCGCCCTTTGAATGTATTGAAGAGATAGCAGCTTGTGTTTGTGTACTGTTAGGATTTGTAACAGTTGTAATTGTGTAATTCTAGTTTCTCTTGTGAGCCAAGCAACTATCAATTGATAAGTGCATTGGACTAGGATTTGGCTGTAAGGGTAGTTTATCACCAAAGCTTTAAAGCACGAGTGTTTGTCTCTTGATTGAAGCTTTGAAGCAAGATCAAGATATTTTATTGAAGTGTGTCTTCACAATTCAATTAGTCAATAGGTTGATATCGCTGCTGTGATTGAGGAGGAGTGAGTAGGAACTCATATCTAAGTAGGACTTAAGTAAAAGGGTCATTGGGTAGTGATTAAGTGAGAAGGTCACAACCGTGTGTTACTGTAGGGTCTTCAATTAATACTACTAATAGTGAACTTTCTCCTGGCTTGGTAGCCCCGGATGTAGGTTTGTTGAACCGAACGGGTGAACAACTTATTGTGTTATTTATCGCTTCAGATGCATCGTGTGAATTGCTAACATAGTGTCGACATCGTGTCATAACATTCTCTGACATCAAGTATCGCTGCCAGAATTTAATTGGCATCGAGCGGCACCCGCTTGTTATTTCGGGTGAGATCTAGGATAATAGTTTCGCGAATGGATAAAGAAGGAGGATTTGGAGGAAGACCACCTATTCTGGATGGGTCTAATTATGATTACTGGAAGCCTCGTATGGTTGCCTTCTTAAGGTCAGTGGACATTAAAGCTTGGAGAGCTGCTGATAAAGGATGGAAACATCCCACCAAGCTTGAGAAAGATGGCACTACTGTCTTGAAACCTGAGGAGGAATGGAGCAAAGAGGAAGAAGAGCTAGCTCTTGGGAACTCTAAAGCATTGAATGCCTGCTCAATGGTATTGATGAATATCTTGACTGGTTCATCAATGTGATGGCCAAGGATGTTTGGGACACTCTTAACTACTCATGAGGAACATCCAAGGTAAAGATGTCAAGACTTCAGATGCTCACTACCAAATTTGAGAATTTGAAGATGGAGGAAGATGAGAATATTCATGAATTTCACATGAATATTTTGGAAATTGCCAATGCCTCGGAGCACTTGGTGAAAAGATGTCAAGAGAAGTCGTGAGAAAGATTCTCGATCCTTGCCTAAGAGATTTGCAATGAAAGTCACCGCAATAGAAGAGGCTCAAGACATCAAGACCTTGAAGGTTGAAGAACTTATTGGATCTCTTATGACTTTTGAGATGGGAATCTGAAATTGACAAGAAAAACAAGAGCATAGCACTTGTATCCAACATCAAGAAGGATGCAAGGTGGAAGATGAAGAGAAGATATCCAAGCTATTGCCATGCTTGGAAGACAGCTCAACAAACCGATCAGAGGATTGATCCAAAGTCAAGGTCAAATGTCATGGACATTCCATCCGACATTAACGATCTTATGACCAGCAGAAGATCCAAGTCGAGGAAAAGGAGTCAAGGCAAGAAAGTCCAATGTCATGAATGTGAAGGATTTGGACATATTAGAGCGAATGTCCTACCTTCTTAAGAAACAAAAGAGAGGAATGAATGTTACTTGGTCCGATGGTGAATCAAGTAGTGATATCAAGAGGAATCACCAAACTTGTCACCGCATCTTCGAAGGGCAACTCGATAATGACTCTAGTGATGAGGAAGTGACCTTTGAAGAACTTTCGATACTTACAAGAAACCGTATCGAAGTGGTGAAGTATGTCAAGAAATGAAAATGTAAAAGTCGATCGAGAAGTGGAGGTTGAAAATGTGAAGTCGAAGAAGAAGGAAAATACAGCCACTATAAGTCATCTCAACAGTGAGATTATAGTGTTGAATTCCAAGCTTGATCATATGACTAGGTCTGTCAAGATGTTGACAAATGGAACTGATAAGCTGGAAGAAATTCTTCACCTTGGACAAAATGCTGGAAATAAGCATGGTCTAGGATATGTGGTTGAAAAGGAACCTGTTAGTGACAAGAAAAAGAAGAGGCATGGGAAACCAAAGCCAGAGCAGATGTCACAATGTAAAAAGGAAGTGTTCCTGGTGTAGATGCAAAGAAATTTTGATAACAGAAGAAGACTGACCTAATAGGCCAATGTCAAAGCAGATGTCACAACATTGGGGCCAACATCATGATCAGAGAAACATGAAAAGAAGTTTCAAAGATGGAGATGTCACCATTGTGGAAGGTTTGACACATAAACCCTTTTGCTATAGGTTACATGGGTACCCTAATCGGACTCCCTATGTTAAGCCTAAGAACATCAAAGTACCCTACACTCAATTGGAAGAAGAGGATCGCAGATTAATAGCACATACCTCTCTCGAGTGTCCGCCAAGGAAGATTGGTACTTTGACAATGGGTGTTCCAAGCATATGACTGGTATAAAAAACCTTCTGAATAATGTCAAACCTCACTCTACCAACTTTGTTACTTTTGGAGATGGAGCTAAAGGAGAAATCAAAGGTGTTGGAAACTTGGACTGCTCTGGAGTTCCAAATCTAAATGGAGTGTTGCTAGTAAAAGGCTTGACTGCTAACCTCATAAGCATAAGTCAGCTATGTGATATGGGATTTAAAGTCAACTTCACTAGGTCTAAATGTCTTGTAATCAATGATAAACAAGAAGTGGTTATGAGAGGAGTCGATCAAAGGACAACGCTACATGTGGGAATCGAGAACACCAACCCTCTTCCGTGTGCTCTAGACAAGGATGAAAAGGAGGTAAAACTATGGCATCAAAACTTGGACATCCGTGCATCTCGTAGGATGAAAAGATCATCACTATGGAGGTCACGAGGATACTAAAACCCATATTGATGAAGGAAGAGTCTGTGGTGAATGTCAAGTCGAAAGCAAACCGTAATGTCACACCCAATGTCTAGACATCCGACCACTTCCGAGTGCCGGAGCCGCTTCATATGGATTTGATGGGGCCTATGCAGTTGAAAGCCTTGGTGGAAGAAGATATGCCTATGTTGTTGTGGATGACTTCCGGATTTACTCGGATAAACTTCATCAAGGAAAAATCATGTGTTTGATGTCTTTAAGGAGCTATGCAAAAGACTTCAAAGAGAGAAGGAAAGTCGTATTGTCGAATAAGAAGTGATCATGGAAAGGAGTTTGAGAACAACAAATTTGATGAATTCGCTCCTCGAGGGAATTAATCATGAGTTTTTTTCTCCTATAACCCTCAAAGAAATGGGTGGTGGAAAGAAAGAATAGGACTATACAGAATCGCCGAGCAATGATTCATGCTAAGAAACTCCCTATTCATTTTGGGTGAAGCTATGAATACAATTGCTATGTTCACAACAGGTCACCCTAAGAAAGGGATCTTCCTCCACCGTATGAACTATGGAAGGAAGAAAACCAACCGTGAAATATTTCCATGTTTTTGGCAAGAAATGCTATATTTTGACAGATCGTGATCAAAGGAGAAAATGGATTCCAAGAGTGATGAAGACATTTTTCCGGGATACTCCACTAACAGAGAGCATATAGGTATTCAACCCGTAACCCAGTTATGATGGAGTCTATTAATGTCATTGTTGATGATCATCATCAAGAAAACAATGTCCCATATGATGTTGAGACATGGTTTGAGACATCACCCAAGCACCGATAAGGAAGATGTACCGATCTTTCTCCTCCAAAATCGAACCGAGGAAGTTAACAAAGATCCTTCCATCGAATCAAAGATCATCCAAAGGATCTCATCATCGGGGATCCAACCAGGGTGTCGTTACAAGATCCGAGAAACCGCCTCAAACTCCCGCTTTGTGTCAAAAATAGAGCCAAAAATGTCAAAGAAGCTCTAAGTGATGAATTCGGAAGCAATGCAAGATGAATTGAACCGCTCAAGCAACATGAAGTATGGGAATTAGTTCCTAGACCGTATGAACAAACATCATTGGCACAAAATGGATCTACAAGAACAAGTCCGATGCGTATGGACCGTCACCGTAAATAAAGCTAGACTTGTTGCTCGTGGTTACACTCAGTTGAAGGATTGACTTTGATGAGACTTTTGCACCAAAGGGCTGGACCGAATCAATCAGCTTCTTCTAGGGTTGCTTTCTCAAATTCAAACTATTTCAGATGGATGTGAAAAGTGCCTTCCTAAATGGCTACTTAAATGAAGAAGTATATGTAGAACAGCCTAAAGGATTTGTGGATCCAAGTTTCCCTGATCATGTCTACAAATTAAGGAAAGCTCTATATGGACTAAAGCAAGCTCCTAGGGCATGGTATGAAAGGCTAACCAAGTTCCTTACAGACAAAGGCTACAGAAAAGGAGGCTTGGATAAAACTCTCTTTGTCAAGAATGAAGGAGGAAAGATAATGGTTGCTCAAATTTATGTGGACGACATAGTATTTGGTGGAATGTCAGACTCAATGGTAAAACATTTTGCCAATCAAATACAAGCTGAGTTTGAAATGAGTCTTATGGGAGAGTTGACCTACTTCCTTGGACTGCAAGTCACACAGATGGAAGACTAAACATTCCTTTCACAGAGCAAATATGCAAGGAATATTGTCAAAAGTTTGGAATGGAATGCCACCATAAAAGGACTCCTCGCTCCACACATGTGAAGTTATCCAAGGACTCAAATAGTGAAAAGGTAGATCAAAGTTTGTATAGAAGCATGATAGGAGCTTGTTGTATCTAACACCACAGACTGCATTGCATTTGCTGTTGGGGTATGTGCAAGATACCAAGCTGAACCTAAAGTGAGTCACATTAACCAGGTGAAAAAAATCCTGAAGTATGTAAGTGGAACCTGCAATTATGGTATTTTGTATTCCCATGGATGTGAACCCATTTTGTCTGGTTATTGTGATGCTGACTGGGCTGGTAGTGCTGATGACAGAAAAAGTACCTCTGGAGGATGCTTCTTGTGACACCCCGATTTAATTTAAATATTAATTAAGTGAGGATTTAATTATTTAATTAAATGAAGTTTCGAGTATTAATTTTAGTGGATTAATTGGGTCATTAAATGAGGAAATGTGTTTAGGTGTGCAGAGTAAACGGTGGGTGTAAGAGAGTAAATTACTCTACTAATTATTAAGTTTTAATTATTTTATTTTATTGGAATAATTAAAGGAACATTAAAAGGAATATAAAAAGGGAAAAGAAAGAAAGAGTAGGTTTTTTGGAGAAACTGTTTTCACGTGGAATTGGAGAGAGGAGGAAAAGAGAGGAAAAGCCGACACCAAGAGAATCGAAGAATCATCGCGAGGTAAGGGTGATTTCGCTTGTTAATATGCCTTATGGGTTTTGGGAATCATAGGGATAATTGGGTATGTTAGAGAATTTGAATTATGATGATTATGAGTTATAGGAAACAAACCCTATTTGTGTCGGTGTTGGGATTAGAAATCATAAGTATGTCAGGTAATTGATGTGAGTGAATAAATCATGTTGATTGATGTTAAAATGGTGTGAAATGACGATAAAATGATGTTCCTAATGTGCCAAATCGTATTAGTAAGTTTGGGAATGAGTAAGAATGGAAAATGCTGTCAAAAGTAGTAAAATTGTTGTCACAGTGGGGAACCGTTCCTCGTGGGAGGAACCGAGTTCCTGTTAAATGCGTAAACCGGGAAAAATAGACTCAGAACCGGTTCTCTGATATGACGGAACCGGTTCCCCATTCAAAAATCAGGGGCGTGTTATTTTCAACTTCCAGGAACCGGTTCCGGTCTGGGTAGGAACCGGGTTCCATGTTCATTTTTCCAATTTTTCCAAAACTTTGAAAATTCATATTTTCTAAACCGTAACTCCGATTCGAAAGCTGCGTTATTTTCTATATTTCGAATACTACCTTTTGAAAAGAGAAAAATATTATTTTGCTAAATTATTTTTAACTTGGTCGCGCTCCCGATTTTTGAAAGAATGAGTAATTAAGGATAATGAGAACTATTATGAATGGTATGAGTTACCTATGAGGTATTGATGCTGACAGTGTTATATAATTGCTATTCATTTTGATTGAATGAGATACACTGGTGAATTGACATGATGTGATTTGTATTAATATCATGATATGTGAAATGATGATGGCATGCTTTTATGATGCATGCATATACATTTATTGATTTGGTTCATTCCCATTGTGCGGAAGCGAACTGGTTGAGCCAATATACTTACCCAGAGGTTGAGGTAGTGAGGCTGGATTCTTGACCCAATAGCTATGGGCGAATCATGAATTTTACAACGCCTCATCCACATGTAAACGGAGCGTGTGTGTGAACTCGGTTCACGCTTTGGTACCACATGCATAGAGTCTGCATTGCATATGGATTGTAACATGCTAGGATGGATTCCGTTGCAATTTCCATTGTTTGAATTATGTACATGTTCATTGTGTGAGCTGTGTTGTGAATTGATTATGACTTGTGATTGATTAAATGGATTAATGTATCTCTATCTCTATTGTATTCTAAAAACGTATAATGCATGTTATATTGAATTGAGGTCTCACCCTTACTCAACATTTTCAGATCCGAAGTGATTAGCTGCTTGGAGTTGGTGAGGATAGCTCTAGTATTGAGTCAGTCAGTTAGTCCGCGTGTCAGTGTCGTGCTCTGGTAGATGTAACACTGGGGAACGGTTGTTTGAATCCTTTAAGGGATATTTTTGAATAACTTTGAATTCATTGACTTATTACCCCGAATTCTTTAATGTTTAATTCAGGATTTCGTTTATTATTCTGGAATACTGTGAATGTTGTATTCAGAAGTTTTGGTTATGTTACATTTCCGCTGTTAAACATAACTGTTGCATTAATTATTTGATAAGTCTTCCTCAGTAAAAGCATGACACATGTTTTGGAAATCTTAATGTTTTAAAAATTGTGACGCCTTCTTGGTTATGATTAAATACTCTGATTATTATTATAAAACGCGGGTAAATAGAAGGGGGTGTTACACTTCTTCTTGGGAAACAATCTGGTTTCTTGGTTCAGCAAGAAGCAAAATTGTGTGTCCTTGTCCACTGCTGAAGCTGAATACATAGCAGCTGGTAGCAGTTGTTCTCAAATGGTCTGGATGAAGCAGATGCTGTCTGAGTACAATGTCACACAGGATGTCATGACATTGTACTGTGACAATCTAAGTGCTATTAATATTTCAAAGAATCCTATACAACACAAGTAGGACTAAGCACATTGACATAAGACATCACTTCATCGTAGATCTTGTGGAGGAGAAAGTGATTAAACTGACCATGTAGTCACCGAATTGCAATCGGTCGACATTTTTACTAAAGCTCTTGATGCTAGTCAATTTGAAAATTTAAGGAGCAAACTGGGCATTTGTCAATATGAGGAATTGTAGCAATTAAAATTGCTTACAAAGAGGAGAAGAAACCGGGTATTTCAAATAAATATGAATGGGTCATTTCTTTATTTCCCTCTTAGTTTTAAAGGTTTCAAGAATATCAAGAGACACCTTCATATAATAACCTCTCTTATTAAAAAAAGTATCATTTCCTCTCCACCCACAAGATACTTTCAAATTCTCGGTCAATTCCTCAATATATCCCAGCGAAATAAGTCTTCTTCATCCTCTTCTTCCCAAGACTCTGACTGTTCATCTCCCACCATGGCCGAGATTAGGGCATTCATGAAGCCATGAATGTTGAACCTGTGAAGGTCTCCCCTCAAGATTCAATGGCAACGACTCGTAATCAGATGCACGGAATGATCAAGGTTCATCAACATCTACTGGTAAGACTTCTGCCTCATCCTCATCTGTTCCCCCTGAGATAAGAAATAGGGAAGGTACCAAGTATGTAGAAGAAGTCATTGCTAGGATAGTCACCGAATCCTAGACGAACATCACTGCTCGGAATTTCTTTCCTTAATCAAAGACCGCTAGCCCTAGTTTAGAGATGATCCAGATGTCACAAAGAATGTCATGACATCGATGATCACGCCTGTGCAACTCATGTGGACCCCGATTCTTCTCACGATTTTCTGTCAAAGCAAAGGGAGGTATTTCGGTTCTCAAGATGAGCAATAACAGAATGGAACTTCCTCAAAGAAGTATAGAGCTAAATTTGTCTGTTCAAATGCAAAAGGACACCAATGGCCAAGAAAATGAAAGCCTCGAACTCGCAAAGCCCGAACAAGCTTCGATAAGGCTGATGATGCCGATGTCACGACAATGAAGATATCTCTTCAGCAGAGGAGAGCAACTAATTAAGTTGCTGTGTTGCTTCCATTTTGATTTGTCAATTTTCTGTCAATTGTTTTCTGTTTTCTGTTCTGTTTTTTGTATTTTCCCATTTGTGTTTTTTTTTTTTGGATGATTGTAAACATTGTACTGACAGATGTGTATCCCTGTATACCAATGCTGGTACTTGATTATTTGCGGTATACTTGTTTTGGTACTCGCTTGATTAAAAGTTTGGGGAACTTGTATTGTTTCCTTTGGCCCTTTATGGCTAAAAAGGGGGAGAAGAACTACTGTGTTAACAGTAGTATGGGACTTTGGGGAAGTGTATCTTTGGGAATTGTATGGCCTGAAATTTTATGGTCTGCTTTAAATTTTGTATAAATTGGGAATTGTGGGATTTTTGTATGGGTAGAATTTATCTCTCTAAGTTCTAGTTACTTGAAGCTTAGGAAAGCTTAGGAAAACTTAGAACTAGTTTATTGTCTTCTCACGATAGGTTCTCTGATGTGTTAGGTAGTTTTAGCCAAAATGTGCCAAAGGGGGAGTTTGTTAGTGTTTTTAAGTTGGCATTATGTTTGGTAAAACTAGGCTTTAGCAATGTCATGATGGATGTCATGACATTCAGAGATTGAAGATAAATCCTACCGCTAAGGATGTTAAAAGACATCGAATCGAAGCTAAAGTTGAAAATTTTGCAGAAAACAGATCGATGTCATAATGTATGTTATGACATTCGGTGACATTCTCGCTCGCAGAACTGTTTGTTCCGAGATTTTTCGTGAAGTTTGTTGAGCTGCTAAATATTGTTTTTCTGTTATTAGAAAGCATGCTCACGTGGCTGCTAGGTTAAACTTAATTAAACCTAAATTGGTTGTTGAAAAGACCATGTTTTTAGGAGTAAATTAAGTGAACCCTAGCTATCTTTATGGAAGCCCAAACCAAGTTTCAGGATCGCTTCTATAAAAGGAAAAGAACCTTACAACCGTGTTGCGCCTTTGAATGTATTGAAGAGATAGCAGCTTGTGTTTGTGTACTGTTAGGATTTGTAATAGTTGTAATTGTGTAATTCTAGTTTCTCTTGTGAGCCAAGAAACTATCAATTGATAAGTGCATTGGACTAGGATTTGCTGTAAGGGTAGTTTATCACTCAAAGCTTTAAAGCACGAGTGTTTGTCTCTTGATTGAAGCTTTGAAGCAAGATCAAGATATTTTATTGAAGTGTGTCTTCACAATTCAATTAGTCAATAGGTTGATATCACTGCTGTGATTGAGGGGGAGTGAGTAGGAACTCATATCTAAGTAGGACTTAGGTAAAAGGGTCATTGGGTAGTGATTAAGTGAGAAGGTCACAACCGTGTGTTGGCTAGGGTCTTCGAATTAATACTGCTAATAGTGAACTTTCTCCCTGGCTTGGTAGCCCCCAGATGTAGGTTTGTTGAACCGAACTGGGTGAACAACTTATTGTGTTATTTATCGTCAGATTTGTGAATTGCTAACATAGTGTCGACATCGTGTCATAACATTCTCGTGACATCAAGTATCCGCTGCCAGAATTTCACTATCAATCGAACTAAGCGGAGAAAATAGATTATCGGAATTGGATGAAATTTTACGGGATAGTTCGGGTATACGGGTAGTTAATTAAAATAGTGTCATTTTGTTGAATTCCGCATTAGTTGATTGATTGTTGATACAGCCGGAACATGATGTTTATGTATGAATTGGATGATCTAAGAACCGTATAATTATGTGGCAAAAGCTAAAGATAAAGCTGTTGAATAAAATTTACCGTTGCATATTGTTGAAGTTGTTATTTGGTTGTTGATGTTGAAGTTGTGATTAAGTTGATGCCATTAGTGCATGATTTTCAGCTGTCGTTATTTAAGTTGTTGTTGGGATTTCATCTGTTGCATGATACATAGCATGTGCATAGTAAGTTGGCCTGGATTGGCACCACGTTGTAAGTTGAAGGCTTATGCCTTGTTGAATGCCTCGATAACCTGGCATATTTTACGTTGGGAGTTTTGCTCCAAATGGATCCACATGCATCTGCATTTGTCGAGTCGCATCCGAGTCGCATTATTTAAGTTATTGTTGATTTTATGTTGTTTTGTGGATATTATATGTTGTTGATTCTATGATGTTTGGTGGATATTATATGTTGTTGATTCTATGATGTTTGGTGGATATTATATGTTGTTGATTTTATGTTGTTTGGTAGATATTATATGTTATTGATTTAAGTAGTAATTAATGCATGTTTCTTTACCTAGCATATGAATTATCGTACTTTCGCTTATATTAGTCGATATCTCACCCTTTCTATTTTGTTGGCCGTTACCTTTATATTGGTAACGTGCAGGTATTCAAGAATGGAAGAATTAGTTGATGTCGGTTCAAGTCGGTGTCTTTGCTCTGATACGTAACACTCGGGGGGGACGTTGGTCTATGTTGTTTATACTGTTGACTCTTGTTGTTATTAGTATAATTTGTTGAAATCCTAAGTGATGTTGTGAAATAAAAAGTCGTTAAGTATGTTGAAAGTCGAACAAGATGTTTAAAGTTGCTATTAGTATAATATATTCAGTTGTATAACTATGAATTCCACTGCGTAGTAATAAAAAAAAGTATTTTGTTTGAAAGTTATTGCAAGTTGTTATGATATTCTCCGAATTAAAAAGTGTTATGTATCTTATCTGTTTGTGTTGTTAATGTTGAAATGTGGCATCCCATGTTTTTAGTTTAAAATTTTTGCACTCTGGTTTTATAATAAACGTTGGGTAGAATTGGGGTGTTACACAGATCATCGGCAGTTAGACTCTTTTGACGGTATAAATTAATTCTCTTACCTTCGTTTTTTAATTTTTTTTATTTTGAAACTAATTGATATAATTTTGATATTTCAGCGATGGATCCTACGATACTTCCCACGTATTTCAGGATGGCCATTTGCTGATGGTTATACCAAGCAGATGCCTCGTGCATGTGCATATGAGCCGCTCAGAGACAACCAGGAGACACTTGTGTATATCGGGTTTACCTGGACCAGATTGTGCATGAGGACATCCACTTCAGTGCCTACGCCGATCACTGCGAGACGATCCCTTTTGATGAGGTTTCTCTGTTTACAGGTTAGTTGGCTTGCCGTACTCGGAAGCCTGCTTCCTATATGCCCGAGCGAGTGATGCGTCAGGTCGGGTATACTCAGACGATTTCTCGACATCCTACTTTATTTGCTCCTCCGACAGTGAAGAGGAGGGAGATGGATGAGCTTTTTGCTGATCTTGAGAGTCATCTCGTCCCTAGGGAGGCCAGGAGTATCGTGGCTCCAGAAGATTGGAGTTACGCGTTTAGTTACATGTTGTGCTACTTCAGGATTTCTCATCCATGCCTGATACGGGAGGCTCTAGGGGATCCACCCAGGCCGGCTCATCAGGAGATCCTGAAGGAGGAGCAGGCGCGAGGGATCATGCCCAGGACGCGCTGCCTAGGTGTCGTCGTATCATGGAGCTTGCTAGGGATGTCATCGATAGAGGGTTGTTTCCTGATGGATCCGATGTCAGAGGCATTTTGGAGACCATATGGCGGAGGCTCAGGGTGCCCTGATCTACATGAGGCAGTGGAGGAAAACCTCGAGAGTGACAGGCTGGCCCGCCATACACATTAGTTCATTTTGATTGTATTTTGACCAAAATTAAATATTTTATATATTAAATAAACTAATTTTACAATGGTTAAAAATAAAAAGAAATTTCAAACATAAAATAAAATATATTTGTAAGAAAAAAATTAAATAGACAAAAAAATAGGAATTTAAAAATAAAATATATTTACAGATAAAATGCATATATTTATTTGATAAATTTATCTCATAAATAATATGATACACTTGTAAAAATAACTAATAACATGTTTATAAAAAACTATTAGCTTAAATAAGTTATTAGAAAAATATTACTATATAATTAAATGTTTGAATAAATTATTGAAAATGCATTTAATTATATTGTTTTTCTAAACTCAATCATCTCTAATTCAAATTGCAAACTCCGTGTATAGTACTCTCGTCTTATGAAAATAGACAAAATATGGTCTCTTCTCCACATGAGAGAGAGAGAGAGAGAGAGAGAGAGAGAGAGAGAGAGAGAGAGAGAGAGAGAGAGAGACATTTTTTTCCACTGCCACTTGTCAGAGGTGGAGATGGTAGATTAGCAAGTTACTTGGAATTGAAATGGCAAAGTAGTAGCAGCAGACATCGACGTGATTATAGCCTACTTTTCTTTTAAACAACAACAATAACAACTCTTTTAAACAGTCAGATGTTGTAGCCGTTGTTTTTATTCTTATATTATGAACATGTTTGGCCCTCTATGAGGCCTGTTGTACTGTTCACGTGTAGCAGATGCATTAGTTATGTCTAATCCCTTCCACCCAGCAAACAGCATGCGGTAGTACTCTTTGAATAAAGTGGTGGGGAGTTGGATAATCCTTCGGTGGTCCCAAGGAGTCAGCGGAAATTGATTGGAAATTCTATCCTTTAAATACCCAAATACTCCTAACAAATAAAACTAAAAATGAACAGACAGCTTTGACCATCGCTGGAAGGGACTCAATTCGATGTCTGTCATTGTTTTAAGAAAATAATAACCAATCCGATTTTTTATTCTTCCAAATAAAAAGATACTATTAAGTGTGGGAGAAATATATTTTTTGTATCTTTTATATTTTAAAGTATATAAATATATGTTATATTTATATTCTATGAGATTTATTTTAAAATATATTAAATAAGTTTTTTGTTTGTATAGTTTTTCAATTTTATTATTAATAATAGTATTTATTTATTTTTCAATATATAAGTAACTAATGGTGATATAAGAAGTTGTCTGAGACGTTTTAGTATTAAAATAAAAAGTATAAAATATTTTTTTTAAAGTTTGAGTAAAAAACTATTTTGAAATAAACTTATGATTTAGATTTTATATGTCATTGTCAAAATGATCAAAATAACAAATAGTTATTTGGTTCAGTGGTAATTGGTGCTGAATTTGGTAGGAAAGACCACAGTTCGATTCCCGCAATTGCGATCCTTGGAAGGCTTGACCCACTTGATGTTGGAGTTGTTCCCGCAACTGTGATCAGTGGCCGCAATTGCGGGTTGATGGTTGTACTATATTGGTGGTGATAAGTAAAAAAATTCCAAAGTCAATCCTCTCTAATTCAAATTGCAAACTCAATGTATGGTACGCTCGTCTTATGCGAAAAGACAAAAAATCATGGTCTCCTCTCCATTAGTAAATTTTGCCACATGCTACATGTTCGAAGAGAGAGAAAAATAACCCTTTTTCCACCGCCACTTGTCTGTGGAGAGTGTAGATTAGCAACTTACTTGGAATTGAAATGGCAAAGTAATGGCAACAGACATCGACGTGATTATAGCTTGCTATTCTTTTAAACAACAAAAATAATAACTCTTTTAAATAGTCTGATGTTGTAGCAGTTGTTTTTATTCTTATATTGTGAACATGTTTGGCTTATTCTTATATTGTGAACATGTTTGGCCCTCTGTGAGGCCTGTTGTACTGTTCACGTGGAACAAGTGCATTAATCGTCTAATCCCTTTCACCAAGCATACAACATGTGGTATTACTCTTTAGATAAAGTGGTGGAGAGTTGGATAATCCTTCGGTGGTCCCAAGGAGTCAACAGAAATTGACTGGAAACTTTATCATTCAAAAACCCAAGATACATAGGCCTCAAGATATCATCATAATTAAAAGCCAATATCCCCCAAAATCACCACAAGATAAACCCACTCATCAAAACCACCATTCCAAACCTCAAGTTAGCATATCCATACTTCATAACTTGTCACTCTTGAGGCAAGCTGACAAGGATAAAATTCAGCTTCTTCAATGTTCATGGTCTGATAAAAATCTAACCTAAAGGATTTATGTGTTATGCCATGTCGTTACCCCAAGAATAACTATATGTTGTGTAATATCATGGGTGAGATTAACTAAGATCAATATAATTAAAAATAAAATGGAACTAATCAAGAATAATTGGAAGTGGTAAGACAAATCGTCTATGGAAGATGACGACTATGGAAATGACACAAGCTCTTATCATCTTCCATAGACAATTTGTCTCACCGCTTCATCATTTCTTGATAACTAATGATTGAGAACCGTGGCAGACTCATTTACCACCTTAATGTTGCATCTATGAAAGTGCAAGAAATAAACTTGCATTTCAAGGAATATGAGGCTCTAATAATTTCCATATGTGTGTTTATGGACGACATGCTCATACGGGTTGCAACACACATAAAACTTGACCAACGAGAGAAACTTAAAGTTCTCTGTGGAATTAGAGCCACTCATATCTCATCAAAGAGAGGTTGTAGGCACTAGGATTTTAGTCTCTCGCGAGCACAATTAGCTGTGAAGGATGTTATCCTCCAAGTTCTGATTTTGGCAACATAGGTCATCCATGGCAGCACATATGTATGTCATGGCATCCTCATCATTTGTATTGTGATTGGCTTGAGTTACTACTCTCTTGTTCACCATATTGGATAAAAGGGTTGAAAATGTGAATAATAATTAGAGTGTTTAATGCAATGATTACCCATATCAATTTTACCAGACCAATTGTACTTGCTAAAGTATAGTACGTGACAACCGCTTGTGATCCAGCACTATTAGAGACTTTTTAAGGTTGTTGTAGTGTAAGAGCTAGCTCATACAGGGACGGTGAGAAGGTCTGTATGTAGTATTTTTCATTGTGAATTTAATATCTTTCTCAACCTTAAAGATGAGGTGATTATAAGAGTCTCTTGGGCCTAGGTCTTGGGCTCCAAAAGATTAGTAACAACACCCTCTCCTCTTAGAGGTGTGGAAAATAGGTAGTAGTTATATTCCCTATAATATTGGAGGATGTGATTCTCCCCCCTCCAGCCCACGCCCCCGACTTCTTCTCTCATGCCGTTATATACTGGGACACATCACTCCCCTCATTTTCATAAATGAACGACCAATCCAATCAATTAGAGATCATTATGAATAATGTGCAAATGCTTCGGTAAATGGCCGAGTAGGAAGTAGTTAGGAGCGATGTATTCATATCGCTTGTCCTTAAAAAGTCTCTATGTCGCTTCTTATGAGTCCTTTATTAAATATGCCAAATGCAATATTTGATCAATTTGTTGAAAATACCATTTGCAATTAAATATATTAACATATCTAATAATATTGTCTAAGTTTAAATCTTACCAATACTTATTGAATTACATTTGTATATATTAATCAATAATTGTTTAATAACAACCAGTCAAAGATCCTAATGTAAATAGGGGTGTTTACCTTGGATTTTGATAAATAACTATTAGTCTTTCAAAATTGATATTTCGTTACTTACATGAACAATTAAATTAATCATAAAATATATGTGCCTAATTTAGTTAATTTTTTCTCATAATCATAGCCCTTATGAGATGAGTTAAGAAATTCACAATCCAGAACCTCTACAACAAAATGATATAACTATTATTATGATGATCAAACGAATTTCATATTGAGTATGAAAAGTGGCTGGACTCATGTGGGCTGTGGCTAGTAAAATTGAATTGTTAAAAGAATTAGAGTTCAAATCTTGATTGAAATAATATTTAAGAAAAGTTTTGTGAGTCAGCACATTCACCTGCCAGGTTAACCACTTAAAACTATAGTCTTTGAAATGATATGAGCACCATAGAAAAAAGATAGTGTTTGAAACTTGAATTAATAATTAAGCGGAGAAAGCAATATTTGTCACACATTGCGTAGTAATTTCCCAAATAATATCCAATCTTTTTCGCTTCTGACGAGTTAAACCACTTTACCACCACCAAATTTGGTCAACCAACATTACTCTACTTCTTCTAACTCAACTAAACTTGAACGAATCGTATCTCATCATTCAAACTTACGAAAATTAAAAACTCATTTTCTATGCAATTTCCATTTCACAAATCAGTTACCACACCACCAACGAACAAAATTAAACCCCCAAATATAAAATTAAAAAACATAAACCCAATTAGTTTACCCACCATCACACTTCTAAAGTCAGAATCTCCCATCAAAAGGGTCAGAATCTTCTTATCTTTGTATCATCCTAATTTACTTCTCTCCTTGTCTTCGATCATACCAAAGCCTATCTCATACGCATGTATATATAATATGATTCCAAATTCATTAATACTATAAAGTACTATCATTCATTTATTGTTATAAGCTTCATAATTGATCTTCACCTGAAAAGAAAAAATAACATAACTAACTAATCGTTATGTTTCCGTTTTTCAGTTACATTAACTTTTTCTTCTTCTTTCTTGCTCTCTTTCTTTCGCGCCCATGCTTTACCGTTACCGCCAGGATTATACCAGAATCTGTAACCGTAATAACAACTTCTCAAAAACACAACGCCACGTGGCACAACTTCTCCAGTTTTCTTCACGCGGAACGAGGCAGCCACGTCAGCGGTATGGCGGAGCTCAAGAAGTATTTCCACCGCTTCGGTTATCTTACTCAGTCCAACACGACGGCGAATTCCAATTTCACGGACAAGTTTGATTCAAACTTCGAGTCCGCCGTGTTGCTTTATCAGAAACAGCTTGGTTTGCAGTTAACCGGAAAACTTGATTCTGAAACTATATCGACGATTGAGTCTCCGAGATGCGGTGTTTCGGACACCGCGACGCGTAGAATACATACTTCACGTCACTTTGCTTACTTTAACGGGAAACCGCGGTGGCTTCGTGGCTCTCCGATGACTCTTAGCTATGCTTTCTCACCGTATGATATGATCGATACGCTGAGTTTATCGGAAATCCGAACGGTTTTCGAACGTTCTTTTAAGCGGTGGGCGTCGGTGATTCCGGTGAGTTTTCGCGAGACGGAGAAGTATCAATCGGCGGATATTAGAATCGGATTTTACTTCGGTGATCACGGTGACGGAGAACCGTTTGACGGTGTTTTGGGGGTTTTAGCGCATGCTTTCTCTCCTCAGAATGGAAGATTTCATTTAGATGCAGCGGAGAATTGGGCCGTTGATTTTGATCATGATGATTCAAGGATAGCCGTTGATTTGGAATCAGTTGTGACGCACGAGATAGGTCACGTGCTTGGGCTTGGGCATTCATCTATAAAAGAAGCGGTTATGTACCCAAATATAAGCCCAAGGAAGAAAAAAGTTGACTTGAAAATTGATGACGTGGAGGGAGTTCAATCTCTTTATGGTTCTAATCCAAATTTTAGTTTGAGTGCTTTGTTACAGTCTGAGAATTCTTATAATCTTGCGGTTAGGTTAAAAACTGGTTTCTCCAAATGGATATTCTCTTTAGCACTTACCTTGTTCATATTATTTTTGAGTGCTTGAAGAGTTGACTCTCTTTCATGTATTTTCATTCTTTGATCTTATGTGTGTATGTAAAAAGAAAGAAAGAATAGAAAGGATAGAAAGCAAAGTTGAATCACATGGGCTAAACCCTAATGATTCTTAGTTTTTATGATATTTTAAGATGTTTCTCTTTTTATTTTTGGGTTATACAACTTTACAATAGATATTTTTATAGTCAGTCAATTTTTCAAATAGGAAAATGTTAGAGTAGGGAAAGGTGAATGAACTTTAACTGGATTTGAGAGCAGTGACAACACTTGGAAAAATAAGCTAGCAAAATATAAATGTTTTTTGAAAAGGCATATCAATGAAAAGATTCGAATTGTTGTTGTTAGTTAGTGTATAAAGGATAGAATATCATTCCTAAAGTATATGCCTAACATATAGTGGGAGGAAGCAAATAAGGCATTTCTTTGTACTGAAGAAAATCATGTACGGACCTATACAATATCATACATATGATACGACATTTTTCTCCCATGTTGGATGGGGACAAATGAAACTGATTTTTTTCTATGTCCAAAGTGTGGTCCAAAGCTCCAAAGTGCTTTATACCCGTATGATGGATAGTTCCATATGTCTTTGTGATAGTTTATCAATAGAATACGGAATGAGGTACTTCGAGATACACTTGCTCACTTAAGTTTGTTTAAGAGGCAAATAAGTGAACAAATTGTTAGAATGTATAATTTCTGTTTAGTCGAATTGGTTTTTTGTGCTAGTCATATTAGCTATTGCGTGTGAGTTGGTCGAATTAGACAGACTTTCGAACTGCATAGATTCATAGTGTTGTAGTGTCGAAATCTTTTGTGCCCGATTGTTTTGCGCTTTAGTTTAGTTTCTTTGGGCTTAGGAAATGTGTTTATACAAGGAGCATTTCTTTGTAATCAAGATGCACAATCACAATCAATAACAATTTTTCATATACAGTTTTAAACAATCACTCTCTCTCTCTCCTTCTCAATTCCATTATTCTTCTTCTTCTTTACAAAACTATCTTTCTTGAAAATCCTTTGTTCCAACAAATTGGTATCAAGGAGCTCGATTGCGATTCGTGGAGAATCTAATGGCAAATGGAACAACAACGTTGACAGATTCCAATAATCTACCCGCTTTCAAAGGGGAAAACTATCAACGATGGGTTGCACACATGAAGGTCATTTTCAGATTTCAAGATGTTGTCGAAATCTTGAATGATGGAGTACAGGAGCTGGAAGCAAATGCAACAAATGCCCAAAAAGCTGCGCACAAAGATCAGAGGAAGAAAGATTGTAAAGTGTTGTTCTTGATTCATCAATGTGTAGACTCTGATGTATTCGAGAAGATAATTGAAGAAGAATCAGCGAAAGATGCGTGGGACAAGTTAAAGAAATTGTATGGAGGATGCGAGAAATTGAAAAAGGTGAAGTTGCAGACGTTGAGGAAGCAATACGAGATGATGCACATGAAAGATGATGAATCAATCTCTGCATACTTCTCAAGGATTGTGACGATGACTAACTAGATGAAAGCATGTGGTGAAACGGTCACAAATTTGCATAAAATAGAGAAAGTACTGAGATCTCTGACTACTGATTTCGACTACATAGTAGTGACAATTGAAGAAGCCAAGACTCTGTCTGAGATGAAGTTTGAAGAACTTCAAGCTTCATTGGAGGCTCATGAGATGAGGTTGAAGCAGAGAAACTCAAAAAGAGAAAAGGTGGCTGAACAAGCATTGCAATCAAGATTCAACAAGAAAGCTGAGAAGTCGAAGTAGCGAAAGAATCTTGCAGGAGACGAGAAGTCAAGCAAGAATGTTGATTCGAGCAAGAAAGGTGTGGGCAACAAGTACTCTGGGAGGAAAGTCGACACGAAAGAGGTGCAATGTTACAATTGTCTAGGATTTGGATACTATGCTCGAGACTGTCGAAGAAAGAAAGCAGCAAGAGCGAAAGAAGGTGATGAAGCCTAATATGCACGAGCAGGAGACAGTGACTCAGATGATGTGCTGATGATGGTAAACTCTCAGTCGAAGGCTGAGAAAACCAATATGTTGTATCTGGATTCAAGATGAAGCAACCATATGACTGGCAACAAAGATTGATTCACCAAGTTAGATGAGTCAGTGAAAAAGGTGATAAATTTTGTTGATGGAAGACACATCAACTCTGGAGGAAAAAAAGACATCTTGATTGTCAGAAAGGATGGTGGAAAAGCCATTATCACTGAGGTATTGTATGTACCTTCTATGACAAGTAATTTGATAAGTGTAGGTCAATTACTTGCAAAAGGCTTCAAAATGACACTTGAAAGAAATTAAATTGAAGTCTATAGGGCTGATGGAAGGCTAATAATGAAAGCACCATTGGCAGAAAATAAAACGTTCAAAGTCAAACTCAACACATCAGATCATAAGTGTCTTGCTTCGACTATAGAAGAAGATAAGAATTGGCTATGGCATCACGGGTATGGACATTTAAACTTCAGGAGTTTATGCATGCTCAACCAGAAAAGGATGGTGTTTGGTTTGCCCTATGTGAAGGAACCAAAGCAAGTATGTGAGGAATATTATAAAGCTAAGCAAGCGAGAAAAGCATTCAAACATGACTTGCCCATGAAATCCAAGCGCAAGTTGGAACTAGTTCACTCTGATGTGTGTGGACCATTTGAAGTGAAGTCAAATGGAGGAAAAATATATTTCCTTACTTTTGTTGATGAATTCACCAGACATATACGGATTGATATCATTGAAAGGAAGAGTGAAGTATTCACACAGTTCAAGAAATTTAAGTTGCACGCTGAAAAACAAAGTGGCTGCAAATTGAAGAAGTTAAGAACTGATGGTGGTGGCGAATATACGTCTGCTGAATTTACTAGATTTTGTAATGAGGAAGGTATATATCACGAGATTATTGCACCATATACACCTAAGCACAATGGCATGGCTGAAAGGAAAAATAGAATTATACTGAACATGACGAGAAGTATGTTTAAAGCTAAAGATATGCCTATGAGATTTTGGGTTGAAGCAGCTTCGACAACAAAGATACATTCTAAACAGGTGTCCAACAAAGAAGATACTAGGAAGAACCCTTTATGAGGCTTGGACAGGGTCGAAGCCAAGTGTGAGTCATCTTAGAGTTTTTGGATCAATGTGCTTCAGGCATGTACCTGAACAATTGAGAAGGAAACTGGATGATCGAAGTGAAGTAATAGTTCTCATAGGTTATCATTCGACTGGTGCATACAAGTTGTATTCACCAATCGAAGATAAACTAGTAATCAGTAGAGATGTTCGTGTCGACGAAAGCAAAGGTTGAGACTGGAGTCAAAATTCAACATAGGAATCAGACACAATTATAACTGTGTTCGAAGAAGATCCACAGGATGAGCCCTCAAATAGTCGAAGTGAACAAGGCAACGCTTCAACTAGTCGAAATGAAGAACCACCTGAACAAAATGAAAGGAGGTCGAAAATAACAAGAACTGAATCAACAAGACTAGATGGGTATGAAAGATTTCCAGATCAAGCAATTGATGCTGATGGTGATTTAGTCGAAGAAGCCATGATGATGGCTGAAGCAGAACCAATCGATTTGAATGAAGCCATGAGTAATTCGAATTGGTGTGAAGCCATGAAAGAAGAACTCAGAGCCATTGAGAAGAAAAATACATGGGAGCTTGTCGAAAGAACGAATAAGAAGCCAATTGATGTAAAGTGGATATACAAGGTGAAACGAAGGCCAAATGGAGAAATTGCTAAGTACAAAGCAAGGCTGGTGGCTATAGGCTTTCTACAAAAGCCTGGAATAGGCTTCAACGAAGTATATGTACCGGTTGCTAGGCTGGAAACAATTCAAATAGTTGTTTCGGCAGTAGCATACAGGGGATGGAAGATGCATCAGCTGGATGTAAAGTTAGCATTCCTTAATGGTCCATTGGAATAAGAAGTCTATGTTACTCAACCACCAGGACTCGACGTCAAAGGGCAAGAGTCGAAGGTGTACAAATTAAGGAAGTCTCTCTATGGTTTAAAGCAAGCTCCTCGAGCTTAGAATAAAAGAATAGATAACTTCCTGATCAAAACAGGTTTCACAAAGTGTGCCTCTGAACACTGAGTGTATGTAAATGATGTCGATAGTGTCAATCGAATCATTTTATGTCTCTATGTAGATGACTTACCAATTACCGGAGCCAACGAAGCTGAGATAATGAAAGTCAAGTCGAAGCTAATGCAAGAGTTCAAAATGTCTGACTTAGGGAATCTCTCATATTTCCTAGGGATGGAATTCAAAAATAGTGAATAAGGAGTATTCTTGCATCAGACTAAGTATGCTCAAGATATTCTGAAGAGATTCAACATGAGCAACTGTAATGAAGTAGTCACACCGTTAGAGACAGGAGCAAAGTTGAAGAAGGAGTCGAATGATGAGTTTGTAAATTCGACATTGTACAAACAAATCATTGGATCCTTGAGATATCTTTGCAATACAAGACCAAATATCTGCCAAAGCGTAGGACTTCTGAGCAGATTTATGGAGAAACCTCAAGAATGTCATCTCATCGCAGCTAAGAGGGTGCCGAGATACATCAAGGAACTATCGACCATGGCATGTTATTGCCTAGAAGTCAAGGACAACACAATTGTCAAGTTCATGGATACACTTATTTAGATTTCATGGAGATCGACGAAAAGAAAAGCACTACAGTTACATCTTCATGATCGAGGTGCTCAAATCTCCGAGTTCAAGAAACAAAGCATTGTGGCTTTGTCATCTTGCAAAGCAGAATATGTAGCTGCATCATATGTTGCATGTCAAGCAGCATGGATCGAAATGTTACTTGAAGAACTCAAGATAATGGAACCTAAGAAGATAAAGCTATTTGTCGACACCAAATCAGCAATTAACCTGGAAAATCACCTTGTGTGTCACGGTCGAAGTAAACACATAGAAAGAAGGTATCATTTTTTGAGAGGTCAAGTCAACAAAGGGAAGGTCGAAATAAAGCATCGCAAGACCAAGTTCGACTACGGCATATTCACCAAACCCCCAAGAAAGTCGATTCGAGAGTTAAAGAGAAGCATCGGATGAGAAGTCTCGAGAACATGAATTAAGGGGTGTGTCGAATGTATAATTCTTGTTTAGTCGAATTGGTTTTTTGTGCTAGTCGAACTAGCTATTGGGTGTAAGTTGGTTGAACTAGACAAAATTTTGAACTGCATAGATTCATAGTGTTGCAGTGTGTTGAATTATTTTGGGCCCTGATTGTTTTGGGCTTTAGTTTAGTTTCTCATTGGGCCTAGAAAATGTGTCTATAAGGAGCATTTCTTTGTAATTAAGATGCACAATCACAATTAATAACAATTTTTATATACTTTAGACAATCATTCTCTCTCCTTCTCAATTCCATTATTCTTCTTCTTCTTTACAAAACTTTCTTTATTGAAAACTCTTTGTTCCAACACAAATGACTCAATATTTAAGATTAGTCACACTTTTCTTTCATGTGGTTTTCATATGGGACAAAGCTCTCTATTTCTATCCAGCTAGAACCTGCTTCTTTCCTAACCCTTTTCTTCCTCATGAGGCTTCTAATTACATCAACATCTTCCCATCGTCCAAAAGATGCATACATATTAGACAACATTACATAGACATAATCTTCATCCCTCTCCAATTCAATCACCTTAGCAGCCGCAACTTCTGCTACTTGTAAGTCTTCCTGAGTTCCACAAGCACCTAGCAAAGACCTCCAAACTACTCCACATGACTCGAAACCAAGCTCATGTATCATCTCTCTGCTCTCCACAACTCGCTTTTTGCCCCATGAGCCGTATCATTGAACAACAATGCTCAATGGACGGTGCAATCTCATATTCATTTGTCATAGCATCGAAGTAACTAATGGCAGACTCAAATGGTATTTGGCTATGGGAACATGCTGATATAAGGTTAAGAAATGTGATACCGTCAGGTTTTGTATCTCTTTCCATTTTCATCGACTTGAAGAGACTGATAACTTGTGTGAAATCACCATTGCGAGCATATCCAGATATCATTGCATTCCAGCTCACAAGATTCTTATCAGAAAGCACATTGAATATTGATTCGGCATCATTCACCCGCCCACATTTTGAGTACATGTCGATCAGGGCAGTCCCTACAACTACGGATGAATCTAAACCGTACTTTATTGTACAACAATGAATCAGCACACCCCATGTTAAAGCTGACAGACAAGCAATTCCATTTAAAATTATAGAAAATGTGAACTGATCCATCTGCAAGTTTCTCAACTGCATTTTACCAAACATATCCAAAGCTTCAGAAACTCGATTCCTATTCACAAACCCAGTAATTACGGAGTTCCAAGAAGATGAGTTTGGACATGGCATAGTACTCAAAACCCAAACAGCATCTTCTATTCTTCCACTTAGAGCAATTCCATTTATCAGCCCATTATAAGAAATTGAATCAGGGTTAGGCATGTGCTGCAAAAACTTGAAACCAAGTTCAATGTTACCATTGTTTGCACATGCTGCTATGACCGAATTCCAAGAAATAACATCCATATCAATAACATCATAAAACGCCCTGACAGCATGTTCAACAGAGCCACACTTCCCATACAAATCAATCAAGCAATTTGCCACAACAGTGTCATTACTCATTCCCAATTTCACTGTCTTAGAATGAATTGAACTTCCCAGTTTCAACAGGCCGAGTTGGGCACAAGCAGCCATAGCAGACGTGAAAGAGAACGCATCAGCACATATTTGAGACCTTTCTAGATTTCCGAATATCGACAATGCTTTCTTAAACAGACCACCATGGACATACCCAGAAATCAAAGTGTTCCAAGAAACCACATTTGGTTCAGGAATTTCATCAAACAGATTATGAGCATCATTGAAAGAATGCACTGTAACATAAAATTTGATAAGAGAGGTAGAAACATAAATATTAGAATAATGATACCCAGAACGTATAGCATAGCTATGAAGCTGTTGTCCAAATTTGTAACAGAAAATACCAGTAGCAGTTCGAACGAGGTTAACAAGAGCAAAGGCATCTGGTTTCATTTCATCCCAACGGTTTCACCTCCGGCTTGGGCTTGGACTTGGACTTGGGCTCATGGGCTTATCTATTTTTAAGAAACAAAATCTAGAATTAGATAAAAAGTGCTTTCAATGCTATCCAATTATTACCGCAACCTATAAATAGAAAATTTGAATAACAAAAAAATAGAGAGAGAGAAACAAAGGGTTTGGTAAAGACCCCAACATCATGATGATGATTATCTGGGCTTGAACAAGAAAATTTATATAATCTGAAATTAAATTTCCAATGGAAATAAAAATATGGCAAAAAAAGAGAGAGAAAATTGAAAATTTGATATAATTAGTTGAATTTGATTGGAAGGAGGAAAAAATGGGGGTGGTGGAAGATGTAACATTGATTGGAGGGTTGATAGCAGTTCAATTTATCTATGCAGGAAATGCTGAGCTGATGAGTTATTCAATGTCATTAGGAATTAGCCCTCTCACCATTGTTGTTTTCACTTCCATTGCTACATTTCTCATTCTTTTTCCTGCTGCATTTTGTTTTGAAAGGTTTTGTTCTTCATTATGAAAAAATGTGATTTATTTTGTTTTACTGAGATTGGAATTTTTGAAGATTAATTTTATTATAATATGTGTATATGATGTAGGACTAAGTGGCCCAAGAATTTCAGTATGAAGTTTATGATGCAGATATGGTTTCTTTCATTTGGAGGGTATGGTATCTTATAAACTTAATTTTCTACCGTTGCGCGCAGAGATATATGGTTTACACCGCAAAAAAGAATTATTGATTCAAAATTTTGTTGTTTATTATTGTGCAGATTAGCTTTCCAGTATTTTTTCTTGAAAGGAATCAATCTAACTTCTCCAGCAATGGGAACTGCTATGCCAAACCTTGCACCAGGTCTTATCTTCATTATCGCATGGACTTTTGGGTAATTTTATTTCAATACATTTTGATCATTTTCGCTAATGCTTAAACAAACAAGAAGGAATGAAATATTACAATTCAATTTACATTTAAGCAAAAATTAAGAATCAGGCCTTTTAATGATAATACTTTTGCTAATGTATTGGAAATTCTTCTATTTGACAGGTTAGAGAAAGTTAACTTAAGCAACAAGTATAGTAAATTAAAAATCATAGGAACATTGCTATGCGTATTGGGAGCTCTTACAATGAGTATAATGCAAAGCATTTCTGCTCCTGCAACAAAAGAAGAGGCTACACTTCTTCAATTATCATCTGCACCATCACATCTTCTCTTTGACACGAAAAAGATATTTGGTTGCATCTATCTAGTGATTTCAGTTTTAGTATTGTCAAGCAGCGTTGTCCTGCAGGTAACTATTTCGATAATCAAATAATAAAGAGTACACAAAAAATGTACTTAAATTTTTATAGCTCAATAGAAAATCTTGGTTTTATAGGCTTTTGCTCTTGGAGATTTTCCCGCACCAATGTCATTGAGTGCGATAACGTCGTTGTTTGGAGGATTCATGACTGCAGTTGTTCAAAAAGTTCAAGGTGACGACCTTAAATCTGGTTTGCGGCTTGTGAGTTTGGGAGATATCATAGGCTTCTCTATTCTGGTAATATCTGTTATTTCCTTATTTCGCATGAATGCATTTAGAACACGTTAATATTTTTGAGTTGGACAATTTAAATTGTCTCAAAAAGACCAACACAGTCAACAATTTTCAAATGCACAGGCTGGTGGAGTGAGTGGAATAAGCCTAAGCTTCAATGGATGGGCACTTAAGAAGAGAGGGCCAGTTTTTGTCTCCATGTTTAACCCAGTTGGAACAGTATGCTCAGTTATTTTCTCAGTCTTTACTGTTGGAGACACTGTTAATATTGGAAGGTAGGTTCCTTATTATTAAGGTTCTTTGTTACTTTGCAAACTATATTCTATAGAGTCTGATATATTTATATTGCACTAAATATTGCAGCATTGGTGGCATGGTCCTTATGTTTAGTGGACTCTACATAGTTCTTTGGGCCAAAGGGAAAGAAGGATATCCGGATCATGGTGTAGATTTCTTTGAGAGTGAGTTTGATGCAAACAAGCCTCTCTTAAGTTAATGTGTTTTTCAAATGTAATCGTCGTGATTATTATCATGTCATGAATAAACAAGTAATGAGTTTAAAAAGATTGAATGGTGTCCATTCTAGAAGCACTAACACAATTACAAATATCGTTAAAAATCGAATATATTTTCAATCTGAAGTGTAGATCTCTCGACAATATAATTTAAAATGTAATGGATTGTGCAATTGTCGATATATAAAAAAACCTATGTTTTCCATTTCTTTTTGCAGAAACTTGAAACAGTTGCTCAATTGGTGTATGTGACAGAGCAGTAGGAAGAGCACCTGATAAGAAGTAGATTTGAAGTCTCTTTCTTGCGTTTGAAGGAATGAAAGGTTATGGAAGTGTAGATATTTTTTTCTCTATAAATTTTATTTGGTGAGGTAGACAGGATACTTTATGTTATGACTTACCTTTTTGTTCACATATTTTATGAATTATTTTGATTGTCTAAGTGGTTTTAAATTACAACTTGTGAAAGGTTATGATGATGATATTTTGAAGAATATAATGAAGTTATTTTAAGACTAAGATTCCATTGCGAAGTTTTAATTTATGTCCTGATATTTCAAAAAGGAAATGATTATGAACGTTAAAAACTCGTGTTTCGGGACAGGATGATTTATTAAGATGTTTTCTATGACGTGTGATACCCATGTTGGTAATTATGTTGAATTAATATCAAATTTTTCGTGAATTATTATTTGGAGTTTAGAATGGTGTTACAACTTGTCTATACTAAAATGAGATTTTATTTATGAATTTGCCACCGTATTAGTTATTTACACCCGCTCATGGTCTCTTTGATCACAAATTTCATCAATCTCATTGGATCTTGGGTGTAGATGGGGTGAAAACTCTAATCCACCAAAATGGACTATTGATGTTCTTGATAACTTGATCAATACCTTGATCCAATTGGAATTTTCATTTTGTCTATTTCATTTTACCTCTGCTCCAACACTTTCTTCTTCTTCTTTTTAATCAATTGGATAATGATTGATTCATCTTTGTTCAATTGAATTTGGATTGGTACTTGATGATCTTGATCTGGACTTAGGATAGGACCTTGATCTGGACTTTGAGATTTTGGACCTTTGAGGATCTTGTTGTAATTTTGTTTGTGTATTGGGAAATTTTTCGTGTGTCGTGGGATATAATACAAATTGGTATCCAGAGCTTCCGGTTATTGTTCTTGATCGAGTTTTCAAGAATTTTACGTCAGAGATCGTATTTCCAGGGCAAGTGAATCAACCGCTGTGAATATGGCTAGTGATAAGGGCATTCTGAATTCTCTTCCAATGCTTGATGGCAAGAATTGGATCCGATGAAAAAACAGATGCAATCCTTGTTTGGCTTCCATGAAACCCTAGAGGTGGTTACCGACGGCGTTCATGCGTTGGCTGTAGATGCAACCGAAGCACAGAAAAAATCCCACAATGAAGTCAAGAAGAAAGATTGCAAGGCTTCCTATTGCATTCAGACGGCTGTTGGTGCTACTAATTTCTATAGAATCTCTCATGTTGAAACAACGAATGAGGCATGTGTATAAATTATAGTCGATGGGAGAAGATGAAAAAATTGCAGAATATGTGTCGAAGGTTCAAAAACTCGTCCATCTCATGAAGGGTTATGGTGAAACCATAACTGATAAGATGATAGTTGAGAAGGTAATGAGAACGTTGACCTCTCACTTTGATCACGTTACCGTAGTTGTTCAAGAATCCAACAAACTTGAAACCACTAAAGTGGAAGATTTGGTTGGTTCGTTGGAGGTGCATGAGATGAGGATTATCGAAAGGAAAAGTGTAACACTCCATTTCTGAAATTCTGGCAGCAGATACTTAATGTCAAAGTGAATGTTATGACATTGTATCTGACAAACTGTTAACAATTCACACAGTAATTTAAAAGCAGTAAGGAACACAATCAATTGTTAACCCAGTTCAGTGTGTAACTACACCTACATCTGGGGGCTACCAAGTCAGGGAGGAAATCCACTATAAGTAGTATTAATTCAGGAAAAGTTAAAGGCAATCGAAAGAAAAAACAAATGGGAGTTAGTCGAATTACCAGCACATACAAAAGCTATCAAAGTGAAGTGGGTGTTCAAGTTGAAACACAATGTTGATGGTTCGATAGCAAGACATAAAGCAAGATTAGTAGCTCGAGGTTTTCTTCAAAGATAAAGACTTGAATACTCTGAATTATTTGCTCCAGTAGCAAGATTGGAGACTGTTTGATTAGTAGTGGCATTGGCATGCAACCGAGGCTGGCAACATTTCATTTAGATGTGAAATCAGCATTTCCGAATGGTCCTTTAGAAGAAGAATTTTATGTCACACAACCTCCTGGGTTTGTGATTCAGAAGGAAGCGAGTAAAGTATATAGGTTGCACAAAGCGCTCTATAGTCTCAAGCAGGCACCTAGGGCATGGAACAAGAAGATCGACTCATTCTTAGTCGAATTGAGATTTGTCAAATGCAAATAAGAGTATGGTGTCTATGTTCACGTTGTAGCACAAGATATAACAATCATCTGCTTATATGTTGATGACTTGCTAGTAACTGGAAATAGTTTGAAGAATTTGTCGAAGTTCAAAGAGTTGATGACGAAGGAATTTGAAATGTCGGATCTGGGAAAATTGTCTTATTTCTTAGGCATGGAATTTCAAATAACGAAGCAAGGTATGGTGCTACATCAAAGGAAGTATGTCAAAGAGATACTCAAGAGATTCATAATGGATGATTCGAATCCTGCATTCTTGCCTATCGAACCAAATGTGAAGTTGGAGAAGAATGGAGAGGAAGAAAAAGTTGATGTAACTTTGTTCAAGCAAATTGTAAGATCTCTGAGGTATTTAGCAACAGTCAACCTGATATAAGTTTCGTTGTCGTATTAGTAAGAAGATATATGAGTGAACCAAGTGTGTCACATATGAAGGCTGAAAGAAGAATCTTGAGATATCTGAAGGGTTCGATAAACTGTGGAATACTATTTTGACGAAATTCTGAAGATAAAGAAGCAATAGTTAATTGTTTTTCAGATGCTGATTGGTGTGGAGATAAGGAAGATCGAAGAAGCACAACTGGATATTTCTTTCAAGTATTTTATGCCCCAATATCATAGTGTTTGAAGAAGCAACCTGTGGTGGCATTGTCATCTTGAGAAGTTGAATATATAGTAGGATCCTATGTTGCTTGTCAAGTAATTTGGATCAAATCAGTATTTTAAGAAATGGTTGTCAAGTGAAGAAACCGGTGTTACAAATCGACAACAAGTCACTATAACGGTGAAGAATCCACGCATGGAAGAAGTAAACATATGAAGCTAGGTTTCACTTCGAGTGAAAAGGTAAATCGAGATGAACTTGAAGTTAGGCATTGCTCAAGTGAAGCACGTTGGACATATTCACCAAAGGATTGAAGAATGATAGATTCCTGAATTTGAGAAAGAAATTAGGAATAGTTCAGATTGACTATTTTTGAGGATGTTCGACAACTTGGATTATGGGGGTGTTAATTAAATTAGATTTGTTAAAATATTATATTAGATTATGTTTGTGCATAAAATTTACCGCTGGCTAGAGAGATGAATGAGATACGAGCCGTTGGACCCGTAAAGCAAGTGTGTCTCCGTCGAGCATATACTCCGGACCATCGTGCCTACTGTGCTGCATCGAAATGTATAGGTCGGGGATATCTGTCTGGTCAGATAGCTTGGTCTACCTAGTTGGCAGCAGCTACGCCTGCCGAGTTAAGCCAAGGCAGGTTGGTTACATAACTCAATGAACCACGGTTACAGACGTTACAAACCATTATGGGCGGTTACATACGTTACCATATTAATGGACGGTTACAACCATTATGATCATAAATCATGATTGTACTATATATATGTCCTAAGTCTATGGGCATAGGGAGAACTCTCTCTAACGGTCTCATGACCACTCTCTCTACTACACGCACAGGAGAAGTTCCAAACCTCTTATCTAAGGGCTCCCAACCGCGGGGTAAGTTAGACTCATAGCTTGGAGGTCATGCATCTCTTGCTTGAGCCTCTGAATTCCTTAATATCCTAAATATAGTTTTTTAGCAAGAACAAATTAGATTTAATATTTAAATATAATCCAAGTTGTGTAAATCCAAGCTCGAGGTTGTATATAAATAGTCCTAGTCTGTATCATTATTTGTACAATTGAATAACACAAATCACTATTTTTTTTATTATTCTCTCTTTGTCTCTTCACTAAAAGTGTCTCGCACTACCAATTACTTTAAAATTAAATTCAATATATTTTTAGTTCCTATAAATATGCGATCCTTCGATTACTAAAATTTATCATTTAACCTTATATGGTTTGGACACATATATTTTGTTTCTGTTTGTTTTATTTTCTTAAAAAATATATTATACAATTAGAAACTGACAAAATCAAAACTGCACAACAATGACACATACGAACAAGACTGTATAATTAATTTTTTTTAACTCACACATTAACTTCAATTAAACAGTGAAAACCAGTAAATTAGTACACTCTATGTCCATCTGAAATTGAAAAATCAAGAAACACATAGATGAATGAGTAGAAAAAGTTATTCCATGTGATGTGAGGCAAAGTTTGCATGTTCCACATCTCTCTTTCCCATTTGGAGATCACGATTTTTTCACTTATTCTTTTACTTGAACAAAACAAACCCCTCTCCCCATTTACCATCTTTTTATTCTCAGTACTTTTGTTGAAAACAAAACTAGTACTTAATTGCAGCAGAGTGTTGCAGTTAGCAACAACACTATCACACTTTGTTAATTTTATTCTAACTTTTATCTTCCCACTTTACCCTAAATTCTCAACTATTCAAATATAAAAACCAACAACCCTAACTTTCTCTGTATCTCTCTCTACTCTCAAATGGAGAGGTACAACTGCAAACTTTGTACAAGATCATTCATCAGTGGCAGAGCACTCGGTGGCCACATGAAAGCTCATCTAGCCACCCTCCCTCACCACCACTCTTCTTCTACCTCGCTCTCATTTTCATCTTCTCCTCAAAATTCTGATGATCCTAAGTTTTCTTTCTCAACAAAAACAGACTACATTCTTCATGACCATGACAGAGAAAGTGAAACCGAGTCAAAACACCCGACTCAGAAACGATCCAACCGTAACCGTAACCGTAACTCACAACAAAAGAAGCTTAAACAGAGTTTAATAGCTTCTCATTCACCGGACACACCGGTTAGTTCGATTTCGGAAACTTCTCCTGAAGAAGAACTTGCTAAAACTCTCATGATGCTATCAAGAGATCAATGGAAGGTCAAACAAGAATCACAATCACAAGAAGTTGTCAGGAGGCATAAATGTTACGAATGTGGACACAACTTTCGTAGTTCAACAGCATTGAAAAGTCACAAAAACATTTGTCTTCAAAATGAAGCTGCAACGACAACAAGCGGTGATGGGGATCATAAAATATTCAAATGTTTGGTTTGTTCTAAGGTTTTTGGTTCCGGTCAAGCACTAGGTGGTCACAAAAAATCCCACCTTCACAAGAAAAAACTCTGTTTCATCGATCTCAACTTACCACCTTCGCTACAAGAAAACGATGATCCCGACCAATGTGTTTTCTATGAGTAGAAATTGTAACTTCAAAAGATTTACATCAAATACTTGCGCTAGACGGTTTACATTGTATGATCTTTAAAATAGTTAGGTAAGTAAGAGGGTTTTATTTTACATTTTTAATTATCTTTTATTGTTTAGATTAAGTGTTTTTGGTGGAACAATCATTATCAACATATAGGTTATGATTTATGTTTTCACCAACTGTTTGAAATATGGTAGATAGTTATTGATTTGATAGTTTCCTTCATTCTACTCAAATTGGCTTCTCTTCTCATACTAACTAACTTGATGCTTTCAAACTTGCAATGCAAAATGGTTGTGGACCTAACTGACTGACCAACAAACTGCTTTTTCACGTTTGTATGTACTGGATTGTATGTACTGAAATATGCTCTAATTCCATTTATGTGATGTGATTCTGTTGTAGATGGTGTCTTATTTGATACCCAGTTAAGAGTTACTACATGTTATTAGATAAAATTAATTCAAAATTTAAATCAATTCATATTTGTGATATTATGATTAAAATGTATGCTTTAGTAAATTATTTGTAAAGTAAGTGTCATCTCTTTTTAGATATAGTGATAAAATAAGTGTCTAACAATTAGGCATTTGGGTGTTTTTGTTTTGTTGGAGCCATACCAACCACTGTTGGAGGTTGGAGATAATTGAAAAAAGTGGGGGCGTTTGTTTGTTTTATCTTTGCTTGATTATATTGGTTTAATTGCAACTTTAATCCTCCTATTTTGTCTTTTATTTTGTTTTGATCCTTACATTTTAAAAATCATGATTTTAGTCTATTTTTTATGTTTTATGGATTTTGGTCCCTCTCCAATTTGGAACTTATTTTAAATAATGTGGCTCAGTTTGCTAACGTGTCAATGTTAAGTCATTTTAAAATTAATTAAGGTTATTTTTTTAATTATCAATATAATTATATTATTTATTAAAAATTAAAAATCAATTTAAAATATAATAATTATAATAATAATAATAATAATAATAATAACAACTAGTTAAAGACCTGTGGTCCCGCACACGTGACTTTATTTTAATATGGACGAAATAATTTTTTTTTATATTCATATGGAAAATTCATATTTATTGGGAAACAAAATTATGAAATCAAAATATTACAACAAATAATATGATTATACAAAATATATAATGGTAAATTTGACAAATGATGTATTTAGATACACATGAATTTAAATTGAATTACGAATGTTAAAATAAATCCAATGTAATAAGTAATTTTAAAAAACTTGTGACTTTTAGAAAGAAAAAATGTGAATGATACATAGTATTATTCAATTTCATAAAATATATTTTTAATTTTCTTAAAGTTAAATGATAGATTAATTAGTATTTAAAGGAAAAGTACAATTAAAAATTTTAAATTAAAATTTTACAACAAATAATATGATTATACAAAATATAATGGTAAATTTGACAAATGACGTATTTAGATACACATGTGAAATTAAATTGAATTACATCATATTAAAATAAACTCAATGTATTAAGTAATTTAAAAAAAAAACTTGAGACATGGGTAAAGAAAAAATTAACATTTGAAAATAATGGTAATAATTTGATAGTGACCGTAAGATAAAATATTAGTTATGTGAATGATATGTAATATTCCTTATTTCATAAAATTTATTTTTATTTTTATTAAAGTTAAATAATAGATTAATTAGTATTTTCAACGATATTATTTTTTAATTTTTATTAAAGTTAAATAATAGATTAATTAGTATTTTCAGTTATAATAAACAAATAGAAAAGATGAAATATGTCCTTAAATGTAATTTTAAAATGAGATATTTAATTGTAAAAAAAAATCAATTATATTAAAATTTAAATGTATTAAATAATCATATAAAATGAAATGAAAAGAGAGAGAAAAGAGAAAGTAGTATAAGATGGAAAAAAATAGTTTTTTAATTTAGACCAATGAGAAGTTGACAATTGGTATATGAAATCAGAAAAGTTAAAAAAAATTAAAGGTTATTTTGTTAGTTACTAAAATGTCCAATATTGTAGTATAAAATATTTTTAAAAAAGGCGATAATTTAGGTAGTTTGAACAATCTTTTAGATAATAGATAGATAGTAGATAATAAAGCAACCCATTTCATATTTCAACTTTTTCCAACAAAATTTCCTCTTTAAATTCATCTTAATTAATTTTAAATTAACTTAACATAGACATGTCACTCACCGCATCATATAAAATAAATACTAAATTTTTAGAGGGATCAAAATTCAACATAAAATAAATAAATAAAAAAAATGCTTAAATGCACTTTAGGTCCTCCTAGTTTTAAAATTCTGAAATTTAAGGCCCTCTAGTTTAAAAACCAGATTTTTGGTCCCTCAAGTTTACCATATTTTGTTAAATAGAATTGGGATGAAAACGCGTTCTAATTTAATATATTTTTTAATATAAAAAATATATTTTTTAAATTTTTCCGAATAATATCAAATTATTTAATTTTAGAATGTATGACATGGCTAAAAATCCCCTTGTCAAGTCATCAAACTCACAGCCAGATGGAAGGGGACTGCAAAAATCTCAACGCTGGTAAACTTGAGGGAACAAAAACCTGACTTTTAAACTAGGGGACCTTAAACTTTAGAATTTTGAAACTATGGGGACCAAAAGTGCATTTAAGCAAAAAAAAAATCAAAATCGTAGTTTTTAAAATGTGGGAATTAAAGTTGCAAATAAGTCAATTATATTTTATCTTATTTATGATGTTAGACTTATGACAAGCTTGCATTATCAATGGAAGGGATGAAAGCAAGATTGCCAGAAGTTCTGGAATGAAAGAGTCAGAAGTTCTGGGGCGAAAGGATCACAAGCTCTGAGACGAAAGAACCAGAAGTTCTGGGACAAGTAATTCAAAGTTTCTATTACAAAAGGATCATATCTTTACACTCTCTCATAAGGTTAGTTGGGGGACATGGATTCTTCAGTGACCTTGCAATCTGGAACAGCAACAACTTTGAGTTTGCTCTTGAGATCTTTGAACGCAGAGCTGGAGAGAGGCTTAGTGAGCATATCAAACAGTTGTGCAGAAGCAGGTACATGTTGAATGCGAAGTTTATTTGTCATAACTCTCTCACTAACAAAATGTATATCCAACTCAATGTGTTTAGTGCGAGCGTGCAACATAGGATTATGACTGAGTAAAACAGAACTAAGATTGTCACAAAGCAGAGTTGGGGGGAAGCATTTCACCTGTAACTCAGTGAGTAGGGATTGCAGCCAGAGTAACTCAGTTGTAGTATGTGCCAATGCCCTATATTCTGCTTCAGCACTCGAGCGAGCTACATGAGTTTGTTTCTTGGAGCTCCACGAGATCAAGTTGGGTCCAAAAAATATGCATGTGCCAGATGTTAATCTTCTGTCGTCTGGATCGTTCCCCCAATAAGAGTCACTATGGGCTCTTACTGACAAAGCTTGAGTAGAATTAGCAGGTGACAAAAGCAAGCCATGTATAGCAGATCCACTGAGATATTTGAGTATGTGTTTAACCATGCTCCAATGACTATTTAAGGGGTTATCCATGAACTGACAAGCTTTTTTCACACAGTAATCAATATCTGGTCGTGTCAGAGTGATATACTGCAGGGCTCCAACAATTGATCTGTAAATGGAAGTATCTTGCATTTTATCTATTCCAAATCTACTAGGTTTACAACTGCTGAGCATAGGGACAGCTACACCATTTTACTTCTTCCATGTTTACTCGACTCATCAGATCCCTTATATATTTAGTTTGAGTAAGAACAAGTGTGCCATTGTGCTGATATTTGACTTCAAGGCCAAGAAAATATTCTGGCCTGCCAAGTTTCTTCAAGGCAAATTCACTGTGAAGCTTGGATATAACTTTGTGAATTAATGGAGCAGAAGAATCTGTGGCAAGTATATCATCCACATAGACCAAGACATACAGAGTGACTCCTTAATGATTGTACACAAACAGGGAATGATCACATTTACTTGCCACAAACCCAAACTGAAAGAGTGTCTTGTGCAACTTCTCATACCAAGACCTGGGAGCCTGTTTAAGCTCATACAAGGCTCTATTTAATTTGTAGACAAGAGATTTGTTGGCAGATTCAAAACCTGGTGGTTGACTCATGTAGACTTCTTCTTCAAGAGAGTCATTCAGGAAAGCATTGTTAACATCAATTTGTTGAACATTCCATTGAAACGTGAGAGCTAGAGTGAGTAGAACTTTGATAGTAGCAGGTTTGATGACAGGAGAAAATGTTTCATGATAATTAAAACCGTATTGCCGATTGAACCCTTTAGCAACCAATCTAGCTTTGTATTTGTTGAGGGAGCCATCAGAGTTTTCTTTCACCTTAAACACCCATTTGCATCCTATTGCCTTTATGTGAGAAGGAAGAGTGGTGAGAGTACAAGTATGTTTTGCCATTAGAGCATTGTAATCTTGTTGCATAGCTTCAAACCAATGAGGTTGTGAAAGAGCCTGTTTAACTGTGACAGGTTCAGAATGTGCTAGAAAGACTCTGGGTTTTAAATAACCATATTTGCCTCTGGTTACCATGGGATGATTATTGGTTGAAAGACCATATTTTGGCACTATGTCATAAATGGAGGAAGATAGTTTTGACTTAGTGGACATAAGAGGAAAGTTGTTGATGGCCTGTATGGGCACAGATACATGAGCAGACTCACTTTGGTCCAAGGAAGTTGCATTCAATGCATACAAGTATTGTTTTGACCATTGAAGATGTCTCACGAGGTTGAGGAGAATTATCAGGTGAGGGTTGTTGTGTAGAGTTATCAATGTTATTTTGAATGACAACATGATCTAATACATATAGAGACCGAGTAGGTCTAGACTGACAAGACTGGCTAAATGCAATATTTTCAAAAGTATTTCTGTACACCATCAATCTAGACATAGAAAGATCATTATCAGAATATGAAGTGCTTGACTGACTCGTGCCACCAGAAGGAAACAAGGAAGTAAAAGGGTATTTTGCTTCATCAAAGATAACATTCTTTGAGATATAAATCTTGCCCTCTTTACTAAGGCACTTATGACCTTTATGCTAAGGAGATACACCTAAATAAGCACACTCAGAACTTCTTAGCTGGAGTTGGTGCTTATTAAAAGGTCTAAGATGAGGGAAACAAAGACAGCCAAAAACTCTTATGCCTTGATAATCGTGGAATGGTGTTAAAAGGAGCATGAAATGGAGATGTGAATGCTGGAAAATTAGATGCCTATTCGAAGATACACCGAGTGAAGTTGTGATCCCATAATTCAACAGAATATTAGCATGAGCCAAAATTGTTAAGCCCATCTCTACTATTCTTCTATGTTTTCTTGCCACAGTGCCATTATGGTGTGAAGTTTGTGGACAGGTTAATCTGTGAATTATGCCTTTCTCACTCAAAATTTTTGTCAGAGGTCGAAATTCTCTCCCAAAATCAGTCTGAACAGCTTTTACTTGTACTTGAAACTGAGTTTGGATATAGACAAGAAATTGAGTGAAGCAACTTAAAGCTTCAGATTTTTGTTTTAGAAAATACACCCAAGTGTACTAGATGTAAGTGTCAACAACAGCCATATAGTACAAATAGCCTTGACTAGAAGGATTGGGAGATGGTCCCCATAAATTAACATGTACAAGTTCAAAAGGTTTGGAATAAATAGTTGTGGATAAAGGTGCATACAATCTGTGAGATTTGCCAACATTACAAGAACTACAACAATCAATATTATCTTTATTGGATAAGGCAATACTACAGAGTTTCAGTATAGACTTGAGATTTACAGAATTTGTATGTCCTAACCTATTATGCCAAAGCAATTTATTACATGATTTTGCAAGAACTTGAGAATGATCTCGATGGACAAGCTAACAACATTTGCAGCTGGAGATTCCATTGACTGAGAGGAAAAATTGTAGAGGCCACTAGTATCTAGGAATCCTTCTAGAAGAACCTCCTTAGATACCTGAGATTTGATGAAACAAGTGTTAGCATGAAACTCAAAAAACAAATTATTATCTTGAGCAAACTTTGCACATACAAAAATTTTCTAGTGATTTTGGGTACATGCAGTAAATGCTTCAAGACTAAGTTGGAGTAAGATAATGAAGGAGTCTTGATGTTAGCTAAGCCAACAGACTCAATGTTCAATCTTTGACCATTACCTACAAGAACTTTATTGACACCAGAATAACTTTGTTTATTTTATAGTAAAGATCTATTATGAGTGAGATGATGAGTAGCACCTGAGTCTGCAAACCATGCTTGAGACTCTAAATCTGCTGGAACCTATAGATCATCTTGACGAGTAAGATATGTTGAAGCTTGACCGAGTTGGCCTCGATCTTTCTTCTCACCCTTCACTTGTTCGGTGGACTCAGAGGCTTGATTCTTTGATTGTGCTGGCTCAAAGTTTTCATCATAACGATGCCAGCAGTTTATAGCAACATGGCCATATTTCCCACAAAGCTGAAAAGTTGGTCTATTGCCAGAAGATGCAGAGGATCCGGCCAACGCCACGACTCTCTGCGAGAGTTACTTCGTGATTCTAAGAACCACTGGTGGATTTGGTGCTGAAATTGGCTTCAGATTGGGAAACATTTGTTGTGGCATTAGCAAGAGAAAGCTCTTGACGATATTTGTCAAGTTGAGCTTCTTGCACATACAGCAGTGCCTCAATTTCATAGACTGTAGGAGGTTCCATCTTGCCATATACCATCATGATAAATGGATTGTATTCCTCTGGTAAGCCTTGCAAGATAGAGTCAATTTGATCGCACTCAGAGATTGGTTCACCAACTTCCAGAAGCGCATCTGCAATTGCACGAATGCGAAGTACAAATTCAAAAATCGAACGATTTACTTTCTTGGTGACTTTCAGCTCAACACGAAGTTGATGAACCCTAGCTTTCATAACCGCTGTGAAATACTGGTATATCTGCTCCTAAATTTGATATGAATGCTTGCAAGAAAGCACAGAAAAATTATGGACAGAAGCCACGTGAACAAGGCTTGATCTTGAGTAATCTAAGTATCATATTCATCAGAGTGAGCATTGGCACGACGATCTTCATTGTTCTTGAACATTGCAAGAATCTGAAGATTAACTACAAATCGATGTAGTTTGTGAGCAAGAATGATACCTTCAACCTGTTGATTCCAGAGAAGAAAGTTCTTTTCTTGCAGCTTGATGGAGAGTTCGCCCAAACACGTGTGATGGGACACATTGTTGAATGATGATGATTGTGGTAGGGATGAAACTCTAAGTTTTCTGGTGATGCAACCATTGATGAAGCTTCTCTGAAGCAATGGAGCAAGAACGTGTAACATAACTAGTTTGTTGAATCACGAAGGAAGATGTTGAAGCTTCTCAGCAAGAGCATAAGAATGACGAATCGAACAATTTGGATCAACAATGATTGATACCATGTTAGACATATGACAAGCTTGCATTATCAATGGAAGGGATGAAAGCAAGATTGCCAAAAATTCTAGAAAGAAAGAGTCAGAAGTTCTGAGACGAAAGAACTAGAAGTTCTGGAACAAGTGATTCAAAGTTTTTATTACAAAAGAAGTTTTACATCATATCTTTACTCTCACTCATATCCACCTATATATAGCCATAACTCTATGGATAAGATGACTTACTAAGAATGGAAAGAGATTGTAGCCTAGTGACTCATAAGTCCATTTTACAATAAACCACTAAGCCCATTATACAATAAACTACTAAGCCCAAATACACTAATATATGAAAATAATTTTTCATTTCAAAATCAAAATTAAACTTATTTATCTTTTAATTGTCACAATTATTATAGTTTTCGTGCTCACTTTATTTTTTAGTGTTCTAAAACGTTGATTTGTTGCACTAATTGTAAACTGAACTGCAATGTTTAAAATACGACGTAACTTGACCTAAAAGAGAAACGGTGGCTTATCAAGAATGATCTCATTTAGCATATATTCATTAGATAATTATTGTGCACTCCTACATGCATTTTTTTAATTCGATGAAATCATTAGTGGAAAAAAATTACAATTTTTTTTTCACTCTTTAACTTATTTAAGTTCTCAACTCAAACAATATTAAGTTATGTTCATTAATTTGTCGATTTTGATTTTGTTTCAATAATCTAAATTTTGATTGAATCTCAGCTAAATCATGGAAGGAAAATCAAAATTGATAAATTTGGATTCAGTCGGGTGAAAGTTTTAAAGAACAGGAGTTATGTCAAAAGAGTCAGTAATCAGAGGATCACTTTGGTAATCTTAGATCACAATACGTTCATAATTTGGATACAACCGAGCAAAATTTTTGAAGAATGGAGATTTTGTCAAAGAAGTAGTGGTAATCAGGGAATCAAATTAGAAGTATTGAGTTACTTGATCAAGCTATACATCAAGGGGGTGGAAGAAGTTAGGATCAACATCAAACATATGACTTGAAGGGTTGGATTGTTACTTTTTCTCTTGTAAACAATATTTGCAAAGGTTAATTTTAATTATATTAATTCCATTGGAATTGGGAGCAGGAGTATCTAGGAATGTTTGTGGTGCGATTTGACCGATTTTGAAGCAAAAAATCATCTGAACTGCAAGAGAAAAAAATGTGCAGTTTGATTTGATTCGGTTGACTTTTAAAAATAAAATCAAATGAAACCAAACAAAAATAATGCGGTTTAGATTGGTTCAATTTTTTACAAAAAAATTATTGAGTCATACATACACATATAAAGGAAAATATAATTTTGTGTTTAATCGTTCATACATTACCATAATCTTTTTATAATTATCAAAATAAGTTTATAATTTAATACATAAAATCATGTATTATAATTTTATCTAAATCTAAATAATGATATACATAAGATTGCATTCTTAAATAAATATTATACAAAGAATACGATAAAATATATTTTGTGAAAATAGTATTTATAAATGAATAATATTTTATTTTTTTATTATTTATAAACTAAAATAAACATCATACAAAGAATGTGATAAAATATACACATAATACATGTTGATTTCTCTAAAAAAATTAAAGAAATATATATTGATTAGTAAGATTTTGTAACATAATGCGGTTTGGTTTGGTTTGATTCGATTTGCAAAATACAAACCGCAAACCGAACCGAATCAAATCGCGCGATTCCGTTAGAAAATGACCCAAACACATCTGAATCAAATGTGATTTTTTGCAGTTTCGGTTTGGTTCGATACGATTTTGCGATTTTCTATTGGACCGATTTGGTTTTGAACACCCCTAAGTGTATCCATAGCAAGGCCGATTGAGGATCTACCTAAACAAATTCAAGTATATATATATATATATATATATATATATATATATATATATATATATATATATATATCCTTTGTTTACTTGCAAATTATGAAAATATTGATTGTGTAATCGATACATTGAGATAATATCTTTGTTTAATAGTTCAAACTATTTTGTTTGTTGATTACAATCTATGTCATTGTAATTGTATTTACATATCAACAAAATCATTCAAAATTTTGTTTTGAATCGAGTGCACACTAAGTGTTCGACAAATTGCTTAAACTGATTTTTGTTTATTGTTTCATGGTAAACATATTACTATTGTTTGGTTTATATTCAAACGTAGCTGCAAGAAATATATTGATTGTTTTCTCATCTTACGTATTTGTTTTATCGGCTTAACACATATCCGTTTTTTTATCAACGGTTTGAATAAACAATTGTCGATCGAGGTTTGTTTTCACGTGCCATAGTTAAACATTTTTAAAACATATTTTTAATAAGAAAATCTTATTTAAAATTCTATTCACCCCATATATTGTAGGCTATCATCTAATAGTATCCAAAATTGCCTTTAAATAGCATTCTGCATGTCAGCCAACAAATAGTCCATAACCCCATGATACAACAAAGATCACATGCGATGGGATGCATCACGGGCACACTAATTCAAGAAGCAAATGCATGCTTTCTTCTTTTTTTCTTCATAATTTTCACTAAGTCTTTTTTTCTTCATATTGTTCCGAATTCATCCAAATTTCTCATAAAAAACTCGTAATGACGATTATCATCAAACATGATCCAATATATTTAACGTCTTGGACACGACAGAGGGGGTAGTCGTTGTCTCTTTGTTCCTAAGAAAATAGTAAGACAAAAAGAAATCACAACCACCGCCGCAATCGACAAAATGGGTAATTAATACCCTCAAAATATATGACCCTACTCAATAAAGAAGCCGAGAGCAATAGAAATTCATACATAGAAAAAGGTTGTGAACAAGGAAGCAGGAGAGATGAGGAGATGGAAAATTCATACGAGGCTGCAGGGGTATGGAGTGAAGTTGAGCAAATGAGATAAAAGAAGAAATATTTTATATAGGAGTTGGAACCCCCAAGGGATCCTTTAGACTTCCTCATAATTTTGAAAAAACTCAGTACATTTCTGACATGTGCCGCTAGTGTTTAAGGTCAAGAAAAATAGGACATCATTACTTACATTCAATGGAAGTAAGCGTGACCAACTGAATGATTGATTGAAATTCTCAATTAATAGTTTTTGCTAATCCATAGACATATAACATATGACTCATCCCTCAATTAAGGGCTTACACAATTAAAAAGATCATCTTCAGTTAAATGACTCATCCAAAAACTAAGGGACTCACCTCTCATTAAATAGGACCACATTCAATTGAGGGACTCGCCTCTCATGAATAAGGTTGCCTTGTACTAAGGAACTTGCCCCAAGATGAAGGTCATACCTCGCCAACAACAAAAATTGAAAACACTATGCAATTTTACCAAGACTTCGTACTATAGGGACTATGTAGTGTTATATTTGTGGAAGTCCTAAACATGGGCGATTTCAGAGTCCCTACCTAAGAGTGATGTTGCTTGGGTGACATCTGGATAAAATAAGGGGCTCACCCATAGGATTGATGATGTGTACAAGGGGCTCGCCCATAGAGAAAGAGTTATCCATGATTCCAAGAAGCATAGGTAGTTAACAACTTCATATGGTTATGAGAGAGAGATTGTTACCCATAAGGGGTTCCTTAACCCTAGGTCTTAAGAAGCCTCTATAAATACGTCCCCCGCATGGGAAAAGGGACATATCTTAAGCCATACATATCATACCACATTATTCTTACCCAACAAAAGTATTACGCTACATACAAAGCCCACACCTCAAGAGCAAGTCGTTTAAACCACCTTAAAACATCATTATGCAGAGCTTCTTGCTGCCATGACTAAGCCTTAACCACCATACAATGCAATATACCTTCTAAAATCTCTAAATGCCCATGCCCTTGTAGGGATAACTTGCATACTTGTACTTTTTGACCGGTCCATACACTTATTATGCTAGCTCAAAGATCATATGCTTCATAAACACAAATATCACAAGCATTTTGATTTTGATATAGTTAATTTAGAAATATAGTAAAAATGTTCTCTTGGGTGTAATTTGGATACATAAACATATCATTTTTTTAGTATTTGATGCATAATGATTTGAATATATCACCACATATTTTTTGTTAATATTGGACGGTAATCGTTTGAATACATAACAAATATAATTAGTCAATTACATGAATTATGCTACATGTCTCAATTTTATATTAGTTATGACAAAATTAAATCATTTCGGTCAATTGCTTGTCTAAATTTTAACATAAATAACTTATGTTACAAACAAAATTATATGATAAAGTTACAAACAAAATTACATGATAAATTCATTATAAATGAAATTTGAGGTGGTAAAACGGAATGTCTGATTCGCTTTGTCCCGCCCTTCCTTAAGCCTTCTAAAAAAAAGGGGAGAAGAAAAAGCCCGCCAAGTAAAAATAGACACTAAAATATAGCCTACAGCTATTTTTTTAAATAAATTGACATGCATTTTTGTACATTTCAATTAAATTTTTCACTTATCTTTTGAAACACTTTTTTATAAAGCATATTTTAAACAATTTTTACTTAAAAAATATTGCAAATATTCACAAATAAATGTATAAAATAAAATCATAAAAAATTGGAATTACTATAATTAACTAAAAAAGGGCGTGCTTAAGGTGGGATTGAATGAATGAAGAGGCGGGCTTTGGTGACGAGTGTTTTATGGGCAAACTTTGGTGGACGGCGAGTCCAAGATCCCAACCCAACCCGCAGTTTTAGACGAGCGTGTGGGGTGGCTCGGCGGACCACGAGCCGTTTTGCCACCCTTAAATAGAGGTAATTCTTGAATGGGAAACAATGGAATCGAAAATAGAAAACCTATTTATAACAATTAGGTGGCAAAATAGCCGCCACTCCGCCTTAAACTCACCAAAAGAGAGAGCAAGCCCGCCAAATGAAAATGAGCATAAAAATCAAATTCGTCTATATTTTTAATTGATTAATATGATTTCTTTTACCTTTCCATAAGATATTTTACTTATTTTTTAGAAATTTTATAAAGCATCTATTTAACTAATTTTTATTTTAAAAAATAATGCATATATTCACAAATAAATGTTTAAAATAAAACCATCAAGAATTAAAATGACTATAATTAACTAAAAAGGGCGGGCTAAAGGAGAGACTGACTGAATGAATAGGTGGCGCAGATTTTGACGGGTAACAGGTTTTATAGGACGAGTTTTGCCGGGACGGACTTTGGTGAAAAGAGGACCCAAAATTTCAACCCGACATTTTTGTTGGGTGCATGGATGACTCGGCCACAACCCCATTTTGCCACCCCTAAATAAAATTAGCAAAATATTCATAATCGAACAAATAAATTTATTTAATACAATATATATTTTATTTATATATTCATGTAAATTTAAAATGAGTTATTTAATTATAAAATGAATAATAATAATAATATAAATTCAATTTTATTAAATAATCATTAAAATATATATATATATATATATATATATATATATATATATATATATATATATATATATATATATATATATATATATATATATATATATATATATATATATATATATATATATATTATATTCATGTAAATTTGAAATGAGTTGTCTAATTATAAAATGAATCATGATAATATAAATTCAATTGTATTAAATAACTATTAAAAAAATATTTGTAAAATGTATAAAGAAAAAAAATAAAAAAATAAAAAATAAAAATAAGAATTTTATGTCTCAAATAAAGACAATTGTAAATTAAAATATAATATTTATTTTGCTGATAATGTCCGTGTGAGAAAAGAAATTTTTTACATTTAAAAATAAGACTTTTGTGTATTGAATAAAAATAATTTTAATTAAAATAAAATATATATTTTGTTGATAGTGGTCTACTGTTCTATGATTTCTTTTTTTATATTTAAAAATAAAAAATTTGTATCTTAAATAAAAATAAATTATTTTATTCTATTTCATGTCTAAACTTTAACATAAATATGTTTATGTTACATGATAAAGTTGCAAACAAAAGTTATTCATTATAAATGAAATGATTCTTTTTTTTTTGTTAATTAGTTTACCGGCTGAAATTCATCATTTAAATATGAATAAATAGAATGTGGCACCCATATATTTACACCTAACATTCTTGTACAACTAACAATTGAATTGACTTAACATAATTAATTCATATTAAATTACAATCATAATTTATATATAATTTATATGTTATACATGAAATATTGTGAGTTAACACTAACAAAAGGAGAATTTCTTACCTTATCCCATATAAAAAAATGACACCCTATACAATTCTGAATTTTTCCATCAAAAAATCGGAAATGCATTTTCAGTTTGCATCATATTTTGCACAAAACAAATCAAGTGTGATTTAACTGGTTTCACCTTTCAAAATACAAAAAACGGTATCGGAGGTATATCGGTTCTAAACCGAATTGCTTTCGATTTTATTAGCGGAAGATTGAATTTTGTTGCCACCTTGACATTTCATATATAATCAAGTATAATTTTGGTTTGTTTGATTTACGAGTTACTAAAACAAGAACCAATATGGTCATGTTTGATCACCATCATTTCTTCTTTCTTTCCTTAAACCTCTCAAAACCATCATCATTCTCAATTCATTTTCCACTTCAAATCATCATTTTTATGGTTCATCATCATTTTGTGGCTCATGATATCATTTTTGTTGGTATGATAGTTGATAGTGGTATAACGGTAGCTTATAGCTAGATCGATATATGATAAGCTAACATGAGTGTTTGATAAATTAGTTGTTTAACTAGCTGATAGATATAAAATGACATAAATGTCACTTTAATTAATAAGGATAATAATATATTTTTGTAAAGAAGTGGGAAATACATACGTCATATCCAAAATTTGAAATGCGATGACACCGATTAAGGATAATGTGAATGTCCATTTAGGTTGCGTGATTATCTTATGGCAAATAAGAAATGGAAATTTAATGTGCTATACAATTTACACAATCATGACTTAAATCAAAAGTTAGGCGGTCATCCAATTGCATGTCGGCTCCTTCCAGATAAGAAGACATGTGTTTCTGATATGACTTTGAATTTGGTACCGCCCAAAAACATACTTGCAACCTTGAAGCGCAAAAGATCTGAGAGAACATCAAATATCAAATAAGTTTCTGACACAGAGATAGGATTTGTATGCTTCATGCTTACCTCCAACTACTATAAAACTTCTTATATTTTTTAATACCACAACACCAAAAACCATAAATGGATATGAAATTGAATATCAAATGACATGTTGGAGTTGTTCACTTTACCGACGCTACACCATCTCGCGAATTTATGTTCACCGTGTACACCCCTATTGAAGATGTGTGTGAAATATTGCAGAAACTTGTACTCTGTGGTGACAATCTCAAGGTAGTGAAGATCGAGTATCGCCGCCATCGTTGACAAAGATGGGAAGCTTGAGTTCATCAACCGTGAGTTGAATATTGACACTGATTTAGGATCTATGTGGAATACTTTTCATAGTTTTGAGGAGAAATTTCCGATCGAGATAGACACGGCTATAACAAGATTGATCGATGATATTATCATGATATTGCAACGCCCATATGGACGTTGATTTGTACACTTTGTTTGGTATCACCGAAATGGGAGGAAAGATTGATGAGGGTGAAAGTTTATGGGGAATCGTGCCTTCCTTGTTTAGTTTTATCGTAAAAGGAAATAAAGTTTGTGGGGTTCACGTAAGAAATACCTTTCATCCAATTTTGGAAAGAAAGTAGTATCCTTCCCTATTGAAACTACCTGGCTGAACATCGACTGATAGGATATATCAATGAAGTCGTCATCGAACGTTTTTTATCTCGCGAAGGAGAAAGGAAAACATCGAGTAAATATGAGAGGGAAGAAATCACGGTCTTACGACCAGAAGATCAGGGTAAGGGAGTCTATTACGCGAGGGGAAGGGATTATCACCCCACACGCTCGTAGTACTCTACAATATCCACTTCTATTTTCTAGCTAATGGGTGTGTTATGTCTATCTATCAATTAATCGCTACAATGCATGAGAAAGAAAGAGAAAATAAAGAAACTATAGGGAAAAGAAGGAAGTATTTACAAAGTTTTACTCGGTCGAGCCCCGTGACAAGATGCCTATATATTCCCTCATGCAATGGGAAAGTCAGAGCGTCGTAGCTCGGCTCACTTGTTTTGGTGGGTTTTGTGTTTTTTACTTATGAAAAAGATTTTAAACACAAAAGAAAGCGCTCGTAGGCGAAAAAGGTTTGTATTGGTTGATTTTCTTTACCTTTAAGAAAGGAGTTTTAAACTGTTATTAAGTGTTTTAGTTTTCAAAAGAAAAAGAAAGCAAGTTTTAGTTTTAATTACATGCAAGGATGCAAAAGAAAAAAGCAAAACAAAAGGGAGACTAACTTGTACCAGCCCTAATGTTGTCATGCAAAGATTAGACCTACGGTTGAGGATGAAGGGGAATTTCTACCTATATCGACATGTAAAGAATGTATATCCTAATGTCTAGGATCGAGAGATATCCTAACCAAGCGGTCCTAAGGGAAAGTTATCATATATCCGTCTTGGTTGTAAAACCAAGGGATGCAAAGGGATGAAGCAATCAAGTGCTTTGGCAGTAACACACAAGCAATGTAATGCACAAACTAATGTCAAAGAAGCGTAGGAAAAGAAGGAAGTCCCATAGCCAATGTCGGTAATGAATATATCAAAGTTAAACATGAGCCGACACATTCGATTCCCGTGAAGGGTATCACCGCATGACATGAATTGTCAAGTGTGAAGAGCAAATGATGCGAGTTCAGCAGTAAATGCGAACCCCAGGAAAGCGTGGAGAGTCAGAATAGGGAACTTTTGCCACTTTTATTATTGACTCGATAAAGGAAGCAACACGATTCGCGTGTGTTGAGCTGACACTGACTAGAACTGTGCGGGGGTCGATTGCAGACCCTTTCCACGTGCCCATCATATCATCATATATATATATATATATATATATCAATAAGTATCAAAGTGGGGCTTTGCATGGTGGTGCCACTCTGGGTTGCCTAACCACTTTGACCTATGCAAGTACAAATGTAAACACTTACTGAGAATTACCTCCCTATTCATGGAAGAAAATTTTAAATAAACCAAACCCAATTAGCACACAATTTGTGGAATGCCTAGCTACAGGTCTTTAAACCGCGACTTTGAGCTCAACGCTCATATCCTAATCATGGCAAAGAAAGCGGTAAACCCCTACTTCTCATGATATCTAGTAAAGTTGTAAAAGAATGCGATGAAAAAGGTATAGCTAATACCAAACGAATAACAAATCCGTAGAGCACTGCAAGCTAAAAATACTCTGGAAAACTTCAAGTACTGCAACCAAGAAATAAGAGTAAACTTGTGAGAAATGCACAGAGGCATCAAAGCATATGCGAAGTGTGTGTTCGTACGCATCCAAAACAATAAACCTGCAAAAGACAATGAACCATACAAAGCAAACAAAGTATTGTGCGTTCGCACGCAAAACAAGTATCAAATTGTGCGTTCGTACATAATTGATACACATACACCTGCAAGAAAGGAGTAAAACCAAACAAGCAGACAATAGGATGCGTGTTCGTACGCAAACAAGGATTAGAATGCGCATTTGTACACATTCCAATCAAAAGCACCTACAAGAATAGAGTAAAACCAAACAAGCAGACAATAGAATGTACACGCATGTGTACAAGCGATAGAATGTGCGTTCGTACGCATTCAAACGAGAGCACCTACAAGAATGGAGTAAAACCAAACAAGCAGACAATAGAATATACACGCATGTGTACAAGCAGTAAAATGTGTGTCCGTGCGCATTCAAATGAGAACACCTGCAAGAATGGAGTAAACTCAAACAAGCAGACAATAGAATGTACAAGTATGTGAACAAGCGGTAGAATCCGCGTTCGTACACATTCAAACGAGAACACCTGCGAGAATGAAGTAAAACCAAACAAGCAGACAATAGAATGTACACGTGTGTGTACAAGCGATAGAATGCACGTTCGTACGCATTCAAACAAGAGCACCTGCAAGAGTGGAGTAAAACCAAACAAACAGACAATAGAATATACACGCATGTGTACAAGCGATAGAATGCGCGTTTGTATGCATTCAAACAATCGAATAACCTGCAAGAAGGTGTAAATCCAAACAAATATGCAAATAGTATGTGTGTTCGTACGCATACAAGCATTAGAATGTGCGTTTGTAGGAATTCAATATCGGATAACCTGCAAGAAGGTGTCAATCCAAGCAAACAAACAATAGAATGCACACGTGTGTGTGCAAGCGCAAAATAAGGATGCTAGAAGTCCATATCTCATGTAAAAGAGGTCAAAGTACCTTGCACATAAAATAAAGTGTCAAAATTAACAAAGCAAGTGCTAGAAATAAAGCACCGAATGCAAAACCGATTACAAATATGATTATAATCTAGTATAAGCATGTAAGTAGTGAAATAAAATCACAAAAAATCGGAATGGGAAGACGGTTTTCTGAAATCAGAGCGAAAAAGTCAACTTCTCATAATCGATTAAGAATCACATGGTTGCTTGCAAAAGCGTCAACGGATTCAAAAACGTGAGCGATTTTAATTAATTCTGAGTGGAAGTGGCATTTTTCGGACCTTAAAGTGATGGGGCAGCCACTCCATTTTGACACGTTGCACTTGGAATTTGGTTTCGAAACCTCCAAAATCGGTTCCGGAACATGCCAAAACACAGGGAACATGTACCGTTACTTCGGATTTTCAAGGAAAAATGAGTGTTGGTGTACAAAAGTGTTAAAAATGCTTACAGAACCACAAAATTATGTTTTGAGTTAAATTCCGATTCAAGTTTGTTTTGATTTTGAAATGTAAGATGGATTAGATTTTAATTCACTACATGTAATCAAAAAGCCAAAACAAAAAGAAACACAAGTTATGCACAAGTTCGATTGAAAATCGGATCAAAAAGTGTCTAAAAATGCATGTAACTGCATGTTTTTATATATATTTTATGACATTATGATGGATGAAATGCAAATGTATGTGATATCATATGCAAATGATATACACTCAATGCAAATCCTATCTAAATGCTATGCAAAACATATGTTAATGTCCATAATAATCAAGTATGTGATGTGTGTTGGTGTTGTGAAATCATACATGTAAAAATGTGAGTGAAAGTGAGGTTTTGACACACATTAATGTCATAAAAATTAAACACCGACACATAAACTTGAATTGATTATTCCATATGCAAATGGATGAACATATAAGGATGCAATTTATATCCTAAGTATGAGTTTAGGCGCATGTATATGTGTTATGTACAATGCAAATGCACCTAAGAATCAAAATGCAATGAATATTACATTTTGACACAAGTAAGAATGCAAATTATGGCTTAATTCACATGTTCCAATGCAATTTAATCAATCTATATGCTCTCTAATACATGAGCATGTGATAGATGATGCAAAATTCACAAATTAGTGGCCTAAATGCAAAGGAAAACAATTACACATGTGTATGTGTGTGTTATGTACAAAATTCCTTCGCACTGATACACTTTAACGTCACAAAATCCGAATTAAATCAAAGAATTCGACAAAACAAATTCAAGAATCGAAATCCACACGAAAAATTTAATCAATTCGACTATTCAATTTCAAGAAAAGTTAAAAGTGAAAAATCACTTAAAATAAGTGCTTAATCGAATTAATCACTTTCTTGAAGTTTGAAGTTGAATTGTTGAAGAAAATACTAAATCAAGTCTTGAATTGATGATAATAGGAGAGAATTAGCCTTGATCTTGATGAGAATTGAAGAAATAAGTTAGAATTGATGAGAGGAAGAGCTTTACCTAGACCGAATAGTGCATGAGGACATCCACTTTAGTGCCTACGCCGACCACCGTGAGACGATACCATCTGATGAGGTTTCTCTATTTACAAGTTGGTTGGCCTGTGGTACTCGGAAGACTGTTGCTTATATGCCTGAGCGAGTGATGCGTCTGTTCGGATATACTCAGACCATTCCTCGTCATCCTGCTGTATCTGCCCCTCTGACAATGAAGAGGAGGGAGATGAATGAGATTTTTGATGATTTTGAGAATCATCTCGTACCCGAGGAGGCCAAAAGTAGTGTGTCTCCAGACGACTGGAGTTACGCGTACGGTTACATGTTGTGGTTCTTCAGGGTGTCTCATCCATACATGATAGAGGATGCTCCAGGGAACCCACCCAGGTCGGTTCATAAGGAGATCCTTGAGGAGGAGCATGCGATGATAGATCATGCCCAGGATGTGCTTCCTAAATGTCGCCATATCATGGAGCTTGCTAGGGATGACATTGACAGAGGGCTATTTCTTAACGGATCCGATGTCAGAAGAGTTTTGGAGGCCATCATGGCGGAGGTTGAGGGTGCCCTAGTATATAGGAGACAACAGAGGGACGCCTCGAGGGTGACATATCGGCTCATCGTCCGCCATGCGCAGTAGCTTAGTTTGATTGTATTTTGACTTTAGCTTTTTTATTTTGTATTGTATCAAATTTGTATTTTGAATATCATTAGTATGTAATGCATTTTGGATAACATTTTTGGACTATTATTCGATTTAAAAATTGCAGGTCTTTAATTCGATTTATAAATTTAATAGTTTGTTAAATTGATTATTGATTTAGTTCTATTTTTCTGCTAACTGTCATGCCCAAAATCAGATGTATACATTCAGTATGGAACCAAAGCTATACTTTCGATTTGTACTCAAATATTTCAAAAAATGGTACGCACCGAAAGTATACTTCTGATTTTCTAGAAACATTTTCAAAAATACATAAGATTTAATTCCATCCCATACGATAAATTAAGAAATTCACATAAAAATTAGGGAAGAATATGCATCTTATATATAAAACATTCATAAAATCTACGATTGAGATATTCAAATATCCAAATAGTTTCTAGTAAAAGAGTTAAAACTTTAATTTAATCGGATATTGTTAATTTTTTATTTATCTTCAAAAATAACATTTATTAAAATTTATATGATTTAAATCAAAAAGTTGTGATAATTTTTTTTTGAAAAAAGTCAAATAAAATATGCTTTATTTAGCAACAAAATAATTATATTTGTTAAATGAATATAATAACTTTTCAAATAAGAAAAACCTAAAGATTCGATTTGGAATTAAAAGACCAAAAATCTTCAAAATCTGAGACAATTGTAACACAATTGTTTGTAGTCACTTTTTGGATGACACAGATTAGGTAGGCCTCTTTACCCGAGTCATTTGGACAAAAATACAAAATGCCACGTATATTTCTAAGTAGCATTATTTTCCGCATTTTTCTGTTCACTTTTTCTCAAACAATTTGTTTCTATCTTCTTTATTCAATTCAACGAAGGTACACACAACTTTGACCACTATGCAGATCACCAAAAAAGTTACTCACTCTATTTATTACCAAATTTATTAATTATACAAACAAAAAAAACATAGTTGATACAGTAAAAAGTTTTACTCCATTAATAAATCACTACAAATTTTATTTTTAAATTATAAAAGATAAAATTATCATTAATAATAATAAATTCAAACATTAGAGTGCGGACTTTATATGAAGTTTATGCGCAATTAAGCAAACGCTTTTTACCAAAAACTAAAAATATGTAAAACTCAAAATTAAATATTTTATTAATTTTAATAATTATCAACACAAAATATTTTATATTTTATCACTATTATAAATAAATTGTATTTTAAATTTATTGAACATAAATATATTAGATCTATAAGATATTTGTTTAAGTTGTTTAATAAATCTAAAAATTAAAATAAGTTACACAACCATAAAAGATATTATATTTAAAAAAATATGAGATTCACTGTTAAATTATGACGACCATAAATCTTATTAAATAATATTATAAATTTTAAAATATTTAAATTACATGTTAGAATAATATATTTTTATTAGAAAATAAAGTAAAACTCTTTTAAGTTAATAGTATGATATATTGTACTAAAAAAATAAATAATGTATGTTATAATAAGAAAATGCAGTTGTATTTTGTTGATGATGGGTAGGGGTTAGAAGTGGTGCAAAATCGAGGGCTTTTCCTCTTTCTACCGTCTTAAAATATTCTCTACGCTTTTCTGCAAAATCGTGAGCGTGGATCTCTTCCATCTTTCTGCGTTCAATTCTAATTATTGCGCTTTCTGGTATGTTTTCATTCCCTTTTGAATTCATTTCGATTCCGTGAATTTCAGAATTCCCAGATCTCGTTTTTTGTTTCAGTTACTGCATCTTCTACTGGGGGTTTAGCTTAATCGGAGCAACGATTTTGAGGTTTTGAGATTTCGATCTCGAGGTTTTTGCTAGGATTTCTCAGAGGTGAAATTCGGAGGTTTTTTTTGTCGGTGAGGTTTTTGTGAGATCAAGAGGAAGAGGAAGGGTTAGGGTTTTAGTCGATGGCTTCGAATCCTCCATTTCAGGTGGAGGATCAATCGGATGATGAGGATTTCTTTGATAAGCTTGTTGAGGATGATGATGATATGGCGCCTTTGAAGTCTGGTCATAAGGGAGTGGATGATTCTGATGATGTGAAAGCTTTTGCGAATCTGAATATAGGTGATGTTGCTGCTGCTGCTACATTGGAGAAATCTGATGCTGGTGAAAGTGGGGTTGAAGTCAAAGAGGATTTGAGTAGTTTGAAATCTGATGTGAGTTTGGTTGGCGGACATGATGAGCAAGATGGGAGTTTGTTGATTGCTTCTAGTTCAGTTGAGGGTGATAGTAAGACGGATCTTGTTACGGAAGAAATTGGGATTGGATCAGAGTTCACGGAGGTTTCTGATGTTGACAAGAGCAATGAAGTTGCTAGTTTAGGGATTAAGGAGAAGGGTTGGAATTCTTTCAGTGCTGATGCAAATGAAGGGACTGGGTTTGGATCGTATTCTGACTTTTTCAGTGAGTTAGGAGATCAATCCGTGGATTTTCCGGTGATTTCACACCATAATTTAAATAGTCAGGTGAATCCTGTTAATGAAGCTCAAAATGCTGGATTTAATACTTCGGTGGATTACTTGCAATATCAAGGGGTTCAGGGTTATGATACGTCTTTTGAATTTGCAAATCACACGGACAAGCAAGGTGATGGCTTAAATTCTCCTGTCAATTATGTGCAGTATCAAGAGGGTGGAGTTTATGATGCATCTTCAAACCAACACAGTAATGGACAGGATCTAAGTAGTAGTCAGAGTTGGGAGGATGCTTATCCTGGCTGGAAGTATGACCATACCACTGGGCAATGGCTTCAAATAGAGGGCTACAACACAACAGCTACCAGTCAGCAAACCTCTAAAGCTGATACAGCTGTAGATTGGTCTGCTGCTGCTGCTGATGGAAAAACTGAAATCTCTTATCTGCAGCAAACTGCCCAGTCTGTTGCTGGAGCTTTGGCAGAAACAGGCACAACTGAAAGTGTATCTAGTTGGAATCAGGCTTCACAAGGAAATAATGGGTACCCAGAGCATATGGTTTTTGATCCCCAATATCCTGGTTGGTATTATGACACAATTGCCCAAGAATGGCGCTCATTGGAAACTTACAATTCATCCATTCAGTCTTCTGTTCATGGTCTTGAAAATGGGCATACTTCTACCAGTAATTCCTCCCTTAATAATAATAATACTTCTACCAATTTGTATAGTGAGTATAACCAGGCTGGTCATTATGGATCTCAGAGTACTGGTAGTCAGGCTGTAAATGGTAGCTGGAATAGTTCATATGGTGTTAACCAACAACAGCAGGGTTTTGACATGTACACGACTGAAGCTACCACTAAAACAAGGGATAATATAGCTACTGGTGGTAACCAGCAAGTTAATCATTCTTATGGTTCAGGTAACCAGCAAGCTAATCATTCTTATGGTTCAGGTAACCAGCAAGTTAATCATTCTTATGGTTCAAGTATGTCTGGAATCAATGATCATGTAAATACTTCAAGCCCCTTTGGATCAATTGCATCATACAACAAAGTAAACCATGATCATGGTTTGAATAATGGAACTTTTGAACCCAAAACTTTTGTCCCTCGTGGGGACATTGCTCAACAGTTAAATTATTCAAACACAAAGTTCGATGAACAAAAACAATTCTCAAATGCTTTTGCTGAAATTCAGAACTCCCATAGTTACTCCCAGCAAACAAACCAAGGTGGACAGTATGCCCCTCAAGCTGGAAGATCATCTGCTGGACGTCCTTCTCATGCACTGGTAACATTTGGATTTGGTGGGAAACTCATCATAATGAAAGATCCAAGTGTTTTGAGTGCATCGTATGGAAGCCAGGTTAATTCTTGACTCCTCTTTAGTTTTAATCTACATTTGGTCTTGTTTCCATATAACTCTTGAGTACTTGTGTTTGAAATATGTACTTGTGTTTGAAAATATTCTCTCTCTTCTACTTTCCACCAAGATTTCTCTAAATGATTAACAATCTATATTTATTTTTTCTGAAGGATTCTTCACCAGGTTCTATATCTGTGTTGAACTTGATGGAAGCTGTCACGGGAAGCATCGGTTCCATGACTAGTGGAAATGCTACTGGTGATTATTTCCGTGCTCTAAGCCAGCAGTCTTTCCCGGGTCCATTGGTTGGTGGTAGTGTTGGAAGTAAGGAGCTGTACAAATGGTTAGATGAGAGGATTGCACGCTGCGAATCACCTGATATGGATTATAAGAAAGGTGAAAGGTTGAGACTCCTCCTCTCCTTGCTAAAAATAGCTTGTCAACATTATGGAAAACTGCGTTCTCCTTTTGGTACAGACACCATACTAAAAGTAAGTTACATTTTTAATCATTCATTTTTTTGTTTATAAATGATTTTTTGTTGAATTTGTTGCACCATACTCTGCATGGTTGATCAACATTGTATTAAGAGCCGTATTATTCACAAGATTATGGAAAGTTTTTGGTTAACTTCCATAAATGTAAATCCTGTTTACCCTCTCTTAGGAACCCTAGAATTGAATTCCAAAAGAACACTTTTATGAAGAATAAGGATATAATAGGAGATAATCTTTCTTCAAGGGTTTCCCCTTCACAAAAAAATTGCAACTCTGTTCACAAATGATTGCAATATTCAATAATGATTACTCTACATTGTATTCTCCTATTTATACAAACAGGCTTATTACAACTTCAACTAACTGACTAACTTCTATAGCAACATACTCACTAACTTCTATAACAACCTACTAATTACTAACTTCTATGTCAACTCTTATCTATTTAACTACTCTAACTAATCACTATTTTATATCCCAACACCCTATGTTTGCTGTCTTGCAATGTTTCAATCATGTTGGTGTAGATGATATATGTTCTTCATTTCTGTCTATTACTCACTTCCTTTTGGAGTGATTTTTAACATAATTATAATTATATTGCAAATGTTTATGTCCTATTCTTTTTGTTTGGCTAAAATATTATGCTTGTCTCTCCTAATTATGCTCTAGGTAGCCAGTAACTCTGAGTCGTATTACTGCTTGAATACTATTCCTCCCGGGATCATTTTATAACATTGTGAATTGTATTTTGAAACAGGAAAGTGATGCTCCTGAGTCAGCAGTTGCAAAACTTTTTGCATCTGTCAAGGTGAGTGGCACAGAGTTCACTCAGTATGGGATGCCCAGTCATTGCTTGCAAAATTTGCCATCTGAAGAACAAATGAGGGTGTGTATTAAGTTAACTCATAACACAATCCCTTTTCACATTATTTTGTTTCCATATCTGATTTTGATTTGATTTAGGTAATTACTGCTGAGGTACAAAATCTTCTTGTCTCTGGCAAAAAGATGGAGGCCTTACAGCATGCGAAGAAGGACAATTGTGGGGACCTGCACTTGTTCTGGCTTCACAACTTGGTGAGCAGGTCAGATGCCACAATTTCAGAATATTTTATTACTGCTGATGCTCGTATCTCTTATCTAATCTTTTTCTCATGTCACCTCTATTGTGGTAATAAATTTGGTCCATATTTGCGATGCAGTTCTATGTTGATACAGTGAAGCAAATGGCTCTTCGCCAGTTGGTTGCGGGATCACCTCTCCGCACATTATGCCTTCTAATTGCTGGACACCCAGCTGAAGTGTTCTCTACCGAAACCTCAAGTAGCGGGTATCCTGGTGGTTTTAATAAGCCTCAGCAGTCTGAACAGGTGATCCCATAGGATAATGGAAGAGGCTATGAAATCTAGATGTTCTACTTATATTTCCGTTTTTTTATTTGACATTTTAAGGTCATTTACACTTATCAATAAAATCAATAAATTTTGTTACTTTGATGAAACCATTTGACCAATACTCGCTCAGTTCCGTTTTAGTTCTTTTTTAGGGTAATTTATACATACCGATAAAATCAATAAAACTTAAGTTGTTGCTGGAAATCGTAGGTTGGAACTAATGGTATGCTTGACGATTGGGAAGAGAATCTGGCTGTAATAACTTCAAACAGAACCAAAGGTGATGAGCTTGTAATTATTCACCTTGGTGATTGTTTATGGAAGGAAAAACGGGAGGTATGGTTTTTGTTCTTTTATTTCATGTGTTTATTGATTTTTGTAGCTCTCCATTATGCCTCTGATTTGAGACTCATATTTTAGATTACTGCTGCACACATCTGCTATTTAGTTGCTGAAGCAAACTTCGAGTCTTACTCAGACAGCGCAAGACTTTGCTTAATAGGAGCAGATCACTGGAAATGTCCTCGAACTTATGCTAGTCCAGAAGCTATTCAGGTAATTTGAAATCTCCTTAGTTCTAAAGTTACGTCGTACATGTGTTTGTTGTGTCATTTTCCCAAAAAATATTAAGTATGCCGTGTCTTTCTGCCAATAGCTCTCTTGCTGTCACATAGTTTTTCTAGTTGCTAATTGCTCAAATTTTAGGGATTTTGCGAGGTTCAAGTAAGGGCTCTTCAAATGATTTATTTTTGGCCCAATGCATCATTCGAATTCTGATCTTTTAAGGGTCCTTTTGTTTCGGTTTTTTTGTAAACTGATTTTTAGTGTTGCAAATTTTTTTTTAAAAGAATTTTACAAAGATTTTCTTTTAAAGTTTCAAATGCAAAATTGGTTTAAATATGTCATAAAATGATATTTTAGGTATTTCATCATTCTTCAATAACTTTTTTGGATATTAAAATTTCAGAATATCACATAAATTTGAAGCTATTTTAAATAACGTTTTATAAAAATCAGTTTTGAGATGTATCTTTTTGAAAAGTGTTGTGATTTTAATTATGTTTTAACCTTCAATAATGTTTATTTATGTTAATGCATGTCAAGATTAGTCTTTTAATTTATAAAAAGTAAGTTTAAAATAATTTTTACTATTTTGAAAATGTTACTATAAAAATCAAGCGGAGTGAATAAAAATGGGGAAAATGAAATTATACACACTGGTTACTTAAAATACATTGTTTCTTGACTCATCATGTATTTATCGAGCACATGAGTTTTTTCTGTAATAGGGCTTCATTAAAAGGCTAACGATGTAAATAGTTAAAGGATCAATTTTGCATTAAAAAAACTTAAGACTAACAGCTTCAAACATAAAATTCGTATGCTTTTTACATGATGGATCATCTATCTGTATGGTATATTGTGCCACCTCAGTATTGCTTTCTAAAAGAACATGTTCAACATGGTTTGATATTTTCTTTTGTATGATTAGTCTCCAAAATAACTCAAACTTTTCTGATTGATGCTTGGACAGAGGACAGAGTTATATGAATATTCAAAGCTACTTGGAAACTCTCAGTTTGTGTTGCATTCATTTCAACCATATAAGCTTATATATGCATATATGCTAGCGGAAGTGGGAAAGGTTTCAGACTCATTGAAGTAAGTTCATGGAGTATTATCTACGATGTAATTCTCTTTATGATCTATCTCATTATTTTTTTTAATCTCAGGTACTGTCAAGCCGTACTGAAATCTTTGAAAACTAGCCGTGCTCCGGAAATAGAAACCTGGAAACAGCTGGTATTATCTCTTGAAGAGAGAAACAGGACCCACCAACAGGTACTTCCTTGTCCTCAATTAATTCTTAACTATTTTGATAGTTTTGTTACTTAACTCTATCCACTGATATTCGTTCAGGGAGGATATGCAGCAAATTTAGCTCCTGCAAAATTAGTTGGCAAATTGCTCAACTTTTTGATAGCACTGCCCATCGAGTTGTTGGTGGTTTACCACCGTCCATCATCATCACAAGGGGCTGTACATGGAAGTGAACAGCATTATCAGCAAATTGCACCAAGAGTATCCACTAGCCAGTCAACAATGGCCATGTCATCTTTAGTTCCATCTGCTTCAATGGAACCCATGAGTGAGTGGACAGCTGACAATAATAGAATGGCAAAGGCTAATAGAAGTGTTTCGGAGTCAGATATTGGTAGAATCCCTAGACAGGTGTGTGAGTACTGTGAAAGCCAAGCTGGGAAGATTTTCTCCTTCCTTTGTGTTTTGATTGACTGACGTTATATTTAATGTTGAAAAAAATATGGCCGCTTTGTCCCAGGAAACGACATCACCTGATGCACTAGGAAAAGTCCAGGCATCAGCTCCATCACGCTTTTCTCGTTTTGGTTTTGGGTCACAACTTCTGCAAAAGACTGTGGGGCTAGTCATGAGACCTCGATCTGGAAACCAGGTATCATTAGTTTTTTTTTACAGTTATTCTGGTTTATTTTCTTTTTCTCTTCTCAACTTTATTTCTGAGTTCTGACTGTTCCTATTCAAATGGTTTGTATTCTGCTCTATCCTAAGGCTAAATTGGGTGAGAAAAACAAGTTCTATTATGATGAAAAGCTGAAGAGATGGGTAGAGGAAGGTGCTGAAATTCCAGCTGAAGAAGCTGCTCTGCCACCACCACCTCCGACAACTGCTGCTTTCCAGAATGGCTCAACTGAATACAACTTGAAATCTGCATTGAAGACAGAAGGTTCGATTCCGAATGAGTACTCGATCACAAGAACTTCAAGTCCTGAACCTAGTCCAGGGATGCCGCCGATACCCCCTAGCTCAAACCAATTCTCTGCTCGTAGTCGCATGGGTGTTCGGTCAAGGTAATATACTTTTCATTGTCAAATCAAGTAATAGTAGCAAGCAGTTGGCATTTTTGTTTTTTAGTTCTATTGTCAGCTGAGAATCATTATATAGTGAAACTCATGTCTGTTAGCTTCTCATTGAGATTATAAAACTTGAAATGGAAAATCTTACCTGAAGTATAAGAGTGCAATTTTTTCCCATCTTTAATATGTTATTAGTTCTGGAAAGAGCTCTGGTTATTCTGTGCTGGTGGTGCCCCCACTCAGTTTCCAGAAACAAGAGGAAAATTTTATGTTTTATTTTATATCTCTGTCAATCAGCCAACAATATTTGAAAAGACAATATTGATGAAACTGTTTATGCATTGTTCAGATATGTTGACACCTTCAACCAAAATGGCGGAAGCTCTGCAAACTTGTTTCAGTCCCCTTCCATTCCATCTGTGAAACCTGCTCTTCCCGCCAATGCAAAGTTTTTCATTCCAGCTCCTGTACAACCATCAAATGAAAGAAATATGGAAGCTATTGCTGAAAGCAACCTTGAAGATAGTGCAGTTAATGAAGATCCTTCTACATCTTCGACAAACGATAGGTCATACCAATCTCCCAAACATGCACAAACAATGACCATGCAAAGGTTTCCAAGTGCTGGTAACATCTCAAAACAGGGTCTTATAGATGGCAATAACTCTGATTTTTCCCATTCTCGTCGAACAGCTTCATGGAGTGGAAGTCTTAATGATTCATTTAGCCCTCCAAAAATGGGTGAAAATAAGTATCCAGGGGAAGCTTACGGCATGCCACCATCCACATTTATGCATGATCCATCTTTAATGCGGCCGCCTATGAGAAGTAGCAGTTTTGGTGAAGATCTTCAAGAGGTTGAACTATGAGCATATACTCAAGCTTGTAAATATCAAATTTTGTTTTTGATCATCAGAATAATTGGGACTTCCTGCTTCAGCATTTCTCTAGAAGTATGGAATAGTGGAACACACCAGATGGAGTTTATACAGAAACAAAAAATATACCCATCTCCATAACCCGTTCCCATTCTCTTCTCAGTATTTTTCAAGTTCCCAACTCCCGACCCGGTGTTGTATGATTAAATGTGGTCTGCTTACTTGATAGTGGTGCTGTTTTGTTTAAAATGACAAGGGGTTGACCCCAGCTGCCATATCAGGACTATGGAACTGGTGTTACAGCAAGAAATATGGCCTCCTCTTTAGGACTCATTTATTCATTTTATTTTATTAAACAAGAACACAACAGGGGAAAATATGGCCTCAACAGATCAAAGACAAAGTATAGTTTTATGGAATTGTAATATAAAGTTTTATACTTTTTGTATTTGTTTCAGTAAATTAATCGATATTAAGTTTCCAGATCACCTTCAGTATTTATTTATGATGTGATGATGCGTGCAACGCATATGCTAGTCAGTGATTATTGTTATGCAGTGAAGAAGATTCAATGTCTTGATATATTTATTGAGTCCGGTACAAAGTTGCAATAATCCAAGCCATTGATGATTCTTTAGTGGGGAACTAATAATTTTGTGGAATTAGAGACACACAATATAGTGCGGGTCGGATCGCAAAATATCAATACGACCTTATCTTTTTGGTCCAATCCATCAGGCTTATGTTTTTCATGGGTCGGGCCGGGTCAAGTGGACTTTGGGCTGGTCTATTAAAAAAAGATTTTGGTAAATTTTGGGGAAAAAAAGATTGAGATAAGATATGATTGCATTTATATAGCTTTTATCTATACATCATTTTTTATAAAATTAAAAATATAATATTGTAATATGAGTCGGGTTGATCTATTGGGCTGTACGAGCTTTTGTAAAATAGGTCGGACTCAAATTCTGTAGTCTATTAAGCAATGTCGAGTTAGTCTATTTAAACACGTTGGCCCATTGGGCCGAAGCGGGTTGGGTTTGACCTATTCATTTGACAGCTCTACATAGAAACACTAGAAAGATGAGAGAGATATAGAAGTTGATGAGAAATAAATCAGACCTTTTTTTATTTTTTATTATTAAACAAGAATACAAGTATTGTTATCTATAATATAAGAACATCACTTAATCAACTTTGCCCTTTTCTCTTTGTCCGTCACCTAACCGAAGAATTGAGGGTATTTTTGGTCTAAAATTTACTTTATGCAATAAAATTTACTTTATTTATGCAATAAAATTTACAGTTAATCAATTTTGGATGTCAATCGAAATAGAGGATGTTATGTCGTTTCGGCAATTTTACGACGGTGTGCGATGTTGCAGTTATAGTTACATGGCGGTGGCAACGCAAAAAATACTTTATTGTGTCATGTTATAATAATTAGTGTTCAATCCGCGCGCGATGCACGGGTAATATTAATTCTGATAAATCATGTAATAATTGAAATGTTTTTAATAAAAATATAAAAATAATAACTATAAATTAAATTTATATATATATATATATATATATATATATATATATATATATATATATATATATATATATATATATATATATATATATATATATATATATATATAAAATTACAATAAGAATCTCTATTATTAGTTTGGAAGAGTTTATAACATATTTACTTATAAAATCTCAACAAAAATAACTTTAAAATTAAAATGCATATATATGAGTATACGTAAAATAAAAGTATTTAAAACACAATATATAACAATCATGAAAATACAACTGTTCAGATGATATCATATTTTTTTGAAAAACTTTCACATAAACAACATTGATAGTTGAAGTAGAAGATTGACCACTATCATCCGTGATTAAGATCTTTAAACCTTTTCTAGTTTTCCCGCGAAATATAGCGACATACAATTGTCCATGTGTAATAACAGTTTTTGGTAAGCATAGTCCAACATGAGATAATGTTTGCCCCTGACTTTTATTAATTGTCATTACAAAACACAAACACACAAGAAACTGCCTTCGTTGGAAAGTGATGGGACATTAACCTCTAAAGGAATGAGATTCATCCGTGGGATATAAACATGTTCTCTATTCTGAGACCCATTAACAAATTGTGCACCAATGACATTTTTTCTCAATTCAACAACAATCAAACGTGCTCTATTACAAAGTCCAGATGCAACATCTATGTTTCTAAACAACATTATTGGAACACCTACTTTAAAATTCAATTTATGGTTAGGCATACCATATTCAAACAAAGTGTTTGAGATTATCAAACTTTCATCAAATAATTTTCTGCATGTTTTTAAAAACTAATACAGAAAATTCATACCATATTCATCAATACTTGAGCACTATTATCTCTATATTTGCATGATTGAAAGGGAAGATAAATCAAGTGATTGATATATTATTCATCTTCAATCAAACTCTTGTAAAAATTCAAACACATCTTATTGTATCATTGCTCTCCATGATTGTTGGAAGCAATTGTGTGTATTTAAGAGGATTGTTCTTCTTGCTTTTAGTGTTTCGATCTTAAAGGTTTTAAGATTATTTGATCTCCCTATAGGTTAGATAGTAAGCATCATTATTAGTGTGAATAGGCTTTACAATCATTCTAACTATAGTGAAATCTCTTACATGTTGTAAGGGGACTGAAGTACTCTCGGACTATGAGGGGAACCAGGATACATCCTTGTGTTCTTTACTTTTCCGCATTTACCGCTTTATCATTTCATAACCAGAAAAGAAAGAAACTCTTGTACAATTTCATACACCAAACCAGAAAATTATAACAAGTATTCATAAAACCGATAAAATTTTAAAGTCTAATTCACCTCCCCTTAGGTGCATTTTATACTTACAACATCATGACAAAAGGTGTGAAGGTCGAAGTGTTCATAAGACTAGAAGCTATGATATGTTGATAACTTAGAGACAATGAATTATGTGGTGTGTTGAAATTGTAATTCCTTGTGTCAAAAGCAGCAAGTTTCTTGACACAAGGTGTGTCGAAATAGCCTAAGTGTGTGAGTGTGTCTGATTTTTTGTCGAGTTGTGTATGTCGAAGTGTAAAAGTAGGTTTCTTCACACAGGATTTTGACTTATATCTAAAATAGGTATTTTAGACTTCTATGGTTTTGGAATTTTTGGTTTAGGGAGAAAGTAAGCTCATTATAAATAGAGGGAATAACCCTTATTTTTTGGAACAACACACAACTTCAGGAGCACCGGTTAGGTCCTCAATCTCTAATCACAGAGAATATAAGTACGACATCCAATCATTTCCCAATCAATCTACCAGTTTTAAAGTGAGAAAACTACAATAGATGATGTGCATATATAATGTGATATAAATATTTCAAGATGTGCTTGAAATCGTGAATGATAGTTTCTCAGCATTAGAGGCAAATGCTACTAAGACACAAAAGGTTGCTCATCATGATTTGAACAAGAAAGATGGGAAAGAATTGTCTTGATTCAATAGTGTTTGGATTTGAATATCTTTGAGAAGATTATCGATAAAGAAACGGCCAATGAGGCTTAGGATACTCTCAAGTTATATAGTTGCAATCTTTGAGGAAGCCATATGAAAACTTGTATATGAAAGATGATGATACTATTGTTGAGTTCTTTACAAATATTGGTTCCTTTTTTCTTAATTCATAAGAACATCCACATCCAAGGAACCTATTTTAGTTCTTTAAATAAACCCTACTAAATTTTTTATAATATTTCACACTTCTCAATTATTTAAACAACTCACTTACATTTTTTAAATATCCACTAACCCATCAAAAACTCTAAAATGGGACCTACAAAATACCACAATATACCTTATAGTTATACAACAATAACATGTATAGATTATATTATTCAATAAGCTATGCATGCTTTAGGAAAATAATTGAATACCTTAAGCGAACTCAATATCATAAAACTAGATTTGGATTTAACTGTTAAAATCTCTCTGGCGACTTGAATTCTTCATATAAAATGTGAACATCAAGATCATACGAATTTCTATGTTTCAAATAAGTTTTAAGATTTATGCAAGACAATTTCAAGTTCTCATTAGAAATGACTTAATTGTTTTAATATTAAACAAAAATCCAAAAATATTCTTATATGTGCTATATTGCTCAAATATTCTATTAAGTGAGCCAATTGTTTGATCTATAATGTAAAAACGTTGTTGGTGCCCCTAAAAAGTTGGTGCACTGTGCCATCCGCTCCTCCCAAACGGGGACCCCTGTTCCAATGTCAAGCAAGAGACCGCGAAGTAATATTACTCATTGGAGCTCACGACTGCTAACTTATGCAAGCATGTTACTCCTCCTTAAAAGTGTAACATTTGCAATTACGCACTATTGGACGCAATTTTTAATGTCTCCCAAGTATGTGATTCAAAAGATTAACGCTATTTGTTGAGTTTCCTTGTGGATTGGTACAAACGGGAATAGCCGTAAAACCCTTATAGATTGGAAAATTGTTTGCAAGTCGAAACTATGTTTATCCTGAGACTTGGAACCATATAACATTGTTGAAACTGTTGTGGAATATTAGTTGCAAAGCGAACAAGTTATGTAAGAAATGGGTACACATGTACTACATCAAAAATCAAGGTACTATGGAGGCTAAAGTGATGAACAATGCATCTTGGATCATTAAAGTTATTTTAAACCAGAGGGATGCTATCAAGAAAAACTAACGATGTTGCAAATAGACAAATTCCATATGAAAGAGATGAATAAGGTGCTGCAAAAGGATCTCCAACATGTTTCATGGAAATCCACATTCTATGGAAACGTGGTTCGACCAAGAGAAAAGTGAACCTCTAGATGACGTGTATGCAACTAAATCCAGATTACGTAGTTTCATTGTGGTTGATAATCCTAATTGTTACTTTTCTGCAGAAGAAGAAACTCAACAACATCTTTTGTTTGACTGTGTGGTAGGAAAAACCTACGGTTAAAAGTTCTTGATTGGTTACAAATCCCTTATAATGCTGGTGGATGGAATCAAAAAATTGAATGAATTATAAAGAATACTAAAGGTAGAGGGACTCGCGTTATAGTTCTAAAACTAGAGGCAATAAAGAACATATATAAGATCTGAAATTATATAAGTACATGTTTTGAAAATGATGTACATACAAAGAAAATTGAGGAAAAAAACATAAATATGATAATTTTTAGGCGGTGGACAAATAAAAAATTACGTCCACACTCAATTAAGTTGATGCTTTAAAAGTTTTTTTGTTTGTGTTATCTGTTTTGAACCTTTGAACTGAATCCTTGCGATCACTTGTGTTTTTTCTATTTTGTGAATATATCAAAATTTCTATTAATTAAAAAAAATAAAAATTAATAATATTGAAAATTGCACACAAAAATTCTATAATGTTTTTTTAGGGAAACAATAATGGGCCTTGGCCCAGCTAAATGAAACCTCGAGCCCATTTCATTTCAATTTAATTGGGCCCAAAGCACCAAAACCCTAACCCTAGTTACAATACTAATATCAGAAACTCATCGTCATTGTTCCGATACTCCTTTTGCGCCTCCAGCTGCTGCGATTGAAGAGAAGGATTCAGCAGAGAATTCATCTTCGCAATCATGGGTAAGTCGAATCGCATTGTTTTGTATCATGCTGCTATTTCTCTTTCTTCATAATCAACAACGATTTATGGAATGGAATTTGTAGGTAAGGTTCACGGATCACTCGCTCGTGCCGGTAAGGTGAGAGGCCAAACACCAAAAGTTGCCAAACAGGACAAGAAGAAGAAGCCCCGTGGTCGTGCTCACAAGCGCATGCAGTACAATCGCAGATTCGTCACTGCTGGTATGCATCCAAACCCTAATTTTGAGATTTCAGATCTTGCTAATAGTATGTTTGTTATTAAGTTAGAAATTTCTGGTTTTTGATTTGTGATTCTGAGTTGCGATGGTTTTATTTATTGTAGTGGTTGGATTTGGCAAGAAGAGAGGACCTAACTCATCTGAGAAGTAAAGTTGAGGAGAAGAATATGTAATTCCTTAGGTTTGAAATTGTGTTGAGAATTTCATTTTGATTTTACTTTTTATTAATTTTGGGATATAGTGAGATTATTATTATCTTTGAATGGATTTTGTGCTAGTTATATTTCAAACTTTATATTATGCATATGTCTCTAGTCACTATATTCTAAATTTGTTGACCCAAGTTTTTCATTTGGCATTAAGAGTTCATTGTAGCACAATTTATGTTTCCATTTCATCCCTTGTCTCTCTTTCTTTATCCATCGATTAGTGATAAATGATATGAGCTCAACTATCAATTCATTATTTTCATTATTAAAATGCAACTCTTCAATTCTAGTCCAGTCTTGTGTGCCACTTGTGGAGATTTTGTTTATGTTTTAGGACAGCAGTGCTTCCCCATGTCTCTTTACATTATTGTTTAAGTTTAGGGGTCCGATCAGAATACTCTGTAATCCTGCTTCTTAGTTGGCCAAACAAATAGTTTGCGCTATTGCGTTATTTTTGCAAAGAGATCCAAACAAACAATGCAAATTTTAAATGAGAAAGGTCCGAAGCAAATGAAAGTCTCATCTCTTTGATAGTTGTATCACCCTCTTGTTTTTGGTATGATGTTGCCTTTGATAGTTGTATCAACCTCTTGTTTTTGGTATGATGTTGCTTTTGTTTGTTGAGAATGAGTGTTTTGTAAACGGAATACATTTTGGCTCTTTAACTAGACATGGCGACGACTATTTATACAAGTAACTTATTATGACATACAATGTTGAACCAACTTAATTGATTTAGTTACTATTCAACTGACCCATTTATTTCAAACTTACTGAGCAATTTTCAACAACTTTCAATTTGTAAAACCACAATTTTACTCCGGTTTTATGGAATTGTTGTTGCCATCCTTCAGTTATATACCTAAAGTTTCTACATCTGTCCTATGTCCAAAATAGAATTGTAAATTGATTCTGTGGTTACTTCTTTCATGCTTTTGTATTCTAATGAAACTCATTGCATAAGTTTAGAAACATGCTAAAATTTGAGGTTCCCTATCTCAAGATCCTCCTTTGCCACCGTACTTGAGAATGTCTAGGTTGCTCAAAAAACTACTTTTCAACCTGCTCAGCATTAGTCACTGGAAAACTCTAAACTATTAATGTAAGATAGCTCACCAAAATCAGTCATTTCAAATTCAATTTTAATCATATCTTTGAAGGCATTTATCTAACTTGTTATCAATAAATCATTTTCGTATAGACAGACTGATATTACTCTCTTGTTTATCACGTTGATATAAATTCGTGCTCCACCAAGCACTTTCCATTTTCTTAATGCTTGTGAAAGGCTAATCCTTTTGTTTCAAGCTGGATGATGCAATACATTCATCAATATAAGCATCATTTCTTCTGCACCCTCTAATTTATATTTTGATGGTTGAGTATAATAAATTTCTTCTGTACAGCCTTATACTTAAAGTAGAAATTACTGCGCACCATTTATACCAAGTTGTCTCGCAATACTTGTACCACAGTACCTTGTGTACTATAACTTGTCTACTACTCGATTTTATTAAATTAAATATATTGAGAGAGAAACTGTCAAATTTGTTCTCTAGAGGATAAACTTCAAAACATATGTTGAGTAGTCACGAGGATAAATCTATTTGACTATAATAATTGTCTTCTATACAAATGATCAAAGTGTTGGATTTGTAGTGGAATTGAGGTTATTAGAAAAATATGATAATGTTTATGACACATTTTATTTTTAGATTTATTAAATAATTAATGTATCTGATATATAATATAAATATACTTAAAAAGAACTTAGGGAGTAACTATCGATGTGTCTCATGTATTTTAAATGTAATTGATCACTTAAAAATATACTCCTTATGACTGTCTCAAAATAAGTGTCTTTCTAACCATAAAAATTTGTCTCAAAATAATAGTGTCTTTACTTTTTCAATGTAACTTTTACCAATTTTATTTCTGATATACACTATTTTCAAGATATGATAATATATAACAACCAATATTAGTTAAGGATAATTTTATAAAAATACTTTCTTTATTTACTCAATCATTACTTTTCTTAATATGTAACAACTTTAAACGACATTTATTTTGAGACGGAGGGAGTAATATTTTGCATGTTTTTCTAGAGTATAGATTAATATTTTCAATAGCATTCTACACATACAACAAACATTATCTTTATTTACTCAATCATTATTTTTCTTAATATGTAACAACTTTAAACGACATTTATTTTGAGACGGAAGGAGTAATATTTTGCATGTTTTTCTAGAGTATAGATTAATATTTTCAATAGCATTCTACACATATAACAAACATTAGTTATTAAAATTGTTTTTACACATTGTTATCATCAAAACCAAAATTACATGTCATTGTTCTTCGAACCATTTTGGTTTAACAACTTTATGAACAAATTAAACAATCGAAATATTTGCTTAAAACTATAATAATTTTTATATCTAATTAGTTCTCGTAGATATGATAACTCTGAATACTTAATCTTTGAATACTGAATATTTAGTCCTGGTGACCTCAACCTTTTAAAGACACATACCCAATTAAATCATATTTTTAGTTGTGAGGAGTTGAGACACCTTTTTAGAAAGTTAGTGTGATTCCTCACTCATTGATTTTAAGAACGCAACGTTTCATTTTCTCCACTAATAGTAAAACCTAGAAAATGTAGGAATCTAAGAAATCAAACAATCTTGAGAGAGCCGGGACTATAAATTTATGATCCCAAAGTTGAGAAAGGAAGAAAACTTTTATGTATTAGTAAAGTAAAGGCTCTTGCTTGGTACATTGACGACGTGGTCTATTATTGTACTTAGTGCAAGTTCATTATGAACTGACATTGCATATAAAGACCTCAATATGTTTGTGAAAACTCTGTACTCCTATAGACCTAAAACATATACGCCTTACTCCTAATCACTTCTCTCTTATATGCCTACTGTTTGAGAGGTTATGTACGACCATGTTTTCTTACTTAGTCACTTTATCCTTACAAGTCTTGTGCTTGAGAAACTAAGTAACTGTATATTCGCAACAACTCAAGTTAACTTGACATCATCTGATCTCGTCCACTCAGGGTTAGAATTCGCTAAAATCTTATAACGTACTCAAGTCCAACATGTGTGACCTCAAGCCCAAGAAATTCGAGCTCACTACATACCCAACTAGGTCTTATTTATTGTGGTGACATGTTGTCATACATTTTTCGAGAAGTTAGTAGGATTTGTCAACCATTTTCACACTTGTCAGATTTAAGGAGTGACCCACTACATTTCCCCACTAATAGTCAAATCATAGTTGGGAAAAGAAAGACATCTTTTATGTGAGTAATTAAAAGGCTCGTGCTCTTGATATTAATTCAACCTCACGATAATAGCTAGTTATACATTTTTCTTTTTAAGTTGGTTTGCAAGTGTTCTACACGGGAACTAGAATTGATTGATGATCGGTAAACGAGAGTTGTAATAGTGGACTTAAGCTTCTACTATGGTGGAAGAGAGACTGACTTGCAAAGTAAGCATTTCAATACTCAAGTGAGTATCAGAGTAAAATGAGTGATTGAGATTTAAATTTAAAATTATATATTTTTTAACAGTTGACGAAATTATGACAATCGGACAAATTTTGAATGAATTCTCATAGCCTACTTCTTCTACTTCAATCATCTTGAATGAAATAAATGTTGGGGCCCCTCCAAATCCGACAAATTTTGGTAGTTTCTAATAGTTTAAAGCAATTTCTAATAGTTACTTGGCAGTTTTAGACAATTATCCAACAGTTTCCTATAATTTTTGGCAGTATACGACAATTTCTAATAGTTTTCGACAGTTATTCGATAATTTCTAACAAGTATCCAACAATTTTTGACACTTATCCGAAAGTTATTTGGCAGCTTGCCAACTTCCGACACTTTTCTAGGAGTTTCGGGCAGTCCTGACAGTTTTGAGCAGTAATACAACAGTTTTTGACAATTATCCAGTAGTCTCGAATACAACAATTATTCTGTAATTTCAAGCAGTTACAGAATATTAGCAATTTATTGACTATGTCTCGAGATTTGGTAGGATGGACCAATGATAAAAACTCAAATTTTAGATTAATGAAAAATGTATTATTGATTGAAATATAAATTGTATTACATAGTGAAATCCCTCTAATGCCATAGTCAAGTGTTCTTAAGAGAATTGATGATTCGAGCCCAATCCAAAAATAAATACATCTTTCGGACACTATTATAAACAATTTTTACTTTTTGGTACGACTATAAATATATCGGTCCATATATAAATCAGATACATTAATAATCAAATATAAATTTTTTTTTTTTATTGGTTACCTTATTTAACTATCCTTCACCCTTATGACAAAAGGAGGTATAACTGATTCTTTATTAAGCCTTTCTATTGAGCTGAGGCCGAAAATCAATATCCCATGCCATAGAGAGGTTGGACTCGTATAGATTTATGCAATTTCTATTTTTTTTCTACAATGAAATTTGAGATCGTTAATTAGTATGATGATCGACTTTGTTATTATAATTTTTTATAGATAAGTTGGAGTAAATAATTAGGCTTAAATATGATTCATGTAGATCGTAACGGTGGTAGCACACCAATGCTTGTAGATGCGTCAAATATTGTGCAAATTTGGACCGTGTAATTTAGCTTGTTCTATTCTTGGATGGGATTTTGGATGTTGTTATTGGGCATGTTTTATTCTTTGAAAGATCACTGGCAGTGTATAGCAGTTTGTTGGAGATTAACTGATACAAATCACCCATGCAAGAGTATAATAGCGATAAGTGAGTTTAATTGTTGAAATAAAATTTAACTGAATATATATGTATAAGGTTATTGAATTGCAACTTTATAATCTGTATACTTATTAATTAGAAGGAGATCAAAGAATACTCAATAATAAAAAAACAAACACTATATATTCCCTCTAAAAGAGAGTATATAAAATTATCCACAAATGAATTACCATATAAAAAAATGGTATATAAATGGCTAAGCATCATTGGGTGCTATCCAATGTCTTCCATTGACGAAACTCTTCCTGATAAATGGATGTGCAGATTCAAAATCCAACTCTTGGGCCCACGACACCCCACGTACTGCATCTGCACCTGGTCCCCAACATTTGTACACTCCAAAGAACACAGTCCTAATTAAAACAAAACAATAATGTCATAACCAAATCAATTATTATTGTTATTATAATTTTTTTAAAAAAAAGAAAGTTTATTGAACTTAGATTACTTGTTTTTGTTGTTGGCGTGATCCCAATCATCCCAACCCCCGTGTGCAACTATATTATCGAAGTATGTGTATGCGTATACTATTCTCGAGTATTGGCCCATTGCTCGGCCCACGTATAATGGGCCTGAGCCCGTAACCTTGCATCGTACAAATGCAAAGCCCGTTTTCTCGGTTGGGTCATTTCTATCTTGTGCTGCTATAGATCCGAACCTCGATGCTATTGAATGTAGCTCACAATCCTGAACCAACCAATTAATCAAAGTGAGTTTCAAAGAACTGCTATGGTAAATGGCAATTCAGACATTGAAAAAGTAACCTTTTTTTTCTTCTACAAAGGTTGTACAGTTTTTAAGAAAAGTGGATAAAAGTTTATTTCCAATAGAAATTGCCTTAATTAATGTTTTTTTTACACATCTCAATGTTGAAAAAATTAATTTCTTTGATGAAATCCTAACAAACTCATTAGACTTTGAAAACGAAGATAAACAATGGAGGCATTACCTTGTAGATGGATCTGCCATTTCCAAAGATGAAATCAATGGAACCTTCAATGTAGCATTCTTTGAAGTAATGTCTACCAGCATCATCGCAAAGTGTATCTTGTGCACCATAGAATCCACATCCGGAGAAGTAAGCTTTGTCGCCTGATATCCGAAACGCCACCGCTTGCCATCCTTGCATTCCCGGCATCGGTGCTGGCGCCGTGTTCTGCATGCATCACTCTTACCTCACTAAATAACACTATAACTATAGTAATTGAAAAAAATAACGACACATGCAGTGCAAGGTCACGAGAATGAATGTAAGGACATATTTACAATTTTGGAACGTAGCTATAGATTGCGACAACACATGCAGTACGATTTCTTACTACAGTTATTACTAACAAATTATGTAAATGTTTTGAAAAAATTGAATTACCTTGAATGTGATATTTTTTGCAGAGAAATAATTAGCGAAAACAGTAACAGAAGCAGTTCTATAAGTCCGTAACTGTTGTCCGTTGGGACCAGGATCACTCGCTCTATCATGCCACTCTATCACTGTCACTTCTCTCCCTTCACCATGAAAAGTTATGTACGGTTTTGTCACGGGAACCACCACTTTCTCTCTGCACCACACAAAAACTATAGTGTGAAAAAATAGAATTAATACTACAAAATGCAAATTAAAGAGTTATCTTTGGTATGGTACTAGTTCATACTTGTATTTTCCGGCACTGATTTTAATAAGCACTTTCATTGTGTTGTTGTCTGGGACAGCATTGACAGCGTCTTGGACGGAGCTGAACTGGCCTCCGCCGTTGACGTCAACCGTTATTACACGGTGGCCGACAGGTCCGATCCAAGGGTGGTTGTCGTTGGAGGAGTTTGAAGAAGATAAATAGTTGAAGGTTTTGTCGTGAAAGCGTGCACCGTTTGTCAGTGTTCCTGCATTTAACAACATGCAAGTGAAAACCAAGAATAATTGCAGTGAATGGAAAAGAGTAGTGTTAGCCATTATAGAAAATGTGATATTGAATGCAAGCAAGTTAGAATAATAGAATGTTTGAATGAAGACTGTGTTATAAATATTGTATTGTGTATTTATAATGTATGGGATTTGGAAAAGTGTGATTAGAATAGTTATTGTATAGTTTATAATATACAATGTGAAAGTAAAAAGGAAGAGGAAATGAGAGGCACTAATTTCATTTGTATATTTTATAGTGAGAAGCTATTTGTCTGCATTATATATTATCGTTGTGAATTGTGAATACGAGTTAATATGAGGAATAGATAACGGTATTTCCAACGGTCATATTTATGGGGCAATGTAGGTTAGCCTTTGGGAAATGATTGATTGGTTAAATGTTGCGACTTGTGTGGGTCATCATCCTTTGGATTACTACTCCCGTGAGTCGTGAGGATACTGCCTAACTAGGTTTACTCTATAGCTTGTCACCAAAGTCCATCTTTTGTCTCTAAATTTGGATGGAGAGGGCATAAAGTACACTTTAACTCTTACATTCCGTGGGAAGATGTACTATTGGTGTATAAATTTAATTGAAACCAACATAAAGAAGTTTACTCCACTAACTTATAATCGTTAAATCTTTATAAATATTTAATACATGTAAAATATTATTTAAAATAATTGTGACAAAATAATTATTTCAAATATCTAACCACATATATTATTTGTATGTCTAAGTCTAACACCCAACCCCCCTTTTATCATGACTTTTTAAATAGATTACTGCATTATATATTTTCTTTAAAGTAAAACTGTTGTTTAGATAAACTTATTTGAATTTATTTAATTGCATAAATTTTATAAAACCATTTGAATTAAATTTAAAAAAACTATTCAAATTTGTATTTTAATATTTGATTTAACATTTTATAAAATATGAGTTTATAATACGTTCAAAGAAGAAAAAAATTAATATGAATTAATAAACATAAATATTAATAAATTATAACATAATCCAAAAATATAATATAGTAACACTATAGTAATTAATTTATTTTAACTAAACATATTTATAAAAAAAAATCTATTTTTTATCTTTTAAAGAAATTTAATCTAATCTAAGTTTTTACAATATTATTTAAGATGATAATTTAAATTAGAATATTATTTAGTTATTTTAAACCTTCGATATTATTTTAATGGACCAATTTTGTATTTTACTAATTATTTATAGATTCAAAATTTTTAATGTGCTTTTTATTCTCCTCTTTTTGTTTCTAATTTTGGTTGTTTTTTCTTTTTTACCTTTGATCTCCATTATATTTTCGTGCCAGTTTTATTGATGTAAAAGTTTCAAAATTAGAAATCTACTATTAGTATCATATTTTAAAAGTTTAGCTGGCACCTCCTTGTAAATTTGCTCTATACATCGTGTTAAGATAAACAAATTAGTTTTTAAATTAGAGGTAATAATTTTATAAAGAGAACAACTTCTCTACTAATTACAAAAAATTGGATAATTTACTTTCAATCGGTCACATTTATCATTTACTTTAATATATTTAATTATTTAAAAAATAGTACTATAATTATTTGTTATTTTTAAAATATTTTACATTGGAATAACCTATCTAATTTTTAGAGATTGATGGATAAGAATTCACCTTCTTTTTTTAAAAGTAAAAGTGCATTTTAGGTTTTCTTTTTACTCTCTTTAAAGTTTAACTAGTGCAAAATATAATGATAAAATGAATAGCTCATTGTGCACGAAGGGAATAACGTTGAATGTGAGAGAGAACTTTGTACGGTAGTCCTAACAGAAAACAATTCTAGTAGGATGTTTGGTGCATATTGTATTTGATGTAATGGGGCCAAATTTAAGGATTAATTTGTCCCTATCATCGTAATATATTCTTAATTATGCCTATCTTTGTGATCTACCTCCACTGATTCACCACTAATGTAGTAGGAACCTGTGTTAGTGAGTGCTTCAAACGGTCATTTGATAGGGTGATGATATGATGTGATGGGTTTATGACACACACATGCATGATGGTCCCTGCATGGAATTAATAGTATTCTACTAGTATTTTTGTATTATATGACCTTCCAAATTGGTCCCACTCGCAATTCTTTTTTGAACGTTCGGGGCTTCAAAGTCTTATCTCTTTCAAGTTTCCATTTTCATGTGGTATCAAACAAGGTTTGCAACTTTGCATAAAATTTGTAAGAAAAGTCCTCAATAATGATTATAAGAAGACATAGATCCATCCATGATGTTTAAAATTTCATCACCGGAAGATACCACAGCTCTTAATATAGCGAGATCTTTTACTTAATTTCTATTTTCAATATATATATATATATATATATATATATATATATATATATATATATATATATATAAACGAACTCCTAAAAATAGAATTTACGTGAGATTGAGAGTAGTTCACGTAAGAGTGAGAAGTCATGTATTTGTATATTTAAGTATTCAAGTTAATTTGTTTTTCTCAATATAATGTTGAGTTATTTATAGTCATATTGAGTTTAGATCCAAAACTCCTTTGGAAATAAGAACCACTCAGAGAACATACAATTTATTTCATGATATTTAGAGGAGTGTGATCTACCTCCAAAGGTTTCTTGTGTGTCGTTACAAAAAGAGGACAGAGGACCTGCCATTTATCAATTTTCACGTTGGGCGACTTATCCTAAAGAAATGTGAGGTGTCTAATAAAAGGTGGAGTCACATCCAATAAATAGGCGATCAGTCTGATTAAGGGGAAACTGAAAACCCCTGTGTCCCCTCTGCGGATATTTCAAACAATTATACTGATAGAAGCCCCTTAAGCACGAGGGCTTTGGCAAAGAGCGCTGTGATTTGGTTTTCTCTTCATTAACTAGACATTCTAAGGGGATCATAAGTGGTATATTTTTAAGTCGAACTCTTCGAAACGAACCGTTGGTAAAGTCCCTCAAGTTAGACTTTGTGTCAAGTCCCTCAAGCGTGAGGCGGGTGACTTGTGTGTGGGCAGCTTGGGATATGTTTCCAAGTGTTATGAACGTGGTGGCACACACGTCAATTGAAGAGTTTTTTTATTTTAATCACTTTAGATAAATCAAATGTCAGTCAACTGAGGAAAATTGAAACATCAGTTGGATAAATTGTGGATTGCCTTAAATGCGGTTGATGAGAATCTTTTTTGGGAAGCTAAATTTAGCCTTTCTCTTGACATGCGTTTTTTAGGCAGGGAATCTTTCCCATTTCTTATAAATGTTGAGTTGCTTAGTAGATGGTGGTACATTATCCCTATAAAAGAACTTTGCACCCCAATAAAAAGCTTACATGTTTCTCTTTAATCTTTTCCCCCATTTTTAGGTGTTTATTCATAAAGTCAATGGGGTCTTCATAAGTGAAGAGCACATTTTCTCTGCAATTTCTTGATAATGGTTACATGTATAGATTCATTGCTCCCTTATATGCTTTATTCTTATCGCCATTATTCGCTTTTGGGGTATTCTAGGAGTAGTTGTGCCGTTAACATCACATGCTAGGATTCATGGGACGTGAATTGATGACGGGTGATAAACATTTCTGCGACCAAAATTTTGTGTTCTTATATTTTAATGAATATGATAACCGTTTTTATAACTCCCACTATTTGTAGATGACATTGAGCTAGTTGGCAATTGTATGACATAAATCCACAATGTTAAAATGTTTTTTGACCAACAGATTTTCATCAAAGATTTTGGAAAATTGAGATTTTTTCTTGGATTAAAAACTGCAAGATCGGGTAAGGACATTATTATTAATCAAAGAAAGTCCGCTCTTGAGCTGCTTGAAGACATTGGTTACTTGAGTGCCAAGTCATCTTCCATTTCTATAAACAAACACTAAACTATCTTTCACTAATGGAACACCTCTATAAGACTATACATCTTATAGAAGACTCATTGGCAAATTGCTATATCTTACCAACACATGACCTGATATCTCATTTTATGTGCAACATGTGATTCAATTCATGTTATAGCCTTGTGTTCCTCATTTCATTGCAACCACTCATATTTTGAGGTATCTTATGTCTTCCCCTAGTATATGCATTTTTTTATCTAGCCATACTCAACTTAAATTACACGGTCTTGCTAATTTAGACCGAGCATGATGTCCTAAAACTTGAAAATCAATCACAAATGATTATGTTTTTCTTGGATCTTCCTTAATTTCTTGGAAAACTAAGAAGCAAAACACATTGTCTAGATCTTCTACTGAAGCTGAATATCAGGCTTTAGCTTCTCTTACACGTAAAATTCAATGGATTCTACTTGGCTCATAATCCAACCTTCCATGAAAGAAGCAAGCATATTGAGATTGATTGTCATGTCATAAGGGAAAAAATTCCAAGAAAGCTTGTCAATCTTCTTCCGATTAGCAATTCTGCACAAGTAGTTGATGCATTTACCAAGCCTCTACATTCCACCTCTTTCTTTTCTAATTTTTCCAAGTTAGACTTATGTGATATTCATATTCCAACTTGAGGGGATATGTTAAAGTTAACATGTTACTTGCTAAACAAGTTACATTATTATGCCTTGTAATAGTTAGTTAGTAATTGGTTAGTTAGTTGCAAATTAGTTGCATTTTTACTTTTTCTAGTATATAGTTGGTTACCAATTTTATTATCTTTCTAAATATAGATCTCCATTGTAATAGCATATGCTGACTTTCATTTGTTCTTTCTCTTTTCAATGAACAATGTGATTTTGTGCTAGCCAAGTCATCAGTTTAAAAAAACCTTTTTGATCTTTAATAGATAGATATTTACTAGTTAACAATCTAAAACATATACAAAAAGAATTTGACGCTGTCACAATCTAGTTATAAAAGATTACAAGTATCAAACAATCATGTAGGGGTAAAATAGCAGCATCATCTTTTGTTTTCAGTTATAACACTTTCATGGTGCGAAATCCTTGTCAGCTTTTCAATACAAGCAATGACAACAACCTCTTCCAATTCTGATTTCCCATCATCTTCCATTTTCGCCGAGCTTGTAAACAAGTTTTTCTTTCTTTTCTATGTTTTATCCTAGCATTTGAGTTATGCCCAATTGTACATGTCAAAATAACTTGTTAAACCAAGAATGTGGGTAACATTCTGCAAATCTTGGCAGAAAAGCTTCCCTTTGTAGAGATAGTTGAAGACCTGCCACAATTCTCACCAAAGATGTCCATAAAACTGGAGCACAACAGAATGCATAGAAAAAGACAGACATAGCTCTAACTATTCCATCAGGATACCAAGGAAATGCCATAACCAGTAAAACCCCAAGAATCGCAAGCCAAGGTACCAAAACTGGCAACATTGGTAGCAGAAAGACTTCAATTGCAATTGAGCAAAATGTAAAGGAACCAAGGAAATACATGATCCAACCTAGTAGAGGGTGGATTGTGTGAGGAATGATGAAATAGGGAGCTATGTAAGCCGCAAGTATGCACCACAGTGCTACTAATTTGAGACTGTTGTGTGCTAGGTTGATGCTCTTATCAGAACGCCTAAAACATAACTTTGAGAGACTTGGCCTTGCCAAACGCTTCATTACCATTATTCCTATATATATTGCAGATTGGATAAGTATCACAACCATTTCCGAAGGATACCTGCATCAGTTATAAATCAAATTTTACATTAGCTTTCATTTTCTTTTTTATAAAATCGTTATTGAATAAAGTGACATTAATTTTCATTTGTTACAACATGAACCACCTATGAAGAGATTTGTCCATGAACATAAAGCATTGGCTGAGACAAAAATCAAGAGGCAACCGGAAACAAATGAGCATAATGCTATTTGGTTCGAATGAAATTGAACTCGGATCACTTAACCAATGTTTTGTATTCAAGCTTTTTGGATGAAAGAATTTGGTTATGAGCGGAGACTCCATTATATATGGCCAACTAGATTCCCCGACAAAGGTTAGGTATTGACAAAGCTGATGGATATTTTGCACCAATAACATTAAAACTAGAGAAACTCATACAAAAATAAATACACCCCTTTCAAACTTACCCTATACTTTGGCGCCGTTGTTCATGCCACTGGATGCCTAGTGGCAGGACAGGCCAGGACCACCAATACCATGGCTTCAACCATGGTGCCCCCGGGAATGTGATCACACTATTTGGTCCACAAGGTATGCTCCAACGAAGTTTAAGATCTGAAATAAGGAAGGAAGAAAATTAGCACATATTAGTAGATTCCATAAATTCCAATGCACCATTCCATAAATGCATATTACAATAATTTAAGATCAACTGTAGTGTACTTACAATAATAAGAAGCATCCATCTGATAACCTAAAGGAAGTCTATATGTTCCCTCAAGCTTAGTGCCATTTGAAGGGGGATGAAACAGTGGCTTATCAAGCAAATCAGGGAAGTAGCTAGCTATAAAACCTTGGTCTGCACCATCTGGATTATCTCTCCCGTTTTGTAGTTCATTAACCATGTCTTTGAACACAACCATTGATGGCTGCCAATACCAAATAATTATAAACCACATGTCAGAGATCAATTAAATGTTACAATCATTTATTTTATAAATAATTTCAAATTCTTATGGTTTTACCTGCAAGACGAAGAGACCGGTATGGAAGACACAAGGATTGATAAAGACAGCACAGAATTGTCCACATTGAAACAATTCATCTGTGTTTTGAAGGAAAAGGTTGTCAGCATCTAGCATAACTACCCTATCATAGTCCACTAAACTCCAAGCGTAGAGTTTATTAAGAGATAACTTAAATCTCTTGTCAAAATTATCCTGATGCTTGTAGGGATTGTCCAAGTTTGACACCCTCACGACTTTTGCACCATCTTCCTCTTCCCTAATAAAATACAATCCGGCCACAAAATACAGCACTGGTATAAGTTCACTAACTCAATAAATGAATGAATGCATAAGGGTAACAAAATTTGGTTGGCTTTGTGATTGGGTGGATCATAGTGAGTTATTATTAGACTGGAACTTGAGGGACTGAAGTGCAATTTTGTTACTTACTTTATATACCTCTAATCTATATTATAAAATTTACTTTTTAGATTTTATATTAAATAATCCTATCTAATCAATAGATAAACCAAATATATTTTTATAACAAGGATCTGAATTCTGAAAGAGTATTATTAGATTGTGACTTGAGGGATTGCAATGCGATTATTGAAGGATTGTAGTGCAATTATGTATTCGTAGGTTATTGTGAAGATACATTGTATGACAGCGACCTTTAACAAGTTTAGAAATTTCTGGATTTCAAATTCAAAGACAATGCACCAATCAACTACATCATAATTCATAGGTGTGTTTGAAAATTTGGTAGCTGTGTGTTAGTGACAATTGCTTTGACTACTAGTTGGTGATAGTGATATGATACGAGGCTCCAGCTTCTGCCATTTGGTAGGAGTGTAATGGTCAAATTAATTTTTTTTCAGTTGATTTTCATTTTTTAAAAGCCCATGAAACTTTTATTCCATTCATTTGCATTTTGTACACAAAAACTCAGATAAAACAAAAAGCCGGTGCTTCTTTTTCCTATATAGGTCGGCAAGTTGGTAAAAAAATCTACTTCTTTTATCTTTTAAATTAAAATAATAAATTTATAATGACACCGCAAACTAATTTTAAAAAATTGAAAATTACTTATATTTTAAGGATTTAATTAAAATATACATGTAAAAATGTTTTTTGATTTTTTTTAAATTATTACTATTTTAATATTTATAATACATTGTTGGTGCAAAAAAATTTACATTAAACTCTATTTTTAAAAGTTATTTTGTAACTATGGCATGAATTTAATTTATAGAGTGGAATAAATATCCACATAATCTAAATTATACTATATGAGTTAGTTTGCCTAAACATGTCAAGCATAGAAGTAACGTGTTTTGGTATCGAAATTCAAGTTAAACATAAAGAAACAAACAAACAGAAACTAACAAAGTCAACACACAACCCAAAAATATCTTCATTTTCACCAGCCCAACCTTCTAACTACTAGTGCCCACGCTAATAATGGTCGCCAATATTTTATTCTAGAATATTCATTTTCTATGCAATTTTCAACAAAATGTAAAAGAAATTACTGAAAAAGGTAACGGAAGAAAGACTCACAGAGCTCGAATCCATGGAAGAGGAACATCGAGAGAAGCAATAACAACAAGATCGGCTTCAACATTAAGCTTGGAAAGCGATTGAACAAGTACGCGAACGGCAATATAGAATTCGTAATCCCTCGGTGTTCCTACATACATCATCGTGGCGTATGCATTCTTGAAACTCTTGTTCTGTGTGGAAGATGATAAAGACGACGTCGCTTCGATGGAAGGTGTTAACGAGAAATGAAACAAACAAATCGAGAACAGAAACAAGCGTTTAAGAGTAACCATTTTCTTTTCTCCGAAATTGCAATAAGAGTGTTGTTTATATATTGGGAATGTAAGCGTGTGAGGAATGCGAAAGTTTCAAGTAGTAGTGAAACGGTGAGAAGCAGACTTTCAAGACTTTTTCATAAGGACAACCACTAGGGGGAAAAAGCTGCTAAATGCTACTACTCGGAAATACAACTAAACACAACTTGTGTTGAATTAAAATTGACTTAATCCTACTTTTATTTTTATTTTTTTTAATTTACCTACTTTTTCTGTTTAAAATTTTTTCAATCTTCTCTTAATCTTTCAGATACATGTGGTTTTGAAAGAATTTTCAAATATTTTATTAGATGAAACACTTGTAAGTTGTACTGTATTATACTTCATCAAGTTTTTTATTTATTAATATATACATAGTGGTATTTAATTAAAATTTTCTAAAATTTAAAAATTGAACATGCAAATCTTGATGTCAGTCAAAACTTTTACAAATAAAAATATGTATGATATTAAAATAAATTGATGCACTTTAAAAATAGAATTAATAGACTTTTTAATAAATATTTAACTTTAAAAAAATCACTTTTTGGTTATTATAGGTTAAATATAAGTTTGACTTTAATGTATATATCTTTTAATTTTTTAATACGTGAAATCATGTATATATGTAATGGAAATCACATGAAATAAAATATAATATTCTATTTTTATATATATATATATATATATATATATATATATATATATATATATATATATATATATATAAAATAAGAAAAATCTATTAATACAATCGATATTAATATTAAATTTGTCCTATAATAAAAATCATATTAATACTATTAATATCAATTTCTATATGAAGAGATACAATTGATTTTTTAATTTGATTTACTTGATATGCATTAATTATATAATATATTTCTAACAATATAATTAAATTAAATTATTATTAATAAAAAATAACTTAAATTTATAATTAAAAATTATTAAAATAAATTTATGATATAAAATTAAGCAATAAATTTAATAATTAATTTTTTAATTAAATAGTGAAATATAAATTGTATTTTAATCCTAATAAATTTGGGGTATTGAGCGACCGTAAGTGCATTTATGAAATACCTTGAAATAAGGTGAATTCGTAAGTTAACTTACGAATTAAATAGTAAATATAAATTGTATTTTAATCCTAATAAATTTGAGATATTTGGTGAATTCTTAAATGCACTTGTGCATTCCCCAAATAAGGTGAATTCGTAAGTTAACTTGCGAATTTGGGATATTGGGCGTATTCGTGAGTGCACTTGCGAATTCCCCAAATAAGGTGAATTCGCAAGTTAACTTGCGAATTCACCTTGTTTTTTTAAAATCGTGCATTATTTCGCAAGTGGACTTACGAATTCACCTTATTTAAGAAATTTATAAGTTAACTTACGAAACTGAATGATATTTTTAGTTTTTCGAGTGGAGAAGAAACCCATTAAATGAGTGAAGAAAATTCCTAAATGATTATTATTGATTCTAGAGTTTTACATATGTATAGTTAATTGTTACTTGCACGCCAAACAACTATCTTACACAATAAACTTAAGATTGAGAACTAATTGTATTCATCTGAATTAGCTATACAAAATTAGTAACTAACATCAGTTGACACAAAGGAGTAGTTAGTTTGAATTATTTCTATCATTCTTTCTTAGTACAGGCTATCAAAAGTTATAATTTTAAGTTTCCTTCTCCACTTCATAAATTGCACCCTTTTGATAGCTTTAGTAAACACATACTGTAGTAACTTAACACTGTTACAGATAATGTTTTTCATAAAGAAATTTTTAAGGTATTTACAAAAAGTCAAGATTTTATTCTAAGACGCGTCATTTTTTTTGTAAAAAAAATACAATTTGTTCTAAAGTGTTATATCGTTTCTGACATACTTCGAATCCCACCTACTATACTTTATGTTATCATTTGTTTACAAGTATAAAATAACTGATCTAACATTTCAGTTTTGTTGATAACTCGATGGATAAATTAATCAGTTTTTACTATAAAAACATTCGTTGAACAGATTTCACCCTAATGTTATTTTATTTGTAGTCGCCCCACCGTCGAATGCATCATTTTTTTGGGATGGATTGCAAATCTGGAAAAACAATGTTCTTCTAGCTTGAACAAAATATTTTTTTTCCAGCTTTTGCAATTCTTCTCAAACAATGGTGTTGATGTTGTTGTTATTGTTATTTCTGAAAGTTGTTGTTGTTGTTATTCCTAAAAGTTATTGTTGTTATTCCTAAAAGCTTTACTGATGGATTGTAAATTCAAAAAATATATATTTTTCAATTTTTGGGAGAAACACCTTATCAGAAGTTGGAAGCATTCAATGTATGCATATTGTATACGCTAGTGAATGTAGTGATAATGATAGCATGAACAATCAATCTTGGATGCAAAGTTCTGACATTCAAGCATCAACAATCAATCTTGGATGCAAAGTTATGATGGATTGCAAGTGCAGAAAAACCATTGTTTTTTTTTGTAAATAATTTATTTTAACATTATTTGTAAACAATGTAATACTAAAATAATAATAATAATAACTATCATCTCAGTTTTTAAAAATAACCAAGGTGATAGTTTAAAAATAGTAAATAATAATAACTATCATGCTGCTTTTAAACTTTAAACCGAGAAATATATTAGTCAGCTTTCTCTATAAAACCCATCATTATATTTTACCCTAATATGTGTGTACATATGAAGTCGCACTAATTCACAAAATGATGTTGTATTTATTTTTGGAGAAATGTTGTATTTTTGCTCATGTGATAGATTGTAAGTGCAAAAAATTATTCTTTCTTCAACTTACACAAAGAAGAGAGCTCAACCTTTGAAAGTTTAAACATATAAGGGAGCTTAACTTTTTAAAAGATGGATATCAGCGAAACAAATCTCTAGTATCTTGTGTGGGACCTGATCATGTTGTATTTTTTATATTCTGCGAAGATTTGTTGCACACAATGTGTTTTTAATATTTGGGGTAAACAATGTGTCATTTTTATATATATAAAAAAATCAATCTAACCCCTCATTTTTATTCCAAAACTGAGAGGATAATTAAGTGTTATCTTTCACTTTTTTCAACGATCTTAAACAAATCTTTGTCGTCCATTTAAATGTTATCAACGCTCAAGAACCTGACATTAGTGATCCACGTGAATTCTAAGGGACATCTATTATATAAGTTCTCTCACGGTATTGGAAATTTAAATGAAACATATGAAGCGCTTGAACCTAAGGACGCTTGGAAAAGTTCTCTACGATGGATTGTAAGAGCAGAAAATCATCTGGGTTCAAGATTTGTTTTATGAAATTTTTATTTGTACTAATTTTTTAAAATTTATTGATATTAATTATCTCACCCTTTTTTTCATCAGAAACAAATGCATGCAAGATCCGTCGATAATATTCAATAATTCAAAGATCTAGATATGCATCTTGAGAGAATTTGATTTTCATCTAGATCCCTAGGGAGTTTGATTTTTATTTTTAATTAAAATTTTGGATAAATAATGTAATATTCGGATTAACAATTAAATATATATATATATATATATATATATATATATATATATATATATATATATATATATATATATATATATATATATATATATATATATATATATATATATATATATATATATATATATATATATATATATATATTCATACCACTCAGTTATTTAATAAACTAAGATAAAAGAAATGCTAGTTTTGAAAATAATAAAACGTGTTGTTGTTGGGGTTCAAACTCATGCACTAATAAATTTGTACCTTGTTGTTTTAAATACCGAGGTGATAAGTCTTTACTTATTATGACGATCTTATTTACGTCACATCTACCTTTGAGATAAAACGCATTTTGCGTCCGATGTTAGAAGCGTTATTTGTGGTAGTGCAATCTTATGCAGGGAAATATATAACCTTTAACTTATCATTGGTGGCTTGAGCTCTTAGAAAATGAAATCGTGTATATATGTGTTTTCTCTTCTCATTGCTAATGGAGTTTTTATCTAGATAAATGGTTGGTTTATTGCCAATCAACATTACTACTACAAATAAACCTTTTGTAATACCATATTACAACGGTCGTCCTGTTATCATAAACAACATATCATAAATAACGTACAACATACAACTTTTATTACTAACAACAAATAACTTTTATCAACAATAACAACATATCAACTCATAAAAAATTTCACGTACTTGTCCCAAAATTACATCCCCAATCAAAGAAGGATGAAACAAAAGTGAGAGTTGAAAACTCGTGTTAAACTTGAATGGATATTATTCTGGGTCTTGCACACAAGTTTGCAGCGCTTAGTTTAGCTACATCCTCCTTATATTTTTCTCTTCATAGTTACACAAACCATTTATGAATCACACCTATAATATTGGGTTTCTTTAGTTAATTTTTTTCATCCACCTTCCCTACCTATAAGTTAAAATGCATTAGCATGACATTGTAATTATAAAAAATCCAAAAAGTTCACTTCTATAATCCATAAACTAGCAGAAAGTTTACTCATATTAAGTTAGACATGACATATTATCTTTCCAATGGCATGAAAGATAAAACTCTAACATCTCACTTCTATATCCCTTTATTGGCCAAAGCTTTCAAGTTCAATCGTTTTGTAAATATATAGTACCAAATGGGATCTTGAGTTATAGCCCTCGAGTGTTCACAATGGTGGCTTGAGCTGATCACATTGTCTCTTGAAAGTCATGCACATGAACATGCTTTAAGACTTAAGAAAAATTTCTAAGTCTTTTGAAACTTACCCCAACTTGACACTCTAACTTCAACAACTCATAACTTCCAATCCAAAGCATGTTTTGACTCAAACCCATTGCATGATGTAGTAGGAAGTATGATATTCAAATTAAGCCCTTATTTGCAATTTCTTAATCATTGAGGAAAGAGATATAACCCTTGAAAGTCATGTATATGGAAATGCAAAATTGTACTTAGAAAATTCTCACAAAACGCTAATCTTGAATATTTTATGACTTTGATGATTATTCTTGATGCAACTTGATCAATAATTGTGTTTTCATGAATGTTGACATGATATGCTCATAGTTGACAAAAAAAACTCAGTAATTGACCTTTTGACTTTGACTTTCTATTGACTTTTCTTCAATTAATTAAAATCACCTTCAACTTCCAATTGTAATCGTTCGAGCCACTTTGAGATGATCAATGAAGTACACATGGATGACTTGAATCACAATTTAAACCAATATTCGGTCAAAAAGTCAACCTTAACTTGTCTTTGACCAAAACCAAAATTTTGAATGATCTGAGTATGAGCTTGTGATTCCACTTTATATCATGAAACCCTGGCTTTCTGATGAGTTTGAGAAAACCCGAGGTGAATGATGACCTTGATATCTTGATAACAATGAATCAGAAGTAAAGCTTCAAGAGTAAACCCTAATTTCTTGGTGTTCGATCCTAATGCCTAATGATGCACGATGAGTTAAATGACCTAATGCTTAATAAATGCATGTGGGAGGTATGAGATGCATAAGCCAGACAAAATACAAGAGTAGTACAAAATTGGGGGGTGATAATGCGTAGTCCAAAAAATTAAAGTCTACCTCTCCAAGTTACATCAGTTACCATCAAAAGGGGCGGACACTCCTTTATGATACAGAGAAATTACTCTAGCTCCCATAAAACTGGACAGGTAATCCTAAAAAGCAAAGTGTACCTCTCCAAGTTACATGAACTCATATAAAAAAGGAAGATAAAGTTGAAAAGACTCGAGATATACCAAAGCCCCATAACTAGGACCCACTTTAACTAGACATACAACAATCAATAGCAAAATAAACAAAAAAGAAACACATCAAAATATTCCTTAATTTATAACAAAAGACAACATTAAATTACCAAGAAACCCTTTTAACGTCCAAGACACTTCTGCTCGACGCGCACTATGTTGGTTATCTGTTTCCAAAACTTATCTCATCATATGGAATTTCGTGTTCCAGTAGAACAACTCCAACTAAGCTTATTCCTCTTATTTAAGCTTATTTTCAATAACCACAATACCTAAGGATAAAGTTTTCAAGTAAGATTATGCTTCAAAAGAATCTTTTTATCCTCTTCGAGGGTGGCCAACAAATTATACGTCCCGCTGGGCAATTTCACAGGGGTTCCATGCAGGCCCACATCCTCTTTGAGGGAAGAAAGCCACTTGAGTCCTATTGAAGCTTATACAATTTTTCTAATAGCTGAGACATTTCTAAGTTAGCAAGGCTAGGTCGCTTCTTCAAAGATTCAGTCTCCTAATAAAGGGTACCTGAACCCAATAGTCCATTGTGACCATCCTCAACTAAAGTCATAATGGAAGTTACCCTTAACATTTGGAATTTTGACTCCGCTAGTAACCATGTATTGACTATCTCATAGATTACAAGTGAACACATAATCATCGACAAATACACATGCTTTTATTTCTGAAGCACTGTGAGACATCTGACGATCAAATATATTATGAAGTTGGGTAGGGGGCATATAACACACCGAATAAAATGTGTCTAAAATCATTATATTAGAATTGTTTTTGTTGGTATTGATACAATAAAAGTGTCAAAATGACATATAATACATGTTTAACACTGTCGCACGACCATGATTATATGTCAAGAAGCACGTACTACTACAGAAAACACAAACAATAATGATTTTGAAACACCTACAATAATGGTAGTACATCCATTGTTAGGTAGTATGTGATTGTATATATGTTGGTTATTACAATAGGCGTGTGACCGTTGTTATAAATTAGATAGCACAGTACTTATAACCACAGTTTATGCAAACAACCATTGTGAAATAATTGAAAGGTCACGGGTTCGACTCCTACAACTCCATTTTTGGGTTTCATTATTCTACATATAATAATGGTTGAATTAACTACCATTGTGATATTATTTCTAAATAATTCTCAATTGTATCCTACCTTAATCAACAATACATCCATTTGTGAATTGAATATCAAAACTTGTATTACATCAATGACACAATTCAAATTATGTGTAAGAAGAGTGAGAGGAATATCAAAGAAGGGAAAAAGAAATTTGAAAAGACAAATAAATGTAAAAACCCAACAACTCGAGGTAGCTAGTCAATCAGAAGATCTTTCCAACTTCTAAGAGAAGAACCAGTGGTGAATTAAAAAAGAAATAATGAGAAGGGAACTTAACATGCATGAAATCTTTTGGCTTCTAGGCTTTCAAAGATCATAGAAGATGAAGAGTCATAAGAACCAATATAAAATCGAAAAACCTCTTTGAACCAAAACACTAAAAGAACATCATCCAAAGAAATAAGAGATAATAAGAATCAAAATGAATACTTCTTCCGAACCTTTCAACAATGCTGAGAGAATAGAAGTTGTTGTGGTTGTGGAGGTCCAAGTCATTGAAAGAGACCATGCTACATAACCTTTGAGACCCTTGAAAGCTATCAGGAAGAGGAGCTTAAGAAGAAGGGTGAAAAAGCCAATCATCATCGGTTTTGATGATGATGAAGCATATTCTACTTGGTCAAAATTTCTCTCAGCCATATGATTTAGATATGATTAATAAAAAATGACCTTTTGTAGTCTTATTTAATGAAAGTTTTATTATATTGGTTCCTTATTGTTATCTTAAGGTTACAACTAATTTAGGACTTTCATTTCATGGTTTCAAGGAAGTCAAGAACTCCTTTATGATCATATACACTAATTTATCAACTTTCATTCTATGGTTATATGCTACCAAATTTGAATAAAATCAAAGCATAGTTGCACCAAAACAAAAAATAGGTGTCTCCCATAGGTGTAATGTTCCTCGTGTGACTCTATCATATACCATACAGGTAGTCACCTATAGGCTCTAGGACGTCCCATGAAGGATTCCAACATATACATTGTAAGGAGTCATCCATAGACGTATGGTTCCTTGTTCCCATGATGGTTATATTATATTTTCCCGGTAGGGCATACATAAAGTTTGAGAACCCTTACTATTTGTCACATTGGTTCACAAATTCAGAAATGTTTTTCTACATGTTCGACCAATAATATATAACTTATAATAGTTTGCTCGCAAAAGCTTTTCCACCTATGTGACTTTCATATATGCCTTCATGAACTTCAGACAAAACCATGTCTAACTTATCTTTCACTTAACATTAGAACATATACATATATTATCCAATTTTGTACATCTTTATCAACGATCATGATGTATCGGGCAAAAAGCCTTTTCATCTTACTCGCTTCTGATTCATCATCAGGAAGTTGTTTGCTTGTTGGATATCTCATTATGGGTTACATACATCCCTCACCATTATCAAGCTCCATCATCCGAACGATCATGACCTATGTACTAATGATGACCATATTTTCTTGTATAATTATCTTGTTGGGTCTAGTTTCTTAGTGTGGGCGAGGTTTGACTGCAAGCCGACTCTAACATTCTCTTATTAAGGCACATGAATCACTTTGAAAAACTTTAAGATTTTAGACATCTCCCAGACCTTAGGAAAGTATTTTAAAAATTGAGACTCTTCTGTCATGGTAGTTGAGAATTTACTGCATTGCAAAATAAGTTATCTTCCTTTTAAAAATGTATGCCTTATGGCTAGTGTGAATTCAATGAGAGATGGAATATGAGAGCTTAAAGTTAAGATTTTCATGAAGAGCTTGAATTCTTAGAGGTATTAATTTGTTAGCCTTGGGGGAAGGGGAATCCTTCTCAATTTGATTCTAAATTTTATCCATATATTCTTTTTATCTCTCATAAAATGTCGGTAGCGGTGTGGCACATGATTGTTGGTTTGTAGAGGCTATTTATTTAGGGGTTCTAAAGGAGGGGTCAAGGTAGCTTGTGTTAAGTGAATATGTGTAAGGTGTTCATGGTTCATAAGATGCACCAAACCATATTTATGGTTTAGTTCAGTTTTTAATAATCACTTCAATAAAAATACAGTTAACCACTAAAACGATTTTAATTTAATTTAAAACCAATTTATAATCTGTTAGCATTAAAAAACCAATTTTATATTTTGAACTCTATTAAAACCATTTTTTTCCAGAAATAAAGTTAAAATTTTAAATATATGATTTTTAAGTTAAGTTTGGTTTGTTGAATTGTTCATAATACATGGTTCAACTTATCAATCATTTAAATAGTTTAATTTTTTTTCTTTCTTTAATGCAATTCAATTTGGATATATGGTCTAGTTAACCATATTTTTGCATACCCGTAGGCGAATGTGTATAAGGCTAAAAAAGATAGTTGGTCTAGGATTTACAAATTTGAGACGAGTCAACTTGGCCCTTTTGAGTAAGCAATGTTGAAGACTTCTATTGGAAGACTCATTTTTATGGAGAGATATCATTTTTGCTCGGTAAGGTTCCTCTATGGTCAAGTCTCATATGGGTGGGTGAAAAATAGGTATTAGAAGGGTTTCTTATTAGTGGAGAGATGTTTCTCTTCTTAGCTCCAAGCGTGTTCAGTTGACTAATTAGCTTGACTCAAGTATGTGCAAGGTGGTAGAGAATGATATACAAACCCCTTTTTGGCATAATAGTGTGTGTAGATATTTGTGCCTATTAAGTGTGCCATTTGAGAGGTTGTTTCTCATCTATGAGCAGAAACCTTAAGTGGTTAGACACACAAGGTTCTAGATAAAGACTGAATGTGTTTAAGATTTTATGTAAGGCGTACCTTATTTTTCTAGGAGGAAGATTTTATGAGTTGTCTAGTTGGTTCCCACGTGGGAGTGATCAAACCAGATTAAGAGGATGCATATGTTTGGAACCCTGATAAGAACAAATGATTTTTCGTGAGGTCCACTTATGACCTTCTTTTTACCTTTGTTGATGAGGATGGCCGTAGGTCTGATCGGGAGATCCATACTTTAGGTAGATGTGGAAAATTGAATCGTTGTCCAAAGTTGTTGTTTTCTTCCAGAAGATATTGCACGATATGTTACGGACTAGGCAAAACCTTCTTAGAGGTAACACTTTTCTGTCGTTGGTGAGGTGAGATGTGCTGTGTGTTTGAGGCATATTGAATTAATGGATTATTTGTTTGCGATTTCTAACGTTTGTGTTTGTCATTTGGTATATGGTTTTTAGGCGGGTGGGTCAGCCCTATTCCTCAATTAGTTTTATATTTGTTCAAGGTGTTTGTGGGTATAGGTAAGGGTAATGAGTAAGTTTTAGGTATGATTTCGATTTAGCATGTGATGATTCAGACTATTTGGGAGTTACGTAATAATGTTATTTTTGTTGGAGAAACTTGTTGGTAAATTACTAGGTGATTACAATTGCTTACTTTTCTTGGAAGTGAGTTCATTCTCGTTTTCCATATTTTTTTATCTTTTGGATTTAGAGTAGAAATTGCTCGTGTGCATAGGCATATAAGAGTGTACCATATGGCCAACCGACCTCTTTTTATTTTATACACGACCTTTATTGTCTTTCCTCAACTAGAAGTTTTGAGGTGGCCTCTTGTCCATTGATCTCGATCTAAGTGACCAAACAATTTTTTAATAGTCTTAATGAGTTGCTTCTTTTTATTGATTTGCCTGTTTTTTGATGTTTTGATTTCTTGTCTATTATATTTTCTTTATGTTTTTCTGTGGACTCAAGAGTTCTTTCAGTGTTCCCTATATATTATCTTCCCTAAATATTATTTGTTCAAATCTTTAACTTTTATTATATACATATCTAAATTTGCCATTCAATTTTATTTCTTATTTTCTTTCCTCCCATTATCTTTCTCTTTCTCTTTTTTTCTTTTATTCAAACGAATAGTAGGTCTATCTAGAGATAAAGAGTAAATTTTCTTTGAATATTTACTAGTTACTACCCACCCAACAAAAAAACCTTTCCTGCGCTCCACGCTATAGGACACAACCAAAAACAATTTAATTAATTACTAGTAATTTGTTTTTTCACAATATTTTCAAACACTCGGATAAACCATTCCGCTAATCCATTCCCATTCGAGATTTCATTTTGATTCGAACCTTTGCTGACGTAAGCAAGGTTCTTCCACCCTTAAACCCTCCCCATTCACCATTCTCTGCAAAACCCTAACCCCCATTCTCCCTCCAAATTTTCCATCGCAATGGCGGAACCGAACGAAGAGCAAGATAACCGAGAACTCTACGCCGTCTTGAATTTATCCCCCGAAGCTTCCGATGAAGAAATCCGCAAAGCCTATCGTCAATGGGCGCAACTCTATCACCCCGATAAGTACCAATCTCCTAACGTATGCATTGCTAAACTCTCTCTTACACCGCTATTTCCACTTCGTTTTGCAATTTCTTCACTTCCGTTTTTCACTCTATCAGTTAAAAGATGCTGCTACCGAGAATTTTCAACGAGTTTGTGAAGCGTATGAGATTCTGTCAGATCCAAATAAAAGGCAAGTTTATGATGTCTATGGTATGGAAGGGCTGAAATCAGGTTTGGAGCTTGGTCCGAGTTTGGATAGAGCTGAAGAGATTAAAGCGGAATTGGATAGACTGAAGAGAATGAGGGAACAGGAAAAGAGGGCGGCGAGGATTCAATCTTCGGGGACGATCATGTCTAATATGTCTTTGCCACAGTATCTAGATGGTGATGGCCTCTTCAAAGGGTATTTCTCTTTCAAATGTTTTGTTATTTTATATATTTTTTGAAGTGTTTAAATATTGCTAAAATTGTATTCTAGTATATATCTTGTTGCTAGGAATGATTTTGATGGTATTGGAACTTGAATGTTGATTTGAGAAATGATGGATAAGCTGAAATCTACTAGATGATATCATGCCTTGTTGCGATGCATGTGTTGAGATATTCATTCTTAAGATTTTATTTGGTGATATATGTTTTTTGTGTGTGATGTTTTTGGGAATTAGAATGGCAATGACAAGTGAAATTCAGTCTCAGTTGTCAAAGCGAAGCGTTGCTGTGATTGGCGGTAATTTAGCAGTTGATGGACATGTAGGTGGTGGAGCTGCTAATGCTGTATTAAGTCATCAACTTTCAGAAGCTTCATCAATAGAATTTATGGCTTCAGCTGGTTTACGTTCACTTCTTGGGGTTCAGACATCTCGGTGGGTAATTAGTTTTTTGCAAATCTATTTCAGCAAAGCTCTTTTGTCAGTTCTCGTGATAATTTATATGTTTCTTGTTCATCATGTTCCAGGCATATATCCTCACACTCATCTGCGACAGCAGGCTTAACAATGTCTTTGAAAGATGGTTCATTGAATCTTTCTAATGCATGGACCCGCCAACTGTCAGATACAACAAACGGAAGTGTAATTTATTCTATGCTATGAACTTTTCTTTCTCATCTATGGTGTCATCTTATCTAGCGCACACCGATAAAAACTTGGAATATAGGTTGGACGGCATAACAATTGAGCAATTGTACATAATACTGTGCGGAAATGAATAATCTGTCTTTATGTTTTACAATTTCCAATTGTGGGGACATATTTTTTGATCTTGTAATAAATGAGCATCAACAAAGCTTGTATCTTTGGTACTTTAAATACCCAAATCTCTTTTTAAGTAATTTGCGCCAGAATTTGGTTATATAAGTGTTGGCCATTTCAAAGCATTGATGATTGGGCTTTTTGTTGCCGCGAGCATTATGAGACAGTTTTGGAATATCCTCTAACTGTGATACGTTTCTTTTTGTGTGTATTTCAGATACAACTCTTGTTGGGATCACAGTCATCTGTAGCCGTAGGGTGGCAGAAAAAAGATGAGAGAAGGACTGCCACTGGAGAAGTGAAGGTACTTCAATGTTTTCTGCATAATCTATGATGATCAGTCATTTGTAGTTTTGTACTGGAAGTTCACTACCCTGTTGATTAAAAGCTGTCAAGTATGATTCACTATTCTACTCTTCGAAAAGGAGAGAGAAAAAAGTGACAGATCTTGTGCTTCCATCTTTTGAATAGTGGTCTTAAGTCTTTCATCTTTCCTATACTAAATTCTTTCTCATCTCCATTAGTTCGGCACAGGTTCATTTGAGACATCAGTTCATTATACTCATCGATTTTCTTCTAAATCTCATGGCTGCATTGCAGGAAGAGTTGGGAGGTATGAAAAATCTGATTAGCTGAAAATTTAGTTTGGATATCTGTTTTCAAGTTTCCTCTTTGTTTTTATTTTGAGGAAATAGTATACCATTGTGGAATCATGTTTTTTTAAAGGTTAACTGGGTTAGTTGACTCATCTAGTCACCATCTCCTTTAAAGAATTGGGTAGGAATGGCTGCCTATTTCAGTTCCCCTTAACATTGAATGATATGAGATTCCTCAACCAGTGACGTTCCACACACCCTTGTCTCTTTCGTCTTTTATTCTGGCGGTCTATTTTCTTGTTTGGTAAACTGCAAAGGTATAAAAGATGGCATCTGATATGGTCAAAGAAGAATTTTTTTCCTTTTCATTGGAATCAAACTGAAAGAGGGAATTATTTCTTTTTTTTGATTAAATTTAAATTGAAAGGGGATGGTTAGGATAAAGTGTTGAGCTGTTGCAGGGTTTCTTTAAAGCAGTGGTCTTATTAAACATCTGTATCGAGGAATCTCATTCATCACATTATATCTTAAATGAGATATAAGAGATGGTGTCATGATAACTGCTTTTTGTAAACGGTAGTCAGGTAGTGTTGGAGCTTGGAGCGTCGAAAGATTAAATAAATGGAATTTTACGATATTGATAAAGGTGTTTGGGAGAGACATATTCTGTCTAAGTTGCAGTACATTAGAGCATATAGAACAAAAATTTAGCACGAGACAAAAATTTCAGTGAAGAGGTGAAAATTAGAGTATAGAACTCCACAAGGTTCATGATTGAAAATGTTGCAAAGATGAGAATGTTACAATGAATAAGTGATTACACAATACAAAGTAAGATTGTGAACTGAATCAGCTACAGTTGTAAAAAAGATGATGTAGTCTCTCTTACGTGGCTTGACATTTGTGGAGAAGATTCATGGAGGCACTACTAAGAAGAGTTGACCAAACATGACATATAGACCGGATAGTTCAATAGTGAGAAACGGCGGTGACCAAGAAAAACTATATTCCATACTGTTAAGGAAGATTCAGAAATAAATTTACTAGTATATCTTTTAAATTAATATAGGTGATACTTGATAGCTTGACAGATGGTTATTATGCCATCATCTGGTATCTGACCCCACCTGGTTGGGAAAATATTGAAAGCAGTAAATTTGAATATTTATAATGGTTTAAAATATGCCATAAACAGCAAGTAGAATCTCTTGAGTGCTAATTTTAGTTGAGTCTACTACTCTTTGATGATTACTAAAGCTGATTTTACATGATCGAGATTAGTAATCACCATATATTTTTGTTACTCATTGATATTCAGTTTTTAAATTTGTTTTATGCTATCTGTTTCTGACTTTAAACCATTTAATCTTTTAGTTCTTCCATTGAGATGGAAGTTGGAGGTGGAAGGAAGTTATCAAAATTCAGTACTGTGCGCTGGTTGTATGTAGTAGGAATCCAGGTACTGCATTAATGATTTCTTTTACTATTATCCATGTTTATAGTTCATGTCTTCCTTTATGTGGCTAGTTAATGCGGTTTACTTTAGGCTTAGGGTGAAAATTTTATATTTGCTGACTGCTGTTACAATTTAAATTCAATTTGCTATCATGTACAGCGTCAAAACTTGAAACCTATAAATAGTGGTGTACGGAAATGGTTTTATACTTCTGTAACATCTTTAACAGGCTTCCTCATGCTAGAGCTTTCTAGGATTGAAATGTGTGTAGTATGTATTTCAAGCCAAACGATTTGACATCAAACTTTCAAGCCTCTACCCATAAACCTTAAGTCTGCATGTCAACCTGCCCAAAAAACTTGCCTGCACATAAACACCAAGGACCAACAGTAACTCAATTTAAAAAATATCAATTTTCATGCACTATACCAGTTTTCCATTTTCATCACCCTATTATTTGACTAGCTTAAAGAATTAAACAGAAGCACAGACACATGGCAAGCCCATTGGGTAGTGAGGACTCATATTAGGGAAGAAAAAATAAAATGGAGGACGAAGGACCCAATATTTTTCACTCCCCTTTTCCTCACCATACCGAGTATAGCTAAAGAGACTGTTATGATTTCTGGGATTCTACCTGTTATTCAAATACTGAATTAGGCCATATTATGTTTTTTATTATGTTACATTAACGGTTCCCTGTTTCTACCTATGGAAACTTAAAGATTCCATTTCATAATCCTCCCTTCCCCTCACTTTAGGGTTCAATACAAAATGTTATTTTTTTTACCTTGTTAACGATTTTTTGTGTAGATTGTCATACATTTTATTTAACCTTTTCAGGGTGTTTCCTGGAGATTTGAACTTTATCGTGGGGGTCAGAAGCTGGTTGTTCCTGTAAGAAGAATCTTCTTTACATGTTTAACCTGATAAATGCTGGACATCATTTTTTTTATTTAACTTTTATTCAGATGTTTTATATATGATGGTTTGTGTGTAATTTCTTTTTGATTGTTAAAATATGCTCTAAAGGCCTGTCAGAATTGAACTATGTGCTATGCCTTCTTAAACTAGCTAATATAACCGATTATCAGACTTGAGTTAGGTTCTTTAGTTGAGGGGCTTATTTTTTTATTATTACTGTTATAAATAACAATGTTATTATTATTATTATTATTATTATTATTATTATTATTATTATTATAATAATAATAATAATTGTTATTATTATTATTATTATTATTATTATTATTATTATTATTAGGCAATTTAAATTTTCATGTTTGACTTACTTTGTTTCTATGTATTATTACTTGCAGATTTTGCTGACGAATTATTTGAATCCCGTGTTTGCTACTGGAGCATTTGTTATTCCAGCATCTTTTTACTTAGTTCTGAAGGTGATTCAAATTATCTTTACGTTGATAACCAACTCATGAACAGTTTTAAGTGTTGTCAGTGCTATCTGGATATTTATTTTGTTAAGGCCTTTAAATATTTTACACTCAGGTTATTGCTAGTATCTTTAGAGGAAACTATTTTCACTTGTTTTCCTCTTAACATTGATAATTTGATCCCACAATTTTCCTGGTTGCAATGATCTCCACATGGAACAAAATAAAATGCATTACTTACATCATCAAAGAATATAGCCAGCTGCATACCTGCTAATAATTTTTCCTTTCTAAATTACACCCTCCGGACACTATTATAAGCAACTTTTACTTTTTTGATACATTTGACTATCAATGTATCTGATCCATATATGGATCTGATCCATATATGGACTAGATACATTGATAATTAAATGTATCAAAAAAGTAAAAGTTGCTTATAATAGTGTCCGGAGGGTGTACGAGTGTACCTTTTTCTTATTCACAAGATTATCAGCTATATTTGCTGCTTACATTTATATTGTTTTCTGTTGCTTTTTGTTTTACCATTAGTTATAAAAATCTTGATCACCTCTTCCCACTTTTTACCACAAAATATTTCTGGTGCAGAAAAACTTAAGGAAAAATCAAAATAACTACTTATTGCTTAGCTAATACGATGGAGGTGCTTGTTTGGTTTATTGAACAATTTGATGACACGTCCTTAAAATTTTAGCTAATATAAATAAATTTTTTGTTTATAGATTCACATCTAATATTCAAGTTGTCTTTGCAGAAATTTTTCATTAAACCGTATTACCTTAAAAGGAATAAGCAGAAGGCTCTGGAGAAGGAGGGGAAAAGTTCTGCTCAGGTATGGATGATTAATGTGCTATTAACTTAGTAGTGGTGTTAGGATTCCATACTATATCTTTTGGTGGTGGCGTATGGATTATTAATGTGCTGTGAACCAAGTATTGTTGTTTCTGGTGTGTAACTTGTACTCTCGTGTAAGACATCCTATATTTTCTTCCTGTGTGATAACTATTTTCATTTACAATTTTAATAGTTGGGCTCTGCTTGTTAATTCATGGTATAGACACACCTTGTTATAATGAATGAATCCCCGTCCCCCCCAAAATTGTTTTTGTTTAACCATTCATTGAATGTCTTAACAGAATTTTGTGATTTTCTAAATTTGACTGCTATGTGGAGTCATAAGATGGAATAGACTAAGTAGAGACATGTTTATTATTGAAATGAAAATTTTAATCTCCACCATCTATTTAGATCTCAACCATCACTTGATTAGTATTATTTTTTGTTTTACATTCATATAATAAAGATGAATGTAAATATTGAGTTAGCTTAACACCCCTTTCCTCTCCTTTCCCGGTTGCAAATACTTGTGCAGGTTAAAGAAGGAAGGGCTGCAGCTGAAAAAGCTCAGAAATTACAACAAAATGTGGCTAATAGGAAAAGAAATAAGCAATTAGAAATGGATGGACTGGTTATTATGAAAGCGCTATATGGAAGTGATACAATTTTGAACAACTTGTATTCGTCAAATGAAACAAGTTTTGAATCTACTTCAGGAGTCATCGATGTTACGACACCTCTGAACTTTCTAGTTAGTGATTCTGGTCAACTTAAGGTATGGTTCCTCACTTTTTCCCAAAAATTATTTTTGACATCTGTTAATGACAAAGTTTTATAATTTTTCAACCAACAATTTTTTTGCTTGCACTATATAAAGGATGGAATTGAATAATAGAGTTAAATATAGGTTTATGTTTTTCTGTTTAGTTTCTTGGACTGACTAAATCTATGAACCATAAGTTTTACATCAAAGAGATTACGTTCTAAAGTTGTGTTTTCAATACGTGTATTTGTTGATCAATGCATTTATCTCAATTCTCAAGTCTTGGGGAATTAATCAACATTGTAACCTTCCTTTATCCTGAAGCTGCGAAAACCTACCTGAAAGGTTTTTTAAGTGAGAAAAATCACTCAGAAGTTACTACTTATATGGATTACATGTTGAATTTTGATCAATTACTCATCAATTGAATTCCTATTTAATGATATAATTGAGTTTGAAGCCAGATTGTAACTCGGCCAAAATTAGTTTTTGGGGAGAACACATGGTGTCCCCTTTGCGGCTGCATGCATTACCATTAAATAATGTATAACGAATGTCCTATTTGCTGATGCAGCTTCACGAAGGTGTGAAGAAATCAGGAATCATGGGCTTTTGTGATCCCTGTCCAGGAGAGCGCAAAATGTTATATGTAGAATATGCTTATGCCAGCAATCAACACAAGGTATTAGCAGTTGCTCTTGTTGCTTTTTAAAAAGTTTAGTGTATAAGCCTTTTCTATCTGGTTCGGTATATATGAGCTAATTAGAATATTTGAAACAGGTCTTGGTTGGTGACTATGAAGAATTACTGATACCCCAGGGCATCCACAGGATATAAAGAAATACTACTATACACATCTCTATCATAGTTACCCCGTGCAGTTTGGCCTTGTTTACATGCTTGAGGTAAAACATTTTGTACTGTTAGATGGAATTACAAGAGGTACTTTCTACAATATTTGGACCAGTGTTATCCTCACTTTTAACTTATTTTGTTTTCCTCTTTTGTTGCGCCCTGAAAATGTATGAAATAAGGGCATTTTAGGATGTCATTGTAGTATTTTGTCATGCTGTTGTACTCTGCGCTGTGTCAACACTGCTGCCGCTGCCGGTCCCCAATTTTGTCGATTGTTCCTTTTATTGTTTGTTGATTGTCCTTGCCCAACCATATTAGTTCACTATTACCCAATGGCTGTAATTTTTATCTGGGTTTATTGCTTGTAGTTGGTACATAGTGACAATAACAACCGAGAATAAACATTGAGTGCGGAAATATATTTGCTTCTTTTCACTTTCTTTTCCTTTACAAGCTAAGGCACTGTTTATACAGTTGTAGCTTGGCAATCAAGAGACCTGATGACCATCTCATGCAACTTAATAAGCATTTAATGTTGTAAGAGTAAATCTTCTTGTAATATATCATATCGTCGTGGAAAAACACTGTTTCTACTTAAAAGTAATCTGCATTCAATTTGGTATTTACTTTTGTTCTAAGGATAAGTAAGTTATGGCTGCTAACTCAACAAAAAAGTTTAAGGTTATATATAAAGTTTTTTTTTTTTTTAATTGTCGGTTTCCTCTTATTTATGTTGGCACATATTAAGGAAATTAAGTTTTATTTTTTCTTTCAGTAGGTTAAAATTTCATCAAATTTATGTTTGCAAATAGATGTCCTTGCAACGGCTAGCTGATCTGCCATTCAAATTGGTGACAAGGGTAGGAGCAAACAAAAGTAAAATAGTTTGACAAGTTATTAAAATACTAACTAGAAACATATATGTTAATACATGACTAAATTGGTTCATGCTATTCTCTCTTATCATCCCCAAATCTCTCAACCGCTCTTTCAATTAATTGATTAAACAAAGGTCATTATAATAAGTGTCATAGAGATTTTGCTTGCTCTATCCATTAATAGGGAATGTAAATTCAACATCAAATCAATTTCTAGCTAATTTAGTGATTTTCAAAGGAAAAAAATTATGATAGATGGTGTGCATAAATGAAAGTCACTTAGGTTTCAAGATGTCATGAAATTTGTGAATGATGATGACAGTCATGTAGGGATGTAAATGGGTATCCATGGAGACGAATATTATGATATCTGTGTCCGTTGGATAAATATGATATCCATATTTGCCCCATATCCGTCCGGATATCCGCTAAACGGATAATCTGTGGATTTTTAGATATCCACGGATATTCACGGATATCTATGAATAACATTTTTTTTCTAAATTTTTATTTTGAAAAAAAATATTTTCAACATCTTTTAAAGACATAATAAGTTATTTTCACATAACATCAATAGAAAGGAAGGCTAAAGTTGGGCAGAGAAAATTGTTGGTTGGAAGGTGAAATTGTTGATGTGAGGTATGAAGTAAAGAAAAAACTTAAATATGAAGATGAGAAGACATAGTATAATAAATTAATATTTAAGTAATTCTTATAATTTATTAGCAGATATGGATATCCGCGGGCATGATATCATTAAACCTGTATCCATATCTATTATTAAACGGGTATTTAAATATCCATTTATTTTATCCATGGATATCTATTAAGTTATCCGCCCCGTATCCGTGACAAATTTTATCCGCTATCCGTGACAGATTTTATTCGCGGATATCCGCGGGTATGAATATTTTTGCCATCCCTAGTCATGCATTGAAGAACAATGCGATAAAGGCAATGTATGGATTAGAAAGAAAGATGGGAATAAACTCCATCTCGATTAATCAATGTGTGGATTCGAACATCTTTGAAAAGATAATTGAAAAGGAAATTGCAAAGAAGGCATGAGACACACTCAAGAAGGCATACGACGGAGATGAAAAGCAGTGAATCATCAAATCATGCAAAAACAGTATGAAATGCTGCAAATGACTAAAAATGAACCATTTCCAAAATTCTTTTCAAGATTGGTGTCACTAACAAATCAAATTAAGGCATGTGGTGAGAAGACTAGTCAATTTAAAGCAAAAACTCATATATGGTAACATAATTATCCCTCCAAGCCAAGATGTAGAAGAGCAAAGTTGATGAATCAAGAAATAATAAAGGCTAAAAGAAGTGGAGGAGGAAGAAATGATTCTTTGAAGGTTCTAATATGAACTCTAAGAATCATAGTGGAAAATCGCGCAAGAGCAACACTCCAAACAAGATTTTCAATAAGACAAATAAGAAAGAAGTGTAGTGTTTCAACTATTAGAAATTTAGCCACCATGCAAGAGAGTGCTATGCAAGCAAGAAGATCAATGATGATGACAATGGTGAAACACAATTTGCTCATTGATAATAGTGACTCAAATGACATACTTTTCATGACAACCACAAAAGTTGGTGAAGACAAAGCGAATAAGTGGTATCTTGATACAAGATGCAACAATCATGTGACAAAAAATAAGGGCTTGTTACTCAAATTTGATGAAATAGTACAAAGGAAGATCAAATTTGCAGATAACAGTGAAGTAACGTCAAAGGGAATTGACAAAGTTCTAATACAAAGGAAGGATGAACATGAACTTGTGATCAATGTGGAATTATATTTGCAATGAATTAAAACTAATATATAAATCTTGGACAAGTTATTAAAAGAAATTAAGCTATGAAGATGCAAAAGGAGTTCAAGGTGTTTGATGAAATTGGGGGGCTTATGTTGAAAGCACCACGATCTAACAACAAAATTTTCAAGATAGGAATCAATGTCATTAACCATCAATGCTTGGCATCAACATTCTATAGTGAAAACGACTTGGCATTATAGATATGGCCCTTTGAGTTTTAAGAGCTTAAACATGCTGACTGCAAAGAAAATGATGTATGGTTTGTCTCAAATTAGTGTGCCATATGTGCAAACAGGACTTTTGTTGACCTTTAGATGCAAACTTCAAATGAAGCATATATGAAGATTGCAAGGAAGTTGACAATGCCTTGTACAAGTAAAGATGATGAGGTGCTTGAGGTATGCTTGCAATTCCTGATTGCATACATGTCATAGTGTAGGCATGGTAATTGGTAAATAAATTCACAAGAACCTAAACTGTCACATATGAAAGCAGTTAAGAAGTTAATGAAATATTCTGATGATACAATTGACCATTGTGTTTTATTTTCATAACTTGAAGGTCAAGATACAATTTGAATGATTTTTATTATTCAAATTAACATGGAGACAATAAAAAAAAAACGATATATTTCAAACTCTTAACTCTCCAATCTCACATTGTTTCAAAAAGTAAATTGTAGTAATCTGTGGTTGTCATCATCATGTGATGAGAGTTAATACATCTGAGTTTTCAATGCAAGTATGCAACAAACATGTATCTTATTGTAATCCATACATTATATTTTAGAGACAATTATATAGTTTAGAAACTAAATAAAAAAAGAAAAAAAAATAATACACTAATAATTTAATTTATTTTTACACTATTCTACTAAATTAGACTAAAAATTTTAAATGTCTTGTATAACACGACAAAATAATATATTTTTACCAAATAAAAATGAAAATATGCATTTCCATTAAATTATTAAAAAAATAGAATAAAATGACTTATTCAATAAATAAATATTCTTCAAAAAAAACAAAAGCAAAACTATATGTATTGCCTATGGTGTTGTAAAACAAGAGGCATTGAATGAATGTATCTGTACAATAGGCCAAAATAATGGCGGGAGCCATTGGAGCAACAGCGTCGTGTATTTTCTGTGATATAGCGACCAACTCCAAATCCCATACAGTTCTCCACTCTGTCCGTCGCTCTCTCTATTTCGCTTCTTCTTCTTCACTTTCGTTCTTACTCTTTCCTCTTTCTCACTGTTTCTCAATCCAAATTTGCAGGATGATAAAGTTGTTGCTTTTCCGGACATCAAACCTTCCGCTTTCAGGTATTTCCAATTTTCACAATCTCTATCAATTTCACGATATAGTACTGATTTTCAATTTCAATTTTAGGGTTTAACAAGTTTTGATTAGTTTGAACTTGGAAATTTTTAGGCATTACTTAGTGGTTCCTGTGGAGCATATTCCTACTGTTAATGATCTTCAGAGAAAAGCCGAAGATTATTCTTTGGGTAAATTAACTTATACTATTATAGATGTAAACTGTAATGTAACCACTTCACAGTTTAATTTTTTTTTTTTGTGGGTGATTTTCAATTCTGATTGGTTAAATTTCATGATTGTGTTCTTTATACAGTTAGTCATATGTTAGATGTGGGAAAAATGTTATTAATCAGAGACGCGCCTCACTCAAAGCAGTACAGGTATTTCGATTCTGAATTCCGACAGAAAAGTACAAATGCTCCCATGTTGGTTTGTTGTGTTAAAGTTTTTACCTCGGGCTATTAATCTCTAATAACTTTGTATGAATTAGAAATGATTTCTAATTGGGATGCTTATTTGTGTGTTGCAATAGAATGTTGTCTATGATTGCCTTTGTGCTTGAACAAAACATGACCTTGTTGTGATTTCTCTGTTGTATTTCGTACAGATTTGGTTTTCATCAGCCTCCACTGAACTCTGTTAACCATCTACACCTTCATTGTTTTGCGCTTCCATATACACCCAGGTATGAATCTTTCTGCTTACTGTATGCACGCTTAAGCTTATCATGAATGCTGTGTGAATACTTAAAAATGTCATTTCACGAGTTTAAGCAGATGGAAATACATGAAGTATTTGTCTTTCGGACCAATTGGTTTCATTGAAGCAGAGAAGTTTTTGGAAAAGATAAAGCCTGTGCCGGGAGTTCCTTCAAAAGTATAAATTAACATGAAATTGTTTAAAGTTACTATTGGCTTTTATTATTTCCAGAAAGATGTTTATTATACCTACTCCTGTTAAAACTCATCTCTGTTAAATTTTTTGGTGAGCAAAAGTTACAGTTATTCTCACTTTTAACTTATTTTTGTTTTCCTCTTCTGTTACGCCCTGAAAGTGTATGAAATAAGGTCATTTGAGGATGTTATTGTAGTATTTTGTCATGCTGTTGCTCTTTGTGCTGTGTCAACACTGCTGCCGCTGCCGGACCCCCAATTTTGACGGTTGTTCCTTTTATTGTTCGTTGGTTGTCCTTGCCCAACCATATAAGTTCACTATTACCCAATGGCTGTAATTTTTATCTGGGTTTGTTGCTTGTAGTTGGTACATAGTGACAATAACAACCGAGAATAAACATGAGTGCGGAAATATTTTTGCATCATTTCACTTTCTTTTCCTTTACAAACCAAGACACTGTTTATACATTTGTAGCTTGGCAATCAAATGACCTGATAACCGTCTCATGCAACTTAGTAAGCATTTAATGCTGTAGGAGTAAATCTTGTAATATATCGTATCATCATGATGGAAAAACACTGTTTCTACTTAAAAGTAGACTGCATTTAATTTGATATTTATTTTTGTTCTAAGGATAAATAAGTTATGGTTGCTAACTCAACATAAAAGGAATGCTTTCCCTTAATAGCCAATTGATAAAGTTAAAATTGTCGGTTTCCTCTTAATTATGTTGGTACATATTAAAGAAATCATGGACAATTTATTGAAAGGAATCAAGCTATGAAGATGGAGAAGGAGTTCAAGGTGTTAGATGAAATTGGGAGCCTTATGTTGAAAGCACTACCGTCTAACAACAAAATTTTCAAGATAGGAATCAATGTCATTAATCATCAGTGCTTGGCATCAACATTCTCTGGTGAAAACGGCTTGACATTACAGATATAGCCATTTGAGTTTTAAGTGCTTAACCATGTTGACACCAAAGAAAATGGTGTATGTATGGTTTGTCTCAAATTAGTGTGCCAAAGTAAATGTGTGCAAAGTGTTATACATATAAGCAGGCTAAGAAAACATTCAAACATAACTTTTGTTGATCTATTTGTTTGCAAAGATTATCAATATAATCCAAGATGATAAAGTTTATGAATAAGCAAAGCTACACGTCAACTAAGTAGCTATTTACTTTTGAAGATACCAAACGATATTCAGTGAAGTCAACACCAATGGAAGATAACTCAAGATGCTCAATATGATTGAATGATCTGTCCTTCTGAATTAAGTTATGCTCTTTAAGATCGATACATCATTTTGAAGTCAACGTTGTGGTCAACCGAATTTCAAGTGCAAACTTCTATTTCTAGGATCAGTCGTGGTTAACTTTTCAGCTCTTAGATGATGGCATCAACATGAAGATATTTCAAGTCTCTCTAATAAGAGATAAAGCTCTTGTGTGATGCTAAAGTCAAAGATATTGATGCTAAGAATTGATGCTTCAAAATTGTGAAAGAGAGGAAGTGTGAAAACTCGTTTGATCGTGTTTATATGAGTTTGGTCGTGTTTATTTGAGTGACTAGTGTATTGTAAAGACATAAGGCTATTTCTAGAAATATTATGTCTAAATCACACGCAGACTAAAAACATTAAAGAAACATATTCTATTTTACTTAAACCATCTAAAAATGATTTTACAGCCTAGCCAATTGATTATGGGAATGTCTAATTAATTGTAAGTCTTTTTATAATTGAGTAATCAACTAGATTAATAGCCTAATTGATTAGATCAATGCTTGGTTAAGTCTAAAATCGATTGAGACTGTCTCTTAATGATTGATAACTACTAAATATCAAAACCTTCCACTTATGGCTTTAGTAATAGATTATTTAGGGTGTATAGTGGATTATTCTAGTTGATTATGACATTGAATTGAGTCATGAATTATTTCCAAATTTATACCAGATCTTGGTATCAATAGAGATCTTCTATATCACTTTTTAACATCCAGAAATTTAGTTATCATACTTTTTATTATTTTTTTAAATAACTTACTTTTCACATATTTTTTCACCGTAATGCTTGAGAGTATTCTTAAGTCTAATTGATGATCTTTGTTCTGGGTGAAAGTATAATTGTAATTTACCAAGAGTGATTTATCTCTTGTGTAAAATAGTCATTCATATGAAGTTTTTGTTTAGTTGCAAGTTAAATTAGTAAAAGATCTTAATCGTATTAGGGGTTATCTGAGGAATCCGCTTTTAGGTTTGTGACTTTTGCCTTGAAGATTTTTTTTTCTTTTGGTTCGTATCAACCAATAAAGATCTCCACAATGATTTTTGAGCTCAGTCCATTTAAATACTCCATTAGTTTGACATCAGTCCAATTAAAATCTCTCTTAGTTTTTGAGTTCAGCCTATTATAAAAGCACACTAAATTCGAGATTAGCCTAGTAAAATTCTCAACTTATTTTATGGTCATCATGTGTAAAAATATCAATTTGATTCGTGGTCAGACCGTGTAAAACTTCAGTTTGGTTCGGTGGATAACCAATCAAAAACTCTCGATTTGGTTGAAGACCATCCTTGGAAAATCTTTATTTGTTTTGAAGACTAACCTCTCTAAGAATTGTTCGTTGTTTGGTTAGAAGTTAGCCTGAAAACTTTATTTTTTTGTATAAGGAGGTTCATGAGAACATCCTTCTAAAAGTTCTCAAGTTTTATTGACACTCAAAAAAGTAATTTTTGGGAATATGAGTAGGTCATCTTTAGGCCGAATATGTATAATTCTACGGTGTTCTTCTCTTTCCATTATCTATTTTTTTATTAGTTATTTTATTTATTTTGATTTTCTATTACCTATTCATTCAATTGTTTTACAAAATATTTTTTAAAATCTAATTTTCAAAATGATTTTGTTTAAAATTAGAATTCCTTAAACCTCCACAATTTCCTCCCTCTTGTATATGGAGTCACATGTCCAACAACTTTTACATTAGTCAAAACATAATTTGGAGATTATTTTCTTAGATATATGTACAATAAAATGTAAGGGATAACCCCATTCATTGTTATCAAAACGAAAAAAACTCTAAGTCTGAAACACGAAGAAGGCGATTGATCGCACGCGCGAAGACCGAGACGAAAACATGATTCTAGGTAAGTATTGTCTGCACGTTTTTAAGGTTTGTTTAGATTTAGGGTTTAAATCTGGAGTTAGGGTTATATTAGAAGTAGGGCTACATGTAGATTTAGGGTTTTGTTAGATTTAGGGTTTTGAGTTCCTATTATTGAACGGATTTATTAGGTTGCCATGGACGAATTTATGGTGCTCAAAATTCACCACAGTGGTGAGTTCGTTGATACTGAACTGAGTGTGTATGAAGGATGAGAGGTAGCTGACTTGACAGTAGATGTTGATAGGTGGAGTTATTTTGAGTTAGTAGATGTTTTGAAAGAGTTAGGTTACAGGGACTTTGAGAAAATATATTACAAGGATCCATAATTTGGGATGAATGTCTTAGTTGATGACAAATGTGCTTTAGAAATTGCAGACCTTTACAAGGTGCACCAAAGTGTTGACATTTATATTCAACACACAATGTCTCAACCTGAGTATTGTGATGCACCAGTTGTTCAGGAGCCTGAGATCGTTGTAGATGAGGTTGAAGAGTTACTTAATAAGTTGCATGATGACATAGTTGATAGGTTGGCTGAGATGAATAACTCTAATGTTATGGTGGAAGAAGGACAAACTAGGTGAATCAAAGAAGAAGAAACGGCAAAGTGGAAGAAGTAAACGGAAATGTTGGTGTGGAAGAAGTAGAAACTGGGATGAATCATGGCAATGTTGTTGTGGAAGAAGTAGAAACTGGTAGTGTTGGTGTGGAATCAAACAATGTGGAAATTGGTAATGTTGGTGTGGAATCAAATTCTGATGATAGTGGGATGAGAGCTACAATTATGATAGTGCACTTGAGATAGCATTTGATGATGAATCTGATGAGTATGATGATATGGATGAAGATGAAGTTGTTGACCTCACGGGAGATGAAAGTTATAGGAAATCAAGTGGGACAAAAAACAAACAAGATACAAGAGAGTATAAGGGGAGTGATAATGACAGTGAAGATCTTCAAAGTGGTTGTGACAGTGAGGACAATTGTGTAGTTAAGAGGAAGAAGTACCCCCTCTTCAAGGAAAGGAAAGATATGTCCAATTACAAATGGGAAGTCGGTATGTACTTTACTTCCAAAAGTGATATTAAGGATGCGGACGCCTCATATGCTGTACAAAATGGTGAGGGTGAGATGTAAGGATGAGTGTGACTGGGAGCTCTATTGTGCTAGGCTACAAGATGAGGATTCTTGGCAGGTAAGAAAAATCATTGAAAAATACAATTGTAGTAGGGAGTACGATGTGAAGATGCTATCTACAAGGTGGTTGAGCAAGAGGATTCAGAATGCATTGAAAAACAATTCTAGGTTGAAGGTTAAGGATATAAAAGAAAAGGCTTTAAGAAAGTGGAATGTGGGGATAAACAAGACTAAAGCAATAAGAGCAAGAGTGGCTGCCAGGGATATGGTTGATGAGTCTTTTTTTGGGGGATTATACTAGGATATATGATTATGCTCATGAACTGCTGAGAGCTAATCCAGGGTCAACAATGAAGATGAATGTTGAGCCTGTTCCATAAGGTGTTGATGACCAAAAACCATACTTTAAAACAATCTATATATGCTATGCAGATTGTAAAGAGAGTTTCAAACTATGTAGACATATTATAGGCTTGGATGGTTGCTTTCTGAAGGGGCTTTGTGGAGGGAAAATTCTTGCAGCTATAGGAAGGGATCCTAATGATCAGATGCTTCCTATAACATTTGCAGTGGTGGAAGGTGAGAATAAGGAAAGATGGACTTGGTTTTTGGAGTTGTTGATTGCTGACCTAGGAGGTACTACTAAGTGTCTAACATACACTTTCATTTCAGACCAACACAAGGCACTAATCTGCTGATTACATTTCTATTGATTGCTGATTACATTTCTGTTGATTGCTGAATACATTTCTGTTGATTGTTGATTACATTTCTGTTTTACCTATAATGTACATTGTTGTATCATTGTCTTTTACCTACAATGTATGAGCTATTTCGTAGAGTTGAACAACGTTTTTGTGTGAGGCACTTGTATAACAATTTCAGGAACAAGTTTACTGGTAAGCTGATGAAGGAAATTATATGGAAGGCTGCAAAGTGTACATATGCTCAAGCTTGGGAAAGAAAGATGAAGAGAATGAGAGTGACCAATGGAGAAGCATATCTTCATATCCACCTAGATACTGGTCCAAATCATATTTTAAGACTACCAACAAGTGTGATGTTGTGCTAAATAACATGTCTGAGTCATTTAACAGTTGCATTCTTGACTCAAGAAGATAACCACTTGTGATAATGCTTGAGGAGATCAGAACTTATATTATGGAGAAATAGGGAAAAAAATATATTGAGGTTCCAAGATTTTTCTAGTAATGAAATTTTGCCCAACATTAGAAAAAAACTTGAGATAACTAGCAATTTCACTAACTTATGGCTAGTCAGGTATGTGAATATGTTAGTATTGTTGTAGATTACTGTTGTTATTGTTCTGTACCCTGTTATTGATGGCATTTATTTTTATTGTAGGATGTCAGATGAACATATGTTTGAAGTGAGACATTTGGAAAATCATGCTGAAAATTCACTATGAATTTGAAGGAATTTCATTGTTCCTGCAGAAGATGTGAACTAACAGGACTTCCTTGTGTCCATGCAATGTCATCCATGAAGTCTAGGGATTTTAAAGTGGATGATTATATTCCTGAATATTATAGAGTCTCTAAGTACAAGGAAGTATATAAGCATGTTATGTACCCTGTTAATGGATCCAATTTGTGGCTCAAGACTCCATATCCATATGTGCAGCCACCTAAGTATAGGAAGATGCCTGGTAGAACAAAGAAAAGGAGAAATCTTGAGAAAGGGGAGATTGATGGGAGTGACAAAAAGATGAAAATAACAGGTTTTATAGTCAAATGCTCAAGGTGCAAAAAGGCAGGACATAACAAATTAACCTGCAAGGTCACACCAGCAACACAGGCAACTCAGTCATCTCAGTCCAATGTAACACATGGCAATGCTCCAACAACTCAGTCATCTCAGTACAATGCAACCCATGCTAATACACCAGCAAATCAGGTTCCTTAGTCCATAACAACTCAGGTTTCTCAGTGCACAACAACATATAAGGCAGCAAATCAGAACTCAACTACACAGGGTTATCTGAGTGCAACTCTATCTTCAAAAGAAAAGGTTGTATTGGGACAATGCTCAAAGGAAAAAGCAATTGGCAAGCTAAAGAAGCTTGGTGTAAGAAGGCCCTTTGTGGCACCAGGCCCTACAACAAGATTATCTGCTGCAAAGAATTTGGTTGGTCCTACAACCAGAAGGACTACCCCAACAAAGAGGCTCACACCAAAGAAAACCAAGTAGTGATAATTAGGATTTGTTTAGTTTATGTTGTTTGTAATGTATTTTGAAGTCATTTTGAACATGTATATGTAACATGTAAAATGAATTTTGGAACCTGTTTAGTTTATGTCATTTGTACTGTGGTTTGAAGTCATTTTGAACATGTATATGTAACATGTCAAATGCATCAATACCTTTGTTATGGCTTACACTTTTGTGGAACCTTTTTACCATGTCTATGTATCAGTACCATTTTATGTCTGTTTGTGTATCATTACCATTTTATGTCATTTTAACATATTTGTTTGATTCAAAATTACAATACACAAATTTATGTTATGCAAAACAATAGAACTCCATTCATTGATAAAAATGTGTCAAAAATACACATTACATTACATTACATCAGATACACATTACAACTACAATACACTCCTTAAATATCCTAAAAAAAATCCCAAACAACCATACACATAACATTATAGTACATATAATTTTACACTTCCATATCTTGTTCAGTTCAACTTGAATTTCAGTCACAACATTCCCTAATTGTTCATTTCTATCCCTCAATTTTTCAAATTCATTTGATAAGCTTTTCAACCTACTCAACAAAACTTGATTTGTATCTTCTGCAATTTCCTCATGGAACCAGTTGAAGAACCCACACCCTCTTTGCAATGACCCCTGCAATATACAAATATGGATCAAAATAACAATTCCTCATGGAACCAGATTTGAACTTACTAAACAACATATTAGGGCTTACCTTGTAATTGTGACAACCCCAAAATTTCTTCCCCAAATTCTTCTCCGTGTTTGCCGTACGAAGCACAACCTCATCTCCATAATGATAAATTGGTACATCTCGCGAGCTACTGTGAACGCAAGACTGACCACTTTCACATTTTTTCTCCTTCAAGAACCCAGAACCATGGTTGAGCTTCATCGTTCGGTGACGAAAATGAAAATGAAGGATTTGAAACAGAAAATGGAACGGAGGAAGAAGAGATGGAAACGGCGGAAGAAGAGATGGAAAACCAGAACGTGAATAGATTATGGAAGATGATGAACAACAAACCCTAATTTTAAGAAGATTGATACACCATGCCACCTCACCTGCAAGCTAGACATAATAGACGGACGTTTGACCCAAACTGACAGAAAGGTCTCATTTGGATATGTTAAGAAACTTAAAGGACCGAATTGGCACGAAAAATTATTAAGGGACGAAAATGAACCATGAGGTATACTTAAGGGACCAAAAGAGGTATTTCGCCATTTTTTATTCCACCCAATGGGATGGAATTAAACCTTGTGTATTTTCAAAAATGTTTCTCTAAAATCGAAATTATACTTCTGGTGCACATTACTTTCTAAAATATTTGTCTGAAAATCAAAAGTATATCTCCGGTTTCAAATTTATTGTTTGCAAAATTAATTTTGTTTCTTTTAATAATTTTTTTTAATTAAAGATTAATAACTAAAGAAACTCTTTTTCAAATGTATATTACCATCTCTTTAAAACTGATATTCTACGGAATGGGAGTTGGATCCATAATTTTATGTTTAATTTTTTTAAAAAAATCTTATCATAATTAAATATCATAAATATCATTTAATTATGAAAAGATTTAGAAAAAAAATTAACCATAAAGTTATTAGATCCAACTCCCATTCCATAGAATATCAACTTTAAAATAGATAATAATATACATTTGAAAAAGAGTTTAGTGAGGAATGTGATCTATTTGAAGAAGCAATGATTGTGTAAATAGAACATGTGAACTTAGAGCACACTCTAAATGGTTCAAATTAGTTGGATATTAATTAGAATGATGAAATCAAAATTATTGAAAAGAATTTAACTTGGGATCTAGTTGATAAGTCAAGTGGTAAAAAACCTATTGATTATTGATGTAAAATGGGTCTACAAACTTAAGTTAAAGTCAAATGGTGAAAATGACAAGTGCAAAATTAGATCGGTGGCAAATGGATTTTAGCAAAGATCAAGCTTAGACTTCTATGAAATTTTGCACCATTTGCAAAAATTAAAACCATTAGATTAACTAGTAACAAACCCGTGCGTTTCGCACGGGTTCTGTTACGAGTAGGGATGGCAACGGGTACCCATAAGTACGGGTAGTAGTCTTCGGCTACCCGCCCCATTTAATAAATATGATATCCGTACCCTTGCCATATCCGTGCGGGTACCTGTTTGATGGATATCCGTGAAATTTGAGATATCCGCGGGTATTAACGGGTATCCATGGATATTATTATTTAAATATATTTTAAAAATATGTATATTTAAATAATTATTTTTTAATATTTTTTAAAGTAAAAAAAAAAATTTCAAAGTTAACAAATTATAAACATTAATAAAAATAAATCACTTTCATTTTATTTCTTCTTTTATCCAAATAATAATAATAGTAGTAATAATAATATCGTATTTAAGAAAATAACAATAATAATTTTGATGAAACAAATTAACGTTTAAGTATTTTTTCTAATTATTAACGGATATGAATATCCACGGGTACGGGTACCATCAAATCCATATCCGTATCCGTAAATAATCGGGTAATTAAATATCCGTTTATTTTACCCGTGGATACCCATTAAACCATCATATCCATATCCGTGACGGGTTTTACCTGCGGGTATCCATGGGTACGGGTTTTTTTGCCATCCCTAGTTACGAGACGCGCATTTGTTTTAGATCTCTTTTTAATAGAATTTGTTTTGGTTATCTGTGAAAAATAATAATTAAATGTATAATTAATAAAAAAAATATTTTGATCAGCAATTTCATGTTTCTTTTGATCAATAACTTCATGTTTCCGTGTATAAATATTATTTTTTTCTTAGGTATCGTTATCAACAATATCTGGATCAATAATAAATTTTCGTATTTAAATATAGGGTTAAATATGTTTTTAGTCCCTATAAATATGCGACCCTGCAATTTTGGTTCCTCTAAAATTTTTCTTCGAATAATGGTCATCACAAACTTTTTTTCTTGCAGTTTAATTACCTTTAAATTTTTAAGTGTTTGAATAAATTTTTTCCTATGTGTTCAAAATACTATACAATATTTATTTACTAAATTTTAGAATTTTTTAAAATGAGAAAAATAAAATATATATTTTTTAAATTTCAAAAGATATTGATAAAAACAATAAAAATCTCGATTTATAAATCAAATTTTGAGTTCCTTTTTTTTCGAGGAACTTTTTATAACGTTCTACACACATTTATAAAGTCATCATTCAAAAATCCACATCGGTTTAACAAGAGAGACTAAAACTATGTGCATAATAATATTGCGAGAACCATTATTCAAAGAAAAATTTTAGAGGGACCAAAATTGCAGGTTCGCATGTTTATAGGGATTAAAAACATATTTAACCCTTAAATATATCTAGATCAATAATAGATTTTTTCCTGTATACAAATATTATTTTTGTTTAGTTATCGTTTACAAAAATATCTGGATCAATAGTAAATTTTCGAATAAAAAAATTTAGATCAATAATAGATTTTTACCAATATACAAATATAATTTTTCATATATAAAAAAATTTAGATCAATAATAATTTATTTTTTTTCGTATACAAATATTTTTTTTTCATATATAAAATTATTTATATCAATAAAGTTTTTTTTTCCATATACTATTTTTGAATAAAAATTAATTGGATCCTAAATCACATTTTTTTCTATATAAAATTATTTAGATCAATAATAGTTTTTTTCCTTGTGTATAAATATAATTTTTCATATATAAAATTTTTTAAATAAATAATAGTTTTTTTTTCGTATACATATATTATTTTTAATATACAAAATATTTAGATCAATAATATTTTTTTTCCATATACAATTTTAGAATAAAAATTAATTGGATCCTAAATACGATTTTTCGTATATAAAAATATTTATATTAATAATAATTTTTCCCGGTATACAAACATAATTTTTCATATAATGTGTAAGAAAATACTTAGTTATTATATTAAATCGTGATAGTTCACGACTAGTTTTCAACTACTCCACGAATATCTGTTAATCAAAATTGAAAATTTTTATGAAAATTTTGATTACTACTTTTTAAAAATAAATCATTATATATATATATATATATATATATATATAAAATGTGTAAGAAAGCACTTAGTCATTAAATAGTAATAGTCTATGAGTGCTTTTAAACTACACCATGAATATCACAATGTTATAATAAAGATGGAAAATTAAATTAAATTTTCTTGCTTTTATCACAAAAAAGAAAAGGGAAGGAAGATATACTGCTACAACTTTGAGAAAAACAATTAAAATTAAAAAGCAAAAGAAAAAGAAAAATTGTTGTATGATTATACGTGGTACACTATATAATTTATTATATAATGTTTTATTATGAAAAAAGAATTTAATTAATTAATGTATTCTCCATACTTAGATGTAAATAGGAATTTACGTATTAAAGAAAAGAAATAGAGAAAAGTGAACAAAGAGGAGAGACAGATCTTAAGAAAAAAGAGAGAGAAAATATTTGAATTTTAGAAGAGAGCGAGAGAAAGAGTTGTATAAAAGAAGATTTGACAATAAATGCTTTCAATAAATTAATTAATATTAAATGCAGGATGTGTTGTTTGAAAAAAGCAGACTTTGTAATTGGCAATTGACAAAATATAAAAGCTTGGTATGAGAGTAGAAATAAGAAAGAAGAACAATAAAGATATCCACGTGGCTGCGCTAGAAAGTAGAAGCACAAAATTGAGATTTCAACAACATAAGATTTTATTATATTGTAGAATACAGAAATTTCAAGACATAGGAAGTGACTCATGTATCAATTTGAAGTAAAGTCAGACTTTCTCAATGCCAAATAAAAAAAGAAGTATATGTAAGGCATCCTTATGGTTTTGAAAATATTGACCAAAATGATAAACTAGTATACAAGTTAAATAAGGCTCTTCATGACTTGAAGCAAGCCTCTAGAGCATGAAACAAAAGGATTGAAGGTTTCTTTCAGAAATTGAAGTTCATAAAATGCTCCTCAAAACATGGTGTATATGTTAAGCCCTCGTCAATATCGAATATCCTAGTAGTTTGCATAATGTATATGAGTTGTTGGCAATTGACACCAATGTGGTGAAATGAATGAATTCAAAAGAAGCATGATGAAGGAGTTTGAAATATATGACATTGACAAACTATCCTACTTCGCATGTATTGCATTCACTAGAAAAATTAAATGATTTTTCCGCTTCAAAAGAAATATGTTGGCGACATATTGAAGAGGTTCAAAATGTTGAATTATAACCCGCTAGTGACACCTATGGAAACATGAATCAAACTAATGAAAAGTCAACGGACCCCACATCACATAAAAAATCATTGTCTCAATAACTTAATAATTGACATGTTATAACCTATAATGTAAGACTGATGATGAACATGTACATAGAATAACCAAAGCTCTAAGAGCCTTGGAACTAGAGAATTGACGAGTTCCTTAAATACATTGGCTATTCTAATTTTACTGTTGATCATGTAATATATGTTAAAGGCTTGAATTAGGGAAATCTTAATATAATGTGCTTGAATGTGGATGATCTACTCATAATTAGAAGTAAACACAATGGAATTGAGAGCCTCAAACTGTATATGAACATTGAGTTTAACATGATTGATCTTGGAGAAATGCAATGCTTTTTTGTTCTTGAGTTTGCTAAAATTATAAAATGAATGTTAAGTCATCAAAGGAAGTGAATGATTGGTTTCCTGAAGAGATTTAACATGATGAACAACAACTCAACATGCATCCTATAAGTACAAACTTCAAGTGAAGCATATATGAAGACTACAAGGAAGTTGATAATGCCCTATATAATTAAATGACGAGGTACTTGAGGTATGCTTGCCATTCATGACTGCAAACATGTCATAGTGCAGGTATGGTAAACTGAATTATAAGAATCTAAACTCCCACATAAGTAAGCAGTTAAAAAGTTAATGGAATATTCTGCTGATAAAATTGACCATTCTGTCTTATTTCCATAACTTGAAGATCAAGAAACGGGTTGATTGGTTTTTTTTATTCAGATTAATAGTGAAAATAAGAAATATAATAGGATATATTTTGAACTCTTTAACTCTCTAATCTCATATTGTTTCAAAAACAAAATTGTAATAACATGTTGTCATAATCATGTGAAAGTTAATACATCTCATCTTTCAATGCAAGTATGCAATAAACATGTGTCTTATTGTAATCTACACATTATATACTTTAAAGACAATTATATAGTTTAGAAATTAAATAAATAAAAAAAGGATGATGCACTAACAATCTAATTTATTACACTATCAATCAATAAATATGATATATTCTACTAAGTCAAGCAAAAAAATAAATTAAATTTCTTTAATAACATGATAGAATAACACATTTCTATTGAATAAAAATGAAAATGTGCACCACCATTAAACTCTTAAAAAAATAGAATAAAATGAAATATTTAATAAATAAATATTCTTCAAAAAAACAAAAGCAAAAGCGACTTGGATGTAGTAAAACAACATGCATTGAATGTTTCTGTACAATAGGGCAAAATAATGGCGGGAGCCATTGGAGCAACAACGTCATGTATTTTCTGTGATATAGCGAACAACTCCAAATCCCATACAATTCTCCACTCTATTCGTCGCTCTCTCTATTCCGCTTCTTCTTCACTTTTGTTCTTACTCTTTCCTCTTTCTCATTGTTTTTCAATCCATAATTGTTGGATAATAAAGTTGTTATTTTTCGGGACATCAAACCTTCCGCTTTCAGGTTTTTCCAATTCACAATCTCCATCAATTTTAAAATATAGTACCGACTTTCAATTTCAAATTTAGGGTTTAACAAGTTTTGATTAGTTTGAACTTGGAAATCTTTAAGCATTACTTAGTGGTTCCTGTGGAGCATATTCCAACTGTTAATGTTCTACAGAGAAAAACCGATGATTATTCTTTGGGTAAATTAATTTATATTATAGATGTAAATTGTAATGTAACCACTTCACATCTTTTTTTTTTTGTGGGTAGATTTTCAATTCTGATTGGTTCAATTTCATGATTATGTTATTTATACAGTGAGTCATATGCTAGATGTGGGAAAAATGTTATTAATCAGAGATGCACCTCAATCAAAGCAGTACATGTATTTCGATTCTGAATTCCAATAGAAAAAAGTACAAATGCTCCCATGTTGGTTTGTTGTGTTAACATTGTTTAACCCGTGCTATAAATTTCTAGTAACTTTGTATGAATCAGAAATGATTTCTACTAGGGATGCTTATTTGTATGCTGTAATAGAATGTTGTCTATGATTGCTTTTATGCTTGAACAAAACATGACCTTGTTGTGATTTTTCTGTTGTATTTCATACATATTTGGTTTTCATCAGCCTCCATTGAATTCTGTTAACCATCTACACCTTCATTGTTTTGCGCTACCATATACACCCAGGTATGAATCTTTTTGGTTACTGTATGCATGCTTAAGCTTATCATGAATGTTGTGTGAATATTTAAAAATGTCATTTCACGAGTTTAAATAGATGGAAATACATGAAGTATTTGTCTTTCAGACCAATTGGTTTCATCTAAGCAGAGAAGTTTTTGGAAAAGATAAAGCATGTGCCTAGAGTTTATTCAAAAGTATAAATTAACATGAAATGTTTGTTTAAAGTTACTATTGGATTTTCATATTTCCAGAAAGATGTTTATTATACCAGCTCCCGTTAAAACTCATCTCTGTTAAATTTTTTGGTGAGCAAAAGTTTGAGTTATTGCCTCGAGTCAGTAGATCATTATGCATAATACGATATCTTACTTGACATTCAAATGTTGAACAGTTAATAATAATGGTAACTTCTATATTTATATTATAATAGAAGCCTTTGCATCATAATTTTAACATAAGTTTGACATAACTGTGCAAATTAGAAGTAAATCTCTAGGTTGTGATTACTACCACACTAAGCTAACACTAACATCAACAACTTTGTTCAAACTTTATAAAGAAATTCAACGGACTTCAGAAAATTAGACACATCGTGGTTTAGTACTTACCGACAGTTCTTTATTTTTCTTTTCCAGTTTCTTAGACATGAGTTGTATTTTAGAGCTTGAAATGTGGTATTCATGTTGGAAATCCACCAAAATCTATGATAAATTTTTATCAATCTTGATGAATAAGATTGTTATCACCGCATAATAACGATGAAAAGAAAAGAAAACTTAAAGAAAAAAAGATATTAGAATTTCTCTCTATCCACAAACCGTGGAAAATATTTAATTACTTTGCAACTGTAAAATTTTGTGAATATAATATGTTATACATGTTCAGTCAAAAAGACTTAATCATGTCCCCAAGGATTGATCTTGAGAGTATCCACTATGCTTATAAACGTTTAGAAAGTTATGTCCACGAATCCCCTTACACAAGGAAATGAAGTTTCAAGATGATTTCTAACCAAACAGAGAACTAGGCTAAGAGTGGTTAACCTTGTTTGGATCCAAGACAAAATTTTGAGTTTGTTATCCTCCAAAATAGAATGAGGTTTTATACAGGATAACCACAAATCGAATTGAGATTTTTATCAGGTTGATGTCACACCTATTAGGCTTTTACAATAAGTTAAACTAAAAAACCAAGAGATATTTTGGCCGGGATGATATCAAACCGATAGAGCTTTTAACAGGGAAAACAAAAACTAAGACTAATTCCCCAAATACAAACAAGATTTAAATGGTTTATCTCCCAATCAAAATGGCAAAATCCTAAGGAAGAATTATTTATTCAAGATAAAAATTTATTCTTGTTAAATTTAAAATTATGTCCTCACTCAGAATAATATTCCTCATTAGACACAAGAACACTTTCAAAGGATTATGATTAAAATATGTGAGAAAAACAAGAATGATATAGATAGGTGATGAGAGAAATGAAAAGTGAGATTTTTTTACCACATTTTATGGATGTTTTCATATTATATAAAAGTTCTCTATTTATAGGCTAAGCTATGGTTTAAATTTTCATAATCCAAATTAATGACCTAATCGATTAGATAGTGCAAATAATCTATTATTGATGCATATATGAAAAATTTGGATAGACAATCGTTACCAACCATTAAAACACTGTTATAATTCATTATAAAGTTGATATACTATAAATCTAATCGATTTGACAGTTTAGAAAAAGTTTCCTAATCAAGCAGAGAGTCCCATAATTAATTATCTAGGTCTAAAAAACTTTTTTTTTGTGATTTCAATATAAAATGAAAGGCTTCTCGATGTTTTTAGTGAGTTTGTTTTTTAGCCACAATACTTTTAAAAATTACCTTGTGTCTTTACAATACACTAATCACTCAAGCTGACTCGATTATGCGAACTTTCACACTTTTTTCTTTCACACTCTAAAGCTTTAAGTCTTGCATCATTATCTCTGACCTTAGAATAAAACAAGAACCTTAAATCTTCTTGGGGAGCCTTGATATGTCTTCATGTTGATTACCAACATCTGCGAGAGCTTGAAATTTCAAACCACTAGTGATCATAAATCCTAAGTCTTCACTTGAGATTCGTTGGAATACAATGTTGACTTTAGACAAATGTCTTGATTGATTAAGAGGGATAACTTCATCAAACATCTTGTGCATTATTGACCATTTGAGCCTTTTTCAGCAAATTGTTTGACTTCAAGTATTGGCATCGTTGAAATTAAGTGGCTATTGGTAGACTTGAATCTTAGCTATCATAAAATTTACCATCTTGGATTACTTCTTAACTATACTTACAAGCACATATATACACAATTATGACAACTAATGACTGATAATTATGGCAGACTCATATAGCACTTCAATATGATGTCCCTAAAGGTGTTGGCGAAGAGCATACATTTTAGCGAGTTTGAGGCACCAATGATCCATATCTATATGTTAATGGAGCCAACATGTTCATGAGGATCACTTCTTCCATCAAATTTTGCGAGTGAAAGTGGCTTAAAACTTTCTATTATGGGGATATCCCCAAATTCTCATCAGATGGGATAGGGATCCGAAACTTCTATCTCTTCAGTGGGACCAGTATTTTTTTGGCACAATTGGAGGGTAAGGACACTATCCTGCAAAGTTTGATTGCGGGGATGCAAATTTTCCATAACGACACACATTTCTTCTCTGGCCTCATGGTTGTTGTCATGGCAACTGTCGACTGAAGTTATTGCTCATATGCTCATCATGTTATAAATGATTGAGTAGGCAAGCACTGAGTCAAACATCTATTATAAAGTACATCCAAACCAATTTTACTAGGGTTCCACAGTGGGCACCTATGATATGATTCATGCGTATGTGCATCAACTTTAGGAGCATGAACGGGAGCAACGAGTGCTTCGTCATGTTGTAGAGATAAATGACCGCAAGAATACAATCCCTCATTAGCCCGAGATGATTCTCTAATAACTCACAATGATATAACTCTTTTCCTATACACAAAAGCATGTTGAGATAACCAACCATTTATATGTTTGTATCTTGGTTGTTCGTCATCCATTTAACTATAAGCACACAAGACACGACATATCATTAGCAAACACTAACAAATTGATAAAAAGAATAACAAGCATAAAAATTCATATTTTGTTATTCATATTGGGGTTTAGATTTTGAAATTTGGATGTTCAAAGAGGTGAATACAAATTTTGAAATCCGAATTTTCTGACATCACTGAGAAACTCTATATCATGCACCCTACAACCTAAATATAGAAAAATTTAAACGAAAAATGTAACTAATGTAGCTTAAGTAGCTTCAATTGGATGTAACCTAATGAAGTTTAACTAGAATCATTTAAAGAATTGCATGCATCAAAAGCAATAAAAAATACAACAATTAAAAACTTACTATATGTAAGAGATAAAACTGCTTATCTTAAATGAAAAGGAGCATAAGTTGATGAAAGTGTTTGGTTTGAATGAACAAAAATATATATTGAATGAAAAGGTTGAAAAAAATGTTGAATTTGAATTTGTGCGAAAACTTTATTGGTGTTCTTGAGAATTTCTAATGTAAAGGAATAGAAAGAGAAAGACGACTCACAACATTTAAATAATAGCATTCGGATTTTGATATTTGTAAGGCACATTTAATTTTAGTAATACAAACATATTTTTTTTACTTGAATTATTTATCGTGAATTTGAGATTAAGTTTGCAGTGTTATGGTGCATCCAGATTTCGAATCTTGAAGAAAGCTAAATAATTGAAAACCTAAATAATTGTTTGTTTTCCAAGCTATCAACAAAATTATTGAAAAATTTGCTAAATAAACAAATATGAAGATGTACTTAAATATTTCTTTACATAAAAGTCTAGGTTAATTAACATCTTTCAAAGTGAATAAACAAGTAAACCAAGCATATTGGATGTGTAAAAACCGTAGAACCTACATCAGGTTTTCTATAGCCAGGCTACCACTTTTTATATGTCAACATCTTTCGAAGTGAATAAACAAGAAAAATGAGTAGATTGGTTATGCAAAACTATTGAACCTGCTCGTGATTTTTAAAAAAATAAAATTAGAAAAAGTAAACTGTCAAGTCAAAACTATGGTCCTAATTGAATGGATGTACTCAACTAATTGGATTTAGTAGTGAGGATGTTTCGTGGTAACCACTATCAGCAGAACTGAATTCATGCAGTTAGTTCCCTCTCTTAAATGCTTTGCCAGAACATTGACCAACATCATTTTGTTATGCACACGAGACAAAACCTTTATGTATCAAAATCTCATAATCAACCCCAACCTCAAAATTGCAAGTAGAACAAGTATGATTGATAACTACTTCGGATTCACAAGAAAGGAAGCATAGATAATCATGATTTCCAAAAGTAAAGGCTATGCACACAGCTGCAAAATATAAATCAATAGTACTAAAGATAAACCACACTATGAAATTTAATATTTAATTGTAAGGACTAAAATTGATTTTTTTTATTTATTAAATGAGATAAACCAAATATGAAATTTATGTATAAAATTTACAAATGTATATCAGTTTTATTAAAGTCCAACAAAAAAATTAGATCGAATAGACAAAATAAAATGGACGGACAAAATCTTTGGCTCAATTCGTCAAAAATGTTAAAGTCATGTCAATTTTGCCACCCTTATTAATGTAGGGAGTGAAGCAACTCGATTTTCAAAAATCATTTAAATTTTCAAAAAATAAGTGAAATCACCACCTAATTTTATTTGTTCCAAAAAGAACGGGAAATATAGATAAAATCCCATAGATACGGATAAGGCGGTCTACGACAAAAAAAAAATGGAATCGAGAGTCGGTTATGTAAAAGGAAGGTATTAGCACCTCTTACATCCATCGTATTCGATGAGACCCGTTTAATTCTAAGTGTGTGTGTATATTCACTAATTTCTAAGTTATAATCGAAAGATAAAAGAAACGGAATTTGTTTATTATTATTTTGAGTTTGGCACGGTTTCGGAACCGGGTGCCTACGTATTCCCTTGTGCAATGGAAAAGTCAAAACTCCGTAGTTCCTCTCAAAAAGGTTTTAAGTTTGTTGTGTTGATTTTATAAGAAAAATCGTGCATTTAGACATTTCAAATGCTTGAACTTGGACTTGTTTAGTTTGTTTGAAAAGCTTAAGTCCTCGTTCGTGTTTGAAATGGCTATTGCACACTCCTTGTAAGAAAAGAGTTTGATGATCGCATATGAGCGATAAAAGAGTTTGAGTGAGTTGAGTTATTTTTATGTGGGAGACGAGTATTGGACCATAAGCGTTCAACGGCTAACGCCCCAATTACTCGGATGAGTGGACAGAAACATCCTAATCATCTTTTTCTACCCAAAAAGTTTATTAAGAAAGAGGTGAGGCGAAACAAGGTTCACGTTAATTAGATTCATTTAAGAAACCAAACATACAGTCGAGGGTCGATACAAGACTGACTACCATATGTTTGGGAGGAGGGAGAAGTAGAATATTTACTTATGAAAATATTTTGAAAAGAAGAAACTCGACGTTGGATCGAGATTTAGAATTTTAATTACGAAAGTGTTTTGAGATACGTGCTGAGATGAAATGTGGAATCGGGTTATGATTAATATGGACTTAATTAACCTCATGAGGATAGGTGCTCCTATCCCCAACCATGAGACCCTGGTGCATGGAAAATTGGTATATAGACCAATGTTATTTTTGGGTTATGATTAATTAAAGCAACAAGGGCTTTAATTAACCTCGTGAGGATGACCATGCTCATCCCCAACCATGAGGCCCTTTAAGAAATCAGCTTATGAACCAATCGAAGCACAATCGGATTAGTTTTAATGTTGGTGGTGTGCGAAGTGTACAATGGTGAATAAATACCGAATGAGCGAATAAACAGACAAATATCACACAATACAATCGAAAATTTAAATATTTATTAGAAATGATTTTTTCTGTTTGATGAAAAATCAACTAATAGTTTAATCGATAAATCATCAAATAAAAACTATCAGAACTAATTATTATCTAGTACATCGCACAAGAATTAAATTATTTAACATAGAAATAAATTAATTTAAAAGATGAGAGTTTAGTAATGGGTCTGATATTGCCGTGATTCTGGGGGGTGTCGGAAGTAGAAGGGGTCCAGGCCCAATAGGGGGTCCATGAATTCTGTATGGTGTTCCAGCGAGGGTGCATCGTGCAAAGCATGTTTTGGCTGTTGGATGAAGATCTCATGGTGATCTGACAGTTACATGAGAACCATTGTGGGATACCTACACCAAATTGTAAGAGCATTCTGGTGACAAGTGTCACCAGACCAAAACAACATGACATCCAATTTTTCTAATAGTTATTTTTAAAAAAAATAAATTATGGGAGAGAAAAAAAAAGGAAAAGAAAACGGAAAACAATCATTCCAAATCCCTTTTCACTCCTCTCGCTCAGAAATTTTCTAACACTGTCTCTCTTATGGTACACTCTCATCCGATCTTCTCTGGTCGCTGATGCATGTTCTGCTTTTTCTGTTTTGGAAACTTGGTTCCGTTGGCCTCTGTTGGCATGTGTTTTTGTTGTTGTTCTTGTTGGCTTGTGGGCTTCTGTTGTTCTGATTTCAAAACCGTCGTCGTGGTCGTACTCGTTGGTCTCTGTTCGCGATCGTTGATGTTGTTCTGTGGTCCTCTTGTCTTCTCGCCGCCTCCTGCTGTCGCGATCGCTCTCTCCTTCAACAAAACCCTTCGCCGGAAATCGCCTAAACGACGGTGATGGTGGCGGTCAACGTCGCTTCTGAGCCTAAAACCGGTGAGATTGTTCTGACTCAAACTTCTTTTCCTTTATTCTTTCTCTCTGAAGGGTCTACATGTTAGGAAAATGATGAGAACTTTTAGGTTTTTTATGTTCTGTGAATCGTGTCTTGTTGCGATTTGGTTTTGAGATTTTGGTTTGTTTTGGCTTTTGTGAACGATGGCTTGCTGGTGTTTTTGTTTTCTGTTACGATTTTGGCTTGCTGGTGTTTGCCGCGAAAATGATAACAATGATGGATGATGGTTCTGGTTTTTATGGTTTTGGAACAAAGGTGGCTTCTAGCTGTTGCTTATCGTATCCTTCTTCTGCTTCTGTTTTGAACCCCTTTGAATTGTAGTTTTGGTTTCTGGTCTGAACTCTGCTTTCTGGTTTTTTTTTAGTTTGTTTTGGAACAAAAATCATTTTGGTTTCTGGTTGATGGTTTTTGACTTTCTGTTGGTATCGTTTCTGGTTTGGATTTCTGTTTGTTCCTGTTTCTGTTAAGTTTGAACAAAGGTGGCTGCTGGCTATTTTATTTTGATTTTGAACAGATGTTACTTGATCTTGGTTGTTGGCTTTTGTTGGTTTGGAACAGATGTTATGCTAGGTTGGTTTATGAGTTTGGAACTGAGGTTGCCTTTTTCTGAGATTGGTTCTTGTGGTTATTGATATTGGTTTTCTGTCCCTGTTCTTGTTTGTAGCTTCTGGTCTTTTAGAACAGAATCGTTGCCTTCATGATAATTTCCTCTCTTTACTGTCTGTTGTTGGCTTTTTCTTTATGCCTTGGTAGCACTCAGCTTTGGAACTTGATTTTGCTTTGTCTAATACTGCTCTGCTGTTCTGCTTGTGTTGCCTCTGTTTGCTTGTTCTACTTGCCATAACCTGTTGTGCTGCTTCCCTCTGTTGCTTGTATTGCTTGCTATAACCTGTTGTGCTGCTGATAACCATGTTGCCTGCTGTCTAGCTCTGAATTTGTCCTTTTGCACCTTCCTTTTTGTGAACTAAAGTGTTACTTTATGATTTTCAATTGGAAAAAACAGCCCATGATTAATCTTCAGATTATGAGGCTTTGGCATTGAACATGATTTAAGTTAAAATCCTCTAACCTGATTCCTTAACACGAACCCTTATGATGAGGTTGAGAAAGAATAGTCGTCTTAATTATTTCTTGCTTATGTTCATGTTTGCTAACTATGTTCACTTCTTTGTTTCATGTAATATTGAATGATGGTGATGGCTCCAAGACAGAAGATTCACCATGAAGACACAAATGAAGCATAGGAATTGGAAGCCTTGCGAGAAGTACCGAAGAACCCACTAGCAATCTTAAGCTTAGATTAGGAATCACTTGAATTTACATTGTAGAAATCTCCGAACTTAGTTTCTTTGTAAATTGTAGGAAAATTGTAACAAACTTGTAATTTCCATAATAGAACTTGAATGAATGGTATTTTGAAATTCAATTTGTGCCAATGTTGATACAATTAGAAGTTAAGTATCAGAACTTGAACTTCATTGTAAAGAAAGTATTTTGATTCCTGAATGAATTGGTGATGAGCTTGGAAATACTTGGATGAAATTTGCCATGTTGAATGGTTGAGATAAATCTGCATGAACTTCGGTGAAACCATAAATCTTTGAAATTGAAACAAAATTCTGTTATTCGCAATTAAAAATAATAACATGAAACTTGAGTTAAAAATAAAGTCCTGAACTTCCTTTTCCATTCTAAGTTAGAAATGTCAACCATTCCAAATAAGACAACAAAACAAACAAATTCCCTTCCTTAGTCACTTTTGAAACTCAATCAATGAATCCAAATTTAATTCAAAACTTGAATTTAAACAATAAGCCTCAATCATAAGAAAGAAATAAAAGATATTTTAATCGCCATTTCATCCTTTGTGCAACACTTCATCCTTGCAATTTAATCAATCAAAGAATTCAAATCTTGTCAAGTAATGCCCTTGAGGAAATAATATTTGTCCTGAACATCAGGTAATTCACATCCCTGAATCCGTGCATTTTCAAAGGAATCCAAAAAGTGATGATAACAAGCACAGGAGGAGGATGAACGCCTGAGTGTACAATCTTATAGCTCGACACGGAGAATGTCACAGTGATCAAGAATCCCAACCTTGAGCGAATATGAGAGCCCCTTGGACCAATTGTCAATACAACCAAATTCCATATTTTTTTGAAAAGCTTGACAACCGAAATAATTTAATTTAGTAAATAAAATGCAATGATGCAACATGAGCCACGCAAAGTTATCAAAATATCCGGAGGATAAATTTTGGGGTGCGACAGGGAGCTTCTAAGGTGAAGTTTTCATTTTGACTTTTTTGGTGCAGTCATTTTAATTGGCCAATCAAAACACACTTCTACAAACCCTAACTGCCACATCATTATTTTATATAAAACTTTTAATTATTGCATATAGGACCTTCATAAAATTAATATTTTATTGAAAATAATTTATTTTGACAAAATCAATTCTGAATTGAAATCCCTAAATTCCAAATTGACATTCGCCTTCTCCTTCTTCTTCAGTGGTCCAGACCGAATTCATCATTCACATGTTCGTTGTGATGTTGTCTCACCCTCGTCCTCGTCCAAGGGTATCAAAAAATTCTCATATTCGTTGTGTTGTTGTATCACCTAGTTTCGCGTGTGGTCTGACGCCTTCTTCATTGTCTCACCCAGGTATCGAACAATTCCCATCTTCGTTGTGTTGTTGTTCGTCCATCTCAATCTTTATATTTTTTTCAAAATCAAGTTATTTTGAGTTGTGCATAAATTATCGAATTTGATATTTATTTTGTATGTTTAGTTGAAGTTGGGTTTGTGATAATTTGAAGCTGGTGATTGTGGTTTGTATTGTAAGTTGGAATTCATAAAAAAATGTATTTGAGTTGAATTTGTAGATATTGAAATAATCTTAATTTAATTGAATTGTGTGTTTTTCAGTTGCACACAGAGGAAATGATGTTGTGATATTATTCAAATTTGAGTTGTGGTTGTGTATTATTGTGAATAATGTTGATTATTTATTCTTCAAATTTCCAGCAGTCAAGTGTATTTGGTTGTGAATTTTGTCAAAATGGTCGACACACATAGTAAACGATACGATTATACAAAATACAAGTCCATTATTCCTAAAACACATGGAAAAATGACAAATTTGATAAGCATAAGATAACATAATACAAACACACTCGGTAAATCATGGAGTCCCAACGGTGTACACGCGTACCAGTACTGGTTCCTTTCATAGTTATCTAAGACATGTATATTCTTGATCTTTGGCAAAAAGTTTGTGGCTAGAATTTGATACCAGCATAATTCCGTAGGATTTAGATTTGAGGCTTTAGAAATGTTAGATGAATAATTGAAGATGGTGACAGAAGGGGTAATATTGTTCCCAAGACATCATATCTGGATGAATTCCTTGGTCCTCACATCCTATTACCTTTGCAATAGTATTTGTAGAGACGACGAAAGGAAAACCATTCACTGTAGAAGAAATTACTTCTTTCTGATCCAGCACTTGGATAGATGCATTCACCCAGAATTCAAAAACCAGATTTGGTTAAGTAGGATCTTAAAGCATATCAAAATACTTATCTCATCCAATTCTGGAAACCACATACTGGTAATCAAAGGCTAGATGCTCCAACCTTTCTTCCAAGTTAATGCGGACCTTGAACGATAACAACCAACTGGTTCTCCATTCCCAATTTAGTTGGATAGTTTATTTCAGGTGGTGAGCAGATAAAAAGATATTTTTAAAAACAAAGAGAATAGATAACAACTGATGTTTTTAACAAGTTTAGACAATGGCTTCTGTATTGATGTTGCCAAGAAGTCCAAAACGGTTTAGTACAAAATAAAAAAAATTTAAAAGACACTTCAAAAACATTGAAAAGACAAGTCATAAAAACAACAAATGAAGTCGGATATTAATCAATTTTAAATTAGCACACTGAGATATGTTTAAGTGACTTTGATAATCACTTTAGTTTTGCCACATTTTGAATTTGGCTATAGACGAGTAGGCAACATGGGATCCAGTATTTTTGCCGCATTCTCTCTACATTATATTCTCACGCATCATATGTTTTTGTTTTCAGTATTTTATTTTTGATCAAAATTTTTTAAAAGTAACTAAAGACATGCCTTTTGCACCATAAAGGTAAGACTAATCTAGAATCTGGATTATGCAACATGTTGGTTAGAGTGCTATACAATTTTTGAAGAAGGAGAATGTGAACAGGTATGGTAAAGTCACATGTTAAATCCACATAACACTACTGGACCATTTTACCTAACTGAGATGAAATTTTAATAATTCTAGACGCAATTTTACTTGAAATGGAGAGTGCAAACATAATGTGATTAGCTCATGATGATTGATGATTAGTTCATTTATTTTTTATGATTGGTGTTCTACTTAGTCGCAAGAAAGCTCATAACTATGAATTTTGTAGGTATGATACACGAAGCTTCAGAATTGTGTAGTAAAATGTAGGAAGAAGGAATTAAATCTGAAAAGATAAAGTTGAAAATTTATTAACTATATTTTCAAGAATAAAGTATATACTTTGCAACATTTAAAGGTATTGTTGACCAAAAAAGTCGGAGACTTCACCAAACTCCCATTAATGTATTGTAGGAGATATTGAAATCTATGAATGATTCTACGTAGATAATACAAACTACAACATAGGATTGGTGTACCTTCCATTAGGTAGAAAGACAATGATTACTGTATGACTCATTAGTTTCTCACTTGTTTTATTAAAGCAGCCAATCTTGTGCTTAAGCTACTCCGATGACCACATTAATTTTAAAGCATGAAGATAAGATAGTATATGTGCTTTTCCTTCATGTGGACACCAATTACCAAACACAAATATAAAGAAAGCAAAATGCAAATTATATTCTCCTATACTTAGGTTGAAGCCAAACCATGAGGAATTTCAACTATGGAAACAAAATATTATTTTGCATGTTTAGAGACCCAAATAGCTATCATCCACTAATAGCATTAATATTATGAAAATGACTTGAGTAGGTAGGGGACACGGTTTTGCATGGAAGAGGGGTTATCTTGAGAGCAATTCTTAATAGTAGGTTTGTTTTTAATCTATGATTGTTTCATATAATTAATTAATTTGTTGTGATAAGGATACAACAGTGCCAATGATTGGTTCATACTTTGGTACATTATTTATTATACTTTGATTGTGCTCATCCTTTTTCTTTTAATCTCGCCTAATGTTATTATTTTTAATGTTATTACTTTTTATACCTCAAATACTATGATCAACTTGCTTAAATAAAATAATATTTTTTAACAAGCCTAGTATTAATAAAGTAGAATAATAAATATTTATAATGTTTACAACTCTCTTCATTAAATGGATGAATGAATATCAATAATGAGAAAATAGATTGATTCGTTGAGTTTAAAGTCGTCACAAATTTTTAGAGGTTCTATGTAAATAAGTCACAATGTAACAAGGACAAAATAAATAGAGGTTTTATATAATCACTATTTAAACTAAATAATATTTTATGAGGTTTCATTTAATCATAAATTAACTTTAAAAATTTTGAGGCCTTTTGCGGTAGGTCGTCTTGCACGCCCTCATAGACGGTTCTGGTTGAGTTGGTAAATTATTTATTAACACACATGTCAGTTGATGCTTATAAGATATGTATGTATGTGATAGTTATCAATTCAATATCAATTTTTTTATTGATGAATTGCTGATAAATCTCAACGTATTTTGTTTTATCATGCTGATAAAATTACATGAAATATTAAAGACCAATTTATTATCACAACAATTTATTAGAATTTTCACAAGGTGTTTTCAAAATCTTCTAGCAACTGTTTCATTAGCAAAATAGTTCACAAATTCATAGGGTCGTCACTTTAAACTATGCTTCAATGCTTAATCGAACAACCACACTCGCCTTCTTACTCTTCCAAACAACAATGTTCCTACACAAAAAAGTACAATACTCTGAAATAGATCTTCTATTAATTAAAGAATCTGTAGTATAAAAAGTAGTGTAAGCCTACATATTTAGACTTTCACCTCTTTTTAATAGGAAATCTCTCTTGAATTTGAGATATTGTAGAACAAAATTTCCAACCTCCAAATATCTCACTCTCAGATCATGCATGAATTAGATCACCATATTGATTGCATATGTCAACTCTAATCTAATGTGTGCCAAGTAAATCAATATTTGCACTAAGCTCTGATAATAATCCTTGTCAGCTAAAAAGGTCTTTGAATAGGCTACCTCAATTTCTAAAAAATACTTCAGCTTCTCAATGTCCTTCATATCATATCAAATTTTGTGGATAACTTTTTAGTAGTTGTGTTTATATCAAATAAAAATAAATAAATAACAATGTTTTCTTCTAGATTATTATTTTAAACAGAGGTAAGTTAATAAGAGGTAAGTTAATAATGTTCATTTATTTACATCAGTATAACTATGAGGCAATGGGAGCGCATCATCAAATTATGAAAATAATAAAAATACATAAGTTAGAGACCAAATTCATGTGAAAAATATTTGATTTTTTGATTTTACGATAAACGAGGGGTAAAATGACAAATTTTTAGGACGCTCTTCGTTATCTCGCCTCCATAATTGAGGTTAAATAAAATAGAATAAACAAAATTATAATTAAATCTTAGTAATTTATATAAATAATATAATTTTTCATGTAATTAGGGTTTAAAAACTCACTGCAATAAAAATATTCTCAAAACTCATAAAATATTGACAAACATGTTTACATAAATCAGTCTCATTTAATTAAAATTAAAATACATTTTAACAATCTTGAAATATTACTTTTAAAAACTCGACAAACAATTGATTTATAGTTGATTTTTATCTTCTAAAATTAAAATTATTTTAAAATAACTTTATACAAATAGTTATGAAGCTAATGGTAAATTATGAAAAAATAGATATATATCACTCCGACCTGATTTATAATCAAATATTCTCTTTTAAAATTTATTGAATAATAAACGTATCTGTTTTATATAAAAGACTAAATACTTTTAAAAAAATTATTTATAAATCAAGCCGGAAGAGGACATGACAATTAATTATTTTTATAAATATGAAAATAGAAATTATTTGGCCGGAAATATTATTAATTAAAACATCATGCTATTAGTTTCATCTAAAAAGTTTACTAGTTTGCTCTTTGCAGTCAACAATGATGTTGATTGTTTTGCCACCTTATTTTTCTTTTCTTTTCTTGCTTATTAGATTTTGTCGTTTTCTTCTCATTAGCCATTAATTAATATTACCTCCGTCTCTAAATACAAGATTTCATTGAAAAAATCGTGAGAATTAAGAAAGTTGATTAAAATATTAAATTTATTAACTATTTTGTATATTTTTATAAATTTATCCTTAAGAAAGAGAAATAGTTAATGTGTATGTAAGTATTTATTATAAATTATAGAGAAAAATGTAACATAATTAGATATAAGTTTGAAAATAAATTATTGATACACTTTAAAAATTGAAGAGGATCTTATAAAAAGTAAAAAAAAAACTTAAGATGGTCTTATAATTTAGGAGAGGTAGTATTTTATATTGTTGAATGAATTGCTATATATTTCCCACTCAACAATACTTTTCTCAAGTGACACATTTAAATTATTTAAATTGCTCGTGTCTCTAAACATTAATTCATTGAATAACTTTAATAGTAAGATTATTACATTGATATTATCTGTTTATTTTTTCTTAATAAATTGGTATTTAGAATTTTGGTTAAATTTTTTGTAATTTCAAAAATCATACGTCAAAAATTGTATTTTTATATTTGTGAGTTGTTGTCAATCAATCGCTATAAAGATAAATGGTACTACTGACATTTAAATTTTCTTATAATTTTTTTCGGCAAAAATTAGATTCAAAAGAGAAAACATATGCAATTTCTCTTTGGCTTTTAAGAAACTCTGGAAGTGGTTATTAATGGTGTTCCTGCATTGGCTGCAGATGCAACCAATGCACACAAGACCGCTCACATCGAAGCCAAGAAGAGGGATTACAAGGCTGAGTATTGCATTCAAACGGTGGTCGATGCATCAAATTTTGATAGGATTTCTCATGCTGAATCGACAAATGAGGCATGAGATATTCTTGTTAATTTCTATGAAGGAGGTGATAAGGTCAAGGTTGTCAAGTGGCACACCTTGCATCAACAATATGAATTGTTGTCAACAGGGGAAGACAAAGATTATAGAGTATGTGTCAAAAATTCAAAAAATCGTCCATCTCATAAAGGATTGTGGTGAAATCATAACTGATAAAATGATAGTTAAGAAGGTAATGTGTACGCTGACCTCTCACTTTGATCATGTTATCATAGCTATTGAAGAATCCAATCAACTTGAAACCCTAAAACTGAAAGATTTGGTTGGTTCGTTGGAAGCACGTGAGATTAGGATTTTCGAAATGAAGTGAGTTTCAAGATTCGGTACAAGCTTATGAAAAATGAATTGTGGTTCCAAAAAATTCAAAGGCAAAGTCGACAAATGGTCGAACCCTCATAAGCATCAAATTGGTGATATGGCTTATGTGAAGGTTGTTTAGTCGGAAAACAATCCAAAAATTCTTTTGTTCTGATTATGCGAATGAGATCACACTGTATATTCGAAGTGGTACATTCAGATGTATATGGCCCATTCGAAGAGCATACCATAGTAGAAACAAATATTTTGTTTCGTTTGTCGATGAGTTTAGTCGAAAGTTGTGACTCTATGTGATCAAAAGAAAGGACAAAGTATTTGAAATCTTTAAGAGATTCAAGATACTTGTTGAAAAACAAAGTAAGAAGAAGATCAAAGTTGTGTGAACAGATGGAGGAAGTGAATACACATCCTAAATGTTTGAAGAATTAAGTGTAGAATATGGTGTCGATCATGAGGTAACTTCTCCTTATATGCCTCAACATAATTAAATCGCAGAAAGAAGAAACATAACCATATTGGATATGGCGAGATGCATGTTAAAGCAGGAGAATTTTCCAAAACCCCTCATGGGGAGAAGTTGTTTCAATTGTAGTTTATATTCTAAACAGGTGCCCTACCAAGAAATTGAAGAACAATGTTCTTGATGAAGTGTGGAGTGGAAAACGACCATCAATAAGTCATCTAAAGGTGTTTGGCTCTATGAATTACAAGCATGTTCTTGTGGTAAGTTGATACATTGTGATTGATGAATTTTTTTTATGGGATTGGAATTTTACTAATGCAATTAACAAGCCATTGATGAACTATGGTTTCGACGAAGTAACTGATGAAGTCAAAGTCAAAGAAGTTGCAAATATTCCGGTAAAAGTCGAAGCAGTTGCTGACATTAGTGACACAGTCAAAGTCGAAGAATGTGATGCTAACACAAGCCAAAGACCTTAAATAACCAGATTTATTCCAACAAGACTTCAAGACTATGAAGTGACCGGTGATAATGAAGTAACACCAGATGGAGAATCAGTTAAGTTCGCTTGAATTATAGGTGCTAAGCCAATCAACTATAGTGAGGCTTTGAAGATTACATATTGGAAGTCTGCTATAGTCGAAGAGTTACATCCAATTGAAAGAAACAACACAATGTTGATGAGTTGATAGCAATACATAAATCAAGATTATCAGCTCGAGGTTTTCTTCAAAGAGCAAGACTTAACTACGCTGAAGTATTTGCTCCAGTAGCAAGATTGGAAACAATTTAACTAGTGGTAGCCTTGGCATGCAACCAAGGTTCGTCGATATTTCATTTAGATATGAAATTAGCAATTTTGAATGGTCTTTTAGATGAAGAGGTACATTTCACACAACCTCCAAGGTTTTTGATTCAAAAGGAAGTGAGTAAAGTATATAAGTTGCATAAAGCGATCTATGGCCTCAAGTAGGCACCTAGGACATGGACCAATAAGAATGATTCATACTTAATCGAATTAGGATTTGTAAAATATAAGTATGAGTATCGTGTCTATTTTTAGCTTGTATCACAAGATAATAACAATCATCTACTTATATATCGATGATTTATAAGTATCTGGAAATAACTTGGAGAGTTTGTCGAAGTTCAAAGAGCTGATGATGAGAGAATTTGAAATGTCAGATTCGGGAAATTGTCTTATTTCCTAGGCATGTAGTTTCAAATGTCGAAGCAAGGTATGATGTTTCACCAAAGAAAGTATATCCAAAATAGGACTGACAATGAATCGAACCAACTCGAAAATAGTTCGAGATTCGATTCGATAATTAATTCGTTGGACTTGGTTCATGAACCAAATGAGTCGAACTTGACCTCAAAATTAAGTTCGTCAAATAAATGAGTTGAACTTGAGCTATGTATAGTTCGATTTGTTTGGTTCATGAACTGGCTCGATATGTAAGTTTCATGAAGACATGAATACTTAATTTTCATATTTATTTATATCACTTGAAAGATGATAAAATAATTTATAATTCTATTTATTAAAAAAATCCAAATTCAACATAGTAAAATATATGTTACAAACTTAAGTTATAACATTTCATTATTTGCTCACATTACATACTTTTGATGATAATATCTTGAATTACGAATATTATTTTGAGATAAAACTTATATTATATGAAAGTTATAAATATTGTCTATAATTCTTGTGAATACAATAAGGATAAATAAGATTGTTTAAGAAATCGAGTTTGAGCTGGAAAAAAAGTTCGAGATGAACTCGAACTCAGACAAATCTTAACGAGTCGAGTTTGAGCTGAAAAAAAGTTTGTGATGAACTCGAACTCGACTAATTCTTAACGAGTCAAACTGAGCTGAGGCGAGTTCGACTCGACTCATTTCCAACCATAATAAAAAAGATACTAAAGAGATTCATGATGGATGATTCGACTTCAGCATCTTTGTCAGTCGAACTAAATTTGAAGTTGGAGAAGCATAAGGAGGAAGTCAAAGTCGATGTAACTTTGTTTAAACAAATAGTTGGATCTCTGAGATATGTGTGCAACAATCGATCTGATATAGGTTTTGTAGCCCGATTAGTGAGCGAATACATGAGTGAACCAAGAGCTTCGCACATGAAGGCTGCATGAAGAATCTGAGATACTTAAAGAATCGATAAGGAAGATCGAAGAAGGGAAACTATATATTTCTTTCAAGTATTTGGTGCCCCAATCTCATGGTGCTTGAAAAAGCAACTTGTGGTGGCATTATCATCGTATGAGGCTGAATAAATAGTAGGTTCTTATGTGGCATGTGAAGCAATTTGGATCAAATCGGTACTTGAAGAAATGGAGGTAGAAGTAAACAAATCTCTTGTGTTGCAAACCGTCAACAAGTCAATCATAAATTTGACGAAGAATCCAATTCTGCATGAAAGAAGTAAGCATATCGTAGCTAGATTTCAATTCTTGAGGGAAAAAGGTAAATCGAGGTGAGGCATGCTCAAGTGAAGTATAATTGACCAACATTTTCACCAAAGAATTGAAGATCGACAGATTCTTTATTTTGAGAAAGAAATTAAGAATAGTTTAAATTGATAATTTTTTAGAATATGTTTGACAATTTGGATTATTAGGTATGTTGAAATATTAGACCTAATCTAAATTGTATAACCTGAACTCAAATCTAATTAGAGTTTGTTAGTCTACTTAGTGTATAAATTAAGTGTATCATAATTTATATCATTGTTTATAACAATTCAATTCAATAATAAAATTTATATTTCTTTATTTTCTGTTTTTTTTTCTCGCTGAAAATATTTCACGCATTAACATAAAATAATTGAATAAAACTTAATACTAAGAAGTATATTAATGGAAAACATCAATGTTGTTAATATATTGTAAAAATAGTGTATTCTAAAGTGTTTTACGACTATTAATCCTTTATTCCATAAAGAATAATATTTAATTTTAATATATAATTATTTATCAAATATTTTTATTAACTACATTTAATAGTTAATAGAGTAGTTAAGTGAGAACAATTCAATGAGCAATATATATTATTGAAAAAAATAATAATAATTATATGTCGATATTCCTATAAATTAAATATTTTAAAACAAGTAAAAGATAAGTTAGTGTCTATGGTTCGCATGAATTCCAGATTATTAAGACTTTATTCTTTAAAAATAAAAGTGTAAAGTTTATACAATTAAATAATTTTAATTATGAGACAAAATAAATACTTATTTAAAAAGGGTTTGATTAACTTTTAATCGACCAACAATAAACTATTAATTTATTTTATTTTTCTATGATTCGGATTAGGATTAGGACTGGGATTGATATAGAGTGAAGTTCTAGAATTTTTCTTTCAGCAGTCTCATTGACCAGCCGTCGCCAGCTAAGCAAGAAAGAAAGAGAGAAATGTAGGCATGAAGGAAAGGAGTAACTAATGAGTGATGAATGAGAAATGAAAGGTTTTTTCATACTTTTGTTTTGAAGAAAGGTTCTATCATCATACTTTGCTTAAGAGGCCAAATCTTAACTATCGTGCTTAACGAAAATTAGCATCAAATCTCGAAGTCTTTACAAGAAAGAAATCATTAGATATCATAGTATATTTTAAAAGATTTAAATTCACCCAATATAAATATAAAATTAAGAGTTGAGCTCAAATACTTTAAAATATACATTTTTTTTTTAATTTTATAATATAAAATATTAAATTCTAATATAAATTATGTAATATTGATCGAGTGTTAATATTTCTAAATATTTTTTGAATGCATGAGATTCTTCTCTATAAAGAATTGAATCTTACTTTTAAATATGCTTGAAAGGGTCACAGTAAAAAATATTATTATTTCTCAAAAGAAATTATTATAAAAAAAGTATAAAGGCTCATTTGATTTTGTTTTGTAAAACTGTTTTTTAGTTTTTAAAATTTTAAAATCATAAAAATAAAACTTGCTAGGTAATTTAATTTTATAAAATTATTTTTTATTTAAGAATTTTGAAAACTTAAAAATTAAAAAAAGTTTTTGTAAGCCTTTGGTTTTGATTTTGAATTTAATGGAAACAGTATTTTTATACAAATAGTAAATTATAATGGTTAGATTTAAATTATATTTAATTTTTATTTAATTATATATAAATAGTATAATGAATTGATAGTATAAATTTTTTTATACTGGCAATGTATAACCATTAAGCTCTTTGATTTTTAGCTTTGCAAATTAAAAAGAGTAAAAAAATAAAGAAAATTGGCACTCTTTTCATTAATGACAAATTTGTAATATTGTTCAATTTTAAAATAATTTTTAAAAATTAGAATACTAAATATATTTTCTTTTATTTTTTTTCAGTTTTTTTTTCAATTTCTTTTTTAAAATTTATTTACAAAATAGTTTTTATAAACTAAAAGTTGAAACTCATACCCTAATTCTTTCTTCTATTTAATTTAGATTTTTTAATATTATTTAAAAAAAATTAAAATTATAAATAGCATTCACACTTATTTATCAATCATTCACAAAGGCAAATAGATATACAAAATTCAAAGATGTCAACATCTTAAAATTAATGTTGTGTTGACGTTAAGTTTGAACAAAAATTTAGATTATTCAAATGCTATTTATTACCATTTTCAAAGGTCATACGAGTATAATAAGAGTCATATTAAGAATAATTTTAAGAAAATTTTCAATACATCTCTGATTAATCCTAACTTAACATATAAAATGTGACATTCACCAACTTTATGTTTTAAGTGGATGTTATGGTAGATATATTTGTCCAATAAAAAATTATTAATCGAACAAAAACAACTCAAAATTATAAGAAAAAACGAATTTAATTTGAATGTGTTCGATCCATTTTATAACAAAATTTTACGGTTTGTTTTTGTTTGATTTGTGGTTTGTATTTTATAAATCGAACTAAATCAAATTAAGTAGTATATGACAATTTAAATTTTAATTAACTCACATCCAACTCAAATTCAAATCTATTATGTCCTGACCTTACAATCATTCTCTTCTTCGACTTAAAGTTTCAGTTAAGTCTTCTCAAATATCTTCTAACATCATACCTTCTTCTCATCTTCTTTTTCTTGTACATTTCTTTTTCTTTCTTTTTCATCTTCTTATTTTATTCTAATATTCTCTCTTTCAATTATGTTTTAATGTACATCTTCTTCTCTAATCTCACATCTTTCACGCTCTTTCTTTTTTATCCTCTCTAATTCTTCACCTCCTCTGTTTTTTCTGTTTTATTATAGTATTTTTGATATTGCTTATACCACTATTTTATGTTTTATTTCACTTTTCTCTAATCTTATTTTTGTATATTAAACGGAAAGTTGTTATGATGAATTTTGTTGTTATTTGATAGCACATAAACAACTAAATACAAAATTATGTTGTTGTTGAGATTGTAATTCTTCTTGTCGAAGCAGGTTGTTCAACAAAAACAAGGTCGTGTCAATTAGTCTAGTATGCATGTGTTGAAATGTCGAAGGTGTGCCTCGATAGAGATTTCAACTTAGGCCTATTTTTTTAGTCAACAAAATTAGGTAACCGAGACTTTTGTGTTTTGGGTTTTGCCTTAGGGAACAAGCAAGCCTAAAACTATAAATATAGGGAGTAACCCATAATATTGTATTACATTGAACACTTGCAATTGCAAAGAATAAAATCCAATTTGGAAGCAGAGAGAAACTTTGCATAATATCTCTTCTTCTCCCCATATTTTTTTGTCAACCCCTAATCTCCTTTCTTCCCCAATTTATATTTTGTTTCTTCTTCTATTAACAATTGTGCAGCAAAATCATCTTGCAACAAAGGTTGGTTGATTCACTTGAATGAAGAGTGAAGAACAAGAGGTAATTTGATTAGTTGATTGAGTCTTGTTCATCAAGATTGATTTGGAATTCTCCATAGGTTAATTCCAACATCTGGTATATAGAGATTTTGTTGAGCGATTTGTGGTAAGTGAAACTCGATGGCAATGAATCATCCGAATAGAATTTTCCAGTGAGTCTCCCAATTCTGAAGGGTCGGAATGAAGAGAATTATTGTAAACAAATGAAGGTTGTTTTCTATTATGAAGATCTTTGGGATCTTGTGAAAGAATGAGTAACACCCTTGAAGAAGATGTAATGGTTGAAGAAAAGGTTATACAAAAAGAATTGAAGAATAATAATAATTATAAAGCTCTTTTTATAATTCATCAATGTGGTGATTCAGCTAATTTCGAAAAGCTGAGTGATGTCGAATCAGCGGAAGAAACGTGGAAAATTTTAGCGAAATTGTTTGGAGGCGCAGAAAAGGTGAAAGAGGCAAGGTGACAAACTCACCAAAGAAAGTATGAATTGCTTCAGATTGAAGAAAGTGAAAGCATGAATAATTTCTTCACTAGGGTTACGAAATTGGTGAATCAAATCAAGGTATGTTGACAAGTACTAACAACAAGATCAATTGTCGCAAAGATCTTGAGGTCACTGGCTCCAAAATTGACCATGTGGCAGTAGCCATAGAAGATTCAAAAGATTTGTCGATATTGACAAAGGAAGAGATCCAAGAGACCCTTGAATCTCATGAACAAAGAATGGCTGAAAGAGATGCAAGAAAGTTGAAGAGTGATGTGACTCTACACGAGTTTTGAAGTTCTATTATCGTTCCTCCTCAATTTACAACGAAGGGAAGATACATTTCAACAAGTTTGTGCTAAAGACAAACGTCGTTACGAAACAAAATATATGATCGAAGTGGATGCGGAGCTTGCGAGATCGACTAAATATATTTTAAATATGTTGAAATGTTTTCAACTATCATCAATTTCTAGTATGTCAAACACACTAGTTTCCAAAATTGAAAATTTCGAAGTGGTGTGCGGTTGAATTAATATATTTGTGATATTTTAGAATTTGGTAAAAAGTAAAGAAAAGAGAAAAAGAAAGAAGGAAGAGAAGAAAATTCATATTACTTTTGATAGTAATTCCTCTTGGAAAAAATTACAAGAAAAAAAAAAGAATAAAAGAAAAAAAAAGGGAAGAAAAAATGGCAGCAAAGAAGTTGTTGGAAAGTGAATGAAGTGATGGTTCCTTCAACTTTCGGAGTTCCTTTCAATTCTATTTTGTACCTTTAAATTTTAATCTAGTACCCCTTAGGATTTACTTCACTTACCTTGATCACGTTACAACTTGAATAAATCTCTTTTGATCTTTGTGTGCATGTATTTCAAATATGGATGTTAAAGTCTTTTTAAGTGTAACGGTGTACTTTATTACACCATCTTTTACTTTGTGCTAAGACAATTCTATGATTTCTCACGGTATTTTCATTGCTTTTATTATTTTTTTAAATTTATGTTTATATTCGCTTTGATTTTTTTTTTTTAGTTTTTTTTTTAATAAACTATAGCTTGAGACCTTCTCACTATGCGAATCATAACTTAAGTTACGAGATGACGTTTAACGCATTCTAATATGCTTTGAAAAGTTAAGAGAAAGATATAATAGTTTCTTGTTGATTTCATAATCCAATTCAGAGTGCAAAGGATTGAAATTAACAACTTGTGTTCCATACTAAATATAAATTAGTTACTTTTGGGCTAACTTATGTTTTTCGGGCAGGTTCTCTTAGAGTACAATTTTATTTATTATTTAAGCAAAACACGTCATTAGGGAAAGACATGTAGTTTTTAGGAAATAAAGAAGAGCACTAGGATTACATGTCCGACTAAACTCTAAGGTTAATCTATTGTTCCGGTATTTCATCAAGAGTTTGAGGTTATTGTATTATTAAGTTTTTATTTAATTCCTTTCAATTTTGTTTATTGTGCTTTGTTCGCTTAATTCAAGTTTCATAGAATAAGATTGATTAAATTTGATTGATGCATGTTCCTTAACTTCACATGTTAACTTAGCTTATTCGTTAACTTCGTCTGATCTTCAATAATCATGCTTAATGCGACAATATAAATATAATTTACATGATGTTGACTGTGCTTGTCAAATCAAGATTATAATCACATAGGAATTGGATCCGCTTAGAGAACTAGTGTATAATATTAGAAGATAAGTTTGAAATTATCGAACTAGTAGATTAATCAATTAATCATAATTATAATTTTTTTCTTTATTTTAAATAGTCTGAAATCCTAAACCCCCATTTTGTTTCTTTTCTTTGTTTAAATTAACTAAGAGTCCTTGCGATATGACTCGAGTTTCACTTTCTTATACTACACTCTATATACTCGTTTTTGACATGTGTGCAACATGGATCATAGAGTCCATCAGTTAAAGGTGTGTCCCTCAATTTAGAGGTAATTCCCTAAGTTAGAGATGAGTTCCTCAGTTTAGAGGCGAGTCCCTCAATTAAGAGTAAGTTATCATCCCCATGCTAGATGTCTCTTGAGCAACATGGCGTGGAATTTTAGTTTTATGGGATCGAGGGATATAGTAGTCCTATTAGCGATCCTGATGGTGGTAGTGATTTCCTTTTGTTCTTATGTGTTCCTAGGAAAAAAATAGATAATAGCTTCCCCTTTTGTTGTGCCTAAAGAGGTTGAAGATATTATATCCTCTTATACCACTGAAGAAGATATCATTTTCTTCCAGTTAGAGGCAAACGTCTCTTCCTCATAGGGTAAAGAAATGCTCGTTTTGGAAGCCTATTCACCATCAGAAGGGGTTATCATGGTCGTTTCTTCCGACTCTCCCACTCCCTACTTTTACCTTCATCTCCCTCTCATAAAGGACGCAGAAGTTCTTTTCCTCCTTTTCTCTTTTGAGGTGGAATTCCTAAGAGTCATTGGCATTGCACCTTCTCAACTAGTCCCTAATAGTTGGGGATTTATTTAGGTATTATAAATGGTATGCAAGGGATGAAAGTTTCCCCAAGTGTTGGGGTGTTATTTTCATTTTACGCCAGTAGACCTTCAAAAGGAGGTTGGGTAACCGTAGGTGGACTTTTGAGAAAGGTCCCATTCTAACACCACTCAAACCATTATAAGAATTGGAAGGAATGGTTTACACAGATGAAGAGACAAGAGGATTTTCACGCTGCAGTGAGGGCAAATGACGCCTTTTACTTTCTATTGGTATGGACGAACAAATATGCGGTGAATGTGGGATATGAGGATAAGTACCTTATTTTCAATGAGGCAAAGATAGTTCTCCACATTACGATGTTCAAGGCCATGGATTCTCGCATACTGATTAACCTGTGGCAGCAAGGCGATGAATCCCTTAATAAACACCTAAGTTATCTCGAATACATTGGTGCTTTTATAGATATCCTCATGTGGTGTGTGAACTTTATATATTATTTTACAGGCCAGATGGCGAAACTTTCCCTAGAGGAGTGGAGGAAGAGAATTGATAAGATACAAGATGCATGCGAGGAGACTGATAGCCCCCTAAGCCATCCCGAGTGCTCTATTGTCAAGGGAAATAAAAGACATATCGAGGAACAACCTCCTGACACACCTAATGCTATAAAATCCAAAAGTATGAGATGGACCCTTCACGTGTTGCTATTGGCTAAGTTATTTCGCCTACCCCATAAGAGGTGGGCACTTAGCAGTCCCTGGTGGCAAGGCTCCACCACCCCCACCTTTCTTGTGGACCGATTTAGATTTTTATGTCGTCTAATTTACTGACTCTGATCTCCCTTTCTTTAAGAAGTTCACTAATGACCCTCAATATTAAACCACACTCCAAGATTACTGACATGAAGAAAAATCACATGTTGAGAAAACTAACAAATCATAAAAGAGTTGAGGGCAAAATTCAAGAAATATGAGATGAAATACTCTAAAAACCATAAGTTATTGGAGAGCTTGCTAAAAGACAAATAGTCCTGGCCGAACAAGTTAGCCATTGGAGAGACCAAAATCAAAGTACATCATTTTTGAAAAAGAAAATCACTTTCAAGATGTTATTTAGGCACAGAGAACTATGGATATCATGAAATATTTTTCTTTAAAAAACTCATATTTTGAAATGATAGAAAATAAACTCATACATCATTTACTATTAAGTAGAGATGAAAACATTGCTTTCAAACAAAAAGTAAAGAAGATAACATCATCCTAAAATGCGCCCGCCACCAGCAACATAGTAACTTTCATCATACTCACTCTCTCCTTTATATACAACAATCTCTCTTCCCTCCATTCTGCCTTGTACTCCTCTCACCACAACTCAATTCAAATCCTCTCTCTCTCTCTAACTCATTATTACTATCTTCCTATTTTATTAACTAATCAATGTCTTCTCCCATGTTTGTACCACTACTCTGTTTCATACTCTGTTTTTCACTCTCATCTCAAATGATTTTATTGCCCTTAACACACTCTATTTCCAAAACCCAATTCAACAGTACCCACCACCTCCTCAAATCCACCTCAACCCGTTCCACAAAACGCTTCCACCACCAACACAACCGCCACAAAACCCAACCCCAAGTTTCTCTCCCACTTTCTCCCGGTAGTGACTACACACTCTCCTTCAACCTAGGTTCACACCCTCCACAGCTCATAACTCTCTACATGGACACAGGCAGCGACCTTGTCTGGTTCCCATGTTCCCCCTTTGAATGCATCCTCTGTGAAGGAAAACCTCAAACAACAAAACCCGCAAACATCACTAAAGCACACTCTGTTTCATGTCAATCCCCTGCATGTTCCGCTTCACACGCAACCTTGTCTTCTAGCAATCTCTGTGCTATCTCTCGTTGCCCTTTAGACTTCATCGAAACCTCTGATTGTTCTTCTTTCTCTTGTCCACCTTTTTACTACGCTTACGGCGACGGAAGCTTCGTCGCTAATCTCTACCGTCACACACTTTCCCTCTCTTCTCTTCTTCTTCATAACTTCACGTTCGGTTGTGCTCATACCGCCCTCGCTGAACCCACCGGCGTCGCGGGTTTCGGCCGTGGGATTCTCTCTCTCCCTGCTCAGCTCTCCACTCTCTCACCTCATTTGGGTAATCGTTTTTCTTATTGTTTGGTTTCTCATTCCTTCGACGGTGACCGAGTTAAACAACCGAGTCCACTCATTCTCGGTCGTCATGATACTTCCACCGGAGAAGAAGATATTGAGTTTGCCTACACTTCCATGCTTTCAAACCCTAAGCATCCTTATTACTACTGCGTTGGGCTCGCCGGGATATCTATCGGGAACAAAAAAGTCCCGGCGCCGGAGATTCTCAAAAGGGTTGACGAGAAAGGAAACGGCGGGATGGTTGTTGATTCGGGGACAACATTTACGATGTTGCCGGAGAATTTTTACAACGCGGTGGTTACTGAGTTCGATAAACGAGTTGGACGAGTTCATAACCGAGCGAGTGAAATTGAAGCGAAAACGGGTCTTGCACCGTGTTATTATTTAAACGGGTTATCGAAAATACCAATGATGACGTTGCATTTTGCTGGGAATAGTTCTGGTGTGGTGTTGCCTAGGAAGAATTATTTCTATGAGTTTTTGGACGGTGGAAATGGGGGGAGGGGAAAGAGGAAAGTGGGGTGTGTGATGCTGATGAACGGTGGAGATGAGAGTGAGTTAGATGGTGGACCTGGAGCGACACTAGGGAATTATCAACAGCAAGGTTTTGAGGTAGTGTATGATTTGGAGAAAGAGCGCGTGGGTTTTGCCAAGAAAGAGTGCGCGTTGCTTTGGGAGAGTCTCAATAGTGAGAAAAAGTAACGTCCATGGTGTTCTGAGTAGCACTCGATCATTTTTTTGACTTTGAATGGAGTTTCATTCATGGATCGGGTCGGGTCTATTGTAAATGTGAAATAAGCCGGCAGGGATTGGTCTAAGGTCCGTTTTCTTATGTGTACATGAACCAAGTTATCAAGTTGATAGGATAGAATTAATTTAATTTAATGTTTTATATTGTAATCGTCATTATTAATTCATTATGTAATTAACACTCGGTAAAAAGTGGAATCTATTCTAAATAGAGTAATACTAGTACTGTTTTTTTACTGTTTCTTAGTTCTTTGTTAATACTTTGGACATTATTTTTTTGCATTTTTAATCGAGTTCACTTGTGAAAAATTTAAAATATCTCTTAAACATTGAAATACATTTTTGGATGTATCAAATCATCACAAAAAATTCAAATTTTTAATTTTAGAAATTATTGTTAACGTAAATTTAACATTACATTTTATTATTAAATGATAGTCGAATATATTTTAGCATCTTTAAAATATATCCGGTTGATCCCGCAAATTTCGCATCCAATTCAATAAGATATTTTGTTTTTTAACGATATTTGTCTTTAGCTCAAACTTGTTAAAATGTATCTTTCATTCGTCGTCAATCGAGGGTGAACAATAATAGAGAGCTTCAAAACTCTTCGATTGTCAATTAAGGGTGAATAATAAGTTGTTGGCAAACAAATGTATGCCTCTAATCTCTTTTACCAATCAAAGTTGAAACAACGTGATAACCACAATTATTATCATCCTTAACATCTACAATGTTTAATATATTTGTGCATAAGAATTAACATCTCTCCAATGTGTATCATTTTTTTATAATTGCGCATTAGCATAAGCACAAACAATCTTCTATTCATTTTGTCTAGAATTGTACTATCAACATATTTCAAGAAATCTAGATATTTCTCACACATCCTTCTTAACTATATTATAGATTCGGCATATAACTCTTTCGTAAAAGAATTTACTATCATCCATTATGATTTCTAGTATCACACAATCTTTGACCATTTTCCCATCTTCACCCTTGATTTGTTTGGTCCCCACCGCAGGTTTAATAATTATAAAATTTTATGTTAATATTTAGGCCTACAAAAACTCATAAAAAAACAAGACGAAGCGGAGAGAAGCGCTCATATTAGAGGATGCGTGTAACGCCCGTTTTTAATTAATATTATATTATATTAATATTTTCGAATTACCAATCGATAATAATTTTGCGATGAGAATATTTATATTAATTAATATATCTATTAATTTATCTAGCGACGTTCCGTTCGGTCCGGTAAAAATATTATTCGGATCCGATATTTTAATTTCCCGGAATTATTTTTAATTAATTGAATTGATGATATAATTAGTAAGTTGGGGGTGTGGGGAGCAATTGTTGAGGTTTGGGTTTTCACCCTTGGCTTACTAGTAGAAATACCATTATAAAACCTTTCTCCTCATTTTCCTTCCATTCTTGCATATCAAAAACCAAACATAGAAATTGTGATGACTAGTAAGAAAACAACTTTATAAAACCCTTTTTCCTTTGTTTTCTTCCTATTTTTCCTACACTACCAAAAATAGAAGCTTGAGAGAAAGAAAGGGTTTTGGAGAAGAAGAAGAAGAAGAGCAAGAGTGCAAGAGAGGAAGCTTGGAGTTGAGCTTTGTAGAACCTTCTTGGATCATCCAAGCTTGCTAGGTAAGGGGTTTGATTTCTTCCATTTCATTATAGTTAGGGTTTGATGATATATGTTGGATCTGGGGAAAATTGATAGTAGAAGTTTTATGATTTTGTTGGTTGATTGTTGAAATGTTTAGAGGGGTTGAAAATTTGTGTTGAGGTTGTGAGTTGGGTGTTTGATGGTTTGATTTCCATTTCCCATTGTTAGGGTTTGGTGGATTTAGTTTGGATTGAGGAAAAAGTTGATAGTTGGTTTATAGGGTTTTGTTGAATGATTGTTGAAATTGTTTTAGAAAAGTTGAATTATGTGTAGAGATTAGGAGTGTGTTGTTATTAGTATTGTAGTGTATAGATTATAGAATAGAAATGAAAATAGAAAATAAAATGGAAATGAAAATTACCTGCTAAAATTATAAAACAGAAAAATGGGAACTGTGCAAACCAGCAAGAAAAACACAGGGTATGATGAAATGGCAAAATAGGAGAACAAGGGGGGAGGCGCCCACCTCCATTGTGGGACGGCCACCCCCATGGATAAGGCCCCCGCCTCCAGCCTATATGTATGTGTGGGACGTATGTCCCTGTTAGAAGTAGAGAGAAACCGGAGATTGAGAAAAACCATGCGTTTTTGCTGTAAACCAAATTTTGCTGTTTTCTGTCATGGAAATCTTTCCTGCATAATTCCCTGTATGGCTACTGGTTTTTATTATTTATGCCAATTCTATCTAGTAGTATTGGGTGACCATAAAATATAATTAGGAGATAAGATAGCCGATTAAATTTAGAACCCCGATTATGTTCCGATTTTCTAATTTCGGTAATTTCGACGACGGAGCAAGTTGCTCCGAATTCAACGAAAATTAACGTGCTAGCTAAGTTTGACGTGTAGAACTTAGTGGTGAAGTTGATTTTTAGAAATTGCGAGTTTTTACGAAGCGACCCGAAATAGGCCAATTTACGGTAAATTGAACCGGGTTGTGTTTTAGTGGATTTAAGGCACGTATGGACAATCCGATTTCGACTTCGAAGATTATGATTAATACCGGTTATTAGGAATTACTTTTGCAACGATTATTGACGTTTTGACTATTTTTCCGTTTTCGGAATTTAGTGGATTAATTGATAACGATGCGGTGTTAATAAACGTAAGAGGGCTTTTATGCCAAACGATGATGGCTTTTATGCCGAGCGAAGATCGACTTTATGCCAAGTGTCCCTAATTTCGGACAAAGCGATGGGTACCACATGCATAACATAGTCGTGTCTCATGGAGTCGATTGTGTTTATGTTTGAGTTGTTTGGCGTTGGGTTTTTGTTGATTGATGGATGATATTGAATTGTGACGATATATGATATGATGATGTTTATGATGATGTTTGCGATGATGTTGTGATGATGGGCTTTATGCCAAAAGCGAAGATGGGCTTTAGCCAATTTGTGATGATTTGTTGTGTTGCTTATATTATTAGCATTATTTAATGTTGTTGGTTGATGTTGTTGTTTAAGACTGTCGTGTTAATTAGCGATGTATTAGCTCGTGGCAACTTCGTGGTGATGGGAGTTTGTGTTTGTTGTGACGTTTATGCGGTGAGGTTATGGTGATAAAGTGTAGATTATACACAGGATGACTAGTAAAGTAAGTGAGTTTTGATTATTAATTTTGATTAATCTATACTCCTTTATAATTCCGACACTATATATATCTTATCATGCCTTAATTATATGTTTTGGAGTATCTCACCCTTTACTTGTTTCGCCGTTACTTATATATTGGTAACGCGCAGTCTATAGTCTATTAGTCTGTCGTCGTAGCACTGGGAAATATTTATGTCGTGTTGTTGTTTTATTATTATTCCTTTTGTGAATAAGAACCATAATTCATAAAAATATGATTTGATAAGGAAGTTTAATAAAGGAGATGTTTGATTTCTATGAATCAATTTATGTTTTCCTGTGATGCTATGTATCCGAAATTTATACTTTAAAGTAAACTGTTTTAAAGTGAGTTGTTTAACGGTGTTATTTAATTTATGAAATTTTAAAATTACTCTGATTTTTACATATAAAACTTTGGGTAGAATTGAGGTGTTACAATGCGGGCCTAAAACATTAATTGGTCCACGAAAATATATATTCAAAATGGATATGTTCGGCAGACCGAGTTTGTTTTATCACCCTTACTTCCACTTTATTGTTGTGGGGTCATGAGGGGGTCATCACATTGAATTTTTTATGAGCAACCACACAAGTGAGAGAGACATATCATATTAACTAAAAACCTCAAAGTATTGGATTGATTGATTTTCTCACTTATAAAGTGTTTGTGCATAAAATCTACTGTCTGGACTAGGAGAGATAAAAGAGTCCGAGATGAGCTTACTAACTGATAATCGAGCAACACCTCGACGAGATCTTTGGACCGAAGTCGGGTATTAAGGTCGGACACGCTAGTCATGTGCCCGCGGCTTAACTGCGCTGGCCGGGTAGTGTCAGACTAGTTTGGTTTCAGTTACAGTTACAGAACCCATTAGAGAGTGGTTACAAACGTTACAATACTTATGGGTTGGTTACAGACGTTATAAGTCATTAAGTAATCAGTTACGGACGTTATGATATCGCATTTAAAACCGTCCAAGGACTTGCCTATATAAGGAGTCATTTGAGGTTGGTAAAGAAGGACCGGATCCAAGACCAGTCTCTCATTTCTTCTCTCAGCTACATGATCAAGAGAGGTTCATACACTATATCTAAGGGATCTCGAGTGAGAGGTAAGCTAGACCTATCGCTTGGAGGCCAAGTCACCACACTTGAGCCTCTGAATCCCTTAAAATCGTACATATAGTTTTTTAGCAAGAACATAAAATGTTCAAGATTCATTTTTTCATTCGATGCGAGACTCATAATCACACTTATTATACAAACACTTATTCAACCCTAAATCCAACCGTTAGTTTAAAGTTCACTCCTAATCATTGATATTTTATCTTAAGAACTCGATTGATATTGTCTCTTAAAAACATGATCTAAGCCACATTATAGATGACAAACTCTTTACTCTCTTAACCCTCAACTCAAGGACTATTATTTTGATACACCACCGCTAAAGCTCGCTCCGCCAAAGCTCACCGCCCGCCTAAGCTCACTCCGCCAAAGCCCGTCGCCCGCTAAAATCCGCCGCACATATCCGTTTAATATGTCCGACCTTAAGTTCCTCCTTTTTTAGTTAATTCTAGTCATTCCAATTTTTATATGCAATATTTTTTAAGTAAAATTTCTTTAAAATATACTTTATGAAAACATGTTAAAAAAGTCAAAAATCTAATTGAAATGTAAAAAAAATCTATTAATATATTATAAAAATGAAAAATAAATAAATAAAAAAATAGACGTGCAAGCCGCCTGCTAATCCGCCAATTTGGCGGAGCGGACTTGATTTTCATGCCCATTGAACTTAACGGACTTGCCTGTTCCGTCCTGTTTTTTGCAGACTTAAGGCGGGGTGAGGGCGACGATCCGTTTTGCCTCCCCTAATCTGATCTTATAACTTTAATGAATTGCTTCCTTCATTGTCTTTTATAAATAAATTTTAATATTTTAAATTAATTGAATAAATAATATATTTAGACTATATAAATTAAATATATTAAATATTCAATAAAAAAATTAAAATTAAAATATAAAAGAGAATAGGGGGAGTATGGTTGAAAATAAGTTAGCTGTTTAAAAACTATATATATTAGGACAAGGAAACACTACCCAAAATAAGTTTGGTGAAGTTTGGTTGGAGCATTACAATCTTGATTGTTCATTTTTGTCACGGAAGCTATAGACATATAGGACATGGAATTCCTGATGTTTTCGTTCATGGACTCTTCCTAGCGTCCTCTCATTAGTGGTTAGGGGGTGTTCACATGTATGAATCCATATGTAAACCTGATCCTTTAAACTAACTAATTCAACTTAATTAAATAATGAGTTAATTCGAATCAATATGATTCCAACCAAAAAGATGTTTAATGAATTGTTACAGTTAAATATCTCACATCCAATGTGATATATATTTTTATGAGTGTCAACATATGTTTATAAATGTAATAATTTTATTTTACAAAATCAATTTTTATTTTGTTTTTATTACCAATGTCTGATTCATAGCGAATCTATTAATTTGATTTCAGCTTTGAAGTCAGAATAATCTGACTAAACGTTATTTCTAAATCGAATTCTATATTTTTTGAATGTCATTTTTATCATGAGTTCCATCAATCTAATGAGCTCAAATGTTTGATTTTTACAAAATCAATTTTATAAGAATGAAATGAGTCATTTCAATCATGTTTTAATTTTGGATTATTAAGTTCAATAGTGTTAACTCTCGAGAAGTTTATTAAAATATTTATTTACAAAAAAAATCCATCTAAAAGCTATTTTATTTTGGAAAGATTCTTCTGGAGCATATACATACACATTACCGTCTTCTTTTCCATTCATCACTTTTCAACTTTACAAATTTCAAAACGCCAAAATATTTCTTCATAATTAAGTGTAAAAAACTACAATTTCTTTCTAACCATTAAACAATTTATTCAATATGTTTAAATTTATCATGTATTTGTCATTTATATAGTATTATTGAATCTTGTAAACCTTAGGTTATTTATCATAGTTGTTGTCATTGTTTATGATACTTGATGGATCCTTATGAAATCATGACGAGTAGCTTTTGAAATGATAGTAATCATTTATGTTTTGTATATGTTAAGGTAACCTATCATCTTATTTTTATAGAAAATTTGGCAAGAATGAGAGTTAAAAAGGAACAGAGAGAGCACAAATTTACATAGGATAAAAAAACCAATAAATAACAACAAATCAATTCTAAAACAACTACTTATTTGGCATGTTTATCTCGTTTTTGTCAAATTCTGTTAAACTTTTTTACTTCCTCTGTTCCTTTTTAATTGTCACACGTAGGGTGGCCCAACATGAATATGTTCAGAGAGAGCAATTCTGGACATCTCAAGTTAGCTGAGATCAACCATCACATGTTCAAAATATTTGTCAAGGAAGACATCATATGCTCGGGGTCTGCAAGAAAGATGTCACAAGATCAAGTTATGCAATATAACTTAAGGTAGATGTTTGAGGCACAAGGTTCTCAATCTTTAGATAACCCATGTTCTCATGCTCAGTCTAAAGTTAAGCCTTATGCACAGACTCGAGATTTGGCTCATGCGCCTGTCTGATTGACTGGAGGGCTTATCAGGCCTATCTTTGCTTTCGATTTATGATGACTATGTTTCTCATCGCATATGGAACAAAAAGATAAATAGTAAATTTAATTTAATTTTAATTAATCAATTCTATAGTTAAAAATGACATATTTTTTTATCATACACACAACATACTTTTTCCAATATCATGAGACACTTGAGACATTGAAGTGTGCCAGCCATAGTCAAAAGACATCCAATCTTGTTCATCCTAGTGAGCCATGATTTCAGGATATACTGACAACATCATGGCTGAAAGATGTTACACAAACTAGATATACATATATTGACCACAAAGCGTTGTCAATATTTGGTGAGAGATAAGCTTTGAGACATCCTTCTTTCATCTTCTGATTGGTGAGATGACTCCTACCTTAGATGACATGTCATGTCTACTTGAACTACCTATCAAAGGCCAATTATATGGTCATTCCACTATTCATAAGTTTGAACCAATAGACGTGATGGTTTAAGAGTTTGAGAGTTAATCATGATGAGGCCCAATTGTAGATTAATCAAACACGAGATTTCATGCAAGGTTTAAGTGAATGGAGAATTTGTACACCATCAGCTTGAATTCCCTTATTGTCCATACATGTTTCCCAATAGCTGCCACAATTACAAAAATAGTGTTTTAAAAACGCCATAAATTTGCATGCCTCTAGAAAAATTGTTGCATGGTAAAATTCACAAAGATGTTATTTATTTTTTCGTAAGGTTAATATGCTTATTAATGTCATGTGATCTTCTAACAAGAGACACAAATTGCTTCGAGACAAACAAGTAACCCAGTTTGAAGACTGGTAGTGGATTAAAACAAGAATGGTTAAATATATTTTTGGTCCTTAAAACTATCTAAATTTTTAATTTTATTCCCTAATAAAAATATATATTTTAGTCCCTACAGATTTTTTATGCATGCAGTTTTAGTCCATGCTATTTTCTAAAATTTTAAAAATTGTAGTTACCCTTAAATTTTTGAATAATTTTTTCCATGCATGTTTAGAATACTATAAAATATTTATTTACTAAATATTAGTTTTTTTTTTTTTAAATGAGAAGAATTAAATATGAATTTTTTAAATTTCAAAAGATAATGATAAAAGTAATATAAACCTCGACTTAGAAATCAAATTTTGAGTTCTTTTTTTTTTCCGAGTAACTTTTTATAACGTTCTAAAGATATTTGCAAAATAATTATTTAAAAATACATATTGGTTTAATAGAAGAGACTAAAACTATGTGCATAATAATTTTGTAGTGATTAAAATATATTATTTTTTAATGAGGGACTAAAAATGAAAATTGAGATATTTATAGGGACCAAAAACATATTTAACCCTCATTTATTGCTATAATATGTGAAACTCATTTCGGTTTCCACTTTAGAACTCTCACTTGTTCGAAAACTTTGTATGATGTCATTATTGGGATACTTGAAGAAGTCGAGAATGACACATCATTTGAAAAATATGATGAAATTATGCTTTTGCTAGACGTGTTTCAATCCTTTGATTTTATTTTTATACGATCTTTTGAATGTTTTGTCACTTGTCAATGCTAGCAAACAAGAATTACAATAAATGAGAATGATGGATAGAAAGAACTTATATTTAAGGTTATAGAAATTTGCAATAAGCATGATATTGATGCACTTTATATGCAAATGGAAGAAACCTAGGCGACACGGGTTACAAATTCTAGTATTTTTAATCTGCATCATTATAAGCTTGATTGTTTGTTTAGTGTTTTAGATTTGTTGTTGCATGAGCTCAATGCTAGGTTTAATGAAGAGAATATTGAACTTTTACAATGTATTTCATGTTTGAGTCTGTCATTATAATTTAGAGGTTTTGATGTGTAAAAATTATTGAAGATAATTGGACTTTATCCAAATGATTTTGTAAATCTGTTAGAAGTGGCCGTGCAACATCAACTTGATAATTATGTTAGAAATGATTGATGTGGCCGAAAATTTACTAAGTTAAAAGGATTTTCAAATCTTTATGCAAAACTTGTGAAAACAAATAAGTTTTGGCTATAGTCTAGACGGTTGTAATTGCAAGTATGAAATGTGTTTTTTCAACTATGCAGTTTGTGAAGAGTCGGTTATGTAACAAAAAAAGTGATCAATGGTTAAATGAATGTCTTGTAACTTTCTCAGAGTAATTAAAATGTTGATATTTTAACTCATTTTCAAAAAACTGATGGTAGACAATTTTTATTGTAAATGTATTGCGTTAACTAATATTAATTCTTATTTTCAATATAATTTGATTCAGAGTTTCTTTCATATTTAGCCACACCAATATGCCATGTCAGGATCCGCTCATGCATCATCCCTCCTCCAAAAACAACAAAACCAATAGTTTGATAGACCAAATTTAGTAAAAGAGTTGTCTAATAAAATTTGGGAATAGATTCCACCAACATTAACACGTTTTATCTACACAATAATTATTTTGTTGAAAGACATGAACAATCCAAAATCAAATAAAGAGAGTATAACAAATACTATCTCCGGTCCTTAATATAAGAAAATTTTCATTTTTTAGATTCATTTAAGAATCAATGTATTTGGACTACATTAATTCTTGAATGAAACTAAAAAATGAATTTTTTCTATATTAAGGACCATATGGACGCGTATTCTAAAGCACAAGGAAACAAAATATGGAGACTACAAAAAGGCAGGACAGCAAAGAAGAGATAAACTTCATCATGCCATTTATTCATTTGTCTTTTATGGTGATAAAGTTCCACAGTGTAGAGTGTAGACTGTGGAGATTCGCTGGGACAAAGTGAAAAAGAAAACAGAGATTGAGATTACCGACGTGGAGGGAAAAAGTACAGACGGCCCCATCCCATTCACATCCTTCCTGTCTATTCTTCATTGTAGACGTGCACTCATGGTGCATGTATGTACGTCGGTAATAGTTTTGATTGATTTCAGAGCTTTACCAAGCTGGGACAAACAAATCCAGGACCACATTTTTGTCTCTTAAGAATAAAACGTTTCTTTTGACTGAGAATGAAAACGACATGAATAAAATGTTCCACTCAATATTTAAATTTATATGTTTATCAGTGTACCTCCAAGTTGGAGTATATTAAAATCTAAGCATGTCTCATGTATTGTCACAAATATGAGTAGAACTTGTCATACATATTAATTCAAACAACATCGTGTTTTACTTTCAACCATTTAGAGACAACGATTTTTCAATCAAGATAAGGAATACAGTTTACTCGGCTGAAGGTGCAGCTGGAGCATCCTTGACCGATTCACGCCATGCGTACTCTCTTGCACCATCCTTGTCAACAATCTTGATAACAAAGTTTGGAGGTGCCACAACCAACCTTAATCTGATTTCGTTAATGCACTTATCAACAAGATCGATTGCTTCTTCCACTGACATTCCACTATGGAAGTGTCTGTCCATCATTGAGAGTGAGAAATAGGAACCGTAACCAAAAGCTCCCTTTTCAAGCTTGTGAAGTGTTGCAATGTAGTCAATGTAGTATAGTGATGGACCTATCTCTTTGTCATAACCAGCAAGAAGGATGTTCACAGAGTAAGGGTTCTGAAAATATCAAATCGCCTTATCAGTAATCACAACGCAACATGTGGCTAATGAATTATAGCAAAACAACATAAGCCCTGTTTGGATAAATAGCTTGGTTAATCACTTAAATCATAAGTGCTTATGTATAAGATATTTCTATAACAAAGATAAAATAAAGTCAAACCATTTTAATGTATCCTAAATGATATTTTCATAAACTAGTCCAGAGAGTCTACAGATTAATAAAGCTAAAAACAGCTTTTGGATAGCTATAAGTTGTTTTCATAAACTCTTCTCTCCCAAATGTTAAAAGTGTTAGTGCCAAAAGATAATCTTAAATAAGTCACTCGCAGCCTCCTCGCTTTGGGACATGGTTTGTGACACAAACTCTAAATGATCACCCTATATTAGGGGTACAGGGTACTTCATAAACCTCTCTATATGGTCCCCTATGTTTGGTGCTAGTAAAGAGGATTTTCTTCCACACAATTACAACTTTCTAAAAAGTTTAAGGTACAATCCGGTAGTTCAGGCCAGGTCTAAACCTGAATTCAGAAGAGCCCACCATGATTTCTAAACTGTACAACAGTGTGTGGCCGAGCTGGGCTAACTAACGAGCCAAGGTCAGCCTAGAACCAACATGGAGGGACTATTTAAATCAGGGAATGAGGGACAATGTCTTTATGAGTGTATAAGAGACATTATAGCTGAAAATCAAGTATTAAGAGTGACCATTAATATCCATCAAAAGCAGACAATCACTTAAATGGCTTTTATGGATCTTACATATGGAGCAGATCGACGCAATAGATGAAAGGACAGACACATTTTCCATACGACTAATACTCAAATTGACATTTGTGACTCTAACTGACTTAGCACCGGTATAGTTATCAATTAGTATACTCAGTGTGTACATTTACAAAATAAGCAAGTCAACAATTGTTGATTGCTTATACTTTAACACGATAGCCACTAGCCACATCTTATGTTAGTTCTTTAGTTTTTCAGAAAATGCCAACTTGCAATTGCCAACATTATTCTTGATGAAATCAAACTTAAGTCTTGTTTGGATAAACAACTTAAATATTTATCAAATGCTATTTATATAACAAAAACAAACAGTAAAATAAAGTCAAACCGCCATTTTTATGTATACTATAAGCTGTTTTAGAAAAAACTATTCTGGAGAGTTAATAGAAACAAGCTAAAAGCAGCTTTTGGAGAATCATAAGTTGTTTTTATCAGCTCTCTCACAAACCTTACTCAGTAGTGTTAATGTCAATAGGTCAAGTTAAACAAATCAATCCAAACAGGCCTATGAAAAACATGCAATTATTGATAGCTTATGGTATCAAAATGGTACTAATTATTAGGGTTTCAAAGAACAAAAAGAGCGGTGTATTGAGATACCTTTCGGAGAGCGGTGGCGAGCTCGCCACGAGTAAAATTAGCGGCGGCAGCAGTGGTGAGAGGGATCCCATTACGAAACTGATACAAAGCAACGTTCTTTTGAACATACTCAGTAAACTGAACCCTAAAATTGAAAACCAATGAATCAAAATCAAAATCAAAACTTGTAGTTACTCAGTTAGATAGAGAAGAAGAAGAAGTTGAACCTGTCACCGGGTTCACCACTAGCAGCAATGAGCTTGTGAGAATCAAGGAACATGATCTTGTCTTCATTGGACTTGTGTACGAGGATACTGTTTACTGCTGACGAATCAGCTACCACAATAGCGAAATCGTTTCCTACTAATCCGAATACGCACTCCATAATCGATTTCTGAGTTTTTCTGATTTTCGATTCTAATTTCAGTCACCTGAAACTGTTTATGTTTGAAAAATATAACCTTTTCGTGTTGAAAACGAAAAGCCATGTCAACTAGTTACACCCCCTTAATCTTAGTTACACCCCTCTCAAAAAGAAAAAAGAATATAAAAAAGAAAAGATACTGAACTTGTATTATTAGTTTTCTTGCTTTCTTGGAACATAAGCAATTCCAATTCCATCCTTATCAATCGACATCATGTGTGCTTTGCAATGATTCTTGTTCTTCGTTCTCCTTCGGGCCGGAGTTTCTTCTTGTAAGTACTGCTTTGGTTTTATGTTGGTTCTCATTTGAAACTTTTCATAAATTGTTTCTGATAATAGTTTTGAAGGTAAATCGGATTCAAATACTCAACAAATTTGTATGAATGAGTACTTTTCCGAAGACCAAGTGTGAAAGAGACAGAGATATTACTATAACAAGAAGTGATAGAAGAGATGAATCATCTTCTAGTGTTAAGGGATTGAAGGTTAAGTCTGGTGGTAGTGGTGGCATAACCAAATCAATTCATCCTCCGATTGAGTCACATTGGGATCTTCCTACACAAAAAGGAAAGAAAAGAGCTTCCTTCTCCATCAAGTTAATGCTCTCTTACCCTCTTACGAAATTTGGAAGGAGTAAAAGTATGGAAATGGTTCTAGGAGGAGCTCATGATCCAAAGGATGAACAAATCGTTGAGAATTTTCGCGAAACGCTTTCTCGCGAGGGTCTATTACCGCCTAAACACAACGATTATCATACTCTTCTAAGGTAAAAGATAGTATCTTTCTTTTCTGAGTGAGTTTGAGGCTAGTTTATATCTATTTCGTTTCTTAATTGTGTTATTTTCCTTTGATGTTAAGGTTTCTGCGCATGAATGATTTTGATTTGACAATATCCAAAGATATGTTTCTCAATTATCTCAAATGGCGAGCAGAATTTCGAGTCGACTTGATTCATAAGGTGAATTTTGATACAAAACTGTTTAGAAATTTATCAAGTAATTTTAAAGTTCTTTACATATGTTGTGTTCATGCTAAGATTCGGTTTAACAATGATGTGACTTACCAGAGTGGAATTTGATTATTATTTTTATGTGATTCATTTTTTCGGGTACATAATCAGGAATTCAAATTCACAGAATACACAGAAGTGAAGAAATGCTACCCTCATGGATACCATGGAGTTGATAAATGTGGCAGACCTGTGTATATTGAAAGACTTGGGATGATTGATGTTAACAAACTGTGGCAAGTAACAACACATGAAAGGTTTATAAAGTATCATGTATCTGAACAAGAGAAAACGCTACGAGTAAGATACCCTGCATGTTCATTAGCAGCTAAAAGACACATAGCATCCACCACAAGTATCTTGGATGTCAATGGAATAGTAAGAAATTTTTTCCATATAGTTTAATTTTTGTTTGCCACTTTCAATCTATAGTGCTTCATAAACAACTGTATCGAATAGCAGAACTGATTCGGTTATCTGGTTGTATTATTCTTGAAGGGAATGTCTAATTTCTCAAAGCCTGCAAGGTACTTGTTTATGGAAATTCAGAAGATCGATAGCAGTTACTATCCTGAGGTACTTTTTGTTAATCATAGCTCATAAGAAGATGATTTGGTGATAATAGAGATTGATTAGTATTTCATCTTATTTCCTGCAGACTCTAAATAAACTCTTCATTGTTAATGCTGGTTCTGGCTTCAAGATATTGTGGAAAGCAGTGAAGGCATTCCTAAGCGAACGCACAGTAGCGAAAATTCAAGTACTTATAGTTTCTGTACTGCACATTTTTGGGAACGATTTAACCATGAAATTTTTTGAACGTACAGATGCAATGATATTGCACAACTATATTTGATTATACCAATCTCTAGTAGACAAACTTGCGTTTTGATTGAGTCTCCAACTTTTCGATTTCAGGTTTTGGGTCCTGATTATCCTAGGGTGTTGCTAGAGACTATTGATTCAAGGTAAAAAGACTTTTGCATAGTTAAACCATGAATTTTTGTATAGTAGAAACTTTGGGAAGTTGAAACCTTTTTGATGAATTCGTTATTACTTATAATTGTTTAATTTTACAGCAACTTGCCAACTTTTTTGGGTGGTAATTGCATATGTTCTGATTATGGAGGTTGCTTGATGAGTGATCAAGGTCCATGGAAAAATCAAGAATTGTTAGAAATGATTCAGGTTTGTCAATATCATGAACACATTATTTGCCGGTAGAAATAACTGACAAGGATGTATAATTATTTGCGCAGACAGTTTCTTTAACAGACGAAACCAACGGTGCGAGCGAAAACAACAATGTGGTTTCAGCAGAATTCTTGATGCACAAAAAGGTAACAAAACATTCACAATTTTTTGAACCTATCATGCGTTGATCCTTGCTTTAACATAGTCAAATGCAGGTTGACATGCAAGACAAAGACGATGTTAGAACAGATCTACCATGTAGGTTAGCATTACAAAAGATTGATTGTCTTGAAGATAGTCTCGGAGACATCAAGAATGTGAGTTGTTATTCAATAATTTATTTCCCCATGTTAACATAGGTAATTCATTATGCTTAGTGTAATTTTCTGATGCATAATACTTGTAACAGAAAATCAAGACATTGGAAGATGCACTTCAAGAAACTAAGATGGTGAGTTCAGTAGCATTGTTGAACCTTTTCTTTAGTATTGTCAAATGATCGTTTGTTTCATTTTTCTTTTTCAGGCATTGAAAGAACTTGGACAACATATAGAACAACAAAAAATGTGAATTTCTCAAGTGTAAACAAAATTGCAATGAGAGTGAATTATATATATTCCCATTCTATTATAACCAGTGAATGTTAGAAAAAAGTCTGTTAATAATATTCTATCATAAGTGGTTGAGTAGCAGCCTAAAATAACACTATCTTGTTACTAGCTATGGTTAGGTGGTGGAAATAGTTTAAACCTATAAGGTCTATGATCTAGAGTCTATTTAGATCTAAGACATCGTTTTTTTAATCATAATTATATATGTGATGGAAGACTAATGTATTTTTTTTAAGTTATTAAAAAAGTCAATGACTTCATGATTTGCAAGGATGTCACTATCCAATCCATAATGAATTGCATAGACCTCTTCTTATGCATGTACAAAGAATGAAAGTACATAAGGATAAAAATGAGGAACATACCATTTATGTCCAATTTTGACAAGGGTTATGGTCGTGGTAGAAGTTGAGCAGGGTCAATAGGACGAGGAAGAGGTAGAAAAGCAAAGAATTTTATGGAACGATGCAAGTGTAACAAGTTGGGACACTATTAGAATGAGTGTCCTAGCTAGAATGAGACTGCTAATATTTCTGAATTTAATGATAGTGAAGAATTGTTGCTCATGGCTCAAATGTGAGGATCAATGTCAAAGGAGAAGTTTGGTTCCATGATTCTAGTTGTAGCAATCACATGATACGAACTAAGGAATGGTTCTTTGAGTTTGATGTCACTTTCATAGAATCAACGAGACTTGTAGTCAATTCAAAGATTTTGGTTACGTCACTATTATGTAAATATCATTTACCATGGTTGGAAAATGAAAACCATCACATTAATTAACCGTGATAAGGTAGAACGTAGTTGTAAGTATGATGTTTTTCATCAAAGACGTCTGACCGTAATGATAAATAAGGTAGTGTGTTACCTATCACTGCATGTGGAAGAAAAAGATGTTAGAGTTTTGTTCCTCAGAAAAGACTTTGAACTAAGTCTCTTAGGCTAGACTTCAGTCGCGTCTCTTAGGCTAGACTTCAGTCGCGTCTCCTTGGCGATGATTAAATGTTGGGTCATGCATGAGGAAAGTCTAAGTCTCTCAGGCGGGGAGTTTAGATAGCATGTTTCATGGGAAATATTTGTCCCTCAAGCAAAGTTATATTGAGCTCGGATGATAAGACTATATATTCCTCACGAGAGATGTTGAACCTCTCGAATGAGACTTCTATTTAGCCCTTGAACAAGTCTTTAAACTAAGTCTATTAGGTAAGATTTTAGTCGCGCCTCTTGGACGAGATTTATATGTTGGGTCCCACTCGAGGAAATTCCAAATCTCTCATGCGTAGAGTTTAGATAACTTATTTGTATTTTCCTAAAGGGCGACAAGAATCCCATATGGAAGTCCAACTTACAAAATATTACCTTAAAGTGAGGAAAAGATCTTTCTTAGGGATCTAACATTTTGATTACCTCCAATGGCGACAAGGATCTTCACTAGGAAGTCCAACATACATGATATTTCCTTAAGAGGCGACAAAAACTTCTCCAGGAAGTCCAATATATATAATATTGCATTGAGAGGCGACAAAGATCTTCTCCAAAAAGTCCAACATACATAAAATCACCTTATGAGGCAGAATAGATCTTTACCAGAAAGTCCAACATACATAATATCTCCTTAAGAGTCGGCAAAGATCTTTGCCAGGAAGTACAACATACATAATATCACCTTAAGAGGCAGCAAAAATCTTCACTGGGAAGTCTAGCATACATAGTATTGCCTTAAGAGGCGACAAAGAACTTCACCAGGAAGTTCAACATACATAATATCGCAACATGTTTTTGCTGCTCATAAACATTCTTAGATGATTACATCTCTTTAGGAATTACAACAATCTAACTATAATAATATTTAAGACAAAGAGCGCTCTAATTTTTGGATAACAACCGTCAGTCTAATTCTTTAAACGTGTATGCCCTATAAGAGGCTTTTGGAATATGTGATATGGTCCTTACAGTTGGGTTGTAGTTTTCCCATTATGCAGCTAAAACTACTTGCTTTAATACACAATCCCCTTCTAGAATTTCCTTGGGCATGACCTTGGAGTTGTACTTTTGGCGAATTTACGTTTGGAGAAAAATTCTCGTATATGGGTGATCTCTCTTAATTTGTCGACCAAATCTGCAACATATTCCAATCTCGCATAGTTTAGCTCATGGTTGAACTGAGAGCATTGCCATGAGTTTCTTTGGTAGTAGAGTAGGAGTGGTATGATACGACCACAATATTTAATGGAGAACATCTTTCCATAGGCCTTTGACATTGTCGAGCTTCTTTTTGCCCCCTTAGAACCGCCTTGTTCGTTGATTTAGCTTGTCCATTGACTTGTGAATGGACAACGAATACAAACTTTGTTTGTAACCCTAATTCCAGAAAAAAGTCGGTGACTGTAGTGCTGGAAAATTGGGTTCCGTTGTCCAAGATAATGACTCGAGAAAGTTCAAACTTGCACATAATTTTTTTCAGGTAAAAACATCAAACTCTTTCAGTTTTGATCTTGGCGATAACTTCCGCCTCTATTCATTTTGTGAAATAATCTACTCTTATAATCAAGAATTTTAGTTGTTCTGATGTTAGGGGGAACAGGTCAAAGATGTCTACTCTCTACTGGTAGAAAGGTCTAGGTGGCGTCATTGAATGAATAAATTCAGAGTGGACCACTAATATTTTGCGCTAAGTAATATATGGATGAGAACCCTTCTACCAATATGACTTTCACAAGCCCCTTCATGAACTTTGGTGAGTACTATAGCATTTTCTTGCTCTCCCAAACACCCCTCGCTCCCAATGATCAACTAAGAAAATATAACAACCAACTAGAACATATACAACTTAAATCACTTTATAAGATTCATTTATGAGCAACTCAAAATATCACATTAGAAAAATCATATCCCAAACTCAAATAATCAATTTCACATTTTTCTCTGAAATATCTAAAAACATATATAATGACAATAATAACTAATAAATGAGACTTATTTGATTTTGTTTGTAATTTTGATTAATATAATAACAATATCCCACATATTGAGAGACCAAAACAATTTAATATATTTTCTTGCATAACTTTGAAGTGTTTTAATTGTTAGTTAAAAAATAATTGAAAGCATATAGAAATGAATGTCCTCACTCTCCACCACAAAGTAAATAGAAAACAAAATGAAAAATGGAATGAGAATCCTTAGTTCCCTGTCATAATCACATTTTTTCCCATTCCCATTTTCAATTTCAATTCCCTTTTCATTCCACTTTCTCAACCTTTCGTCGCAACCAGATCGCGCTTCCAAGATGATGTCCACTGGTGACCTTCTCAATATCGAACCCGTCGAACTCAAGTTCATCTGTACGTGTTTCGTTTCAATTTTTCATTTTCCGTAGATCTTTTCGTGTTTTCTAGGGTTTGTTCGTTGTTTGATTTCGATTTTGATTTTGATTTTGATTCTGGTTTTGATTTTGCATGATCATTCCTTGTTTCAGTTGAACTCAAGAAACAGATCTCGTGTTCTCTTATATTATCAAATAAGACTGATAGCTATGTAGCTTTCAAGGTAAATTTCCTTTCGCCATTTGTGATTTCGAGTGCGATTTGATTGCAATATTGATTTTGCCAAACCTACATTGATTCATGATCTGTTTAATTTAACCTAATTATGTCTGAGTTTGTGTTTTGATAGATACATTTGTGTTTATAGGTAAAGACTACGAATCCGAAGAAATATTGTGTTCGGCCAAACACTGGAATTGTGTTGCCTCGATCTACATGTGATGTTATAGGTACTGTACGTTACATTTTTAGTTTTAATTATCTTGGGTCAATGGCATTGTGAATTTGTGATGTTTGGTTGTTTGTAGTTACCATGCAAGCGCAAAAGGAAGCTCCACCTGATATGCAATGCAAGGATAAGTTTCTTCTTCAGAGTGTAAGAGTGAATGATGGAGCCAACGCAAAGGAGATTACTCCTGAAATGGTATGATACATCGTGATATGATATTTGTCATTGTAGTTAGCTCTGGTAAATTTGTTTGTATTGTTTTGTATACGGGGTTAAAATATGACAAGACTTGTGCCGATTGGGATTTTCTAGTTCAACAAGGAAGCAGGGCATGTGGTTGAGGAGTGCAAATTGAGAGTGGTGTATGTCGCTCCACCTCAACCTCCGTCTCCGGTCCAAGAAGGTTCTGAGGAAGGATCATCACCTAGAGTTTCTTTTAATGAAAACGTAAATACAAATGGTGCTGACTCCACAACGGTGGGTGCTTAACTTTTTCTTTGTTTAGGACAGTCTTTTATTTTTTTCTCTATGAAAATTCTATTGTTATCGACTGAGACATATTTATTTTTTGATTGTTTCAGATGAGAGCATTTACTGAACGTCATGAGTATCCTGAAAAATCTGCAGAGGTAAACAAAGTGCCATTCTTTATTTTAAAGTAAATTTGTTTGTGAACATGCTTTTTTATTTGTGGATAGCTTCTGTTTTTATTTAATTAACAAGAGTATTCACCAGTGATGATGACTTCAACGATATAATTCTTTACTTTCATTTATTAAATTATGATTGTCTGGACTCTGGATTTCTTCAAGTCATAGCACATAGTCCTAAAGAATGACATGATACTGAACGCATATAATTATTGAAGTAATCATGTAATGCAGATTGCTTAAACAAATTGCTTCATGAATAACTTTTTTAAAAGTGACGTATTTGGGGCATTTTTCAATAAATCATATCATAAGTGCTAAATATTATAAAGGAATAGCCATACGAAAAGCAAGAGTGAAAGTGGACTACTCCAAACAAACTAAAAACTGATACTTCCGTGTTTGACAGAAAACAATGTCCGGGCTAGTGTGAAAATCCATGGCTCACAATTGTTCCCTTTGCTTTGTCGTTCATTCTTTCATAACAGTGGATATTATACAAATCTCATATAGATGGGGTGTCCCTTTGATATCAATTCCAAGGGATAAGTTCATATTTTCAAGTAGCAATTACAAAGACTTCATGTTGTATGACCTATTTAACATCTTCTGCTTTTGAGTCACAGAATGTAATATATATTTCTTAAAGCCCATAGTATCTTGAGTTTCTTTTCTCATGTGTGTCACAACTTTATTGTAGGCAAAAGCTCTCATGTCAAGGCTGACTGAAGAAAAGAATAATGCAATTCAACTAAATAACAAGCTCCGTCAGGAACTGGTGAGGATTTACAAATATATATTTTAGATAACTTATAGCATTTCCTAATCTGGTTGGTCAATATTTCTCCTTTTTCCTGAATGGAGGAAGGAAATTCTAATTAAATATAAAATATGAACTCCCCTGACCAGGAGAATGCATTGATTTTCTTTAAAAGGATTTGGTTCGTTATATTTTTTTAAACTTCCATATAATTTAACTCATATGATTGATTCTGGTTCTTATTATATTTCCCCCATCTCTCTTGTATTTTTCTTGCAAAAATACAAATATTTGATTGTGGCAGCATTTGCTTAGGGTACTTTTATTTCATCACCTATATAAGTATATCTTGTCATCATATACCTTTTCTGACAATACAATATTTGGAAGCGTAATGTGAACTAAAAAGTAAAAACACATGATGATCTCTGTTAGATGTGGAACTGTATATGTATTTATTGGGTTTTGTCACTGGCTGTAGAAGAGACATTGGGATGTCGAATCAATCTAGTCCTCTTGACATACTGTATTGTTTATGAGTGTCAAATGTGTGGCAATGCGAGACTGAAGACATATAATTTCAGCTCAATCATATGATCTTGAAATAAAATGTGTAGGAGATAGTGGTTATTTTTGCTTAAAGTGGTTTCATATTAAGCCATCGTTTATATTTTAAATCGACATTTGTGTTCAACCTGTGCATTTTTGCTTCTGTTGTGATCTCTTAGAACACATTTTCCTGTCAGTTGCTTTGTCATCCTATGTTGAGCTTGAAAATTGAAACTACCCAAGCGTTTTACTCTATTAGTTGTGGCATTTAATTTAAGTATATAATCTCATTTTTGTTGTTATGGTCTATTTGTGTAAGGCAACTCAGCATGACTTGTAAACACTTAACTTCATTGTAAACACTTACTTGCAGGACCTGCTGAAACGTCAAAGCAACAAAAATCGTGGGAGTGCCTCGATGATCTTTGTCATATTTTTTGGTTTACTTGGCATGATTACAGGGTATCTCCTGAAGAAGACCTAAGCTGTTTTAGGCATTCAATTTTTCTTCGTGCTTCAGTTTCCAGATTGTTCCTGATTATTCCGTTCAAGAAATGACGACGAAAAGCAAAGTAGGTTAATTTAGCGGGCATTTTCTTTGGGATTGCCGCCGCGTAGAAACATTAGTTGGAAGTGTGGGTTGGCTGCGTGAAGAGTATTATTATGAATTCACTCATGCATCTAGTAACAAGCATTCTTTTTGTAACTTATGGGGGAATTCATTCTTGTGTGGTTCATTTCATCAATCAATTAGATGGGAATGTAAACGAAGACCACTAGTAACATGCAAAGTAAGAGTATCGTTTTTGTTTTTTTGTCTTATTTTTTTTCTTCTTTCCGTTCATTGGAAGAATATTACTTCGTGTTTGTTAGGCTACCAAATATATAAGCTCATTCTTTGATCCGTGTCATCATATTATAGAGATATATACACAGTTGTTATATTTTGGTTCTAGTGTTATAGGGAATTTCACTAAAATGAAGAATGTTTAGAAATTCAAATGAATAAAATCATAAAGCCAATAAAAGTACTATACAAGTGTTAAAAAACTTTATACTAAGAAACTTAATACATACAAAAGGAATTTTTTCTTAGAAATAAAAAAAAGTGGTGAAGCAGAAATTGAGATTAGAGAAGAAATAATTAAGAATCATTATCATCTCTGTTCTTGGGCTTGGGCATCCTATAAGAATGTTCTATGCTCTTAGCCATGGAAAGAGCCATGGAAGCTAGTGTCTTAACGTTGGGTACGTTGTAGTTCTGAGTTATGTACACTCCGAAAGCCGTGCCTGTAATGAACGAGAAGCTGCTTCTAATAATCGAAACCATCATCAATAAGCTGTTTTTAGATCCGGAAAATGCCAAACAGATCGCTACACCTTTTCTGATATATTATTCACCTATTCTTGGTGAAGGCTAATTGACTTTCATATTTATATAGAGCATGTTAGGTCTTTGGTTTAACCCCTTCAACAAGTAATTTTTGTTTCCAATATTTAAAACTTAATTAAAAACGAAACCCCTTCCCCAAGTTTTGTTATTTTTTTGGAGATGAACTAGTCCTTTTTGTTATTTCACAATTTTACTATATTTGTTGAATTGATTGGAATTGCGATTACATCCCTTTCTTGGTAATTTAATGGATTGGCTTAAAATGTGAACAACTAAGTAGGGATGGCAACGGGAAAGATCGGGGACGATTTTTACCTCCTCAAACCCGAATCTCCAAACGATCTCCGTTCTCCGTCTCAAATCTAACGAGGACGGATAATTAAAACCCAAATCCGTCTTAAACGGATTTAGGTTGAGTTTTGGTATTCTCGTCCCACCATCATCTATTTAGTAAAATTATTTTTATAATGAAAATATTTAGTTTTTCCAAAATCAAATTACATTATAAATAATAAAATAAAACAATATCAAAAAATTTCATGTATACATTTGAAATATTTTAAATAATAAATACAAATCAAATTATACATTGGCCACATATTTAATATTCTAAATTATAAAAAATAAATAATAATGTACATAATTAACTACGGGTTCAGGGATGGATTCGTGGTGGGTACTAGTGTTCCAATTATCTGACCCATTCCCGTATTTTGTAATCAGAAAAATCTAAACGCGAACCCAAACACAGTCAAAATGGATTTTCTCCGTCAACTTCGGGACAGGTTCGGGTAGGTACCCGTGGATATGAATTTTGTTGCCATACCTACGGATAAGGATTTAGATTTAGAATTTATTAAATATTTTAATTTTAATGCACTTTTAATGCAAAAAGTTTTATACTATTGTACTAGCAATACATACTTTAAAAAAATGTTGCTAACCTTATCACAAATCATATATTTTATTTTAAAAATAATAATTATTGATGTCAAATACCTTTTAATGATTTAACGATTGTTATAGTTTGACGGTCTAAAAAATGTTTAAATAGAATGTATATATGCAATAATTTTTTATTAACTTTTTCCCAACTATGATTCTCTAATTATTATGCCAAAACTTAAAGTGAAAAAATTACATAGCAGACAACTTAAAAATAAATACTACAACACAATCCGTTTATATATATAAAAAAAAAAAATCAAGCAAAAACTCGCTCATAAAACATTATAATTTATCACATCCTATGTCCACGAGAGCATTTGTACAAGTATTCAATTCATGCTAAATATGACAAACTCAAGAATGAGTTCATTAATTAAGGTGAATTTTTTTAAAGGAGAGTTAAAACGTTAAAAAAAAAATTAAATTGAGAGACCAAAAATGAATTTAAACCAATATATTAAAAATATAAAGTTAAATTTTATGGAAAGTCAGATAATTCTATGTTCACAAATTAATAAAATAAATGTTTTAAAACTCATTATAACTTAATATTATGAGAGGTCCTTCTTCATTCGGCTTCTTCTCATCAGAAATTTTCTATTTTCCTTTGTCAATATGAGCACTATACGGCTTATCACGATCCTGGTTTTTCCTTTTCTTCTCATTATAACTCTTATAATAAGAAGATTTGGCTTTGGTATCCTAATTATAGATCCACACTAACTCACTAGCATAAGAAACTGACAAATCTCCTGATATCCAATTCCATCCTTAATCTCTAGACGCAATTCATTCTCAAATTTGATACATTTAGATGCCTTAGCTTCCAGATTATTATAATGCGAGCATAACTTCACCAACTTTTCAAACTTGGTAGCATACTCAACAACAATTGAATTCCCTTGTTTCAGCTCAAGGAATTCAATCTCCTTCTTGCCACACATGTCTTTAGGAAAATACTTCTCCAAGAATGCAACTCTAAAAACAGTCCAAGTGATCTCAGCATCCAAAATCTTCATCCTCTGCCATGCGTTATCCCACCAGTTTTTAGCCCCCGCTTCCAACTTTTGGGTACCAAACGGCATCTTCTGCTCCTCTGAGCAAGTCATCATTATAAAGATCTTCTTAATCTTTCTGAGCCACACCTGTGCACCATCATGATCATGTGTGCCCTTAAAGATTGGCAGGTTATTTCGTTGAAACCTTTCCAAAGCACAAAACTCATCATTTCCTCCAAGATTCGGGGGATTATGCTAATTCTGGGTCATTGCCTGAGCCAATGACTCCAAAGCCTAAACAATTGCATCATCATTAATTCCTCCGGCCATTTACCTCTACGCATGGCAAACATCATTAGAGGAACGAAACATCGATCGTGGTTATACATAAATCGATCACTAGGACATAAACATCATATAAAAACCTAGCCAGATAAGCTGACATGCTCTGATACCCCTAATCTAACACCCTTCTCTTTTTATAGTGACAATTATTATAAGGTAGGCTTTGGAGTCTCTATGTCAAGGAATTGGGTATGAATAGGGTTTAGCCTAAGTGAAGTGTTGTCTTTCTTGTAGAGGAAGAAGCTGATTTACACCCGATCTCTCGTGAGTGAAATAAATCGTGTGTAATCATATTATCTTGCAACCTTTCCAACACGTGTCTTGTTCTCTGAGGTCTACTTGTACTTGTTTAATCTCGAACTTCCTCTTGTAGAACTTCTCTTTCGACTAGAGTTTCTGGTTCTTCAAGTAAGATTATCACTGAATCTTTCTTGACATTTTTAGTCCGATCCCATTATTTAAGCTCATCTATGTTCATGTCCCAATCTGTTTGTTCACTGGGTTAAACAACTTATAACCTCATGTCGAATGATATCCAACTAGGATCATTTTACTTGACTTGTCATTAAGTTTTCTTCTCAACTGATTTGGAACATGTCTATGTGTTATCTATCCAAACACGTTCAGTTGACTCAAGTTAGGCATCACACCAGACCAACATTATTTTGGAGTAATTCCTTCCAGCTTCTTCTTCAGACACCTGTACAAAATATATGTTTCAGTCGACACATCTTCACCCCAAAAATCTTTAGGTAGATTCTTGCTTTTTAACATACTTCTCACCATATTCATGATGGTTTGATTATTCCTTTATGCAGTTCCATTATGCTGTGGATTTTAGGGTGACACCTCCTTATGCACAATCCCTTCTTTTTCATATAACATGTCTTAGTCTTTTGACACATATTCTCCACCACCACCACTTCTCAAAACTTTGAGCTTTTGACCTCTTTGCCTTTCGATCATAGCTTTAAACTTGGAAAATATCTCATCCACTTTACTTTTCTTCTTAATTAGGTAATTCCACAACTTTCGATTGAAATCATCTATGAATACCTTCATTCGAATCCATCTGGATTAGTCCACATACATAAAAGTGTGTGTGTGTGTGTGTGTATATATATATATATATATATATATATATATATATATATATCTCCAAGAATAGACTTTAACTTGCTTCATGCATCATTGCTGAAGCTATTCTTATGTTGCTTTGCCTCCATACATTCCTCAAACATCTCATTTGGAATATCGATTTCTGGTAATCCTGAAACCATATTTTTTCTCTTCAAATATTTGATGTCTCTGAAGTTGAGATGACCTAGTCAATAATTTCATATACATTCGTCTCTGCTAGGTGCTGATGGAAAATGAGTGTCACAACAAGGGGGGTTGGATTGTGACCCTTTTAAAATTCTCGTTTATTGTTTATTAAAATAAGTTTTAATTTAAGGACAAGAATACTTTGATAAAGTGATTAGTAATCAAACTAATATTGAAAACAGTAAGTAGTGTGTGATAGAGGACTGTTAATAAATAAAAGGGTTAATACCTATTTTCACCCCTGACATATGGGGTGTATTTGAAAAACCCCCCTGCAAAAAAAAAAGTTCCAATTGTTACCTTGACAAATTTTAAAAGTTTCATTTTTTACCTTTAGGATGCCACATCACCTAAAAGGCTGATGTGGCTTATTGTTTTGTTACATTTGTAAGTTTTTTTTATTCCACGTCACAGAATTCCATTTAAAAAGACCAGAATGCCCTTCTCTTAAAATCCCACATTATTTTGCAAAGACACAGTTTCAATTCAGACCCTCCAAATTAGGGCGCAGCCATCTTCATTTGTTCATCCGTCTCTCTCTGCCGCCTCCTTGCCATCAAAAACAACATACTCCTCAGTAACTCATCTCCGGCCGTACCCTCCATAACTCTCACTACTTTCCTTCTTCACACTATTCCTTCCCTTCACCTCCATTCTTCACCAACCGCTCATAAGTCCTTCTCCAGAACTCGCTGAAACTCTCCCGCGTCACACCCTCAGTAACCTCTCAAACTCACCTTCACCTCCACCGCCTTCCCACCGTAATACTCTCTTCAACCCTCATCAATCCGTCCATTCTCATCGAAACCTCCATAACTATCTCGTATCTCCTCTATCTCACTCCCAACCGTTACTCCTCATCACTTCAACCTTCTAAATCAACAACACCAATTAACCCCAAATCGACCCTCTTTCACCATTCCACCGTCTGCTACTCTCTCTACCACCCTGCACGCTCTGCGGTAACCTCAAGCTTGACTAGCCTCGACTCTGTCCATACATACCCACCGCTCGGCTTTTCCCTGCCTGACTTCACTCTCTCAACCATCGCGTTCCATAATACTCATCAATCTTGCCACCACACGCCCTCGCCGAACCACTTCCTACCATTTCCGAACCGCCACAGGTGTTTAGGGTTTCTGGCCATATGCAAGTTTCTTCACTAAATGTGGGATTTTAAGAGAAGAGCATTCTGGTCTTTTTAAATGGAATTCTGTGACGTGGAATAAAAAAAACTTACAAATGTAACAAAACAATAAGCCACATCAGCCTTTTAGGTGATGTGGCATCCTAAAGGTAAAAAATGAAACTTTTAAAATTTGTCAAGGTAACAATTGGAACTTTTTTTTTGGCAGGGGGTTTTTCAAATACACCCCATATGTCAGGGGTGAAAATAGGTATTAACCCTAAATAAAATAGTACAAAGTAATAAAGTTGCAAATGAGAAGAACACAAGAAACTTATCCTGGTTCACCAACTTGGTTAGTCCAGTCCTCACCCATGGTGAGTTTATCCTCTATTGAAAGTTTATCCTCTTTTCTATGTAGTATTCTTTAGCCTCACCAGACTTACAAATTCTGAATGATAAAGCTCTTCAAAAAGATTAAAAATGATTGAGTATTTGAGTATATGATAGATCCTTTTCTTATACTTTCAAGTATATCAATTTTTGGTAGTGACAAGAAAAGAACTCCTACCAGTTGTTACAAGTAGTTTACTACTATTCCTTTTATATGTATGATCACAATATAGTTGTGATTAAAATATGGAGTAGAATAGAACAAGGTTATTTGCTTAGCTCTTTGTTATTTGTTATGAATGGTGTATCTTTTCAAGGAAGCAAGTATGTCTATTTATACAAGAGAGAAAAGACACTTTTTAAGTTAAAAGACGTTTCGGTCCTTTAAGTTTTATTTTTAATTGGCAAAAAGACTTTATAGGATGGGGACTGAAAACCACAATTTTAGGTGTCCTCATGGAGAAGTAACTTTAAAGGCTGAGGAGTAAAACTTGTCTTCTTATCCTTGATGATAAATAATACTTGATTATTCTTTTGATTTGAGTTATGTTGTTGAAGATTCTTTGACATAATAGTTTGTCAGATTTAAAACAGAATTGTGTTTCAACAGGTGCAGTTGAAAGGCACTTGTGCTCCTTCACTATAAGTTTAATCTTGAAGGTTCTATACTGAGACATAGAAGCTTTCACAATTAATATTCCTCTTGCATCAAAGACTCTCATCACCTTGTCTTCGACCAATACTTTGTAATTCTTTTTGACCAACTGCCCTATGCTGAGCAAGTTGGTCTTCTTGCCTTATATGCAGAACGCATTGGAAATTACGGACCTTTTTCCATATTTCCTCATAATTAGAATATCTCCAATACCTTAATCTGCTAAAGTATTGTTATTTGAAAATTTTACCATGTTCTTTATCAATGGTTTTAGGTTGATAAACCACTCTTTCCTTCCAGACTTGTGTGATGAGCATCTTGAATCTAAGTATCACTGATCCTTGAATTTTTTGTCATCTCTTGTTGTGAAAATTAACAACATCTCTTTTGATAAAAAAAAGAGTATCACAACAAGGGGGGTTGGATTGTGACCTTTTTAAATTTCTCGTTTATTCTTGTTTATGAATCAGTATTAATTTAAGGACAAGAATATTTAGATAGAGTGACTAGTATTTGAACTAATATTGGATATAATATATAGTGTGTGATAGAGTACTTGTTAGCAATAAAATAGTATGAAGAGATAAAGTAGTAAATAAGAAAAACACAAAATACTTATCCTGGTTCACCAGCTTGGTTAGTCCAGTTCTCACCCTTGGTGAGTTTACCCTCTATTGATTTTTATCCTCTTTTCTCTGTAGTATTCTTTTAGCCTCACCAGGCTTACAAATTCTGAATGATAAAGCTCTTCAGGAAGCTTACTAATGATTTAGTATTTTGAGTAAATGATTGTTCCTTTTATCATACTTTTAAGTATATCATTTTTTGGCAGTGAGAGGAAAAGAACACTAGATATTACTATTACAATAAACTGATAACTATTCTTATTATTCGTAATCACAATATGGCTGTGATGTAGATAAAAGAGAACGAATGAAAGGTTATTTGCTTAGCTCTTTTGTTTTGTGTATTGTGATGAATGATGTGTGTTTCTATGAAGGCAAGCATGCCTTTTTATACATGAGCAAATAATACAATTATAAGTCAAAAGATGTTTCAGTCCTTTAAGTTCCTCAAAGTGACAAGAGGATGAGGAATGTGTATCACTCTTTAGATATCCCAGGAAGAATACTTTGGTCAGAAGCCGAGGAGTAAAAATATGATACTTCTTATCCTTGAGAGTATTATAACCTTGATTCTTCTTTTGATTTGTTTTTTTAAGAACAACTGAGTTGTTTAGCTCGAGTTTCTTTGTCATCATAATTTTTTAGATTTAAAACAACATTTTGTTTCAACATCTTCTTCTTCTTCTTCTTCTTCTTCATACTTTGCAACATTTGCATCATTTTCTTGATTCTTTCACTTTTCTGGACAATCACTAGAATAATGACCATACTTCAGACAATTGAAACACTAAAAGTGACTTTGTGAGCCTTTCGACCACCACCACTTCCTCTACATCCAACACCACCTATTTGGTTGCCTTTGTATCAGGGTCTTCTCTGATTCGACACATTTCCTTCCTGCTCGTTTCCTCAACCAGTCGAATTATTATAGCCACCTCTACCTTTGTCGAACCATTTTCCTTTGCATTTACTTTCTTTTGCTGAATGTGCCTACAAAGCCATATCACTCCTCGACTTTCCTGGAGCTCTTTCAACCATTATTTGTTCATGAGATTCAAGCATACCTTGAAGCTATTCCGTCGACAAAGTTGACATATCTGTCAACTCTTCTATGGTAACCACCACATGGTCAAACTTCGGAGCCAAAGATCTCAAGATCTTTGAGACAACAAATCTTGTTGTTAACGTCTCTCCACAAGCCTTGATTTGATTCACTAGTTTCGTAACCCTAGTGAATAAATCAGATATTCTCTTCCTATATTCCATATAAAGCAATTCATACATTCTTTTGTGAATTTGTAACCTTACCTCTTTCACCTTTTCTACACCTCCGAAAGATTTCCTAAGAATCTCTCAGGCTTGTTTTGCAGATTCTACATCACTAACCTTTTCAAAATCATCTGGACTCAGATATTGATGAATTATAAAGAGAGATTTATAATTCTTCTTCTTCGATTCTTTGTATTTCGCCTGTTCTTCTTCTGAATCGTCTTCATCAAGAAGTTTTAATCCATGTTTCACAAGATCCCATAGACCTTGAAAACAAAATATAACCTTCAACTGTTTACACCAATTCTCATAGTTATCACCTTTTAGAACTGGAAGATTTGCTGAAAAATTCTCATTCGCATAATTCATCGCCATTGTGATTTTCTTCTTTTTTCATTGATCGCTCAATTGGAGCTCTTAATACCAGATGTTGGAAATCCACCTATACTATGATGAATTTATATCAATCTTGATGAACAAGATTGTTATCACCACACAATGATAATGAAAAAAAAAGAAAATTAAAGAAGAAAAGAGATTAAGGTTTCTGCTGAGTTTCTCTATGTCCACAAACTGTGGAAAATCTTTATTCACTTGCAAGTGCAAATTCTGTGAATACTCAATGACTTAGTTTGATAACAAAAATAGGGGTTACTTCCTCTATTTATAATTTTAGGCTTGCTTTCTCTCTAAGAAAAAAAACTCAAAACTATAAAGCGCAAAATATCTATTAAATCTAAATCGAAATCCTGTGTGGAGCAATTTGTTTCAATACTTCGATAACTATACAATTTAACATACACACTTCGACTCTCTTTAACTAAGCTAATTCAACACACCTTATATCAAATAATATACTAATTCGACACAAAGAATTACACTTTCATCAACACTTACCTCATGAAAATATTAGATATGACAATGGTTGGATCATTAGGAAGGCATATGTACTTTATGTCAAACAGTGAATATTTTATAAAGATAGCAAGATATTGTGAATTATCTTTACCTTTATACACTAATAACTTTCAACAACAAATTTTCTTTTAATTCCTTAATCATTTTATTATATAATAGTGCTACTTGATATCATGATGTTTGATATAGCATTGACATTTGGTAGGAATGCATAAGGTAGCATTGTGGTAAGCACGACAGTGGGATATGAAGGAGGTGTCGTATTACATGGAACCTTGAACCTTGTTGAATATGATATCAGTGACTTATGGAAACAATCCATGGCATTTAGTGTATGTTCCATGTGGCATGCTTCTTTGGTGTTACGAAAGTGATGGTTTTGCCATGCTCTGATTGTCCCCAAAATCTCTAGTCCCCACCTCCCACATTAGATTAGGCCCCATATGTTGCAATTTTTATGCGACATTGGGAGAATACTTATGGGTTAAATGTTCTTTACTTACACTATCATTTCTAATTCAACTTTTTAAATTATGTTATGTAAGGACAAGAAATTGATATGAGAGACAGTGACATGTCACATTATGTTATTGATATTTGTAAATGCTGTATTATAAAGTTTCACAAAATTTAATCACTACTTTGTTAAATTTACCCAAATTGTAAACATAATATTAATTGATCATTTAGTAAATATAGACAACAAATTTTGTGGATAAATGAGTTTTTCATATTTATATATTTTACATAGATAAATATTAGTAATTAATTTCTCAAAAAATGAGAAAATGTTAACAACACAAATCATTGAATAATTGACCTTTTTATAGTTTTTTTTATAAAAAAAACTACCCTATTCTGCATCATTATGCATTGCAGCAAGACCCAATTCACAAGAAATTGGATTATTTATGCCTTAGGAAATAAAATGTACCCTAAATAAGTATGGCCTATCTAAAGACTTGGGTTCATGAAAGTTGAGTTAAATGTTGATTCTAAAACCATTATTAATTTATTGGAAGTAAGACAAGTTAAGGATGTGAATGAGTATAACTTATTTTTTCAAATCTTTAAGTTGATGGACAATCATGGTGAGGTGAAGGTTTATTATGAGTTTCAAAAAACTGAACTAATCAGTGTGTGAATGTGCTTGCTAGAGGTGGCTCATAGTATATTGGAAGGTTAGATTTTACAGATCTTGTTATGGGAAGTATCATTCAATTCCTCGAGTTGGATAATATGGGAACCTCTTTTCCTAGAGTTGTTTTAGTTTATTTTGTGTTTTCTTTTTGGATTTAGACCCTCTCTGTAACAAAAAAAACATGGTCTGAAGGCACACATGATTTGGGCGAACCGGCTCCTTCAGACCATCATATGACCGAGTTTACATGATTTCTAACATATACTCCTTAAGTTGATCTTTGATGCTTAGAAAAAGAAAAGTCCAGTGGACAATTAATTAGAGTAAATCTGATAATCCTAACCTAATTGTCCTTTCTAAAAGTTAATTGATTTCTAAGTAATGAATATAAGAAAAAGTTATCAACTTAAGTATCACGCTATATTTTATCAAAATTTATGTAGATTTGTATGAAATATCTTAATAAGACCACACTTGTGTTTAAAACGGAAAATTAATAGTCGCAGAGGTTTATCGTCAAGTCTATGGGAAGATTTTTATCTTTAAGGGAGACTCTAGTAAGCGTTTATGTAAGAACCTTCTAAGTAAACAAGTACCGAAGGGCTTAGACTTATGATAAACTTACCATGGATTTTGAGTAAGTACTCGTGCATACATTTCTTCAAGGTATTTCTATAAAGTGGTTTTGTTATAATTCTTTCTATGAGAGCTAAATTGCTTGATGACAATCAACCATTTAAGTATGTCGGAGTTTGATAAGTAGTATTTTTACCGTTTTAAAATGTTTTCTTTAATTGTTATTTATAGTGTTTTCTTGTCATTTCTGTTCAATTTACTTCCGTATTTCTAAGTTTTTTTGTGTGTTTCAAATGTTTGATAAGTACAAGGTCAAGATATAACAAGTTGGACAAAACCTAAAAGAGATTACGAGAAGGCTCAACGAAAGAACTTCCATGATAGTAAAATCCCCAATGACATTAAGACCTGAACGTTATTTGATCACGACTTTGTGTGTCTTAAAGAATCTAGACCGCAAGTACACAGTCCTATCGCGTGTAGCTTTAAAGATTATCAAATCCCAAGGGGCTAAATTTCGAACTATCGTTATCTTAGGTTACTACGTAAATTCGAGGCTGATAAAGTAATTGATTAGGGGTTTAGGGAACCTCACTGATTTTAATCTAGTTTAGATTAAAGGGGGAATATTGGTATATAAAGGTCGGACTTCGGGGATTTAGCAACTCATTGACTCAATCAGATTATTAAAACAATATTAAGTAGAAAATATTTGTTTGGAAACCCTCTTCTCACACTCTCGTGTTTATTGATTCAGATCCTATAATTAAACCTAAGTGAGCGCTCTCGCTGTATCATTTAGAGATTAAAAATAGTTTTTGAAAACAAATAAGACCTAATTAACTTAAAAGCGCTCTCGCTATATTTTAAGTTAATGCACCATTAGTACTGCCCAATTATTATCTAAAACTCTCATTTTTATTGATCCTAACTTATATTTGTATTTTACTCTCGTAAATAAGCAATTTATATTTAAACTAGTAATTGAAACAAGAAAATTATTCTTTTAAAAGGACCAGATCAAATGGCATTGCTGAATCCCATTGGCTGTATGACCTTACATTCCGATAAATAAATTTAGCCTAGCATGTTATACGATTCAGTAATAGCACAACAGAAATAAATAACATCAGACAATTTAATTAACCCAAGCATTTCAGACAATTTTGGCAATAATAAATTAAAACAATTAAATTAAACCTGAAAATAAAATTGCAGAATATTTGGCTAACTTCAGGTGTCTCCCACAGGTCGGTGAGATATGCCTTTATTGCTCTGAAAAATATGCGAGAAAGAAAATAAAAGCACGATTCTAACGTAAGGTTAGAATCAACAAAGGTTCGCAGCAATCCCTGATGTGGAAATTGCTACGAGAAAATAAAAGCGGAAACTAAATAATAAAACTAGACCGGAGTCTGTAAATAAAACTTAAGGAAAAATATTGAGAAAATTTGGCAGGGTAACATTAAAGCGAAGAGAAAAAGAAGTGTTTTAAAAAATGAAGTTTAACGTCCTATTTATAGACGTGAAGTTGACTTGAAAGTAGGAAGCAAGGAGGATTTTTTGCCTCAGAATTTGCCTCTGTAGTGATCGCTACGGACCGTTGGGGTGAGTGTGAAGGTCGTCACAGGCTTCTTGGAGAGGAAGCTTTGCTTCCAAACTTGTCATGGCCTATAGGGCTTGCTTAGCAGGGTGTAATAGTTGTTACCCCTTTGTTGGGCTTGAGAAGTTGCGTTGGGCTTGGCCTTGCACTTCTTTTTATTTCTTTGTTTTCCAAAGCCTTTTTACTAATACACACCTCTATTTTTGCCATGCATCACATATTTGCATAATTGCTCTTTGTTTTTGGATTTTAAGTACGATTTGCTCGACTTTTCTCGACTTTCTTCGAACATGCCTTGTAAACATCAAATTCCTGAAAACATAAAAAATACCGACATAATACGAATAAAGAGTAATTTAATTAGTTAAAATGCAGATAAAATTCATGTAGATTGATCAAAATATACGATATTTTTGGGTTACCAAACTCCTGTACACTTGAACCTTTGCTTGTACTCAAGCAAATAAAAATCGTTTAGCACAAAGTCTCTGACACAATCGCATGACATGACTCGAATCGTACATGGTTGAAGGGCATTACATTAGAAAGATGTAACTAGGTTTCGACACTAACGATACAGAAATGACACGAAACCATAGAACAAGGTCAAAATCCTCCACCCTATGAAAACAGTCCGAATCATGCTATCATATCTCAACCTAATTTTTCTCGTTAGGAATCAACCGCTTTCATTCAAGTGCAATCACGTCAATCCCTTTATCTCTCGAACGCACATAGTAAAGTAGCCGATTAGTGATTCTTGTCATTTATGCACGGGGTTCTGGTACACAGGTTGGTAACCCTTTTTCTTTCTCAGATTATAAGTCTCGGGAGATCGAACTGTAGTTTTCCCTACCAAGTTCAACACCAGATACCACAGAACAGGCTTACAACTAGTTGTTACATTAATTTTTTTTAGGTTCCGCAACTGTTGGATTAAATGACCCGGTGAAGGTCACCTAACTTAATTTGCGCATTCCCTATAATATCATTATGCTTAAATTTTTTTTGATTAGGACCAGTCACTTATATTCATCAGCTCTCTATGTACTTTGTGGATAAGACGGTGCCAACTGCTAGTATAAACTACTCAGGGTTGATCCAAAACTAAAACTTAAGGTTTCGATACCATAACTACTCAAACTGATTTTGCATAATCTGGAAGATTTAGGTGTCCAGGAGGTATTATTTTTGTCGAATCTTTTCCAAAAATTCTAACATAGACTAATTGTGAGCAACCTATATACTTTTCGAATGTACCAAGCTAATGCGTCAAGTAAACTTTTTTGTTAAGGTTCAAGAAAAGTATGGAAGTATGAATAAGTACGGAAATGATTGCACAATTGAAATCAATCTGACAAGACAATTTTGATTGAAATGGAAAGGGAAATACATAAAAGGGAAATAACGGAAATTTAAAACTGACATTCTAGGAAATTTAAAACAAAGGTTTCCTCCCCTACACTTAAATTGAGCATTGTCCCCAATGCGACGATGAAAGTGAGAAAAGAAAACTAATAGGAAACTAAGAAAGTAAAAATACAAGGAAACAAGAAAACAATAATCACTCCTCATTGTTGCCTCTGACATTTCTGCTGCTCGATGCTTCACCTCGTGCCTGTCCTTCACTGCGTGTCCTAACTCCATCTCGTCTGGGTCTAGGAGGTTGGTCACCAGTGTTGTAAACATAAACATGCAGGTCCTCAACACGGAATGACAAGTGGCACATTTTATCTGTCAGATCAAAAATGTTGCGATGGTTTTAGTAGGCGTTGTTGCGTTGATCGCGCTGTAACTCTTTCATCATCTGCATCAGTTCTTGTTGACGATGATCTTGAAGTAAAAGTGATGAATAGATATATTTAATGGTGGCTGGTTGAGGATCATTCCCTGTTTGTTCTTCTTGTGGTGTGACATTTGGTTGGGGCGGTTGTTGATTCTCTTCTGGTGTTGCATTACCTACACCTGCTTGATTATTCTGCACATGCGCTTCAGGGACTGGTGCTTGAAGATAATAAATCCAGTTTGCAGCTACGTCAAGTCTTGTGATATCCAGATTAGGAAAAATAATACCTGGGACAACCCTGTTTTGCACCATGAGGTTGTACCTTCCATCCCTTCTTGATTTGACAATATGACTATACTGGCAGTACTCCATATCCAGAAACTCAACTTGCCAATAAGGTAGTTGATTCAACCTGTCTTGCAGATTCAGATAATGGGCAATAACGGTGACTATACCCCATATACAAAAAGGTGATGTGCTTGCATTTCTCGATAAAAGAGACTGGATGTGGTTGAGAAGGAACGAAGCAACATTTATACTAAGATCGGGAGTAAAGGTGCAGTGCAAAAAATACATTTCCATAGTGTTCACCTTGATGTTATTTGCTCTCCCGAACACTGTATTGGCTAGAACACGGTGGAAATAGCGAATGCACGGGTTGTGGATGCGGGTGGATAAAAGCTCATCCCATTCATTAACAGGACTACCAGTTAAGCATTCCCAAATTTCGAATGATCTTGCCGTCTAATCTTCATCAGGAAGAATTCTATATTTCACACCTTCACCATGGTTAAAGTGGAGTACCTGACTCAGAGTCTCTTTGTTCATGGTGTACTCCATATTGAATAGTCTGAAAGTTGCTCGCCAATTAAATACTGACCGACTTCAGGAGTAGGCGGTGTTTGGTAGGCAAAAGAACTCAAGAACTCCAACGTGAGGGATTTATAAGTTGGAAGATTCATAGTGGCAATATGGTGTAGACCAGATTCGTTGAGCAAAACTTGCACACTTTCAAGCAACCCCAAGTCACATAAACAACCAACATCAATATACTTTGTCGGGACTATTCCTCTCTGATGGAACCTCCACTAGAGTTGCTCTTGTCGGTGTCCAGCGGCTCCATCTCTGAATACCATATCTGTGAGGTCTGGTTCCTTTCTTTCTTCCCGAGCTCTTCTGGCCATTTGGGAAAGGTGTTGGAAATGATATAGTTTTAGTGGTAGAAGAGTTGTTGAATAAAGTTGGTATAATGGTGAATTTCTCTTCAAGAGTTTATATAGAAACAAGGTTATAATGGTGAAGATAAGATGAATGGATGTTTTGAATGGTATTTAGAGTGGTGTTTATGAGTGTGGAATGGAAATGAAACGGATGAGAAGTTTTGAAATTGTGTGAATGCAAAAACTGAATGAGGAAATAATGGGTGCAACGAATTTATAACGTGTGTTGTTGGAAATGGAGGTGTAACGGTCCTTACACCTGGCTTCATGTTGGAACGCCACACTTGGCTCTTGTAACGATCGTTACAGGGTTTAGTTCCAAGAGAATCTCGTGCCTGCAACAATCAACTTATCTGGCTATGCATGAGATTCTTTTCTTGTTGACCGTAGCATGGCATGAATGTGTCATCTCATTGTCTAGTGGGAATAATAAATTCAGAACGCAAGGAGACAATGAGGTGACAATCAGATGTATCACGCAAAGCTTAATTATTACACTAGATCTACTAAATTAACATGCATGCATTTTTTTATTATTTTAGTGAACACAATAATACAATAGCATCCCAATATATAATATAGCAAAATACAATGAGAAGTAAATACCGACAAAACAAATAATGAAAAATAAATACTTATATTAAAAATACTAAATGAAATAAAATAATATTCCGAAGAAAAAATAATATAAATAACCAAAAGAAACAAATAAATCTAGAATTAATTTCTAACTAGAAAAATAAAAATAATGCTAATGGAAACTATAAATCCTAAATAAACACTTTTTTTTCCTACACTTAGAGAAAATAGTACCCTCAATGTTCTAAAAACATATACCAACCACCTCGAGAAGTAAACTGCTGAAAAAGGTGATCTAAATTCGCCGTAACTAAATCCATGAAACCGTAAAAACCTCTGCGGAGGGTGGTAATATTTGAACAAATAGCAGCAAGCTCCGTCGTGAGAGCATCGATGGAAGCAGCGTAATCAGTCCGAGGAACATGGAGAGCGGCGGTAGCAAGAGCTGTGGATGGGTCCCAAGCTAGATGGAAGTCAAGTAAAGGCGGTGTCACAAGACCAACCTCTATCATCTCGATCATCTCGGGGTGAGACTCTGCTAATCCTGCTGGAGGGTCATAATAATAGAGCGGTGTCAAAGAATCAGAATCTTTTTCTTCTATGAAATTCTCAGCTACTCCTTCCAAGCTGTAAATCCAATTCTTCCTGTCATGCACACTAGATCGTGCAATGTCAGGAAGCATGAAGTGGTAGACCGACTCTTGATGAATCAGCAACTGAAAATGATTCGACTCTAAATATCTGATCATCCCAACATTAAAACAAATTGACAGGTCAAGCAAAATAAAGTCACCTGAAGGAGTCAGACGGGATAATGGCTCTCTAAAAAAAAAAAGGCATTAGCAATCATAATGACTAAGCCACCAACACAAATCGGGCCATCAGGAGCCTGGGCGATACTCAGGAGACGAGCAAGCATAAACGATGCACCAACTACCCGTATAGACTGAAACACACAAAACATAATAAACAACTCTTCCTTGGACATTGAGTTATCATTCAGAGGTTTTCCAAATAGGGTAAATGCCAGAATCATGTGGAAATACCTAATGGCAGGGTTATGAATCTATGACGAGTGTCTAGGAATAGAGCTCTCGTGTCGCAGATCAGATATCTCTCCCCAAAAATAGTTAAGCTGGCTGTCCATAAACTCGTCATCGAGAATCTCAATGACAACATCAGCACTAACAGGGAAATCCAATAGAGCAGCAAGTTCACGGATGGTGAACCTGTGAGTAAAACCAAACAATCTGAATGAAACCAACCCTTTGACCAACCCTGAACCAATATCAGGGTTGTAGTGCAAGGAACTGAGGAACTCCAATGTTAGGTTGCGGTAGGTAGACTGCTGATGATGAATAAAATAGTCCCAACCAATCTGGTTAAACATATAGCGAACACTCTCCCTAATGCCCAATGCAGACAATGTAGGGTCATGCACAAAAATAGTGGGATACATCTCTCTCTGAACAAGCATCTCATAACGCCTTTGCTGAGCATTGCTCACAAAGGCAACATGCATAGTATCAGAAAAATCCATAGCTAAAATCAGTGAAGAAGAAGTGTGAATCGTGTAAGTAAGTCAAAATAGTTTTGAAATTAGCATCGGCCTAATGCCTAAAAATAGAAAAGAAAAGAATGGAATTTTTTTTTTAAATTTAAGAAAAACATTTAAGAAAAAGTAAATGAAATTTTTTAATAAAAATGGTGGATTGCCTCCCACAAAGCACTTTGTTTAACGTCGAAAGCTCGACCTATTTTGAAAATCAAACAATCAGTTTGGTGACTCAGCCGACAACTATATAGGTTTCAGACTAGCTGAGTAGTCTTTGTTCTCGATACAATGCTAGTGCTTCAAACGCTGCCCGTTTACAATAAATAGATCACTGGTTTTTCCTTTAATTTTCACAACGCCACTTGGGAGTACTTTAATAACTTCAAAGGGTCCTGACCATCTAGAACAAAGTTTTCTTGGAAATAGTTTAAGTCTAGAGTTAAACAAGAATACTACATCACCCTCATTGAATTCTCTCCTAGAGATGCGTCTGTCGTGCCATTTCTTAGTTCGTTCCTTGTAGATTTTGGCATTTTCGTATGCATCTAGCCTAAGCTCCTCCAATTCATGGATGTCTAGAATTCTCTTTTCTCCAACAGCTTTGTAACTAAGGTTTAGGGTTTTTATGGCCCAATAGGCTTTATGTTCGAGTTCTACTGGTAGATGGCATGATTTACCATAGATTAGTTTGAAAGGTGTAGTTCCGATGGGTGTCTTGTATGCTGTTCTATATGCCCACAATGCTTCATGTAGTTTAGACGACCAATCTTTCCTAGATGTGGCAATAGTTTTCTCAAGAATTTGCTTAATCTCTCTATTAGAAACTTCAACTTGCCCGCTATTTGTGGGTGGTAAGGTGTTGCTATGCGATGCTGGACTCCATACTTTGCTAAGAGTTTATCAAAAATTCTTGAAATTAAATGAGATCCACCATCACAGATGACCAGTCTCGGCACACTGAATCTCGGAAAAATTATGTTTTTGAATAGCCTAATCACTACTTGTGCATGATTTGTTGGAGAGGCTACAACCTCTATCGATTTAGATACATAATCTACTGCAACAAGTATGTAATTGTTGCCAAAAGAAGATGGGAAAGGTCCCATAAAGTCAATTCCCCACACGTCAAAGATCTCCACTTCTAGGATGCCCTTTTGAGGCATCTCATCACGCGTAGATATGTTAGCAGTGCGTTGACACCGATCGCATTTTATAATTGCAGCATGGACATCTTTCCATATACTAGACCAATAAAGGCCTGCATGTAGGATTTTTGCACAGGTCTTTGAAGTGCTAGCATGTCCACCATAAGGGGCTTCATGACAATGAGATATTATGTTCTCTATTTCACTCTCTAGAACACACTGACGGAAGATACCGTCGGGGCCTCGCTTGAATAGTAAGGGCTCGTCCCAATAATAGTGTTTTAGATCGTGAAAGAATGTCTTCTTTTGTTGATAAGTTAGATTGGGTGGAAGAGCTCTTGCTGCTAAGTAGTTGACATAGTCAACATACCAGGGCAGTGAGATCTGAGTAAATACTACTTCCACTACTTCAGTTGTCTCGTTATTGTTGCAAAATTCAAGGCATTCTTTAGTTGAGTTTTCTAATTCCATTTGGGCTACCAGGTGTTCATATGGAAAATCGTCATTGATAAGCATCTCTTCAGATTTAAATTTTTTGATCCTAGATAGATGGTCGGCTACCAGATCTTCAGAGCCTGGTTTGTCTTTGATTTCTAAATCAAACTCTTGTAAGAGTAAGATCCATCTTAATAATCTTGGTTTGGCATCTTGCTTAGCTAATAAGTATCTAATAGCTGCGTGATCAGCGTAGATACTTATTTTTGCGCCTACTAGATAGGAACAAAATTTATCTAATGCAAAAACGACGACCAAAAGTTCATTTTCTGTAGTGGCGTAATTTATCTGTGCAAAATCCAAGGTTCTACTTGCATAGTATATTGCATGGAACTTTTTGTCTCTTCTTTGTCCTAGGACTGCACCTACTACATAATCTCTTGCGTCACACATTATCTCGAATGGCAAACTCCAATCAGGTGGTTGTATGATAGGTGCAGATATGAGAGATGTTTTCAACCGTTCAAACGCTTTTAGGCAATCATCATCGAAGATGAATTCAGCTTCTTTCATCAAGAGGTTGGTCAGCGGTTTAGAAATTTTTGAGAAATATTTTATGAAACGTCGGTAGAAACCGGCGTGGCCTAAGAAACTTCATATTTCTCTTATAGTTTTTAGGGGTTGGAGGTTTTCTATTACTTCAATCTTAGATCTGTCTACTTTGATCCCCTTTTCAGACACTATGTGTCCAAGAATAATTACTTATTTTACCATAAAATGGCATTTCTCCCAGTTCAACACTAGGTTTACTTGTACGCATCTATCCAGTACCTTCTCCAGGTTTGACAAGCATCCTTCAAAACTTTGCCTGCATACAGAGAAATCTTCCATAAAGACTTCCATGATATCGTCTATAAAATCGGCAAAGATGGAATCATACATCTTTGGAATGTTGCAGGCGCATTACATAGTCCAAATGGCATTCGCCGATAAGAAAACGTACCATAAGGACACGTAAATGTAGTATTTTCTTGGTCATCAGGATGTATGGGAATTTGAAAGAATCCTGAATAACCGTCCAAATAGAAATAATACGAATGCTTATCTAATCGCTCAAGCATTTGGCCAATAAAGGGTAAAGGGAAATGGTCTTTTCGATTTTCTTTATTTAGCTTCCTATAGTCAATGCACATTTTATCTCCACTCATGACTCTTTCTGCTATATGTTCTTCAGCTTTGTTTGTCGTGACTGTGATTCCCCCTTCTTGGGTACGCAATGGACAGGACTAACCCATTGACTATCAGAGATTGGATTAATGATTCATGCATTTAGAATTTTAGTTACTTCATCCTTTACTACAGTGCTCATGATCAGGTTAATTTTTCTCTGATGTTCTCTAGAAGATTTGCAGTCATCTTCCAGCATGATGCGATGTATGCAGATGGAAGGACTTGTTCCTTTTAGAGCAACAATGTTATATCCTAAGGCAGCGAGATATTTTCTTAAAACATGCAATAGTTTTTCTGTCACAATTTGTCCTAAGTCCGCGTTGACTATCACTGGTCTTTTAAGTTCAGAATCTAGAAATTCATATCTTAGGGTTTTGGGTAGAACTTTAAGTTCTAAATTGGGTTTCTTTGGACAAGGCATATGATTTGGTGTTAGAACTAGACATTCACTTAAACTGTCATCTCAATATCCGGGACACCAATTATCATCTTCAAAGATCGGGGGCATCATAATTTTCATAGTTTTGGAATGAGTTTCTCTTACTGACTCCATCTCTTTGACACATTCGTCTATGACATCTAACATATAACACGTATCATCTATAGTTGGGGCTTGTAGGAACTGCGTTAGGATAAATTCGAATTTCTCTTCTCTAACTTCAAAAGTTATTTTTCCTCTTTTAACATCTATAAAGGCTCCAGCAGTTGCTAAAAATGGTCTTCCCAGTATTATAGGGGTCACACTATATTCTTTGATGTCCATAATGATGAAATCTGCAGGAATATAGAATTGACCTATGCGTACCAGAATGTTTTCAAGAATTCCTACGGGGTATTTGACAGAACGATCCGCAAGCTGTACTGACATTTTAGTTGGTCTTAATTCTCCCATATCAAGATTTTTAGATATGGACAAGGGCATAACACTGATATTAGCGCCTAAGTCGCATAGAGCTTTGTCTATAACATACTTACCTATATTACAAGGTATCGAGAAGCTTCTGGGATCCTTTAGCTTCTGAGGCATTTTGTTCTGAATGATTGCACTACACTCGAAAATGAGTGTAACAGTCTCTTTATCCTCTATCTTTTTCTTGTTAGAGAAGATTTCTTTAAGAAACTTAGCGTACGAGGGCATCTGCGTGATAACTTCTGTGAATGGTATCGTGATGTTTAGTTGTTTTAGAAGTTCAACAAACTTCTTAAATTGCCCTACACTTCTAGATTGAGTGAGTCTTTGAGGGTAAAGGATTAGTGGTTTGTAAGGTGGAGGAGGCATATATGGTTTTTCCTTTTCTACTTTCTCTCCATCACCTACCTTCTCCTTCTCTTTTGGTTCACTTTCCTTCTCGGTTGATTTTCCAGAGCTTTGGAACATTGCTGTATTCTTAAGTCTAGGATCAGTTGGTCCATCGTATTCAGTCCCACATCGCAATATAATAGCATGAACATCTCCTTTCAGATTCAGTTGAGGTTGACCTAGAAATGTACCAGCAGGTGTAGCAGTAGGTGCTTGTTGTTGGACCACTTGTGAAATCTGGGTTTCTAACAATTTGTTATGGGTGGCTAGAGCATCTACTTTGTTCACTAACTGCTCGATTTGCTCACTAGTGTGGATATTTTGATTTAGGAAATCCTTGTTAGTTTGAGTTTGGTTAGCTATAAAATTTTCCATCATTAGTTCAAGGTTAGATTTCCTAGGAATATTAGGAGCGGCAACATGTGCTTTTTGATATTTAGGTGGTATAACAGGTGCTTGTCCAGGCGCATACAACGCATTGGTGTTCTTTTATGAGAAATTGGGATGATTCTTCCATCCTGGGTTGTATGTGTTCGAGTAAGGGTTTCCTTGAGCATAATGCACTTGGTCGGTGGGAGTTCCTGCTAAGAGTTGACATTCAGAAGCAGCGTGTCCAGCTACTCCGCATATCTCGCAGTTTAGAGTTATGGCAGCCACAGTGGCTGGAGGTATTGAAGTTAAGCTTTCTATCTTCTAGGAGAGAACATATACCTTTGCATGGACGCTATCAAGACTGCTGATCTCGTACATACCGCCTTTCATCGGTGCTTTCTCTCCAGGAGCTTTGCCTACTTGACCTCTTTCACTCCCCCACTGATAGTGGTTTTGAGACATACTTTTTATAAGTGCATAGGCTGCAGCGTAGGATTTATCCATAAGTGCGCCACCTGCGGCGGCGTCTATTGTTAATATCGTTTTATACATGAGACCATTGTAGAAGGTATGCATAATTAACCATTCTTCTATGCCATGATGTGGACAGAGCCTCAACATGTCTTTGTATCTTTCCCAAGCGTCGAAAAGAGACTCGCTGTCTTTTTTTCCGAAAATCGCTTATTTGGGATCTTAGCATAGCTGTCTTACTTGATGGGAAATATCGCGCAAGAAAGACTTTCTTCAACTCGTTCCAAGAGGTAACTGACTTAGCAGGTAGAGACTGGAGCCAAGCTCGGGCTCTATCTCTTAGTGAAAAAGGGAAAAGACAAAGTTTTATCGCCTCTTGACTGACCCCATTAGCTTTAACTATATTTGTGTATTGTAAAAACATCAACAAATGTAAGTTAGGGTCATCCATTGAACCACCAGAAAACTGGTTCTGTTGTACAGCGGACAATAAAGAAGGTTTGAGTTCGAAGTTATTATCCTCGATGGCTGGAGCAGCAATGCTGTTGTGTGGTTCTTCTTGCGAAGGAATATCATACGATTTGAGCGGATGTGGATGATCACCCATGTCTGGTTCTTCAACTGGTTCAACAGAAATAGAAGATTGAGGAAGGAATTGATTGGTATGAGGTACTCATACGTGGCGTCTTCTAATAATAGAGCTCTCAGGTTCGGGAATTGGTAGCACTAAGTCATCTCCTTAAGAGCGATTACTTGGCATACAATTGGGAATGGTGTCTTAGTCTCTACAGTGTAACTAAAGGAGTTACGATATCAACTAAGTCCCCGACAACAGCGCCAAAAACTTGATAGTGACTTTGTGTGTCTTAAAGAATCTAGACTGCAAGTATACAGTCCTATTGCGTGTAGCTTTAAAGATTATTGAATCCCAAGGGACTAAATGTCGAACTATCGCTATCTTAGGTTACTACGTAAATCTAAGACTGATAAAGTAATTAATTAGGGGTTTAGGGAACCTAACTTATTTTAGTCTCGTTTAGATTCAAGGGGGAATATCAGTATGTAAAGGTCGGACTTCGGGGATTTAGCAACTCATTGACTCAATCGGATTATTAAAACAGTTTTAAGTAGAAAATATTTGTTTGAAAACCCTCTTTTCACACTCTCGTGTTTATTGATTTAGATCCTATAATTAAACCTAAGTGAGCGCTCTCGCTGTATCATTTAGAGAGTAAAAGTAGTTTTTGAAAACAAATAAGACCTAATTAACTTGAAGGTGCTCTCGCTGTATTTTAAGTTAATGCACAATTACTAATGTCTAGTTATTATCTCAAACTCTCGTTTTTATTGTTCCTAACTTCTATCTGTATTTTACTCTCGTAAATAAACAGTTGATATTTAAACTAGTAATTGAAACCAGGAAATTATTCTTTTAAAAGAATCAGATCAAATGGGGTTGCTAAACTCCGTAGGCTATATGACCTTACATACCGATAAATAAATTTAGCCCAGCATGCTATACGATTCAATAATAGCACAACAGAAATAAATAACATCAGACAATTTAAATAACCCAAGCATTTCAGACAATTTTGGCAGTAATAAATTAAAAAAATTAAATTAAACCTGAAAATAAAATTGTGGAATATTTGACTAACTTTAGGTGTCTCCCACAGGTCGGTGAGATCTGCCTTTATTGCTCCAAAAAATAAATGCTAGAAAGAAAATAAAAACATGATTCTAACGTAAGGTTAGAATCAGCAAAGGTTCGCAGCATTCCCGATGTGGAAATTGCTACGAGAAAATAAAAGCGGAAACTAAATAATAAAACTAGACCGGAGTCTGTAAATAAAACTAAAGGAAAAATATTGGGAAAATTCGGCAGGGTAATAGTAAAGCGAAGAGAAAAAGAAGTGTTTTAAAAAATGAAGTTTAACGTCCTATTTATAGACGTGAAGTTGGCTTGAAAGTAGGAAGTGGAGAGGATTTTTTCCTCCAGATTTTCCTCCGTAGTGATCGCTACGGACCGTTGGGGTGAATGTGACGGTCGTCACAGGCTGCTTGGAGAGGAAGTTTCACTTCCAAACTTGTCGCGGCCGTTAGGACTTGCTTGGCAGGGTGTAATGACCGTTACCCCTTTGTTGGGCTTGAGAAGTTGCGTTGGGCTAGGCCTTGCGCTTCTTCTTATTTCTTTATTTTCCAAAGCCTTTTTACTTACACACACCCCTATTTTTGCCATGCATCACATATTTGCATAATTACTCTTTGTTGGATTTTAAGTACGATTTGCTAGACTTTTCTCGACTTTCTTCGAACATGCCTTGTAAACATCAAATTCCTGAAATAATAGAAAATACCGGCATAATACGAATAAAGAGTAATTTAATTAATTAAAATGCAGATAAAATTTATGTAGATTGATCCAAATATAAGATATATTTTCGGGTTATCATTATTCCTTCTATAACCGTAATGCCCCCCATGAACTCATCCAATAAAAATTTCATACGAGCATTACGACATGGTTGCAATGCTTGTTACAATAGTAATGGTCCGATCAACATTTAAGAATTCTAAAATTTCAACATTTTCTTTGGCGACTCCTGTCATTTTTCTACTATTTTTCTTAATGTTTAAGGCAGGGCCCTTAATACAAAATAAAGCTTAAGTTTATGAATCTAAGCCTATATAAGGCCTTTGGACATTTTGAACTTCCACATACTACTTTAGATATTTCACTGCGTTAGATTTTCTGTATTTTTATTTTCTACTTTCTTGTTTCTTTGAAGGTTTGTAAAAGTCTTTTCGGAGCACATAGTCCTTTAGATTTAACGTAATACTTTAATCTAGGTTTAGTAATATTGTTTACTTTATGATTATGTTTCTATTATCTATTAACATGTTGATACCAATTGAAATTTCTGGTACATGCAACACATGTTAATACTGACATTTTAACATTAGAACAATGTCGTAGCATATGTTACAACATCTGCCGACAGACTGAACAAATTCATCAAGATGTAACTGATACTGAAATAAAATTTAAGAATGATAAATAACACAAAGAATTGTTAACCCAATTTAGTGAAATATCACCTACATCTGAGGGTTACCAATTCAGGAAGAAAATTCACTATAATAATATTCGTTCAAAGCCTAAACAATCCTAGTTTACAATTTCTCTCATAATCACTACCTCGTGCAACTTCTACCTAGAAATCACCATCTAGATATGAGAAATATCATTTCACTTCCTAATCACATCAGTGATATCTAACTGTCTCAATTCCAGTGACTGTATTAAAAACAAATCAACAAAAAGATTACACTTCCCATAAACAATACTTAGTTAAGACTCTTAACTAAGAACAATACTTGGTTTTAGGCCCCTAAGCCGTTTAAGAACCTAAAAGGTTTAGGCCCCCAAATCAAGCAAGTTGCAGTTTAACCAAACATGACTATGATCTAAGATGTCCTTTTGTCCTATCTCCTGAAAAATTGTAGACAACAGAGCAACAAAGCAATATGAAAGTAAAAATCTATCGATTCTACTCAAAGCACCACCTGATCCTCTACTCAACAAAAACTTTCTCGCGCTTGTTGGAAAATCCACCAAGTCCATGAGGCCTATAAATTCATTAAATTCTCAATCTCCTAAGACCTCTGTAAGCTGCTACGCCCTAGTCTTTCACTTGACATTCTAACTGTATTGAAGTCACCAGTTACACATCACTCCACATCATTCCATTTACCTCTAAGAGCAATCAAATGTTCGCACAAAGATCTTTTTAGTGCCAATTTGCAAGAAGAATACACATTAACAAAGTAGAACCTCTTTCCACCGAATGATGCACAAACTACTGTATGGAATCCACAATACCATCCAACCCAGAAGGGACAATATTGACACTGTTAACACAAATCTTTTTTGAACTAGTTTTTTTTGTTATTTTCGGCCCAACACTAAACTCCCTTTCAATGGCCTAACAATAAACAAGCAACTTCTCTTCTTATGACTAATGCGTCTTTTCATTTTACACTTTTGCGAGCACGTTGCTTTTTCTTTTTCACTCAATATTCCTTTTAGTATCATTCCTAAGACTAAACATAGATTTCTATAATGTTAATCAACCTCTTTTGCTAAATTGCCTAAAATCAAAATTCACTAGCAGTTATTTCAGTTGTAGTAGTAGCCCTACTGGTAGGTGTAGCCAATGAGGCGTCCCTAGTGTTTAAAAATGATCTTCAAATGGGGTTGAGGGGACAACTGTGGACCCAAGATATCCTCAGTTTTGTTTTTAAGTTTCAACTTTCAAACACCTCCATGTTCTATTAAAGAGCACCCTCTATCCCATACAAAACCTACATTTAATGCACCTTCTATTCTTTTCTCTGTTTTTCCAAAACATTGCACCTTCTATTCTACAATTACATATAAGTGAAACCAACCTTACCCTAGAAGAAGCTCATAAAAACCTTTATCTCAACATGGCTTCTCTTCCTCTTCTTCTCCTCCTCATCCTATGTGGTTCTTTGCATGCATGCACCCCTCGTCCTCTTACTAAAAAAGACACAACAAAACATCATTTTGATATGGTAGATCCAGCACAGCAACAGAAAATCGTAAATAATGAAATAAATATCTATGTGGGTTGTAGCAGTGCATCAACTTTGAAGAAAGTGATCGTAGGTGCTTAATTTTCTAACACTCTTTTGTTGTTTTTTATGTGTATTACATAGTGATTAAGTCATACGAATTTACAACCTAATACATTCACTTTACATATACAAATAGAAACGATTAATCTTTTTTTTTTTTATAAGTAAATGAGATATTAAATAATTGAGATCAATGTACATAATTATTTGTTTTTCTATAAACAATAATTGTCTCTTGCTTTTGTTTTCTTTGCCAATAAAATTTGATGTTTATGAATAATAATTGAAAAAAAAAATTATTTTCACACCAAATTTTTACATCTATATGGCATATTAAATAATTGAGATCAATGTACATCCATGTTTAGAATATCTTACCTCTTATTTGTTTTAAGACATAGGGATTTTTCGTTTATTTTCCGATTGGAGCATGTCTTATACTCCCTTGAATGATATCTTTGCCTATTAAGAAAACATATATGATGAATAATGTCATTTATAATTTAAATTTTTTTACATTTGTCTTGCTCTTTTCAAATCAGATTTAATTAATCATGTGTAAAAATTTGATTGATACAATTTTTGACATTTAAAAAATAGTATTAGGTGTAAAAATCAAGTTTGTTATTAATTGTAATAAATTGTTTAATATAGCTCAAAATTTAGTTATTAAATATTATGATATCAAAAATAAAATTTTAAGTGCTAAATTAATTTGGTTAATGACATGTTGATTAATACAATTTATAATTTGGTTAATAGGTACTCAAATATAAAATAATCTTAAATACTAAAATAAAATTGTATAGGAAGTGTAAAGATTGATTAATATTTTTTTAATTTAATGTATAAAAATGATTAATATTATATGTTTTATTAGTTAATGAAGTAGTGAAAAGTGATAAATAAATTATAAGTAAAGTAAGTAATTAATACAATAATAAAATTGGTCAATAATATAATTTTATATTTATATTACAACATAATTTATTTTTTATAAATAATATGTTTTTATAAGAGTTTGCAAAAGAAAAACATTGTTCAATCATGGGGTTAAATTTGGTGTCAACAAACTATAGCTAATAATAATTATTAGTCTCTTGGTTTTGTGAGTTCATATATAACATATGTTGCACTTGGTTGTATGTCATTTTGCTAAGAATATTTGTAGCTGCATGTGTGAAAATATTTGGATTTTAGAATTCATCCAATAATTTCTATTTACTGTAAATATATTAGTAAATGATGGTAATCGATATTCTATTGCAGTGCCATCTTGCCAAACAAGTTCGCCTTCTCTTCTTGTAGCAAAGGTAATATAAAACAGACAAATATTTTTATTTAAGAAGAATTGACATATACATCCGTGTTTGTTGCTTGAGAAATGTTATTTAGTGATTGAAAAGGATGAGACGTATGCTTATTTGTGTAGAATGAGAGGGAACATGCAAGGTCAATGATGGGACCAGCTAGACACCATGTTGAAGAAACAATGGTTACAAACACCAATGAGAATGCAGAAGACATAGTTGAGATGGATTATGCACAACCACATCGGAAACCACCTATTCACAATGAAAAGCCATGACTTACTATATAACAAAAAATGATTTATTGCTAGAGTTTATGTTTAATTACTTTACAAACAAAGCCTTTGGGATAATGTGTGAGGATATGCTATAAGTTCTTTTATTTTGGTTAAAGTTAGCTAGGGTGAAGTAAATTATCTAATATAAGAGCACGTGTAATGTCTGGTTGAGATGGTAAAACAAATTTGAAAGATTCAAATCTCAAAATGTTATTTCATCATTTGATTTTTTTTCTTCAGCCTAATAGGGGTTGTGCATCTCATGAAAACGCGAAAATATCCTTCTAAAAATCGGAAGTTTATTTTTGGTTCACACTCCATTTTGTTCAAACCAGTTAAAATGTGGTGTGACTTCTGAAATTGTAAAAACTGTATCGAAGATTAACTTTCGGTATTTAACCGGAAGTATAACTCCGGCCATAGAAGCAGGAACATTGAATTGTATGCCACCTGGATATTTTGTATGAAACCGAAAGTTTATTTCTAGCTTTGTCACAAAGCTGATTCTATTAGCAGCAACCATAGTGATCACCACCATAACACACTTTCTCCTTCAAACTTCTCCAAAACCCTCTCCATTGTCAATCCATTTTTCACTCCAAGTCCATATTTTTTTTATTCATCATATCAGAAAAAGCTCAACAAAGAAGAATTTTAGGTAAACATCATCCCTTTTATCCCTCATTCACTACATTAATTTGTAACTTTTTGCTGAAAATAAGGTTACGTACAAACCAGAAGTTTATTTCTAGTTTCTGGTTGAACTAAATCGGAAGTTTATTTCCGGTTTTGTCTCTGCTTTGAAATTATGCAGCAACTTTCACTATGAGTGATGTATAAGTAGTTTTTATTATGTTACATAGGTATGGTGCACCCCGATAACATTCTTAAGTCCGATGTGACCGAAGTTGTATCGTCGGTCGTAGTTCCGCCTCGCGCAATTAAGGCGGTCGATGTTTGTGAACATTTTGAAAATATTCAAGAATTTGAATTCCGGGACGATATGTTGTAGTGGATTCGTTTAGAGGCAACGAGGTTAGGATATGCTACTGTGATAGCAAGGTCCGATAACGGCACTGATAGAAGAAATGCCTTTGTTATTTTGACTTGCGAAAGGAACGGAAAATATGTGGCTCGCATTCAAAATTTGAAATGCGAGGAAACCAACACAAGAAAATGTGAGTGTCCGTTTCAGTTGCGTGGTTATCTCATGGCCAACAATAAGTGGAAGTTTAATGTGATTAGAGGAGAACACAATCATGATTTAACTTCAAAGTTGGTCGGTCATCCAATAGCATGTCGGCTACTTCCGGATGAGAAAATTTGTGTTTCCGACATGACTTTGAATTTGGTACCTCCCAAAAACATTCTTGCAACTTTGAAGCGCAAAATACCGGAGATCACCTCTAATATCAAACAAGTGTACAATAAGCACTATCAAGCAAAGTTAGCCCTTCGGGAGGATCGAACCGAAATGCAACACCTTTTGAAAGTTCTTGATGAGAACAATTATGTTTGTAGGCACCGACGGGGTGATGATGGAGTAACTGTTAGAGACATTTATTGGACTCATCCTGATTCCATTAAATTGTTCAACACGTTTCCTACCGTGCTTGTAATGGATTCGACGTACAAAACCAACAAGTACAGGCTACCGTTGTTGGAAATTATTGGTGTTACATCGATCGATAAGACGTACTCAGTTGGTTTTGCATTTTTCGAGTGCGAAAAAGAACACAATTTTCAATGGGCTTTAGAGGTGTGTAGGTCAATGTTGAAGGACCAATAGGATATGCCAAAGGTAATTGTTATCGACCGTGATACAACATTAATTAATATCGTTGCAACCGTATTTTCTGACTTCTTCCGCATTACTTTGTAGGTACCATATTACAAAAAATGTGAGAAGTCGGGTTAAACCTGCTGTGGGGTCGAAATAGGTAGCTGGTGAAGATGGAAAGTTGGTAAAGTCTGATGTTATTGTGGATAAAATCATGACTGTATGGAGGGTTATTGTTAATGCATCTACAAAAGAGATGTATACTAATGCTGTTTTACAATTCCGAGCTGTTTGTGAGAAATATTTGAATCTATTGAAATATGTGGAGAACACAATACTTGATCAGGTGAAGGAGAAATTTGTTTGTGCATGGACTGATCAGGTTATGCACCTCATACATACAACACCAAACCGAGTTGAATCTGCGCATGCTTGTCTCAAGAATTGGTTGGCAAATACCAAGGGCGATTTGATTACGGGTTGGGAAGCTGTGAACCAAATGATCATGAACCAGCATAATGAGATAGAAATGATATTTGGTCGTAGTATCACGATGTTGGAACACAGGTTCAAGGAGAATATGTTATATTCTCAATTGCGTATTATATTTTTCATGAGGCTAACAAAGCTTCTACTATGGGTGATGACACCTCAAAGTGTGGGTGCACTATTGTGAAAACATATGGTCTCCCTTGTGCTTGTGTCATAGCTAAGAAGATGAGTGGTAATGTCCCGATACGTATGGACAATGTCTCTAGTCATTGGAAGAGACTTAGCTTTGAGGATGATGGGAAAATGAAAAATGATAAGTCAAATATCTCCATCCTTACTGAATGGGAAGCAATACAAGCAATATTTTTGAGAGTCGATGACGCCACCAAACTCCACATCAAAGAAGAGTTGAGAAATATTTTGTTTCCGGAGACCACAGATTTGAAACCACCCTCTCAACCGGTAAAAACAAAAGGTGAACCAAAGAAGTTGAAACCTACACGGGGTGAAAATTCTACTACGAGGAGTCCTTCGTATTATGAATATGTTGACAAAGTATTTCCCGACTCACCTACACCAAAATCTCAGAAATATGCTACCAAAGGTGCCCGTATTAGCAAACCACCGCCCGACTCCATCAAAAGTCCGTTCATTGATCAAATGTCGATTTTCATACAAAAATACGTTGTAAGGATTGTCAATATGGATGGTGACAGTAATTGTGGCTTTTGAGCTGTTCGTTGTTTGCTAGGTAGTCGTGAAGAGTATTACAATACTGTGCGAGATACTCTGATCACAGAGTTGACAGAACACAGAGAGTTGTACACACGTGTGTTTGGGAGTAAAGAGAAGGTTGAGAAAATACATCACACACTAGTACCTATTAAGGTTGGATGTGCTCCGGAGGACAAATGGTAGCGGTTCCCTGAAATAGGACATCTCATAGCAAGTGCGTATGATAGGGTGTGTATTAATCTGACAAGATATGGTTTTTTAGAGACTTATTTTCCTGTGCGTATGATAGGGTGTGTATTAATCTGACAAGATATGGTTTTTTAGAGACTTATTTTCCTGTGCGCACTGCTCCTACACCAAATCCCAGTGATCGTATCATTTTGTGTTGGGTGGATTTCAAATTCAAAACTTTTTGTTTAAGTCTACTTGAAACCGGGATGTCCTATACCACCGACATCACCAAAGTGGGCGCTTCATTTCACAAAACCATCTGAGACATGGCCGGATGACTTCATGGAAAAGATTCTAAAATACAACAAGTTAAGGTAAATATATATAGAAACAAATAGGGAAAAGTCGAAAGGGGTTCCACCAGTGGATTTATTATGCGACACTTTTTCGGCTCTTTCAAGTAGTATAGGTAGCATTGTAATGTTAACTTCATTTTGATAATGTATTATGATGTAGAAATATACTCATTTTTGTAATTTGACCACTTGCAAAAAATTTGAATATATGAGGTTTTATGTTATACTTGTTGTTTCTGTTCTGTTTCTGGTTTTTCAAACCCAGGCCATTTACCGGAATTTAACTTCTAGTTTTGGTATTAAGTAGGAAACGAGAATTTAACTTCCGATTTTATTACTGACATAGGATTTCTATGGTCCATGTTTACATCCTTCTACTATAAAAATACCTCTCCTCTTATATTTTACCCTACCACAACACAAAAAATCATATATGGACATGAAATTAGACATCATATGGGTTATTGAAGTTGTTCATTTTTCCGGCGATATACCATCTCGTGAATTCAAGATCACGGTGTACACCCTAATTGAAGAGGTACGTGAAACTTCGCAGGAACTTGTTCGTTACGATGATGGTCGAAAGGTAGAGAAGATTGAGTACCGCTCTCCATCAATCGATAATGAAGGGAATCTACAGTTCATGAAACGTGAACTGAAGAACGACGACGATTTACGGGCTATGCGGTCGGCTTATTGAAGTTTTCAGGAGAAAGTTCTAATCGATGACATTATGAGGATGTTGCAACATCCACCAGGATATTGATTTGTAATGTTCAATTTATGTTTAACTGTTGGTTTGTATTTGCTAAGTTTATGTATCTCTATGTTAGACAATGAAATGAATTTTTCTGGTTTTCTGTTATGAATGAAACCGGAAATATAGTTATGGTACAAAATCAAAACTTAATTTTCGGTTTAGTTTAAATTTTATCAGATGATGGTGCACATCAGAAGTATATTTTCGATTTTCAGGAGCAATTTAGGAATTTCGCATGGGTGGATAAAAAGATCATGAGATGGGTTAAAAAATTCACTTTATTTGAGAGTGAATTTAGGATTTATGGACTAATGAAAATATCTATTCAAAATTTTGATTAATGAGATAAGAGAAGAGTATAATAAAGAGTTTTTCTTTTTCCATTTTGTATTTTTATATTTTTTCCAATTTGTTTTTATATATAGACATCATGAATCATGATAATGTAATTAGTTATTTAATGAAAGGATAAGGGAATTTGTTTGGTATTATAGTTTTTTTCTATAGAAGTAATACATTCAGAAGTTGTGTTGTTTAGAAGTTACATATGCTTTAGAACTTTATAAAGTGTAGTTGAGAAGTTGCATGTTTAGAATCTTAGCTCAGCTTCTGAATTTTATTAGTATAGTTAGTTTGATTTATGTCGCATTTGAAGTTTGTAAGTATTTAAACAATTTTGTAATTAGTTTTTGATAATGCAGCAATTGATTTTTTTCCAATAAAAGTTTGTTATAACTTTTCTCTCTTTCTTATCTCTTCTCTTTCATCTTCATCTTCAACTTTGTGCACCAACAATTGTCATCTAGAGTTCTGGTTTGATTCACAAGGAAACACAAGTGTACTTGAATACGTGTGTGATTGATTTCATTTCTTGAATTCACGATCAAAATCATAACAAAATTGCATTTCTAAATTTTGAGGGATTGTGAAACAAAAGTGTTTGGTGAGATCTGAGTCAGTTTTAAATGCACAAGAACAAAGATGAACAACATAAACAACTTAAATATAAAACTTCCAATGTTTTATGGATAGAACTGGAATTGGTGGATGATTCAAATGCATGTGTTGTTTAGTGCTCAATATTATCTTGATCTCCTCACCGATAGTTACGTTCTGCTTGCCGCAGATGCGACATAAGAACAAAGTAACACATAAATAGATACGAGGAAGAAAGATCATAATATGTTGTTCTACATCAATTAGTGTGTGGATGCGAATGTGTGAGAAAATCATTGTTTTAACGATAATGAAGGTTGTGTGGGATATATTGGCATGGTGTTACGAATGTGATGCACCAGTGAGAAATGTGAAGCTTGATTCTCTACGTAAGCAGTATGAGAATATCAAATTTAAGAACAATGAGAAGGTGCTAGATTACATCTCAAGAGTGATTCTAATCACAATTAAGATGAAATCTTATGGAGAAACTCTTTTTAAATATGTAATAATTGAGAAGGTATTATGATATCTTACTCCTCAATTTGATTACATTGTTGTAGAAATTGAACATTCTAAGAACCTCAACACCATGAGAATTGAAGAACCACAGAGTAGTCTAGAGGCACAGGAGTTGCGTTTGACTGAGAGAAACTCTAAAAAGAGGTATAGTATATTTTAAAAGCATCATCTGGTAAGAAGAAGCATAGTCTTGGTCAGAGAACAAGAAAAGACATGGTGGTTATCAGAAGTCAGAAGCCTCTAACTCTAATGAGAATAAATATTAGAAAGGAAAGGAGAATTTTGACAAGATAAAGGTTTAGTGTTACAATTGTAATAAGTTTGGTCATTTTTCCAACGATTGTTGGTCAAAAAAGGAAAGAAAGTCAGAAGAAGCAAACATAGCCAGAGGAGATTATGATGATGTACATGTGTTATTGATGGCTTTTGAATTTGATGGTGGATATTTGGTAGACTGGTGGTATACGAATAATGGCTCCTCAAATCACCTAATTGGAAACAAACAATGGCTGGTTGATTTTGAATCTAGAAAGAGGAAAAAGATCATATGTGCTAATGATAAGTACCTTAATGCTGAAGGAAAGGGCAATGTTAAAGTAAGAATGAAGAATGGAAAAATAATTCTGATCAAGGATGTTTGGTATATTCCTGGTATGAAGAACAATCTCTTGAAGTTGTATGATTTTGATTAGAAGTTAATTATGCAATCTGAGCAGTTAAGAAACATAACATTCAAGGTGAATGTAGAGATAGCTGAAACTAAATTCCCTAGTGCAAAAGATGCTAAAGGTGACATTGAGTTGTGGAGCAAGAGATTGGGGTATCTGAACTTTAGAAGCTTAGGGAATTTGAGTTCTAAGAAGCTGGTGCATGGAATTTCTAACATTTTGAAGCCTAAGAAGTTATATGAGATATGCATGAAAGGCAAGTTACCCAAATTTCTATTTGCATCAGAAGTGGATCCAAGAGCCAAACATGCTTTGGGAGTAGTGCATTATGATGTATGCGGACCATTTTAAGTACCTTCACTTGGAAGAAAGAAATATTTTGTGTCCTTTGTGGATGAGTTCACTAGGATGACATGGGTAGAACTCGTCAAGTTTAAGCATGACATATTTACTGAGTTTCATAAGTTTAAAGTGAAGGCTGAAAATAGAGTGGTTAGAAGCTGGAAGTTTTCAGAACTAATGGTAGAGGTGAGTACAACTCATCTGAGTTCAGAAAGTTCTATGAGGAGAATGAAATTAAGAATGAGGTGAATGCTCCATACACTCCTCAACACAATGGTATTCCTAAAATAAAAAACCTAACTTTGCTTGATATCACAAAAATCATGCTAAAGGAGGAGAAACTCCCTCACATCTTATGGGGAAATTGTTTATTTTGAGAAGTGGAAATAAGATAAACAAAGTGTGAGTTATTTTAGAGTATTTGTTTTTTTTTTTGTTACAAACATGTTCCGGGTGATACTAGATAGAAGTTGGATGATAGAAGAAAAGTAATGTTGCTGATTGGGTACCACAACACATGTGCTTATAAGCTTTATTGCCCAGTCACTAATAAAGTTAAAGTCAACAAAGATGTCATTGTGAAGGAATCAAAAGTGTGAAATTGGAGAAAGTCTTAATCCAACTCTGGTGTAGTGTCAACACCTGAGTTAACTTTTGGAGATATTTCTGAATCTAATGGGAATTATGCCTCTGAAGATGAGCCATAGTCAGAAGATAACTTTGAATCTGAATTCGAGTTTGATTCGAAAGAAGACTTTAAAGATAGTTGGAATCTGAAGGTGACTCTGAAGGTGAATTTGATTTTGACCCATATTTTGACGATAATTTAGACTCTGGTTGTCAAGCCTCTAAAGGGGTTAAAGCCTCTGAAGGTCGAGCATTCGAAGGTAATCTAGCATATGACACTGTTCCAAAGAAGATTTTGAACAAGTTTAGAGTCCACAAAGAACCAAACATATACCAAGGAGATTTGTAGAGTTTGATATGTTCCAAGATACTAAGATAAACTGTGTAGGGAAAGTCATTCAGTGTTCCATGCTAGTAGACTCTGAACCAGTTAGTACTGAAGGCCATGAAATAAGAACTTGAGGCTATAGAAAGAAACAAGACTTGGGAGTTGACCAAGCTTCCAAAGAACAAGAAATTCATCAGTGTGACATGGATCCTCAAGATAAAGCTAAAGTTAGGTGGACCAATTAGAAAAGACAAAGCAATGTTAATAGCTAGAGGATTTATACCAAAATTTGGGTTAGATTACTTTGAGTTGTTTACGCCTGTATCTAGACATGAAAAAATCAGACTGGGGATTGCTATAGCTACAACTAGGATTCAGATATGAAATCTATATTTCTGAATGGTCCTTTACAAGAGGAAGCTCATGTGTCACAACCTTCTGGGTTTGTGAAAAATAATCAGGAATGGATGATGTATTAGTTGCATAAATCCTTGTATGGACTGAAACAAGCTCTAGAGCTTGGAATCTGAAAATTAATTCATTTTTTAAGCTTCAAGGATTCAGGAAATGTGAGATGGTATATGGGGTTTATGTTCAACATATCTCTAAAAGCAATATGATGTTGTTGTGTATCTATGTTTATGACATATTGCTAACACTGAGTTGTTCAAATGAGATAGTCAAGTTCAAGAAGGTGTTGATGAATGAGTTTGAGATGACTCATCTTGGAAATATGGTATATTTCCTAGGGATGAAGATTTTGTACTCTGAAAAGGCTATCATTTTGCATAAATTGAAGTATGAACTTAAGCTTTCAAAGAGATTTGAGCTAACAAATTGCAAGACAACAATCACACTTGCTGAAACAAATCACAACCTAGATTCTGATGTTAAAGGTGATGATGTAGATGCTACAACTTTTAAACAGTTGGTTGGTTCATTGAGATATCTTTGTAGCACCAGAATTGAAATTTTCTATGTAGGTTGAATGATGAGTAGATTTACGAATAAGCCAAAATGGTCACATTACCAAGATATTGTTAGGATACTGAGGTACATTAAAGGAACTCTGATGTATGGAGTGTCGTTCACTTCTGGTGCTAAATCTAACTCAGAGGTGACATGTTATTAGACTTTGATTGTTGTGGAGACAGAGTTGACACAAGAAGTACTTTTGGATATGTTTTTGAGTATCTAGGAGGTCCTATTTCTTGGTTCCCCAAGAAGAAACCAATGGTTGCATTGTCAACCTATGAAGCTGAGTACATTGCAAGTGCTTTTTCTACGTCTCAAGTTGGTTGACTTATGAACTTATTACATGCTATGAAGATTAAGGCGAGCAAGCCTGTGAGGTTGATGATTGATAATAAATTAGCTATAAGCCTTTCAAAGAACCCATTGATACAAGGAAAGAGCAAGTACATTGACACAACGTATCATTTTTAGGAATCATGTTCATAATGGAGTGCTAGAAGTTGTGCAGGAGCAACTTGGAGATCCACTAACTAAAGTTGTCAAGACAAAATGATACGATCACTGGGATTTGGTGTAGGAGCAGTGCGCACAGGAAAATAAGTCTCTAAAAAACCATATCTTGTCAGATTAATACACACCCTATCATACGCACAGGAAAATAAGTCTCTAAAAAACCATATCTTGTCAGATTAATACACACCCTATCATACGCACTTGCTATGAGATGTCCTATTTCAGGGAACCGCTACCATTTGTCCTCTGGAGCACATCCAACCTTAATAGGTACTAGTGTGTGATGTATTTTCTCAACCTTCTCTTTACTCCCAAACACACGTGTGTACAACTCTCTGTGTTCTGTCAACTCTGTGATCAGAGTATCTCGCACAGTATTGTAATACTCTTCACGACTACCTAGCAAACAACGAACAGCTCAAAAGCCACAATTACCGTCACCATCCATATTGACAATCCTTACAACGTATTTTTGTATGAAAATCGACATTTGATCAATGAACGGACTTTTTGATGGAGTCGGTGTAGGCGGTGGTTTGCTAATACGAGCACCTTTGGTAGCATATTTCTGAGATTTTGGTGTAGGTGAGTCGGGAAATACTTTGTCAACATATTCATAATACGAAGGACTCCTCGTAGTAGAATTTTCACCCCGTGTAGGTTTCAACTTCTTTGGTTCACCTTTTGTTTTAGGTTGAGAGGGTGGTTTCAAATCTGTGGTCTCCGGAAACAAAATATTTCTCAACTCTTCTTTGATGTGGATTTTGGTGGCGTCATCGACTCTCAAAAATATTGCTTGTATTGCTTCCCATTCAGTAAGGATGGAGATATTTGACTTATCATTTTTCATTTTCCCATCATCCTCAAAGCTAAGTCTCTTCCAATGACTAGAGACATTGTCCATACGTATCGGGACATTACCACTCATCTTCTTAGCTATGACACAAGCACAAGGGAGACCATATGTTTTCACAATAGTGCACCCACACTTTGAGGTGTCATCACCCATAGTAGAAGCTTTGTTAGCCTCATGAAAAATATAATTAAGCGTCGTCCGAGAGTAATTAATGAACTTAAAAGAAATTGATTAATTATCTCAATCATTTAATATTAGTACATGAAAGGATATTTTGGAAGCATTGTTGGATGGTAATATTTAATAGAGACAAACTTTCCATAGATATTTTCTTTCTGCCCTCTCTTATATTTCATTCCAATAAGTAATAGTAACAAGAAAGAAGAAGAGATAGAAGAAGAGAAATAATAGGAGAAAAGAGAAGAGGAAAAACTCGGAGAAGAAATGAAAGCTTGAATCAAGAAGGTCAATCAACTCAATTTTCATCATTTTCTTGAATTAAGGTAGGTTCCTACTTAGACATAGCATTGTAGGGGGAATCCATGAAAAATGGAAATTAAGGTTTGTGTATTTTTGCTAGGATCATATAAATTGATGTTGATATATGTTCTACTTGTAGTTTGCATGTTTGCTTGTGATAATCCACGTTGTTTGGTGTTGTTTTAGTGTAAAAAATGTTATATATTGTCGTTGTTGCTTCTTTTTCTTCCATGTTAAGTGTTGTTACTGGCTCTATTCTAGCATGCTCGCTAAGCGAGAGAATGGCTCACTAAGGGAGAGCTTCAGTTCCCATGCAGAGTTGTTCTGCTAGTTTTGCTAAGCGAGAGGAATGTATCGCTAAGAGAGGTCTCCCTTGAAGCTTGCCATGTTCTAGCTAAGCAAGGTAGCTGATTTTGTGAAGTGGGAACATTCTATTTTCTCTCTTGGGCATCGCTTGGAGCCCGCTTGGAGCCAGCGCTTGGGGCTCGCTAAGAAAAAAAGGGAAATTTGCAGGGTTAAACTCACTGCCTCGCCTCTCCTGAAGCCTGTTGAGCGAGAGTTATGATGTTTGAAAATACTCTGTTTCCATGTTTCCGCCATAAAATGGGAACCATAGTTCAGATTGACATAAGGTCGAATACATTGGAATTATGTTAAATTCATGATATGAAATACTTGAGTATGTTATGACATGATTGAGTATGGTTTTGATGGTTAAAGGTTGAAGAATATGATGAGTTTAAAAGGGATATTTTAGGGATTATGGCATGTTAATCTTGCTGAGCGACTGGGATACTCGCCTAGCGAGATCCACTGTCATGAAAAACTCTAGGAGTATTGAAAATAGTGTATCTTGAGTTTCATAACTCAAAACGAGACGCAGTCTGATGCGTTGGAAAGCTTACATGGAGAGCTATAACAAAGTGGAGTTTTTATATTCTTAATACACTTTAAATTCCCGTTGGATCCGATTAACCCCACATAGGATGATCAAACATACGCTTACTATATGTCGTGTAAGTGGATTAGCTTAGGCTGAAGCAAGTTGCGTGAAAGCTTCACCTATTGGTTAGTTAGCAAGTTAATTGAAGAAATTTTGAGGAAACCATATATGAAAGGCAAGTATTACTTAATTGGTGACCTTATACTATCAAGTATGCTTATGTTCCAATTATTGGTTAGATATTGGTGAGGAACCTTCGTTCCTAAAGTTCTATTTACTGAAGAACCTTTGTTTTGAATGTTCTATTAGTGAGGAAACTTTGTTCCGAAAGTATTATTGGTCGTGTAGTATTATGTGTTCTTAATTTATAATAGTATGGTGTGTATGTATTGGATGAATAATGAATAAATCAAGTTCAATGATGATAAGTGAGAGTAAACCTAGAGTTATAGCTAGGTGAACAAAATTAGAAAGGTAACTAAGGTTATGGAAAATAACTTAGGTTCCGATACTCAAATGTAATAGGTTCCTTGGTATTCATCCATGAATGAGTACTCACTAGAGACGAGTCATCTCATCCACGAGAACGCGAGAGGCATAGATGGGAACAATGTCATTGTTACGATTCAATGAGCTTGTATGTAAACCTATTATGATATTGTGATTTGGATATAATGATATAAAAATTGGGTATAATCCCACGATGGTTGTGATATATTCATATAGATATTGTTGAGTCTAATTGTGTATTTAGGAATAATCCATATTTATTCTTTTCCGAAGTTCGATACTTATATATAGTAAAGGGTATTCCATTTAGTTGAGACTAGGAATGTCATTAGTAATATAGGATGGATTATGTAATCCATTTAGTGGAAGCTAGGACTATCGTTAGTCATATCTAGTGGAAAGTGATTTAGTTCATTTCATTCAATGTAGGCTAGGAGTGTTGTTGGTCATATCTGATGGATTGTGTAACCCCTTAAGTAGAGGCTAAGACTATTGTTGGCCTTATTTAATGGATTTCCTATTACCACATAGTGGGGACTAGGAGTATCAGTGACCATGTCCGGTAGCTAATGTATTCTACACAGTGGAGGGTGGGTATTGATGTTGGCCATATCTAGTGGCCAGCGTGCCAGTGCAGTGGAGGATTGATATCCCATTGACCATATCTGACGAATGATTTAGTAGATCTTTATGACCTATTTTGGGCTAATCACCCTTGTATTACAGTTTACATTCTCGAATAGTGGTTCATTGAGTTATGTGAACTTATGGTGTGTGTTTCCCTACAAAGTGTAAAACCTATTAAACGCTTAAGTCCTTGTTACATTGTGTGAGTGATACACAAGTAACATGAGATGAAAAGCTTAAGTTAAGAATAGATATCCCTTTAGAGTCGAGGAGACCCATAAGATAAGGGAACTCACTGAAACTATTATCCCACTCCACTATTATAGTTGTTTTTCTAGTAGTTCTCTTTAAAGATTAAAGGAAATGAGAAACTTGTTTGATGATGTTTCAAAGACTTTTGTTTCACGATCTCCCGTTGTGGATTATGTGCAAATGTGATATTGTACATAGATCTTAATTTTGATTAGCACTATTATATATCATATGTCGTAGTTGTATATTTTATTTGGACATGTATATATAACGAAAGTTAATAGGCTCTTATATTGTATCAATATCAATTTATGATATATATATATATATATATATATATATATATATATATATATATATATATATATATATATATATATCTAGACTATATTGTATGTGAGTGTTACATATGCTTTTTCTCATTTATCTTTCACCATTCAACCCTCTATCATAATATTAAATGTAACAATATTTGGATGAAAACTCATTTCATAGGATCGATCATAAGTATAATTAGCCTCAGAAAACATATGACGATCAACGGGAAATTAAGAAGCGCATTGAATGACTACAATGTCCTCACACTTGAATTGGTACATTGAGTGAAATAGTTCAATGGTTTTCACAAGATCATAATGTTGAAACAAAACAATGAAAAAAGAATTACATTGAATATTGAATATAATATGTTTCATGTGTTTGAGTATGATTTTAATTAACGGTTAGGAAGTTTCTAATGGTTAAAGAGACAAAATTCTTCTTGAATATGATTTCAACTTGGAAATGTATTTAAGGAGGTTTATAACCCCTACAATCTAACATGTTTTAAATCAAATTTGTTACGTGTACGTCTAATGGCGTGCCATGTCATCTTTCATTAGAGAAAATTGACGACCCAATCAAAATTGTGCACGAAAAAACTTTAAGAGAAATATTATTGAAAAGAAGTTTTTATAAAGATTAAAATTAAATGATAAATTATTTATAGAAACGAAAAACACATTTAACCTTAAGAATAATTTTACTAATTAAAATATTTTCCAATAATGGATAAATATCGCAAGCTTGGTAACTTGTATCATTCTGAAAATGGGAATAGTTGTTGGGACGAATCTCTTGATGAGGAAAACTTAAGGTGGGATGAGGAGTTGAAAGGAAGGATCCAATTAGTTTCTTTCAAGGATAATGCCAGGGATAAATATAGTTGGTTTAAGAATGACTATTCTGTTAAAGAGGCCTATTCTGTGATTATGAAGGGAGTATCCATTGATGTCGAGGAAGAAAGGGCGCTAGCAGCAGCATGGAACAATTTGGTTCCACCTAAAGTATCGATTATCGTGTGGATAAATTTTGCGTAATAGAATCCCGTCAAGGTATAATTTGGTGAAAAGAGAAATTTTAGTTGTATCTTAAAATTCATGCCCACGTGACTGCAGTGCATAGGAAAATGTGTCTCACATTTTCTTGGAATGTCCGCTAGCTCAGGATGCATGGAGCGAGGTCCTAAGGTGGCTCAATATTAGTTGTGTTTTACATCATTCGGCGGCTATGCATCATTTTGTGCAGCTTGCAGGACTTAGCAGTGGTGGAAGAATTCAACAAGAAAGGTTTGTCGTCATTTGGTTCGCTAGCACTTGGAACATTTGGAGGAGGAAAACAATAATCGCGATCTCATAGAAGACATTCAGGTGTTTTCCTAACAATTCCATCTTCAAATATCCTAGAAGAATTTGTGTATATTCTCCACAAATTTTTTAGAACTCTCAAAAAGTCAATTAAATTAAGATGCATGGATTTATAGGTAAAAAACCTTCCGTGCCATTTGCATGATGCCGGCGATCCTTTGACATGGTCTTCAATCCAGAAAGTGTTGAAACTTGAAAACCTACCTTTTTTCCCCAAATTGAAAGCAAAACAATTTTTGGACTATAACAACGGAATTGTGTAAGAATAATGTTTCTCCTATAACAAATACAAAAGGAAAGCAGAAATTTATTTAATTAAGAATCCTATAGATAAAAAATTCTTTTGTATTTTTAGAAAGAATTTTCAAGAGAATTTTTTTCTAAAATAATACAAATTACTTCACATTTACTTTTAATAAATTAAAAAGCAATTTCGAAACCTACCGACTTAAACATTCATTGATAAATATTTTAACATAACAAAAAACATATAATTTTTTTAAAATGTATATTTCAAAAACAATTTCGAAGAAAAACTATTCTAAAATAGCTAAAATTTTAATAACTAAAAATACAATAACAATAAGATAAAAAATTTAAAATACTTTTTTATAAGAAATTCTTTTTATAATATTTTTTATTTAATTTTAAAAAATAATAATAAAAATATTAAACACTATAATTTTTTTAAATGAAACAGTATAAATATTACTCTATACGTTATAAGACAAATAATTTTTGTCAAAATACTGATTTTGGTAACTTAACCATACCATTGGGTTTACATTGGTCTCTTAACTTTTTTTTCGTGTCATTTTGATCTCTTAACTTTTAAAAATTTATGATATGAAGTGTTGATCAGAATTTGAGATGGGCGAAAGAGACGAGGACTCGTCGATCAGAGGTTGATGGAGAGGAGGGTGGTGTACCTGCAAGACACTCTGATACTAAAGTAAGAAAGTATTCAAAGAGGTACAAGAAGGTATTAGGGTTATTAGAGCGAATAGTGGATACCTGACCCTCACAAGTGTGAGTGTCTATATAATAATCCCTTGGAGCATGGCCATTGGTTGTTATTTTTAGGCCTAGATATATGGGCCCGTAAAAATAGGCAACTGCTAAGACCTAGTCAAACCGAGAAGATGCTAGTGGGCAAAGGTATCGAGCAGGATGAACGAGGCTCATCCATGAGGAGAGCCTGTCGAGCAGGTTGAATCCCTCGGGGACCATCTGCTATGCTCGCTCGACATTGGGCTCACTAATGGTAAGTGTGTGTATGGCCCAATAACCGTTGGGACAGTCCATAACATTTTTATTTTAGTCCTTTTTGTCTAATTAGCGACAAATTTCAAAGATTTTTCGTCGCTAATTAGACAAAAGGGACTAAAATCGAACTTTTTGAAAGTTAGGGACCAAAATGACAAAAAAAAATTAAGGGACCAATGTGAACCCAAGGGTATAGTTAATGAACCAAATAAGTATTTTGCCATTTTTTCAGACCCAACTTTAGATATTTATGATATTTTACATATTTATAATTTTAAGACTCCACTTTAGTATTAAAAATCTGTCATTTATATTTATTATTTATTATTATTATTATTATTATTATTATTATTATTATTATTATTATTATTATTAATTTTTAAGTTGATATTTGTTCATGCCCCGTCCATAAGGTCTAAAGAGGTGTAGACCTAATAAAGACGCAACAAAATATTTGACACTGAATAGACAATCACTCACGAGAGTGTATTGCCAACTGCCTGAATCAATCTGACAACTGATTGTATCTTTCGCCTTGTTACACGTTAAGTTTTCAACCATTTCTCCTATTTAAAGAGGAAAGCGAGCCATTTCACTTGTATTAAAATCTTTTTCATTTAAACATCACTTTTCACTCATATGTCGATTTGAGTGTTGCAGTGTTAATCTTCTAAGTCATCCCCTTCTCCACTACAACAAGCTATGCATTCACACTTTCTGATATATATTCTAGTTTGACTACAGACCACATTGACGACATCCTTGAGAATCAACTTCAGATTTCTACGGTTCTCCACGATCCAAAATCTACTAACTAAATTGATTCTCTCTCATTAGAAATGAAAATCTACCTGCATCGAAGTATAAATCTCTTTCTTGGTCACCTATGTCGAATTTTAAGTTCTTCTCCATTAGATTCAACATCAGATCTATCGACAATGACAGTTTCCAAAACCTTCACCAAGACCTCCACAATTGCGTACAATATTGTGACAATAAATGTTTCCCGACCTCCAACTAACGCAAGCTAACCTTGGTATGCATGGACTTAATGACCTGTTGAGCAACATCTACCAAATGGTGGAACAACAGAACACTCAAGTCCTAGTAGATAAATTGTCATGAATTGAATGAAGTTTGGCATAGAAACCAAACTTCCATCCATAAACCAAGAAGATATCCAGAAGACATCCAGAAGAAATCCATAAGAAATCCATAAGTCTCCAAGCTATCACCATATGCACCAAATCCCTTCCCTGATTCCGAAGGAGGAAGAGGTAGTCTTACTCCTCCTAAAGTTTGTTGTTTTCAAAAGAAGGAAATATATAAGGAATACGCTCTCGTATATATGTAGAAGAAAATCCCATATTTGCTCGCATCTTGGATGGTAGGATCCCAAAGTCGCTGGAAGCCGTCAAAGCTCCAAAGTTACAATGGGACGAGAGATCCAGATGAACATGTTAAACATGTAGATAACTGTCTAGACTACAATCATGCCAGCAGGCTGTGAAGTGCAAGCTCTTTGAACTAAATATTATCGGATCAGTCGTGGTATGGTAAAAATTATTTCCAGATGCATGAATAAACTATTGGATTGACTTGTGTGAAGCTTTCACCGTCCACTTTTCCATTAGGAAGAGGAAACTAACCACCATGGTCGTGCTTATAGGAATCACGCAAGGTAGGAAAAAAATTTGCACAGATACATTAACCGATTTCATAAAAATGGTTATGGTTGTTAGAGACTCGAATAAAATCCTAAAGTGTTGGATCTTAGAAATGGGCATGAGGCTAGAATATGCATTTTGAGAAAAATTAGGGCCCAAAAAAGATCATAACCTGAAGGACTTATTGAGTATAGCACAACTATGCATCAACTACGAAGAAAACACATGGTAGTCGGGGTTGGTTGAGGATCGGGAAATACAGAACCCAGTTGTCCATCATAGAAAGATGTCAGACGATCTAAAGAAGAACATAAGCGCAAACCATGTTCTAGGTTTGATGTTTACACCCCCTTTAATACTTCACATGGAAGAATCTCTAAGGTATGCACGAGCACAAATTTTAAAGAAGTCGGGACAAGGAACACATATCCGGTTAAGAAGTCCACCTGAAGTTGATAAATCAAAATACTGTCGTTTCTACAAGAGTCACAACTATAATACAAACAATTTCATCCAATTGAAGGATGAAATTGAAGGGCTGATTAATAAAGGGATATTAGTTGAATACACCAAGGACGACAAGAGGGGTTAAAAGGACTTTCCAAAGAAAAAATAACCCCCTTTAAAGTCATAGCCTGGGCAAAGGCAAAAATATAAGCATCATAGACGAAGATGGGAACAAAGGGAGGTGCCAATATATCACTTCCATCAAAGGAGGAACCCCAAGGTAAAGCAACCCATATAAAAGTACAATGATGAGGAAGATCTCCGAGTTGGTGTCCGTCAACAAGAAGAAGGAAGAGCCCATAATGGCCAATCCCCAGATTATGGGATAGTAGGAAGATATAAGGGGTTATAAACAAGTTATTTCTCTTTGTAATAATGACCATAATCGCAAACTTCGATGTCTTTAGAGTACTTATTAGTGGTGGAAATTTTTGTGATATCCTATACTTGAATCTCTTCGAGAAGATGGGACTACAAAAGGAGAATTTTTTTCCTATGAGGGATCTGACATATAGACTTTCAACAACACTACAACTCTTCGTGGGGAGTACATAGATTTGATGGTCACCTTAAGAGGATGAAGGGATAATGAGACCATTGATTCCCATTTCCTGGAAGTTCCTTACAGAAGTGTCTACAATTGCATCCTAGGTCGTCCATTCACAACAACCTTGAACATAATAGCTTCTCTTGTCCATTTCAAGCTAAAGTACCACATCATTTATGACGAGCTAATGACGATAAGCTTTGACATTTTTAGAGAATAAAGGATCTACGAGGCTTTGCAACAAGACCACAAAGAAGGCGAAGGTGAATCCATGTAGTTCAATGTGGCCTCTTGATCAGGAAACTGAAAGATATGGCTATCCAACCTTTTGCAGATAATACATTTAGTCTCGTTCAGACAAGCAGAAGTGGTTGATTTCGACGAAGTTAAAAACAACTACTATGTTTCTCGTAGATAACAAGTTGTGGCATAATCACTTGGTTATCTGAAAAATTTCTTTTGTAAAAAGCAACTACACATTACTATAAAATGTATCATGATTGTTTGATTTAAGAAAGAAGAAATTTTTCACTAACTATCTTTTTCGTTGGTGATTATGAAAGGGAACAATGAGTTAGGGGAAGCTCATTCACAAAAACTCTAGGGTGGTTGTCACAAACGTCAAAAGTGTATGACTAAAGAAATTAAAACTCCACGACACCAATGCACACACAATGAAAGCAAGCCACAAAGTGGAAAATAATCGACTTACTTGGTAGCTAACCACTCTAGAGGTCATGGTGAGTCTACTGCGCGTCAACCTCAAAACAATTTTTAGATAGGGACATGAGAGAATTTACCCAGAGATGTCCAATAGTCTTCGAGCACAAACTTATAGGAAAATGTGAGTCTCTGAGAAATCAACCTGAGATTAGAAACAACACCACAAATTAGGTAAAATACAATTAATAAATCAAGTATATATATATATATATATATATATATATATATATATATATATATATATATATATATATATATATATATATATATATATATATATATATATATATATATATATATATACAGACAAAAGCAACCAAGATTCACTCACGCGAGGTACAAGCACGACGATTAAAAAAAAAGGGTGAGGGGACACTAGTCTGCTAAGAGATCATTTTCCCGCCCTCAATAGCTTAATAAGACGATCTCGATCTCGACAAACCATGACGGTGGGATAAAAATATTATATCTGCTTTAACATAAAAACTTTCTTGTATTTACTTGACCAACTTTTTAGAGAGATTAAGATTCTCTTGGCACATCACACGAAGAACTTCATCATTTTTCTAACTTTCGAAATATTCTTTCAAAGATTTCTCCAACTCTTTCATCCTTTTCGATACATAATCTAAGGACCGGTTCACGTATTCTAGATCGGCATCCACCTAAAGAAGCCTAGGCAGAATTCAACTACCTATATAAATCTACTTGGTTTATTTTAAAATAAATCACACTTTCATTTTTATATTATCTCACCAGTTTATTTAAAAATAAATCGAACTACCTATATAAGTGACCTTTTAGAAATGTAAGAAAGTTAACTACCTATATAAATCTAACATTATAGCAAACAATTCTGTAAATATTACCTCAGTTTCTTAAAAAAATTAACTCATACTGTATAGTATTTCAAACTTTTCAATGGTACTTAGTGGTAATACTATTTTGAAAATATCTAGAAAGTGTTGAAAAGCCCACCTTTCACTTTCACCCCCTAAACTAAATGCAAGAAAGTTTGGCACAAAATAGAATTTGAAGAAAGGTGACTCAAGAAAACGTAAAGTAGAATAGTCTCAGAAAGTATTAGTTTCTTGACTATTAAATTATTCCTTAACTTTCCCCCCAAGAAATAGTCCAAAACCATTCACTTCCACCGTTGTTTCCAATTTCACTTTCTTCTCTAAATTTCTATAAATACATGCTCACAATTAAGCAACATACAACAACAAATTAAACTTTCACATCACAAGTTTCACATTTCACAGTTCACTATTCTCTCAATACTCAAACCACAAAAAGAATCACCAAAATGCATAAAAGCATATCAGGTTCTTCCTTGGGGCCAGATGGATTGGACTTAACTCAATCATTCTTCAAGTCCATCTTAAACGCCGCACCACCATCTCCAACCAAACGCCACAACAAGATCTCAGTTATTGGCGCAGGCAACGTCGGAATGGCTATAGCCCAAACCATTCTCACACAAGACCTTGTAGACGAGCTCGTCCTTGTTGATGCAATTCCTGACAAGCTACGAGGTGAGATGCTTGATCTACAACATGCAGCGGCTTTTCTTCCCCGCACTAAGATCCAAGCCTCGACTGACTACTCAGTGACGATGGGGTCTGACCTATGCATCGTCACTGCTGGGGCTCGTCAGATTAATGACGAGTCCAGATTGAATTTGCTACATAGGAATGTTAATTTGTTTAAGAAAATTATACCACCCTTGGCTCGTTACTCTCCTCATTGTGTTCTTCTTATTGTTTCTAACCCCGTTGATGTGCTCACTTACATTGCTTGGAAACTCTCTGGTTTTCCCTCGAACCGTGTTATTGGCTCGGGCACTAACTTGGATTCCTCCCGCTTCCGTTTCCTCATTGCTGATCATCTTGATGTCAATGCTCAAGATGTACAGGTACAATCTTTTTTATACACGTGAACGTTATCGTGCATGTTTGATGTCACAGTAGATTAATAAATCTACTGTAATATCAAACACGCACTACAATAACAGTTACAGATTGCAATTTAAAACTAACCCTTAATGAACGCAAATGAGTCTTTTGATATCGAAACAATAAAATAGCGAATTCAATATTTTTTGATATTGTAGGCATACATAGTGGGGGAACATGGTGACAGTTCAGTGGCACTATGGTCTAGCATTAGTGTTGGAGGAGTTCCAGTTCTAAGCTTTTTAGAGAAACAACAAATAGCATATGAAAAAGAAATGCTAGAGAACATACACAAGGAAGTTATAAACGGCGCGTACGAAGTTATCAGTTTAAAAGGGTACACTTCATGGGCAATAGGGTACTCGGTCGCGAACTTGGCTCGAACAATTATGAGGAATCAAAGGAAGATTCATCCAGTTTCTGTTCTTGCAAAGGGGTTTTATGGCATTGAAGGTGGAGAAGTGTTTATCAGTTTGCCAGCTCAGCTTGGTAGAGGAGGAGTATTGGGTGTGACCAATATTCATATGACTGAAGAGGAGATGAAGAGGCTTAAGGACTCTGCTACTACTATTCTTGAACTGCAGAATCAGTTGGGCATTTGATTCTTCTTCCAACAAGATCCAACAGAAGTTTGCTACTACTATTCATATAATTGTTGAAGAGTTAACCTTATTGTTATAATTTAACCAAAAGTTACTTAACCAAATAGTGCTCTTTGACATTGTATTCAAATTTTTAGTTTAGTTTTGTTAATTCAGCAATGTTTTATGTGTGTTTCTTTGCCAAACAGAGAAATTACCATACTCAACAAGATTAAATAAAGCTGTTCATCGTTATTTTTAATATACTTTAATGTTACTTTCTATTACATTATTTTTGTAATGAAAGTTTATGCAGAAATAAAAATCAAACAGGCTTCATATACTTTAATGTTGTTCCACCACTTCAATTCTAGAAGGAATTAATATTTAACACCACATTTATATATGGCACCCCCATATTTTTATTATTATATCTTGTGAATAATTATTAAATTTTAAAAAATATGAGTTTTATTAGAAATTTGGGGTATCGAAAATTTCGAGAAACTTTTGGTTTTTTGAAATATCCACTCCAATACATTTAACTATATAATTTTTAGGTTTAATGCATTATTTGATCTCTTGACTTAATTTTGAATTTCATTTCCGTCCTTTAATTTATAACGTTCATTTTTAATCTCTTAAAACTCGTTATGTTAGTCATGGGTCCTTTTTGTTAAATTTTGTGAAAAATCGATATTGCGCATTCCAGCTGGTATTATTTTAGTTGACATAGAATTTTATGTTATTTACAATTTATTATGCATCAATTTATTCCATTCCAAACCTTTTTACACCGAAGATGAAACATTTGTAGACTTAGCCCCATTTTCATTCCTTTTCAAAGTTGAAACAAGAACACAAGAGAACATGAACGACATACGAAGAGAAGACGAAACCCATAATGCTAATATGTTTTAAGAGAGAGACGAAATTCCCCAACAAAAAAAATTGAAGAGGAATGAATACTCACCTCCATTACTCATCTCCCCATGTTTGAAGACAAAACCCTATTTTCATTTATTCACAAGGTAGGAATACCCACCTCTTAGGAAATCGGGTTAGAAATGGTTATAGAAGGTTTGACAAGGTGATACAGATTATTGGAGTTATTTTAAAGTGTTGAATGGTTTAATCAAGTGCAATCGGTGCCACGTGATTGAACAAAGCAAATCTACTTGCAAACTGGTAGTTACACAATAAACAAGTCATCCAACACCAAATTAGGAAGCATAAAGCCATGGAGCATCAACTCGGGCTGAACCAAGTCAGCCAACACCAAGTTAGGGTGGCTGAACCAACTCCATTATGATTTTATGTTCAACGTTTGTTATATTGTCTGTGATACACTTTTAGTATTAGTGTCTATGTACACTTTTTGTATTAATGTTTTTGATAACATTATAGTTTCATATCAGCATTTTTTATTAATGCCAATATGATTCAGTGCCGCCTTATGTAACAATACTTGTATTTTAATTATGGTAATGCTCCATTAACTTTAATATTATTCTCATGTATTTTTAATGATTTAGTTTTGTGTCATATTTGGTCTGATAAATAAGATATTACACAAAAGATTTTATTCATAGTTTAGTTAGACTATCAAATTTAACAAGTCTGATAAATAATATATTTAGTTCCTTTAAGGTTTCGATTAAGTCCCGAAGATTTATGTAATGCAATTAACTCAACACAATATGTAACACATGTCACATTGTATAGTGTTTAAAAAATGGATCGTTCAATCAAATCGGGAATTGGAGGGGTCTTAGGTCTGGTCTGATTGTTGGATCGAATAAGCTATATATTGATCAAGTAAGAACGGGCAAGAATCGACCAAAATTAATAATAATCAGTGAATCGACGATTTTAGAAAACTGACAGGTTAAATCAATGGTTGTTTTTTTCTTAAAAAATATGACGCTATTTTGATAATTTTTTTTAAAATATAGATAGACTTTGTTTAAAACTTATTTAGAACAACTCTCTTATTAGAATTAAATTTATTCACTTTATGTTGCAATTAGACTTTATTCAAAATTTATTTGGATTTGGATTTTGTACTATTTTTTGTGTGGGTGGTGACAAGTTAAGTGTTTGAATTTAAAGAATAAACTTGTGAAATTATGATATTTTGAAATTTTGTAGGTGTCGTGATTTTTTTTTTTAAGAGACAATTGTCTGGTTCGACCGTTTTAATAACTATATAATTTTTTATACATGTTAGTTTATTCAACCAAATTATCTGATTCAATTTGGTTTAGTCATGTGAGTAGTACGTATTTCGACAAATGAACTAGTGACCAAATATCCTCACTAATTTGATGATCGATTTGATTTTTAAATATTTGGTTATGCCATAATTTTTAGCAGCCGTCTAGTTATAACAGAGAAAATCATCTACATAGTTTATTTTGGTCAATCAATTTCATTAAATCAAAAGAGCTATTGCAGAGATTTCTCATGACAATAAAACAAACACAACTTTTACATAATAATGCTATGGCATTAAACCAACAAATTCAATCAACCAACCCTATTTGAAATACATTGTTAAAAAAACTACATTCAACCCAAACTAAAAATACCAAATATAGTACACATTTTCAACAATTCTCTTGTGTGGACAATCTCATTCTCCAACTTAAAATTTTTTTTCTTTTCTCTTTCAATTTTTAAATTTTTTTCAGTAACAATTTCATCACATAACCACTTCAAAAAATTAGAACTCATTTCTATTGATTTCGCAATGTCCACACAATTTTGATTGTTTGACTTTGAAAATATGAAATTCTTTGACATTTCAGCAGAAATTTTGAAGAGAAATGTTGAAAAAGAGAAATATCAAAGAGAAGAAATTCAAAAAAACTTAAAAAATACATGAAATTATGGGAATGAAATTTAGAGTACTGGAATAGTAAGATATTTGATGAATCAATATTTTAACTTTTGTCATGTTCTCATAGTGTCATACTACATAATTAAAAATTAATATTTGTTCTTAACATTAATAAAAAGATTAAATTAACTAACAAAACTATTTTTAAGAAATTAATATGTAACATCTATTAGCTTAAAATATAAATTTAAGATAAAGTTAAAAGACTTATTGACTATTAACCTAACTTTTATCTATAAAATGTTTTTTGAAGTGCCCTTAAAAGCATGATCGTGTATATATTGGCAATAACTCAAATACATATGATTCTAACCTTTAATTAGTTCTCCCGTTTAGGAGTGACAATTGAATTCATTAAAATAAAATTTACTTAATCTATCTATCAAAAAATCTATTGAATCCATCTATCAAATAAAAAATAAGTTAATGTATTGATCCAATCCATCCACTACGTTTTAATGATCTAATGGATTATTCTTTAGATTATATAAATCTATTTCTTTTTAAATTAAAAAAAAAATGTTTTTAGAAAAAAAAATCTAAAAAAAATGTAAGTTTTTTCATAATAATAAAACTGAATATTTTTTTTAAAACTGAATATTTTATTTTATTTTCCGAATAAAAAATTGGAAATTTTTTTTAAAAAAAAACTGAAACTTTTATTTAAAAAACTGAAAAAAGAAGTTTGAAAAAAACTGGAAATTTTAAAATAAAATAAAAATGATTTATGTTTTTTTATAAAAACTGAAACTTTTTTTTAAAAAACTGATTTTTTTTCATTTTTTTATAAACTGAAAATGTTTTTGCGAAAAAACTTGATATTTATTTCTTTTTGAAAACAAACTTATTTTATTTTTTAAAAAACTGAAAAAAAATTTATTTATATTTTTTAATAGATGGATGTTCATCTATTAAAATATTGTTAATAAATATATTTGATGGATTTTATTTTTAAATAAATTGATTAAATTTAATATATTTAAGAAAACTTTAATAAATTATAATAAACTAATAAATTATTTTGGTCACTTAAGAATCTCATTCATATTCATCCAATCCATCCATTTTATACCCTTTGTTCAGACTATCCAATACAAGGATGTATACTAAATCATTTTAATTAATTTTAAGCCCCCACCCTAGATAAGAACTTCCCCACATCTAGGGAAGGGGAGTCTAACTATCACGTGTCTCCACACAAACAAACACGTATCATTATCCATTTTCAACGCTTAACTAACTAAAGATCGAAACCAACATATTTAATTAGTACCTTCATATATCCATAATTCATAACCACGTATGTGAACTTTTTGTTGGTGCCAAAGGACATACGAACTTGTCGTCTAGACTCTAGACATAAAGCACGCCGACAACAAAATAAAATGAAATATCAACTCCTCCTGCTGTAGTGTATACTATACGTTATTATTGCATAATGAAAGTCAATCTTACTAATGATACTTTTTAGAGTAAGGAATCCGCTTATAAAATTTCTAAATGCATTTACACTTAAAAATAGTTAAAATGTCAGCTAAAATCAATAGATAATTGATTTTAAAGTTGGTAAGTAATTCTTCAACTAAGAAATGGTTAGACAAATAAAAAGACAGTTGGATTTTATCAAATAGAAACTTTTTCAAGTCAATCAGAGTCTCTCATAGTTATTGAGAATTTAAATTTAGACAAAGTACTATATGATTGAATATTTAGACGTTATGGTTTCATTTTATAAATGTAACATTGTTAAGTGAATAAGACGAAGATTATAGAGTCATTTGATGGAAAATATATACTTTAGCATTCTTTAAATGGGTTAACAAGTTGGATAGGTAGATATGATTGATCAAATCAAATATTTGAACATGGAGTCGGTGTATATGAAAAGATTGGAATTGGTATATGAAGTCAGAACATAAGTGGTATATCTATCAAAACGTAAGGTCGACATAACCGTTACAGTACTTCAAAAACCGCATAAGAATTACACAAGCAAGTAAAGAGGACATTACACCTCATGATGAGGCGACAAAAGTTAAGAAATCCTCTTTATGACTGAAGATAGGGAGTCACCAATCAATGAATACATGACCTAAGGTTAGAGGTATAAAATGGAGTCTCATAAAGAGGAAAAGGGACGACCAATACACAAAGCCAAAAACAAGATAATCACCACGAAAATACAGAATAGTTGCAGCCTTGCTTGATTCACTTCGGGAAGGCTATCCAAAAGTGTCTGGCAGGAAATTTGTCGCCCACCGTGGGGCCTATGTAAAACTTTCTCAGGCCGCACATATCACTCTCTTAACAATGTGTGAATCATCACCCAACATGAGTGATCAAGATACTCCTCTAGACATTGTGCACTTGCTAGCCGTCGTGGAGGCTCTGCGACAACATAACGAAGCCCTGCAAGATAACGTCTAGATACTTCATGCGCAGAGCCAACAAGACAAGGTTACAAAGAAGAATTGTTGGACCCTTAACCGTTGGCTGAAGCCATATGGGAATACTTGGTTCCAGAGAACTTCAAACCACCACCATCGGCGTCTTTTAATGGCAAAAGTGATCCACAAAAGTAGATCATCTCCACCAATAATTAGATGGAAATATTCGGTGCCTCTGACTCCCTAAAGTGCAAAGTCATGACCTGAATGTTCAATGACGTCGCCTTGCACTGGTACATGAACTTTGCTTTGAGGAATTTGAGGCATTGAACCAAGTTCTATGTTTTAAAGAGCAATGAATGAATTACTAGATGCATGTGATTTGAAAAACATTGATTGATGTAAGTTAGTTTTCAAATATAACTTATTTTTTAGATTATTATTTTCTAAATCCATTTAAAATTGATGCATTTTTAGTGAAGGGTTAGTGAAACAAGCAATCTACATATGATATAATAAACTCAATTGGATCTTCTGTCAATCTGCATAAGAAATTAATGTCGCAAGATTCACAAAGACAAAACTTTGCTAAGTCGCAACAATGTTTTTTCTTGTGACTTAACAATATTTTGTTCTTGTTCTGAGAAAATTGATCAACAACACCAAAACACAACAACATTTATCAACAAAACAACAACAACATACAAGAACATGTCAACTTATAAAATGTTTCACGAAAGTACCATTTATCAAAAAGATTCATGGAATGAACTGAATTTGATTTACTTTGTGTTGCTATGAAGAAAAAATACAAGGTGAATGAAGCCTCCACAATAGCTTCATACTTATTGTACTATTTTTCCATAGCAACACAACTTATTTGTTAACTACACTCATAATATGCGCTTTCTTGAGTTAATTTTTTCCATTCACTTTCCAAACAAGTCAAAAAATAACATGTCAAAAGTAAAAAAGATTTGGAAACATAAACGCAATCAGATTTGTAAACATAATATCTTGAATTAGATTTCGAAATACTATAAAGATCTTTGAGAATGTTAACCTGATTTAGAAACATAAACGAAAACATAACCCAAGTAGAGATAACCCAAAAAACAAGAAAATCATGCCAAATGAAAAAAAATTAAAGAACTAGTGGCATTCATGGTTACCTATTATTTTGAAGAAGCTAATAAGGATGAGTTTGATGCATGTGGAAGAGATATATGTTATGATTTTTCTTTGAGAGTGTTCTTGCTAGAAAAACTATGTAAATGTATTTAGGGATTTGGAGGCTCAAACTATGTATCTTGAACTCCAAGCTATTGAATGTCTTGCTTATCCCGCTGGTGGGAGACCTATTTATACGTATCCATGAATCTTGGCGTCGAAACATACCAACCATGGCCTCTCATATTTACGTAACTGTGGTGCCTTTAAGGCTAGTAACGTTTGTCGCCTCTATCATTACTTCCTTTGTAATGTGCGCCGTTAAGCTTTTAAGGTGGTAGATACACTCCCTTTAAAGCTCCAGGCTGACTGTAATGATGTCGGCTTGGATCATGGCGTCCTAAGCCGTTGTATGTACTCGGGCCGTACTCTGCCCTCATATGCATGATTGGGCCCGAGAACCATACTTGGCTCATACTCCGCTTTCTTACTACTATTTGTCCGAGAACCATGTTCGGCTCGTATTTTGTCTTTTTATGTGTACTTGTCCGAGTTGCATACTCGGCTCATACCCTGGCATCATCTTCTCCGACCTTATAGATCGGTTAGGATTTTATGTATGTTCATAAGCCCCCGGAGCACACGACTTCATGTCTTAAAGTTTTGTGGTCGATGAGGAACATAAATTTTAGCTGAGATATACGTCAGTTTTTGATGATCTATGAGTGCGTGTATTATATTCCCTAGTTTCACTAAATATTCACCTAGCTTGTCATAGGTATAATGATTACCATAGTGGGTTTTTAATGCCAACACACTACCTCTTCATTTTTTCCTTTTATAACATTATTTTTCCCTTTTTGAAAACATATTTCCTTTTTCATTCCTCTTCACAAAGCCTCTGTTGTCGCCTGCAAAATCTGTAATCCTCCAACTTCTTCAATCGTTCTTTCCAGGTATTCATTCTCTTTCCTACATCTTTCTCTTCCCTTATTTTACTCATAGGATGGTTGTCATTAGAGAATGCGACGATTTAGGTCATATGAAACATTTGAATAGTGATGAGCGTAGGGCCTTGTGGGAGGAATGCATGCAAGAAATGAGGGATGCCCTAGGGGTAGAGGAACTAGAGAGGGTTATGAACAAGATCAATTCTTAATTTCTAACCTCTGATAGTGATTCTGACCGTGACTCTTCAGGTTCCGTGGAGCTACTGATGGAAACCAACAAATCATTTAGAGCGGAAGTTCTAGGCTTCAAACATAGTGTTATCAAAGACATTGAGATCGCAACGCTCCGCTCTCTCTAAAATGTTTCCTCCACAGGAAACGAAGATGACATGATCTTTGAAGCTTGTGAGACCAGGGAGTGTGTTTGCATGTCCCAACCCAAATGAGTAAACCCTGAGTGGTTTTACTTTTACGTCGGGGTATTGGAAGAATTAAACATTAGTTTTACGTTAACTAACTTTGAACCTAACATACTTCGAACAACAAACGTGGCCCCCTCACAACTTTGACCAAATAGTTGGGGGTTCATAAGAGCCTTCGAGCTAATTTGTAGAGCCTTGAACATAACCCCGACTATAGGACTATTTTTCTCCTTTTTTGAATTAAAGAACACAGACTCTGGAAGCTGGGTAGCTTTAAGCGGTATACCAAAAAGAAGTTTCCTTCAAGCTTATACCTCAAATTTCAAAGGCTACATGGAACATTTTCTCCGGGTTAGGTGTGGTCCTCGGTGTCCACAGGTCATCTATGGCACTGACGGGCACCCTAGATTTCCCTTGTACTAAAAAAGTAACCCACTCTCTATTTCTAGCTTTGACTATGATGCATTAATCGACTCGGAAACTCAGTCTCTTAGAATTTTAGACTCATTTTGTATGATCAGAGTTAGGGGCTTATTGTCGCTACCTTATGATGAAATCCCAGATTTCTTGGGTGAGTCTCTTTTATGCCTTGCATACACGCCAAGTTTTTTTTTCTTGATTAACCATTTTTCATGTTTTTCCACATGCAGATAAGATGACTGACTTGTCAGTGAAGGAAGAGAAAAATCTTATGGTGGCAGCTCGTGCTGCCCGGAAGGCTGTTGGTGGCCCCTCCGAGGCTAAATCAGACTTAGTCGGGTTAGAAGTCTGCATGCCTAAAAAGAAAAAGACAACAAGCACTAAGTCAGGCGCACTAGAAACGGTGGTGATCACAGCATATCCAAGAAAACGTCCCCTAAAGGTAGAGCCGACTAACGAAAACAACCCAAAGAAGTTCAAAATCGTGATGACTAATGAAGTAAATCAAGTTGACTGGGAGGTCTCCACTATGATGAGAGAAGTCGACGATAGTTCAAGCCGTTCTTCAACCGAGAACAAATTCTGGTCCGCCGATTTTGATGGCATAAAGTTCTTATACGACTACCTCAACGCTACCGAGGACGTGAACAAGGTGAAGAGCCTTGGGCCTCAGAAGATCACACAACACTTAAGATCATATTTCATGAGGTGTGTAATTCTGGCCCGGGGACTATTTGAGTCCAGAGACGTTGCAGACAAGAAGCATTCCGAGATGGAAAAGGAGGTTGAAAGGCTAACTGAGAATGAAAAATCTTTCAGTGAAGAAAACTCATTTCTCAAGTCCAAAGCACATGAAAGCGACGAAAAAGTAAAGGCTTTGGAGAAAGACCTTGGCGAGAAGGTGAACATTTTGGAGAAAGAGCTTTCTATGATGAAGACTTCTGTTGTCGAGCTATCAGCCGGCCTTCAAGCTTCAGAAAAGTCCTGCTCCTAACTCAAAGAAGCTTTGGACAAATCTCGTCTGAATGTTCTTAACGCTGGAGACGCGGCCTTCGACCGGGAAAAGATCAGGTGACTTTTCTATTTCCCGAGCTTGACCTCTCCGAAGTTGACTTCTTCAAGGTCATAGTGGACGGGAAGTTGGTGGAAGTCGATGATAACGACAGCGAAGATGAAAGACCACAAACTGTGGAAACCACACCTCTAAGTCCACTTAGTTTTATCTATTTCTATTTGCTTTGAAGGATTTTGTTCCATGTCAGTCACCCTTTTTGGTGGGTGCATTTTGTAAACCTTACAGACAACTTCCCCTTAGGGCTCTTTAAATTTCTTTAAATTTTGGTTTTCGTACTTTGCATTTCGTACTTTGATTTTAATTCACATGCTTAATTAGCCTGTTTGTATGGATTACTTTTATGCTTAACTGCGTGAACAGAGATGTGTGATATAGCAGCCCCCCAAGTCAAATGGTTTTCTTGAAGCCATGAAGACTTTAATTGAAAGGCACAATCCTCTGTTCTCTTTAGCTGACCTTATTATTATCCCGGCTTGCGGCGTCTGGATTTTGCCGGGCTACAGGTCGTAAAGTTTATACCGTATTGAGAATGCTCATTCTTTGCAAGCAGGCCAGCCCCCGAGTCCTTTTTCAAGATTTTTCTTTGCCATGTCATACCTGAACAAGCTTATTGAAATGACTCAAGGCATTGAGCCGAGTTGTGGTGAAACGATGGGGCTATACTTGAGCAGGTCCAAGCGAAATATCTTGAAACAAGGAATTGAGCCGAGTTGTGGCAAAACACTTGGACTATACCTGAGTAGGTCCAAGTGAAGTATCTTGAACCAAGACATTGAGCCGAGTTGTGGCGAAACGCCGGGGCTATACCTGAGCAAGTCAAAGCAAAGTATCTTGAACCAAGGCATTTGGCCGAGTTATGACGAAACACCGGGGATACACCAAGTGTAGAGCTCGTGCCATAGAGATCTGACATGAAGCGGGGGAGGATGCTCTTGAAACTAGTACCTTAACAGGCTCCAACCGAGGTGCAGTGCGCTCATAGGTTACATCTTATTTGGTCTTTTACAAACTAAAATTAATTTTAAGGTGCCTCATTAAAAACTCTGGCCCTTACCTAGGGAAAAGAGTGCACCATATTTATTTATGCAACTTACATCATTCAACTGAAATAAAATATGAGACTAGCTATGTTCTAAGTCCTAGGTACTTCTATACCCTCAGGAGTCTCTAACTTGATATCAACCTTTAAAATTTATAATCGGTTAGTTAGCTCAACTCACGAAGAATATTTATTTTGGTTGGAGATAAGCCATTGTAAAATTTCTACATCTGCATGTAGCAAAGGTTAGTAGGCGTAACTATAAAATCTCAATATTATAGTAAAATCTCAAAACGGTCTATTAAGGATGGGAATAGAACAACATTCGGTTCAACCTGAATAATTCTCGGGTGCCATCTCTCTAACCTTTATCTCTTATTTTTACTACTACAAATAATATATTTCATGATGAAGCTTTCACCTCAACCAAAGAAAAACTGAGGTATAATGTCAAGGTTCTCCATATTTTATTATTATTTTTAAAATAAAAACAACACGTTCTCCCAGTTATTAATATAACTGATGGGAAAAAATCGGGACACGCTTCGAATCCCAACTATTGTACTTTATATTTTTGTTTGGTAATAAGTGTAAATTAAATGATCTAACCCTTTCGGTTTTTGCTATAATCGAGTAATAAAATAAATGTAATTTACTATAAAAGCACTCGTTAAACATATTTTACCATAGTCCTTACTTTTGCGAAGTCGTCTCAAACTCATATGCATCATTATTTGGGATGGATTGTAAGACAGAAAAAATCTTCAATGATCTTTTGTCTAGAACAAAAAATTGTTTCTTCCCTTGCAATCTATCTCACATAATGGTGTTGTTGTTGTTGTATTTTTTTCTCATTTGATAGATTACAAGTGCAGAAAATAATTCTTGCTTCAAAGAAGTGAGATTAAATTTTGAAAAGTTAAATAAAGAAGGGAGCTCAACCTTTGAAATGTTAAACAAAGAAGGGAGCTTAACTTATCAAAAGATGGATATCAACGAAGATATTTATTAATAAGAGCAGAGATTTTTTGTAAATAATTTATTTTAATATTTCGCGCAAACAATGAAATTTGGAGAGAAAAAATTACACACCTTCGTTTTTGTGATAATCGAGGTGATAGGTAAAATAAGAAAATAATTTACCTCGATTTTATTATAAAACCGAGAGGTATAATAATAATAATAATCATATTTTACTATGAATACTCTCGTTAAACACATTTTACCATGATACTAACTCATATTTAGCCGTCCCAAATGGATAAAATATTTACCATCATCCATTTTATGAGTTGCTACTACAAAAAATTATTTTTAGATGGATTTTTCATGATTTTTTTTTATCTAGAAACAAATCTCTTTGATAGATTACAAGTACAGAAAATATAAATTCTCATGGTGGAAACTAATAACTTTTTAAAAGTTGGATAAATTATGGAATATTTTTCTGGATATGCAACGTAATGGTATGCAATAAAATGAAGATTTAACCAAATATTTATCGTAAACAATGTGTTTAATATTATGTAGTAATAATAATGTAATACAAAAAAAAAAGCTTATTCACCTCGGTGCCTGATTTGAACCGATGGATATGTTAAGCGTTTTTTAGGATTTTCAGCGGCCTTAAACAAATCTTTACCGTCAATTTAATGATTTTCAGAGGCCTTAAACAAATATTTACCGTCTATTTAGTGATTATTAGTGCTCAAGACTTAGTCATTTGTGATTCGCGTGAAACCTAAGATACATCCATTATACAAGCATGCTAAATATTAATATTTCTAACCTAAATGAAACATGAAGCGCCTGAAACCTAAAGACGTTTAGAAAAATTCTCTATGATGGATTGCAAGAGGAGAAAATTATTTGGGTTTCAAATTTGTTTTCTTAAATATTTATTCGAACCGAAAATCATATATTTGAATATTGATTTTAATTGTTTTACATTTTTTCATCAATAAACAATACATGCAAGATCCATGGAGAATAATCTTGCACCCAACATTTGATCTTCCCAAGATTCAATAATTCGAAGATCTAAAACCTAAATCTTTTGGGAATTTTATTTTTATCTAGATCTCTAGGCAATTTGTTTTTAATTTTAATATTTTGTGTAAACATTATAATTTTCTGGGTAAACAATATAACAATTAGAAAAAATAATAATCTCACCCCTTAGTTTTCTAAATAAACCGAGAGATAAGATACGCTAGTTTTGAAAATAATAAAAGTGTTGATGTTGAGTTAATAACCCATGCGCTTATAACTTTACTCCTCGATTTTTAAATCATTAAGGTATTAAGTGGAACCTTTTCATGACACCCTTTGTTAGCTCGCTTCTTTAGCCGAGGTTAAATGCATTTTGCGTCCGAGGTGAAATGTATTTTTTGTAGTAGTGTTTCTACCATTTAATTATTTTACTTTCCATTTCTTTTTATTTTGATATTAAAAATACTTACATAATTTTCTTCTTAAGCAACAAAAACTCAAAACTCATCACATATTGTGAATATCACAATGCAGCCCCCTATCTTATGTTTGGAGTTGATTGTCCAACAAGTGATATTAGAGCCTAATTCTCAACGACTCGTTGTCCCAAGAGGGAAAAATCACTTCAAGTTATTCACTAAACAAACTTTCATTTTTTTAATGGAGAAGTGTAAGTTTTTGGAAAGAGAAAATGAAGTTTTTTATATAATGGATGGATTATGGTATTTTGAAGGTTGTGAAGGAAGGCTCATTTGTTCTTACAAATCAAGTCGGTCGTGTTGTAGTGAACAAACCTAAAAATGATTGGACTAAAGATGATAAAGAAAATGTGCAACATAGTTTGAAAGCAAAAATTGTCACCACTACCTCTCTTGGCCTTGATGAATTTTTGTGAGTTTCTCACTATGAGCTTTCATGGGACATCCACCAAATTACCCATGAAAGATGTACTTATGTAAATAGGCCAAGGTTGGGAACATTAACTTGTGAGTATGAAAATTTTAGAATGAAACCTGAAGAGAATATTTATCAAATGAAAACATGATTGGACTATATATATATATATATATATATATATATATATATATATATATATATATATATATATATATATATATATATATATATATATCATGAGTCATATTAGAACTTTGGGAAGAACATTTTTTAAAATGAGGAACTAGTTGTAAAAATTCTTAGATTCTTAAATTGCAGTTGGCAACCTAAAATCATTGTAATTTGTGAATTTAGGTATCTAGAAACTATGTACATACACACACACAATTTGGAAAATTACGGGAACACAAGATGAAACTAAAGACACTTTCCATAAATGAGGAAGGAGAAAATAAAAGCAAAAGTCTAGCACTAAAATTCAAAGGCTCCAACCCTGGCGCTGACATATCTCTTATGGTAAAGAACTTAAAAATATTTCTAAGGCATTATAAGCAATACAAATATGAACTAGAAAAACATGAAGAAAAAACTCCATTCATTTTCACATGCTTCATATGTGGAAGGAAATGGCACATAAGGCCAAATTGTCCCTTAGATAAAAAAGAAAATCATAAGAAATCTAAGAAACCTTAGAAAAAAGGAAAAGAATCTTACATTACATGAGAAGATAACGATATGGAATTCTTAAATGATGAAGAGGAAACCAACATCTATCTCATGGAAAACCATCAACGTGAAACTTAACCTCTTACTTTTCTTATCATGGTCTTTTTCACATTTGTAAAAAACTAACAAAAAAACAATCAAATTGGAAAAAAATTGTCTTTGTATCCAAGGATACTATTTTTTCTCTTCAATCTAAATAAAATTGAGTAAGTAATAGAATTTCTTAGAAAAATACAAAATGATCTAGTTCAAAACCGTTCCATTTCTAACAAAGAGGATGGACATGACAAGTGCAACGAATATACTATTTTGAAAAATAAAATTTGTGATCTTCAAAAACCACTTGTCAAGTTCACCAAAGAAATAGACCCCTTGAGTATTTTGTTAGGAAACCAAAGAAATTCTTACGATAAGTCTAGTCTTGACTATGAACCAAATAATATCAGTAAGAACTTTAGTAACATTTGTAATACTAAGGTATCGAGCTTACGACGTAAAACAAGCATGTTTTTGTTTATGTTTGTTTATGTTGTTTGGTGGCTTGTGTTTTAACAAGTTGAAATAGGACTTGTTATTAATTTTAAATCTTCACTTTTCAATTTGCTAATTCATTTTCACCACGTTTTCGTATCGTAATTTGCTTTTGTTTTGTTACGTAAATGTTGTATTTCCGCAAGCTTGTCGTGTTTAGCTTGAAGAGTTTTGTTGGTTGTAAATATTGTAAATACTGTACATTTTATTTTTCTAATTTTTTTTTGTTGTTTGGACTCAAATTTTTGTCCGGTAACTTGAAGACTTTTGAGCTGATTTTCCGAGTTTGATCGTTTCAACTCGCGGATGTATGGTAATGATAGTTTGAAAGTTGGTCCACGCCAGGTACTTGTTTATTGCTTTCTATAGCATAACATGTTTTGGAAATTTATCATTTGTACAATTACCATGTCATTAATTCTTTTTGCATTACTTGCTCATGAATTGAATCACTTTAGTCCGTTTTTTAACCATAAATATGAGGAATCTTTCCATTGTTTACATATGCTGGAGGTCACATTCTTGTTTTACCTGGATTTTATTATGCTTAATCTTTTGTTTTGTGTTGATTGTATGAATGCATGAAAAGGATCAAGGCATTTTGTTTGATTTTGAGCACAACTACCTTGGCCAAATATTCAATTCACCTTGTGAGTGTGTGATCATTTGTTAACCCCTTTGAGCTTTTATCAATATCCATGTTGATTTGAACTTGATGCATGTCTATGAGTATTGAATTCACTTTTTATGGACGTTGATTTCTTTGTTTCTTGAACCCTCAACTACATGTTGTTGTATGAATTTTTACCTTGCCTTTGAAAGTTGAGAGTATTCACACATTAATGTTGGTTGAATTCAAGTTGGGGAGAGGAATGTTTATGTGTTTATATTGTGATTGGTATGAGGTTAAGAAAAAGAAAAGAAATAAAGGGAAGAAATGTGAAAAAGAAAAAGATTAGAAAAAGAAAGAAAAAAAGAAAAATGCTTTGAAAAAAAAAACAAAAAGAGTAGGAATAATGTTGTGTTAATAAGTAAGGTGTTTTGGTTTTAAATTTGTGATGAAGAATAATTTTGATTTAGATTTTATGCTTGAGTCTTTTCGATTTGATCACTCCCTTAGGTTTCGGCAAGTTTTTGTCTCGATCAGCTTTAGGACTTATCACTTGTTTGTTAACCAAGCCATATTACAACCTTGAAAAGCCTTTGTGATTCTTGCATTTGTATTTTAAATACATTTTTGGGATGAATGCATAATTTAGTCTATTGTTTGCAAGATCGTGGATGAGTGTTTTTTATCCCTCACCTTTGTGTGTTCTTCATCTACATATGAATTTTTACTAGGCGTGATTCATGATTGAGCTTGTTTTGTTTTAGAATGTTTTGCATGATTTTTGTACTTAGGATTTATTTCGTTCATATGTTATCGTTGTAGGATAGTTGTAAGTTTGTATTTTGTCGTGTACATTTTTGTTTGAACCATACATTTGTTTTCCGTTTTAAAAACTTGTTGATTCGTGATTCTTTGATTATCATTCATTGTTTCTTTAGGTTCACTTGACTTTGTTTGAGGACAAACAATGTGTCAAGTTGGGGAGAGTTAATAAGTGCCAAAATATATTTATTTTGCATATATGTTTTGTGGCACTTATTCGTTCTTTTGTTGATATTCAGTTGAATAATCCCGACTTTTTGTTGTAAAAATGTTTTATTGCGTTTTGTGTACATATTATACCGTTTGATTAGTTTTGTATATATTTTGTATGTATTTGTTGTATTATTGGAGCATTGAGAATAAAGTCCAAATGAAGCTCCAAGATGCATTTTTGATTGAATAAAGGAATAAGGCTTGAAGTTAGAAGCCACAAGAGAAGCAACAAAAGTTGTTGCCTGAGCAATTTCGCCAGGCGAGGGCCAAGCATCGTCGGGCGACGATCCTATTAGAGGAAGACGAGCTTCGTTCTGACTTGTTTCGCTGCCTGGGAGCTGGGCGAGGAAATAAGATTTTCGCCGGGCGAAGGTAGATATTTGTACAGGCTAAGAACGTGGTTTAATTTAGGCCAAGTTAAATGAAGATTCGTCGGGCTATGCTTTAAGTCCGCTGGGCGAAGCTACGTAAACAGATTTTCTTTATACTTTCATTTTCATATCATTTTGAGTATGGTTTTGGTGGGTGAGATTCTTGCTCCTAATTCCATCACCCATATATTTTTTGATTGTTTAGCTTAGAAAACAACACTAGGGTCTTGTTCACGGATTATTGGAGGTAGATTGCTCTTCGATAGGTGTTGACAAACCGGTGTAAATGGGTAGTTTATCTCCTCTCTTCTCTTTATATTTCTCTATTATGTTGGTTATGCATGTATATTTACTCTGAACACATGTATATTTATTGCCCTTGGTGTTGTATAAAGTCTGCTTTATGAATCTGTGTTGGTAGTTATCTTAGGTTTTTACTCTATGTTGGGGATTTGAGCTTACTAGAGATAGACTGCTTAGATTCTTACCTAAGATGATTATCTATTAGTTTCTGAATGCTAGCAATAGAGTATCTGATCTTAATGCCTCTATGTTGGTGAAGTATGCCAGAGATGGGTATGGAGGTGACGCAGTTGACTTCTGGTTGTTGAGATAGGCCAGAAATGGCTTTCGAGGTGATTCGGAAGGATTATCAATTTGGGTTAGAAATAACTTAGATTATGAGAGATATGTGATGACACAAACGAGTATCGTAGGCTGAGTATAACTGGACGGTAGATTTAAGTCTGTGACGGGTAGTGTGCATTCGTTCTGGACAAGCTGTCTATCCTTTATACTTTTTGTTCATTTACTTTTTTTCTTTTATTTTCAACTCATTTAATCCCAAACTCATTCACGGTAGAATTGTCGAATGAAGAATCAATAACCAATCTCTGTGGACACAATACGATATAACCTAACCGGTATATATCACCCGGTAAAAATAATACCAACTCTTTGCTTGCTCGCTTTACTACTTCAACAAAATGGCGCCGTTGCTGGGGGTTGGTTTTATTGTTTTTGTATTGCGATAATTTCGTTGTTTTTGAGTTTTGTAATTATTGTATATGTTGTATAGACTTTATATATGAACTTGTATATTGTTACTTGTACATGTTGTGGTTACTTTCCATACTTGTACATGTTTGTGATTTTCTTAGTTTTCATGTGATGTTGTGAATTGTCTCGTACTCGTAACATTTTTTTTGTGGTTGTTAGGACACTTTCTATAGGTTTGTGCGGTGTGGCATTACCATGGCATGATGAGATGAGGTTACTAGTGCTCACACAAGAAATGTTACGAGTACGAGCTCATGAAACTTAGAGCTCAAGCAGAAGACTTTGATGCTCAGGCCGTACAATTCAATGGTTAATTGCAAGCATTCCAAAACAAATTCAAACACTTCTAATCATTGCAACAACTTTTTCTCCTTTCTATGTAATATTTGAACAATGGCCTCGAGCCAAATTTTAATGTAATATTCTCTTTTGATGCCTTATATATATATATATATATATATATATATATATATATATATATATATATATATATATATATATATATATATATATATATATCTTACACACTTTATGCATGTTTTTTTTTGCTGGTTTCAAACGTAAGTTTCTCCAGCTCGTTTATTCGACAAGTATTTATTCGGTCGAAATTTTGACTTCTTGAAGAATAGGCTGATACTTCTTCAAGTAATTTCCATTTACCCTTAAGATTCATCGATCAAGGGCTAGCTCTTCAAGTTCGTAGGCATTGTTGGAAAAAACTTGTATTACCTTAAAAGGTACTTCCCAATTTGGGGACCATTTTCCTAAAACTCTGCCATTTCTGTCCATAGGCAATATAAATTTCCAAACTAAATTGTCGACAACAAATACTTTGTCTTTTACCTTTTTATTATAGGCCCTGGCAACTCTCTCCTTCTGTCTTCTTAACGAATCAAGATCCAACATTCTTTCTTCATCTAAGTCGACAAGCTCATCTGCCATCATGCTCCATTAATCTTCGGATGGTATTTCATGTTGCCTTTGGATCCTTACTGATTGAACCTGTATCTCCATTGGTAGCACTGTATCATGTCCATATGTGAGTCAGAATAGAGTATTTCAGGTTTTCTCTTTTGAGGAAGTTCTACATGCCCATAGGGTTTGATTTAGTGTCTTGTGCCAACTCTTTGGTTTCTTCCCCACATGCTTCTTGATCAGGCTAATTATAACTTTATTGGCTGCTTTGACTTGGCCATTTGCTTGAGCATAGTAAGGGGTAGAAGTCAGCAATTTAATTCCAACTTCTTGTGCAAATTCTTGCATCATCTGCCCAGTAAACATTGATCCTTGGTCAGTTGTAATTGTCTCTGGGATCCCATACCGACACATGATGTGATTTTGTATGAAGTCTATAATAACTTCTTGGTCGACATTTACCAAAGTTATAGCTTCAACCCATTTTGTAAAGTACTCAATGCCGACTAGAATATACCTTTTCTGTTTTGATGAAGCTTGTTTTATTTCTCCAATCACATTCAATGCCCATCCTCTGAACAACCAAGGTTTTATAATGGCATGTAACTCACTGGTAGGAACATGTTGTTTTCCCTCATGCACTTGGCATTCTTGGCAACCTTTAGTGAATTCGATGCAATATTTCAATATTGAAGACCAATAAATACCCAAACATACTAAAAGCCATTTCATTTTGTGTCCAGCTTGATGTGCACTACACGCTCCACTGTGCATATTTGACACAACTATATATGCATCACTTTCTCCAAGGCATTTGAGTAATATTCCTTCAGCTGTCTTTTTGAATTCTTCATTTCTTATCAAGACGTAACTGAGAGCACGATATTTTATCTTACAATCTGTCAAACCTGTAGGGGATCGTAGATAGTCGACTAGTGGTTTTCGCCAGTCCCTTTCTAAATCATTGTCAAGATCTAGGATTTCAAAATTCTCAGTATCCACATCTCCCAACTTTATAATTGACAAGTCTGAAGGTGACAACAATGTTGCTCGTACACCTCTCTTACTTGAATTGGTTCTCCGCTTTGGTCCTTCGAGGCTTTATATCCTGAAGCTTCTTGTGCTAAATCATTATCCTCTTGATTCTCTCTTCGTGGTACATGTCGAAAATACTCACTTGTTCAAATTTCTTGAGTAATATAATGGTAATCACAAAGTACATGATTAAATTTTCTTTAACACATCTATATTCCTTTGATACTTGTTTAATCACCAGTTCAGAATCTCCCATAATTTCGACACTCCTTGCCCCCAATTCTAGTAGGAGTTCAAGTTCTGTTATTAAAGACTCGTATTCTGCTTCATTATTTGTACGTACACCGTCGATTCTATACTTGAAATCCGCTGGAATTCCCTTAGGAGAAATTATAATTCCTCCTATACTAGCTCCATTTTTATGACTAGAACCATCAAAATATAACTTCCACGGCATTATGTCTAAATAATTTTGGGGCATTTCGACCATTGAGTGGTCGATAAGGAAGTCAGCCACTATTTTCCCTTTCATTGCTTTCAAGGGCAAATAAGTCTGAGAATACTCAGTCAAAGCTAAAGTCCATTTACCAATTCGACTATGCAAAATTGGTTTAGACAGCATATGTTTAATAATATCAAAATGAGAAGACACATACACATCAACTGGTTTAATATATTGCTTTAATTTGATACAAGAAAAATACAAGCATAGGCATAGTTTTTCTATATCACTATACCTAGTTTCAGGATCATTAAGCATACGACTAAGATAATACACAGGTCTTTCAACACCTTTTTCGTCCTCTTGGACCAACATACTTCCTATAGTCGAATCAGCCTCATATGCCTATATCTAACAGGAGGCGCTAATATTGGAGGCTTCACCAAGTACTCTTTTATTTTGTCAAAAGTATCTTGATTTTATTCATACCAAACAAAGTCTTCATTCTTCAGTCGAAGTAGTGGTGAAAATACTTTAGTTTTACCACTTAAGTTGGATATGAATCTCCTCAAGAAATTTATTTCACCCAACAGAGACTGAAGCTCTTTTTTGGTCGACGAAGGCTTTACGTCCATAATGGCTTTGGTCTTGCTTTGATTTACTTCAATTCCTTTCTTATGCACCACAAAACCAAGGAAATCGCCTGCCTGCACACAAAAAACACATTTTAATGGATTCATTTTTAATCCATATCTTCTCATTCTTTCGAAGGTGTTGAAAATGAGTTGCCTTGCTGTTCGATTTTATTAGAATACCATCAATATATATTTTCATGAAATATTCAATAAAGTCATGAAACATTGAATTCATTACCCTTTGGTATATCGCTCTGACATTCTTCATTTGAATGGCATGACAATCCACTCATAGGTCCCTAGGGCCTTTGGGCAACGGAACACCATCTTTAGCATATCTTCATCTGCAATAAAAATTTAGTTATAACTAGAATAACCATCAAGCATGCTCAAGTATTCAAAACCAGCAGCAGAGTCGACTAACATTTTTGCCACATGCATGGCATATTCATCTTTAGGGGTGACAACATTTAAATCTCTAAAATTAATGCACACCCTTAATGCAGTTCTTATGAACTTACTTCTGAGGAGTCTTTCTATCTCCTCTGTGATCTTCGACATTATTGATGGAGCGAAACGCCTGGGTGTTTGTTTTACTGGTTTTTTTCCAGCTTTTATTGGCAAATTCAATTCCACCAAATCCCTGCTTAAACCTAGCATTTCATTATAGTCCCAAGCAAAACAATCTTTAAATTCTTTCAATAAAGATATTACCTTAAATTTCAACCCTTTGTCGATATTGGCGCTAATATATGTTAGTCTTTTATCCTTATTTTCGCCAAGATTCACTTATTTTAAAGGGTCTTGTGGCTGCATCTTTTCTTGCGCCATTGGATCCTTCTCGAAGCCTAAGGGCTCGTTGTCATATATGCGGTCTAGTTTCTGCTTATCGATATTTTCTTCGACCATTTCTATCTTATTTGGTGGCTTTGGCTCAACAACCAAAGTAATCCCTTCTCCTAGGATCTGAATTTTATTGGCTCTCTAAAGTCGAATTTAACTTATTTTTGGCAATATATGCCGAAATCTTATTTAGAGCTTCTAGCTCAGACATCATTATCAGTGATGTCTCCCTAGCCTGTCGGTCAGACTCCTTCATAATATGGATCCTCTATAGGTTCTACATCCCAAGTGAAACCATGAGTCTCATGTAGCTTCAGAGAAATAAATGCCTCATCCAAATTGGAATAAACATCTTCAGCAGGCTGGTAAGAAGAAATGTTGGCCAACTTTCTCTCAAATTGTTTCTTACCAACATTATTCACGTCGTCTATAAAGTACCCTTGATCAGCCTCTATGTTCTCCACTATGCCATCTTCTCTCCAAATCACCAAATGTTGGTGCATAGAAGATGGTACAACACCCATGCCATATAGCCATTCTCTTCCTACCAGAAGATTTTAGCTTGGCTTGGCATTAATTACCATAAAAATTATCGGCCTGGTAATTGTGCTGACAATAATGTCAACCTGGATTACACCCATGATGCTTCCAGTTTTGCCACCGTAGTCTGATAAGACCAAGTTGTGAGACCTTATATCGGTGTCATATTTTCTGATTTTCTTCAGCAAATGGTGTGGCATAATGTTTATTGTAGCACCATAATTTATCAACACTTTGTTGATAGTCACCCCTTCAACTTCGGCTCTTATAAAAAGAGGCTTTAGATGGCTCTTCATGGCCATGTCTGACTTTTCAAAGAAAGCATCCTGGTTCTCGACAACACCATTATTCATTACAAAATAACATGTTGGCTTGTGTAAACCCATTTCTTCAGCGTCGGCATGTGCCGAGTCCTCTATTTCAGTCAGGCAGTCATACTTTACCGACAAGATTCACACCATATTGACCAGAATGTCCAAACTCTCTTCAGAATCAGACTTAAAGTCATCAGTGGCTTCCTCAGAATATCTGGCATATGGTTGATTAACGAACTCTTTTATTCGTTCTTTTACAGCAGTATCGACCTTCACAATGTACTTTTTCTTATACCTTGCTTGGTTTGCAGCAGCTTGCCCAGCAGCAACTTGCCTTTCAGCTTGTTTTTTTACGCTGGAAGCGCCTCCATTGAGTCTGAGTCATGGGATTCTTGCCCATGTAATTCTCAGAGATGTGACTTTTCTTTCAGCCTTAAAGTCATGTCGGTAACTGACAACCGACTTTCCTTTGTCTCTAGCAATGGTACCATCATTTGGTGCCTCCATTCTCCCTTGAGGCTTAATCTAGGTGCCTCTCGGAGTGCTTGCCGATGGAATGTAACTCCTCGGCCTTGTCTGGTAATTTCCACAACTTTCCTTGGGTCCTTTTGTGTGTGGAACCTCTGATTGTTCAGCTTACCTTTGGCCTTCTCCAACTGCAACTTCTGAAAATTCTCACCAACTATTTTATCAGTAAGAGTACCACATCTGGGGCACAAGCAAGCCTGTGAACCCTTGTTTTTGCAACGGTATAGGAAGTCCAGCAAATCTTTCTTATGTTTTGGGTAAACATCAGCCAAGTCGACATCAAGGCTCTCCCCAGTACCTTCGACCATATCAGCATCAACAAAATCAGTGATCTCCACTATATGTATGTCGATTGGGTCGACAAATAATGCCTCTTCCTGTCGAAGAGGGTCAGCATCAATTTGCACCTTCCTCTCAACAAATTTCATCCTTCCCTCTTAAAAAAACCTATTTTCTGTCGTTATTCTAATGGTGGTAACTCAACCCCTGGAGGTACTAAAATCTGACCATCTTTAACCAACAAATCAAAAATTTCTTCACATTTAGTGACATCAAAGTATAAGTTTTCGCTGGAAATTTTGGGTTGTTTTCGACAACATTTTTCTATATAGCGGGAAATAATAATTAACATTCTCCCTGGCTTCATTTCAACCACATCTACCTCTACCTCTATCAGCGAGATATAGTCAACCTCATAAATAGGATATGTGTCATCATAATTTACAAAGGCCAATTTTTATTTTTTAGCCTTAGTATGTCTGACCTTTTCTAGTCTCAGACGCTTAACATGTCGAACTCTATCAGCTAGCTGCGGAATAATCTTAACAAAGGTCGGATCTATTTTCTTCCTAATAGAATAATCTAAACCTCCAGAATCCATTTGAACAAGTTCGTGTTCAAGAACCTGAGTAAAGCATCTTGCTTTCAACGACCGAAACCTATTTAAGTAATCATCAATACTTTCAGCAAACCTTCTTTTGATGTTTGATAATTCACCAAACTAACTTTCGAATATCCCTCATAAAATTGTTCATGAAAAAGTTTTTCCAATTTGGTCCATGAATCAATTGAATTTGGGGGTAAGGTTGTAAACCATGTGACGGCTTCCTTAGTGAGGGATGAAGGAAATTTTTTGACCCTTAGGTTTTCATTATTTTCCATATCCCCTGACTCAGTTAAATATCTAGCAATATGTTCTACTGTCAACTCACCATATTTACCCCCAAACTTTGTGTATTTAGGAATCTTCCATCCCCTAGGTGTTTCAGTCTGCAAGATATACTCAGAAAAAGGGGACGAATATGTCGGCCTTTGAATTGAGGTATTCATACCATTTCTATCCATGATCCTTTCGACAATATTGGTTAAGTTATTCTCCAACGCTAAGTCCTCTTGTCGAATTTGATCAGCCTCCTAGTGTCGATTAACCAACACTCTTGGTGGGTCGACTACATGATTTCTTTGAGGATGAGGTATTACTGCTCGTCCCTGATGAACAGTTTCATCCTCTATTTCCCCCATGTCTTGTTGCATCAGGGAAGTTAATCGAACAACAGGTGGCGTATGTCGAACAGGCAGTGGGGGAGCACCCAGGAAATTACACAAACGTATTAATTAGGAAATCACCTGTCTACTCGTTTCAGTGAACTGTCTATTAGTCTCAGCCGACTCCTGCACTATAGGGTTAAACATAATACTCATTTGATTAGTCAACATGTGAACTATCTCATGGTTACTATCATTCATTTGTTGCCTTGACACCGCTACTGATGTATTAGTAAGAGGAGGAACTACTGGATGAGGAAGCATTCCCCTATTTTGGTTATTTCTATTCCCTGTTGGCACAGATCTATGTAAAGACGAATTTACATTTTGAATGTTATCTGACATAACCGATGCGTTTGAATCGATTGATATCCTAGCATCATGGAATACGATATTCCATAAATAGGATCAACAATACCAAAACGAGGTACATTAGGTATTACGTTCGTAGTCATTATAGGCCATAGACTCATCGGTGGAGCCTGGGGAATAGGCGCTGAGACTGCAGTCGACCCTGGTGCAGTTGGATTCTCCAGAAGAGGAAAAGGTGTAAATTGAGAAACTACTAGATCAGTAGTGGTCAATGTTTGTGATGATACTTAGTCTATGTTTACGGTGACAAGAACAATCATCCTTAGTGTATTTCTTCTAATTGGTGGTTTATTATACTCTTTGGTTAATTTTCCACTTCTAAGTTTCATACACTTGCAAACAGTTAAGAGAAAAAGTTTTTAGCACTTGTCCCACCAGGTGCGCTAATTTGTTTACTGTGAAAAATGGTAAACAACCGATAGTCTTCCTAAAGCCTAAAAACTAAGGGTTACTTGCATGACCGACTAGTTTATCCTAAGACATGTGCTAAGAAAACGAAATAAACTTGTTCTGTCAAAATAGTCCTTACTATGAGAAACAATTTTCTCCAGATAAGGGAACAAGTAAGAGTTTCCACAATAATGTAATTCGACCGACTGAAAGGGTAAGTCGTGACTGACAGAAGGTATTGAATTGTTAAACGAAGTAGATGACAATGTAAAGAGATTGCTCAAAAGTAAATATCATGCAAGCAAAATATTCAAAAGAAACAATTGAAAAGTAAAGGATTTGCATTGAATTAAAAATGGTGATTCACGTACATCAAACACTTTTGCACCCTTCGCTTCCTTATGCTTGGAAATATGAGTTTAATAAGTGATTTTTAGTATAAATGAACACCCAGAATCCTACATTAGACCCTTTTATTTATAGTAGCTATAATAAACTGCCTATTTATACTATCTACTTGACACATATTTAGCCTAAGACAACTGCTCCTCTAGATTTTGCCACCTATTTGGCGCTCGATCAGAACAAAAACTGCTTGCAACTGATGGTGACTTCAAATTTCAAATCTTCCCGCTTCTGGATTTGCTTCGACACTACCCACTAGCATAACTAAATAATCCAAATTCCTATAAGTTTTGGACTCTCTTTGGTCGACAAGACCAATTTTGAATATCTTACTTGCAATTTGTATCAATCTCCCTTCTTTTGGTCGACAGAACCAAATTTCGACATTTTTGCTTAAATTCTCTTACAATCTTTATTTCAAAGGACTACCCTTATTCATGGGATGCAAATAAACCTTAAATATTTTTTAAGGTAACAATCTTCAAATATGATATTTTTCATACTTTTGAGGTTGAGATGACCAAGTTCTTTGTGCCATATGTTGGTAACATCTACCTTGGATATCGAACATGTTAAGGGCTGACATTTGTTTTGAGATACCCAGAAATAATAGTTATCTTTGGAACTTGATCCTTTCATCAAGACTTCCTACCTTAATCACATAGTTGACTTATATTGATCAAGTTTGCAGTTAATCCCTCTACCACCTGCACATAATCAAGGCAAAGGAAACATGGACAAACTAGTCAGCCTATGCCCTTGATTTTACCTTTTAATCCATCATCAAAAGTAACATAAATATTTAAGTAAGGTTTTACCTCTCCTATATAGTTCTTATCTCCAGTCTTGTTCTTTAAATATCCACTATGAAAGTACCAATCTTCTCTTGAAGAAACTATAAGAGATGTATGGGCTATGAGACTTGTGGTTGTTATTTTGGGTTTCTAAACTTTCCTTGCTTGAAACTTCTTACCATATTTTCTATTAAGCCTTGGTTTGCGATAAGTCTAAGAATAACCATACAATTTATAGCAGTGGGGGCCTTATATGACCATATCTTCCACAATGACAGAATTTCATAGAAGAGTTTCTTTAAAACCAATTGTTGAGACATATGGTCCCCCATTAGGGAATCTGTTTTCTTCTTAGAGGAACAATCTTCTTAGAGGGAATTTTGATCTTTTTGTTTATAGAACTATATTCAAACCATATAGACTTCATACTCTCTAACCTCTTCCCAACTTCCAAGATTTCATCTAAAATATTTGAGCTCTTGTTCAACATACGAACAATTTTTGTCATATTTTCAAGTTTGGAATCTAACCAATTTAATTCCTTTTCCAAGTATGTGATGATTGAAACAAGTTTCTCTTTTTCTTGAAAGAGAGCACTTATGGTTTTCTTATTATTCTCTCTATCTATGCAAGCTTCTTCCCACTTGGTATAGAAGAGTATGTATATTGAAGATAACTCTTCCTCAATGATATCTTCATCACTATACTCACTCTCATTTTCATACCTTCCATTAAAAGTATCACCTTGTTAGAAATTTCTTCTTCACTCTCATCATCAGAATCAAACTTAGTGATTAAAATTCCCTTTTCTATTTCTTTATAAATTTAGGATATTATCTTTTAATGTGATCAAAACTTTCACATTTATAACATTGTGCTTATTTGCCCTTGTTTAGATTATCTTCATTATTGCTCTTGCATTGGTGTCCAATGTATTACTTGTTGTCTTTGACATTTTCACTCTATTTTGTGTCCAATTTCTTCAAGAATTTTTAAAACTTTCTACCAATAAGAGCTATGGAATTTGATAGACTTTCTTCTCTTTCACCTTGATCTTTATCCTTTTTAGTTTTGTAAATAAAGGTTATACTCTTGTTCTTCTTTTTTTTTACATGTCACTTATAGCTAACTCAAAGGTTTGTATATAACCAATGAGTTCATCAACTCCGATGATGCTTAGGTATTGGGCTTTTTCAATAGTTATAACCTTTATATCAAACTTCTTGGATAATGATCTGATAAGTTTCCTAACCAACTTTTCTTCTGACATCTATTCTTCTAAGGAAAAAGATGTGTTAGCAATGTCACATAGTCTGATGTTAAATTCGAATTTGGATACATCTTCATTAATTCTAATATTCTCAAACTTTGTTGTGAGTAGTTGCAGCCTTGACATACGAACTTTGGATGTGCCTTCATCTATAGTTTTGAGAATCTCACATGCTTCTTTTTCTTCAGTTCATGTGTTGATTAACCTAAACATGTTTTTGTCTACACCATTAAAAAAACCATTTAAGGCTTTGATGTTTTTAAGAGCTTCATCATCTTCATAACTTGTCCAATCAGCCTTAAGCTTTAAGATTGATTTTCCATCTTCAGAAGTAATTACAAGATGTTTCCAACCTTTTATAACAATCTTCCATGTTATGTTGTATATAGATTTGAGGAAAACAACCATTTTGGTTTTTCAATAATCATAATTGGTTCCATCCAAGACAAGTGGTTTATTGATAGATCCTCCATCCTTATTAGTGTCCATTTTAACATAAAATATCTTCCCTGGATCTCACCTAAACAGAACAAGGTCATTGCTCTAACGTCAATCGAAATTTTGTTATATTGGGACAAATTTTAGACTAGATGTCTAAGAAAAAGTGTTCAACATATTAAACCAGAATTTAACAAATATAGAAAAAAGAGCACAAGAGAATTTCTAACCTAGTCCAATTCAATCTCACCTACCGCCTACGTCAGCGGGGCTTCCAACTCTAGAAAAGAAATCCACTTCTAAATAGTATTAGTAAATATGATAATCCCCCTCACTTTCTCTCAATCACTAATTCTAGTCACGAATACAATAAACATAATATTAAATGTTGAATTACAACTTAACTAGCAAACAAAACTTTATGCCTTAAAATATGAATGCAGACGCTAGAGTGACGCACAAAAAATAACACAAAAAAACTCAAAATAGAAACCCTAACACAACGATTCATCAATACTTGTATGCCTTTATATGTTAAGTTTGAGTCTCTTTAAATAATTATGCAATCCAGGCTTTTCTCTAATGGCATAAGATTTGATCACGTCTAGATTTGTACAGGATTATGTTTTGATTTGTTTTTCAAAAAACTCAAACAAAATTTTTTTTGACTTATTTTGATTCAAATTTAAATCTCAATAAATTAGATTTGATCTCAACAAATCTTTATCAAACAAATTTAAATAACTCATTTCTAAAAGATAGAAACAAACCTCGTAGCATACATTTAAAAAATACGCTCATACGCTCAGAACAATTAAAATATTTCCCTATTGACAGGGGTCAAATGTTGCACACATGTTGGAACATCGCGTCCCACATGTGTCTTTTTTTCACCAAAATAGCTTGTAAACTTCATATGTTGTTTTTTGTAATACAACCAATCAAATGGAACAACATATACTCAAAAGAAATAGAAGAGTAACAAAAGTCATTGTGGAGGAATGTTTAGCTATCTAGAGATCATCATCAAATATACTATAAAATTGATGACTCAGATAGTGGTGACCCTCATCGTGGCCAAAACACCTAAATTGCAATATAAAATGGACAAGAAGAACAAACCAACTTTGTTATCATGTAATAATTATCTAAGTTATGAAACAAAATCACCCTAAAAATATACTTCATGATGTTTTCAAATGTTAAAAATTAATATCAATGTATAAAACTACCGTGTTTAATAGATAAAATTCGTTAAAAGTTCACATGATTGATCTTTTAAGGGTCAACATGCTACAATCAAAGTGAGATTCACCTTTTCAAGACCTTTAGTATCGGAGATCGAGAATAAAGTTTTAAAACGAGTTCGAATATCAAGGACATAGATCTTTTAAACTTATTGGATGTGGAAATGTGTTCCTTCATCAATTGATTTTTCAAGAATATCATGGAATCGGTCGATGAATAGGCCGTGTTGGGCGTTGTTGACAATTAGTATAATAACGAGAGATTTGATCTAGAATCGGTCGAGTGCTCGTTCACACAGAAGGCCCTAATGTTTTGATCTAGATCTCGAGTTAATAATGGTGATGGTGGTGCGTGGTCGAAATTCCCGTCTTTAACCTTAGTTTACAAACACTAAGACAATCAAGTCAATGATGTTATGTCTCATGCTTATATAACTTTGAAGATGTGATATTGGGTGTGAGTCACATAAGAACCCAAATCAAAATAATTTTAATAATAAATTATAATATATATTAAAAAATTATAAACAAAAGAAATTTGTTAAATATGATTAGTTGAATGGCATAATGGTAGAGGCTTGACTTTTTCATTGTCTAACTACAAACTTGATTCTTACTTGTCAATTTTTTATCATTATTGTATGTTGAATAATGATTTTGTGAAACGACTATATTTCATCATTTTACTTGATTTAGTGTAGCTTAATTGTTTTAATACATATTTAATTAGATAAATGATTTAATAACATAATCGCATAAGTGTGTATTTAATTTTTTTATCAAATAATTTAGTGATTGTAATTCATATAGGGATGGCAACGGGGCGGGTTGGGGGCGGGTTTAAGCACACTCAGACCCGCACCCGTCTCCCAGACCCAGACCCGCACCCGCACCTGTTTGGGGTTAAAATTTGTCCACCCGCCCCCACCCCAACAAGAAACGGATTCACCCGCACCCGTCCGAATAAAATTTTTATTTTATTTTTAAATTTATATTTTTTTTCAAAAAAGTAAATAATAATTCTAATAAACATAATATTATAACATTAAAAAATATAAAAAAGTGTAAATAAGTAATAAAACTATTAAAAACAAATAAAATAAAATAAATTTAGTTGACGTGTGCGGGGGCGGGGCGGGTATTACCATCACCCGCCCCGCACCCGTAAATAAAAAAGGGTTTTACCCGCCCCCGCCCCTGATTAAATCGGATTTTTCCCGCTAATTTCGGGACGGGGGCGGGCGGGCTCCAGCGGAACCGGATTTATTTGCCATGCCTAAATTCATATTTTAAACGTGAACAAGTAAAATGTTGTAAACTCGAACTCGTATTTTTACAATTGATGTTTTTATACGATTATAAATTGATCTAACTCAAGAACCAGATTCCTAATTTAATCGTCCGCAACCGTCCATATTTTAAAACTATTTATAAGTTCTTATTTGTAACATCATTGCCATCGTGGCACCTACTAATAAGGTTTATGCAACTCATGGATAAGCTTCTCAATCTATCATACACTTATCATTAGCTCTTTATATACCTTTTCTTTTTGTCTATCCTTATAATTTTCAAAGATCATAAAACAAGTGGGTGTAAATAAAAGTGCATTATTTAAATGATATTATTGAATACGTGTTACGTCACCCATTGGGTGGATCTTTGAGCAACATGAAAAGCCGATTTATGACCTGCCTAAAATGCCCATGCATCTATTGAGTGAGAGTGATTTATATCCATTACAGTTAATTAATTATCAAATAAACAAAATTGACGCCGACAAATAATTTGTTTAAGAAGAAAAGTTTCAAAGTTCTTATTGAAAGGAACAAATCTGACGTACTTAGGTTATTACCTCTTTCCTTTGTTAAATTATAATTGTATTTTTATAAATAATAAAGTAAGTGTTTGTCTTGCCACTGGATCCTTTAAAATACAAAATATATAGAGTATAATATGTATTTATATTATTGTTCACTTTTTAAAAATAATACTACTCCAATTTCTTTATATAAGAGCCCGTTTATTTTTTTTAAATTTATTAAATAATTAATATATTTATTTATAGATAATATACGCTGATTATTCAATAAATTTAAAAAAATGAACCGTCTCTTATATATAAGAAGGATGTAATATAATTTTAAAATTATTTATATAGTCATGGGTCAAGGAATTAATTAAAATTATTACTAATATTAAGAAATTTATCCGCTTACAACTCTTGAATTCAATAAAAGTTATATTTAATTATATATTATAAAATATTCTCGGGTTTGGTTTTTCTCTCATGAATATATATTGGTTATATCTCCCATTAAATATATATTGGGGATATAAAAAATAATAAAATTAAGATATGTCATAAAGCACATAAGAACACATATTAAAAAATTTAAAGATAAAAATTTACATTGAAAATAATAATAAATATATTAATTATTAACTTTTAATTAAGAGTACACAATTTTCAAAAAATTTTCAAATTTAATTTTTAATATGCACTCTTGAAACACAAGTTAGCATTCTCTATATATAAATAAAATATTTAAGGACTATCTAAGCTAATCCATTGAAAAATTCACTGGAGGCAATTCATTCCCAGTGTTCTCACTCTATTATCTTTTAGAGAATATTTTTATTGAATCAATTCATCACAACTATTCACTTATATGTTATTATATAAAAAAAAAAATTAAAAAGTCAGTGATTATAATTAATGGAAAGCATAAAACATTTTTATAATATTAATATATTTAAATTAAATTTTTATTTTAAATTATAGACATCATTTATATAGAAGACAGTTGAAAACATTTCTTATTATTTTAGTCAATGTATTTAGCAGTTTTGACAATGCTTTTCAATTATTTTAAAACAGAAAAAACTTAAGGTGTCATCTCCTAAATAAAACTTAAGAGTTTGAGTTTGAATTAGGAGTTTCTTAGTTCTCGACATTATGCCTAAAAGTGTATTAGACTAAAAACTATTAGAATAAAAATGTGTCTAGTATTATGTAACGTTTTAAAAATAATTTAATGTTTATAGATAACTTTTCTACAAAAGATCATTTATTTATAGACTAGGACATTGTATGAATAAATAATAAAGTAATGCGATGCTAGAATTAGTTTAATTAGATAAATGTAAGTCGTTGATTTAAAGTAATTTGACATTTGATATTTTTTATTTTTATTTTTAATTTATTAATGTAAATAAATTGTTGATGATTATAAATTTATATTTTTCTTTAAAATAATTATATTAAATTATTATGTATATGTTATAAACTGTTTTTATAATATATTTTGAAAAACTTAATAAAACAAAATAAAAATTATTAAAATATTTCAAAACTTAATTAAATAAATTCTTTTAAAGGGTATCATAATTTTTTTTTGTTATAAGTAATATTTTTTATACTAAAAATGATACTCATTCATTCAAATTAATAAAATATGTCGAATAATATAAATTTAAAATTATTATAAATTAAAATAAATAATTATATGAACAAATTCAATTTTGTTATTAGTTAAACTCATGTAAAGCTAATACACACCATCTTAAATTTTCCACTACGTAGATTATCACGATTAGTAATGGGTTCAATTTTTATTTTATATGAGTCATTACATGTTAAATTAAATAACTAAAATAGGAAAATAAACATATGATAGATGACATCACATACCGCCCGATGTGTTTTCACGGCAATATGGTCCTCAAACGTGCGGTAAGAGTGATTGAAATAGTAATGAAAATTTCATATGAGTGCTTACCAGGAAAAATTTCTAATGAAAATAGGTTCAGGTGTCGATATATGAATAGTATACACCTTTTTTTATAAATAAATTTACACAAATATTAGTTTGTACGAATGGAATTTTCCTTAAAAGAATAAGGGAAAACATTTTCTGTATAAACAAAAAACATTCATGATTTATTAAGTTTAAATGTTGAACACAAGATGATCATTTTTATCAATAGTTAACTATTTTGTTATATTATATATTTATTGGAGGTATAGGATAGTATTGTTGTGTCAGCATTCTAGCATTCTAGAGGATTAAAAAATCTCTTAGCTTCTTTTCTATTGGATATAAATAGATAGCTGTTGGTTTTATTGGCCAACTAACTATAACAGATTGTAATAATGAGAAAAATTGATCTTCACCTTCTTCTTTTTCTCTCCATTTTTTCTTTCGATACTTGTTAGTAATGGTTGATATTTCAACCTGCTTGACTCATTTGATATAGTATTAGTTAAATTTTTCTGCAAATCTTACTTCAACAAGATTTGATTTCGTCTTCGTTCCGCTTCCGATTCTTAGGTCAAGCTCGTCCTCTTCAACTGCATCGACATGGAAGATCAACAGCAAAATCCTATGTTCATCCACCATTCAAATCATCCAGGTCTCGTTCCTGTTTCACACCTCTTGACGGAAGAGAATTATCCGTCGTGGCGTCGTGCGATGCTCATAGCTCTTTGTGCAAAGAACAAGGTTGGATTCATCGATGGCTCGATTCCACAACCTCCAGAAGGCAATGCTCAATTTCCTCTCTGGCAATGTCACGATAACGTCGTTGCATCGTGGCTTTTGAACTCAGTTTCAAAAGAGCTCATTGCGAGCATCATATACGCATCCACGACGAAAGCAATTTGGAATAACCTCCAAGAACGTTTCTTGCAGAATAACAGTCCCAGATTGTTCCAACTTCGCAAGGATTTCATCACCTGCACCCAAGGTACACTCTCTATTGGTGCATATTACTCCAAAATCAAAGGACTTTGGGAAGAACTTGTTGAGTTTAGACCGGTGCATCAATGTGTTTGTGGTGGTGTCAATCCCCTGATCAAGCACAATAATCGTGAGTATGTCCTTACCTTTTTTCTTGGGTTAAACGAAAGCTTTAATCCAATTTGAAGCCAAATTCTCCTCATGGACCCATTACCATCTGTTAGTCGTGTGTTCTCATTGGTGATTTAAGAAGAAAAGCAAACAGTTGTTAATGTTATCACTATTGAGAGCAATGACAACCATGCATATGCTGTAAGTGATTCTAATGGCGCCAAGTCGCGTAATGGGAAGAAAGATAGACCCTTGTGCTCACATTGTGGCGTTCTTAGCCACATCAAAGATAAGTGTTTTAAACTTCATAGTTATCCACCTGGGTTCAAGAAAGGGAAAACCTCCAACTCTGCTCAACATAATGCAAATTCTGTCAACACAAAGAACATGGAGGGTGCCACACCCTTGAATACAAGTCAGTACAAACAACTCATAGCATACATTCAAGGGCAAATGGCAAGGCAATCAAATGAAGACTCTTCACCAGGTGATTCTGTTGGTATGGTTTTTACCTCATCACATCACATCACAATACATACTCTGTTAGTAATACTTGGATTATTGATTCAGGAGCCACATCACACATTGTTCATTCTTTAAACATGTTCACCTCTTATAAATTGCTTTCACAAAAATTTGTTACCTTGCCCAACAATAGCAAAGTACCTATTTTGGCCATAGGCACAACTCGTGTCAATCCTAATCTCACACTGCACAATGTGTTGTACATTCATGCATTTCGCATCAATCTTTTGTCTGTTGGTCAGTTACTACAAAATTTTCACCTACAAGCGTGTCGGAATGTAGATTTAAGTGCATTTTGATCATTATGTGTATTTGCATTGTACATATCTCATATACATGCACCTAATCTTGTGATTTTAAGGCTTAATTTGCATCCCTCACATATTCATGCATTAGTTTTCACATCTATGAGCATTGGAATTGTTACTTTAACTTGCATTTCTCACATGTTCATGCATTGGTTTTCACATCTATGAGCATTAGAATTGTTACTTTAACTTGCATTCCTCACATGCTCATGCATACCTTTGCGTCTTATGGATAATTCGTGATTTGCCTTGACATGCATTCTTCATATTGTAATGTATGCTCTTGAATCATGTTGACATGTTTGCCTTTGCATGCTTGGGATTGAATGATTGCTTTGCCATGTTTTTACTTTTTTGCATTTTAGTTACATATAATGACTTTTGAGTTTAAGTGCTTCCAATAAGCATTTTTCCTTGTTATTTAACTGTTTGGATTGACTTTTGGCATAAGAACATCATGGAAAGAAGATTTGGTTCGCAACAGATTTTTTTGCAGGTTACAGGCCGTGCTTAGCGCCACCAGAGGCCCGCTAAGCGCCAAACTCTCTGACTTTTGGGCTTGTCTGTGTAGGGGGCCACGCTTAGCGCCATATACCAGGCTTAGCGCGGTCTGGAGCTGAAAAACTTTATTTTTCTAACTTTTAAACACGAAATCTCATATGTTCTAACATTGGGGAGCATTGTTTGAGATGTATCTGGTGTAGGTGTTTGTGTTGTAGATGCATATAACACAACCTTTCGATTTTTGCGCTTGTACACATCTGTGTACATTCTATTGTCTACTTGTTTGATTTTACTCTATTCTTGTAGGTGCTTTGTTCGAATGCGTACGAACGCGCATTCCTTCGCTTGTAAACGTGTGTGTACATTCTATTGTCTGATTATTATGGGTTTCTTGTAGGTATTTTGCTAAAATGCGTACGAACGCGCCTCCATTTGTTTGTTTTTTTGGTTTTACTCATTTCATACAGGTGCTTGTGTATCAAATGTGTACAAACACATAATTTGATATTTGCTTTGTGTACGAATGCACAATACTTTATCTGCTTTGTCTGGATCACTATCTTATGCAGGTTTATTGTTTTGGATGCGTACGAACGTGCACTCCGCATATGCTTTGATGCCTCCGTGCATTTCTCACCGATTTACTCTTATTGCATGGTTGTAGTACTTGAAGTATTCTAGAGTATTTCTTAGCTTGCAGTGCTTCACGAATTTACTATCCGTTTGGTATTTTCTACACCATTTCATTGCATTCTCTTACAGCTTTCCTAGATATCATGACAAGTAGGGATTTACAACTTTCTTTTGCCATGAGAAGTAGAAATAGAGATGCATGATGGGGCTTCCGTAGTTGGAGCATATTCAGGGACCCCTCTGGTTTATTTAAAGACCCAATTTAGGGCGATTCCACTTGGCATATGTGTTTGGTTTGTTTGATTTCCCTTAGGATCTCTTGGTTATGATAGCTCTTGAGCATAGACATTAGGATATACATCCTTTGCATGTCAACATAGGTAGAGATTCCCTTACATCCTCAATCATAGGTCCAATCTTTGCATGACAACATTAGGGATAGTACTTGTTAGTCTCCCTTTTGTTTTGCTTCTCTTTTTTTTTTTTGCATCCTTGCATGTAATAAAACTAAAATTTGCTTTCTTTTCTTTTGAAAACTAAAACACTTAACAATGGTTCCTAACTTATTTCTTAAAGGTAAAAGCAACCAACCAAGACAAACTCTTTTTCGCCTACGGGCGCATTTTTGTTTTTGTGTTTAAAACCTTTTTCATAAGTAAAAAACACAAAATCCACCAAAACAAGTTAGCCAAACTACGACGCTCTGAATTTCCCATTACAAGAGGGAATACGTAGGCTTCTTATCACGGGGCTCGATCGAGCAAAACTTGTGAAAACTTCCTTCTTTTCCTCGTGGTTTCTTTATTTTCCTTTTCTTTTGCATGCATCGTAGCGATTAAGTGATAGGTAGATGCAACACACCCCTTAGATAGAAAATAGAAGTGGATACCGTAGAGTACTACGAGCGCGTGGGGTGCTAATTCCTTCCCTTTGTGTAATAGACTCCCTTACCCAGACCTCTCGGTCGTAAAACCGTGATTTCTTCCCCTTCAGGTTTACTTGATGTTTTCCTTTCTCCTTCGCGAGATAAAAAACGTTCGATGACGACTTCATTGATACATCCTATCAGTCATACGTTCAGCCATGCGATTTCAATAGTCTGTATTTGTACAATTCAATAATACAATCCTTATTTTCTTTATTATTCTCTCTTTCTTTCCTCACTAAAAATGCCTTACGCACTAACAAAATTTAGTTCGATGCATCAGAATTCAGAAGTCCAATTGCACATATCTATATCACATTTTTAGATTTATCACATAACAATAATGAAAAATATATTTTCGTTTGTAATTATTAATTCTTAATTATATATTATTTTTAATTAAATAAATAGTTGTATATGCTTTTCACATCAAATAGATTTATTTATTTTTGTCAAAAAGACTAATTTTGATTGCAACGGTTAGAACATGCATTATACTTGGGTTAATAATAATGACACCGATAACATAACCACAAACTCAATAAATATATTGAAATATGTCAATGTTTGAATATTATAATGTACTACACTCCTCCATGATGAAATTATTCGTAATAAGTGTATATAAAATCAAGTTTTTGATCCAATTAAAGTAAGATTTTTAATTAAACCAAAAAAGAAAGTCAGCCTTTCTATTATTTTAATCAAATCAGTTGGTCATGTGTCATTTTTTCTCTCAAAAAATCATATTCTTTCCATAAAAATGATCTTATTCTAGATACTTTCTTTCAAAAAAATTACTTTGTTGTTTTAATATATTTACATACACCGAAAAATACATCTAGTAATTTTTTATGAAATTATTATTTTACTTTTCAATATAAAAAATTTATTGTTTTATTCTACAATTTTTTGTTCTATGTAATAATTAGTTAAAATATTATTAGTAAAATACTAGTTAAAATTCTACCATTAGTTGTTAGACTAACAAAAATTACTAGTTAATATTATAGTGAACTTTGAAATGAAAAGTAAATAAATAGAATATTATTTTGCAAATTCAACAATTAACACTAAGTAAATAGAAAGTACTTATATTTTGACCTAAAAATAAATAATTTACTAGATAATATCGACAAACAATTGAATTTAGGATAAATAAGTTTTCTTTAATTGATGAAAGATTAAACAAGTACAAAATGTGAACTAGTTAAATTTTTCTCAAGTCTAATGAAGTCCACAAAGATCGCGGATGTGTTAGATTCAATCAAAGCTCAAAGAAAAATTTGACATTTTATTTGTGCTACTTGTTTATAACACCAATAATTAAAATAATTATTGGCACAAATGTCATGTTGGAGATACAAAGCACTTATGGATTGAACAAAGGAAAAAATTTAGATAGAAAATTAGAATTGAATCGCGCATAAGCGCAATGCGCGGATAATAAATAGAATTTGTTGAAAGAAAATAAATTTTTATTTATGATAAATAGTATTATTTATTATAAAAAAAAATTATAATATAGATAACAATATTAGCATTGTTTAATTATAATTGAAAAGTAATACATTGATAAATAATAGAAATGTAATGTAATATATTAAATTAAATTTTAAAAAATTAAATAAGTTTTTAAAATTGAAATCAATTTTTATGATTTTTTTGTTATTTTTTTTTTAGATGGGACTTTGTTGTTCTTTTGTTTTGTTTTAATAGATTTTTAAGTATTTAATTTGTGTATGAGAAGCGACTTATCGTCCGAACATAATATTCAAAATTTCATTGTTGTTACTATTCTTATTTGAATTCATTTTAACATTTATTTCATCATTTAATGATGTTATGATTAGCTTTCATTTAGCAATGCGAGTTTTTCATTTTCTTTTTCAGTATTATTTCGTAGTAAAAATTAAAAAAAATTACAGATGAATACAATTAAATAAAAAATATAATGTAATCAAATAGTTTTAACTTGTATCAGCTATGTGTTATAATGAATCTTAAATTATTATAAAATTTTATTATTATGATTTATGATCATCACAATGTAAGTAATTGAAGTTCATCGATTTATTGGTTTTATTCTCAATATTCGAGGCCAAGGCCAGTGTTCTAGAAAAACTGGTCACCGATGAATAACACCAATTTATTAGATGAATGGAAGATGAAAATAAATAAATTACCTAATCCACACAGGGGTGGTTCTATAGCCCAGCGAGTCCGGGAACGCGTCCGGGCTCAACCCCTACTTTCTTTGTATTCTCTCTAATTTAACAGACAATTTTTAGACAAAATCAAGGAAAACAATAATTAAATCAGAGATAAAATTAGTAAAAATAGGATGTGAAAAATAAAACTTGTACCTAGATTGTCTAAAATTTCTGGTTCCGCCATTGAATCCACATATCTTACATATATATATATATATATATATATATATATATATATATATATATATATATATATATATATATATATATATATATATATATATATATATATATATATATATGTATATATATATATATATATATGTATATATATATATATATATATATATATATATATATATATGTATATATATATATATATATATATATATATATATATATATATATATATATATATATATATATATATATATATATATATATATATATATATATATATATATATATATATATATATATATATATATATATATATATATATATATATATATATATATATATATATATATATATATATATATATATATGTATATATATATATATATATATATATATATATATATATATGTATATATATATATATATATATATATATATATATATATATATATATATATATATATATATATATATATATATATATATATATATATATATATATATATATATATATATATATATATATATATATATATATATATATATATATATATATATATATATATATATATATATATATATATATATATATATATATATATATAACATACGAGTTAATACAAAAGAAAGAAACACGTTTTCTTTATGAAGAAGCTTTAATATTTGTGTATCTGGGAAAAAAAAACATAAAAATTTACTTATAAAATTGGCTACTTAAACAAAAGACATGTAAGTAATAGGAAGGAGGAAAATTGTTGACATGCCAGCTTAGATTATTGATGAGGTGATGAAAATATGGCATTAAAATAGTGGCCTTGTTAGGGTTGTGAGAAATAAAATTTATTTTTTATAGAGACTAAACTAATTTTTATTTAAATTTTTTATTTAATGGGTAACAATGATTCATATAATTAAAATATATGTTTAATAGCGATGGATCAATTTTAACAAATATGAGTTATAAATATTTTTATAGTAGTATTTACATTTATTAATATAAATATAAATAGATTAGTCATTTGATATTTATGTTTATTATTTATAATTTAACAATAATATGACTAATATTATTTTGATCATTAATAATAATAAATATGATTAATTACAAAGATGAATAAACTTATGTACAATATGTTCTCTTTTATATATTATAATATTGACTTTTTTATTTTATATTTTAAAAAAATTCATATGAAATATTATAATAATAATATATAAGTAAATATTTTATTTTATTAATTTTTTTATTATGGTTATATGTGATGCTATTAATATTTGAGATAGAAGATTATGAATTATTTTTTAAAACCAATTTAGTGAAATAAAATGGTATAATTATTTAAAGGGTTGTGACATTATTTCATTCATATATTTAATTTGAGTAAAGAATATAATAATAATTTATGTTAAGCCAACTAAGCAAAAAAGATGATGTGGAACATTTCAAAACATTTTTTTTATATTGTTAGTTGCTTAGTTGTTCAAATTTATAGTTTTTATTTGAAAGTTTTTGATTTTGATATATTATATAGATATGATAAATATAAATTTTCTCTTATACATATGTAATTTCCTCCTACATATATGCAATTTTCTCCTATTTTTATTTCTTAAAGGATATTTAAACATATTTATCATATTTTTATTGGAGAAAAATATGAACCAACCCTGTGAAATTGTATCTAAGTATTCTCTTTGGAGAAATGCAAAATGCTAAAAAGAAGAACGATCAAACTAAATGTGAGGTGCCATGTACTCCCAATAACAAGAAATATCACACATTATCCGCGTATTTAATTGAGCCAAACTAAATTTATAGGCCACATGATTGATCCGAGAGGCATTCTCAATGTTATGGAACTTTTAACCTTAAAAACTTGGATAACAATATAAATGTTATAATTCCAATCGACATCAATATAAAAAGTTTCATGAGGTAACATCCTACACACTTAGTGTTCTCATAATCGACTTTGTGGTAGGTTCCAAAGGAAGTGAAGTTAACCTTATTAGTTCAAAAATCTTTCTATAATAAATTTTTTGAAAATATGTGAACAAAAGTGAACCGAATTGCAAACAAAATCGGAGCAAGAATAACTTGACAAATTCAAAATAAGTTTAGGCGCCAAAAATTGAATAAAAAATGATATAAATAGAACTCACTAGTCACTATCGTGTGTCTTCGTTCCTTTTTCAAACTTGTTAGTCTTATGGGAATTTCGCCTTCTGTTATCTTGGCCACATCTTTGTTTTCCTCTCATTGTCCATGCTTCAAAATTGATAACCAAATGAAATGAAACTAGGGTTTTGGTGTTTCATGTGTTTAATATCAAGTAAAGATCAATTTAATATAAATAAAAAAACCAAGTAAGATAACATAATGCCAATGAAATTGTCTCATATGCACAACTTAATGTTTTTTTAATGAAATTGTATCAATAATAATTGTAAATATTATTATTTTTACTAATAAAAGATTTTAGATTGAGTTAATGAGAACGGAGAAAAATAAATCTTAATTGAGTTTCTGAAACACTTCATAAAAGGATCTTTGATCGAGTTTCAGAAGAACAACGAAAAAATTAATTAAGTTAAAAATTCTTGAAGATTTTTGATTGAAATTATAAATATTTGCTAAAAAAAATATATTCATTATTGTAAATAATTTAATATTTAAAAATATAAATTTTATAACTAAATGTTATTAATTTTTTATAAATTATTGATTGACAAAATTAATATAATTATTTGAATATTTATTTTATAAAAGAATGTTATAGTTTTGTGACTATTTTATTAAAATTGACAAATATTTATTTGATAATACTCCCTCCATTTCTATTTATAAGCAAATTTTGATTTTTAGGTTCATTGAATAAATTATATATTTAGACTTTATATAGGTTAGATACATTAAATTACTCAATAAATCTAAAAAGTAAAATTTGTTTATAAATAGGAATGGAGAGAGTAAATGTTATCAATTTGTTATTAAGTTGTGTTATTGTATAGTGTGTTTTATAAAAAATTGAAAATAAAATAAATTACCCAAATAAATATAAAGATAATTCTCAATGGTGATTTGATTGAATATATTATTCTCTTAAGAATAATGCATGTTATAGTATACACATATATTTTATTTTATTTAGTTTTCTAATTGACAAATGTTTATTTCTTTTTATTTCAAATTTGTTTATTAAATTATAATTCTTGCATAAAATCTCTAGAGTTATTTTATATTTGTTGAATAATTTTTTCTACATTTTATATATATAAAATATATATATATATATATATATATATATATATATATATATATATATATATATATATATATATATATATATATATATATATATATATAAATAAATATAAAACGTAAGAAAATATAATAATGTATTTGATATACTATGTGATTATTAGTAAAACTTAGAAATTTTTATTTAAATGTCGAACTTGTATTATATTGTATATATATATATATATATATATATATATATATATATATATATATATATATATATATATATATATATATATATATATATATATATATATATATATATATATATATATATATATATGTGTGTGTGTGTGTGTGTGTTTACTATTTACTATGAATTGATACAAATTAGAAGAATATGATCATATGGATTATTGTAAACTAGAAGTTTACAAATCACACTTAAGTGTGTTGTTGGTAAAATCGGTTGAGTCATCTCAAATGTATTACGATGCAAAAATTAAAATTGAAGAACCTGAAGTTTCTTCAATCCAATAAGTTTTGCATGTTCTGAAAGAAAATTAAAAAATAATAATTATAAGTTGAGTTTTTATATTATATATGTTTGTTGCCTACTCAAAATCAGAAGTTTGTGAAATTGTTTTCTCAACTAAAAGATCATTAATATGTTTATGATCCGAAAAACTAGTATTGAAGACCAGAAGTTTCTTCAATCCAATAAATTGTGTTTTCAAAGAAAAATAAAATTCTAAGGAATTGATTTTTTTCATGACATTAATTATTGCACCGAGTAAAATATCATGTAAATGTTTATTGTTTACACACAACCAGAAGTTTGTGAAGTTGTTTCATCATACTAATATCTCAATTTCTGTATTTTTCAGAATTTTCTTGATAAGTATCACATAAATTATTAAAAATTAATATTGAACATCTTGTAGAATATGTTCATAAAAAATGGACTTGAAGATCCATTCTTTAAACGTCTAAAGTTAATACTATATGGTTGATACTTGTGAGATTATAAATTCTAAATTAGATATTTGAATCACACAAAACATGGATATTAAGATATTTATTTGCATTGTGTTAAAAAAAGATATTTATTCGCATCAAGCCAACATATTGCGATACATTTCTCATTACTTGATGTATAATGTGTTTCAGGTTAATAACTTGACACTTCTCGTCTAAGTGAACTTTTGGATGTGTTGTGTATTTTCCAATTGCTCCAATATAATACACTAATACGGGTCCTGAAAGAATATTGGAAAAGTATATTTGATATAAATCACAATTTTTAGATATAATTTGAGCAAATAACTAGATACTTGATTGCAGTCTGGCAGATTGATTATTAATTGAGAAATTAATTTTTTTTCAATATTAGGGGGAGAGAATAAACAGTTGGAAAAGTGAACAGGAAGTTTAAATAAACAATTTAAAATAAATTGTTGTCTTGATCCTCGTACAAACCAATATAAACAAAAAGTTCAAAATATTATTCATTTGCAAAGTTTATGAAACAAATTATCTGCCGTTAACACTCTAAGTGGATTCTCCTATTGGATAATCTAATATTGCAAATGAGTTGTAGTTGCGCCTGAAGTGTGGTATGAAAGTTAGTTCCAATGTTAAAAGTCCTCTACCAAGAAAATAAACTAAAGCTAAAGATGACCCAAGTGAGGATATAAAAATTCTAAGAGGACATTGACATAATTTATTTTTCAGTTCCAGAAGAACTAATCAAGTACTTGAAATATGAAATAAAGAGATCTCGATAAATCATGTCATGAATGAAATATGGTGGAACTGAAATTGAGATAATCAAATAAAGTCAAATATTGACAATGTCTTTGAATACAATATAGCTCTAAAAGTGATCAATAATAACGAGGATCATGAGTCAAAGCCTATTAAAGATTGTAGACAAAATGATAATTGGCCAAAATGAATATATTCAATTGAAGAAGAATTAAATTCAGTTTAAAAGAGAATCATTTTTGGACCCATAGTCTGAATACCTTGAGGTGTGAAACCAAATTGATATAAATGAGATTTTGTGAAAACAAAATTAGAAAGGTGAAATTGTAAGATATAGAGCTTGATGTCTTGCTCAATAATTTTCACAAAAACTTAAGATCGAGTTTGATGAACATATCCACATGTAGTGGATTCAATTAATTTTTGATAATTAATTAGCCTTGTAGCACATGAAGGGCTTGGTTTGAACATGATAGATGTTGTAACATCTTATTTGTATGGGTCAATTGATATAGACATAAAATTGAATAGGCTAAAACAATATGGGCACATGTGGTATAATCGCCTCGGTAAGTATTTACTAAGGTAGAGATATACAAGTAACTCCATCTATCCTTATATTTTTATAAAAAGGTCTAGAAAAGAATTTTCAATAATAGATGTCTATGTGGATGACATAAATATTATTGGAACTCTTGAAGAGTTTCTAAAAGCTATAAATTGTTTAGAGAAATTATTTGAGATGAAGGAGTTGGAAAATAAAAAGTCCTTACTAAATGAACAATTAGACAATGAAACTTTCATACACCAAGAAGGTTATATAGAAAAGTATTAAAATATTTCTATATGGAAAAATATCATATGTAGCATAAGTGCTAAAATATTTGTATATGGACAAATGTCGTACGTCGTGTATCCCGATTATGTTAGATCGTTGGATGTGTAAAAGAGTCTTGTAGACCTCAAGAAGAGGATAAAATGAATTGGTTCTGAAGTCATATCAAAGTGTATTTCAAGCACTAGTCTATCTTACTGTATCAAGTACTATTACTCTATTAATAAGATATAGTTCTTCGCCGACACAAAGACATTGGAACGAAGTCAAAATATACTTCGTTATTTTAGGGATAAATGAACATGTTTTTGTTTTCTTCCAAAGTATCCAAATCATATTTAACAAATTATGCAGAAATAAGTCACTTGTTAAGTCTAGATAATGCTACATTACATAAATTATTTTTCAATTTTTTATAATGGTACAACTATTTCATGGAGACCTGTGAAACAAATCATAGCAGCAACTTCATTAATTATGAAGAATTTTTTAGCATTACATAAGTCAAGTCAAGAATGCATTTGGTTGAGATCCCAAACTCAACATACACAAAAGACTTGTGGGTTGACTTTTGAAAAAAGAAATACAACAACCATATATGAAGATAATACTACATGCATTATTAAATTGAAAAATGGTTACATTTAAAGAGATCAAAGAAAACATGTCTCTCCAAAGGTCTTTTTCACTCATGATCTTCAGAAAAATGGTGATATAAGCTCCAACAAATTTGTTCATGTGGTAATCTGACAAACTTTTTAGTGCAAGAGATTGACATTCGTCAAAGAAGAAATGATTGTTCAATTGAGAAGGAGAACTGCATTCGTTAAGCTGAGGGGGAGAACTTAATTCGTTCAGTTGAGGGGGAGAAATGATTTTTTCTTTCCTTCACTAGATTTTTTCTTACTTGGTTTTTTCTAGTAACGTTTTAACGAGACATGTCTTGAACAAATATCCGAGGAGGACTGTTATAAATAATTGATGATTGTCTCCATATAATTTTATTTCTATTTGTAATAATTTGTATTCATTAATAACGAGGTAGTTTCCTCAAAAGAATACTGTACTCTCTTTCCTTCTCTAGAATTTTTTCCATTGAGTTTTTTCTAATAAGGTTTTAACGAGACATATTCTTTATGGACATCCAGAGAAAGTGTTATAAATGGAATGATTATGAATGTCCATCAATTAAGAGATTACAATTGATTTTCTATTAATTACATATGTCCTATAAATAGGACTCATATTGTCCTTGAAACACTCACTATGAATATGAATAATAGAATATACTTTCTTCTTCTCTTTCCGTTTTCTATTGTTTTATTCAGTTTCATAATATATATATATATATATATATATATATTAAATCGATAGAACCGGATTACTCGATGTTTAAAAAATATCACGACAATTACAAAATTTCAAAATATCAGAATTTCACATATTCGTTCTTTAAATTCAAAATTTAAATATAATCATCACCCGCAGCAAAATAATTCAACATACAAATTTAAATAAATTTTGAATCACGTCTAATTGCAAACATGGGAAAATTATCCCAATAAATTTTGAATAAAATTTAATTATATTTTAATATATATTTTTTTAAAAATAATTATCAAAGCGACTTCGTTTTACCCGAGATAAAAAATATGCATTCGACTCGTTGGTTCACCAGTATTTACCAATTTTGATTGATTTTGGCCGATTTTCAAAGGTTTTAATAGCATATTCGGTCCAACAATCTGACCAGACTTGTGTGACTCCTTGATTTTTGATTCAACTAGTCCAACCAATCAGTTTTTTCCGATTTTTAAAACTATATATATATATATATATATATATATATATATATATATGTGTGTGTGTGTGTGTCTCTCTCTCTCTCTCTATATATATATATATATATATATATATATATATATATATATATATATATATGCGTGTGTGTGTGTCTATATATATGGAAATGCTATAACACACCCACTCATTTTTATGAAGGTGTGTTTTAGCAACATACACCTTAGGATGCATTTAATGTATTTTTAGTCATAATTTACTAACACATTCCTTCCAAAAATAAAACAGGTGTATTTTAGAAAATGCTAATTTACACCCATCTAATTTGTAGAAGGAGTATTTTAGTAACATACATCTTAGAGTGCATTTAATCATTTTGTTAATGTTTGCTAAAATACTCCTTCATAACAAATGGGTGTATCCTAGTAAAGCCATATATATATATATATATATATATATATATATATATATATATATATATATATATATATATATATATATATCATGACGTGAATTTCACGTCACAACTCATTATTAGCGACATGAGCAAATATGTTGCTAAGGAACAAGTGGCAAACTTGTTGCGACGTGTTTCCCATGTCACAAAGTTGTGACGTGATATTCACATCGCAACATAGTTGCACATGAAACAATGTTCTGCAATAGGAGCAGTGGTGGCAGACATTAAAGCAATTTTATTTGCGACGTGAAATTCATGTCACAAATTTGTGTCATGTATTCCACGTCGCTACAGGTAACGTTTTTTTTTATAAAAAATTAATAGCTAATAATCTTTTATATATAATAAACAAATTAATTCATATAATAAAATTCATATAATAAAATTCATATAATAATTATATAATTATATATTCAGATAATAAAATTTTATATAATAAATTCATATAATAAAATTTTATATAATAAATTTGATAAACTAAAATTATATAATTAAATTTAATATAATAAAACTAATAAGTTAAAATTGAAAATTTAATATTTTAACAAATTCAAATTTAAAATATCTTACATAAATTCAAATTTAAAAATAAATTAAATAAAAAGTGTTTTTATGGGGCATCTTGACTGAGATGATTATCAATGTCAAAATCATTGCTTCCTTCATCCTCCGGCTCTGGACCACAAACATTTTAATTTCCACCACCTTGCATAAATCATCTCATTTGTTCCTCCATATCAGATTGCCTCTTCGCCATGATCTCCAATTGTCGCTCTTGCTCTTGCCCCATTGCCGTTTCACCTTGCACTGAGTCGCGTCTCGCCTCATTTAATGCCAATTGTCTTACTGTTCCAAGTTGTTCTCATGTTAGATTTGGTTGACGCGACCCTCCTTCTCCATCTCTAACTCTTTGAAATAGTTTCTATCAACGATTCTCAAGCCGACCGCAAAATTTCCACCACTAAAAAAAAACCATTAGGCCTCTTTTCCTCAACAACTTGATTCCAAATATAAAAATCAACATCCGCATGAAGCGGCTCCCCCTCTGCCAAAGTATATTCAAGATTATTTTCCATAAAAACTGCGAGCAATGTTTGATAATCCTCCTGCACATACATAAAGTAAAAAAAATTAAATTAATTATTTATATATATATATATATATATATAATTATACTAAAGTAAATTAAATTATATATATATATATATATATATATATATATATATATTAAATTATACTAAATTAAATTAAATTAAATTATATATATATATATATATATATATATATATTAAATTATACTAAATTAAATTAAATTATATAAAAAAGTTGCCACATGAGTTTCACGCCACAACTTATGAATTTCCACGTGATTTTCACGTGGCAATTTATCAGTTGCCACATGATAATCACGCCACAAAATTGTCATTAAGTTTAAAAAATTAATTGCCACGTGATATTCACGGCACAATTTATCGGTTGCCACATAAAAATCACGTCACAAATTTGTTATTAAATTAAATAATATATAACTTACAAAAGCTCTCCGCGTGCGCTCGTCAACAAAACACCCGATCTCTTTGTCCGAGTCTTTGTAATCAACTCAATGATCAGTGGTGATCTCCTCAACTCCTTAGTCTAAATAATAAAATTAAAATTAATTAGTAAAATATATTATGAATACAAATATAACTTAAAAAATTAGTAATATTTACCACTCGCCGAAGATGCTCCGCAGTACTAATACTTCCAACAATATTAACACAACCCCCTTTTCGGATGCCCTCATCTTCTTAAAAGTTTCCGATTTAGCCTTGAATTCTGGCGACTCTGAATATTTAAAAAGTTCGCCAAAAACCTCTACGCCTATCCAGTTATGACGGATACCATGAAGCTCATAATTCTCCATAACCCGACGCGTTATATCAGAAAATCTTCTAGAGGTTCTGCTATAATAGTTTTTTTCAATCATTTTTTCGTTCAACGGATCCCACACTTTTTTCCTACAATGTTGTATGACATTAAAATAAAAAGTTAAGTAATTATAATGAAAATGTCATTTAATTAAATAACAATAACTAAAAAAATAAATTGAATTTCCAACTTAAATAAATAACAATACCTTAAATTTTTTAAACCATTCTTCTCTATTTGTAACCTCGCCAAAGTTCTTCCAAAATGATTTATACATCTGGTGAATTATAGACTCGACGCGAAACTAAACAACAATATTTTGAATTAACAATATTAAATATAAATTTATTCAAAAAATGAAAATGTATACATGCTTAAATAAAAGTTTATAAATAAGAAACTTACTTGCTTCCTTCGGGGAAAATCCAAAACCTCCCGTCAATGACATGAATCTCACTCGGATCATCCCTCCCACGAAGATCAGCTCCATCTATCTCATAATCTGCCACATCTACATCACCATCATCCTCACGTGCAGGTATATGTGTGGGACGTAGGGTGCTGGATCCTCTAGTCTGTCTCAACTGTGGGGTGCAGGATCGTCTAGTCTGTATGGTACGCGGGATGCGGGATCCTCCAGCCTGTGTGGGACGTGGACTGAGGGATCCTCCAGCCTGTGTGGGACATGGGCTGCGGGATCCTCCAGCCTGCTGGAAGGATGAGGGAATCTGTGTGGAATATAGAAAACTGGGTCCTCCCGTCTGCTGGAAGGATGAGGGCCTCTGGGTCTGTGGGAAAGGAAAACCAGGTCCTCCAGTCTGTTGATTGCATTTCTTTTTGGGTCAACTAATGCACACCCTCTTTTCCAGAGGATCGACCTGGAATCCCGAAGACTGATAAGGTGAATTGACTTATCTTGTTGACATTTACAGGATTCAGTATGATTCTAGGAGTTAACATCAAGTGATTGAAATAGTGACTGCAAAAATTTGATGTTTCCCGATGCAAGTAATGTGCACATATAGATCCTTCTACTCTAGCTTTAGTTTTCAGTGATCACTCTGAATCACCCATGAACCTTTCAAACGGATACATCCACCTATATTGAACAGGTCCACCAAGATAAGCTTCATATGCAAGATACACATGTAAATGTTCCATGGAGTCAAAGAAACCAGGCGGAAATACTTGTTCCAACTTACAAAGAATGAGTGCAATGTTTTGGTCCAACTTAATGATCTCATCCACTCTTAAAACTGACGCACAAATATCTCTAAAAAATTGATTAATTCCAGTTAGTGGATCAAGAACATGTTTGGGTAGCGATCCAAATTCAATTGGTAGCAATTGTTCCATAAAAATGTGACAATCATGACTTTTCATACCATGCAACTTCCCAATGTTAAGGTCAACACACCTTACTAAATTCGATGAATATCCATAGGACATTCTCAAATCTTTTAACCATCGACAAACCGCATTAGCTTCTTGGGAAGTCAGACTGAAACAAGCCTTGGGTTTTAATAACTTTCCATTAGGTTGAGGCTTCAACTCCAACTCTTTTCGGTTACACCAAAATTCAATGTCTTGTTTAGCCTTCTCATTATATTTAGTTTTTCTTGTCACATCCATCACTGTTTTCAATACATTATCAAAAAAATTCTTCTCAATATGCATAACATCAAGATTATGGCACAACAAATTATCTTTCTAATACGGGAGGTCCCAAAATATACTTTTTTTGTCTAATTGTGTGTGGATCCGTATCCTTCAATTTGGAATGCTTTGCCAATATTTGTAAATTTTTGTAGTTCACAAACTTGGTTCCATATAGCACCTGGTGACGATCGAGGCGGAGGCAAATCTGTCACTCGCTTATCTTTTTTAAAATTTGTCTTGTTTCTTCTATAGGGACATTTGTTGGTAGGAATCTACGATGACAGTCAAACCACAAGATTTTCCCGCTTTATCCAATGTAAACACTTTGGTGTATTCCATGCAATGCACACAACCCATTTTGCCATGCGTACCCCAACCAGAAAATATGCCATATGCTGGAATGTCGTTAATGGTCCACATCAAGGCAGCTCGTAATGTAAAGTTTTATTTACGAGATATATCATAAGTCCATTCTCCAATTCACAACCTCTTCAAATCATCAATTAAAGGCTGTAAGTACACATCAATTATGGCTTTTGGACTGTGCGGGCCTGGTATGACGCACATAAAAAACATGTATAGTTTTGTCATACACATCTCAAGAGGAAGGTTTTAAGGGGTTACAATAACTGACCAACAAGAATACGCACTTCCCGATGCTTGCACGTATGGGGCAGAGCCATCAGAGCATAATCCAAACATGACATTTCTAGGTTCTGCAGCAAAATTTGGATGTGTCCGATCAAAGTGCTTCCATGCCTCACCATCAAATAGATGTCGCATAGTGCCTGAACTTGTTTGGTTTTTATGATGCCATGTCATTTGACTTGCACTGTGCATTGAAGCAAACATTCTTTTTAACCTTGGTATTATCGGAAGATAAAACATGGATTTTACTGTTACACGCTTTTGCTTGCTGTTAACGACTATACTGCGAACTTGATATCTTGGACAATTACAAAACTTACACTCTTCTAATGATCCATCTTGAGTACCAAACTCATTGGCATAAAACAACATGCAACCGTTAATGCAACAATCAATCTTTCTTACTTTTAAACCCAACTTCGACACCCACTTCTTTGCATCATAATAACTTATAGGCAAGTTGTCTTTCGTTGCGGTGGAGTCCAAGATCATTTTTGCGAAATGTTCTAGACACTGATCAGGAACATTCCAATTTGACTTGGCGGCCAATAATCTCACACACATTGATAGCTTTGAGTCTAACGACCCCTCAAACAACGACGTATTCATCTCATTCAACAATTGATAAAATCTTTGCGCTTCCTCATTCGGCAACTCTTCCCCGTCAAAATCTCCAGGTTCATCATATGTCACGTTCACACCAAAAGCATCCTCAACCATATCACCGATCAGATTAAAGTTCTCCTCAAACTCCATAGGCGGTCGACTACTTGAAGCATGTGTGTTGCTAGTCTCTAGTACATCATTCGACAGTTCTTCACCATTATACGTCCAAACCCAATAATTTTCAATGAAACCCCTTCTATGCAAATGACGTGTTACTTCCTCTAGGTCACTGAATTTATATCTATACTAACATATAAAAAATTCTAATTTTAAATTGTTTTTAAATACTAACATATAATCCTAACCTAAAACTAATATGTAACAAAATTTCGTTTTTTTCCTAATAAAATAAACGGAATACAATTTTCATTTTTTAAAAATGTTCTGTTTTTTTTTTCCCCTTAATATACATATAAAATTACATACAAATCCTAATTTACAGATTATTAATAAATCCTAATCTAACACAATACATAATACATCCTAACTTACATATAATTAAAAAAATTGCTTAAATACTTCTTGTATCTCCTTCACTTAATCTTTTTTCTCTTGTATCTCCTTCACTTAATGTTCTTCTCCAATATTCTTCAACTTAAACAAAACAAATTTCATTAAATTTTTTATTACAACAACAAATACAAAATAAATAAAATTAAAATTAAATAGTATATAATTACCTTATATGATTTTGAAATTGAAATTAGGGATTATTTGAGGAAGATTTGGGGGAATTTTGGGAGGTTATGAAGAGGAAAACGCAGAGCAGCAAGGAAGAAGAAGAAAGCGCAAAGCTTCTGAAGGGTTGTGTTATAAATAATTTTGAGTTGTTGAATTTATATGCCACGTAGCAACGTGAATATCACGTCCCAACCTTGCCACGTGAGGTTCACGTCGCAACACTCCCAACGGACAAAATAATTAATGCCTTAGTCTGTCAACCCTGTACACAATCAAGCCAGGATCAGACTTATTTTCCCTCTTAAATGTTGCGACGTGAATAACACGTCACAACAAAATTTCAAAAATCCCCCCATCTATACATCACAAATGTTTATTTTTTTATTATTAAGTTTTAAGTAGCAACGTGACTAAGACGTCACAACTAAATTTCAAAAAATTCAATCTCTGACTGCCTAGATTATAATGTTGTCTTTATTATTTTATTCTAAAAAAAGGTAGCGACGTGATTACCACCTCGCAAATAACTTTTATTACTCACGTGATATTCACGTCGCTATGTTACATCACTGGAGAGCATATATATATATATATATTTGAGTGGTCCAACGAGGAGCATTTCTATATTTTGAGGACACTTCTTTTTCAAAGCAACACATCTTTCTGATAGACATACCACATACTCAGCCAAAATTTTAACACGATACATATATAGATTTTTCTAGTTATAAATGCTCAAATCTCCATATTCCTAATCAATATGAGACATTTCCACACTACTTATTAATTATTTTTCTATATATAATATCGACAAATTTCTAACTTCAAAATTTATTTTCCAAAATTTTCATCAGTTCTTTGTCTGAAAGAACTATGTAGAAAATGACTATATATTGTTGAGTGTTTAAAATCATGTTGTTTACCAATTGTAAACCTTCGCTAACTCCAAGAGTATCAAAATATATCCTTATTTTATTACTCTGTCTTATGTCAAGACTCAAGAACAATGATTGGAGTATTATATTGTTTACATAATTCTAACCAGGGTTGGTTATAGCCACAAACAGGATTAGTTGTAGTTATTGATGATCGATTAGTATTAATTAATAAATCAAAGTCGTTTGTAGGCCCTTAAATTGCCTTGTAATTATGTATATATAAAGGACAAAACCACATGCCTCTCATGCCAAACCACCTCACTTAATTCCCATTATTTGTATTTCACATTTCACACATCTCATATCATATCCTACAATATGAGTATCCTCCCTACAACGCAAGGGAAAACTGTCCCTGATGCAACAGACTATAAGGGCCGTCCAGCTGACAGGGCCACCACCGGTGGCTGGTCAGCGGCCGCCATGATACTAGGAGGCGAAGTGATGGAGAGGTTGACAACGCTCGGTATCGCCGTGAATTTGGTCACGTATTTGACAGGTACTATGCATTTGGGCAATGCTGTTTCTGCCAATGTTGTCACTAATTTCTTGGGAACTTCCTTCATGCTATGTTTGTTGGGTGGATTTTTGGCCGATACTTTCTTAGGAAGGTTCGAATTTAAATATTGTTAAAAATATTTTATATTATCAATTAATTATAATCGTTATTTCATTAAAAAAAAATGATTGACCGATTTGTGTATGGTGTATTATCAGGTATCTTACTATTGCGATCTTTGCGGTCGTTCAATCAATTGTAAGTTATTAATCTCAACTATTTATATGTTTTTATTTTTCTATATAGTATAATATATTCAATCAATACATGAATTGTATAATTCTTTGTTCTTACCGAATGTATATTTTTACATTAGGGTGTGACAATATTGACGATATCAACTATAGTTCCTAGCCTACATCCACCAAAATGCACAACAGACTCTAAATCACCTTGCATACAAGCAAACAGCAAACAACTGTTGGTTTTATATTTAGCACTTTACGTCACGGCCCTCGGGACGGGTGGTTTAAAGTCGAGTGTCTCCGGCTTTGGTTCCGATCAATTCGATGATTTGGATAAAGATGAAAAAAAGGGTATGATTAAGTTTTTCAGCTGGTTCTATTTTTTTGTGAGTATAGGGTCATTGGCAGCAGTGACTGTTCTTGTGTACATACAAGATAACCAAGGTAGGGATTGGGGTTATGGTATTTGTGCGGTCGCAATTGTGGTTGCGGTTCTTGTTTATTTGTCGGGTACGCGAAAGTATCGAATCAAACAACTTGTTGGTAGTCCATTGACACAAATTGCAGTGGTGTTTGTGGCTGCTTGGAAGAAGAGACACATGCAATTGCCCTCAGATTCTTCATTGCTCTATGAAGAAGATGATGTGCTATGTGAAACACCTAAGAACAAGAAGCAAAGGATGCCACATAGCAAACAATTCAGGTAAAAAATTTACTATTTTTTGTAATTAATCTTTATGATGATGTCATTAACTTAATTTGTTACACTAAGATATAGTAAAATTAATTTTATTAAGTGGAATTTTGATATGATTTTATTATACGTGTAAGAAAGTTTTTATATTATAGATGTTGAAATTAACCTCTATTATTATTATTGGAGGGTTGATTGTGTAGATATAATTCATTGAAATTATTTTTTCAAATATAACTTATTGTTGAGGTTGACTATAATAAGGTTTGTTAAATTAGTTTTCATTCATTTATTTATGTATTGAAGTGTGAAACAAGAAAGAAAGAAAATTCAATACAGGTCTTAATGATTGGGAAATTTATAGTTTTAAAAATACTTACTTTATTTGTTTCTAACATGGATGGATTCTCTTCTATAATAGAAAATTGGAGATTCGGTTTTGAAACTAAAATATTACATTAAAGTTTTAAATTTAACAAAATTTGAAAATACTTAATATTTTTAAGAGTAATGTTATTTATACACCCAAATTTTACATTAATACTTACACTAAATACTATTTACCGTATTTATACGGTGAATAATATTTTTTAAATAAAATAATATATTTATGAACAGTAAAATATAATAATAATAATAATAATAATAGTATTTTTAAAATAATATATTTTTTATTTTTTTAATAGTAAAATAAAGTTGGTTAATGAAATATAAAAAATTGGTTAATGAAATGATGAAGTTGATTAATAAACGTCTAAATATCAAAAATGATTTTAAGTAGTAAAATAACGTTCATTAATGAAGTGTAAAATATTGATTTATGAAGTTATGAAGTTGGTTAATAAATGCCTAGATATTAAAGATAATTTTTAGTTATAAAATAAAATTGGTTAATGAAGTATAAAATGTTGGTTAATAAAATTATGAAATTGTTTAATAAATGCTCATATTTTAAAATTAATAGTATTAAAATAAAGTTGGTTAATGAAATAGAAAATATTGATTAATGAAGTTATAAAATTAATTAATGACATAATTTTATATTGATACCTCTTAATCTAAACAAATAAAAAGTATGTTTTAAAAAAATATTATTATAATAATATTTTATTATTTATAAATATATTATTTTATTTAAAAATACTATTTACCGTATAAATACGGTGAATAGTATTTGATGTAAATTTTAATATATGAATTGGATGTAGAAATAGCATTACTTTTTTTTAACCATACTTTAAGTCAGTTTAGAAAATTAACCATACTTTTAAGTCAATTCAATTGTTCGACTTTTAATGTTTTTTAAGCCGTCCAAAATCTTCTTACCTAATTTTTCTAATGCTCCTTAGGGACTTTTCTAATGCAAAATAAATATATAAACTACCATATAGTTAATGTGGAGACTATGTATCTTCATTTTTCTTCTTTTCCATTTTCAACTCTTGTCCTAACTTCCAAATAAATCCTAAAAATGTCTAGATTAATAGTTTGAATCAACACATGTGATAAGATTGTGAATGAGGGGACCATGTTCGATGTTGATCTTGCAACATGCATGAGAGTTTCATTTTCTAGTTACTAATTAAGGGCCATATACACACCTAAAACAACGACATGGTTCATTATTGGAAACCACTTGTTCTGAATAATCAAATGATTGGGCACCTCATAATTCATTGTGGGCCAAAAAATGATCAACTTGGTTATTAAGGTCTATTTGCAACATGATCATAGTTAGAAATCCACACACAAGATTATTAGTAGAAGAAACTATTAATTGTGCTTCAAATTTGCACCAGAAGATGAAGAAGTAAGATGACACGAATTCTGCAATTAGATGTCTCTATATAACTACTAACTGAATTGATTTAACACCTAATAAAAAATTTGAATATGCTCTAGCAAACAATAATTAATGGTTATATGTTTTGTTGAATAAACAGGTTCTTAGACAAAGCGGCAATCAAAGGCTTAGAAAGTGAAAGTGAAATCACAATCAAAGAGAAATGGTACCTTTCAACTTTAACAGATGTAGAAGAAGTAAAATTGGTAATAAGAATGTTACCAATTTGGGCCACAACCATAATGTTTTGGACAATACATGCTCAAATGACAACATTCTCAGTCTCACAAGCAACAACAATGGATTGTCACATTGGAAAATCATTTCAAATCCCGGCCGCATCAATGACTGTCTTTTTAATTGGAACAATTCTCCTAACCGTCCCTTTCTACGACCGAGTCATCCGACCCATCGCAAAAAAACTCCTAAACAACTCCCACGGATTCTCCCCTTTACAACGCATTGGCGTTGGTTTAGTCCTTTCCGTATTGTCCATGGTTGCAGCCGCACTCATAGAAATGAAGCGCTTGAACTTTGCGCGATCACACGGTTTTATTGACAACCCAACCGCGAAAATGTCATTGAGTGTGTTTTGGTTAGTGCCACAATTTTTCCTTGTAGGGTCCGGAGAAGCCTTCATGTATATGGGACAATTAGATTTTTTCCTAAGAGAATGTCCTAAAGGGATGAAAACTATGAGTACTGGATTGTTCTTGAGCACACTCTCTTTAGGGTTTTTCTTTAGCTCATTATTGGTGACTATAGTGAACAACGTGACTGGTCCCAATAAGCCATGGATTGCAGATAATCTTAACCAAGGAAGGTTATATGATTTTTATTGGCTATTGGCTATGCTAAGTGCTATAAATGTGGTATTATATTTGGCTTGTGCTAAGTGGTATGTTTACAAAGAGAAGAGACTTGCTGAAGTGGGGATAGAATTGGAAGAAATGGATGATGCCGCTACATTCCATTAATAGGGTTTTCTACAATAAAGTTTTAATATAGAGTTTATGGAGTTAAAAAAGGTTTTACATAATTATCCACTCATATATCACCATTGTTTTGCTATAAAAATATCTGGATAAATATTTATATAGTGAGATATGAGAAAATGATTGTGTACAACTTTTTCATATATAGTTAGTGAATATCCATTAAACTCCTTACATATTAACATGTTCTTGTATAAATGTGTTTTTTTACTCAAATGTATAATGGTGTTAAGAAAATGTGTTTTTTTTTAATGCAAGTAATTTTTTTTTTTTTTTGTGTTTGGAAAATATAGTCTTTTCTTTTGTGAAGTATTAGAGAATCATTGCATTTAATTATCGATCAAAGAAGCAATATAAAGACAAATCTTTTTAGTCCCTACTTAATTGATAGTTGTACAAAAACATGATTCAATCGGAATGTGAGATTGAATTTAAGACATTTCACTTATTTAACTTCAATTAACAAAAAATATAGAGTCTTTGCATTAATTTTCTACATTAAATATTATTGTTTTTAAAAAGTAAATTATTTCTTATAATATATACTTACAAAAAATCAAAATTTTAACAAATTAATATTGTTAATTACTTTTTTTTTATAAAAAATAAATCTTTAAATATGTTATACATAATAAAAAGAATCAAATATTGAATCAATTAATATATTTAATTGTAAATTGTATTTTAAAATAATTAGATCAGTCTGTATACTTTATATATTAAAAAAAATCAAAATTTTAATCAATCAATTAAATACTATATATTAAGATATTTTTCCATTATTAAAATATCTTGTTTTAATACATCTCCTTTAACATGTGCATATTTCTTGTTTCAAAATTTAATAAATTAAATAGTTTATATACATTGAGATGATCCAAATCCTATAACCTATCTCAGTAAAAAACGATCTAAAGGTGATACATGTAAACTCAAAGGGTAAATAAAACAAATATATACATAAATTTTAGGCAAACACACACGCATTAAGAGCACAATTCAATGAACTCACTTATAGCGCTAAATCAGAAACAAAATTTAGATTTGTAGTGTTATATTTGTGGGCCCTAAATAAGGGTGATCGAGGGTTTCCTCCCTATAAGGTGGCGCTTGGACGCTACCTTTAGGAAGTAGGGGGCTCGCTCCCATAATAAGACACACACAATGTGTTATGTAGAGAGCCTCAAGTTGAAAAGGGTTTGCACTCGTTGCATGAATGCTAGGAAGTGGGCTCAGGAATAAAGCTACCACAAAAAGCTTGCATAGGTGAGGGGGATCCCCCTCTAAGCAAGAAATCAGTTTTCTCCGATAATGAAAAAAATTCAATTTTTTAGGGAAAACAAGAAATCGAGTTTTTTTTGAAATACAAAAGATTGATTTTTTCTTAAAATACAGAAAATCAAGTTTCTTCTGATTTACTGTAAATAGAGTTTTTTTTTTTTTTGCAAAAATACAAAAAATCAAGTTTATTCTAGAAATACAAAAAAGTCGAGTTTTTTTTTTGCGAAAATACAAAGAGTTGAGTTTTTTTGTGCAAAAATACAGAAAATCAAGTTTTTTTAAGGATATACAGAAATTCATTTTTTAAAAAGAAAATAGAGTAAATCGAGTATATTGCGCAAAGACAGCAAATCGAGTTTTTTTGCAGAAATACAATTAATCAATTTTATTTTACAAAAATACAATAAATCGATTTATTTTCCGAAAATATAGAAATCAAGTTTTTTGTCGAAATACAATAAATCGAGTTTTTGCAAAAATACACTAAATCGAGTGTTTTGCGAAAATACCATAAATTATTTTTTAAAAGAAAATACAGTAAATCGAGTATTTTTTGCGGAAATACAGTAAATCAAGTATTTGGCAGAAACACCATAAATCTATTTTTATTTAGAAATACAGTAAATCAAATTTTTAACAGAAATACAGTAAATCGAGGTTCTTGCGAAAATGCAGTAAATTGAGTTTTTTGTGGAAATACAATAAATCAATTTTTTTATATAAATACAATAAATTAAGCTTTTTTTTCCCAGGAAATACAGTAAATTGAGTTGTTTTGCAAAACAATAGTATATAGTTTTTTTTTGTAGAAATACAGTAAATCATTTTTTGTAGAAATACAGTAAATTAATTATATTACAAAATATAGTAAATCAAGTTTTTTTTTCCATAAATACAATAAATCAAGTTTTTTGTGGAAATACATTGAATCAGTTTTTTTATGGAAATACAGTAAATCAAGTTTTTTTTTTGCAAAATACATAAAATCAATTTTCTTACAAAAATATAGTGAATTTAGTTTGTTTTCGGAGATATATTAGTTGAGTTTTTGGCAAAAATAAAGGAAATCGAGTAATTTTTGTCGAAATACAATAAATCATTTTTTCATAGATATACAGTAAATCAATTTTTTCCCCAAAAATATAGTAAATTGAGTTCTTTTTTTTGCAGAGTTAATCAATTTTTTTTTTTTATAGAAAACACAATTCTAGTTTTTTTCTAGAATTACAGTAAATCAAGTTTTTCTTTTGTTGCAAAAACACAGTAAATCATGTTTTTTGCGGAAATACAATAAATCTATTTTATTACAAAAATAAAGTAAATCATTTTTTTTGTGGAAATTTAGTAAATTGATTTTAATTGCCTAAATACAGTAAATCAATTTTTTTTTATCAAAATACAATAAATCGTGTTTTTTTTCCAAAAATACAATAAATCAAGTTTTTTTTGCAGAAAAATACAGTAATTAGAGTTTATTTGCATAAATATAGTAATTAGAGTTTATTTGCAGAAATACAATAAATCATTTTTTTTTACAAAAATACAGTAATTCGAGTATTTTCGTGAAATACAGTAAATTAAGTTTTTGCGGAAACACGGTAAACAAAGTTTTTGTAAATACAGTTAATCTAGTTTTTCGTGGAAATACATAATTTTTTTACTGAAATATAGTAATTCGAGTTTTTTTCTAGAAAGACAGTAAATCGAGTTTTCTACCGAAAAACAGTAAATCGAGTTTTTTTGTTGAAAAACAGTAATTCAAGCTTTTTCCAAAAATACACTAAATCGAGTTTTTTGCGGAAATATAGTAAATCGAGTTTTTCAACTTAAATACGATAATTTTTTTTTTTTTTGCGAAAAAACAATAAATTGAGGTTTTTTTTTTTCTTCTGAAATACAGTTAATCAATTTTTTTTGAGAAAACATAGTAACTCGAGTTTTTATGGAAATTCCATAAATCGAGTTTTTTAAATACAGTAATTCGAGTTTTTTTTACTGAAATACTGTAAATAGAGTTTTTTTTGCAAAATAGAGAAAATTGGGTTTTTTTGTCAAAAATATAGAAAATCAAGTTTTTAGAAAAATATGTTTTTAAAAAATATAATGAATATATTTAAATTAACCTTTTGGATTGTTGGATATCCATCCGTTAAACTGATGCTAATGGATGGATTGGATGAATTTTTATCCTTAATGTATAGATTGGATTGAATATTTTTTAAGAAGTTTTAGTGGATTGTTATTAGATTAATGTATTATTTTGACCTGTCCATTAATAATTCAATCCATATCCATCAAATTCATCCATTTTGCTACCACTACCGCATGCTTGAGGGATTGTGTAGTGTTATATTTGTGAGCCCCAAATAAGGGTGACACAAGGGTTTCCGTCCCATGAGGTGACGTTTAGGCACTACATATGCATAGTAAGGGGGCTCTCCCCCATAATAAGAAGACACATGCATAATGTCATTATACCTCCACGAGTTATGCATACCGAGTCATATCAGGACTTCTTGAAGAATGGGTAGTAAATAACCTTCCCCTATCAAGGGAGGGGGGGTGTACTACCTCTTAGGGTTTTTTTTAAGTCTTATGTCTAATAGCCTATGTAAATACTTCTCCCTTAACGGGAGAAGAGAAAAATAATAATTTAAACATAACACCTCATAATACCTAATCTCTCACGTCACGTAAGATGACCCTCTAATACCACTGTAAATGTTGTAACACCACCATATAGTGGCTCCCACCACCGCATGCAACTCATAACAACCCTAATTTATTATAAACCTACTATGGTCTTTGAGTATCCACTATCCTTGTAGGGATACCACACCTATACTTTTTCACCAATACAAGATCCAAGTGACTATTTTAACCCAAGAGAAGATATGACCCTAAGCATGAACCCACAAATCTGAACTCGTCGCAAACATATAGATAAAAGTGAATCCATCACCTAGAAAGTATATTAGAGAAACATAAAATTATGGGGTTGAGAAGAACCCTCACAACTTATGTTTCAGAAAATGAAATATTTAAAACAGATGCTTCAAACAGAAGATCCAAAAATGGCCACACCAACCGTAGCTGGAACCTATCTAGGGGCAAAACAAAATAGAACACAAGTAAAACTTGAAAGAGCCTACCACTATTGGAACCTAAACCAACACTTACCAAATATAGGTGAGCTTCGCCATCCAACGAGCTGTTGAGCATATATGTGTTTTAAAGAAACAATCAACACATTGACAATAACTCTACAATCCCTATAAAATTTGAGGTTGGAGTGGCATAAAAGACGTCACGCCATCAAAACTTAAGACTACATCACAATCAAATGTTTGAATTGAAGAGAAGAGATTAGTTGTTTTAACTTTAGATAATTAGAGAACAAATATAAAGATAGAAAAGGTATTATAGTACATATAAATAAATACTCCAAACCTTAACATTTTATTTCCTATGATAACATTCAATCATTTAATACCAAGTGTTTTTATTTTATTTTTTATATTTAAGTATTTAAAATATATGACTTTTTTATTTAATCACATAAAATTATTTATTATATTGAATATTGCTATCCAACAAAACTCTAGGATAAGCAACACATCTCCCTCTTATCTCCTTCTATGTCTTTTGAGCCACTCCGCGATTCTCCTCAACACCTAAAATTCCACACTCAACATCTTCTCCCACTCTCTCGTGAAACAATTACAACATATTGAATATAATGGTAAACAATAACCATGGTACCATTAGTGCAACAATTAATCAATAGTGTTTGTTCCTTTCATGTTGCAGATTCTTCATAGTTTTTTCAAGCTTCATTGAGCATAATCCTTGGCATACTCCTTCCCAAACCATTTTTCAAATTCCTTGCCAAACTCTCTCATGTAACCAAGCATGTCTTCCCCTTTGTTGCAATCTACTACTAAGGTATTGTCAAATGTTTTAATTCCATATTTTTCACTCGAATTCATCAATCTCGTCACCCAAAATAAACATATCGCAATTAATCTCTGTCTGCCTTTAAGAACCAAAGTAAACTTGAATGTAAGGAAGAACAAAAAATAAGAAACATTATAACACGCTCTAGGATAACTGGTTTGAACGTGAACAAAGAAGGTAGAAGATGAATTAGGTTACGAAGATTGGAAAAGATGAATAACATTATGAAGAAGATGAATGGGTGATATTGAATATGTGTGTGAATGGTCACGTGATGTTTTGAGCATTTGGTACATGTGACAATGAAAATTAAGATTCAGTCAACACCCACTTGTCATATCAGCTCCTCAAGTGAATTTGTTTACTAAAATGTTTAAGTCAAAGAAATCTTCATGTGACAAAATTGTTTTTTTTTTTTTTTTTTTAATTTACAAAAGAAAACCAAAAGACCTCTAATTAGCAGGGATGAAATACCCATTACCCTTATAATAATCAAATGTATTGTACTCTTCTATTATGTAAGATTTATCCAAGTGAGTTAAGTCAATCTATTTGAGAAGATGCAATCAAACTAATTTATTAGACTCTCCTTTTGTTTGTTAATTTCAATCATTGTTACAGAATATTTATTAGCTTATCTATTTATATCTATTAAATCCAATGTCTCACATAATTCAATGACATCTATCACAGTCTCAAATTCTTACTTCGACACATCATCATCCATATTATATAATTTTTCCACATCAAATATATTCTTACGTGGCATATAAAAATTCATCTTCACTTTTTTAAAAAGGCATATTCTCTACTAAAGATTTACACTTTTAATAAAATAATTAAAATGTGTGTACAATTAAACAATAATTAAAAAAACCACATACAAAATTAACGAAAAAATTACTCTAAAATTAAAAAAATTTCATTTTCACAAAATTCATATATACTCTAAAATTAAGATTTATCATTTTCACAAAATTTAATTGAAGAAAAATTCACCAAAGAATAAAAGATTACTCAATTGTTTCAATAAAGCAATTCACACAATCTTAACAAAATATAATGATATAATTTAATGTTTGAATATTTGATATGTAACGGTGTCTATTAGACATGTCTATTTTTTTGTGAAAAATAAAATGCAAAATTTAAAATGCATTCTTCAAAAAATGAAGTTCATTTTTTATCTTAATGTTGCATGTGATAGTTTGTTATATAGAGTCTAAGTCATTTGAATTTAGAATATCTCACATCCATAAAATTATGAATATTTAACATTTTTTAAAATGTTGAAAAAAATTATAGGAAATATATAATAATTATTGAAAAATTTCCATTTATTTCGCAATTTTAAATTAAATAGCAACGTCTTATTTATGATTTTTACAATTCAAAAGTATTTTTTTTATTTAAAGTTGTTCTCTCTATTTTATACTACTTAAGAAAGTCATCAATATCCCGTACATCGCGCGGGTCTCAATCTAGTTGCAAGCTGATTATTGTTTGGGAAGACATATATGTATTACATCAATTCAAAATATATTTGTAATTAATTTATTTGTATTAACACATATGTTTATATTTGTGCAATTTTGTAGAATACATATGAAGTGAGTTCAAAATAAATTTTTTGTCCAACAACGAATGTTAAGAGGTGTTACTGTTTAAAATCTAGACTATAAACAAGGCATGTTAAACACAAGCATGAAAATGTTAATTTAACTCCTCCCAAAAAAATCTATACAATTTATTCTACAACAATGGTGAGATAAATTTGTAGTTGAACATTTAGAGGAGAATTTTGTTGTATTTTTTCTTCTTACTAACATACTTAACAATTTTTCAATTACTATAGAAATTGAGGCGAACAAATAAGAAAGATCATCGAATCTCGGACTTAATTACATGAATTCACGAATAAAATATATATTTGATTTGTTGAAGAAATTATTTTTCTGAAATATTCACTCCATCTTAAAATAAATGTCGTTTAAAGTTCTTACGCATAGATTGAAAAAGTAATGATTGAGTAAATAAAGACAATATTTTTACAAAATTACTTTTAACTACTATTAGTTGTTATATAATGTCATAACTTGAAAAGAGGGTAAACAAGGGATACAGTTGGTAAAAGTTAATTAACATTGCATTAGAAAAGTTAATAAACTATTATTTTGAGACAATTTTTTATGACTAAAAAGACAGTGGAAAATATAGGTGTACTTGTTTGAAAGTGGACTTTAATTAGGACGATTATTGATAGTTCTTTATGCCTCAAGTAAATTAAAACTTTTGACATTGAATTAACAATGGAAAAAGTTTGTTGTTGTATTTAGTTTATTTAGCGATATGAATAAATTTATTATGCTTTTGGAATTTTTATATTTAGTGTTATATTTCTAGAAGTCCTAAATTTGTGTCGGTGATCTAGAGTCTCGCTTAAAGGAAACTCTAGCGTGTGAGTCAAGAAAGAATGAGTCACCATTAGCTCCTTAAATATAGGTGGTCAAAAACTTTTCCTGAGAGGAAGGAAGCGGTTGACACCATTAAGGGTGACTCAAACCTTAGGTCCTAGAGACCCCTATAAATACATCTCCCACTCAAGGAGAAGAGGTGATCCAAAGTGGTACACATTCTCTACACTCTAAAGAGCACAATAGTCACTATAACTTTAATACACGACCACCGATAATTATACACTTGCTACGAAGCATCACTAGTAATTAGAAGAGTCTACCACTTCACGTGAGAAGGTCTCTAAAATCACCTTAAAACACCACCGTATAGGGCTTCTCGCTGTTATGGGCAAGCCTTCACCGTCATATCATGTCATAAACCTACTAAGACCTCCGAGTCTCTTTGCCCTTGTTGGGAGAACATGAACACCTATACTTTTTGACCAATATACAATGGCACCCACCATGGGAACCTGGTAAGAATAACTTGGGCCAAGCTCTCTTTCATCACCATTACCCTTCATGTTGTTACCCTTCACTCCTAAATTTAGCCACTTTTAGCTATGGTTAATAGGAGAGCTCTATACACTTCATGTTCTTACCCTTCATCATTACCCTTCATGTTGTTACCCTTCACTCCTAAATTTAGCCACTTTTGGCTAACATACAGATGGCCCACAAAAACTAGAAACAACTCTGGACTATCTCACAGGCTTCAACGAGCCCACCATCTGGGTTATCCCATCAAACCAAAAATCTGTAGGGACATTCTAGAATGGACTTAAGGCGATACACTTCAACGAATCCCTCACCCAGAAGCCATAACTGTTGTTGGTAGAAATGGTCACTAGAGACAAGTGCTACGTAAAAGGGCGACGAAAGCAACACCGAAAAGAAGGTACACAATGTCAAGAAGCGTGTTTCCAACGCTGAGATCTTGCACCATCAGAGGAAGATAAACTATACCTCACACATAAAGGAAAAATCAAAGTTCAAAAGAGTACGTAAGGCAACGAAGAACTTCACACCTTTGAAAACTCGCAGTGAGTAATTTGACGAGAGGTACTGCAGTTGCACAACATCCCTTCACCGTTTGCTCCTAAGGAGGATGTGATGAGTTATGAACGAAGAAGATGGTGCAAGTTCCATAAGGTAAAATGACATCACACTAAGGACTTCTATCAGCTCAAGAAGAAAATTGAGAAATTAATGCATGAGGGGCACCTCAAGAAATATGTGAAGGGTGACTCCTCCCGTTCATTATACAAATCTAGCTCACATGGGTTTGGCGATATTAGCAGCCCCAAACCTAACAAATCCAAATAGTCACATTAGGGCGAAGACAATAAGTCCACGCGACACACACTCAACATCATAATAAGAGGGTTTGTCAGAGGTAGGGAAACTAGCTCTGCTAGAAAAGCGTACATCCACCAACTCTAGATTGTAGAAAACCTTCTCGGGGTCAAGATTGAAGGGGAGATCCAAGCACCGAAAGCCACAATCGCATTCTTAGAGAAATATGCCCTTGGCATCCACCCTCATAATGATGATCTTGTTGCCATTGCCATCAAATGCGGAGATAGGGATATTAAAAGGTTTCTCGTTGACCAAGGGAGCTCTGCAAATATATTGTATTGGGAGGCATTCGAAAGACTTTTCCATGATTCATAGGACCTAAAGCCCTTTATAGGATCACTGTTGGATCTTTAGGATATTAGGTACATGTAAAGAGATATATCACCCTGAGGATCACCTTTGGGAAAAAATATTAAGCTAAGAAAATAAAGGTTATGTAGATGGTTATCGATGCCCAATCTTTGTATAATATGACTATAGGGCTACCAACCTATAACCGGATCGGTGCCATCTTGTCTATTATGTATTTGTGCGTGAACTAACCACTCCCCAATGGGCGAGTATGGGTTATTCAAGAAGATCAGGAGATCTCTAAAAAAAAGTAAGGCATAAAGCCTCAGGTTAAAAATAATCTGCATTTAAGGTGGAAAGGCCAAAAAGAATAGCTCAAGAATAAATCCTTCAAAGTAATTCCACAAAGGAGAGGAAACCTCCTCCCCAACTTCTAAGGTGACTGAAGGCTAAAGATTCTAAATATATATCCCCTGAAGATGACAACATGGATAACATTTGTTTTTCTTTAATATTGTTTGAATGTTTTATTTTTATAGGCGAGTATTGTATCTTTGCCAATTGTAAATAACAAGTTACTTTAAAGGGTGCACTTTTTCTGTTTTTGTGCTCTTACAAATTACAATCGACAACGGTTCTTAATGAGGCACTTTAATTGTCATTGTTAAAGAATGTATGTTTGACTATCCTGTCAACTATTGAGTCAACTCCATCTTTATAATCTAGTGGTCCAACTTTTTCGTCAAATTTAAATTTTCTTCAAGACTATGTGTAACACCCCATCTAAATACCCCGAATATATCAATTAATTTAATATCTAATTCAGCTTTAATCAGAGTTAACACGGCATAATGAGGGATGTCACAATTAAAAGATAAAATAAAACTTCATTCAAACAGTAGCCATGCTACACTGAGGATCCAATCTTAGATAGTTTAGTCAAATTAAGACCATGTCTTACACAGCGGAAAACATCATAACCAAACGGAATAATCCAATCATCATTATTCCCAACAAAATTAAAGAAAACAACTAAACAACTATCTAATTCCTCAACTAACGTTCCCCAGTGTTACAATCTAATAAGAGCATGACACTGACACGCGGACTTATATGATAAGCTCTAGAGCCATCCTCAGAAAACTCCTCAGCTGCTAACTTTAATCTGAAATTGTAAAGTAAGGGTGAGACTTCTCATAATTAAAGCATATTATAAGCTTCTCAATTAACAATATATTTCAAGCATATTAATCCACCCATTTCCACATAATTCCAGATTCAATACACAATTACAACCATATATCATCATGCACAACAATCATCAATCAGAGAATAGTAACACTGGAAGACATCCTAACATGTTACTATTCCATACAATCAAAATGCAGACTCAATGCATGTGATACCAACACGTGACCAAGTCACCCAACACCGATCCATCATCAACCGGATACAGTACCATCGATTCGTCCATAACCACTCGGACACGAATCCAGCCTAACCACCCATCCTCACTCGGGTATCGGTTATCGGCAATCCAAGTCAAATTCCGCACAATGGGAATTAACTTCACCAAAATAATGCATATGCACGCACATCAATAGCATGCAACATTAATCAGTCTATGTATACATTCTTCTAACATAACTGAATCACAACAACCAACATGATATATCAACCAATCATGCATACATCTAACATCAACATAAACATGCAACCAATCAACACAGGTTATAACCACATCGGACGGCATAAACCATCATCAACCACAACATGATATCATCAACTATCATGAAATAAATCATTGCTAGCATAATATGCCAAACACTTACCCTTGATTTGGTAAGACTATCACCAGTAAATACCACAACAACAACAACTGAGATCAACAACTATCAAGCATATACCATCATCAAAACACATGATATCAATACAATCATGAATACACCAATCATCATAAACCGAATCAAAACCAAAAACATGATATCTCAACTATCATGCGCACCACCATTAACAACATAAACATGTTTTTCATCCACACAATACCAATACATCCATCAACACAGGATCTCTGCTACATACACATCAATATGCGTCAGTCAAAAGTCACCTATCTCAGAATTTGGCTCATTTTCAAAATAATTTCAAGTTTTGGAAAATATTTTCATTTCATAAAATAGAGCATTAAATTTAGGAAATAACGTCCAAAACGGCGCTCAAAACGGACTTACGGTTTGAAAGTTATGAATTTTCAAAGTTTGACATTTTTCAAAAAAAAAAAGGCAAAACCCGGTTCCTACACATACAGGAACCGGTTCCTGAAAGTTAAATTTTCACGTTGCTGGAAAATTGTATGGGAACCCGGTTCCTACCCATACAGGAACCGGTTCCCGAGTACATTTTTCATTTTTCAAATTTTCAATGTGGAACCGGTTCCTCCCTACTGGGAACCGGTTCCCACGTGTTAAAAAGCCATTTTCAGCACTTTTGACAGCATTCTTCTATTTCCAATCAACCTCAAACTTACCCATACGGATTCTAATATGGGAAACACTAAAATACATCCAATTTGCATCATTATCACATCAAACAACATATTTCCATCATTTATTTTCATCTACTGACACTCTAATTATTTTCCATACATATTCTAACACAATCAGACACAATCTGACACAATTAAGTATACATCCATGGAAACCTAGAAATTCCCAAACTAAGGTTTCCTAACATACTTTGATCTATATTATCAAAATCAAAATCTATAATAAGCAATAATCAATCGAAATCACCCCTTACCTTGTGGGTTCTTCGAATTCCGACACCTTAGGTCTTCTTCCTCCTTTTCTCCTCTTCTCAATTCCACGTACAGTGAGTTTTCTCCAAAAATATCCTATTTTTTCTCTTTTCCTTCTTTTATTTCTTTTATTATTCTAACATAATAAAATAACATAATTAATGTGAGTAGAGCCTTTTACTCCTCACACCCTCACTTTATTCATCACGCCACCAATAAACCCACTTCCATTTAATTCAATTGACTTCCAATAATCCAAAATATTAAATATTACATTCCTAATTAAATTAATAATTAAAAATCGTAATTATTTAATAATCGATTTATTTGGGGTGTCACACTATGCAAACACGACAATTAAAGGTGATAGTTGGGTCAACTGGGTTAAAATGTGTGTGGTAAAGGAATATGAAGGGCTGAGATTCAAACATTGCAAAATATTCAATAATGATTTTCCCGGAAAGTAGAGTTGGAGAATTATCACTAAGCAAGATATCATTTCCGTATATAAACTCGTTTTACCGTATCTTTGTAAAAAAAAACTGATTTACTGTATTATTAAAAAAAATTGGTTTACAAAATTTAGGTAAAAACTCGAGTTATTGTATATTCTCAAAAAAATGATTTACTATATTTTTGCAAAAAACTCGATTTACTGTATTTTCCGCAAAACAACTCGATTTGCTATATTTCCGCAAAAAACTTGATTTACTGTATTTCTGTATAAAAAACTCGAGTTACTATATTTCCGCAAAAAAATCGATTTACTGTATTTCCGCAAAAAACTCGATTTACAGTCCTTTAAACAACTCAAATTATTGTATTTCCCCAAAAAACATGGTTAACTTTATTTTTTGCAAAAAAAAAAATCAATTAACTTTATTACTTTATTTTTGCAAAAAACTCGATTTGCTGTATTTGTGGAAAAAAAATCAATTTACTGTGTTTTCGCATAAAATTCAATTCATTGTATTTTAGTTAAAAAATCGATTTACTGTATTTCTGCAAAAAAAAACTTAATTTACTATATTTTCACAATAACTTGATTTACTGTATCTCTAGAAAAAAAACTCGAGTTATTGTATTTCCGTAAAAAATTCATTTACGGTATTTCCGCAAAGAACTTGATTTATTGTATTTCCACAAAAAACTCGATCTACTGTATTTTTGGAAAAAATTTACATACTGTATTTCCATGTAAAAATTGATTAACTATATTTTTGTAAAAAACTTGTTTTTTTTGTATTTCGGAAACAAAATCCAATTTATCGTTTTTTTTATAAAAACTCGATTTACTATAATTCCGTAAAAAAAGTTAATTTACTATAAATTTGGAAAAAAAAAACTTGATTTATTGTATTTCTGCAAAAAAAACTCAATTAATGTATTTCTGTAAAAAAAAAAATTGATTTACAGTATTGCTGCAAAAAAAATAGATTTACTGTATTTCTGCAAAAAAATAGATTTATGTATTTATGCAAAAGAAACTTGATTTACTGTATTTTCAAAAAAAACTCAATTTACTGTATTTCCAAAAAAATTGTATTTACTGTATTTCTGCAAAACAAACTCGATTTACTGTATATTTGCAAAAAAAAATTGATTTACTATATTTTTGTAAAAACTCGACTTACTGTATTTTTGTAAAGTCTCCATTGAATGTATTTCGGCAAAAAACTCGGTTTACTGTATTTTTGTAAAAACAATTGATTTACTGTACTTCCGTAAAAAACTTGATTTACTGTATGATCGCAAAAAACTTGATTTACTGTCTTTGCAATATAAACTCGATTTACTGTATTTTTGTAAAAAAAAATTGATATTCTGTCACTTCTTACAAAACTTGATTTTCTGCATTTTCGCAAAAAACTCGATTTTCTGTATTTTCACAAAATAAACTCAATTTTTTGTAGTTCCGTAAATAACTTGATTTTTCGTATTTCCGCAAAAAACTCTATTTATTGTAAGTCAGGAAAAATTGATTTCTTGTTTTCCCTTAAAAATCAATTTTTATTTTATTTTCGGGGAAAATCGATTTTTTTTTGTATTTCATAAAAAATGAGTTAATATATTTAAAGTATATGATAAAAAAATCCATTGGATCATTCAAATATGTTTTATGAATTGGATCAATCCAGGTATATAAATGAATGGATTTTATCCAATCCGTTAACTTAGTTTATATGTGGCGGATGAATTAGATGAATTTTTTAATGGATGGATTGGATGAATTTTGTATTAATGGATTTAATTGCCACAAATGATAGACATGGGGTTTTGGCTTGACAATATGTGGACTTGTGACATAGATGTAAAAGCGACGAACCTGTCTGGAGAAGCTGGAAATCAATTGGAGGGTCTGTTGGATATTTTGAAGGTGGTTTAATCCAAGCACGACATTGAAGATAGCATTGTGTACTAAAGGAGGAATAATAATGGATTCTCTATTATATCTAGTTACTTGAGACTGGCTGACTTGTGTAATGAAAGTTTAAGGGTGAAATAAACTATCTTATTGAAGTCGGGCATCCTGTGGAAATATAAAGTGTCAACCACAATTCAGTTCTTTGATTATAGACTCATTCTCAATAAGTTGCCAATAAGAGCCGAGCTTGCAAGAAGAGGAGTCATTTATGGCAGTCAATTCACTTTCTCTTTACCGGATTGCCTCCCCCTCTGATGTTGAATGTTCCGAGATTCATGGGAAACCATTTTTTGGCGCCATCCCCGCTTCAAAACACGTTCTTTCACGAGCTTCCATATCACGAACAATACCTTCGAATACCTCGTCATCTTCTTCGCCTTCTATCCCCAATTCCTTAATTGAATTCCACACATTTTCCGGCATCCCTTCAATTAACTTCCAGATTCGCTTGTTTCCTTGATTAACCCCAGAATCAGCCATTGAGTCTACACAAAGGATAGAGTCATTTATGGCAGTCAACATGTTGTTTGTCCATTATGTTCCTGTGAGGAAGAGTTTGCGATCCTCCTTTTTTCTTGGGAGGCATGGATATCCAAACCAGGATCCTATGTTTCTTACTTAATATGTTTTTGCATCCCTTGTAGTGTCTGGTTTCACTTGTATGGACGGTTAAGTACCTCTTATGCTTATCATTAATCCAATCTTCTTCTTTGCTTATAAATTTTTGCATGCATATTAATCCTTTCAAAGTTTACATAAATAGGATCAAGTAATTTTTGGCTACTCTTCAACTTGGTAATGACTTACAAGAACTATCTGCCACATGCAATCCAACGGACCAGTAGCCTCTACAGTCGGTAAAGGACACAGTCACGCATTCAGTGATTTGTGGACTTTATGATAGTAATCAAACTATGCAGATTTAGCATACTATAAATATATTAAAAACGCATTTTAGATCAACCTTAAATAGTGACTGTAGGGAATTCAATTCCCAATTCGACTACATCAAAATTAAATTAAGAACAAGTTTTAAGAAATTCAATTCACATTTACAATACATGTCTAAGTTTAAAATATAACAAAATAATCATTAATTAGTTTTGGTCTAATTCTATAAAAAAGACGCTATTAAACATTTAATTTAGTATAGTTGTTTGTATATTAATATTTTAAATTTAAAATACAATTTACTTAATTATTTCTCCATTGTCTTTAATACGTTAACACAATTTATTTCTTAAATATAAATAATATATTTTCAAATAAGTCAGTATCTTTTGAATATAAAACAAATCACAATTTTATTATTTAAATATGATGTTACATTTAGAACTTTTGGATGATTTTTTCATCCTTACATAAAAATCAAGAAAATTTGAATGCGATACATGAAAAAAAGGAGTTAAGCATGTCATACAGGCACGCTACGCAAAACAACAGTTTCAATGGTAAGTCCTGGTCCGAAGCCAAATAAGACACCCCATTCAAGTCCTTCTCCTGTTGTGTTTAGTCCATTTTGAATCGATTTCTTTCTCATTTCATCCAAGATAAACAAAACACATGCACTTGACATATTTCCATATTCACTAAGAACTTCTCTTGTGGCCTTCATCTTTTCAGGTTTCAATGCTAACTTTTGCTCTACTTGATCAAGAATTGCAGGGCCACCTGGGTGTGCAATCCAAAAGATTGAGTTGTAATCAGAAATTCCCAATGGTTCAAAAGCCTCAGCTAATGCTTTACCAATGTTCTTTGAGACAATCGCGGGAACATCTTTAAGAAGGTGAAATGTTAGCCCCGCTTCACGAAGGTGTCCATCTATGGCTCCTTCACTATCTGGAGCAATTGTTTGTGCAGTCCACACCATCTCAAATATAGGTTTCTCAATTTCTGGTATGGGATCAGAACCAACAATGAGTGCAGCAGCTCCGTCTCCAAATAGTGCTTGTCCAACAAGACTGTCCAAGTGAGTATCACTTGGGCCACGGAATGTGACTGCAGTGACTTCAGAACAAACAATCAACACACGAGCACCTTTGTTGTTCTCAGCCAAGTCCTTGGCCAAACGAAGCACCGTGCCACCTGCAAAGCATCCTTGTTGGTACATCATAAACCTTTTCACATATGGTCAAGACCTAAGAGTTTGGTGAGTTGATAATCAGCTCCAGGCATGTCTACACCACTTGTAGTGCAAAAGATTAAGTGAGTAATCTTTGACTTTGGTTGCCCCCATTCTTTTATAGCTTTCACAGCAGCTTCTTTCCCTAGTCTAGGTACCTCTACCACCACCATGTCTTGCCTAGCATCCAATGAAGGGGCCATGTATTCACAAACACTAGGGTTTTCTTTCAAAATCTCTTCTGTTAGGTACATGTATCTCCTCTTGATCATGGATTTATCGCCTGAAGATTTTATAAAGAAATAATATTAATTAGTACAATAGTTTTAAGGTAAATACCAAAACCAGTAACATAAAAAATGAATAAACACTTACACATGCGCTGGAATTTTTTTTTGAGTTCGGTTTTATGCTCGCTGTTTGTGATTTTAAAGTAGAAATCAGGATATGTGGCTTGTTCAACACAGTTAGCTGGATTAGCAGTACCAATGGCCAAGATATTTGCAGGGCCTTCTGCCCTTTGTGCCTTGCGAATTTCAGAAACAGTGACCATCTTGATCTTGATGTAATATGTTTGAAAGTATGTATTAGTAGTTTGAAGAAGTTGTTGTAGAAAAGGAATGTGATGATGAAGAGTGTTGTGATGGAAAGATGTGTGGGGTGGAATGGCTTTATAGGAAAGGATATTGGAAGGTAGCTGAACCTTTCAAAAAAGCCTTATGAGAATAGTATTTTAAACTCAACAACCAATTAAGTGGGTAAGTACCAGTTAAACTATGGAGGCCTAACTGTGTCAACTGTGAAGTCATTGACCTGAATGTGTTGGGTGGCAAATACCCGAATGACTTTAAATACCCTCTTTTAGTCTAATCTTTTGTCTTGAAAATTATTTTATATCCAAATTTGACCTGTATTTTGTTTTATTTGTGTACTTATTTTCGGGCTAAGGATTAAAATGTGTTAATTCTGGCTAGGCTATTACATTTTTGGATGAATAACGATCTCAATATTACTCTCTTTAATAATAGAAAGAAAAAAATCCTCTTGCAATGCTTTATATTATACTTTTAATAACTATATTGTTTATATTCTTTTTAGATTCTTTAAACTTTTTATACGGTGCACCAAATATATCTTCTTTAATTTTTTGTGAAAAAAAAAATGTTAAAAGTGTAAATTACAAACTAACCCATGCATGCTTTTATGTGTGTGAAATTTTTTTGTTATCAGTATAAATTATACGGTATATATAATGTTGTTTTTCAAATCTATTATAGGACTATCTACTATACTTTATATATTCAACACCCTTTTTTTTATACTCTACATTATCTTCTCTTTCTTTCACCTAATAATTTAACACACATTCAATTTTTATTTATTATAATGATTTTTGTTTAATAAAATTAAACACTACCCCACCATTTTTATTTCATAATAAAGTCGATTTTTTTGTCCAAATCAAATGAACCAAGTGTCTATTTATAGAAAAAAAAAGAAGATAAATTTTGATGAAAATAAGAATAAATAAAAATTAATTTACTATAAAATAGTTGAACTCAAATAATTAATATGATATAAAAATCTAAATATTCACAACAACCAATAACATTTTGCAAAATATTTTATGTGGACCAACTCCTTCTTCATTCAACATATTGAATGTTTTCAACATCAATTAATCCACTCCACTTTTAACACTCCATTCAACACCCTATTGCAAGCATTCAACTATTAAATTTTTTTTAACACCCCCATTATATATAGTCTAATGTTGATTAATATGTTAGTGTAAGTTTTCTTATATAGTGTCCTCCATATCTCTATCATAAAATGAATAAGTACCGATCATCAATTGCACTTCAGAGATTAATTTTTCGAAATAGGTAGAATCATAATAGACGTCAAAATTACTTAAGAGAATTGAACACTATTGCATATTTAAGATCGAAATCAAACCCAAAATCTTTGATTAAGGTGAAAACAATCTCAATACCTATTTATACACAAAAAAGCTCAAAAAGTAAACCCTAATTAAAACTAATCTTGGTGACCAAGATAAAAAATACTAACAGTAAAACTAACAAATACTAAAGTACCCTTAAAACTAAACTTAATAACTAAGTTTAGGAATCAGAATATCAGAACATCAGAACATCAGAACATCAGAAGTTCTGGGTATGCCTTACTAACATCAGAACTTCTGACTGATCCTCAGAAGTTCTGGATATGAATTATTCTCAACATCATCCCTTAATTCATATCCATCAAAAACTAACAACACTAATTTCATTTCTTAAACGAAGAAACTGGTCGATTTTGATAGCCTTTGTCAGAACATCTGCCAACTGCTTCTGGGTGCTGCAGTGCAGAACTTCTAACACTCATTTATGTACTTGACTTCTGAGAAAATGATACTTCGTCTCAATATGCTTGCTTCTTCCATGCAACACTAGATTCTTGGCAAGATTGATTGCAGACTTGTTATCAATCAACAGCTTTAGAGGTTTCTCTATCACAATCTTCAAATCCTCCAGAAGATTCAGAAGCCAAACAGCTTGACATGCAGGTACAACGCCTGCAATATACTCGACTTCACATGTTGGACGGGTTGTTTCTTGGAACTCCAAGAAATAGGACCTCCCAGAAACTTGAACAAGTAGCTAGAGGTACTTCTTCTGTCAACTCTATCTCCACACTAGTCAGAATCAGAATAGCCCAGTAGTTTTTGTTCTGACTTCCTTCCAGAGGGAAATAACACTCTATATTTCAGAGTTCCCTTTATATACCTCAGAATCCTGACAGCAACTTGGTAATGGGACCATTTTGGATTACTCATAAATCTGCTGACCATTTCAACTGCATAGCAAATGTCAGGTCTGGTATTGCACAAATACCTAAGAGAACCAACCAACTGCTTGAAAGTTGTAGCATCCACAGAGTCACCATCAGAGTTAGAGTCCAATTTATGATTGGTTTCTGGGTGCATGCTTCAATCCATATAGAGCTTTGTGTAACTTATACACCATCTCTTCCTGATTCTTTTCACGAAGCTGGGAGGTTGCGACACGTATACCTCATCTTGTAATGGACCGTTCAAAAATGCTGACTTCACATCCAAATGCATCAGCGGCCAACTTCTGTTTGCAGGTAAAGCAATCACCAATCTGATTGTTTCATGCCTAGCTACAGGAGCAAAGACCTCAAAATAATCTAGTCCAGGTTTATGAAGAAAACCTCTGGCCACTAGCCTTGCTTTGTGCTTGCCAACTGATCCATCTGGCTTAAGCTTCACCTTGAAAACCCATTTGACGTTGATGGCTTTCTTCTCCCTTGGAAGCTCAAGTTCTTTTACAATGGCATTCAGCCACACTTTCTTCTTGAGAACTTCTCCAATTGCCTCTTGTTCAGAATCTCCTTCTAACTCTAGAACCGTATCTCATTCTGGACTTTCTTCAGAAGTTTTACTTCCACCTGAAGTTCCACCTTTGTTAACTTCTGGACCTTGTTCAAAACCACCACCTTCAAAAGTTGGATCACCTTCAAAAGCTCTTTCTTCAGAAGTTCCACCTTTAGAATCATGACCATCGCCAGAGGCTGGACTACCTTTAGAAGCTCCTCCTTCAGTAGGTCCACCTTTAGAGTCATGATTACCACCAAAACATGATCATCTACAGAAGCTTGTCCTCCAGAATCTACGTCTTAAGAGTTTTCCGTTCCAGAAACATGATTGCCACCAGATTTTGGATCATCATCAAAATCTGGATCAGAATCAGATTCACTATCTGACTCATCCTTAGAGTCTCCAAAAGATTCTTCATCTTATGACTCTAACTTTCTTCAGAAATTTCAAGTTCTGACTCATCCTTAGAGTCTCCAAAAGATTCTTCATCTTATGACTCTAACTTTCTTCAGAAATTTCAAGTTCTGACTCATCTTCAGAAGCAAAATCTCCTTGAGATTCTAACTCATCTTCTGATTCTTCTTCAAACTCAGAATCACCTTCGGCTTCTGACTTGTCTTCAGCTTCAGATTCATCTTCTAACGCTGACTCTTCTTTTGAAACCTCAGATTCTGACTCATCTTTAGAATCTACAATGTCAACTTCTGACTCTTCTTCAGAAGTTTCAACTTCTGACTCTTCTTCTATGTCATTTTCTGACTCTGACTCATAAAGAGACACTCCTGTCTCCTTCATAATCAAAATATTCAGAGTCATCTTTTTCCCCTTCAGAATCAGAAAATGATAACCTCACAGGTTCCTCATCAGATTCATAAGTCATCAATAACACAGGTTCATCATCTGAATCACCTCTGGCTATTTTTGATTCTTCTAATTTTCTTTCTTTGTTTGACCAACAATCTCTAGCAAAATGGCCAAACTGCTTACAACAGTAACATTGAACTTTCCTCTTCTCCTTTTCCTTCTGATGTTTCTTCTCACCAGAAGTTGAGGTTTCTGACTTCTGGAATCTATCACCACGTCTATTATTGGCCTCTGACCAAGACTGCTTCTAGTCCTTCTTGATAAAAGAAGCTTTCAGAGCCTGCTCAACTTCCCTCTCAGAAGTTTTGTCAATCAAACGCAACTCATGCGCTTCTAGACTACTTTGCAGCTCTTCTATTTTCATGGTTTCCAAATCTTTATAATGTTTAATGGTAACAACAATGTAATCAAATTAAGGAGTAAGCGACCTCATAACTTTCTCTATGATTACTTGTTTAGAAAGTGTTTCTCCAGAACCTTTCATTTTATTAGTGACCAGAATCACTCTAGAAATGTACTCAAAAACGTTTTCACTGTTCTTCATGTTGAGATTTTCATATTGCTTTCTCAAGGACTGAAGCTTCACCTTCTTCACTAATGCGTCACCACCGTAACATCTGACCAGTGTGTCCTACGCCTCCTTTGACGTCATAGAATCTGCAATCTTCTCAAACACATTCACATCCACACACTGATGGATGTAGAACAGAGATTTCTGATCTCTCTTCCTCTTGTTTTTCTACGCCTCTTTCTTATCTTCTGTTGCATCTTCTACAACTGGAATATACCCATCAGTAACAAGCTCTAGAACATCTTGAGCTCCAAATAACACACGCGTCTGAATCATCCATCTATTCCAGTTCTTGCCGTCAAAAACTGGAAGTTTGGTGTTCATGTTGCCAATACACTTAGATATTAACTCACATAGTATTTTTCAATCCATAAAATCAGAGAAAAAAAAATGATTCTTGTTCTAGATTCAACGTGAACCCTAGAAGCAAAATCAACCACACAACACAAACTCACGTTCACTCGTGTTTCCCTGTGTTTCTAACCGGAGCTCTGATACCAATTTGTTGGTGCACAAGAATAAAAGTGATTGAAATGATGGAAGAATAAAAGATAATGACGACTACCAAAAAGAGTAAATAAATAAGGATTGTTGTATTATGAATGAAATAAGAATACCTATTTATACACAAAAAAGCCCAAAAAGTAAACCCTAATTAAAACTAATTTTGGTGACCAAGATAAAAGATACTAACAGTAAAATTAACAAATACTAAAGTACCCTTAAAACTAAACTTAATAACTAAGTTTAGGAACCAGAACATCATAACATCAGAAGTTCTGGATATGCCTTACTAACATCAAAACTTCTGACTGACCCTCAGAAGTTCTGGATATGAATTATTCTCAACATCTAATAGCAATTCCACATCCTTTTGAGTAAAACTAGTTATTTGATTTCTCAGTTTGGCTATTTTATTTGGCGGGAAATATCTACTTTGAAAAGCAATTTTCAACTAATACCATGTCATAATGGAATAGAAGGCAAGGAATGTATACATGCCCCAACTCCGTCCCTTAATAAGAAAGGAAAAATTCTTAGTCGGATTGCATTAGTGGTCACCACGTTCATTTTCAAAGTGTAACAATATTCAATAAAAATAGACAGATGTAGGTTCGGTTATCTATCGGCGAACCCAAAAATTGATTTTGTAGTACCATGGGCAACATGTAAGTTTAGGGGTGTTCAAAACTAAACTAACCCAATAGAAAATCACAAATCAAACCAAATCAAATCGAAACTGCAAGAAATCGCATTTGGTTCGGATTAGTTTGAGTTATCTTTTTAAAAAACTGCATGGTTCGGTTCGCTTTACGGTTTGTATTTTGCAAATCGAACCGAACCGAATCAAACCGCATTATGTTACAACCTAAATTTTACTTAATTTGCATCTAACTAAAACCTAAACCTATTATACATTAGCTTTATGATTACAAACAATTTTCTCATCTTTACACTTATGGTTTCAATTTGAGTCTACTTAAATCTCTCATAGCATTATTGCGGCATCTTTACCACTTACATCTTTTCTGTTCTTCTCTAATCTCGACTCTCTTATATTCTTTCTTTTTCACCTTCTCAGTTTTATGCAAATGTTCTCTCTTTAAATTTCGTTTTATCGTACATATTTATCTCTAATCTCTCATCTCTTATATTCTTTCTTTTTCATCTTCACTAAGCTCTAGCTCATCTCTTCTATCATTATTTTGTTTCTTTATAATATTTTTGATATTGTTTTATGTTATTATTTTATGTTTATTATTTCACTTTTGTCTAATGTAATTTTTACATATTAAATGAGAAGTTGTTGACAAATATGATGAGCTTTGATGTTATTTGGTAGTGTATGAATGACCAAATACAAAGTTATATTGTCATCTATTATTAAATGAGAAGTTGTTGACAAATATGATGAGCTTTGATGTTATTTGGTAGTGTATGAATGACCAAATACAAAGTTATATTGTCATCTATATATGTATGTGTGAGTCAGTAAAATATTTGTAAGAAATCGAACCAACCGAACTCAATCAAGCCGCATTGGTTCGGTTTGATTTAATTTGATTTTTTCTAAAAGCCAACCGAACCAAAACAAACCACATCTCTTTTTCTCTCGTGGTTCGGATGATTTTTGGCGTCAAAATCATCCAAACCTACAGTAAATACCATTCAGTAAGCTTAAAATTATTTGCGTTCACCGTAGAATGTACAATATTGGAATGATGTTATGTTTTTTTTTGGGACACGTATTCCTTCACAATGCGGTTAATTCTATGTGTCTCCTATATGAATATCGTTCAATAACGAGAATTGGTTGAACAAGATCCTCAACACTGCGAGTTCTTCGCATTCAACAAAAAACAAGAAACTTTGAAAGGAAAAGAAATACTAAAAAAAATTCTTCAGTCTAATCGTTAAAATAAAAAATAAAAAAATCTGAAGTAGTCTCCAACAACGACGCAAAAAACTAATTAATCACCTAATTCTGTAAAGTTAATCTATTTGTTCAAGACCTTTCAAAAAAAACTATCTTTTTGAAATACAACACTTTTTCATTTAAAGCAAAGACACTTTCATTTTTTGGTTTAATCGTGTGACCTTTTAGCTTGGATATTAGTCCTTATCTTCCCGTGTATCGACTAATATCTGATTATAGGATTTAATATCTGATTATAGGATTTAAATTAAAAGTCTACATGAGATCTGTCATTTAGCACTAGTATAAAAAAGACAATATAATTTTAAAATTTTCACCCAATTTTCAAAAATCGGGTGTAAATCAAAAAATACGATGACAATTTTGTAAATAAAGTGTCATTTAAACATTATCATGTGACAATATACCCCTATTTTTTAAAAATAGATTTGAATTAAAAATATTACTATAATCAAATCTCAATTACTCCCTTTAAAACTAAAAAAAAAGGTGTAAATAAAAAATATGGTGACAATTTTGTAAATAAAATATAATTTTAAATATTATCATGTGACAATATACCCCCTATTTTCAAAAAAAGGATTTAAATTTAAAATATTATTATAATCAAATCTTAATAACTCCTTTTAAAATAAATAAATGGGTGTAAATTTATATAAACTAAAAAAATTTATGTAATTTTATAACTTAAAATATGTAATCAATGTGATATATTAATGAGTGACTATTAATAAATTAATGCGACAATTTCGATGATTTTTCTTGGCCCAACTATTTATAAAAAAAATAAAAAAATACTTCAGTATTTTTATAATAAATTATATTTTATTAGTGTTTATTTAAGATTTCAAAAAAGAATTGATATTGAATTAGATGAATAAAAATCAACACTTTGCAAAAAATATTTTCATTTTCATTTTCACCCCTTTTCCTAATTATTCACGTTGAAACCCATTTTCATCTTTCAAACCCTTTTTCATTTTCATCCTTTTTTCAAACTATTCACGCTTCACTGAAATTGGGTTTACTCTTCGCTGAAACGCTTCTCGTTTTCACGATTCTCGTCTTCACTGAAACCCAGTTCAAAATTTTCACGCTTCTCGTTCTAAACTCTTCGCCGAAACCTTTCTCATTTTCACGCTTAAATTCAATTTGGTTCTTGCTCGTCCGTCTAACCCTAACAAACACCAAAATCCTTCTTGCTCACCAGAATCGAAAGTCTCCAAGCAATGTTGGTAGAACTCGAAACCGAAACCTGAGTTGTTGGAGCTGCTGCATTTGTTGTGGTTGAAACCTTTCTTGGATGCGAAAATCAAACTATCCAATCTTGTCCAATAATTAGATTCTGATTTTATTTGGAATCATCACCATTATTGTTTGAGGAATAAGGTGGTTGAGGTAAGACGAAGGTTTTCGTAATTATTGAGGTAGGGTTTGTGATCGAGTTTTCCTCTCCCATGGCAGTGTTGCTATTTTTGAGATTATTCGAAGCTTGTTTTTTTCTATTCGTATAACAGAGTGAGGGTTTTGAGTTTCTCTTTGAGGTCATGATGAGGGTTTATGAGTCGCTGTTGTTGCTGCTCCATTGTTGGATTTCAATCATTTTCAGGAATCTACTTTTTTGGTGATTGTGTAATCCAAACACTACCTTAAACAATAAGAGTGACATTTGAATGGTGCAAAACAATTGCAACAGTCAAATCTGAGTTTCTAAGACAGTGAAAGTGGTTCATGGGTCAGTGTTGAGGTGTGGGTTGGATAAGATGTGTTTGTGGGCACCAATTTGATTGATATGTATGGTAAATATGTGAGATTTGTGATTCACGTAAGGTGTTTGATTGATTGTCCGAGAGAAATATGGTTTCTTGGACTACTATGGTTGTTGGGTGTGTCATTATTGGCTATGCATTTGAGGCAAAAAAGACGTGTTGATGAAATGTTGTTAAGTAATGTGTCTACTTGAAAGATAGTATAATTTAAAATCGTATTGCGTATATTTATTGAAAAACATGTAAATTAATATTTTAATAGGTAGATGTTTAATTTATTGTACGTTGAACTTGTAGATATTTATAGACACATCACCTTATAAAAAAGAGACAATTGAAAGTATTAGCAACTTTGGGCTCAAAGTTTTTTGCACATGGTTGAAAATCAAAAGGTTGAGGAGCAAAATCTACAAGATCAAATGCAAATGGATGGAAAAGATAAAGGCATAGAAAAGACCAAATGCAAATGAATGAAGAGGATAAGGACATGGAAATTTTGCCGAAACAAAAGCAAAACAGGAAGAGAATTTATATATGAAAAAAGTGACTTGATGAAATATTATGAGTAGGTTGAGTATTTTGTAAATACTATGACTTAGTGCAAAAATTGGATTTAATATGATTTTTGTGTACTTTTTGATAAATATGAAAAGTATTATGACTTCATATATGAAATATAATTTTTTATGTGCATTTATTTAAAATATTCTTCTTAGCACAACAAAAAAATGTGATAACTAAAATATGGTATAAATGGAATTAAATATCACATAACTTATTTATTTATAACGGGTGTAATTTATATTTAAAAAGGGTTTAAAATTATATTAAAATAGGGTGTAGTTACACCCGATTTTTGTTAAAAGAGGGTGTACTTAAGAACGTATGAACACCCGATTTATATGAAAATAGGGTGTACATAAGAATGATAAGAACGTATTTAGACCCATTTTTTACTACAATTACACCCATTAAATTTAACAAAAATCGGGTGTAAATCATAAAATATTTACCCCTAGTGTTAAACGGGTGTAAATAAGGTAGACATTTCTCACCCAATGGATATACATCCGATTTTCATTAAATTTAATTGGTGTAATTGTAATAAACAACGGATGTAAATTAATCTTTTTGTACTAGTGTAAGAAGTCCTCACAATCCCAAGCTTGTGACGAAACTACTCGCTCATGGTATTAGAAAACGCAAGTATAACGATAAACATAACATTTTCATAAATATAAAGAACAGAATGATAAAGAGATACTAAAATAATAAAAACAGAAACCGAATCACCCAATGAAAGTAAAATACAACAATGCTTGTTCTTCCCATTACAAGAAAATAAAATGCAGAGATATCTAAAATCAATAGAGTATGTCGAGACTAAGAGAGTTAAACTGATGTTTACAATGAAAGTTAAGCTGATGTTTACAACTTGTTTATATAGCGCTCACTACAAGAAAAATGATTTGTGGTGACACCCCTTTTTGTCATGCTTTATTATTTGTCACTAAATATGACTTTTACCTACAATTTTATTCAATTTAGTCTGTCATTTTTTCTCTTTATAATAAAAAAACATTTTTAGCCACTTTATACAAATAGTTTTAATAAGACCATAAAATAAATTTTATCTTCAATTTTTTTATGAAATCTACCATTTTAACTTTATTTTTTACTGAGAAAACAAAAACTTTACTTTTTTATGCAAATTTCGTTTTTATTATGGAAAAAAAAAATTCTTCCCTTCAATCTTCAACGTCAAAATTCGATTATTCGCTTCTCATCACTGAGAATGAATTGATCCTTGGCTTTTATCACTGAGAATAATTCGATCTTTCACTTTTCATCACGAGAATTAATCGATCTTTCACTACTCATCGTCGCAATCCTTCCATCTTCTTCATAAAGAATCGATATTTCACTATTCATTGTCACGATTAAATCTTAAATCTTCATCACGAGAATCGATCATGTTAATCTTAACTATTCATTACAAATATTAACTAAAACTAATTTTATATAGTTAATTTCAGTTAAAAAAATCATTCAACTTAAATTACACAAGTACTTATTCACTCAAAACAAATTAAAAATGATAATTTCCCAATTTCAAAACCCTAAATTTTCCAATCTCAAAACCCTAAATCTCCTCAAATGTAAAAACCCTAAACCTCCTTAAGTATCTCAACAAAGCCGCGTTATGGGTGATGATCGATTCTGCCTCCGCCTCACATTCTTCATCCAAGCACAAACCACTCGCAAAGTTTGCGTAATTCCGCCGAAAGTGGCGAAGTTGTTCAAGATCCTTGGCGTTATAAACCTCCGAGGAAGGTCGTGAGAATATGCATCCGAGTTCTGTGAAACAAGCCTTCTAGCTATAGTTCAAATGCGCATAAGACGCGGATTGAAAGGTTATTCCTCACCACCGAGATCGAAAGGTTAATGAAGTTAAGGGCTTGGGAGTTACAGGTATCGCCGTGATGCTTTGGGAGGAATGATGAAGAGCAAGATAAGGAAATATAACATAGTTTAAGGAGTATCAAAATGCAATTATGGCGGTAATTACTCTCATCCATTTGCGTTGCAGTAAACTCAAATATTTTGAAGTAACCATGTTGTTTGATTTTGATATCATATGGTGGATTTATTTTCATTCTCACAATTAGGATATGAACTTAATCTTTTTGTTAATCTTAAACTATGATAAATTAAGGCCGCGTTTGTCGCGTAAAGGCTTTCATGATTTCTGTCGGTACATGTGTTACGATATTGTTGCGGTCATCGCGATGTGATAATTTATTAACCGGTATAACTATTTATTTTGATTTGTTAAGCGAGTTTATGTTCCATTTAATTGTTTAATAATCATTCAATCCATCAATCTAATTGATGAAACCTAAATGTGATTTACTTCTGAATTTTGACACGGTTTTGCATTGTAGATTTCATTACAATGTTACAGTTAGATGATTATCAAACCATAGAAGGATTTCAGATAAGCTTCGTATTATTTGTGTCTCATGTTGTTTCATCTATGGGCACTTATCGTGGATGCTGAAACTAATTATACTGATAAAGTTTACAAGTTATCACCATTATTTTTACCCAATGTAGAATTTGATGTGCATACAACCTTGCTCTATTTATAAGACTACTAGAAAAGTTGGATTTTCCTGCGGATTTGAGCAAATAATCCGCAGGAAACACGTTTCCTACGGTTTATGGTTCCCAGCTAATACCTTCGTGGGTAATAATTTTCGTAGGAAAATCCGTAGGAAAATGCCACAGAAAAATCCGCAGGAAATGTTTATCTCAACTTTTTTTAAATCATTTTAAATTATATATTAAAATAACCATAATATAAAAATAAAAATTAAATTTAAATTGCTTGAGTTTAAATAAAACAAGTTCATAAAACTATTATAAATAACCCTAATATAAAAGTAAAATTTTAATTTAAAATGCTTTGAACAACTTAAATAAGACAAATTCATAAAACTACAATTTTACAATTTACTATAAAAGAAACTATTGTAACAAGTTCTTATATAGCCACATTATTCAAAATAAGTCAAACAACCAAGCTACTAATATTCATTTGTCTACTTGTCCACGTACCTTAAAAAATAAAACTATCCAAATTATAACAAATCAACAACAAAAATAGTACAAATCATAATACATTACTAAGGTCTTCTTCATCTGATTCTTCAACGCCATCTTCATTATGCAATAGGTCTTCTTCATCTGATTCTTCGACGCCATCTTCATTACGGAATCATTAAAAACTTTCTACGAAGAAGAATGAGACATATGTCACCAGCCGCCACAAGCAACTATAGAAACTATTAGGCATTAGACACCATTTTCAAGCAAATCGTACTAGAAAACTAGAAATCAAGAAAGTGATATCGTAAATGCTTACCGGTCAGGCTTGAATAAGAGATAGCGATAAGTGAACCACTTAAAATGGTGTTTATTAGTGTGTTTACTTAAGTCATATCACTTTTGATTGTTAACTCGACACTTTAGTAACTTAAAAAAATATTTCAGCAACGACGATTTGATGATAGCTCAAAGAAACCATTGACTTGTACACTGAGTCTAGTTCTAACAGGTAGTGGAAGAAAACAGAATGCCTGACCAGTCCTAAGAACTTTGTTCTGTAAAAACCATACATGGAAATATGAGGGATGAACCATAGAGATATAGCAACAAAGAAGACCTTCACAAAAGAATGTGGAAATTTTAATAGACAGTTCAGTTCCCCTTCCAAAACAAGGGTCGGCAGTTCTTAATGTGAAAATCATACACAAAATTATAATTTTTAGACCTTTTCTTTTGGATGGATGAATAAAGAACAAATTTACAATTAGAAACATACAGAGGAAGATACCACATCCTACGAGGGGGCAAAAGAAGAGTGAAGGTTCAAAAACAAGAAAAAGGTATACCATATCAGTAAAGAGCTCAAATTGTTTCAATGGCCTAACAAATATACATCTCTAATTAAATACCTTTATTAAAACCTCACCAAGTGCCAAAAGAAATAATTCAAACAAAAACAGTCATGAATGCATGAGTTTGTTCTTAAGATTCTAATGTCCCTCCAAGACCCGATCACTCTAAGACTCTAACTAGAGCAATAAAATTTCTTCAAACCTTCTAATTATAAACAAGGCCAAAAAAAATTAAACTTCGAACAGTTGTATGGCAAACTTTCAATCAAAAGCTGCATGCAAGTTAATTGCTAGGCTGGATGAACAAAAATGTAGCAAAATAGGTTACTACTTTCCCCATACTCACATTCATAACTATGATAAAAGATAAAAGTTAACTGAATACGTGTTCATGGGTGCTGAACCAAAAGTAAAAGGCATAAGTATAAGATATTCCGAAATACTTACAATTGGTGAATTATCATAAATGCATGTTGCGACTGATGCCCACAACATTAAGTGAATGTCATGTTCTTCTGAAACAAGCAAGGTAGGCCAAGGCCTTGTCACTAAATGCTGAACATCCACTGATAGGAGCAACAAATAGGAGCAACAACCTGAAAAGTGATGTCATGCAAAATGATATAATAACAGAAAGCTAAACTGCACATATAGGAACATCCTGCTTGTTAACTTTATGCCACAAAGACGAAAATGGCATAGCACCGTCTCTTGAGAAAGCATCCGCGATTGACAATACTGAAAGGAAGTGTAAATTTTTTTTACCATATGAGCTGATGCATCATAGCCAGTAAGTGTATACCGACTCATTAGAAGTCCTATGAGAAACATGTAGGGTCTACTATTGATTCCATCTTCGTTATCAACGTTGATATGAGTGAAAATAAACTTTGTACTAGCCCTTTCCGTTGCAACAGATGGAATGAGAATCATAAGCACAAAAACACCTATAAATTTGTCCATGCTTGTTAGTATTTGAAAAACTAAGGCCTTTGTCATCCTAAAGATCGAGGAAATCCTTCATACCTAAACCATTCTAGATAGCACCTAGATGTCCTAAGAACGATAACAATGAGATAGGAAGGTTGTTTATCATACCATGAAGGAGCAAAATTCCACCATGGAAAGCAAGAACTACATATTTAGATGCTACATATCCACCACCATTTTTTCCACCAGTACTAAGCAGAATGGTTACTTGGATGAGTTGCGCAAGTGAAAAATCTACACTTGTCGTCCCTGCCCACTGAAAATGTAAAGAAAATTGTAGCTTAAAATATGATTATTAGAAATATTTTTACCATGGAGTCAAAATTGTAGCCTATTCAAGGTAATAAGTAGAAAAAAAGTAGTTATTCTGTTAGGCCAACAACAGGAAAACTAATAATGATAGCACTGGAAGCCTAAATCAGACCTCTTCCAAAGCCATAATAGTTGTAGGGACATAGTCAAGTTGGCAGGCACCGTGATTGGAAACAATGATTCCAGAAGCTTCAGCTTGTATAGCTAACCTAGCTGCATTATTAACATAAGATTGGTTTGTTAATTGTGGAGTTAAATTCAAATAGAGACGAAAACATAGCATCAGAATATATGGCTTACTATCTTCACCAGTAAGTACACCCTTGATTATGATCGGCAATGAGGTTATTGTTTGAAGCCATTTTACATCCTGTTACAATGTTTGCTCTAATATCTATAATATGATTTCCATATTCAACTTCTCGTATTAAGAAAGATTTATATATCATTATATCACCTTCCAGCTGAGTGATTGGTCATATAGATCACTAACAATGGAGGCGGGATCAGAGTCTTTAGTCTGCAAGGTTATATCCAATTTCTCAAATGAAAGAAAAAGAAGAAGAAAAAACCATATGGTTTGAAAGTTTCATACGTATCACACACCTTTTCAAGATCCATGTCTTGATGATTCTTAAATTTTACATATGATGGAAATGCAAATCATACAAAACTCCATCTAAGAAATCGAAAATTTAACCTTAAAATAGAGAGTAATCAATTCAACTGAAATTTTCAATGATTACAAACCTGTTTTTTATGTTAGCTTCCCTATGACCATACACTAGAGTGTCTACAGTAAGGACAATGGCCTTGAAACCAGCATTTTCAGCTCTTCTCACTAGTTGAGTAACTAGATTTACGTCCTTAAACACGAGATAAGAAACCGATTGCTCACATTTTATCATGTATTTTTGACTCGGTTTACCAATATCGAATGAGGATCGTCCACATTTGATCCAAGTGGCGACTCAAGTTGCAACCAATATAAGGAACTCGCCACTCCAAGTGGCGACTTGCTCATAAACTAAGTGTAGTCGCCACTCCAAGTGGCGACATAGTGTAAAATATGAAAATTGGCCATTTGTGTAAATATTTTGAAAACATGGTTATTTTTGAAATTTTTTTGAAAAACATGGTTATTCAAAAAAAAATCGTCTTTCATACTTCATGGATTAAAGTTAGCTTCATGTCATAATTCAAGTGATTCTTCTCTTTAATTCCAAGTACACCAACTCAAACGTATTCTAAAACTTGGTTGCAACTCTTTCAAATTCTACAAGTTTCATTATTTTCACACAAGGCTTACAAGGATATCACTTTTCTTTCTAAGAGTGTTTCTTACATGACTTAAAACAAAAAGGTTTGTATTACAAGTTCATTTTGAATTGTTATCATACAAGTTCCTAAGACTTTGCAAAAGGAATTCTAGCATCCAAACACCACTTTCTCTAAAGTTGTTACAAGTTTGATCCGAATTTCTAATGCCTAATCTTACAATGCAAATTCAAGTGAAACTCCTAGTCCTATGATTTCTAAGGGAACTTTCCATTGCTTTTAAATCTCCCTCCAAATCTTCAAGATTTTTCTTCATGCTATTTGTTCTCACACTTTGTCTTGGTTTCGTCTCCAAGTCCTCGTCTTCTTTTTCCATGTCTTCGAACCATTGAGTTTTTTCATGAAGATGGTAAAAACATATAAGGATTGGCATGAGATGTTTCCTTTCGCTTTGCACGGGTACATAACATCTATTTGCACTTCGACAGAGGCAACACCCTATTCTCTCGTCTATGGTATGGAGACAGTACTTCCCGTAGAAGTTGAGATTCCTTCCCTCAGAGTTCTAATGGAAACAGAATTAGAAGAAGCATAATGGGTTTGAAATAGGTACGACCAACTCAATCTAATTGAAGAGAAGAGGTTGACAGCACTTTGTCATGGCCAACTTTACCAGAAGAGAATCATTAAAAAAATTGAAAATCATTAAAATAAATGGTGAAACAATAAAGCTTTTGAAAAACTTGAAAAATAAAAAATTTGTAAATTTACATATCTTTTATTTTATTAAAATTAAGATTTAAATTAATGTTAATAATTAATTAAAAAAATATCATAAATTTTTTTTATATGTTAACAATTAATTAAAAAAACATCATAAAAATAATTAATAAATAGAAAAATAAGGATTAAAAAAAAATTTATAAATTTACATACCTTTTATTAAAATTAAGATTCAAATTAATGTTAACAATTAATTAAAAAATATCATAAAGTTTTCTATATGTTAACAATTAATTAAAAAAACCATCATAAAAATAATTAATAAAATAGAAAAAAATAAAGATTAAAAATAAAAAATTTATAAATTAACATATCTTTTATTTTATTAAAATTAAGATTTAAATTAATGTTAATATATAATTAAAAAAAGATGATACATTAATGTTAACAATTAATTAAAAAATATCATAAAAATATTTAACAAAATAGAAAACATAAGGATTAATAAAAAAAATTTAAAATTTAAACAAAATCAACTTTTTATAAAACATTTAAATAAATTAAATATTTTTTGAGAAAAACAAAATATTTTAAACAAAATACAAAATAATCTGCAGAAAGTTTTCTTGCGGAATTTCCTGCAGTTTTCTAATGAAAAAATGTTAAGTTATTCAAAATATAGAATCCGCAGCAAAATCCGCAGGTTTACCTGCAAAATTTGTTGCAAAAATGTAATTTTAGTATATTTAATAAAATCGCAGGAAAATCTGCAGGTATACCTGTGGATTTTTTACACAAGAAAATCTGCAGGAAATTCCGATATTTCTAGTAGTGTAAGTATAATTTAATGTGATTAATATTACGTATTTAACTTTGTTTCATTGCCGAAATGGATCATAGAAATGGGATAAAAACTCCTGCATTACTTCTTTTGCAGAGTCCAACACTACTAGAAAAACCAGATTTTCCTGTGGATTTGAGCAAATAATCCGCAGGAAATAAATTTCCTGCGGATTTTCCTGCGGTTTATGGTTCCCAGCTAATACCTTCGTGGGTAATAATTTTCGCAGAAAAATCCGCAGGAAATAACCGCAGGTAAATCCACAGGTAATATATTTCTCATATTAAATATGTTTTTTATTTTTAAGACATTATAAATTATATTTTAAAATAACCATAATATAAATAAAAAAAATTAAAATACTTTGAATTTAAATAAGACAAATTCTTATAACTACAATTTACTATAAAAGGTAATATTATAATTGTAACAAATTCTTACAATCTCATTACTAATTATTCCTCAGACAACCGCTACTAATATTCATTTGTCTACCCAACTTTAAAAAATAAAACTATCCAAATTATAACCAAGTTAACAAAATAGTACAAATCAAAGTTCATTATTATGCTCTTCTTCATGTGATTTTTCGACGTCATCTTTATTACGGAATATGTTGGAGTTGAGTGGATTGGGGTTGAGAAGTTCATCATACCTTCCACTTTGCACTACTCTTCCTTCACGCATTACCTTCAAAGATTGTATCAAATTATAAGACTTAATACTATATCATGAATGTAAATTCACTATTGGTAAAAAAGATTTTAGGGATTTGTGAACATATGCATACCATTATAGAGTCAACATTATGCAAGAAATCAACTTGGTGAGTTACAAGTAAAACAGTCTTATCTTTGAGAGAACCCATGATACATTCCTGCAAAATGATGGAGAATCACTTGTGATTTGTATTAGAAATTTCAAATTACAATTCATTTATAATGGAAACCAATATCATCTTGATTGATACTATAATGTATTGTCTGTAATCTTAAAAACTAGAAACTTTAGCTTTGTGCGTACCTTAAAAATAAAACATCCTATTTGAGCATCAACAACACTAAACACATCATCAAGTAGATAGATGTCAGTGTCCTGATATATAGCTCTAGCAAGTTGTATGCGTTGTTTCTGACCGCCACTGAGGTTTATTCCTTGCTCTCCAATTTTGGTCTCGTCACCATATTCCATCATTTCAAGATCCTTCTCAAGATAGCACACTCTTAAAGCTTCCATGTACTTGTCCATGTTCATTGGTAAACCAAACAATATGTTTTCTTTGACGGTTGCATTCTGAATCCATGATGTTTGTGCTACACAAGCTGTTTTCCCACAAACTCTAACCTGTAAGATTTTATAAGTAATGATGACAAAAGTAAATTTTCACAGAACAACATTCACTTAATTATTTGAAAGCCAAATTACAGGTTCCAAGCAAACAAAATTGTAGAACCAATTACTTCTTTGTGGCAAATATTTATTAGAGCTAACTGAAATAAATCAAAAGGACGATTAAATTATAAATTGAACATACTTTACTGCCTGCTCGTGAAAGTGTTTCCCTGGTTGTTTCTGTCTAAGTGTATGGAGGTCACCACCCGGGCAGAATTCCATCACCAAGCACGAAAGTTTCTCCGTCTAAAAATGAGTGTACAAAGTTGGGAGAAACGGGTGGTCAAGTGACTGAAGAATTTCCCATTCCATCTTGAGCACGAAGTAACTTCTTATAACTGGATAACTTCTTACTAGAAATTAATCAATAGCAGCAAAATGATTCAACATCACAGAAAAAGGCCCAACATTCTATAGTCATGGATACCACACTCTGTACTGATTCTAGCTCTAGTTAATACCATGAGCTTGGTACTCTACATAAGAATTGAAATTCAGTTAGGTATCTATTTCATTCTAAAAATGTAAACTACAAAAGCACTATTGCAATTCAAAAATATATTTGTAACTGAAATTAAAAATGAACCTTTTTTCAAAAAATTGATACAGAAGGTCAACATCTTTGGCACTAGGAGGGGATCTGCATCAAGAACTACCTTAATATCCCTTAAGACATCATTAGACATTTATGTTTCATTATTTACAATTGGGAAGGTTCTAGGTGCAGATATTCTACACAATGTTTGAACAAACCACACACAACTCTTGAATGATATGAAACTCCCTCCTGTTGTTGGTAAGTTCCAACTTTGAGTTCGTAGCAGTTTTGTGGCCAATACAAGGGACTATGATGTTTAGAATTAAAACAAAGACAGTTTTAGAGACTGATGTTGCACCCCAAAATTTATTCTCTTGATTTAGGCTTATGTTTCATCATAAACATCATATTGCATTGCATTCACATCTCATGATAGGATCCAAGCTCTTTGGGTTCTCAAGTCTTCTACAAGTTAAGGAGGTTGATTGTGCTAGCATACCTTTCTGAAGGAATCCCAAGTTGCCATATATGTGGATCTTTCAAGTCACTATGATATATTTTGCCTAAAGACATTCCATTTGTCTCATTGATCCCAGAGGAATTGAAGTTTTGAAGAGATTTGGTGGGAAATTTATCTGTGACACTCATCTGATGAAATTAGGGTTTTGGTCCTCTGTGGAGTTTGAAGCTTGGATGAGTCATTTTTTTGGAGTATTACCTTCTTATTATCATTTGAGTTATCATGGTTCAGAGGATTGCTCAACACATTCAGAAGATTTGAGGTTTTGAAGCTTGATTGGTTATCTCCTAATACTAGGGATGTCAATGGGGCGGGGCGGGGCCGGGGGGACACTTCCCCATCTTTTTCCCCGCCATCAAATTCATTCCCCGTCCCCGTCCCCGATCTCCGTCACGGGGGAATTTCTATCCCCATCCCCGTTCCCCGCGGATCCCCGTTCCCCGCGGGGATCCCCATAGATCCTACATTTATTCATTAATATTTTATTTTTTTAAAATGTTTATATTTTCTATAAAAATAAAAAGCACAAAGAATTCACATATTTATTATGTTATTAAAAAATACTAGTATTTGACATTTATTATTTTTTATTAAAAATACTAATGGAACACAAAATAATAATATTTTTTATAAATTTCTATAAAATGCTATAAAATTCAACAAAATGAACTATAATACTTTTTAAAGTAACAATATGCCTAAACAACTAAAAAATCCAACAACATAATTATGCTTAAAAACTATACTTCATCAAAACTAATAAGGGATAATTATAAAATTTAGCATCATGAGTATGCTTGAAAAGCTAAAAATACTTCATAATAAGTCAACTAAAAGCAAAAGTCAACATATCTCTATTTGCTCAATTGATAACACACGTAAAGTAGAAATATCAAAATACTTAAAACAAAGTTACATATAAATAAACTAAAATATTAAGCAAAATATCCAAACAAGTAATGATCAATCATGTCTCTCTTCCAACTTCTCCTTGCAAGGTCTTCTTCCTCATTCCACAATTAGATATGACTTTCTTTTCCTACGAAAAGTAAACAATCAATAATTATATTTACTTAAAAAATACTTTAAAACTAAAGGTAATCAACACTAATATGTAAATTACCTTATTATCATCATCATCATCATCATCCATATCTTCATCCACACATTCGAATTTAGTCAACGTTTTGAATAACCTAAGAAACAAATAGCTAAGTTAAAATTTAAAATCCTTTTCAATTAATCTTGTAAAAGATAAAAATATATTACCTTTTATATCTTTTCGGATCCAATCTTGAGTGCACATCAAAGCCTCTAAAGTGTCTTCCTTCAACCTACTACGTTGTTGACTTAAAACACGACCACTAGTACTAAAGGCGGACTCAAGCAACGGTAGAGATAGGAATTGCTAAAAGTCCCTTGCAATCTTTTGCAAAGTTGGAAATTTCAAACCATTTTGTTTCCACCATCCTAAGATGTCAAAATTTTCCTTTTTGTTTATCAAGCAAGACACCATCTTCCAAGTAGGAAGTAAATTCGACTTGACATTTGTAGTTGAAGTATTTTCCATCACATATTCGAATAAGCCTTCTCCCAATCTTGACTTGTGACATCAATGTCATCTACCAATGTTGATGCACCAACTTCACTACTTGTAGGAACCATATCATTATTTGGTTGATATTCTTCAACTAAATCTTCACACATTTGTATTACCTTTTCCAATTCTTTGGGAGCATTATTCCCATACATAAGTGGGAAGAAGTAATTCAACAAAGTTATTTTATATCTAGGATCCAAAACAGCCCCTATTGCCATCACCCCATTAATCAAACTCCAATATTTGTCAAACTTCACTATCATACTTCTTGCCATACTTTGTATAGTATCACTAGAAGAATCTTCCCACTTTCTTAAAGCTAATCTTATTTGACAAACTTTGGGAAAATAAATGTTTGATGTTGGATACTTAGTACCGAGAACAACTCAGTGACACTAAAAATAATTTCAACTTGTCACAAATTTCTCTTGCCATTTTCCAATCTTCTTCACTTGGTGCACACTTATATTGGGAATCACGGCGTTGTTTTAAGCGTTTAAAAACTTGTTCGTAAGGCAATGCGAAGCAAGCATTAAATAAGTAGAGTTCCATCTTGTTCTACAATCTTGTGCAAGCTTCTTTTCATAAGTCATGTTCAATTGATTACAAGTTTCTTTAAATTTCTCCTCCTCTTTGGTGTTGCTACCCAAAACCGACACTTTCCATAATCTTTTCAATTGAACTAGAAATTGTTTGCATGCCATCTTTCACTATCAAGTTTAATATGTGGGCAACAACGCATATGAAACAATTTCCTTTTAAAATAAAAGAAGAAGGTGACATCTTATCAATCAAATGGTCAATCGAGCATCATTGGTGCTACAATTATCAACGGTTAATGTTGACAATTTTCTATCAATATTCCAATCCATCAAATAATCTACCAAAAATCACAAATGACCTCAGATGTGGCGTAGGGACATAAATGAACCTAAAATAAATTATAATAAATATCACATAAAATAACTATATTATAATAATAACGTAAATGGAAGGAGAAGTTACACGATGATCCGATTCGCAAAATCCAATTTTCATCAATGTAATGAGTATATGAGACATATATCCTTTGTTCGGTTGCTAGCAGTCCACATATCGATAGTTATTGCAATGCGGCTTTTATTCTTTGCAAGTATTTTCATTTGCTTTGACTTCTCACTTTCATACAACTTCATTATATCATTCTTCATGGTGTTGCAGAAACTATCTTGAACAAAGGTTGAAGAGAATGGCTATAATTTCTAAAACCAATATGGTTAACCATCATGATGGGATATTCATGCAATATAATCATCTTGAGTTCATTCCTAGAAACATCTTGATTAAATGTATAATTTCCAACCACAAATGATTCATATACATTTCGGATTTTTTCGTCACTTTAAGCATGGCTTGTTTTGGACCTCTCTCTGCGTTTTGGACATATGCTAATATGATCAAATAAATGTTTAGTACCATTTTTGTATCACCACCAATTTTCTTATCACAAGATTTGCATATAGCCTTCCAAATGCCTCCTATTTTTGCCTTTTAAAATAGGGCCAAGCATCGATTTTAATCCTTTTGTTAGGACTTGTAGTGGGTTCAACGGAGCTTGGGATCTTGATTTTCTATATTTATTTCATTTGGAGTAGATTGAACTTCCTGTGTGAGTGAAACTCCACTACTTTCTATAGGAACTTCATTCCTTCCAAAGCAACATTAGGACTATTAGATGATTGAACTTCACCAACCATTCTTTTACCAAAACCCGCACACACAAACACAAATTTTAAAAGGCTACATGGAAGTAGAACAAAAATAATAAATATATGAAAAATAAATAAATAAATGAAATAGTAAATACATGAAATTCACACAAAAATAATTAATAAGAAAAATCTTATATTTCTAAATATATGATGCATTACACATATTTCTAAATATGCCTTATTATTGTAACTTTTCAATTAGAAATAATAACATATATTAATTAATTATATACATTGAGAATACATTTATTTACCTATATACATGATATATTTACTCGTGTAAAAGTTATATGTTATTATTTCACTTAATGGCTTTGGTTTTATAATTAGAAATATAAGATATATATTTTTTTTATGGGTGATAGCATGATATATTATTGTTTATATGTTATTATTTTATTAATAATTAGAAATATAAGATATTTGGTTTTTTATGGGTGATACCGTGATAGCATGATATATTGATTCATTTAAAAAGTAATATTTTTTGTTTAATATAGAAAATTAAATTATAGTGTGATATATTAATAAAAATAGGAAAAGTATATTTTAATATTTTTAAGGAAAAACGACGACATTATTTTAATTACAAATGCATAGTATAGATAAAAATGAACACAAAAATATTTAAAAGGAGATAAAAATGAGTAATTTTTTGATTATTTTATATTTTTTTAATATGCAAGTGATTTGATAACTCTAAAATTTCTAAACAATTTAATTTAAATTTAATCAAAATAATCAACTTTTCCTATAAGCAATTACATGAACAGGTTTATGAGAATCAAGGAGAAACAATCTACTTTTTCTATAAACAATAATATAAGCATTTATGAGAATCAAAGAGAAATAATCTATTTTTCCTATAAATAATTACATGAACAAATTTATGAAAATCAAACCTTATTGATGAAATTGTAAAAGTGTGAATAATGGAAGCACACCAAATAGAGAAGATGGAATTGGAAGAGGAAGATGAATGGAAATTTGATGGAGAAGAAAAAAGGAGTCTAACGTGTGAGACTCTAAATGTCTAAGAAAATGAAACGCTTCAACTTTTTAGGGTCTAATATTTACATTTCTCTCTCTTAATAAATACATGAATATTTATTTATTTATTTTTATAAATAAACATAAAGGAAATGACTAAAAAACCTAATCTAAAATATATATATATTAAATTAACTATATTAAAATAATAATAGGCGGGGTCCCATGGGGGTGTATTCCCGTCCCGTCCCAAATGCTCTCGGGAATTTTTCTCCCATCCCGCCCCACGGGAAAATTCCCATCTTTGGGGCCCCGAGCAGGCGTTCCCATGAGGATCCCCATTAACAGGTCCAAACTGACATCCCTACCTAATACATGGAGCAAAATTAGGGTTTTGGGTAAAATTAAGATTTCTTCAGATTTTTCATTCAAACTTAGTTTCACTTGTTTCTATATGTTGTTGGACATCTATGAGTGAAATATTGAGGCTCAATTTTGAGCAGAAGCAAGTCAATTGATCACAAGGGGCAAAATGGTCATTTTGGTCAAAATCAGTCAAAGTCAGGGCAAGACCAAGTGGACTTTTGGTCAACCATCAATTCAAATATCATATTTTCATTTTTCATGACCAAATTCATCATTGAATCAAGAAAGTTGAAGAAATTGGAGTTAACTTGTTCTTGAAGTTATTTGAAGTTTGAAATTTTTCTAAGTGACCACCCTATGGAACTTTGACACATCATAACTTTCTCAATTTTTATCCAATGGGTGCATACCATACATTTCTGGAAAGCTTGAAAAAAATCCTACAAGATTGCCAATGTGTAAAATTTCTCAAAAATGCACCATTTGAGAGATATTTGAGTTAGACGTTTTGTGCATAAAATTTGACCAAGGCTGGGCAAGCTTGCATGTTTCTGGGCATTTTCTGGGCATCTCTTTGAGGAATTTTCATAAACAGGTGGTGGGCATAATGTTGAAGCTTATATCTTTTGATTGGAATGGAATTTTTTAAAACCACTTCGTGCATTTTGAAGTATTCCATGAGAGCTTTAAATGGAACTTTGAATCATGTCATTTGGTGCAAAATTGATCAAGATACAAAGCTCACAAGTTGAGGTCATGAGGCTGAATTCATGCATGCCCATGCAAGCCAGAACGCGCGCGTGGCTGCCCAGATTTTTCCTTGTTTGTGCATGACTTTGAAGAATCATATCTCACTCATTTTTGCTCCATTTTGAGTGAACCAAAGCTTGTTTTGATCCTCATGCTATGAACTATTGATGTGTACCAAGAGGCCAAGGAATGCACGAGCCATTTGTGAGAAATTTGAAGAAGAAAAAGGTGACACAAAGCTAATTTTTTGGATAGTTGTATTTTGGTGCATTTCTCAAGTTATTTTGCAAGTTTGATTTAAGCCAGCAAGCTAGGATTCGAAGCAGTGCTAGCATGTATTTCTTGCCATAAAAAGCTAAACACTTTTGAGCACATTTTGCTCACACACATTTCATGCATTTTCTGATTTTTATAATTTTTGGCAAGCTTGAGGATTCTATCACGTGAGCCAAGCCTCCACTAATGATCCAGCTCACCAAAACGCAAGCAAGCAAGCAAGAATGTGCACAAAACGGAAGTTATATCCAAGATGCCATTTTTACCATTTTTTGCAAATAACAGATTTTGATTGAAAGGACCAAGCTACCCCCTCTATTTTCACACAATATAAATTAGAAGCTTCTTATTTGCAAGGAAGCTTCCTCTCTCTCGTTTTCCAGATCTAAAAAACTCACTGCTTTTTCTCAAATTTTCTCATACATGGAAATGGTTGCAAACCGATTTTGAAGTAGATTTTCTTCATTATTATCATTCCATTGAAGATCTAAGAGCAAGATTGAAGTGTTTTCTCTTCAAATCTAGAGGCATATTTGGATTTATTTTCCAAATCAAGAGGTAAGATTCAAACTTCAAATCTGAATTTCCAGCTTGCATTTGATGAATTTGATGATATGTATGCGTGGTTAGCTGGCCAAACACTAGGTTTGATGTATAATTTCAACTGTTTGTGAAGCATATTGCATAGCATGAAGTTCTAAAAATCCAGATTTTGGATGATTTTCTTGATTTTCTCACTCAGATTTCTTGATGTGTGATGGATCATTTGATATTTTACAAGTTGTGTGTTGTAGCTTGCCATGTGATCTTTATTTTGAGCTTTGAATCATTTAATTTGGTTGGGAATTGAGTGAGATGCGATTGCTTGAAGTTGCATGCATGAAAATGGAAAAAACGCGTGTGTTAGGGCTTGCTAGAGGTTGAAGATGATAAGGTGGCGTGTCCTGATTGGTCCATGCAATTTTTGAATTTCCATTTTATTATTTCATAATTAGCATTTTGCATCATTTAATTTTGCATTCAAAAATCGTCCAAAAATTCCAAAAAAAAAAATACGATAGGCTCAAAATGATCTTAAATATTTTGTGGAATTTTTTCCAATTTTGTTTTAAATTTTTTGCCCATTTAAATAAATTCTGACTTTAATTAATTGTATTTCAATTGAAAAATTCCAAAAAAATACTTTCCAATGTTTAAAAATTCCACAAAAAATATTTTGAATCTTTCATAAGATTAATTTTGAGTTTCTGAATTTTATTTGATAATTTTTTCATTTTTGCATAATTAAATAAATTCATACATTATATTGCATTTCATACATATCTAAATCATTAAAAAATACTTCCATGCATACAAAAAGTGTATAAAAAATATTTGGATCCATTTAAATCATGTCTCATGCATTTTTTAATTTTATTTCAGAATTCTTGCATTTTTCCTATTTTTTTAACAATTCCATGCATTATATTGCATTTCATGCATATTTAAATCATTTAAAGATATTTTCATGCATATAAAAAATGAATAAAAAATATTCCAGCTCATTTAAATCATACTTCATGCATTTCTGATTTTTATTTCATAATTTTGTCACTTTTGCATAATTAAATCAATTTTTGCATTAAATAAATGATTTACATCATACATTTTGCATTTTATTTGCATTTACCTTTTTTTCTTGAAGATAAAAAATGCCAAAAATAGTTTTGATCATGTTTAGGGTGTTAGGTCACTGTTTCTGATTTTTGTAGATTTTTATTTCTGACTTTTGAATTTTATACCAATTTTTCTTATTATTTGGTCATATGAGCATAAATGTTGATAATATTGACTTTTTGAATTTTGTTTTGACCATTCCATGGATTTTCAACTTGGGCAAGGATATGTCCCTGACTTGTAAGGGATTTGAACCCTTTATTTCATTTTTACTTTGATTTTATCTTTCATTTTCTTATTTTTATGGAATTTCAAAAGTGAACATACCTTTGCCTAGTGTAATTGGGGTCCAACTTCAATTGTGAAGCTTGTGGACATGATTTAAGGCCAAGCATAGGGTGTGTAATGATCATTTGAGTGCTCTAGTGATATGTGACATGATTTCATTCATTGAAAATCCCATGTTAGTCATTAAATTCCTATCTTGAGCACAAAGTTTTCATGGTTCTTGAAACCCTAGATTGTTGATGCATTGGTTCTTAGACCCTTCTCTTGTATAGCTTGTGTTTCTAATTGATGTTTAGGGGGAATGATAACCTCAAGAATAGTCTTCTAAGGGCTTGAGAGATATTTGACCTCATAGGATCATCTTGATCCCTTTAGTTTAAAAGTTTGACCTTTGCTTTATTTGTTGCATCCTTGTATATGGTTTGTAAGGTGAGGAATGCATTCATGCAATTCTTTAAGAATTTACTTCTCACTCCCTTACTCCATCCTTATAGCATATCTAGGGCCTTGATTCCAGTATTATTGATTCATCTAAGCCCCTAATTTGCTCAAGCTCATGCAACTTTTGTTGATTAGAATATTACCAACTTTTGCTTATGGTTCTACCACTTGTATTGTATGCATCATGCATGGTTCTAGCAATCTAATCCCAATTGAATCTTTGGTTTTTACTTCTGACCTTGTACATTATGTAATCAATAACCCAATTCTCTTTGATTCATTGAATTACACTCAATTGTAATGTCATCATGATGACCTAGAAGAGCTAGATTTTCTTTCTTCTTCTTCTATTTTTGGTTGAAACATACCTTGAGGGATTATAGGTTCATGATTTTCGAGGCATGTCACTTCAATTGACATTACCTCAAGCTCATGACAAGCATCTTGTGAGGGTTCCATCATCACCCTATAACATACAAGCCATCTTTCCCTTCCTACAGATCTTAATCAAGTTTGTTTGATCTAAGATAGGTGGTATTTTGCTTTGGATGATTTTGCTCATTAAATAGGTGATTTTTTTGTGTATGGAAGCTTTATCTTCTACATTTGGTTGCTCATGAATCATATCTTGAATTAAACTTATGACACAAGTCACACATGGTTTTAATTTCCCAATTAAAACTACTTTGTTTAAATCTTTCTTAAGTGTCAAGTTTAACTAGTTTAGATGCTTTCAAACAATGAACTTGTGTGTGTGACCTTTTTACTTTGTTTGAATTGATTTTGTTTGTAGTTTACTTAGGTATTAAGCTACTGACCTTGTGTGTAACATTCCTTTCCCATCTTTCCCTTTTACCATGATTGACTCATTCACTTGTTTGTTCATTTGCAATTAATTCTTGGGTTTAGAATCATCCCTTTTCACTACTAACCTTTGCATTAAGAGTAATTGTGAAGCATGACCTTTTGATAATTGTTTGTGTTCATGTGAGCATCATGTTTACATCCTTATAATCCATCTCATTTGTACACAACACTTGACACAAACATGTTAGGACACATTCATCCAAACACACTCACCACACACTTTTAGATGCATGTCTAAACGTTTTCCGAGTTGCTTTTGTTTGTGCATTGTAAATGATGAACATGTATATGATAATCATGCATTCTTGTCATGCTAGCTACTTCCATCCATATGTTTGTATGCCATTAGTTTCATATTTTTGCATTCATGCCTCAACCATGCTTCATTCCATCTTTAGTTGCCGTTTAGGTTAAGCATCTCAACTAGTTTTCGCACCAATGTTGTAATTGCATCTTCATGACATTTATTTTATGGTTTGATTATTAGTTCATTTTCATGATGTTGGTACTGTAGTCTCTTCATCTTGACACCTTCTTTTCATGTCATAACCTCACAAACTTAGATGCACTTCACTACACGCGTTTGTTGCATGTTCGCGCACTTTTGATTGATTTTGGCTCTTGAATCTTTGTGGTCTATTTTGATGTTCGCGCACTGTAGTTTACTTAGGTAAGAAGTCCTCACAATCCCAAGCTTGTGACGAAACTACTCGCTCATGGTATTAGAAAACGCAAGTATAATGATAAACATAACATTTTCATAAATATAAAGAACAGAATGATAAAGAGATACTAAAATAATAAAAACAGAAACCGAATCACCCAATGAAAGTAAAATACAACAATGCTTGTTCTTCCCATTACAAGAAAATAAAATGCAGAGATATCTAAAATCAATAGAGTATGTCGAGACTAAGAGAGTTAAACTGATGTTTACAATGAAAGTTAAGCTGATGTTTACAACTTGTTTATATAGCGCTCACTACAAGAAAAATGATTTGTGGTGACACCCCTTTTTGTCATGCTTTATTATTTGTCACTAAATATGACTTTTACCTACAATTTTATTCAATTTAGTCTGTCATTTTTTCTCTTTATAATAAAAAAACATTTTTAGCCACTTTATACAAATAGTTTTAATAAGACCATAAAATAAATTTTATCTTCAATTTTTTTATGAAATCTACCATTTTAACTTTATTTTTTACTGAGAAAACAAAAACTTTACTTTTTTATGCAAATTTCGTTTTTATTATGGAAAAAAAAAATTCTTCCCTTCAATCTTCAACGTCAAAATTCGATTATTCGCTTCTCATCACTGAGAATGAATTGATCCTTGGCTTTTATCACTGAGAATAATTCGATCTTTCACTTTTCATCACCGAGAATTAATCGATCTTTCACTACTCATCGTCGGTTGCAATCCTTCCATCTTCTTCATAAAGAATCGATATTTCACTATTCATTGTCACGATTAAATCTTAAATCTTCATCACGAGAATCGATCATGTTAATCTTAACTATTCATTACAAATATTAACTAAAACTAATTTTATATAGTTAATTTCAGTTAAAAAAATCATTCAACTTAAATTACACAAGTACTTATTCACTCAAAACAAATTAAAAATGATAATTTCCCAATTTCAAAACCCTAAATTTTCCAATCTCAAAACCCTAAATCTCCTCAAATGTAAAAACCCTAAACCTCCTTAAGTATCTCAACAAAGCCGCGTTATGGGTGATGATCGATTCTGCCTCCGCCTCACATTCTTCATCCAAGCACAAACCACTCGCAAAGTTTGCGTAATTCCGCCGAAAGTGGCGAAGTTGTTCAAGATCCTTGGCGTTATAAACCTCCGAGGAAGGTCGTGAGAATATGCATCCCGAGTTCCTGTGAAACAAGCCTTCTAGCTATAGTTCAAACTGCGCATAAGACGCGGATTGCGAAAGGTTATTCCTCACCACCAGAGATCAGAAAGGTTAATGAAGTTAAGGGGCTTGGGAGTTACACAGAGGTATCGCCGCAGTGCTTTGGGAGGAATGATGAAGAGCAAGATAAGGAAATATAACATAGTTTAAGGAGTATCAAAATGCAATTATGGCGGTAATTACTCTCATCCATTTGCGTTGCAGTAAACTCAAATATTTTGAAGTAACCATGTTGTTTGATTTTGATATCATATGGTGGATTTATTTTCATTCTCACAATTAGGATATGAACTTAATCTTTTTGTTAATCTTAAACTATGATAAATTAAGGCCGCGTTTGTCGCGTAAAGGCTTTCATGATTTCTGTCGGTACATGTGTTACGATATTGTTGCGGTCATCGCGATGTGATAATTTATTAACCGGTATAACTATTTATTTTGATTTGTTAAGCGAGTTTATGTTCCATTTAATTGTTTAATAATCATTCAATCCATCAATCTAATTGATGAAACCTAAATGTGATTTATCGAATTTTGACACGGTTTTGCATTGTAGATTTCATTACAATGTTACAGTTAGATGATTATCAAACCATAGAAGGATTTCAGATAAGCTTCGTATTATTTGTGTCTCATGTTGTTTCATCTATGGGCACTTATCGTGGATGCTGAAACTAATTATACTGATAAAGTTTACAAGTTATCACCATTATTTTTACCCAATGTAGAATTTGATGTGCATACAACCTTGCTCTATTTATAAGACTACTAGAAAAGTTGGATTTTCCTGCGGTTTGAGCAAATAATCCGCAGAAACACGTTCCTACGGTTTATGGTTCCCACTAATACCTTCGTGGGTAATAATTTTCGTAGGAAAATCCGTAGGAAAATGCCACGAAAAATCCGAGGAAATGTTTATCTCAACTTTTTTTAAATCATTTTAAATTATATATTAAAATAACCATAATATAAAAATAAAAATTAAATTTAAATTGCTTGAGTTTAAATAAAACAAGTTCATAAAACTATTATAAATAACCCTAATATAAAAGTAAAATTTTAATTTAAAATGCTTTGAACAACTTAAATAAGACAAATTCATAAAACTACAATTTTACAATTTACTATAAAAGAAACTATTGTAACAAGTTCTTATATAGCCACATTATTCAAAATAAGTCAAACAACCAAGCTACTAATATTCATTTGTCTACTTGTCCACGTACCTTAAAAATAAAACTATCCAAATTATAACAAATCAACAACAAAAATAGTACAAATCATAATACATTACTAAGGTCTTCTTCATCTGATTCTTCAACGCCATCTTCATTATGCAATAGGTCTTCTTCATCTGATTCTTCGACGCCATCTTCATTACGGAATCATTAAAAACTTTCTACGAAGAAGAATGAGACATATGTCACCAGCCGCCACAAGCAACTATAGAAACTATTAGGCATTAGACACCATTTTCAAGCAAATCGTACTAGAAAACTAGAAATCAAGAAAGTGATATCGTAAATGCTTACCGGTCAGGCTTGAATAAGAGATAGCGATAAGTGAACCACTGAAAATGGTGTTTATTAGTGTGTTTACTTAAGTCATATCACTTTTGATTGTTAACTCGACACTTTAGTAACTTAAAAAAATCTTTCAGCAACGACGATTTGATGATAGCTCAAAGAAACCATTGACTTGTACACTGAGTCTAGTTCTAACAGGTAGTGGAAGAAAACAGAATGCCTGACCAGTCCTAAGAACTTTGTTCTGTAAAAACCATACATGGAAATATGAGGGATGAACCATAGAGATATAGCAACAAAGAAGACCTTCACAAAAGAATGTGAAAATTTTAATAGACAGTTCAGTTCCCCTTCCAAAACAAGGGTCGGCAGTTCTTAATGTGAAAATCATACACAAAATTATAATTTTTAGACCTTTTCTTTTGGATGAATGAATAAAGAACAAATTTACAATTAGAAACATACAGAGGAAGATACCACATCCTACGAGGGGGCAAAAGAAGAGTGAAGGTTCAAAAACAAGAAAAAGGTATACCATATCAGTAAAGAGCTCAAATTGTTTCAATGGCCTAACAAATATACATCTCTAATTAAATACCTTTATTAAAACCTCACCAAGTGCCAAAAGAAATAATTCAAACAAAAACAGTCATGAATGCATGAGTTTGTTCTTAAGATTCTAATGTCCCTCCAAGACCCGATCACTCTAAGACTCTAACTAGAGCAATAAAATTTCTTCAAACCTTCTAATTATAAACAAGGCCAAAAAAAATTAAACTTCGAACAGTTGTATGGCAAACTTTCAATCAAAAGCTGCATGCAAGTTAATTGCTAGGCTGGATGAACAAAAATGTAGCAAAATAGGTTACTACTTTCCCCATACTCACATTCATAACTATGATAAAAGATAAAAGTTAACTGAATACGTGTTCATGGGTGCTGAACCAAAAGTAAAAGGCATAAGTATAAGATATTCCGAAATACTTACAATTGGTGAATTATCATAAATGCATGTTGCGACTGATGCCCACAACATTAAGTGAATGTCATGTTCTTCTGAAACAAGCAAGGTAGGCCAAGGCCTTGTCACTAAATGCTGAACATCCACTGATAGGAGCAACAAATAGGAGCAACAACCTGAAAAGTGATGTCATGCAAAATGATATAATAACAGAAAGCTAAACTGCACATATAGGAACATCCTGCTTGTTAACTTTATGCCACAAAGACGAAAATGGCATAGCACCGTCTCTTGAGAAAGCATCCGCGATTGACAATACTGAAAGGAAGTGTAAATTTTTTTTACCATATGAGCTGATGCATCATAGCCAGTAAGTGTATACCGACTCATTAGAAGTCCTATGAGAAACATGTAGGGTCTACTATTGATTCCATCTTCGTTATCAACGTTGATATGAGTGAAAATAAACTTTGTACTAGCCCTTTCCGTTGCAACAGATGGAATGAGAATCATAAGCACAAAAACACCTATAAATTTGTCCATGCTTGTTAGTATTTGAAAAACTAAGGCCTTTGTCATCCTAAAGATCGAGGAAATCCTTCATACCTAAACCATTCTAGATAGCACCTAGATGTCCTAAGAACGATAACAATGAGATAGGAAGGTTGTTTATCATACCATGAAGGAGCAAAATTCCACCATGGAAAGCAAGAACTACATATTTAGATGCTACATATCCACCACATTTTTTCCACCAGTACTAAGCAGAATGGTTACTTGGATGAGTTGCGCAAGTGAAAAATCTACACTTGTCGTCCCTGCCCACTGAAAATGTAAAGAAAATTGTAGCTTAAAATATGATTATTAGAAATATTTTTACCATGGAGTCAAAATTGTAGCCTATTCAAGGTAATAAGTAGAAAAAAAGTAGTTATTCTGTTAGGCCAACAACAGGAAAACTAATAATGATAGCCCTGGAAGCCTAAATCGGACCTCTTCCAAAGCCATAATAGTTGTAGGGACATAGTCAAGTTGGCGCACCGTGATGGAAACAATGATTCGAAGCTTCAGCTTGTATAGCTAACCTAGCTGCATTATTAACATAAGATTGGTTTGTTAATTGTGGAGTTAAATTCAAATAGAGACGAAAACATAGCATCAGAATATATGGCTTACTATCTTCACCAGTAAGTACACCCTTGATTATGATCGGCAATGAGGTTATTGTTTGAAGCCATTTTACATCCTGTTACAATGTTTGCTCTAATATCTATAATATGATTTCCATATTCAACTTCTCGTATTAAGAAAGATTTATATATCATTATATCACCTTCCAGCTGAGTGATTGGTCATATAGATCACTAACAATGGAGGCGGGATCAGAGTCTTTAGTCTGCAAGGTTATATCCAATTTCTCAAATGAAAGAAAAAGAAGAAGAAAAAACCATATGGTTTGAAAGTTTCATACGTATCACACACCTTTTCAAGATCCATGTCTTGATGATTCTTAAATTTTACATATGATGGAAATGCAAATCTGTACAAAACTCCATCTAAGAAATCAGAAAATTTAACCTTAAAATAGAGAGAGTAATCAATTCAACTGAAATTTTTCAATGATTACAAACTTGTTTTTTATGTTAGCTTCCCTATGACCATACACTAGAGTGTCTACAGTAAGGACAATGGCCTTGAAACCAGCATTTTCAGCTCTTCTCACTAGTTGAGTAACTAGATTTCTGTCCTTAAACACCTGAGATAAGAAACCAGACTGCTCACATTTTATCTGTGTATTTTTTGACTCAGTTTACCAATATCGGAATGAGGATCGTCCACATTTGATCCAAGTGGCGACTCCAAGTTGCAACCAATATAAGGAACTCGCCACTCCAAGTGGCGACTTGCTCATAAACTAAGTGTAGTCGCCACTCCAAGTGGCGACATAGTGTAAAAATGACTGAAAATTGGCCATTTGTGTAAATATTTTGAAAACATGGTTATTTTTGAAATTTTTTTGAAAAACATGGTTATTCAAAAAAAAATCGTCTTTCATACTTCATGGATTAAAGTTAGCTTCATGTCATAATTCAAGTGATTCTTCTCTTTAATTCCAAGTACACCAACTCAAACGTATTCTAAAACTTGGTTGCAACTCTTTCAAATTCTACAAGTTTCATTATTTTCACACAAGGCTTACAAGGATATCACTTTTGTTTCTAAGAGTGTTTCTTACATGACTTAAAACAAAAAGGTTTGTATTACAAGTTCATTTTGAATTGTTATCATACAAGTTCCTAAGACTTTGCAAAAGGAATTCTAGCATCCAAACACCACTTTCTCTAAAGTTGTTACAAGTTTGATCCGAATTTCTAATGCCTAATCTTACAATGCAAATTCAAGTGAAACTCCTAGTCCTATGATTTCTAAGGGAACTTTCCATTGCTTTTAAATCTCCCTCCAAATCTTCAAGATTTTTCTTCATGCTATTTGTTCTCACACTTTGTCTTGGTTTCGTCTCCAAGTCCTCGTCTTCTTTTTCCATGTCTTCGAACCATTGAGTTTTTTCATGAAGATGGTAAAAACATATAAGGATTGGCATGAGATGTTTCCTTTCGCTTTGCACGGGTACATAACATCTATTTGCACTTCGACAGAGGCAACACCCTATTCTCTCGTCTATGGTATGGAGACAGTACTTCCCGTAGAAGTTGAGATTCCTTCCCTCAGAGTTCTAATGGAAACAGAATTAGAAGAAGCATAATGGGTTTGAAATAGGTACGACCAACTCAATCTAATTGAAGAGAAGAGGTTGACAGCACTTTGTCATGGCCAACTTTACCAGAAGAGAATCATTAAAAAAATTGAAAATCATTAAAATAAATGGTGAAACAATAAAGCTTTTGAAAAACTTGAAAAATAAAAAATTTGTAAATTTACATATCTTTTATTTTATTAAAATTAAGATTTAAATTAATGTTAATAATTAATTAAAAAAATATCATAAATTTTTTTTATATGTTAACAATTAATTAAAAAAACATCATAAAAATAATTAATAAATAGAAAAATAAGGATTAAAAATAAAAATTTATAAATTTACATACCTTTTATTAAAATTAAGATTCAAATTAATGTTAACAATTAATTAAAAAATATCATAAAGTTTTCTATATGTTAACAATTAATTAAAAAAACCATCATAAAAATAATTAATAAAATAGAAAAAAATAAAGATTAAAAATAAAAAATTTATAAATTAACATATCTTTTATTTTATTAAAATTAAGATTTAAATTAATGTTAATATATAATTAAAAAAAGATGATACATTAATGTTAGCAATTAATTAAAAAATATCATAAAAATATTTAACAAAATAGAAAACATAAGGATTAATAAAAAAAATTTAAAATTTAAACAAAATCAACTTTTTATAAAACATTTAAATAAATTAAATATTTTTTGAGAAAAACAAAATATTTTAAACAAAATACAAAATAATCTGCAGAAAGTTTTCTTGCGGAATTTCCTGCAGTTTTCTAATGAAAAAATGTTAAGTTATTCAAAATATAGAATCCGCAGCAAAATCCGCAGGTTTACCTGCAAAATTTGTTGCAAAAATGTAATTTTAGTATATTTAATAAAATCGCAGGAAAATCTGCAGGTATACCTGTGGATTTTTTACACAAGAAAATCCGCAGGAAATTCCGATATTTCTAGTAGTGTAAGTATAATTTAATGTGATTAATATTACGTATTTAACTTTGTTTCATTGCCGAAATGGATCATAGAAATGGGATAAAAACTCCTGCATTACTTCTTTTGCAGAGTCCAACACTACTAGAAAAACCGGATTTTCTTGTGGATTTGAGCAAATAATCCGCAGGAAATAAATTTCCTGCGGATTTTCCTGCGGTTTATGGTTCCCAGCTAATACCTTCGTGGGTAATAATTTTCGCAGAAAAATCCGCAGGAAATAACCGCAGGTAAATCCACAGGTAATATATTTCTCATATTAAATATGTTTTTTATTTTTAAGACATTATAAATTATATTTTAAAATAAGCATAATATAAATAAAAAAAATTAAAATACTTTGAATTTAAATAAGACAAATTCTTATAACTACAATTTACTATAAAAGGTAATATTATAATTGTAACAAATTCTTACAATCTCATTACTAATTATTCCTCAGACAACCGCTACTAATATTCATTTGTCTACCCAACTTTAAAAAATAAAACTATCCAAATTATAACCAAGTTAACAAAATAGTACAAATCAAAGTTCATTATTATGCTCTTCTTCATGTGATTTTTCGACGTCATCTTTATTACGGAATATGTTGGAGTTGAGTGGATTGGGGTTGAGAAGTTCATCATACCTTCCACTTTGCACTACTCTTCCTTCACGCATTACCTTCAAAGATTGTATCAAATTATAAGACTTAATACTATATCATGAATGTACATTCACTATTGGTAAAAAAAGATTTTAGGGATTTGTGAACATATGCATACCATTATAGAGTCAACATTATGCAAGAAATCAACTTGGTGAGTTACAAGTAAAACAGTCTTATCTTTGAGAGAACCCATGATACATTCCTGCAAAATGATGGAGAATCACTTGTGATTTGTATTAGAAATTTCAAATTACAATTCATTTATAATGGAAACCAATATCATCTTGATTGATACTATAATGTATTGTCTGTAATCTTAAAAACTAGAAACTTTAGCTTTGTGCGTACCTTAAAAATAAAAGATCCTATTTGAGCATCAACAACACTAAACACATCATCAAGTAGATAGATGTCAGTGTCCTGATATATAGCTCTAGCAAGTTGTATGCGTTGTTTCTGACCGCCACTGAGGTTTATTCCTTGCTCTCCAATTTTGGTCTCGTCACCATATTCCATCATTTCAAGATCCTTCTCAAGATAGCACACTCTTAAAGCTTCCATGTACTTGTCCATGTTCATTGGTAAACCAAACAATATGTTTTCTTTGACGGTTGCATTCTGAATCCATGATGTTTGTGCTACACAAGCTGTTTTCCCACAAACTCTAACCTGTAAGATTTTATAAGTAATGATGACAAAAGTAAATTTTCACAGAACAACATTCACTTAATTATTTGAAAGCCAAATTACAGGTTCCAAGCAAACAAAATTGTAGAACCAATTACTTCTTTGTGGCAAATATTTATTAGAGCTAACTGAAATAAATCAAAAGGACGATTAAATTATAAATTGAACATACTTTACTGCCTGCTCGTGAAAGTGTTTCCCTGGTTGTTTCTCTGTCTAAGTGTATGGAGGTCACCACCCGGGCAGAATTCCATCACCAAGCACGAAAGTTTCTCCGTCTCAAAATGAGTGTACAAAGTTGGGAGAAACGGGTGGTCAAGTGACTGGAGAATTTCCCATTCCATCTGAGCACGAAGTAACTTCTTATAACTGGATAACTTCTTACTAGAAATTAATCAATAGCAGCAAAATGATTCAACATCACAGAAAAAGGCCCAACATTCTATAGTCATGGATACCACACTCTGTACTGATTCTAGCTCTAGTTAATACCATGAGCTTGGTACTCTACATAAGAATTGAAATTCAGTTAGGTATCTATTTCATTCTAAAAATGTAAACTACAAAAGCACTATTGCAATTCAAAAATATATTTGTAACTGAAATTAAAAATGAACCTTTTTTCAAAAAATTGATACAGAAGGTCAACATCTTTGGCACTAGGAGGGGATCTGCGTCAAGAACTACCTTAATATCCCTTAAGACATCATTAGACATTTCTTTTTCATTATTTACAATTGGGAAGGTTCTAGGTGCAGATATTCTACACAATGTTTGAACAAACCACACACAACTCTTGAATGATATGAAACTCCCTCCTGTTGTTGGTAAGTTCCAACTTTGAGTTCGTAGCAGTTTTGTGGCCAATACAAGGGACTATGATGTTTAGAATTAAAACAAAGACAGTTTTAGAGACTGATGTTGCACCCCAAAATTTACTCTCTTGATTTAGGCTTATGTTTCATCATAAACATCATATTGCATTGCATTCACATCTCATGATAGGATCCAAGCTCTTTGGGTTCTCAAGTCTTCTACAAGTTAAGGAGGTTGATTGTGCTAGCATACCTTTCTGAAGGAATCCCAAGTTGCCATATCTGTGGATCTTTCAAGTCACTATGATATATTTTGCCTCAAGACATTCCATTTGTCTCATTGATCCCAGAGGAATTGAAGTTTTGAAGAGATTTGGTGGGAAATTTATCTGTGACACTCATCTGATGAAATTAGGGTTTTGGTCCTCTGTGGAGTTTGAAGCTTGGATGAGTCATTTCTTTGGAGTATTACCTTCTTATTATCATTTGAGTTATCATGGTTCAGAGGATTGCTCAACACATTCAGAAGATTTGAGGTTTTGAAGCTTGATTGGTTATCTCCTAACACATGGAGCAAAATTAGGGTTTTGGGTAAAATTAGGATTTCTTCAGATTTTTCATTCAAACTTAGTTTCACTTGTTTCTATATGTTGTTGGACATCTATGAGTGAAATATTGAGGCTCAATTTTGAGCAGAAGCAAGTCAATTGATCACAAGGGGCAAAATGGTCATTTTGGTCAAAATCAGTCAAAGTCAGGGCAAGACCAAGTGGACTTTTGGTCAACCATCAATTCAAATATCATATTTTCATTTTTCATGACCAAATTCATCATTGAATCAAGAAAGTTGAAGAAATTGGAGTTAACTTGTTCTTGAAGTTATTTGAAGTTTGAAATTTTTCTAAGTGACCACCCTATGGAACTTTGACACATCATAACTTTCTCAATTTTTATCCAATGGGTGCATACCATACATTTCTGGAAAGCTTGAAAAAAATCCTACAAGATTGCCAATGTGTAAAATTTCTCAAAAATGCACCATTTGAGAGATATTTGAGTTAGACGTTTTGTGCATAAAATTTGACCAAGGCTGGGCAAGCTTGCATGTTTCTGGGCATTTTCTGGGCATCTCTTTGAGGAATTTTCATAAACAGGTGGTGGGCATAATGTTGAAGCTTATATCTTTTGATTGGAATGGAATTTTTTAAAACCACTTCGTGCATTTTGAAGTATTCCATGAGAGCTTTAAATGGAACTTTGAATCATGTCATTTGGTGCAAAATTGATCAAGATACAAAGCTCACAAGTTGAGGTCATGAGGCTGAATTCATGCATGCCCATGCAAGCCAGAACGCGCGCGTGGCTGCCCAGATTTTTCCTTGTTTGTGCATGACTTTGAAGAATCATATCTCACTCATTTTTGCTCCATTTTGAGTGAACCAAAGCTTGTTTTGATCCTCATGCTATGAACTATTGATGTGTACCAAGAGGCCAAGGAATGCACGAGCCATTTGTGAGAAATTTGAAGAAGAAAAAGGTGACACAAAGCTAATTTTTTGGATAGTTGTATTTTGGTGCATTTCTCAAGTTATTTTGCAAGTTTGATTTAAGCCAGCAAGCTAGGATTCGAAGCAGTGCTAGCATGTATTTCTTGCCATAAAAAGCTAAACACTTTTGAGCACATTTTGCTCACACACATTTCATGCATTTTCTGATTTTTATAATTTTTGGCAAGCTTGAGGATTCTATCACGTGAGCCAAGCCTCCACTAATGATCCAGCTCACCAAAACGCAAGCAAGCAAGCAAGAATGTGCACAAAACGGAAGTTATATCCAAGATGCCATTTTTACCATTTTTTGCAAATAACAGATTTTGATTGAAAGGACCAAGCTACCCCCTCTATTTTCACACAATATAAATTAGAAGCTTCTTATTTGCAAGGAAGCTTCCTCTCTCTCGTTTTCCAGATCTAAAAAACTCACTGCTTTTTCTCAAATTTTCTCATACATGGAAATGGTTGCAAACCGATTTTGAAGTAGATTTTCTTCATTATTATCATTCCATTGAAGATCTAAGAGCAAGATTGAAGTGTTTTCTCTTCAAATCTAGAGGCATATTTGGATTTATTTTCCAAATCAAGAGGTAAGATTCAAACTTCAAATCTGAATTTCCAGCTTGCATTTGATGAATTTGATGATATGTATGCGTGGTTAGCTGGCCAAACACTAGGTTTGATGTATAATTTCAACTGTTTGTGAAGCATATTGCATAGCATGAAGTTCTAAAATCCAGATTTTGGATGATTTTCTTGATTTTCTCACTCAGATTTCTTGATGTGTGATGGATCATTTGATATTTTACAAGTTGTGTGTTGTAGCTTGCCATGTGATCTTTATTTTGAGCTTTGAATCATTTAATTTGGTTGGGAATTGAGTGAGATGCGATTGCTTGAAGTTGCATGCATGAAAATGGAAAAAACGCGTGTGTTAGGGCTTGCTAGAGGTTGAAGATGATAAGGTGGCGTGTCCTGATTGGTCCATGCAATTTTTGAATTTCCATTTTATTATTTCATAATTAGCATTTTGCATCATTTAATTTTGCATTCAAAAATCGTCCAAAAATTCCAAAAAAAAAAATACCATAGGCTCAAAATGATCTTAAATATTTTGTGGAATTTTTTCCAATTTTTTTTTAAATTTTTTGCCCATTTAAATAAATTCTGACTTTAATTAATTGTATTTCAATTGAAAAATTCCAAAAAAATACTTTCCAATGTTTAAAAATTCCACAAAAAATATTTTGAATCTTTCATAAGATTAATTTTGAGTTTCTGAATTTTATTTGATAATTTTTTCATTTTTGCATAATTAAATAAATTCATGCATTATATTGCATTTCATACATATCTAAATCATTAAAAAATACTTCCATGCATACAAAAAGTGTATAAAAAATATTTGGATCCATTTAAATCATGTCTCATGCATTTTTTAATTTTATTTCAGAATTCTTGCATTTTTCCTATTTTTTTAACAATTCCATGCATTATATTGCATTTCATGCATATTTAAATCATTTAAAGATATTTTCATGCATATAAAAAATGAATAAAAAATATTCCAGCTCATTTAAATCATACTTCATGCATTTCTGATTTTTATTTCATAATTTTGTCACTTTTGCATAATTAAATCAATTTTTGCATTAAATAAATGATTTACATCATACATTTTGCATTTTATTTGCATTTACCTTTTTTTCTTGAAGATAAAAAATGCCAAAAATAGTTTTGATCATGTTTAGGGTGTTAGGTCACTGTTTCTGATTTTTGTAGATTTTTATTTCTGACTTTTGAATTTTATACCAATTTTTCTTATTATTTGGTCATATGAGCATAAATGTTGATAATATTGACTTTTTGAATTTTGTTTTGACCATTCCATGGATTTTCAACTTGGGCAAGGATATGTCCCTGACTTGTAAGGGATTTAAACCCTTTATTTCATTTTTACTTTGATTTTATCTTTCATTTTCTTATTTTTATGGAATTTCAAAAGTGAACATACCTTTGCCTAGTGTAATTGGGGTCCAACTTCAATTGTGAAGCTTGTGGACATGATTTAAGGCCAAGCATAGGGTGTGTAATGATCATTTGAGTGCTCTAGTGATATGTGACATGATTTCATTCATTGAAAATCCCATGTTAGTCATTAAATTCCTATCTTGAGCACAAAGTTTTCATGGTTCTTGAAACCCTAGATTGTTGATGCATTGGTTCTTAGACCCTTCTCTTGTATAGCTTGTGTTTCTAATTGATGTTTAGGGGGAATGATAACCTCAAGAATAGTCTTCTAAGGGCTTGAGAGATATTTGACCTCATAGGATCATCTTGATCCCTTTAGTTTAAAAGTTTAACCTTTGCTTTATTTGTTGCATCCTTGTATATGGTATGTAAGGTGAGGAATGCATTCATGCAATTCTTTAAGAATTTACTTCTCACTCCCTTACTCCATCCTTATAGCATATGTAGGGCCTTGATTCCAGTGTTATTGATTCATCTAAGCCCCTAATTTGCTCAAGCTCATGCAACTTTTGTTGATTAGAATATTACCAACTTTTGCTTATGGTTCTACCACTTGTATTGTATGCATCATGCATGGTTCTAGCAATCTAATCCCAATTGAATCTTTGGTTTTTACTTCTGACCTTGTACATTATGTAATCAATAACCCAATTCTCTTTGATTCATTGAATTACACTCAATTGTAATGTCATCATGATGACCTAGAAGAGCTAGATTTTCTTTCTTCTTCTTCTATTTTTGGTTGAAACATACCTTGAGGGATTATAGGTTCATGATTTTCGAGGCATGTCACTTCAATTGACATTACCTCAAGCTCATGACAAGCATCTTGTGAGGGTTCCATCATCACCCTATAACATACAAGCCATCTTTCCCTTCCTACAGATCTTAATCAAGTTTGTTTGATCTAAGATAGGTGGTATTTTGCTTTGGATGATTTTGCTCATTAAATAGGTGATTTTTTTGTGTATGGAAGCTTTATCTTCTACATTTGGTTGCTCATGAATCATATCTTGAGTTAAACTTATGACACAAGTCACACATGTGTAATACGGTGAACTGACTTTGTAGGATTTGTGTATCCAAATGTGCGGATAGCAAGAGTCGCCACCGACTTTTATTTTTATCCAATTAAGGGAAGGTAAAAGTAACAGAAAAAGACCTTCGTTAGATTCTGAGTTCGGGAGAATGGTTATGAAAAGGGAAGGTATTAGCACCCCTTTCCATCCGTAGTTATCTACGGGCTCTTAGTTGCTCTAGATCACTTTTTAAAATTGCTTTTGTGTGTTTGACAAAGATGTTTTGAAAAAAAAAGGCATTTCGCTTTGACTTTGTAATGACTCATGTAGGAGTGTATACAAAGTGTTCGGAAATGTTTAGTTTTGAAAAGAATTTGAACTTTGAAAAAAGTGTGTGGTGTGGAAAGCATTTGGTAGAGCGAGCAACTAAAAGACTTATTTACCCACTCAGAATTGGTCGTTTTGTTGTACTTCTACATTCCTTTAGAATAGCGCTAGCCATACCATTAGTTAGTAGGTAGCTCCATTCGTTGGATGTAAGCGGGACATTCGAAGGGACATCGGATGGTCATAGAAGGCAACTTGTAGGAAGTATCCTAGCACATTCGAAGGGACTATCATCATTTTTCGTAGGCGACAATCGAGGGTCAAGATCATGTATTCGGAGGCGACATCGTGGGTCTTATGATCTTTGTATCGAAGGGACTATGATGATTTGTTTGGAAGGCAACGGTGCTAGAATACCTCTACGTTCGAGGGACATGACCATTTGAATTCGTAGGGCAACGAGAGAGAATTACCCTAAGGGGTGCGTGTGTGAAAGAAGTGTGTTGATTTCAGAATATTTTATCTTGGAGTTAAGAGTGATCTATGTCCAATTTTAGTCTTGCCATACACGCCTAATTACTAGCAATTGATAAGGGTGCGGAAAGTAAAATGCGAAATGTAAAGGTGCGGAAAATAAACCTACGCTATTACATGGCTTTGGGGCAGATACATAATTTAACTTGCGGAAAATAAAACCCTAAATTAAACTATTACATCCCATGAACAGTTACATTATTGGAAAATAAAATAATAAAAGAAACGTCCGAATCGGAGCAACCTGTGAAAGAACAAGAAAATCGGGAAATATGATGAAATTGAAATAAGATGAAATGTTAGAAAAAATGCAATTTTTAATATGAGAAAATTAATATATGCTGGAAATAAGATAAATATATTAAAATAATTTTTTGGGATTTTTTGGAAAAGATTTAATAATTAAAATGCAATTTATAATGATTTAAATGCAAAAATAAAAATAAAATAAATATGCATGCAAAAATTATATTTTTTAATTTATTAAATTAAATAAACATTTTTATGAAAATAATGCAAAAAGAAAAAATGTTTTTGGTAATTTTTTAATGCAGAAATAAAATCATGAAAACAATTAAAATTGAATGCAAAAATTAAATAATATGAAAAAAATATGAAAATAGAGTTTTGGAAAAGTGTAAAAAGGGATTGTCTGAACCAGGAATCGAACTGGAGACATCCCTTTCAAACCTTGAAAACCACATGCTTGACCAACTGAGCTGGCGTGCTGCACTGTTTGGAATCGGATCGATTTAAAAATAACACGCGTCGCTCGCCTGCTTCCTCCCGCTCGCGCCATCCAGTCGTCTTCAACCTTTTGAATTTTCAAAATCCAGCGTCGGCCTTTCTTCGACGCTAGGTCCCTGGCTAATATCAAAAATGCAGCACACATAATATAAATACATTCTAAAGCCATGGTTCGATTGGAAACATCATTCCGAATGCAATGGTACTAGTCTCGAGGTCCAATGTTTCCGTTTAAAGGAAACCCCAAATCGTGTTCAGAAACCCTAGTTATGGTGAAACACGATTTCGGTCATAAAAATCCAATTGGTTTGCCCAGAAAGCTTGCAAGCTTGATTCTAAACACAGACAAACAATCAAAACAAGTTAATAATGCATGAATATGAGAAATCGAATTTGAGATTTTCAAGAACAAACCAAACACTGATTTCACGATTCTGAATGGATTTGTGCAATGTGAGGGTCTGGATCGACTCAGGAGATGTCAAGCAATGTGTTGGACACCTCAAAAACGATTGAAAACGGCCGGAAGTAGGGTTTGTACTTGCTTGTGCACCACGGTTTTTTGAGCTTTGGAATAGGGTTTGTGGAGCAATTTTTTCGTTTTTTCTTGATAGGTATGCATCATGTATTTATACTGGATGGATTTGGGATTGAATTTGGAAAGAATCAATCAATATTCAATGGAAATCAAATTTGATATTTCCATGAAAATCAAATCTTCAAAGCTTGATCAATTTCAATCCAATCTTGCCTTTCTTGCTCCAATTTCGAATTTGCTGGCATTTGTGAGTTAATTGGACCTTAAGGAAAGAATAAAATCAATCTTTGCTATTGATTTCAATTTTATAATTTATTTTAAGATTTAATTTGCATTTAAATGAATAAATTACAAATTAAATAGAAAAATAAATCAAAAATTCGTGGCTTTGGGCTTGGACACTCCTAATTGCTTGAGGAACAAGTTAGGATGAAGAAAAAGTAGGCCCATTTGCAAAAGATTTGATTTTTTGAAGTATCTCTCTTTGTGCATTCTTCCAAAATTGCTCAACTTGTAGATGGTGTAACTTGCTCAATTTTCCACATTTTTGAGTGTTCTTGGACTTTTGGAAAGCTCTAAGAGCCCTCTAACCAATGTCTTTGGTCTCATCTCAATTGGAGTTACCATGCTCAAAATATCTTCAAAACAAAAGTTGACTTTTGTTGACTTTGAAAATGACTGTAATGTTTTGAGCTATACCTCTCAAATGAAGCATTTTTTGGACATTCTTGTGAGACATGAAGTTGTAGATAATTGAATTTCCTTCAAAACAAGAGGTGGTGGAAAAATTTCTGAGAAAGTATGAGAAAGTTATGACCAGTCAAAGTTCAGTTGACTTTTCATCTAGAAACCCTAATTTAGAAAGTTTGACTTTTGGGTAAATCTTGAGTTTTCTTGATGAATCATGATCAACCCTTGATCAAATGATGAATGTAACTTCAAAATGAGGATGTTGACCAAAAATCGAAGTTTTGACTGTATGTTGACCACGTTGACTTTTGTCCAATACACCGATTTTCAACCATCCGAACAATTCGAGGAAACTTGACTTGTGAGGCTTGAAACTTGACATGGAGAATCTTTGAAGCATATGAGGAGGCATGAAGGCCATTGGAGATGTTGGAAATCCATCTTGACTTGAGAGATACCAAACCCTAGTTTGGGTTGATTGTCTAGGAGAGAGTTTGTCTGATCAACTCTTGAGGAATCCTTGAGTATGGATGTATGAAATCTCTTGAGTAGATGGAGGGAAAATTTTGGGGTATGACAGCTGCCCCTGTTCAATCTTCTTGTACTGGAAGGGTTAGATTGACATGCTTGTCTTTCGTGACCTGGAGGTAGAAGATGATTGAACACCGAGTACACCTGAAAATTTGCACTCGCTGTTGGTGGATGATGCGGGAATGGGCTTACAGATGCCATTTGGAGAAGTTGGAGACTTCGCTGGGGAACGAGTCGTACGCTAGACTCGAGGTTGTTAATAGGAGAATTGACGGAGATGGGCTTAAGATGCCATCTGGAAAGGTCGATGCTGGAGTGAGTCGTATGTTAGACTCTGTAGATGTTCCTGGAACGGAGAGGAGATGGGCTTAAAATGCCACCTGGAGGGAGTCGTACGTTAGACTTCGTGTTCACCTTGAATGAGGTTATTGGTTTGTATTGATTTTTAACCATATATGCAGCATTCTGAAAGTGAAGAGATGTTGACAAGTAGTCGGAGATGGGCTTAAGATGCCATCCAGGGCAACTGAGTCGTACGCTAGACTCTGTAGTTCTTTGTCGATAATCGAGAATAAATCTTGCTGATTACTCGAGGGAAATTGTAGTTGGCAAGGTGTGGATAGCTTCCTGTTGTGCATCGGTGTTGATCCATTGCACATTATCGAGGATAACGGTGGTCTTTCGGATAGTTTTCCGTCGGTTCGGGCTTAATCTGGACCATCGTCGAGGCGGTCTTTCGGATAGTTTTCCGTCGGCTCGGGCTTAATCCTGGACCTGTTTTGCGGCGGTCTTTCGATAGTTTTCCCATCGGCTCGGGCTTAATCTCGACTGTTACGTCAAGTGAGTATTACTTTTGGAGAAAACAAGAGAAACTTTGATAGAATATTTGTTAGTCTTATGCAAAGTATGATGCATGACAGTGTATATGAATGACATATGCATGAATTATGACTTTATGAGTAATGTATGAATGATAGATGTTATGGTATTTCAAAACATATCCATCTTGAAGAAGATGCGGATATTCTGTCTGAAGATTTCTGACTTCTGCCTGGGGAATTGTGTAGGTGGAAACCCAGCTTTTGAAGGAGAAAGAAGATATCCTGGATTCCTCCGATGCACTATCTGACCAAGTCTCGGGCCTAGACGTTGTTGAGGAAGGTAGAGATTTGAGAAGCTCGTTGTTGGAGATCTCATAGACACTGCTGAGGAGAGTCTGGGAGGCAATCTGTTGGGGACCTTGTATGTAGCTCTGCTGAGGAAATTTAGGAGGTGCTCTACTGGGGATTCTGAGTGTAGATCTCGCTGGAGAGCATTTGATGGTTGCTGAGAGACCGGGCTAGAAGAGTCTGGAGTCCATTGTAATCTCTGGCTGGGGAATAAAAGGTGTATGCTTCCTCCGATGCACTATCTGACCAAGTTTTGAGTCTAGATACCGCTGCCGGGGAGAAGGGGGAGGATTGAGAAATATCTGCTGGGGATGAAGTGTTACTGCTTAGAGACTGATGTAACGTTGCTCGATTGAGTGAAATTGCTGCTCGTGGATTCCCTTATACTCCGCTGGGGAAGGTGTGTTGTAAGTGACACCTTTGTGGGGATCATGCTCGTGGGAAATGCATTGGTGACTTTCGTCGTCATCTCAATTCACGGAGCGTAGTAAGTATTTTGTATGTTCACTTTTCGTATGTTTGTGATCGTTCTTATTGTCAAATCGTATAGTCATTCAAAGCAAACGTTGGACTTATTGCAAATAACAACAATGAAATTGTAAAGAGAAAGAAGATTTATTTGAAAGGTGGTATGGCCAAGTAGTTAAAAAGTAAAAGCTATGAAACAATCTCGTTAAGTCTCAACTGCTAGTACTCATATATTTCGACTATCTCATCTCCTTTGTCGGTAGAAAGTGAGTAGACCGATCTTCGCCATGAATCTTGAATGCTGATAGTATGCAAGCGATGATCCGGAAGAGACATAGTCGACGCTTAAATCCTAACTTTTGCCTAGACCGCCCTTCGGGTTTTAGTCTATGATACCTTTTTGCCCAAGCCGCCTTTTCGGTTTTCGACTTGCCGGTGTACATCTTTTGCATATATCCTTAATTTTGCCCGAACCTTTTGGTTCGCAGATGCCTTAATTTTGCCTAGGTTCGTCGACCTAGCGGGTCTCTTCATCGTAGTATTTTTGACTATGTCTGCGTTCACGGTGTGGGAAGTCTTCACCATCCATGGTGCTAAGTATCATAGCTCCGCCGAAAAATATCGTCTTGACTACAAATGGTCCCTCATAGGTGGGAGTCCATTTGCCCCAGGATCACCTTGTGGAAGGATGATGCGCTTGACTACTAGATCACCGACTTGGTAGACTCGGTGCTTGACCTTCTTGTTAAATGCTCGATCATTCGTTTCGATAAATCCGTCCATGGCGATGGACGCGAGTCGTTTCATCGATCAAGTTGATCGGTCAAGCCGTGTCGAACCCAATCGTCTTCACCTAACTCGCCTCTGGAGGACTCGGTTGAGGTATCCGAACCTCGATGGGTAAGACGGCTTCCATACCGTATACAAGAGAAGGGTTGCCCTGTGGATGTTCGTCTGTAGTGCGATAACCATGAAGAGCAAATGGTAATATCTCATGCCAATCCTTGTAAGTCACAGTCATCTTCTGTATGATTTTCTTAATGTTCTTGTTGGCGGCTTCCACTGCGCCATTCATCTTAGGCCGGTAAGGAGATGAATTGTGATGCTTGATCTTGAACTGCGTGCAGAGTTCGGTGATCATCTTATTGTTGAGATTGGAACCGTTATCTGTGATAATCCTTTCGGGAGTGCCATACCGACAAGAAAGATTATGCTTGATGAATCGAGCCACTACATTCTTGGTAACAGATGCATACGAGGCTGCTTCTACCCACTTGGTGAAATAGTCAATTGCCACAAGGATGAAACGATGTCCATTGGAAGCTGTGGGCTTAATCTCTCCAATCATGTCAATGCCCCACATTGCGAAAGGCCACGGAGAAGTTAAAACATTTGGAACGTGCACTTTGTCGGCATATATCTGGCACTTGTGACAAGATCGAGCATAGCGGTGACAATCAGCTTCCATGGTGGACCAATAGTAACCCGTTCTCAAAATCTTCTTAGCCATGGTGTGCCCACTGGAGCGGGTACCAAATTCGCCTTCGTGTAACTCTTCCATGATACGTATTCTGGTCTACGAGTAAGCACATCGTGGTTGCGCTTGTATAAGATGCCGTTGCTGAGGAAGAATTTGGAAGCAAATTTTCTCATGAACTTCTTATCATTAACAGATGCCCCTGCGGGATATTCCTGAGTCTCAAGATACCTCTTCACGTCATAGTACCAAGGTTTCTCTTCTGCGTCGAGCTCATAACAATATGCTGGTTCGTCAAACTTCTCAATAATGATCTGGGGAGCCTCGTTGTCCCATCTAACCTTGAACATAGATGACATAGTAGCCAATGCGTCTGCTAACTGATTCTCTTCTCGTGGAATGTGGTTGAAAGTGATCTCTTCAAAGTAGGGAATCAGACTCAGAACATGCTCTCGATATGGAATGAGATTCGGATGCTTCGTATCCCACTCGCCTTAATCTCACTGATCACTAAAGCTGAGTCTCCATACACTTGTAAGAACTTGATTCTCAAGTCAATAGCAGCTTTGATACCCATGATGCACGCTTCGTACTCGGCCATGTTGTTCGTGCAATTGAAACATAATCTGGCGGTGAAAGGCGTATGTCCGCCTGAAGGAGATGTGATGATGGCGCCAATGCCATTGCCAAGTGCGTTTGAGGCTCCATCAAAGACCATAGTCCATCGGGATCCTGGTTCAGGTCCTTCGTCTGGGCCTGGTTCTTCGCAATCTGTAACTAGTAGAACATCTTCGTCTGGAAATTGACGCATAGACGATAGTCATCTACGGCTTGATGAGCCAAATGATCGGCTACCACACTTCCTTTGATCGCTTTCGAGAAGTGTCCGGATGTCATATTCGGTCAAGATCATTTGCCATCTTGCTATTCTTCCGGAGAGTGGTTTCTCAAAGATGTATTTTATCGGATCCATCTTGAAATCAACAAGGTAGTGTGAGTCAACATATCTGTCTTAGTCGCGACAAAAAGCGTTGCAAGTTTTCTCAAGTGAGTATCTTGTTTCACATCGGTAAACTTTTGCTAAGGTAGTATATTGCATGCTCTTTTCGACCGGACTCGTCATGTTGCCCCAACACACACCCCATTGAGTTCTCTAACATCAAGTACATGATGAGAGGTCTTCCTTGGCGGCGGCATCGGGATAGGAGGATTCTAGGTACTCCTTGATTTTGTCAAAGCGATCCGCAATCGTCATTCCATTCCACTACTTGATCTTTCTTTAGTAACTTGAAGATTGGCTCACAAGTAGCAGTTAGGTGTGCAATGAATCTGGCAATGTAGTTTAATCGGCCCAAGAAACCTCTGACTTCCTTCTCGGTGCGGGGAGTTGGCATCTCTTGAATAGCTTTAACCTTGGCGGGATCAACTTCAATACCTTTACCACTGACAACAAACCCTAGGAGTTTTCGGATCGACTCAAAGGTGCACTTGTTAGGATTAATCTCAATCGTACTTCTTTAATCAGTCGAACAGTTTCTGCAAGTGATCAAGATGTTCTTCTTCAGTTTGTGACCGAGCTATCATGTCGTCGACGTAGACCTCTATCTCGTGATGGATCATGTCATGAAACAATGCCACCATAACGCGATAAGTGGCGCTGCGTTCTTGATCAAATGGCATAACCTTGTAGCGAAAGTGCCCATATAACAAGTAGTCTTCTCCATGTCTTGGAGCCATTTTGATCGATTGTAACCGGAGAAACCATCCATGAAGGAAAACCTTATCGAGCGGTATTGTCAACAAAACATCAATATGAGGAAGTGGGAAATCGTCTTTCGGACTTGCTTTGTTCGGATCTCGTAATCCACACACATTCGTACCTTACCATCCTTCTTAGGCACGGGTACCACATTAGCAACCCAGGGATAAGAGGTGACACTAAGAAACCGCGTTGAACGCTTCATAACCCGGCTTTGATTTTCTCGACATCTCGGGGCATCGACAACATACATTTCACCGAGAAAACCTTCTTTGTCGGCAATCGGTGTACCACAATATCAATGTCTAAACCCGGCATGTCTTTGTATGACCAAGCAAAACCTCAATGTAGTCTCGTAGCATCGAATCAACCTTTCTTTAACTGTTCTCAAGACCCGCTCCTATCTTGATCTCTTTTACATCTTATAAATTCACAACCTCAACTTGCTCTTCGTGTGGTATAACTCGCTCTTCTTCTGTAGCACGGCAAGTTCTCCGGCACTTCACAATCTTCCTCACTTTCGTCTTGGCTTGGTAGATCGGATTATCAAAGTCATATTTAGCACTAGCATAGTTATTAACGAGATTCGGAGTGATTCTGCGATGTATCACGTGGGTGTGTGTAAGAAACACATAGCCTTTTGAAGGGTGATAAAGTAAAGAAAGAAAACAAACAATTGAATGCAAAAGTCCAACGAATTTATTGAATGAAAATACGCAAACGAGATAATAACCTCGAACGAGCCATGATGCCGGGCAAGGCACTAGGCTTTCAAAGTTTATTGTTCAAAACATAAAGAAAACGAAAAGCAAAACAAAACAAAGCAATTACTCACGGCTAAAGGAGATTGGTATAGCGTCTTGATCTTCCAATTCTTGAGCCCTTTATCGGAGTTGGGAAGATCCACTTGCTGATGTCGAAGCCGTTGTCGTCGTCTTCTATAGCATGGATTCCACTCTGGCTGATGCGGAAGGAAGTTGGCCGGCACGTTCGCGGCGTATCATCTTCTGACCCTTGATAGTGAAGCCTAAACCGGTCTTGTCGGTTGAAAGGAAGATCGGGCTGTCCCCAAATAGCACTACCTCCTTGTTCAACAGTAGCTTGAGCATCTTTCAATGAGGCCATCCTAGGCGGAACTTTAGCATCTTCAGGAGTAACTGGAGAGTCAACAGGCATGACTCTGGGAATTGTTTCAAAAGCTTGACGAGTCTCAAGAATTCACCTCCATCTCGAGATAGCGGAATGATGTAGATGGTGACCATATTCTTCTTCACCACATCGTGACAACCTTCCCTTTCACCGGTACTTGATTTCGATGTAAGGTAGAGTATACGCCCATGTATCCAAGGCGTCCGAGTAGGCAAGAATAAGTGGACGGATGTCCATGACAAAGAAAGTGGAGTCAAAAGTCGGGAACCGACTTTAAGGCAGATGAGCTCTCCAATGCGCTTAGAACCATCAAAAGCCCTCACGATAATGTCGGGTCTCGTAACCAACCCTTCGACATCAAGCCGATCAAAAGCAGTCTTGGTAGGATATTGAGCGAACCGGTGTCGACAAAACATGAGATGGTAGTACCCTTGCATTCAACGAGATGTGCAAAGCTTTGTTGTGTTTCTTTCCGGAGTCAAATCAACATCGAGAAGCCTAGGCCGTTGTTGGCAGCCGCTAGCAATACAAACTTGAATTGATCGGTGGTAACGTCTTGCGGCACATGAGCATTCTTGAAACTTCACCAAGGCATTAGCATGAGCCTCGAGCACAAAGCGAGCGAGCATGGAAATCTTGGACTGAGTCTGTCCTAAGCATTCCACAACATTGTAATCACTCTTCTTGATGATCTTGAATTTCCTCCATTTCTTGTTTGAGGTGTCTTGATAACTTCCTTTGGTACTTGGTTGAGCGGGATGAGTCACGATTCTTTCCCTCTAGGGGATATTGGTGGAGTAGACGGAATGGGAGTCGCGGTGTCTTTTGGAGGAGAGATCTCTGGAGAGAATACCCTTCCGGTTCTGGTCACCTTACTTGATCCGGTGATGTTGTCAATGTCAGGAATAGAAGCTTCAGCAATAAGACCTTCAATGGTCAGAGGGTCTTGCTTGACGCCATGATAGTAAACCTCAGATCCATAATTCCAAGGGATAGCTTTGTTAGAGGAATATGGAACTGGTCTTGGAGAAGTGATAATGAGAGGCGCCACTCTAGGCACAGGATCAGCAGAGGAAATTCTTATTGTGTTAACATCAGCATAGTCTTCAGGGAAATCGTCACCCCATCCGGTCGCCTTAACATCTTCCATAGGAATCTTATAACTCTCAGGAACAGTGTACTTCACCATGTAATCATACTTTCCACTTGGCTGCCCCAAGGTATCCCACACAGATGGCACAGTTTCGTTCGCATTGTCGATCTTCAACTTAGACATTTCTTCACACGCGCACGGTGGTTTTAGAAATAGTATCTCACGGTTATCCATCATGCACGAACACGTCTTCTCAACCAAGCGCAACCATCGTGCGGATGGGCACCAACGACAATTCTGGGCATCTGGATTGACACCGCCTGCAACAAATTCTTCTTAACATCAGGAATGGTCAAGTCATCTATGTTGAAAACATAAGTATCGTCACCAAAGATTGGAACTCTTGTCATGGTTAGGCATAGGCGCATTGATCACATTTGGAGTCTCAACAGAGGATCAAACTCAATGCTTAGCTTCAATCATATCCCGAATTTTGTTCTTGAGCCCAACAATTGTCGATGTCGTCAGGCTATTGGAATGGTAAGCACACTTAGCATTAGGATTGTATTTCGAGAGGAAGTGTTGACATTCGAGGAGGATCCCTCAAGGTAATCACTGCGTTCAACATGTGTTGCAAGGCTTGCAACAATGGCATGTTGAAACCATCTTCGTTGCCGTTCGCTACGCGCGTTGTCTCACCGAGGTTGTCCGATGTAGGATTGGAGATCACAACCGCCCCCACAGTTAGCGGTCGGTCTTGGCTCGGCTTTTCTGACCATACACAGCATTGGCTTCCTTCTTAGCACCAAAGGATCTTTTCGCAACATTTGATGATGACTCTACATGAATCTTTCCACTCTTGATACCAGCTTGATCGTCACTGTCAAAATCACTCGGTGAATCCGGATGAAGAATTTCAATCGATGATTGAAGAACGGGCTGTCGGTGTTCCCATAAACATATCAACCAACTCCCTATTGGACAAGGGTGGTTGAACTCACCGCTAGATCTCCATTTCGAGCATACTCCTTGAACTTCTCACGACCCATATACATGCTTTGTAGTTGCATGCGGTGGGTGTCAATTCGATTGTACTCATCTGTCAGAAAGCATCACTAAGTCACTCCAAGTACGGATACGGTCATTCTCTAGCGATAATACCATTCCAACTGGTTCGGACAAACTCTCTTGAAAATAATGCATCCACAACTTTCATCATCGGTGTGGGGTTGATCTTGAACATAGGACTTCAAATGCACTTAGGGCAAGACATGCCATCATATTTGGAAAAGTAGGAATTTTGAACTTGGGAGGAATCACAACACCAGGAACAAGACTCAGATCATCAAAATTCAACCCGGACATCTTCAGGTTTTCCACAGCATTCAGACGGTCTTCAAGTTGTTTGTACTTGTCATCTTCCTCAGAGTACTGGCCATAATCAGAATGATCCTCTCCTCCTTTCTTTGGCTCACGCTGCTCACCTTCATCACCCTTGGTACTCCCCTCGGTATGGACACTTCCTTCAGAGAGCTCAATACGGCTGACCACCTTAGGACCCCCTTTGAAACGTCTACCCATGTTGAGGAGACCAACAACTTTCTTCTTCTTGTTGATGAGCTTCTTCATATCTTCTTGGCCTTGGACCAAGTTGGTGAACATCTCGCCAGCATTCGAGCTTGGAGATCTTTGACATCTGTTCAAGAGCCATTTCGCTAAAATAAATAGCGAGCAAATGAGAAAACCAATCTCCAATGTACCTGTGATGCAATGTTATGCTATGATATGCAATGTTTATGCGAATGCAATGCAATGTTTTCAAGGACCTAAGAGATTTAAATTTGTTAAACAAGCAATGAACAAACATTTATTAGTACTCTTTTCATTATTATTCTTTTTTCTTTTCAAGTACAAGAGATAGTTCGAAACAATAAAAGAAAACATAAACATCCTAAAGCTCTAAGTCTCCCATGGGCGCTTCCTCTTGGTGCCGATGTAGGCATTGATGCTTCGCTCCTCGTGAAGTAGCTTTGTCAACTCTAATACTTTCTTCTCACTTGCATAACACTGAGCTTCAAAGGTATCCCTCTCTTCCTTGAGTTGAATCCAGGATCTCTTCAAGTCTTCAAAATCAGTAGGCATGTCAGGATAGAGAACGACATAGGGTACGTCACCTATAGCAAGGTTCCATAATTCGGTAAAGCAGTGAATGGCATCATGAGGTTTTGAGCTCGAGCTCGCACCCATTTGAGGTAAGGTTCCCAAGGAATGGAGTTCGGTGCCCCAAAGTCTTGGTATCGGTCTTCTTTACCATGCCCCAAGCATGTATAAACCTTTCGGTAATTCGAGATCGTGATTGTAGTCGAACACAATATCTTGGAGAAGCATATCATGTGGACCATCCTTTCGAGCAAAACCAAACTGACGTAGAGCTAGAGAAGGGTTGTAAGTAATACCTCCCCTTATACCAAGTAGTGGTACATTAGGGAATTCTCCACAACGCTCAATGAATGTGAAATCCTTTTGAGAGAAAAGATTCCAACGGATATCTGAATGAGAGAGTGACATCAATCTTTGAGACCATCTCAACCTTTGTTCATTCTTCAAAACTGATGGAGGAAGGTGCGAAATAAACCACCTTGAAAGCAACGGTATACAACACATGAGAGTTCCTTGTCTCTTAGTAGTACGAGTGTGGAGAGAATGTAGAATATCTCCAAGTAAAGTAGGCACAGGATTACGGGTAAGAAACAACTTTGAGGGCATTGACATCTATGAATTGATCCGAGTTAGGGAATAGAACCAAGCCATAAATTAGCAAGGCCACAATGTTTTCAAATGCATGGAAACTCATAACTTTGAGGAATTCTCGGGCTTTCTTGATTAAGAACTTGGAAAGTAAACCCTTAACTCCACTTCTAGTTTCCCAATTGGCTTCAATATCTGAGCGCTTAAGATGTAAGGCGGATGCAATGTCTTCGAACTTAGGAACCTTTTCTAAACCGGTGAATGGCATTTGGTCAAGAATAGGTACCCCAAGTAGCTTAGAGAACTCCTCTAAGGTAGGAACCAACTGATAATCTGGAAATGTAAAGCAATGGTGTTTCGGATCAAAGAAGGAATAGGACATGCATCATATCTTCTTCAAACCGAGATAACCAAATCAAGTAGATAACCATGTCTTTTGATGAACCGAGCATGGTCGGAATTTCAAACCAATTCTTTGAGTTGAGAGGGATACCCATGAAGTTGATTCGGATAGTCTTTCTAGAAGCCATAATCCCTACAAAAGCAGAGCAAAGATAAATCCCTAGGTCCTTGAAATAGTTAGAAATGATATGCAATGCAAATGATGTCATGATGTCATGTTTGGCACACACAAACAATTCACACAATGAGCCTAGGTTTAAGGCTTGCATGAGGTATAGGTGATTCCCCACCAAAAGTTTGAGTTCATCCTGTCCTATAATAGTAACCGGTTCTAGGAATCTCATATCACGGATCTTTCGTAGGCGCTTATTTCAATCGACGCCAAGTGGTCGATCGAAAATGTCCCAAAAGTCTGATCTCAATGAGCGTAGCATCGAGTATCAACCAACCTCGGTCTACACCAAAGCCGGCCATCTCACTACCTTCTAATGGCCAAGATGGGTCAATTAAGGTTCTAAAAGTTTAGTTAGCGCTTGATGACACCACGAAGCCAAATACTTTCTTCAACTTGGGAATGAAGAGTATCGGGCAACCAAAGTGTCACGCTAATGTAGCCATCATGTTGACCGCTTAGTTATCGTCTAGCGGTCGCAATGATCTAATGCCACTTACCTAAAAGGAAACCGGATCGGTGTAAGATCCCCCAACAATATAATACCCAAGCAACCCTTAAAGATAAAGCATACAAGTCAAACAAAAAGCATTAAAGGTTATCTAGAAATCCCTAAGGCAATTCTCTCTTTTAGGGTGTTTCCCCAGCAGAGTCGCCAGATTACATGTGAACTCGACTTTGTAGGATTTTGTATCCAAATGTGCGGATAGCAAGAGTCGCCACCGACTTTTATTTTTATCCAATTAAGGGAAGGTAAAAGTAATGAAAAAAGACCTTCGTTAGATTCGAGTTCGGGAGAATGGTTATGAAAAGGGAAGGTATTAGCACCCCTTTCCATCCGTAGTTATCTACGGGCTCTTAGTTGCTCTAGATCACTTTTTAAAATTGCTTTTGTGTGTTTGACAAAGATGTTTTGAAAAAAAAAGGCATTTCGCTTTGACTTTGTAATGACTCATGTAGGAGTGTATACAAAGTGTTCGGAAATGTTTAGTTTTGAAAAGAATTTGAACTTTGAAAAAAGTGTGTGGTGTGGAAAGCATTTGGTAGAGCGAGCAACTAAAAGACTTATTTACCCACTCAGAATTGGTCGTTTTGTTGTACTTCTACATTCCTTTAGAATAGCGCTAGCCATACCATTAGTTAGTAGGTAGCTCCATTCGTTGGATGTAAGCGGGACATTCGAAGGGACATCGGATGGTCATAGAAGGCAACTTGTAGGAAGTATCCTAGCACATTCGAAGGACTATCATCATTTTCGAGGCGACAATCGAGGTCAAGATCATGTATTCGGCGACATCGTGGGTCTTATGATCTTTGTATCGAAGGGACTATGATGATTTGTTTGGAAGGCAACGGTGCTAGAATACCCTACGCTCGAGGGACATGACCATTTGAATTCGAAGGCAACGAGAGAATTACCCTAAGTGCGTGTGTGAAAGAAGTGTGTTGATTTGAATATTTTATCTTGAGTTAAGAGTGATCTATGTCCAATTTTAGTCTTGCCATACACGCCTAATTACTAGCAATTGATAAGGGTGCGGAAAGTAAAATGCGAAATGTAAAGGTGCGGAAAATAAACCTACGCTATTACATGGCTTTGGGGCAGATACATAATTTAACTTGCGGAAAATAAAACCCTAAATTAAACTATTACATCCCATGAACAGTTACATTATTGGAAAATAAAATAATAAAAGAAAAACGTCCGAATCGGAGCAACCTGTGAAAGAACAAGAAAATCGGGAAATATGATGAAATTGAAATAAGATGAAATGTTAGAAAAAATGCAATTTTTAATATGAGAAAATTAATATATGCTGGAAATAAGATAAATATATTAAAATAATTTTTTGGGATTTTTGGAAAAGATTTAATAATTAAAATGCAATTTATAATGATTTAAATGCAAAATAAAAATAAAATAAATATGCATGCAAAAATTATATTTTTAATTTATTAAATTAAATAAACATTTTATGAAAATAATGCAAAAAGAAAAATGTTTTGGTAATTTTTAATGCGAAATAAAATCATGAAAACAATTAAAATTGAATGCAAAAATTAAATAATATGAAAAAATAGGAAAATAGAGTTTGGAAAAGTGTAAAAGGATTGTCGAACCAGAATCGAATCGAGACATCCCTTTCAAACCTTGAAAACCACATGCTTGACCAACATGCCTGTTTTGAATCGGATCGATTAAAATAACACGTCGGCTTCCTCTTCGCGCCATCCATCGTCTTCAACTTTTGAATTTTCAAAATCCATCGGCCTTTCTTCGACGCTAGGTCCCCGCCAATATCAAAATGCAGCACACATAATATAAATACATTCTAAAGCCATGGTTCGATTGGAAACATCATTCCGAATGCAATGGTACTAGTCTCGAGGTCCAATGTTTCCGTTTAAAGAAACCCCAAATCGTGTTCGAAACCCTAGTTATGGTGAAACACGATTTGGTATAAAATCAATTGGTTTGAAAGCTTGCAAGCTTGATTCTAAACACAGACAAACAATCAAAACAAGTTAATAATGCATGAATATGAGAAATCGAATTTGAGATTTTCAAGAACAAACCAAACACTGATTTCACGATTCTGAATGGATTTGTGCAATGTGAGGGTCTGGATCGACTCGGGAGATGTCAAGCAATGTGTTGGACACCTCAAAACGATTGAAAACGGCGGAAGTAGGGTTTGTGCTTGTGCACCACGGTTTTTTGAGCTTTGGAATAGGGTTTGTGGAGCAATTTTTTCGTTTTTTCTTGATAGGTATGCATCATGTATTTATACTGGATGGATTTGGGATTGAATTTGGAAAGAATCAATCAATATTCAATGGAAATCAAATTTGATATTTCCATGAAAATCAAATCTTTAAAGCTTGATCAATTTCAATCCAATCTTGCCTTTCTTGCTCCAATTTGATTTCTGGCATTTGTGAGTTAATTGGACCTTAAGGAAAGAATAAAATCAATCTTTGCTATTAATTTCAATTTTATAATTTATTTTAAGATTTAATTTGCATTTAAATGAATAAATTACAAATTAAATAGAAAAATAAATCAAAAATTCGTGGCTTTGGGCTTGGACACTCCTAATTGCTTGAGGAACAAGTTAGGATGAAGAAAAGTAGGCCCATTTGCAAAAGATTTGATTTTTGAAGTATCTCTCTTGTGCATTCTTCCAAAATTGCTCAACTTGTAGATGGTGTAACTTGCTCAATTTTCCACATTTTGAGTGTTCTTGGACTTTTGGAAAGCTCTAAGAGCCCTCTAACCAATGTCTTTGGTCTCATCTCAATTTGAGTTACCATGCTCAAAATATCTTCAAAACAAAAGTTGACTTTTGTTGACTTTGAAAATGACCAGTAATGTTTTGAGCTATACCTCTCAAATGAAGCATTTTTGGACATTCTTGTGAGACATGAAGTTGTAGAGAATTGAATTTCCTTCAAAACAAGAGGTGGTGGAAAAATTTCGAGAAAGTATGAGAAAGTTATGACCAGTCAAAGTTCAGATTGACTTTTCATCTAGAAACCCTAATTTAGAAAGTTTGACTTTTGGGTAAATCTTGAGTTTTCTTGATGAATCATGATCAACCCTTGATCAAATGATGAATGTAACTTCAAAATGAGGATGTTGACCAAAAATCGAAGTTTTGGTATGTTGACCACAGTTGACTTTTGTCCAATACACCGATTTTCAACCATCCGAACAATTATGAGGAAACTTGACTTGTGAGGCTTGAAACTTGACATGGAGAATCTTTGAAGCATATGAGGAGGCATGAAGGCCATTGGAGATGTTGGAAATCCATCTTGACTTGAGAGATACCAAACCCTAGTTTGGGTTGATTGTCTAGGAGAGAGTTTGTCTGATCAACTCTTGAGGAATCCTTGAGTATGGATGTATGAAATCTCTTGAGTAGATGGAGGGAAAATTTTGGGGTATGACAACATGGTTTTAATTTCCCAATTAAAACTACTTTGTTTAAATCTTTCTTAAGTGTCAAGTTTAACTAGTTTAGATGCTTTCAAACAATGAACTTGTGTGTGTGACCTTTTTACTTTGTTTGAATTGATTTTGTTTGTAGTTTACTTAGGTATTAAGCTACTGACCTTGTGTGTAACATTCCTTACCCATCTTTCCCTTTTACCATGATTGACTCATTCACTTGTTTGTTCATTTGCAATTAATTCTAGGGTTTAGAATCATCCCTTTCCACTACTAACCTTTGCATTAAGAGTAATTGTGAAGCATGACCTTTTGATAATTGTTTGTGTTCATGTGAGCATCATGTTTACATCCTTATAATCCATCTCATTTGTACACAACACTTGACACAAACATGTTAGGACACATTCATCCAAACACACTCACCACACACTTTTAGATGCATGTCTAAACGTTTTCCGAGTTGCTTTTGTTTGTGCATTGTAAATGATGAACATGTATATGATAATCATGCATTCTTGTCATGCTAGCTACTTCCATCCATATGTTTGTATGCCATTAGTTTCATATTTTTGCATTCATGCCTCAACCATGCTTCATTCCATCTTTAGTTGCCGTTTAGGTTAAGCATCTCAACTAGTTTTCGCACCAATGTTGTAATTGCATCTTCATGACATTTATTTTATGGTTTGATTATTAGTTCATTTTCATGATGTTGGTACTGTATTCTCTTCATCTTGACACCTTACTTTCATGTCATAACCTCACACACTTAGATGCACTTCACTACACGCGTTTGTTGCATGTTCGCGCACTTTTGATTGATTTTGGCTCTTGAATCTTTGTGGTCTATTTTGCATGATGCAAATGAGTATTAACATGATTAGCTACTGACTTGTATGCCATTTTTTTCTTCAATTGTCTATTAACTTCATCTAAGTCCATCGCTTCGCACAATTAGCTCCTTGCATGCTTTTAGGATTAGTTTCAACCTAGTTTGTGCATTAACTTGTTTGTAGGTGTTTGTAATGATGGTTGATGTTTGTTAAAGTTTTGTATAACTTTGTAAATGGATATTGTATCTACTGACCTCACTTCACATGACACTTTGCATGAGCATAATTCATTCGAATTTCATTGCATTTTCATCTTTTTTCTTCTTTCTTTTTTAGCACTTGTTAGTGCTTGGTTTGAGTGCTTTTGCCAAAGCACTTTACTTGATTCTACCCCTCTTCTCACTTGGTTCCCCAACCAAGATGGTTGATTTTATAGGTTCCCCTTAGGTTTTTCTCGATTAAGTTAGTTTTCGATTTTAGACATTAAGTTAGGCATCCATGCATGATAATTTTAGGTAGATCTTCCCCTTGTTTATATCCACAACTTAGGAGCAACTTTGCATGACAACATTAGGATTTCGAAGTAGGTTAGTTTCCTTTAGCCATTTTACCTTTATTCGAAGCATGATAACATTTGCATCCTTAAAATTAAAATCTTGTTTTGTCAAGTGCATTAAAACATTCTAATAATCTGAAACTTTTTCCAAAGTAAAAGATACAAACCAATTAGTCTTAGGATGTTTCGTCGTCCCGCCTGCTGCTGATGCTTCTTCATCTTCTGATGTTTCGTCATCTCATCCTCTGATGTTTCACCATCTCATCTTTTGATGTCTGGTCATCCCGTTTGCTGATGTTTCGTCATCTCGTCTTCCGATGTTTCGTCATCTCGTCTTCCGATGTTTCGTCATCCCGTTTGTAGCTGATGTTTCGTCATTATGGAGGTGTTTCGTCATCGTTTGTTGTTTCGTCTGCTAATCTAAAAAACATAAACCAACCAAAACAAGTGAGCCGAACTACGGCGCTCTTACTTTCCCATTGCACGAGGGAATACGTAGGCATCCTGTCGCGGGGCTAGACCGAGCAACCTTTGTAAATATTTCCTTCTTTTCCCCGTGTTTTTCTTTCTTTTATTCTTTTCTTCATTCTTCTTTTCTTTTTGCATGCATTATACCATATACAGATATAGATAAACCTTTACACCCATTAGATATAAAGTAAAAGCGGATATCGTAGAGTACTACGGACGTGTGGGGTGCTAATCCCTTCCCCTCGCGTAACAGTCTTCCTTACCCGATCTCTCGGTCGCAAGACCATGATTTCTTCGTTTCATGTTTACTCGATGTTTACCTTTCCCTCTTGGAGGGATAAAAAACGTTCGATGGCGACTTCATTGATATATAGTTATATCCTTTTGATTTTCGGCCGGGTGTTTCAACTGATAATGGAAGTTAATGACTCGTAATTATTCGCTAGAATTTGCAATGAAATGAGCTTACGGTGAGGGAGATGGAGGGTGACATTGAAAATAATAACATTAGTATGAATATGATATTCGATGTTTCAATTTCGATTCATCTTTCTTGTTCTTCTATCCTTATATGTTCATCTTCCATGTATCTACGCGACCCAATGTCAGAAAAACTACCAGAACGAATGCAGGGGACAAACTACAGAACTGGAGCTTCTGAGATTATGTCTGCAGTCTTAACATCCTACACCAGAACTATTGAATGAAAATCATAAAATGAGAATCAATGTATCAATAGTATAAATGATATTTTGTAACTTGGCCGTTACGCAGAAAAATAATGATCAAACGAACACATAAGAGAGAGAAAAAATTGTCAGAAAGAATGTTTGATGCAAGTTATACAACTAACCTTTACAAAATTGAAATATAACCCAACATGTCATTGAAACAATAAAACAAACACATGATATGCATAATTGAAAACTCCACAAAACTGAAATCAAAACATGTTACTAACCAGTTTTACGAATTCTAAAATGTGTACCAATGGTAAGCCAAAGCCTTCAAACATGATAAATGATGTTCTTCTGCCATCCCTCTACCTCCGAGAAAATTTGAGTTTCTCCATTGAATACAACCTCGATAGGTGAAGATGGAACAACAGGTGGTGCAGGGAGATGGTGACGAGATTGGAAAGGTGAAGAAGCGTATCTTGAACGGTGTTTTTGGTGGTGGTTATGATTTTAGTGGTCGAGGAAGTGTTGATCCATGATGGTTGACGGCGGCGAGATGGCTCTGGATGGAGTATACACGGTTAGAAAAAAACGCACTTTGGATTGATATAGCCGTTAGGGTTAAGGTTGGGGATTCATGGTTATGAACTATAAGAACAAATAGATGAAGAGTTTGAGCATATTTTTGTTGTTGTTACGTGAGGAAGATAAGAGAAAATAAAAATAGCTTTAGGGAAATAAGCGCTTCCTTGGAGCTTTTGGAAATTCTAAAATCTAGGTTTTTTTTAGATAAATAATAATTTAAATTTATAGTACATTTTTGTTTTGAATTAACATCAGTTGAATATTGTGTGTCTTAGTGGTAAGAAGCTTCATCTATTAGGGAAAGAATATGCGTTTGATTCATACCAATCCCTTTTTTGACACTATTTTACACTATTTTTTTACTTTCTCATTCTCCACTTTGACACTATTTTACCCTAACACCTTAATTTGAATTTTTTATTTAGATTTGGTTGTTTTTTGGATTAGTATACAAGTATCAGGGTTTGTGTTCAAATTCAAAGGAATTTATCCAATCATTTGTGGTTGAGGAGTTAAAGCATGGAGAATATTATCTCGTGGCATTGGCACTTGTTAATTCAATTGAAGATTCATCGTGCTTTGGACATCATTCTTTTAATACTGGACTCTTAAGGTCGAATTGAGTTTGAAGTTACAAGTTTTAGCAAGAAGTTGGTCATTTGACAAGATTTATCAGAAAATCAGAACTTCTGCTGCTCCTAACGGCCAGAACTTCTGTTACTTCTGATGGCCAAAACTTCTGATGGCCAGAACTTCTGATGGCCAAAACTTCTGATGGCCTGAACTTATGTTACTTCTGATGGCTAGAACTTCTGTTACTTCTGATGGCCAGAACTTCTGATGGCCAGAACTTTTGTTGCTTCTGATGGTCGGAACTTTTGATGGCCAGAACTTCTGTTACTTTTGATATCTAGAACTTCTGTAACTTCTGATGGCCAAAACTTTCGTTACTTTTGATGGCTAGATCTTCTGTTACTTCTGATCTCTAGAAATTTTGTAACCCGATAGCGAACTTTTATAACCGATGGCCGTAACTTCATTCGATGGCGTAACTTCTTTAATGGCGTAACTTGATGGCGTAACTTCGCCGATGGCCGAACTTTTGTTACTTCTGATGGCCAGAACTTCTGATGGCTAGAATTTCTGTTACCTCTGATGGCCAGAACTTCTGTAACCTCTGATGGCCAAAACTTCTGTTACTTCTAATGACCAGAACATCTGATGATCAGAACTTCTGATGGCCAAAACTTCTGTTACTTCTGATGGCCAGAACTTCTATTACCGATGGCGTAACTTCCGTTACTTCTGATGGTTGAAACTCGTGAATTCCAAGAGACCTAACGTTCAAGATTCATCAATAAATCCAATTCTAAGGCCTTTCATACTTCATGGATTAAAGTTAGCTTCATGAATAAAAATTTATAAATTTACATACATTTTATTAATACTTCATGGATTAATAATTTTTTTATAAAATTTAAACAAAAACAACAATTATTTTTGTAAAACATTTAAATCAGTTAAATATGTTTTGAGAAAAAAACTTTATTTTATGAAGTGAAAATTGAAATTAGAAAGTGGAATTCAACTACGCCATGGTGTGAAGGTTCTGCTTTAGAGTTTAAGAGTTATAGAAGGGTTTGTTTGGTAAATTAAAAAAAATGATACATTAATATAAATAAATTGAAATAAAAAAAATGATACATTAATGTAAATAAATTGAAATTAAAAAAAATGATACATTAATAAAAATAAATTGAAATTAAAAAAGATGATACATTAATGTTAACAATTAATTCAACAATATCATAAAAATAATTAACAAAATAGAAAACATAAGGATTAATAATTTCTTTTTAAATTTAAACAAAATCAACTTTTTATAAAACACTTAAATAATTAAATATTTTTTGAGAAATAAAAAATTTTATGTAAAATTTAATTATTTTAAACAACATACAAAATAATCCGCAGCAAAATTTTCCTGTGGTTTTCTAATGAAAAAATTAAATTTTATTCCAAATTTAGTATCCGCAGCAAAATCCGCAGGTTACCTGCGAAATTTGCTGCGGAAATGTATTTCGCAGAAGATTTTAATTATTTAATAAAATCGCAGGAAAATCCGCAGGTATACCTACGGAATTTTTTCTGCAGGAAATTCCGGTATTTCTAGTGGTGCAAGAAGGGCAAGTCTACTGTGGTGATGTCAAAAGGTTTGATTATTAACCATGTTGCTTTCATTCTTCCTTGTTTATTCCTTTGCATGCTAAGACTATGAAAGAAATTGCTAAGTCCGGATCATAAGAATCTAGAGAAAAAAAACATGAACATGAAAGTTAGATTGTAAAATTTTATGTATATAATATTTATTTGTAAGTAGTTCTAATTTACATATTATGAATTTTAGTTTTTTATTTTATCATGGTTGGTTGAAAATGTATTGTACATGTAAAATATTTTTAATGAATAATTTTATTTTAATAATAATATTAAAATTTATTGCATTTTAAAAATAAATTTTATAATTATAAAATAAAATTTTTAAATAAAAATATTATTTATATAACTTCTAGTGACACCTACAAAATCGTAGGTACAAATTTTAGTACTTACAACTCGGATAACATATAGTAACAGTAATAGTAGGAATTTTTTTTGGCAATAACCAAGTATTAAAAAAAACACAAATAACCATGTTTTGAAAAAATTTACGCAAATAACCAAGTTTCAGGACACATTAACACTTAGGCGCCATCTGAGATGGCTCCTGCATTGAAAACATGCACGTAGGCGCCACCCCAGTTGACGCCTCCTCTTGGACTAGTCATCCAAGATGGCGCATCCCTTATGTAGGTTACATGTAAGAGCCATTTCAGATGGCTCCTACGTGTATTTGTGTTTTTTATAAATACACCACCCATGTCTCCTTCATTCTTCACATTTTTTTCAACTTTTCATCTCATATTCTCTCTTATTTTTCTGTCATGACATCATCATACATCCATACCAGAGATGGATACGTTGTTTTCTCGGTCTCCAAACCTCCGATGAAAATGAAATTTTGGCACATATTTACCATGGCCAAACTGAAGAAAGAGTTGATGCGATGGTTAGAAGGAGAAAAAGAAGTTGGTGAAGAAATTAGAAGGATCCAGAGGAAGAGAACAACCATGAACTTCACAACTAGACAACCTCAAATTTGGTTGGAGGAAGTCAAAACAGACGTGACGTTATTGCGATGATGTATGGTTCCGATGAAATTGTTTTGACGGTTGTAGTGTCTTAAATAATTTTTTGTGTTGTTGATGCTACATTTTCATGTTGTTTTTGTTGTTGTTTTAAGTTTCATGTTGTTTCTGTTGTTGTTTTAATCGTGTAGTATTTTATTTTGTTGTATGCGTATTGATGTTTGTAAGAAATGTTGTTAATGAAAATAAGAAGTTTTGTTATAATATTAAAAAGTGCAGATAAATTCCATACAAATTTAAGGATGTCGAGCTTGTAGCACGTTGGGGACAATTTTTTCGATTGTGTCCGACTTGACGATAAAGACCACACTTTCTTTCTAGTTTGTCAAGGTCGTCCATTTTAGTTGTTATACGTTTGCTTTTGGGATGACCCTTTTTATTTCTCCGCATTTGACTGTTATGCCAAACTACTTCCCCTTCATACGCAGGCCAATAATCTAGTTTTACTACCGGTTTGAAGGCATTGTTGTATACGTTGAGCAATGTCTCAGACTTGTAAATGAAAGAAATAAGTAGTAGTGCATCCTGATGAACATGTGCACACGCCGTAATGACATGAGATCAGGGCATTCGAAAAGCCTGAAACTTTCCACAGTCGCACCAACGAGATGGTAGTATGACTCTGTACTCTTGTCTAGCCAAACCCTCGTTGTGGTCGATTGTCTCTTTGACAATGAAGTTATGGTTATGTCGGTCGAATATTGTAACAAGACGAATGCTAGCTTTGGCACTTTCGACCTTAATAAATTTCATGCAGCTTTCACTCCATAGTTGTCCCGATTGTACCACTGCGTTCCATTTTTCACCTCTCTCTGAAAACAACGAGGTCATCCTAAAATATGTCGTACTCACCAAAGCAGTTATTGGGAGTGCTCTTATGCCTTTGAAGATGTCGTTCATTGATTTGACTAGATTTGTTGTCATGTGGCCCCACACACTCCATTGTCGTACGATCGTGTCCACCTTTCCACTTGCAGATTATCAACTCACGCACCTGCATCTGGATTTACCATTCTGATCTGATAACAATAATATTTAAAACGTGGTTGTGTTAGTGCGTACGCTGCATTCATAATTGTTTTCCGAAGACTCTTATCCTTGATCTCGCGCATCAAATTTTGAACGATATGTCTTGCGCAATAAACATGTGTAGACGGTGGTTCGTACCAATCGTTAGCTGGATTATTGTACGCACTATCAATTGAGGCATGTCTGTCAGAAATCAGACAAAGATCACATTGTGGAGCTACGTGTGTTCGAAGATTCTTTAGGAAGAAACTCCAAGTTGCTCCAGTTTCTGCCTCGACAAGAGCATAGGCGATTGGGAATACGTTATTGTTGCCATCCTGTGCGACAGCCATCATTAGGGTGCCCTTGTATTTCCCGTACAACCATGTTATGTCTATCTGTATAATAGGTTTGCAGTGTGCAAACTCAGTGATGCAAGGTCGAAAAGCCCAGAAAAATCTACTGAATATTCCATGCCCACTAACACAGGTACCATCTGGGGTAAACGCCGACATCGTTTCCATAACATAAATTGTTCCAGGAGCGTACGCTTGTAGTGCATTCCTGTAGCAAGGTAACTCTTTGTATGAATCCTCCCAGTTACCGTAGATTTCTTCAATAGCCTTTTTTTTGCTAATGTTTGATTGTATGATATATATATATATATATATATATATATATATATAGAGAGAGAGAGAGAGGTGGTAGATGATTGTATGAGAATGAATGGGACAAAATTCAAATTTCAAAAACTCATGTAGTAGCCAAGAGAGATGGCGTCTATGTACAAAATTAGAGAGGAGGCGCCATCTCATTTGGATTTTTACAGGCCTAGTCATAAATATCCTGCCACCTAGCCTGCCTCCATAGCCTGCATGCATAGCCCTACCACCTAGCCTGCCATAAGCCATGTTGAATGGCGCCTAAGTACAACAATAGAGAGGAGGCGCCATCTCTCTTGGATCCTCTCTGACACGTGGCCTACATGCATGCAAGGCCCCAACCACCTCATTTATTCCTTTGTTGACTGAATCGCCTATAAATATGGCGCCTCAAATGTGTTTTTTCCATCACCACTCTTCATATCATCAGAAAAAATTCAAGCATGAGTCTTTTGACTTTAGGAGAATCTCACCGAGGAATAAGGGCAAACATTGCTACCTATTGTTGTAGGAATAGTCCACGAATAAGTATTTTTAATTATCGTATCCACAGGGATTGGTGTTGTATCGTAGTCTTTCAATAGTAAAGCGTATTTTAAGATTTAAGTAAAAAAAAGAGTTTGTTTCCTAAACTACTAGTATCATGAATTTCAAGTAACAACTTTAAAATCCTTTTCAAAAGAGAGTGATGGTTTGGGTTCAAGAGAGTTGGAGTTTGTTTCTAAATGATGGAGGCATGTCAAGATTAGTTTCATTAACCTAATTTCATATGTATTCTATTAACCAAGTGATGAACTAGTTTGATGATTGCTATAAATACATATCCTCTCAATCTTGTTGATTTCTCACCAAGATTGTGAGTTTTATCATGTTAATCCTTGAATGATTTCTCACCACGACTATTGACATGATAAACATGAAGCTCAATACTTGTAAACACTAACTAACAAATCTATTCATAGCATTTGTTCATTAGTGGATGAATATCCTAGGTCTACTTTGAAGCATCCTTTTTCAAACAAGATTCAAAGCATAAAAAGATAGAAGAACAAAGATATTCAACATATATTAATCATCAACCATGTTCATACACAAATGGATTAAAAGAAATACATACTAGTTAGATCAACTACCTCTAATCTTGACACAAAAAGAACTTAGCTACTCATTTTCATGGTTGCTTTGCTCACAAGATTGTTGGAGAAGATGATGAACATGGAAGAAAATCAAGAAGAACTATGTTTTTCTTTTCTAATTTTATGCCCTAAAATTACAACAATGATGAATGATGATGAAGAAGTGATGTTCACTTTTCTAACACACCAAAAGCCAGCTGGAAAACAGGGAGTTGGTGGCTAAAAAGGTGAAAGCATGGGTCTGTCCTTTTTCTGATTTTCGCAGACCGCGCTAAGCCCGGTTACCCGCGATAAGCGCACTCATGTTGCAACCGCGCTGAGCGCGACCTGAAGCATGCTTCTTCTTCCAAAAATTCCTTCAAAAAGAATCATCCCAAGAGCTCTTCAAGTGTCCTTGAATCCAAGCTTGAGGGAATCAATATTAAAAACCTACAATTCAAATGTAAACTAAGTTAAATAATATATTATAAACAAAAACTAAATAGAAACATAATTAAACCAAAATACCATACTAAATACTACTAATTAATTAAAAGACATTGTTAAGGACCACAAAATCATGTACAAAATAGCTACAATTTGGTCCTTAACAACTCTTCCCAACTTGCTTCTTTGTTTGTCCTCAAACAAAAGTAAAAAACTCACAAAGCAAGAAGAATCAAAATATAAGCATGTAACTCACACAAGAAGTATGGTTCAAACTCAACATACCCGGCAAAGATACACATTAATTGCTTCTTCGAACACAACATGGATATGAATTAAGTTCTAAACACAATGTATCAACACATGTTGACAAAATAAAAGAAATGTTCACACTTGAATCACCTAAATATTTCTTCAATATTCATTGAAGAACAAAATGCAATATTTACAAAGGACTAAACACTCTCACTAATAGTCATGCACATCCAGAATAATTCATGCATTCATCAAAACAAGTTAAATGAACAAAATGGAAACAAAGATCCTAAGGACTTTCAAGGGTTGTAATTTGGCTTAGGTTAGAAACAAGGGATATTTAAGTACAAAGCCATTGAAACAAATTGGGTAAAGATGATGAAGAGCATTTCACAAAATCATTCCCCACTTCCTCTTATTAATCATAAACGCTTTTCTATCTTTCACACAATGATCCTCCTTTTCTTTTGTTTTCTTTTCATATACACATTTATATTTTATTTTTCTTTTGTATTTTTCTTTTCTCTATTTTTTTTTCTTTTGGATCATTGTGTCATCAATTCAAGGTTCTTTTTGATCAACCTCCCCAACTTGAATTCATCAATCCTTTTTATTTAAGAACATGCTCTTCAAAGGGTTAATCAATAAAAGGGTTGGTATTCACAAACAAGAAAAATTTATAAAATGAATCATCATTGAATTTTCAAAGATTATCAACAACTATTAAGTGGTCTACTTAACAATTAGTTGATTTGATAGATTCATTCCACAAATACAATTTAAGCTCAAAAGGGTTCACAAAGATTCACTCACTCACGGTTAGTTAAGGCCCTTTTGGAATTGGTGGTTTTTCTCATAATGCACAAAAAATTGCCTTGATCCTCTCTAAGTTTCCACAATGTCACAAACAAATCAAGATTAAACATGAATCACACGAGTTAACAAAACTATTAGACACTCAATATTTGGTATAAGGTGGAAAGCTTCTCACCTTTGTGGTTTAAGTCCTAATGATTCGAATGTGAACACAAATTTTTTTGTACATGCCAAGATATTTTGCATAAAGCACAAATTTCATAGACATGTTAATATTCTACAAAACGATTAAAAATGTACCTTATTTGTGGATCGAGTTGAGAATTATATCATCACCATCACTTTTGGTGAAATACACTTACTTGCTTTTGAGTACCGTTGAAAAATCGAGACAAACAAAAGAAGTACAATTTAACTTAAATAACATAAAATCTTTAAAATAAAATAAAGCGAAATAAAATAAAATAAAAAAGACACCCCAAAATGGTGGTTCAAATAAAAATAGTACTTAGGCTCCATGCCTACAAAATGCAAAATTTGGAATTACAAGCACATCCTAAAAAGGGATGGCAACCAACAAAATTCATTAAGTCTAAAAGAAACTAAAACCAAAATAAAAACTCAAAACTAAAGAGTACTAAAAATAAAAACAAAGACAATAAAAGAAAATCAATCTGAAGCCTCCAGGATGGAATCTCCGAGTCTCGTAACCGTAATCGAGCCACCATCATCACTCTCCTCCTCCTCATCACCATCTGCATCAGCTACCTCCTCCTCTGCATTTGGCCCGACCCCGGGCCAACTGGCATAAGCACTCAGCTGCTGGCTCGTACGAGTGAAATGATCCACTCCCGGCTCTCTAATTTGCAACGCCAGTTGCTCCATACTCTCGTGCATGAACATAAATGCTCGCTGATGAGCAAAATGCATTTGTCAGTTCCATTCTTCACCTGGACCGGCTTGAGGAAGTGCAGCAGCTACAGGAACAGCCCGGGCCGCAGGGTTATTATCAGAGGCCCTACAATAGTGGTCACAGTAACTATCGTCAATGACCCCATCTATCGTCAGATTCCCCACAGCAGGAAAAACTACCCTGGCCCTCTTCAGAAGTCCCATGATCAAACCAGGATATGTAAGGGCATATTTCATACGCTCCCCCCTGGAGGTATAACTTAATACAACCCTCTTTAACTCATTAGCAATTAACCGGCCGAAGTCTATTTGTGCTTGATCAAGCATGTAAGCAATGAGGCCGGCGGTCTCCATGGGGATTGAGGAGGTGTGGCTTCTTGGTCTCAGGTTGTACAAGGCCACACACATCAGAACACGGGCACTAGTTTTGAGGCTGGACCGATTAAATTTCAAAGGTTGGCCAGCCCTGTTAAGCTCATAGGAATGCCCGGACAAACAAAGCTTTCTCCTCAACATATCGTGATCCCAATTACCACGAGCCAGGTGCTCATGGTAAACATCCAACTCATCTTCTGGGGCTGTCCAATTTATGCCCAAGTAACTGTTGATTGCGGAGCGAGAGAATGATACCACCTTTCCTTGCACCAAAGAGGTGAACTGGAAGTCTCGCCCTTCAGTGGGAATGGCATTAGCATAGAATTCCCTCACCAACTCAACATTAACTTTGGTTTGGGGCTCACACAGAACGCCCAAACCATCGTTATCCAATATAGAGTCCGGGCCATGGTAGTGCCCATGCTCTCTGAGATGGATAATTCTCTCGAACATAATATTTCGTTCCTCGAGCTCTTTGTACCGTGCCTCTTGAGCAAGCCCCAAAAATCGATCGCCATCAAAAGAACTACGTCTTGAGGACCCAACTCCAGCAGAAGAAACTCGTTGACGTTTAGGAGCCATCTGAAAACAACACAAAAATCAACAAAAAGTGACACCGAGATGCCCGTTAGAAATACGTCATGCAAACAACAGTAGAAATCAACCAACCAAAGCATCAAGCTTCAACAGAAAATGCAAAAACACAGCAGAAATTTTTTTCAGGATATTGCAGACCGCGCAAAGCCCGCTCTGCGATTTCCAGAAAAAGTTTTTTGCAAAAACAGAAATTTGCCCAAGAAACAAGTCCTAATAGGAACGAAATTCCTAATCTAAGCATTATGTACAATCAAAACAAGCTAATCCTAAGAATAAAAACCAAAATCCTAAACCCTAAGTTCCTAAATTCTAACATGCAAAGGAGAAAAATGCGAAATTAAATAGGGAAAACACAAGAGAAACATACCTTGATGCTAGGGGTAGTGAAAAACACAAGTGCTTGCAAGAAATATGTTGATTTTGGTTGGAGGGAATTTGGAATTTCTTAGAGAAGAAAAGTGAAAGTGATGATGGTGAAAAGTGAATGTGAAAACCCTAACCTAAGTAAAAATAAACCAGGCCACAAGTTGGGCCTGGGCAAATCGGATTTTTGAAAATATTTTTTTTACACACAGACCGCGCTAAGCGCGACCCCTACCGTGCTAAGCGCGAAACATTCTGCCTGATGGGTCAAAATGCGCTAAGCGCTCGACGGGTCTCAATTCGAAAAATTTTGAAAATGTAATTTTAACTTAAGAGACATATCAAAATGAATACAACATAAATACTTACAATGTTGGGGAGCCTCCCAACAAGCGCTTTGTTTAACTTCGGTAGAGCTCGACGGTCCAGGATGATCAAGGATCATCAAAGTAGGATGCAGCAATGTCGCGACTCACTTCTCCGCCAATATACCTTTTCAAACGTTGTCCATTCATGGTCCATTCACTCTTTCCCTCGGGGTCTTGCAAAACAACGGTGCCATAGTCTTTCACGTCCTTGATTACAAAAGGACCGGACCACTTCGTCTTAAGTTTTCCCGAAAAAAGTCTCATCCGGGAATTAAACAAAAGGACGCTTTAGCCCGGTTGAAATTCTTTATGCTTAATCTTTTTGTCATGAAAAACTTTCACTTTTGCCTTGTATTTTCGATTGGAATGGTATGCTCCATCTCGCATTTCATCCAACTCCACCAGTTGTTCTTTCCTTTTATCACCCGCCAAAGAAGGATCAAAATTCAAGAATCGGAGAGCCCATAGAGCTTTGTGTTCCATTTCCACTAGGAGGTGAAAAGTCTTTCCATAAACGACCTGAAAGGGGGTTAGTCCAATAGGAGCTTTATAGGCGGTTCGATACGCCCATAAAGCTTCATCAAGTTTTTGTGACCAATCCTTTCGAGAACTAGAGACCGTTTTTTCAAGAATCTTTTTTATTTCCCTATTAGACACTTCGGCCTGGCCATTTGCTTGTGGATGGTAGGGAGTTGTCACCTTATGCCTTACCCCATATTGTTTCAAAATTTTCTCTAATAGGGTATTGCAAAAGTGTGAACCTCCATCACTTATTAACACCCGAGGCACACCAAACCGCGAAAATATGTTTTTCTTTAAAAATTTTATCACGGTTTTAGCATCGGCCTTCGGTGAAGCAATGGCCTCCACCCACTTAGACACATAATCAACGGCCACAAGAATGTATTTGTTAGAGAACGATGACGGAAATGGACCAACAAAATCAATTCCCCAACAATCAAACACCTCAACTTCCAACATATTATTCAAAGGCATCTCATCCCTCTTGCCTATTCCGCCACTTCTTTGGCATTTATCACAACCCTTAGCATGTGCATAAGCATCTTTAAATAATGAAGGCCAATAAAATCCCGATTGAAGGACTTTGGTGGCCGTTCGCAATCCATTGTAATGTCCCCCACAAGGGGAATTGTGACAATGCCAAAGAATGTCTTTCGCTTCCTCACTAGACACACATCTCCTTAACAAACCATCACTACTCAACCTAAAGAGATACGGTTCATCCCACACATAGTACTTGGCATCGGGCAAGAATTTTCTCTTTTCATTCCACGTGATATCCTCCGGCATTAATCCCGCGACTTTGTAATTTGCCATGTCGACAAACCACGGCCGCTCTTGGATTGAATACAACTTTTCATCCGGGAATTCCTCCCTAACCTCCTTCTCTTTATCAGTAACTTCCATGTTGACCAAACGAGATAAATGATCCGCCACCAAATTTTCTAAACCTTTTTTATCACGGACCTCCAAATCAAATTCTTGTAACAAAAGAATCCATCGGATCAATCTTTTTTTGGAGTCCGGTTTGGTGAGCAAATATTTAATCGCGGAATGGTCCGTGAAAACCACCACTTTTGAACCAATAAGATAAGGACGAAATTTTTCCAATGCATACACTATTGCGAGCAACTCTTTTTTGGTTGTTGCGTAGTTAATTTGAGCATCGTTCAAAACTTTGCTCGCATAATGAATAGCATGGAAAATTTTGTTCTTTCTTTGGCCAAGCACGGCTCCCACCGCATAATCACTTGCATCACACATCAATTCAAAATCAAGTTTCCAATTTGGTGCGGTGATTATGGGTGCATTGATCAAATTTTCTTTTAATTTTTCAAAAGCCATTAAACAATCTCTATCAAAAATGAAGGACTTATCTTTGTTGAGCAAGTTGCTCAAGGGCTTTGCTATCTTTGAGAAGTCTTTGATGAATCTCCGGTAGAAACCCGCATGTCCTAGAAAGCTCCGAATGCCTTTAACATTGGTTGGTGGGGGAAGCGTCTCGATCACATCGATCTTTGTTTTATCGACCTCGATCCCTCTTGAAGATATTTTGTGTCCAAGAACAATTCCCTCAGTCACCATGAAATTGCATTTCTCCCAATTTAAAACCAAGTTTGTATCCACACACCTCTTCAAGACGGTGTTCAAATTCTCCAAGCACAAATCAAATGATGCTCCGAAAACGGAGAAATCATCCATGAAAACTTCAATCGTCTTCTCAATCAAATCGGCAAAAATGGCTTGCATGCATCTTTGAAGTGTTGTCGACGCATTACATAAGCCAAAAGGCATACGTCTATACGCGAATATTCCAAAAGGACATGTGAAAGTCGTCTTCTCGTGATCTTCCGGATTCACCGAAATTTGATTGTACCCCGAGTAACCATCCAAGAAACAATAATATTGTTGACCCGCGAGTCTTTCCAACATTTGATCCATGAACGGAAGAGGAAAGTGATCCTTTCTTGTTGCTTTGTTAAGCCTTCGATAATCGATGCACATTCTCCATCCCGTTACTTTTCTTGTCGACACTAATTCGTCCTTATCATTCGACACAACCGTCAAACCTCCTTTTTTCGGAACCACATGCACCGGACTCACCCAAGTACTATCCGAGATCGGATAAATCATCCCCGCTTCTAACATCTTCACCACTTCTTTTCGAACTACTTCCTTCATCACCGGATTCAAACGCCTCTAAGGTTGGGCTACCGGCTTGAACTCTTCCTCCATCATGATGTTATGCATACAATAGGCCGGGCTTATGCCTTTCAAATCGGCTAAAACCCAACCAATTGCATTTTTGTTAGACTTCAAAACTTGAATTAAGCTTCCCTCCTCCTTATCCGATAATGTGTTACTAATGATTACGGGTTTCTTACCTCCCTCCTCAAGAAACACATACTTCAAGTGAGATGGTAGTGCTTTCAACTCAAGTTTTGGCTCTTCATCTTTGGGATCATTCTTCAAAATTTCCACTTCCTCCTCCCATGGGTGCATTTCTTTAGAAATCTCCATCCCTTCTAAACATTCCTCAAGCTCCCGCCTATCATCATCATCAAGCTCATTAACTTCTTCGATTGATTCCTCGATAGCATCTATTTTGAAACAATCTTTCTTATCAATTGGATGCTTCATTGCTTCAAAAAGATTGAAACAAATTTCTTCATCTTGAACCTTCACCTTCATCAACCCATCATCAATGTCAATCATCATTCTATCCGTCTTCATGAATGGACGACCTAGAATTAGAGGTGCATCCACGTCTTCCTCCATTTCTATCACAACAAAGTCAACCGGGAAAAAGAATTTGTCCATTTTGACCAACAAGTCTAAAGCTACACCATGCGGGCGAGTAATAGACTTGTCCGCCAATTGCAACATCATTTTTGTAGACTTTAATTCAATATCCCCCAATCTCTTTACAATGGATAATGGAATCAAGTTGATGCTCGATCCCAAGTCAATCAATCCTTTGCCGACATAGACATCTCCAATGGTAACAGGCAAGGTTACACGCCCCGGATCACTTTCTTTTTTTGGAATAGTGCGTTAAATTATCGCACTACAACTTGCATCAACCATTATAGTCTCTTGATCCGTGTACCGCTTCTTTTTTGTCAATATGTCCTTCAAGAATTTTGCATATTTCGGCATTTGCTCCAATGCCTTGGTGAATGGAATATTAATTTGCAATTGTTTAAAAATATCCATAAACCGAGCATAGTGCTTAGCATCATCCTTTTTAGATGGGATATGAGGATAAGGTAAGTTTCGTAATGGTAGAGTGACTTCCTTCTCCTTTCCCTTTCTCAATTTCTTCTTCTTCTCATCCACTTTTTCCTTTTCAACTTCATCATTATCATTTTTTTCATTTTCGACTACAACATCATTTTCAACTAAAACATCCCCCACAACAACATCATTATCATCTTTTTCAACTACAACCTCATTTTCTTTTTCAACTACGACCTCCTCCACTACTACTTCTTCATCCTTCTCCACTTGTTTTTTTCTCTTCACTTCTTTCTTTTTCTCCTCAACAACTATACCACTCCTAGTTGTAATAGCTTTACAATGCTCCTTTGGATTTGTTTGAGTAGTTGGAGAAAATGAGGTCGAAGCACTTTGATCGGAAATTTGCTTCGCTAATTGCCCCATTTGAGTTTCCAAATTCTTGATCGATGCCTCCGTGCTCTTTTGGTTTGCCATAGAAGCTTGCATGAATTGAGCAAGTGTATCTTGAATGTTTGAAGTTCTAGCTTGATTTTGAGGTTGAGCTTGATTTTGATTTTGACTTTGGTACGGATTTTGTCTAGCTTGGTTGTTGTTGTCTTGTCTCCATCCACCTTGATAACCTTGATTACCTCTTTGTTGGTAACCTTGGCCTTGATTTTGGTAAGGAGGTCTTTGTTGGTATCTTTGCCCTTGGTTGGCCATATAATTTGCTTCTTCATTTTCCGGAGGACAAAATCCGGTTTTGTGGTCACCCTTGCATAATTCACAACAAGCAATTTGTTGAGTTTGCTTGCTAGATAATCCTTGCATCTCCATGATTTTTTGAGGAAGCTTTTCCATTTGCTTTTTCAATTCTTCAACTTGCTTTGCAAACAATTTGTTTTGCGCTACAAGTGCTTCATGACTAGAACCAATTTCAAGAGCTCCCATTTTCATTTGCGCATTCCCTTGATCATTTTGAACTTAATGGTCATTTCTTCCCATCTTCTCAATGATTTGAGTTGCTTCATAAGGTGTCTTCGCCATTAAAGAACCTCCCGCCGTAGCATCCAACAATAATTTATGTTGAGGTTGGAGACCATTTCGGAAAATATGAATTTGAGTGATTTCATCAAAACCATGGATTGGACATTTTCGAAGCATGGACTTATATCTCTCCCAAGCCCTATTCAAAGGCTCATTAACTCCTTGAGAAAATACCGAAATTACGGTTTTTGCCTCCATGAATCTTGATTGAGGAAAAAATCTTTCAAGGAATTTCTCCTCCAATGCATTCCAATTTGTCATAGTGTCTTGCGGTTGGTCTAGATACCAATCCTTTGCTTTCCCCACTAAATAATGAGGGAAAAGCCTTTGAAAGTATTGCTCCTCTTGATCCTCCGGAGCTCCGGCCGCACCCGCAATTTCATAGAACTTAGTGAGGTGGGTGTATGGATCTTCATGGTCATGACCATGAAAAGGACTTGCATAAAGAAGTTGAAGCAAGCCCGTCTTCATCTCCGTGAACCTCGCATTGGCTTGGCGAGCAAATTGAGCATTGTGACAAAGGCTATTTACACAAGGCCCCCTCAATGGTAGTGGTGGTGGTGGTTGATCCGCCATAATGACTTATCCTAACACGGGTGGTGTAGAAGAAGTAGATGATTCTCCTCTTTCTTGTCTTTGCCTAGCTAGTCTTTTCCTCCGTTTAGCACTGCTATTAAGTCTTCTTGTCGTCCTTTCAATTTCTGGATCGAATAGGAGTTGATCGACCGAAACACTTCCTCGAATAAACTATAACCTAAAAAATTCTAGCCACACAAAGAAAACAAAGAGAGATTAGTAGAAAAATATCTTAAAACACACAACTATTGCGATACTTGCAATATCAAACGCCAATCCCCGGCAACGGCGCCATTTTGTTGTAGGAATAGTCCATGAACAAGTATTTTTAATTATCGTATCCACAGGGATTGGTGTTGTATCGTAGTCTTTCAATAGTAAAGCGTATTTTAAGATTTAAGTAACAAAAGGGTTTGTTTCCTAAACTACTAGTATCATGAATTTCAAGTAAACAACTTTAAAGTCCTATTCAAAAGAGAGTGATGGTTTGGATTCAAGAGAATTGGAGTTTGTTTTTAAATGATGGAAGCATGTCAAGATTAGTTTCATTAACCTAATTTCATATGTATTCTATTAACCAAGTGATGAACTAGTTTGATGATTGCTATAAATACATATCCTCTCAATCTTGTTGATTTCTCACCAAGATTGTGAGTTTTATCATGTTAATCCTTGAATGATTTCTCACCACAAATATTGACATGATAAACATGAAGCTCAATACTTGTAAACACTAACTAACAAATCTATTCATAGCATTTGTTCATTAGTGGATGAATATCCTAGGTCTACTTTGAAGCATCATTTTTCAAACAAGATTCAAAGCATAAAAAGATAGAAGAACAAAGATATTCAACATATATTAATCATCAACCATGTTCATACACAAATGGATTAAAAGAAATACATACTAGTTAGATCAACTACCTCTAATCTTGACACAAAAAGAACTTAGCTACTCATTTTCATGGTTGCTATGCTCACAAGATTGTTGGAGAAGATGATGAACATGGAAGAAAATCAAGAAGAACTATGTTTTTCTTTTCTAATTCTATGCCCGAAAATTACAATAATGATGAATGATGATGAAGAAGTGATGTTCACTTTTCTAACACACCAAAAGCCAGCTGGAAAACAGGGAGTTGGTGGCTAAAAAGGTGAAAGCATGGGTCTGTCCTTTTTCTGATTTTCGCAGACCGCGCTAAGCTCGGTTACCCGCGCTAAGCGCACTCATGCTGCAACCGCGCTGAGCGCGACCTGAAGCATGCTTCTTCTTCCAAAAATTCCTTCAAAAAGAATCATCCCAAGAGCTCTTCAAGTGTCCTTGAATCCAAGCTTGAGGGAATCAATATTAAAAAACCTACAATTCAAATGTAAACTAAGTTAAATAATATATTATAAACAAAAAATAAATAGAAACATAATTAAACCAAAATACCATACTAAATACTACTAATTAATTAAAAGGCATTGTTAAGGACCACAAAATCATGTACAAAATATCTACAATTTGGTCCTTAACACCTATGTAAGTTTTATCCTTTATATTCTTATTCTTACATTCATTGTTTATTATGTTATTAATATTTTTTACACTTACATCAAATTATTTTCACGTTATATTTAGGACACGAAAAAATTTAGATGCCACTCACATCATTATATTGTTCCCGATCCATTAATCGTTTCATACCTTGTATGTGCCGGTTTTGGGGATGTTATTAAAATCTCCAACTGTACAATAGATTCAAATTTTATTCTTGCATTGTGCGAAAGGTGGAGACTCGAGACACACACCTTTCATCTGTCCATAGGTGAATGTACGGTCACACTTGAGGACGTTTACATGTTGATGGGTCTTCCGATTAATGGTAAGGTGGTTAATTGTCCGGTCCAACAAGCCAATGCTCTATGTGAGGAGATGTTGGGTAGAGATATGGTGGAAGGTCCTAGTGCAAGAGGCCAAGGTATTTTTTTATCCACACTTAGAGCGCATTATGATTCCCTTGGTTTGAACGAAAATTCCATCGAGGAAGAAAAAATAATAAAGACAAGAAATTATATTATGTTATTGTTTGGGAGTCTATTATTCCCCGAGAGTACATGAAATAGAGTAAATTTTATGTACTTAAGTTTGCTTTGGTACATTGATAAGATAGGAAAATATAGTTGGGGTTCCGTTGTTCTAGCCCAACTCTACAGTTCCTTGTGTAAGAAATGTAAGAAAGACACGTCAACTTTTAATGGATGCGCTTTCTTACTTTAAGCATGGGGTTGGTGGAGAATGCAATCACTTAACCCCGTCAACGACCTACCGTTCAGTTTTCCATACGCAACAAAGTAAGTACATTGCTTAATTATTAAAATATTTATGTCTTTCATACATATATAATCTTAATATATTGAATGTTCATTCATTTAGGTAGCGTGTAATGGGTATGGATTATGGAAAGAATCAGAGACACAATGTTGTCCTTTATCGTAATCTAATAGACCACCTTGGCGCAACTGATGTAAGTAATTTCTATTAACTCCAACTAATTTTAACGTATATTATTTTTAAATATATCATTAATCTGCATATTTTTTATCAACAATTTACATGGAGACCATACATGGGTTTGGATCATATACCCAATGAAGATGATACAGAGGTTTGGACTACGAAGACTGCTATTATACGGTTTAACATTATGGAAATGCACCACAGCGACCGTGTGAAGATACACTTCAGTATGTTCCAAGACATACCGCGCGATCCAATATGTTTGGATCCTTGACATCTCAAAAGGGTCGATGCTCAATGGGGATATGAGAATTGGAGAAATATTTCCAGGGAGTTTTGTAGGATGTGGAAAAACCAAGCGGACCATATCTTACAATTTCTTATTTACGAGAATGACGAAATTATGCAACACTCTCGTCAATACATTGCTTGGTACCGATCCGTAACGAACCTAAAAATGCATGTCTCTCACCCCCGCTATTTGGTCGACCCACACACCCAGTGGGGCCAACCCACAGCTCCACAACAACAACCCCAACAACAACCGCGACAGCAACACCACCAACAACAGCGACAACACTACCAACAACAATCGCACCAACAATATTGTTGACGCTATAATAAAAAAATTTCGATACAAATTACAATGAAGTCGACATCTAACTTTATTTATTCCTAAAGAGGAAAGGGAAAATATAGGTAAAACCCACAAATGATGATGTGAAATGAAATGGTCTTCGAGACCAAGAGTTGCGGGTTCGGGAGTCGGTTATGCAAGGGGAAGGTATTAGCACCCCTCACATCCATCGTACTCAATGGGACCCATTTAGTTCTAAGTGTGTTTGTGTGTTTAGTGTATTAATTTGTTATCTTCTAATTATTATGTGCGAAAAGAGAAAAGAAAGGAAACATGTTTTAATTTTTTGAAAGTGTGCTCGCCAAGATGTTAGAATCTTGTGCCTACGTATTCCCCAAGTGCGATGGAAAAGTCAGAGCTTATGTAGTTCTCAGTTGCGAGAAAATTTGTTGGTTGGTTGATTTTATTTATGAAAATAGCAGCTTAATCGTACGTGGACGATAAGACATCACTAGTGCAATTCGCGTGTGAGCGAAAGAAGATCGCGTGTGAGCGATATGAGTTGAAAAAAGGATTTGCACGTGGGCAAGGTTTGATGAGTTGAATTGATTTTAATTGTGGATGACAAGTACTGAAACATTAGGCTATCATCTAATGATTCAAATACTAGAAATTGGTGAGTGAGCTCAACCAACCATCTCTCATCCCAAAAAGTTTATTATGAAAATGGTGAAGTGAATCGAGGTTCACACTTGTTAGGTATTTTGCATGGATGAGAGTATTTAATTTATTGGGCTATCATCCAACAGCCTAAAGACTTTGAACTTGTTTTAAACCATTGGGCTATCATCCAACAACTTAAAACAAATACCATCCAAGTTTTTGTTTTGAAATTCATTTTTGAAATCAACTCTATGTTGGGTCGAGGTTTGAGAATTTGATTATGAAAGTGGTGAATGGACAATGAGAGGATATTTTGGCTATGATTAACCAAGAAATCTTGATTAATCTCGAGAGAATAGACAAGTGTCTACTCCCTACCATGAGGCCCTTTGGATGAGAACTTAGTATATGGACCAAGGCGTGAGAATAAAAGTGAGCAATGCGAATAATTATATACAAGCATGAAATAAAGTAAGTAAATGAATTAAAAGCCCATACGAGGTGGCTAACACAAATGATAAGGCAATTTACAATGTGTAAGTGCATGCGCGAAATAAATTTAATCAATTAATTAAACGAAGTTTAATCAAGTAATTAGGTTAATAAAATGAACTAATCAATTTTAAATAACCTAATTAGATAATTAAATAATGTTTAACTAATCAATTAAAGCCTCATTGTAAACCCAAGAGCAAGCATGGTGTGTGCACCATGTGTGGCTGTTGCGACGTTTCTAAGCTTTGTCGACTCAAGGTATGAAAATGGCTCGCAATCGAGTATTAGTTTGAAATATTTTTAGTTTGTGCATTGTGAATGAATGATAAAATAAAGAAATAAAATTATTTACTAACTATTACATGATGTGGGGAATGGGGATACATATTTATAAGTCAAGATATGTCAGTGTGGGCAGACGATGCAGGTGGAAAAGGAATAAGAGCAGCTTTACTTGCCACGTGATTTTTACATCACTATGTTGTGAAGTGAAAATCACGTCGCAACATAATTTAGTTTAATATTCTCATTTCCAATTTAATTTAATATCACGTGAAGGGTTATTGAGCCGTTGTTATTTTTTTCTTAATATGTATTATATGTTGCAACATGAAAAGCATGTCACAACTCATGTCTCTAATAATTTTTTTAAAAATTAATTATGAAACTCCTTTTTCTTTTATAATTAATTAAATTAATAAAATTAATATAATAAAATTTAATTTAATAAATTTAATATAATAAATTTAATATAATAAAATTAATAAACTAAAATTATATAATAAAATTTAATGTAATAAAACAAATAAACTAAAATTTAAAATTTAAAATTTCTTAATTTATTATATTAAAAAGAGTTTTAATTAATTAATATCTTACACAAATTCAAATTTAAAAACAAAATAAACAAAAAGTAACGTTACGGGTCATCTTGGTTGAGATAATTGTCAATGTCAAAATCATCTTCATTTTTGTCATCCTCCGGCTCTTGGCCATGAACATTTTGATTTCCACCAAACCCTTGCATAAATTGTCTCATTTGCTGCTCTATATCAGCTTGCTTCTTCGCCACGACCTCCACTTTCCACTCTTGCTCTTGCCTCATTGTCGTCATTTGGGCCTCCATTGCCGCCTCACATTGCACTGACTCGCGTGTCACCTCATTTAACGCCAATTGTCTTACTATTTCAAATTGTTCTGGTGTTAGATTTGGTTGACGTGACCCTCTTTCCCCATCTCTAATTCTTTGAAATAGATTTCTATGACCAATTTCTCAAGCCGGGCGCCAAATTTCCACCACCAAAAAAACAATTGTTAGGCCCTTTTCCGTCAATGACTTGATCCCCAATATAAAAATTAACATTCCAATGAAGTGGCTTGTAACACCCCATTTCTACCCGGTAATTGTAAATAAAATCAAAGTATACAAATTTCAATCAAACATGGGATATTACACTTTCAACTTTAAACTAACCGCAAAACTTATTATAACAGATACGTAACACATATAAGTATGAAGAAACTCATAACAACTATTTTAATCCTCAAAATTAAATCAACTTTGATAAAACCAAGCAGCGGAATTCACAACTTTAAACTTCAACTTATAGCATCTTTGTCTAACTTGAAACAATCAAAATTAAGCGTCTTCAACAACAACTTAAACAATTCAACTTAAAACAACAAGAACAAAATAAGCGTTCATCCCCCCCCCCCCCGAGTGTTACGTATCAGAGCAAATGACACCAAACTTGAACTAATGACGGAAACAACTACTCTCCTTGATTACCTGGAAGTTACTGATCGGAAAAATAGCAAGTGTATTATTTTTACCGATTTAGTAATAATGGGTTTTACCCCGGATATCGATCTCGAGGACTGCGTAAGGAATACCAAGTTGAATATGTAATTCAACTGAACAAAAACTATAGAGTTGAAATTGGTTTGTGATTAAATCTCTAAAATGTAATAATTAACAAAAAATAGGAATTGACTTTTCAAATAGTGACTAATATGCTAGGGTGAGTGTATGATTTGCCCATTCCTGACATTGACTCTTTGATCTTCTCAACAAGTTCATTAATGAAATTACTAGTTCTTAAGATTATTCTTCCCTAAGTCCTTAGAGAAATTTTTTTACCAGTTTTACCTAATTCTAATGTCCATTAAAAATAATGAAGAAGGTAAGCATTTTATTATCAAGAATACTCCTGGTTATCATAGGATTTCCCTAGTCCTAGGTGAAACCTGCTAAAATATATTCGTTTTGATAACCCTAACACGACTATCCAATTCTAATGTGTTAGGAAAAGTTAACCCTATTGGTCCGAGAGAGCAAAGCAATATAGTAAACAAAACTCACAAATTGACATTATTAAACCTTAACCTTGATAAAACAAAAAGATCAGTATTCTGGTGACAAATCACAGACACCCCCTAGCATTGAGGGGTTTAGCCTCTCATAATATTCAAGAAAGGCATACTAGAACATTTAGACATTACAAGAATATTGGTTCCTTTAATCTTCAATGGTGGCAACCCTTGAATCTCTCAGTCTCCAAAACCCTTGATGAAGTTATCTTCTCTCTTTCTGCAATTCTCTCTTCTACAATCCAAAAGTCCTCCAACAAAACCTAAAAATTCCACTAAATAGTTCCCATACAAATCCCTGCCAAGTGCAATGTCTACAATCCCCCCAAGGTCAAGATTTAATGAAAAAAACCAAAAACATAACATTTTTCGCGCACGCAACACGGGCCGTGCTAGCTCCCAGACTTGGTTCCCAACTTCTGCTCCAGGCCTTCTAACACGGGTTGTGCCAGGCAATAGATAATCGTGGCAATAGATAATCGTGACGTGAAAATCATGTGGCAACTTTTTAATATAATAATAAATTATAAAATTATTATCAGTTGCCACATGATTTTCACACCAAAAAATTGTCATTAAATTAAAAAAAATATAAACACATAAATTAAATAACTTACATAAGCTTTTAGCGTACGTTCGTCAACAAAATTCTCTGATTTCTTTGTCCGAGTCTTTTTAATCGACTCAATAATCAGTGGTGGTCTCCCCAAAGACATAGTCTAAATAATAAAATTTAATTTAATTAATGAAATATATTATGAATAAATGTAACTTGAAAAGTGGTAATATTTACCATGCGTCAACATGCTCAGCGGTACTTATACTTCCAACAGTATTAACGCAACCTCATTTTTCAGATTCCCTCATCTTCTTAAAAATTTTCAGATTTAGTCTTAAATTATAATAACTCCCAATACATCTAGTAAATATTACAATCAATATACTAACTTATTATTATTTTTCTGTTTTAATAATTTTAATATTAACAATTATTAAAATTATTTTAAATAATTTATATTTTGATATATAATATTAAAATGTGTTTTAATGTACAATTGTTTTTAAAATAATTTATAGAAATAAATTGAAATTAATTTAAATATAACCTATAGTATATATTTGAATAAATAAACTATAGTATGTATTTAGAAGTAACCTGAAATTAATTTTAAACATATAATAATAAATTTTTATATTTTTTAAAATAAACTAAATTTAATTTTTAATATATAATAATAAACTAAAATAAATTTATAATGTATAGTATATATTTGGATAAATTGAAATTAATTTTTAGTATATTGGCAGCAGTCCGACTCGACGAGAAACTAAACAACAGTGTTTTGAATTAGTGATATTAAATATAAATTTATATTAAAAATGAAAATGTATATAAATTAAAAACTTACGAGCTTTCTTCGGGCCAAATCCAAAATATTCGGTCAATGACATGAATCTCACTCGGATCATTGTTCCCTCAAAGATCATTTCGATCTAACACATCATCTACCTCATCCACATCATCATCATCTGAATGCGGTAGATGGGGTGCATCCGCCTACAAATCATCCTCATGTGCAGTTACACGTGTGGGGTGTAGAAAATTAGGTCCTCCAGTCTGCTAGAAGGATAAGGACATCTGTGTGGGGTGTAGAAAATTAGGTCCTCTAGTCTGCGGGAAGGATGAGGGCATTTTGGTCTGTGGGAAATGAAAACCAGGTGGCTGAACAAAAAAAATGCAGGTACTCCATATGGGAATGACTGAGAGGAGAGTAATGACACAAAAACCTGAGTACTGACCATCAACCTGACTCTGCGGGGAGGGCACGTGGCCAACTTAGCTGCCTCACATGTTACTAACCTCGGACGATGGGACTTCTACCACTATCCTTAATAAACATTTAATAAACATATAATTAAATATAGTGAATATATATTAACCATAAATTTATTGTTTTTAACTAAACATTATATATATATATATAAAACATTTTTTTAAATGTTATGTTTAATTAATACTACTACACACATTATGTTATATTTTGATTTTAAAAAACATATTATTCTTTTAAAAAGTATAAAATATTATTATATTCTATTTTATTTTATCTTAAATTTACATATATGTTATTAAAGATATATTTTGTTTTAATTAATACTACTTCAAATGATATGTTATGTTTTGTTCTTAACAAACATATTTTACTTTAATTATATTTTACTTGTTTGGTATATAATTTGTTTAAATAAAGTAATAAACTAGTTTTTCTATTTAAAAAAATATAACATATTTCAGTTTTTAAAATATTTTGTTTATGATTCTATTTTTAAAATTAGTAATATTTTTTATACATAACTATTATATTCATCTTAATATTTTTTATTAATCTATAATATTTTAATTTTATTTAAGATAAAGTATTTGGTATATAGTATTTTTATTAATATATTTTATTTTAAAACAATAATATTAAATATGTTTTTTATTATATAATAATAATATTAAAACAATAATATAAAAAATATTTTTTGTGCTTAAAGATATATTTACTTGTTTAATTTTCTTTTTTTATAAATATACTTATAAATATATTTTCTGTTTTTAAAGATCTATTTACTTGATTAATTTTCTGTTTTTTAAAATATATTTAATTTTTAGGAACAACTTTATTTTTTAAGTTATGTTTTAAAATATATATTTATGAATAAACAAACAGTTTTTTAAATTCTGTTTTTTAAAATTCTTATTTTAATATTTTAAAAAAATCTTTTTTACATATAATAAACATAATAAAAACTAATATTATAGACAAAATAAATCATTATTTATATATAAAATTAAAAAAATGCATAAATACCTCTTATGTCCTTCAATCAATCTTCTTCTTCAATCTTCTTCTTCTTCAATATTCTTCAATTTTGACAAAACAAAATTAAACAAAATTATAATTAGAATAGCAAATAATGAATAAACAAAATTATATAAGTATATTCAAATTACACAATAAACAATAAATAATTACATATTAGTATTTTTGAAATTGAATTTGGGATGATTTTGGGGAAGATTTGGGAAAGTTTTGGGGAAGAAGGAAGGGATGAGCTGATAACATAACAGGGAGAGGGGAAGAGGAACGAAAGAGAAGAAGGAAAATGTTATAATGAATCTGTGAACGAAAGATTTTATTTATATGTCACGTAGCAACGTGAAAATTATGTCACAACCTTGTCACGTGAGTTTTGTAACACCCCAATATTACTCAAAGTTTAATATGCAAAAATCAGAGTAATTTAAAATTTTCATAAATTAAATATTGAGGCATCACACCTTCAAAAATAACTCACTTTAAACAATTTGCTTTAAAGTATAAATCTCGGATACATAGCATCGCCGGAAGACATAAATTGATTCATAAAAATAGAACATCCCATTTATTAAACTTCCTCATCAAAATCATGTTCTTATAAATTATGGTTCTTATTCACAAAAAGGAAACAACACAAGAACAACAACAAGGACAACATGAATATTTCGCCCCGAGTGCTATGTATCAGAGCAACACCGACACGACTAACAGCAGCTATAAACTCCGTCTTCATAACCTGCACGTTACCAATATAAAGGTAACGGCGAAACAAGTAAAGGGTGAGATACTCCAAAACATATAACTAAAGGCATGATAAATTATATATATAGTTTTGGAATTATAAAGGGTATAAATTAATAGGTGTAATTCCAACACATAATCAAAGCTCACTTACTTTACCCGTCATCCTAATGTGTATAATCGACACTATATCGCCATAACCTCATCGGCATACTTCATCACAACAACACATAAACTTCCATCGCCACGAAATCGTCACAAGTTAATACGTCACTAACCAATACGGCAATTATAAACAACAATATCAAACAATACTAATAACTTAAGCATCATAAATGAAATCATCACAAATTGGCTAAAGCCCATCGTCGCTTTTGGCATAAAAGCCCATCGTCACAAACATCATCACATCGTATTTGCATTAAGCATTTTATCAAGTTAAATCATCGCAAAACTCATCATTTATATTCATCGCATAGTTATCATGAATTTATAAAGATCATCACCAAACAAAACATCATATATCATCGCAATTCAACATCATCCAATGATCAAACAAAAACCCAACGCCAAACAATTTAAACATAAACGTAACCGACTCCATGAGACACGACTATGTTATGCATGTGGTACCCGTCGCTTTGTCCATAATTAGGAACACTTGGCATAAAAGCCTCGTCGCTTGGCATAAAAGTCCATCGTCGCCAATGCAATGTATGTGACTCGACAATAAAACAACACAACACAAAAACATCATCATCGCTCATCAACATTGGCATAAAGCCTACATCGCCACAATTTATCCACATACAGATAAATATATCATCGCATCATATTTGCATTATGCAAAACATCACTAATAATTCATCATTATCAAAATCATGCATTCACAAATCGGAAGCATTAAATAACAACATCAACATAATCATCACATCATCATGTACAAAGACATATACTATTGCATCGCAAATCATCAAGTATTTATTATTAAATACACCGTCGCAACATCATTATCAATTAATCCACCAATTCCCAAAAAAAAATGGAAAAATAGTCAAACACCTATAATCGTCGCGAAAACCATTTTTAATTACCGGCATTAAGTATAAACATCACTATCGAAATCGGATAGTTCGTATATGTCTTAAATTGACTAAAACACCATCCGGTTCAATTTACTGTAAATTTGCCTATTTCGGGTCGTTTCGTAAAAACTCACAATTTTGAAAAACTAACCTCACCACTGCGTTCTACACGTCGAATTTAGCTAGCACGTCAATTTCCGTTGAATTTAGAGCAGTTTGCTCCGTCGTCGAATTTACCGAAATCGGAAAATCGGAACATAATCGGATTCCAAATTTAATCGGCTAACTTATGCCCTAGTTATATTTTATTAATACTAACTAGTAGTGTATGGAATTGGGGGAAAGAACAGAAACAGAAGGAAATTATGCAGAAGTAGAAATTCTGCAGAACAACAGAAAATGCAAGAATACAGAAAACTGGGAAAACAGCAAAATTTGCTTCGTCCCCTAACCAAGACCGGGACGCACGTCCCTTAAATATAACAAGGGAAGGAGGTGGGGGCCTCATAGTGGGGGACGGTCGCCCCACTCCCTGAGGTGGGCGCCTCCCCCCTCCCCAAACGCCATCCTCATCATCTTCTTCCCTGCATGCTATTTTTCTGGTTTTCATTTTCAACAGTTACAGTTTTTTTTTGTTTTTCATGTCCATATTATATTTTCATTATGCCATACTACTAATAACAACACCTATAATCTCTACCCCAAAATCAACTCTTCTAAACATTTCAACAATCACTCAACAAAACCCTATAAACCAACTATCAATTTTTCCTCAATCCAAACTAATTCCACCAACCCTAACAACATGAAATGGAAATCAAACCATCAAACACCCAACTCAAAACCTCAACACCAATTCTCATCACAAATCCACAATATATGTATCAAAACCCTAACTATAGGAAGTGGAAAATCAAACCCCTTACCTCACAAGCTTGGATGATTCAAGATGCTCCAACCAAAACCTCAAGCTCATGCTTGCTCTTGCTCCTCTTCTTCTTCTTCTCCTCCAAACCCTCTCTTTCTCTCAAGCTTCTATGTTAGGTTTTTGTTGTTGGAAAAGGAAAGAAAACAAAAGAAAGGGTTTTATAATGTTGTTTCCTTACTAGCTTCCTCTCTTGCTCTTGTTTGGCTTGGTGTGTTATGAATGGAAAGAAAATGAAGGGAAAGGTTTATAAGGGTATTTCCTTACTAGTAAGCCAAGGGTGAAAACCCAATCCTCACTAATTGCTCCCCACACCCTTAACTTAATTATATCATTAATTCAAATAATTAAAATAATTTCGGGGAATTAAATATCGGATCCAAATAATATTTTATCGAACCGAACGGAATAAAACCCGGACCGAACACAACGTCGCCAGATAAATTAATAGATATATTAATTAATATAAATATTCTCGTCGCAAGATAAATATCGATCGCTAATTCAAAAATATTAATATAATATAATATTAATAAAAACAGGGCGTTACAAGTTTCACGTTGCAACACTCCCAACAATCAAAACAATTAATTACTCAGTCTGCACAACTTGTACCCAATCCACTCATAGTCAGATATTTTCTCCCTAAAATGTTGCGACGTGATAATCACGTCACAACCAAATTTTTTAAAAATTCAAACTTCTCTCCTTCTAAACGTTACAGTTTTTATTTTTAATATTAATTATTAGGTGACGACGTGAATCCCACGTCGCAACTGCTTTTTTTTTAACTCTGACTTCCTCCATCGTAACGTTATCTTTATTATTTTATTATTAAAAATGTTAGTGATATGATTAACACGTCGCAACCACCTTTTATTGACCATGTGATAATCACGTCGCAACATTATGGTGCTGAGGTGTTTTTCTTAGAGTGCAATACTACAATAAGAAAAAAACTTATGTGCATACAAACATAACACTCGGTGTTACAGACAACCAATCAAATTTTTTTAATTAATTAAAAATTAAAATTACAATATTTTCTCTCCTCATAAATAAACCACCCCATGATGACAATTTAAGAAAAAAATTAAATTTTAAATAAATTAAATATTTTTCTATTTATTATTGGTTGTTTGTAACAATAAACATTTATGTTCGCAAGCCTGCAAGTTTTTCATCTACAAAATCCTAAATAAATTAATAGATTTTAACAATTAAAAATGATAAAAACATACCTCTTGAACAAACCATTTAAATTTGAATTCACTTAATTTATTATCTACATATCTTTAATTAGTTATTACTTACTTAATCATTTGATTAAGTAACAACATGTACTTAATTTTCACTGAGTATCTATGAGACAACCCCCCTCGTACTTTATTTTCACTGAGGACATGATTCCAAAAATAGATTGACATAGGAAAATAAACAAGGGTTGGTTTTTAAATGAACAATAACATAAATAGATCGGAGTCATGAATTTAACGATTGAATAAAAACTATGATCGATAAAGTACGAAAAGATAATGATACAATTAGCAGCCGGGTTGTATGGTGCATTAACCTAGAGATTCCCCGCATAAATAAATAAAAAATACTGGTCAAAATTTGTTTGTACTTTGTACAACAACTATTACAAAAAGGATCTTCAAAGTCATGCGGGTATATATTTTCCACCAAACAAACTTCAGTTGAAAACCTATGCAGACATAATAGTGTTATTGTATTTGATACACTATCTTAAGGTTGTTGAATATATTATTGTTATAGTGTTTAGGTTTGAGTGAAACACGTGATGTTTCAGCTACCTTCCAATATCCTTTCCTATAAAGCCATTCCACCCCACACATCTTTCCATCACAACACTCTTCATCATCACATTCCTTTTCTACAACAACTTCTTCAAACTACTAATACATACTTTCAAACATATTACATCAAGATCAAGATGGTCACTGTTTCTGAAATTCGCAAGGCACAAAGGGCAGAAGGCCCTGCAAATATCTTGGCCATTGGTACTGCTAATCCAGCTAACTGTGTTGAACAAGCCACATATCCTGATTTCTACTTTAAAATCACAAACAGCGAGCATAAAACCGAACTCAAAAAAAAATTCCAGCGCATGTGTAAGTGTTTATTCATTTTTTATGTTACTGGTTTTGGTATTTACCTTAAAACTATTGTACTAATTAATATTATTTCTTTATAAAATCTTCAGGCGATAAATCCATGATCAAGAGGAGATACATGTACCTAACAGAAGAGATTTTGAAAGAAAACCCTAGTGTTTGTGAATACATGGCCCCTTCATTGGATGCTAGGCAAGACATGGTGGTGGTAGAGGTACCTAGACTAGGGAAAGAAGCTGCTGTGAAAGCTATAAAAGAATGGGGCAACCAAAGTCAAAGATTACTCACTTAATCTTTTGCACTACAAGTGGTGTAGACATGCCTGGAGCTGATTATCAACTCACCAAACTCTTAGGTCTTCGGCCATATGTGAAAAGGTTTATGATGTACCAACAAGGATGCTTTGCAGGTGGCACGGTGCTTCGTTTGGCCAAGGACTTGGCTGAGAACAACAAAGGTGCTCGTGTGTTGATTGTTTGTTCTGAAGTCACTGCAGTCACATTCCGTGGCCCAAGCGATACTCACTTGGACAGTCTTGTTGGACAAGCACTATTTGGAGACGGAGCTGCTGCACTCATTGTTGGTTCTGATCCCATACCAGAAATTGAGAAACCTATATTTGAGATGGTGTGGACTGCACAAACAATTGCTCCAGATAGTGAAGGAGCCATAGATGGACACCTTCGTGAAGCGGGGCTAACATTTCACCTTCTTAAAGATGTTCCCGCGATTGTCTCAAAGAACATTGGTAAAGCATTAGCTGAGGCTTTTGAACCATTGGGAATTTCTGATTACAACTCAATCTTTTGGATTGCACACCCAGGTGGCCCTGCAATTCTTGATCAAGTAGAGCAAAAGTTAGCATTGAAACCTGAAAAGATGAAGGCCACAAGAGAAGTTCTTAGTGAATATGGAAATATGTCAAGTGCATGTGTTTTGTTTATCTTGGATGAAATGAGAAACAAATCCATTCAAAATGGACTAAACACAACAGGAGAAGGACTTGAATGGGGTGTCTTATTTGGCTTCGGACCAGGACTTACCATTGAAACTGTTGTTTTGCGTAGCGTGCCTGTATGACATGCTTAACTCCTTTTTTTCATGTATCGCATTCAAATTTTCTTGATTTTTATGTAAGGATGAAAAAATCATCCAAAAGTTCTAAATGTAACATCATATTTAAATAATAAAATTGTGATTTGTTTTATATTCAAAAGATACTGACTTATTTGAAAATATATTATTTATATTTAAGAAATAAATTGTGTTAACGTATTAAAGACAATGGAGAAATAATTAAGTAAATTGTATTTTAAATTTAAAATATTAATATACAAACAACTATACTAAATTAAATGTTTAATAGCGTCTTTTTTATAGAATTAGACCAAAACTAATTAATGATTATTTTGTTATATTTTAAACTTAGACATGTATTGTAAATGTGAATTGAATTTCTTAAAACTTGTTCTTAATTTAATTTTGATGTAGTCGAATTGGGAATTGAATTCCTACAGTCACTATTTAAGGTTGATCTAAAATGCGTTTTAATATATTTATAGTATGCTAAATCTGCATAGTTTGATTACTATCATAAAGTCCACAAATCACTGAATGCGTGACTGTGTCCTTTACCGACTGTAGAGGCTACTGGTCCGTTGGATTGCATGTGGCAGATAGTTCTTGTAAGTCATTACCAAGTTGAAGAGTAGCCAAAATTACTTGATCCTATTTATGTAAACTTTGAAAGGATTAATATGCATGCAAAAATTTATAAGCAAAGAAGAAGATTGGATTAATGATAAGCATAAGAGGTACTTAACCGTCCATACAAGTGAAACCAGACACTACAAGGGATGCAAAAACATATTAAGTAAGAAACATAGGATCCTGGTTTGGATATCCATGCCTCCCAAGAAAAAAGGAGGATCGCAAACTCTTCCTCACAGGAACATAATGGACAAACAACATGTTGACTGCCATAAATGACTCTATCCTTTGTGTAGACTCAATGGCTGATTCTGGGGTTAATCAAGGAAACAAGCGAATCTGGAAGTTAATTGAAGGGATGCCGGAAAATGTGTGGAATTCAATTAAGGAATTGGGGATAGAAGGCGAAGAAGATGACGAGGTATTCGAAGGTATTGTTCGTGATATGGAAGCTCGTGAAAGAACGTGTTTTGAAGCGGGGATGGCGCCAAAAAATGGTTTCCCATGAATCTCGGAACATTCAACATCAGAGGGGGAGGCAATCCGGTAAAGAGAAAGTGAATTGACTGCCATAAATGACTCCTCTTCTTGCAAGCTCGGCTCTTATTGGCAACTTATTGAGAATGAGTCTATAATCAAAGAACTGAATTGTGGTTGACACTTTATATTTCCACAGGATGCCCGACTTCAATAAGATAGTTTATTTCACCCTTAAACTTTCATTACACAAGTCAGCCAGTCTCAAGTAACTAGATATAATAGAGAATCCATTATTATTCCTCCTTTAGTACACAATGCTATCTTCAATGTCGTGCTTGGATTAAACCACCTTCAAAATATCCAACAGACCCTCCAATTGATTTCCAGCTTCTCCAGACAGGTTCGTCGCTTTTACATCTATGTCACAAGTCCACATATTGTCAAGCCAAAACCCCATGTCTATCATTTGTGGCAATTAAATCCATTAATACAAAATTCATCCAATCCATCCACTAAAAAATTCTGAAACTGTTGTTTTGCGTAGTGTGCCTGTATGACATGCTTAAGTATTTTACTTTCAAATTTTCTTGATTTTTATATAAGGATGGAAAACTTATCCAAAATCCAACTTGTAATATCATATTAAAATAATAAAATTGTAATTTGTTTTATATTCAAAAGATGCTTATTTATTTAAACATATATCATTTATATGTAAGAAATAAATATTTCCTTTCTACTTTTAATTATTGGGTGAAAAGCAATATCTTAGTAGTATCTTAAAATTCATGTCCTCATGGATGCGGTGTAGAGGAAAGTGTGTTGAACATTTTCTTTGAATATCCGTTAGCTTAAGTTGATAGATAGAGTGAGATTCTAAGATGGCTGAATTTCATCCCATAATTCAACTATACAACACTTTGTGCAGTTTATTGGGATAAGCAATGAAGGAAGAATTCATCGAGATAGGTTTTTTGTCATTTAGTTGGTAAATATTTGGATCATTTGCAAGAGGAGAAGCGAGAAGATTTTTGAGAAACCAGAGAACAACAAAAGCAATTTTATTGAAGATATTCAGATGATAGCGGATTTCATTTCGACATTCAAATTTTCTTGATTTTAATCATCCAAAGTTCCAAATGTAACCTCATATTTAAATAATAAAATTGTGATTCTAAAATATATCGTTTATAATTAAGAGATAAATTGTGTTACCATATTAAATGAAATAATAAAGAAGTAAATTGTATTTTAAAATGTAGAAATAATTTGATGATCAAAACGGAAAATTTTATCACGTACCCCTACATTTATTCCCATATCTCTACAATTTTGACATTTGGACGAAATTGCCCTTGTATAAATACTAATTACCTATTTTTTTTTTCCACTTTTACCATTTTAACTTCTGAAAAACGAGAGAGAAAGATAATTTTTTGACAAACCGGAGAACCCAAAAATCCTACATCCGATCTTTATTTTTCACTCCGGAAGACACAAGAGTAAGTTATCTGGTTTATGCGTTTATGAATTTTTACAAACCGGATAACATGGTAAGTGGATTTTTTGAAAATTTTAACACACACCGGAAGTCACGTGAGTGGATTATCCGGTTTGGGTTTTACACTCCGGAAGTCACGTCCCAGAAACATATTCAACAACTTCACTGATTCTGGATAAGCCCAGAAAATATCCCTCACAACTTGTGAATCATCTTTTTTCCTGCTCCAGTATGCATATGTTATCCAGTTGACAATATACTACAAATCGGAATACACAGCTTAAGGTTATTCGGTTTGTTAATATTGTTAACCGGATAACTTATGGCTTGGTTTTCCAGGGAAAATGCATTTCGGATTTAGCTATGCCATGTTATCCGGTTCCTGAAAAAATATGTACCGGATGTATCCATTTTGAGTTATCAGGTTTGTTAATTTTCTGTTTCCTTGCCTTTTCCGTACACTTTCAGAAAATAGTGAAAATAAAAAAAAATTCCATATAAAAATAAAAATATTAAAAAAATTGTAAGGATATCGGAATAAGTATAGGGGTATCGGGTAAAATTTTCATCAAAACGTAGTATAACAGATGCGACAGTCGGATTGTATTGCGCGCAAGGACTCTTAATAATTTTAATTGGTCGATTGAAACATATAATTTTAACTGGTGGATTGAAACATGGGGGTTTTAAGATTCTGACTTAAATCGCAGATAACGAATTTTTTAAAAAGAAAAAGTCAATTTTTTCTGAAAATTTAAAAAATTGATTTTTTTCAAAAATTAAAAAAAAATGTTTATTTTAAATAAAAAAGTCAGTTTTTCTAATCAGTTTTTTTCTAAAATAAAAAAAAAAACAATTTTTTTGAAAATAAAAAAATATCAATTTTTTCCGAAAAAAATCCAGTTTTTTTTCAAAAAAAAAAAACAATTTTATCGAAAATAAAAAAGTTATTATTTTTCAAAAATAAAAAAAATATTTATTATTTTTTATTATTTAACAAATGGTTTTGAAAAAAATTGTGTTATAATAGTTTGGTACAGTTCGGAATCTCGAACTGTTATACCAAACCAAAATTTTTGGTTCAGATCAGTTCTATAAAAAATGAAACTGTTCGATATGGTTTGAATAACCTTATGTAATAGTTCGGTTCGGTTTTCTAACAAAACTATATCATGAACAATCCTATTTGTAACATTTCAGATCTCTCAATCTCTACTGCAATGGGTAATGATCTCCCCACAACACAAGAAAAAACTGTCTCAGATACCTTTGACTACAAGGGTTTCGCAGCAGATAGATCAAAAACTGGTGGTTGGACTTCTGCTTCAATGATATTAGGTCCCATATATTATTAGCCTAGTCTTTTCTCCTACCTATACAGTTTCTTTTGATTCTCTTAATCTTATGATAATGCCATTTTTTTTTCAGGAGGAGAAATTGCAGAGAGGCTATCAACACTTGGCATCACTGTGAATTTGGTAACATATTTAACAGGTACAATGCATTTGGGAAATGCTGCTTCCGCCAACATTGTTACAAATTTTGCAGGAGCCTCTTTCATCCTTTGTTTGTAAGGTGGTTTTCTCGGCGACACTTTCGTTGGAAGGTTTGTATTATAAAATAGGGTTAAATAAAATTTTGGTCATCCAAATGTTTTACATGTATTTTGTTCCTTTTGTGACAGATATTTTAATATCGCTGTCTTTGCAGCCATTCAAGCAATTGTAAGAACCAAAACCTTATACTATATTTGTATTTATTGTAACTAGTTGAGGTTTCTTGTCTACCCTTTTAACGTTATATAATCATTTGTGCATATGTATGTACATATTTGTCATAATAATTTAATAGGGTGTTGCTTGACCATATCAACTATAATTCCAAGCTTAAGTCCTCCAAAATGCGCGGAACACACACAATATGTAAAAGCAAACAACAAACAGCTAATGGTTTTGTTTTTGGCGCTTTATATCACTGCACTTGGCACGGGCGGTTTAAAATCAAGTGTCCCCGGCTTTGGTTCAGATCAATTTGATGCTAGTGATAAACAAGAGAAGAAACAGATGATTAAGTTTCTCAATTGGTTCTACTTCTTTGCGAATGTAGGATCTTTGATGGCGGTGACAGTTCTTGTGTATATACAAGATCATCAAGGTAGAGATTGAGGTTATGGTTTATGTGTATGTGCTATTGTGCTAGCACTTGTTGTGTTTTTGTGTGGCACCAGAAAGTATTGGTACAAGAAACCGGTAGGTAGCCCGTTGACTCAGATTGCAGCTGTGTTTGCGGCTGCTTGGAGGAAAAGGAACTTGCAATTACCTTCTGATTCTACATTGCTCTTTACTGATGATGATGATGATGATGATGATATCTTACCAGAACTACCAAAGATCAAGAAACAGCGGTCACCGCACAGCAATCAGTTTGGGTAACTTTTTAACAATGTATCTTATGATGTTGATATTTGTTCAGATTTTTTTCTTAAGTGCTTTTTTCTCCATGCAGCTTCTTAGATAAAGCTGCAATCAAAGACTCTGAAAGTGTTAGTGGAATCATGAAGATAAATAAGTGGTATCTTTCTACTTTAACAGATGTTGAAGAAGTGAAATTAGTGTTATGAATGCTTCCTATATGGGCTTCAACGATAGTGTTTTGGACAGTTCAAGTTCAAATGATGACACTTTCCGTATCACAGGCGACCACCATGGATCGTCGCATTGGAAAGTCATTTCAAATCCCAGCTGCATCAATGACCTCCTTCTTAATCGGAACTATTCTCCTAACCATTCCTTTTTACGACCATTTCATTAGTCCATTTGCAAGAAAAGTGCTTAAAAATCCACAAGGGCTTAGCCCTTTACAACATACTGGAGTTGGTTTAGTTCTTTCAATCTTATCTATGGTTGTGGCTGCTCTTGTTGAAAACAAGCGATTGACATTCGCGCAATCACAAGATTTGTTGAACGATCCAATTACTAAGACTTGTTAAGTGTTTTCATGTTGGTGCCGCAATTTTTCATCGTAGGGTCCGGGGAAGCATTTATGTACATGGGACTACTCGACTTATTTCTTAGAGAATGTCCCGACGGAATGAAAACTATGAGCATGGGATTATTCTTAAGCTCGAGGTCAATAGGATTTTTCTTCAGCTCATTATTAGTGTCTACGGTGAATGAGATAACAGGTCAAAGTGAGCCATGGATTGCAAATAATCTAAACCAAGGAAGGCTTTATAACTATTACTGGCTTTTGGCTATCTTTAGTGCTATAGATTTCCTGATATATTTGGCTTGTGCAAAGTGGTATGTGTATAAGGATAAAAACGCTTATGAAAAAGGCATGGAAGAAGAGTAAGTGATATATGAACACAATATTTTTTTATGTTTGTATTTTCACATTTTAAATTTTTTGTATGTATTGGTAGCTCTTGTGAGGATAAAGTTGCATTTTTCTTGTACTTGCAAGTTGATTGCAAAACTTTAATTATACTATGTTTTGTGTAAAACAATTTATTAAATTAAGAGAAGGAGTTTCGGAAGATCATAAAATTTGATATTTTTCAGAGAATTCACAATGGGTGGAGAGATAAAAGAATTGTGTGATTGAATTATGCAGTTGTAGCTTTGGTAGAAATTAGATTACATGCATTGCAAATTAGAGTCACGCTTATATCATAATCGCGTGTAATTGTCTACGCTTGCATCATACAGCATCATCATTACGTAGAACCTTGGCATATTTGAGTATTTGTGTAAAATACAACAACAAAAATAACAAAAATGGGTTGGCACCGTAGGCACAACATTTCTTGGGATTGTTTACAAACTTAATAAAATGTTTCCAATTCAAATTCCAGTAAGATTTTTATCATATATATATATATATATATATATATATATATATATATATATATATATATATATATATATATATATATAAAGGAGAGATCAAATTACATTTAAAGTAACGTTTTGAGCGAATGTAATTCATAGTGTAATTCTTGAGTGTAATTTAATTTTATATATATATATATATATATATATATATATATATATATATATATATATATATATATATATATATATATATATATAATGAGAATATTAGTTATTGTGATAAATATGACCGATTAATCTTTGCGATTAAATTTTGATCTAATGAAATAAGCTTAATTTCTCTTTTCATAGTCTCTTTCCTCATAACTTTATGTACTCTATGCTAAAATTCAATTCTTCATATATTTTAAGAATAAATATATTTATTGCATTTTAATAATAACGATTACTAATCTTATTATATTTTTATAAATTTTTAAAATTGGATATTTCGTAAAATGTAATGTGAATTTAAGAAATAAATATATTTCTTACATTTTAAGAATTATGATGACAAATTAAATTATTTTTATAAAATTTTTAATGTAAAATAATTTTATTTTTGATGTTTTTTATTTTTTAATTAATATATAAATATTTGTTGTTATTGTATAAAAATAGATATTAATATTTTGAGGATTTATATTAATTATATTAACGGTTAGAATAATATATTCATTGTGTTTTTTATTAAATGATAATGAATATTTGTACTTTTATAATAAAATAACAAATGTCATTTACAAATGAAACAAATAAAAAAAAATTATATTAATATTATTATATATTTTATAAAATAAGATTATTTTATCAATGAATTTTATTGTTAAATAATTAAAGTATAAGTATTTATTATCATTGTATAAAAAAAAATTAACACTTTAATTAAAACCGTTAATATAGATCTATATTTAATCAAAAAATATTTTCTACTACTATATATCCTTGTATTAAAAAAACCAAAAACAAAATATTTTATATAAATAAAATCTTTATGATAATTATATAATTAAAAAAATTAATATAACCATATAACCATATTATTTTGCAAATTTATATTGATAATTTTGATTAATATGAAGTTATATTTACAGTTTAAATTAATAGATTAAATTAATAGGGATTAATTTATGAGATTGATGTATAACTATATTTACAGTTTAAATTAATAGATTAATTGGTTTTTATATATAGGAGTAATATTTGTATATTAATAAAATAAACAAAAACTAACATCTATAAAAATATTTTATGCTAAAAATCTATAAAAATATAATAAAATTGGTATCCATTATTAATAATTAAAATGCAACAAATATATTTAATTTTAAAATATATGAAGAATTAAATTTTATTATAGAGTACATAAAGTTATAAAGAATGAGACTATGAGAAATTAATAATTCATTAGATCGGAAAATTAATGATTAAGATTAATTGCTCTCATTTATCTTAATAACCAAATATTTTCACTTGAATCATACAATTATAATTTTTAGGAATAAAATTACAAATCTGCAAAACTGTAATATTTTATTTAAAAAAAGGTTATTTTTTTTATAATTTAATACATTAGTTTAGGAGTTCATTTTAATTTCTTAATTTAAAAAAAAAAATCTAAATCATTCCTTAACTCCAAAACTTTAGTTTATTGTGGTAAAAAAAACTCAAACTAAACGTTTCTATTTATATCAATATCTTGTGATAAATATAAATTTTGATCAGACACCAACATGAATATGTTAATATGTAAGGTCTGAATAGCTGGAAAAATTTCCTTGGACATATTTTATTCCAACAATATCCTCATAGCTTTTATGGTTTTTGAGTCATTGGATCACGGGCTTTGTTATGTATTGATTGGTGAGAATAATTCATATCCAGAAATTTTGAGGGTCAGTCAGAATAATTCATATCCGGAACTTTTGAGGGTCAGTCAGAAGTTCTGGTGTTCAGTAATTCATATCCAGAGCTTCAGAGTGTCAGTCAGAAGTTCTGATGTTCTGGAAGATAACTTAGTATTTTCTATGTTAGAGTTGACTTAACTGTGAAGTTATTTTAGCGGTGAAGTTAACTTAGCTGTGAAGTATTAATTAGGGCTTATGTGGCATACTTACCTTTGCCATTTTTGTGTATAAATAGGTATTCTTATGTTCGTTAATAACATACAATCCTTATTTCTTTTCTCCTTTTGGTAGCCGTCATTCTCTTTTCTTCTTCCATCATTCCAATCATTTTTATTCTTGTGCACCAACAAATTGGTATCCAAAGCTCCGGTTAGAAACACAGGGAAACATGAGTGAACGTGAGTTTGTGTTGTAAGGTTGATTTTGCTTCTGGGTTCACGCTGAATCTAGAACAAGAATCATTTTTCTGATTTTGTGGGTTGGGAAACACTATGTGAGCGAATATCTAAATGTATCGCACAAGGTAGAAGATGAACGGAAACGAAAACATGAACACCAAACTTCCAGTTTTTGATGGCAAGAACTGGAAAAGATGGATGATTCAAATGCACGTGTTATTTGGAGCTCAAGATGTTCTAGATCTTGTTACTGATGTGTATATTCTAGTTGCAGAAGATGCAACAGAAGATGAGAAAGAGGCGCAAAGAAGCAAGAGGAAGAGAGATCAGAAGGCGTTGTTCTACATTCATCAGTGTGTGGATGTGAATGTGTTTGAGAAGATTACTGATTCTATGACGTCAAAGGAGGCATGGGACACACTAGTAAGATGTTACAGTGGTGACGCATCAATGAAGAAGGTGAAACTTCAGTCCTTGAGAAAGCAATATGAGAATCTCAACATGAAGAACAATGAGAAAGTTTCTGAGTACATTTCAAGAGTGATTCTGATCACTAATGAAATGAAAGCTTGTGGAGAAACACTTTCTGAACAAGTAATCATAGAGAAAGTTCCGAGGTCACTTACTCCTCAGTTTGATTACATTGTCGTAGCTATTGAACATTCTAAAGATCTGGAAACCATGAAAATAGAAGAACTGCAAAGTAGTCTAGAAGCGCATGAGTTGTGTTTGACTGAAAGAACTTCTGAGAGGGAAGTTGAGCAGGCTCTGAAAGCTTCTTTTGTCAAGAAGAACCAGAAGAAGTCTTGGTCAGAGGCCAAGAATAGACGTGGTGATAGATTCCAAAAGTCAGAAACCTCAACTTCTGGTGATAAGAAACATCAGAAGGGAAAGGAGATGAGGAAAGTTCAATGTTACTGTTGTAAGCAGTTTGGCCATTTTGATAGAGATTGTTGGTCAAACAAAGAAAGGAAATCAGAAGAAGAAAACATAGCCAAAGGAGATTCAGATGATGAACCTGTGTTATTGATGGCTTCTGATTCTGATTGTAAGCGGTCAGAAGATTGGTGGTATATGGACACTGGGTGTTCAAACCACTTTACTGGGAACAAACAATGGCTAATAGACTTTGACTCCGGAAGGAGAACAAAGATCAGATGTGCTGATGATAAGTACCTTAATGCAGAAGGTATGGGAAATGTCAGAGTCAAGGTGAAGAATGGGAAAAACATTCTGATCAAAGATGTTTGGTATATTCCCGGAATTAAAAGCAATCTGATGAGTGTAGGTCAGCTCATTGAGAAAGGTTTCTCAGTTATAATGAAGGACAACCTCTTGAATTTGTATGATCCCCATCAGAAGATGATTATGAAGTATTAATAGGGAAGCAACAGAACATTCAAGGTGAATGTTAGTATAGTTGAAGCAGAGTGCCTTAGTGCAGAAGGCGCTGAATGTGATAGTAAGTTGTGGCACAAGAGGTTGGGGCATCTGTACTATAGATGCTTAGGGCATCTAAGTTCTAAGAATCTCGTACCTGGCATTCCAAAGATTATGAAGCCTGAGAATTCATGTGAGGTGTGCATGAAAGGCAAGCAACCAAGATTGCCATTTGTATCAGAAGTCTCCAAGAGAAAAAACATGCTCTGGGCGTAGTACATTCTGATGTGTGTGGACCATTTCCAGTATCTTCACTTGGAGGAAACAAATATTTTGTGTCCTTTGTGGATGAGTTCACAAGGATGACATGGGTAACACTCATTAAAGTTCAAACATGAAGTGTTTACTGAGTTTCCGAAGTTCAAGGTGAAGGCTGAGAAGTAGAGTGGTCAGAAAATGAAGATTTTGAGAACGGATGGTGGAGGTGAGTATAACTCTACAGAGTTCTAGAAGTTCTGTGAGGAGAATGGAATAGAATATGAGGTTACTGCTCCATATACTCCTCAGCACAATGGTCTTGGTGAGAGAAGAAACAGAACTTTGCTTGATATGTCCGAAAGAAGCTACCTACATATGGGAGAAGTTGTTGCCACATCACGAACAGTGTCCAACAAAGAAGTCAAGGAAATTGTTCCTTTAATGGAGATAAGCCATCCGAGTGTTTGGGTCACATATTACAAACAGTCCCTAAGACAGTTGGATGATAGAAGCAAACCGTGCAGTGCATATAAGGTCCACTAACAAAGTTGAAAGCGTTGTTGTGAAAGAGTAAGTTTGGGATTGGAGTAAGTCTCAACCAACCGATGTAGTGATAACCACGAAGTTCTCAAGAAAAGTCGAAGATGATTTTGAAGACTCAAGATGAAGATGATGAATCGATCCAGTTCGATGATGATCTAGAATCTGGTGGTGATCGTGCTTCTGGAAGGGAAAACTCTGAAGACCTAGGTTCTGGAGGATAAGCTTCTGAAGGTGATCATGTTTCAAAAAAAGATAGAACCGGACATGGTCCGGTTAATATTGTTCAAAGAACAAGTTCAGAGGTCACAACGAGTCAGAACCATACCTAGAAGGTTTGCAGATTTTGACATGTTGCAAGACACTAAAGTTGACTCAGAGGGATTTAGTGTGCCATGTTAGTAGATTCTGAACCATTGGGTATAGAAGAAGCACTCAAGAAGAAAGTCTGTATAGATGCCATGAAAGAAGAACTTGAGGCTATAAAGAGAAACAAAACTTGGGAGTTGACAGAACTTCCAAAGGAGAAGAAAGCCATCAGTGTCAAATGGGTTTTCAAGGTGAAGCTTAAGCCAGATGGATCAGTTGGCAAGCACAAAGCAAGGCTAGTGGCCATAGGTTTTCTTCAGAAACCTCGACTAGATTATTTTGAGGTGTTTTCTCCTGTAGCTAGGCATGAAACAATCAGATTGGTGATTGCTTTAGCTGCAAATGTAACACCCCCTTCTATTTACCCGCGTTTTATAAATAATAATCAGAGTATTTTAATCATAATCTAGAAGGCGTCACAATTTAAATAGTTTAAAATCAATCAATACAGCTGTCATGCTTTCACTGAAGAAAATTTATTAAGTAAATAATGCGAAGATTATGTTTAACAGCGGAAATGAAACATAATCAAAATTCCGAATACATCATTCATAGTATTCCAAGATAATAACCAAAACCTGATTCAAAACACTAAGGTATTCCAGGATTTTTAATCAAGACACAATTCCAAACTATTAAGAAAGTATCCATTTAAAGGATTCAAACAACCGTTTCCCCAGTGTTACATCTACCAGAGCACGACACTGACACGCAGACTAATTAACTGACTCAATGCTAGAGCTATCCTCACCAACTCCAATGCAGCTAATCACTTCGGATCTGAAATTGTTGAGTAAGGGTGAGATCTCAATTCAATATAACATGCATTATACGTTCTTAGAATACAATAGAATAATCAGACACATTAATCCATTAATCAAGCACAAATCATAGTCCATTCACAAGGCAATCCACACAATGAACATGTATATAAACAAACAATGGAAATTGCAACACTGGAAACCATCATAGCATGTTACAATCCCATATGCAATGCAGACTCTATGCATGTGGTACCAAAACGTGAACCGAGTTCACCCACTGCTCCGTTTACTCGTGGAAAGACAGTGTAATCCATGATTCGCCCAGAACACTGAGTCAAGAATCCAATCCCTGATTCGCCCATAACCACCGGGTCAAGAATCTAGCCTCACTACCTCTGCACCAGGTAAGTCTATCGGCTCTGCCAGTTCGCTTCCGCACAATGGGAATGAACCAATTTAACAATGCTCATGCATGCATCATAAAAGCATGCACATCAATTCAACGGGATATGATAACAACATAATTCCACATAAATACCAATACCAATCTATCACATGATAACAACATAATCATAAATTAAATTATCACAAGCATAAACATACCAAACTCTTACTCTTCAATCAGTAAGATTATCACCAGTACATAATAACAATAGCACATGATACCAATACAATCATGAATAACCCACAAGGGAAAGAAACATCACATGAACGTCAATCTCCATTCAAATTGTCAAACAATTTAAACCAATTCATAGATTATGATCTCAACCTAATTCACTTATGGTCAATCACCAATGTATCGCATTCAATCACAATGAATAGTCAACACAACATTGTAAGCATTAATAACTCATCCGGTAACTCAGACCATTCGTAATAGTTTCCCATTATCCTTAACTAAACACTCTTTTCAAAAATCGGGAGCTCGACTATTTTTCAAAATAATTTAGCAAAATAATATTTTTCTCTTTTCAAAAGGTAGTATTTTAAATTTAAGAAATAACGCCGAAAACGGCACTCGAATCGGAGTTACGGTTTAGAAAATATGAATTTTTAAAGTTTTAGAGTTTTTAGAAAAATACCCATGGAACCCGGTTCCTACCTATACAGGAACCGGTTCCTGAAAGTCTTCAAAACTAGCTCCCTGGTTTTTGTATGGGAACCCGGTTCCTACCTATCGAGAACCGGTTCCGAGTGTAAAATCGATTTTGGCCAATTTAACACTGGGAACTCGGTTCCTCCCCACAGGGAACCGGTTCCCACGTCCTATAACATCATTTTCTGCAAATTTTGACAGCATTTTGCACCCATTATCATTTCCAAACTTTCAAGTACGAATTGGGACATTAGGAACACTATTTCATGATCATTTCACACCATTATAACATCACACAACATGGTTTATTCATTCCTATCAATTATTTGACATACAAATGATCCTAATTCCAAACACCGACACAAATAGGGTTTATTTCCATAACTTATAATCATCAACATTCAAACTTCCTAACATACCCAATTATCCCTATGATTCCCAAAACCCATAAAACATGTTAACCGAACGAAATCACCCCTTACCTCGCGATGATCTTCGATTTCTCTCGGCGTTGGCTTTCCTCTCTTCTCTTCTCTTCTCCAACTCTACGTATAATAGCTTTTCTCCAAAAAGACCTATTTTCTTTTCTTTTCCTTTTTATATTCCTTCTAATAATCCTTTATTTATTCCAATAAAATAAAACAAATGGTAATTAGTAAGTGTAGTGTAATTTACTCCTCACACACCTAATTACACCTCACACCTCCATCTCTTCTTTTCTTCAATTACTCCCATAAATTCCAAAAATATAATTAATTCAAGCCTTTAATTAATTAAATAATTAAATTCCTATTTATTTAATTTCTGAATTAAATCGGGGTGTCACAACAAACAGAAGTTGGCTGCTGATGCATTTGGATGTAAATGCAGCATTTTTGAACAGTCCATTACAAGAGGAGGTATACATGTCACAACCTCCTGGCTTCGTGAAAATGAATCAAGCACCCAGAGCTTAGAATCAGAAGATTGATTCATTTTTCAAGAAGCAAGGGTTTCAGAAATGTGAGATGGAGTATGACGTGTATCTGAAAAATTATGGAAGCAATATAATTCTAATGTGTCTTTATGTTGATGACATATTGCTTATGGGGAGTTGTCTAGAAGATATAACCAAGTTCAAGTAAGTGTTGATGAATGAATTTGAGATGACAGATCTAGGAAGTATGGTATATTTTCTAGGGATGGAAGTTCTGTACTCAAAGGAGGGTACCATTTTTCATCGGCTGAAGTATGAACTTGAACTTCTGAAGAGATTTAAGCTGCAGAATTGTATAATTGTTGTGACACCATCAGAAACCAATCATAAATTGGACTCTGACTTTGATGGTGATTCTGTGGATGCTACAACCTTCAAGCAGTTGGTTGGTTCTCTTAGGTATTTGTGCAATACCAAACCTGACATTTGCTATGCAGTTGAAATGGTCAGCAGATTTATGAGAAATCCAAAGTGGTCCCATTACCAAGATGTTGTCAGGATTCTGAGGTATATAAAGGGAACTCTGAAATATGGAGTGCTATTTCCCTCTGGAATAAAGTCAGAACCAAACTAGTGAGCTATTCTGATTCTGATTGGTGTGAAGATAGAGTTGACGGAAGAAGTACCTCTGGCTACTTGTTCAAGTTTTTGGGAGGTCCTATTGCAGGCGTTGTAGCTGCATGTTAAGCTGTTTAGCTTTTGAATCTTCTAGAGGATTTGAAGATTGTGATAGAGAAACCTCTGAAGCTGTTGATTGATAACAAGTCTGCAATCAATCTTGCCAAAAATCTAGTGTTGCATGGAAGAAGCAAGCATATTGAGACGAAGTATCATTTCTTTAGAGGTCAAGTACATAAAGGAGTGTTAGAAGTTCTGCACTGCAACACCCAGTAGAAGCTAGTAGATGTTCTGATAAAAGATATCAAAACAGACCAGTTTCTTCGTTTAAGAAATGAAATTGGTGTTGTTAGTTTTTGATGGATATGAATTAAGGGATGATGTTGAGAATAATTCATATCCAGAACTTCTGAGGGTCAGTAAGAAGTTCTGGTGTTCAGTAATTCATATTCATAACTTCGGATGGTCAGTCAGAAGTTCTGATGTTCTGGAGGATAACTTAGTATTTTCTATGTTAGAGTTAACTTAAATGTGAAGTTATCTTAGCGGTGAAGTTAACTTAGCTATGAAGTATTTAGATAACTTAGCTATAAGGTTATTTTAATTAGGGATTACGTGGCATACTTACTTTTTCCATTTTTGTGTATAAATAGGTATTCCTATGTTCATTAATAACATACAATCCTTACTTTTTTCTCCTTTTGGTAGCTGTCATTCTCTTTTATTCTTCCATCATTCCAATCATTTTTATTCTTGTGCACCAGCATTGATTTGATCCATGAAAATCAACATATTTCTTATTTTGATCATCTCGTACCATTACTAGATATAGTACGTAACACACACATGGGACAAAGAGTTCTGTGACAAACCTGCTGCATAGAGTGACAAGCCGCGTGTTTATTTCAGTGCTAGGTAGCTTTTGCATGTTTTTGTCATGTAGTGTTCATCCTTATCCATTCAACTTTTCAACTTAACTTGTGCTTTCATCCAAACGCTCATGTCATGTTTGTCCTAATGTTGAGACCCTTCACTCCTCTCAGTGTCTTTTGGATCTAAAGCCTGTTAGAAAGTGAGGTTGCATTGAAGTTGCATTTCTAGTGTGACAAAACTTTGTTAGCAAAATTTTATGCTTTGGATCATGATATTATGATTTTTACGATGTTCTAATTTCTATAACAAACAGTAAATACGTACCCGGATCCATATCGGTGATTCTTGTTCGGTTCTTAATTCTTGTCTTCAATTATTCTCTTCTCTCTTCCTTCTTCCTTATGTGTATCTTTGATGATAAGATACTTTTGTATTTGTGAAAAAAATGAGAAAGAATGAGAAAAGTTGGTGTTGATTGTCCGAAGATGTCCTTTTATAGACACTTTATTCCAACAGTCACATTATATCCCAACAGTTTTGTCCCAACAGTCATGAAGAGAGAGAAGAGAGATTTAAATTTTGAAATTCAAAATTAAACCCCATTGACTTAATTATCCATTTACCAAAATAATCATCACATTTATGTGTCTTTTATTTAAGTCAAATATTATTTACATGAGTCACACCAAATTAATTAATAATTAATCCAACAATCTCCCACTTGACTCATGTGACAACTTGATATTTCAATCTTATACCATAGTTGCACACCTTTCACTGAAAGCACCAAGTTATTATCCTTAATAAATTAAAACGATCGGATCATGGCGGTCACAAATCATTAATCAACTTGATTCCTTCCATGTATCACGAATCAATTCAATTCAAATAACCTTTAGGGGATACAATAATGTTCTTTCATGTCTTTTCAAAGACACCCTAGTCATCACATATTAACAATAACATCTATAACATAATATAGATAACAAACTCAGTAGAAACATAACCTTAATTGAATTCACAAGTGTCATACAATTCGAACATTAAACTATTCATGTATATATACCAATCATATTATTATTATAATGTTAACAAGGACTTTTACATAATGTCCATCCTTTCTACATGGCCGACAAATGTCATGGGTGACAAACCTTTAGTTAACGGATCCGCTATCATTAAATTTATACCAATATGTTCAAATGACACCTTTTGTTTCTACACTTCTTCTTTCACTAATAAGTATTTCAATTCCACGTGTTTAGCACCTTTGGAAAATTTATCATTCTTAGAGAAGAAGACGGCTGCAGAATTATCACAGTAAATTCTTAGCGGCCTAGCTATACTATCGACAATGTCAAGCCCTAAGGTGAAGTTACGCAACCACAATGATTGAATTGTGGCCTCAAAGCATGCCACAAATTCTGCCTCCATAGTAGAAGTGGCAATGATGGACTGCTTTCCGCTCTTCCATGATATTTCTCCTCCAGCTAGAAGAAAAACATATCCAAATATTGATTTTCTAGAGTCCACACATCCTGCAAAGTCTGAATCTGAGTAGCCAACCACTTCAAGGTGATCTGATCTTCTATAAGTGAGCATAAAATATTTGGTTCCTTGTAAGTACCTAAGAAATTTCTTTGCAGCTTTCCAATGATCCATTCCGGGATTACTTTGATATCGACCCAACATGCCAACAACAAACTAATATTTGGTCGGGTACAAGTTTGGGCATACATCAAGCTTCCAACCACTGACGCATAGGGAATCGACTCCATTTCTTTTCGTTCTAATTCATTTTTGGGACATTGCATTTGACTAAACTTGTCCCCTTTCTGATTAGGAACTATTCCTGCAGAGCATTTATCCATTCTGAATCTCTCTAATATTTTATTTATATACCCTTTCTGAGACAATCCCAATAGTCCTTGTGATCTGTTACGAAATTTTTCTATTCCTATCACATATGATGCCTCACCCATGTCCTTCATTTCAAATTTATTGGAGAGAAACTTCTTTACATTATGTAACAAGGCAAAACCATTGGCAGCAAGTAATATATCATCAACATATAAGATCAAAATTATGAATTTTCTCCCACTGGCCTTTATATAGATACACCAATCTACGGTGTTCTCTACAAAACAATATGACAAAATAGTATTTTTAAACTTAAGACACCATTTTCGGGAAGCTTGCTTTAGTCCATATATTGACTTCTTTAATTTACACACTGAAGTTTCTTTTCCAATAGTAACAAACCCTTCATGTTGAGCCATATAGACTTCTTCCTCTAAGTCACCATTTAGAAAGGCGGTCTTGACATCCATTTGGTGAAGCTCTAAGTCATAATGAGCCACCAAAGACAAAACATTTCTCCAAGAGTCCTTCTTTGAAACAGGAGAAAAGGTTTCTTTGTAGTCAATACCATCATTTTGAGTGAAGCCTTTGGCGACAAGTCTAGCTTTATACCTTTCAATGTTGTCTTTCGAGTCTCCTTTGGTCTTAAAGACCCACTTACAACCAACTATTTTTGAACCTTTAGGCAACTCAACTAGATCCCATACATTATTGTCACCCATTGATTTTAACTCTTCTTTCATAGCATGATCCAATCTTCAGAATTGTCACATTCCATGGCTTGTTTTAATGAAACTAGATCCTCATGAATGCTCAAGTCACATTCATGTTCAAGTGAATGAATAACGTAATCTTTTGAAATAGTTGGTCTTCTTTGCCTTTCAGACCTTCTTACTGCTATTTCTTGTGTTTCTTTAATCACTTGTTCTTGCTCATTTGTGACTTGTACATTGTCAACTAGTTAATCAACTATATGTTCATTTTGTGGGTTTTGAATATTAGTTTGTTTTCTATGTGTGTTGTATGGCGGTACCACAACCAGAGGGAAAACAACCTGAGAAGATTCATCAGGTGAATAAGATTCTCCATGAGTCTCCATAATATCCCCTTTACGTGATTTCTCACTTCCACTGATTTGGCCATTTTTAATAAACCGAGCATTACCAGACTCAATTACTCTCGTACTATGATCAGGACAATAAAATCTATACCCTTTTGATTTTTCAGGATACCCAATGAAAAAACCACTAATGGTTCTTGCATCAAGTTTCTTTTCATGTGGATTATACGCCCTTGCTTCAGCTTGGCATCCCCAAACATGAATATGCCTTAAACTAGGTTTCCTTCCTGTCCATAGTTCATAAGGAGTCTTAGGAACTGCCTTGCTAGGAATCCTATTGATCAAATACACAGCGGTCCTTAATGCATAGGTCTACAATGATAATGGTACATTACTATAATTTAACATTGACCTAACCATATTATTGAGAGTACGATTCCGCCTTTCAGCCATACCATTTTGTTGTGGTGTGCCATGCATAGTATATTGTGCACATATGCCACGACTTTCAAGAAACTTTGCAAATGGACCTGGACATTGTCCCTTCTCATTATATTTTCCATAGTACTCACCACCTCTATCAGACCTCACTATCTTTACTTTTCTATCTAATTGCCTTTCCACCTCATCAATGAATACCTTTAGAATGTCCACTTATTGAGATTTTTCATGAAATAAATATAAGTAACAATAATGTGAGAAGTCATCAATAAAGGTGATAAAATACTTTCTCCTCCCCAAGAAGGGACGGGACCACAAATATTAGTGTGTATCAATTCAAGGAGTTCACTGCTTCTTGTAGATGAATTCTTAGATATTTGTCTCAAGTGTTTTCCTTTAATGCAATTCAAACATATATTCCAGTCACCAAAATTTAATTGAGGTAATATTTCACCTTTCATTAACCTCATTACCCTTTCTTTAGATATGTGACCTAACCTTTGATGCCACAAATAAGCAGATATCTCATTATTTGTACTTCGCTTACTACCAACAACATGTTCAATATTAAACAAGGATTCTTTAAAATTAATATTAAGATTAAAGTGATATAAACCATCAACTAGAATACCAGAACCATAGTTGTATGAATCTTTAAACAAAGTAAATACATCGTTTCCAATCTTAAAATTAAAATTTAATTCATCCAACTTTGCAATAGAAACTAAATTCCTAGCACATCCAGGTACATAAAGACAACTTTTAAGATCTATATGATGTCCAGTATCCAAGACCAATCTATAAGCCCCAATTCCCTCTATTCGTGCCTTCATTCTGTTTCCCATATAAAGAAATTGTTCACTTCCTTTTATGGTTTGGATCGAAAGAAATCTCTGCATAATATGTGACACATGAGTAGTCGCACCCGAATCAAGCCACCAAGTATTATTTGGTACTTCAATAAGATTTGATTCGAAATTTATGGAAACATAAAACATACCTTTCTTTTCGAGCCACATCTTCCTCTTAGGACAATCCCTTTTGAAGTTTTTGTTCTCTTTGCAGAAATAACACTTATTTTCCTTGTGGACTCCGCCCTCATTAGCCTTTATAGGAGCTTTTCCATTCTTCTTTTCCTTCTTGTTAGGTTTGACCTTACTGCAACTGGCTACATCATGAGTCGTGAGATGAACAAAATGATCTTTCATCTTCTTTATCCTCCCTTCTTCTTGAACTAACATGGCCTTAATTTCTTGAAAGTTTCATTTTTCTTTGATGGTGTTGTAATTCACCTGGAACTGTCCAAACTAAAGAGGAAGCAAGTTAATTATAAATTGTGCAAGAAAATATTCATTCACATCCATACCTAAGGACTTCAACTTTGCCGCCAAATTTCCCATTTGAGTAACATAATCATGAATGGGTTGAGACCATTCAAACTTTTTAGTCGTCAACTCACTCATCAAATTTCCCACAACAGATTTGTCTTTTATTTCAGAATTTGAATACTCTTTAACATTTTTCATAAATTCCCTTGCATTTTCAGTGTTGGGTATAGATGGCTTAACATTTTCAGCCATCGTCATTCTCATTAAGTTCAAAGACAACTTGTTGGACCTTTCCCAAGCCTCGTAAAGAGAATTTTTATCTTCCGTACTGTCCTCCGTAATGGCTGCGGGCTTTTCGTCCATTATCAATGCCTTGTCCAAGTCCATAACACCCAGTTGAAATCGAATCTTTTCATACCAATCAGCATAGTTCAGCCCATTGAACTTTGTCATTGCATTGCCCAAAGCAAACATATTATTAGCAACTACAAATATTTAAAACATGCTCATACATTTATGCTTTGAATAAACTTCATGGATTCAAACTATTATCTTTAAACATGTATCTAAATTCACCTTTGGGTGATACATAAATACATTTCGATAAAATAAGCCGATGCTAAATGAACATACTTTAATGAAGAATTAATCATCCTCAAAATAACATGCATGTCTATATTTGGATATACAAGCAATAAGTGTGTTAATAAACATTTTAATCTTATTAATTATAAGTCATAATTCATCTTTGGATGATATATATGTCTTACACTAATAAATTATTTAATATAAATATGTTATTCATATAGCATCAAATGAAAATTTATTTGCAAAATTTTGGTTCTAATAAACTTTGATGATTAACAAATTAAAAGTAACAATATATAAACATAATGCAACAGTAACTTGAAAAGTTTCAAGTTTGAATTAGTAAATGTATATATATATAACAATCATGCATGCGCCATGTTACTATTAATCTATATGAATATATAATAAAAAATAAACTAACAGGTCCTGTGTTGTTTCAACTGGAATAATATGTTATGTTGCCATATATCATATTGAAACAAAATATATATACTTTGAAACTTTCAGTATTTTATCAGAAAGTACCGCAAATTATTACATAGGTATATGCATCGTATAATTATTGTGGCACATCCATATTCACTTTTCAATTACAGATATCACTTATGCTCCACGGTTTCATTACGACAAAGTAACGGCACATGCATATCAAATTATAATACATATCAGTTAATAATTATCGCAAAACCATAATATCGGTAATCAAGGATCTGATACCAACTGTTAGCAAAATTTGATGCTTTGGATCTTGATATTATGATTTTTACCGTGTTCTGATTTCTATAACAAACAGTAAAAACGTACCCGGATCTATATCGGTGATTCTTGTCCGATTCTTAATTCTTGTCTTCAATTGTTCTCTCCTCACTTCCTTCTTCCTTATGTGTATCTTTGATGATGAAGATATTTTTGTATTTGTGAAAAAAATGAGAAAAATTGGTGTTGATTATCTGAAGATGTCTTTTTATAGACACTTTATTCCAACAATCACATTTTATCCCAACACTCATGTCCCAACATTCATGAAGAGAGAGAGAAGAGGGATTTAAATTTTGAAATTCAAAATTAAACCCCATTGACTTAATTATCTATTTACCAAAATAATCTTCACATTTAGGTGTCTTTTATTTAAGTCAAATATTATTTACATGAGTCATGCCAAATTAATTAATAATTAATCCAACAAACTTGTCATCAGACTACTCTTACACAAGCAACAAAATAAAATAAAATAAAATAAAATCAATATAAGGGCCTAAATATCTTACTGATAGTGAATTACCATCAATAGAGGGGAAGTTTTGATTTATTGAGAAATAAGAAAAAACATTTCGTGGGAGTATGAGGAATTACCTCTGTCAACTTTTGGAATGTTTATTTTTTCAAAGGATAATCCCTCGCAATATCCAACTATTTTTTCACGCCCGCTGATGCCACATTAATTAGGGGTAAAAACAGAATCAAATCACTGAAAGTCGATATTAATTGTTTAGAGCAATATATCTTCAAAATTCTGCCGATGAGTCCAACTACCTGAACCAACCATAACTAATTAGTATAGTATGTATAGGGGTGGTAAAACGGGCCGCCCGCCCTGCCCCTCCTTAAGTCCGCCAAAATAAGAGTGGGGCGGGAAAGCCCGCCAAATGCAATGGGCATGAAAATCAAGCACGTCCCGCCAAGTTGGCGGGTTTGCAGGCGGTGGGCTTGCCCATCTATTTTTTTATTTTTTTATTTTTCATTTTTATAATATATTTATAGTTTTTTTTACATTTCAATTAGATTTTTCACTTTTTTTAGAACATGTTTTTGTAAAACATATTTTTAAGAAATTTTACTTATAAAATATTGCATATATTCACATATAAATATATAAAATAAAACCATTAAAAATTAGAATGACTAGAATTAACTAAAAAAAAGGAAGAACTTTAGGTCGGACATATTGAACGCATAGGTGCGGCGGGTTTTAGCGGGCGGCGGACTTTGGCGGAGTGAGCTTAGGCGGGCGGCGAGCTTTGACGGGATGAGTTTTAGCGGACGACGGTCCCAAAATCCCAATCTAACCCGCCGCTTTTTGACGGGTGCACGGTCCGGCCCGACGGGCCAAGACCCGTTTTGTCACCCTTAATATATATCATCATTATCATGGAAATTAGTATAAGAGATTCAATTTCAAGAAGAAAAAAATGAAACACCATTTGTAACATTCACAACTTAAATGATGATATGAAAAAACTGAGGATTTTATATAATTTTAAAAAATTAGTTAAAGTAAATTAGATATTTTTTTAAAAACATTTTTTTATATATTTGTTTGTAATGTAACCGATCAATTCAACTGAAATCAATATGTTGTTTTTTGATTTGGTTCGTTTTAGACCTTATCGCAAAAATGTACAAAGTCAATCCAAACCAATTCATATGTTTTGATAAGTTTAAGCATCATATTCATTTAAAACTGAACCAAATCGGCCCATGAACACTAATTATTAAGGTAATTTCTTAGATCATCCAATGAGGTGGAAAAGAATGCTATGGAAAATCGAAAATGCCCCTCAGTTTTTTCGAAAATATGTTTTTAAACCCACCGTTTGTATTACACGACACACACAAAGATATTGTCACCCTATAGTCAAAGAAAATTTTATTCCAAAGATCTATTGCTGTTAAATATTATGCAATGTAATTTTTGTTACGCGTTCCAGGGAGTTATTTGGAGACGCATCTCTAAACAATTGGAGTTGAAACTCGATAATTTGTCACCTTTGCATGTCAAATTATTCAGAGATGCATCTCCAAAAAAATCAAATGTGTAATTGCTAAAAATAACCACCTGCTTGATCAGAGAGTTCCATGCAAGATAGAATATTTTAGGTTTATATTAGTCTAAAACTATTATAAATATTGGGAACTTGTCTTATTGTTTCATGCCAAAACACGTTACACGAGAATGAACATCATTTAGCATGTCTAAAATGTATATTTTAAAAGTGTGAAACCCTCAAGAGAATTTAAGATCACTGAGTACACCACTCTTGAAGATCTGAAATACACACTACAGTAACTTCGACCATACGACGACAATCGCAAAATTGTGAAGATCAAGTACTGTTCGCCATCCGTTGACAAAGAAGAGAATAATGAGTTCAACAACTATGAGCTGAAGACAGACTCTTATTTAAAGGTTATATGGAATATTTTTTCAGTTTAGAATCAAAAGTTTTGATCGATCTAGATGTGATTGTTTTGAGATCGTCAATGATATTATCATGATGTTGCAATGTCCACTTGAATATTGAAATGTAATGTTTGATCTATGTCAAAATCCGTTATGTATTTCTGATTTTATGATATCAATGGTAATTTTATTGTGTCAACATGCTGCTTTTTGCTTATATTTTTCTGTTTCTGCTTCATTACGTTCCAAAAATACATCTTCGTAAGCTTTATGATGATACATTTCATTAGCACAAATTTAGGTTTGACTCAGAAAGAGACTAATCAATAGATGTTTAATGCGCTCAAAAATATATTTTCGAAATCTAAAGACATTATTGTATTTTTCACGGGTGTATTTGAAATGTCTAAGTACATTAAAAAATTCTCATTATTTAAACACACATCTTTCATAGTCCGATCATAAATATGTGAACATAAACAAAAGATTAAAGAGAGGGTCCAATATCAGATCATATATATATGAACATAAACAAAAGATTAAAGAGAGGGTCCAATATCAGATCATATATATATATATATATATATGAACATAAACAAAAGATTAAAAGGAGGGTCCAATAACCAGTCATAAATATATGAACATAAACAAAAGATATAAATATATGAGCATAAACAAAAGATTAAAGAGAGGGTCTAATAACTGAATCCAAACCCAAGTGTGAAATGAATTATATGAAACAAAAATTAGTTGACTTTTGAAAACATAAAAAACAATTGTTGGTGATAAACTCGAAACAACAATAAACTCTGTACACTTGTGGGCCAAGTTGTATATAAATACACAAACCTTGGACCTCTCATCTTAAACAGCTCTTGTTTGAAACATTTCACGTATCTGTCTCTCGCTCTACAATGGGTACTCTTCCCACAACACAAGAAAAAACTGTCTCACATGCATTTGACTATAAGGGTTTCCCAGCTGAGAGATCAAAAACTGGTGGTTGGACTTCAGCTTCAATGATATTAGGTCTCACATATTAGAACCTCCTCTATTCTAGAACGTACTTTTTTTTTTGTTCTTTTAAATATCTTACCATAATGGTGTGTTTTCAGGAGGAGAAATTGCTGAGAGATTGGCAACACTTGGCATCACTGTGAATTTGGTAACATACTTAACCGGCACAATGCATTTAGGAAATGCTGATTCTGCCAACATTGTTACAAATTTTGTTGGAACCTCGTTTATGCTTTGTCTGTTCGGTGGCTTTTTAGGCGACACTTACGTTGGAAGGTTTGTTTCATCAAAATTATTTTCACGTTAAATATGCTCACAAAACAGTTGTAAAAATATCAGTGTGTAACATATTTATGTCCTTCTTTGACAGATACCTTAATATTGCTGTCTTCGCAGCCGTTCAAGCATTTGTAAGAACCAAAACCTTAAAATATTCCTATTTATTGCCACTATTTATCCACCTTTTAATTTTTAATAATACTTCGATGATAGTTAAGGTTTATTGTCTATTGTTTTATTATGTGTGCATGTGTGTCTTTATTACATGTTAATGATGATATTTTAATAGGGTGTTGCTCTATTGACGATATCAACTATAATTCCAAGCTTAAGTCCTCCAAAATGCATGGAACATACACCATGTGTACAAGCAAACACCAAACAGTTAATGATTCTGTTTGCGGCGCTTTATGTCACGGCATTAGGCACTGGAGGTTTGAAATCCAGTGTTCCTGGCTTTGGTTCAGATCAATTTGATGCTACTGATAAACAAGAGAAGAACCAAATGATTAAGTTTCTAAATTGGTTCTACTTCTTTGCAAACATAGGATCTTTGATTGCAGTGACAGTTCTTGTGTATATACAAGATCATCAAGGTAGAGATTGGGGTTATGGTATATGTGTTTGTGCTATTGTGCTAGCACTTGTTGTGTTTTTATGTGGCACCAGAAAGTATAGGTACAAGAAACCGGTAGGTAGTCCATTGACTCAGATTGCGGTTGTGTTTGTGGCTGCTTGGAGGAAGAGGGACTTGCATTTGCCCTCTGATTCTGCAGAGCTCTTTACCGATGATGATGGCGTCTTGCATGAACCCCCTAGGATCAAGCAAAGATTACCACATAGCAAGCAATTTCGGTAACATTTTTAAGTTTCATAATACTATAACAGTGAAAGTGAAATGTAATTAGTTACACATGTAAATGTAAAGTTATGTAGAGATTTTTTCATGCAGCTTCTTGGATAAAGCTGCAATCAAGGACTTTGCAAGTGCTGGTGGAATCATGAAGATAAATAAGTGGTATCTTTCTACCTTAACAGATGTTGAGGAAGTGAAATTGGTGCTAAGAATGCTTCCTATATGGGCCTCAACGGTTGTGTTTTGGACAGTTCAAGTTCAAATGATGACACTCTCAGTATCACAGGCAACAACCATGGATCGTCGCATTGGAAAATCATTTCAAATCCCAGCTGCATCAATGACCTCCTTCTTAATTGGAACTATTCTACTAACCATCCCTTTTTACGACCATTTCATTAGTCCGATCGCAAGAAAAGTGCTTAAAAATCCACAAGGGCTTAGCCCTTTACAACACACTGGAGTTGGTTTAGTTCTTTCAATCTTATCTATGGTAGCGGCCGCTCTTATTGAGAAAAAGCGATTAACATTCGCGCATTCACATGGTTTGTTTATCAATCCATCTGAAAAGATCCGGCTAAGTGTTTTCTGGTTGGTGCCACAATTTAGCATCGTAGGATCCGGGGAGGCCTTCATGTATATGGGACTACTCGACTTCTTTCTCAGAGAATGTCCAGACGGAATGAAAACTATGAGCATGGGACTATTCTTAAGCTCGAGATCACTAGGATTTTTCTTCAGCTCATTGTTAGTGTCGACAGTGAATAAAATAACAGGTCCAATTGAGCCATGGATTGCAAATAATCTCAACCTAGGGAGACTTTATAACTACTACTGGCTTTTGGCTATCTTGAGTGCTATAAATTTGTTTATATATTTGGCTTGTGCAAAGTGGTATGTGTACAAGGATAAGAGGGTTTCTGAGGAAAGCATGGAAGAGTAACCGATGTTTGAACACCATATTTATTAAAAACATATAAGTTACCACCATAAGTTGTTCTTTTATTGGTTTAGTTTATATTGGTTTTCCAATTATTATTGGTCTTGCACAAATATTGTATTGTTCTGACATAGCATTGGGGAAGAAAAGATTGTGCTACTTGTCATCCATAGCAACTTTCTATTATCAATATTTTGTTTCATTTTTTTGTTATACATGCTGCTTGTACTAGAATTCTAATGAATTATTTTCCAATTGTAACAAATGCTTAGTACTATTTGGTTACCATAAACAAGAAGTGTAATATACTTTAATTATACTGTCTTCTTGATGCATTTCAAAATTCTTGAATGTGAATTTTATCTTCATCTCCTTTAACATTATAACCTAAGTTGAATATGGATTACTGATCAAAGAAAATTTCCCTTTACAACTGTAAAGTTATTAGAACCGAAAAGTTAACATAATGTTAGTTTCATCTTGTTACTTCTATTTATACATGTCTAGGCATACTGTGCAAGGCGGGCTACTGCACAGAATCTTAAAATTTATCGGTTAAACCATAACTATATAAGACCTCGTATATTTTTGTAAATGTTAATGTGGTTAAATAGAGTCTCTGATTCTTTTGTCATGAATAATTACGAAACTACACAGCGTCTCCAAGAATTTGAGACGGCTCTTGTTTTATTGTACAAGTTAAAGTTGGAATGGTATAGGGCCTAAACAATGTCAATGCAATAAAAAAAATTCTAATGCATCACATTTTATTACAATCTCTGAACAATGCTCATTTATCCAAACACAATTTGGGTTGAGCACAGTTAATCTGACCAGACAATGAGCTACTTCATTACATGTAAGTTTCGGCAACTATATGTCATATGTTAGAGATCTGGCAATTTCTATGAATCATTTGGGCTCATTGCTTTTGCATGCAAGAATTTGTGCGCTAGATCTTTCAAATCTTTCTTTTAAAGAATTCTACCAACACTCTCACATGCATGGATTATGGATCATAGAAAAAAATATATTCTTATCTTAATGAATCTTCTTGTTTTTTTTGTTATCCAAGTATAGAAATTATTCCTAGGATTGTTTCATGGGTATTGTTTCCAAATTTGTCCAACATGTTCCAAAGCCCAAAACAAATTTGGTTGGTCGGCACACTCCTAATGGTTTCTATTTGCCTACTACATCTAGGGGCATAAAAGAGGGCATTAGATCCCTTTTTCTTAAAAAAGTTTCTCATAGGGATCCCTTTAATTTATTTTATTTTTTAATTTAATTTTGATAAATTTGTTTTGGAGGATTGTGAAAACTCCATAAGACTTAAAATATTCGATGATCGTGAGTTTTTATTCACAATATGAGTTATGTTCCAGAACTTAAGCTGAATTTTTTATCTTTAAATATGTTTGATGATCTAGCCTATTGCACTAGAGTTGAATGTGTAGTGATGGAAATTTTGTATAATAAAGTGACCAAAGTTAAAGGGTCTAAAATATGTGGTTAATATATTTTAGAAGATGCAAATGTTGTTGATCATTCATTGTTAGCCAGTGAAGATTTTCATGACCAAAATAAGCTATGATATTAGAGATCAAGGCATGATTATTTCCTATAGAGGTTGTTTAAAAACAATTTAATAAGTTTTGCATACGAGAATGGATAAAAATGCATTAGACTGTTGATAAGTGCATTTTGACACACATTCTTATATATTTGTGTAACATCCTAAATTCTAGATTAATTATTTATTGGGTTAAATATGTTTGGGGTCCCTATAAATATGCGGCCTTTCTATTTTAGTTCCTCTAAAATTTTCCTCAAACAATGATCCTCATAAAGTTTTCCATCCATAATTTTGGTCCTTGTCGTCAACTTTCTCTAACGGAAGCTGACCATGGCAAGCCCCATGACAAAATTTGAAAATCAATTTAATTTGTGGGGTTAGAAACCTCCTCTAAACATTTCAAACCCAACCCAGATTTTTCAACAGACCAAACAATTTCTCAACATTCCAAAAATAATAATCCATAATCTTGAATTCTAAATACTTTCTTAAAATAGTTTACAAATTATTTACATATATCATCATATCTGGTAAAAGGACAAACACTAGATTTGGAGCACCATTTCTATAAGACCGTGGGATTATGAAAAGAGCAAGACAAGTTTCTTCCAATAGTAAGACATGTGGTGTCGCGTTTCAAAATCGTTTCGTTTCGGGTGCTCTTAAACATCATTTAGTACCAAATGTTTGAGATTCAGTTTACCATCATCACCATTAATAGGGTGGAACAAAATAGAGATAAATCACAGAAGATTCAACTGAGTTTACCATCATCACTATTTCAAACTTTGCAAACATTCTCAGAAATCCAAGTTTGCTTTTTGAATCACTCGAAGTTATATAAAAAAATCCAATTGGGTCAGTCATTTCATCGAATATGTAGTGTGCATGTTTTGATTTTCGGAATTTGAGTTATGCATGCTCTGATAATGATAACATTTGAAGCTGCATTGCAAATTTTATGTCGATGAACAGAGTATCCACAAATCTAGTATCCATTGAATGGTTCTGTTTCAGATTATTTTGAGTAAGAACATTAGAGGAATTATGACCAAAAGATTTACTTTATTGGAATATACTATCTGACTATGACTATTTCTCTTTTGATGTCCTTTCTGTTTGTGTTCATTCCTGAAATCTTGGAGTCATTGATGGCTACAAAGAATTTGGACCCAAGGAAACGGATTCATGCAATGATGCGTTATTCAAGTGAACCTCAAGCAAAGTACTGCTTATTCCTAATTACATTTTCAATCTTCAAATGCTTAAGTCAGAAATAACAAGTTCATGAATTCATTTTAAGCATATGAACTATTTGAAAATGTAGGAATAAGAAACACGAAGTCATTAAATGTCTTGAATTTTGTGTGCATAAATTGTACAATGAAGATCGAGGTGTTCGTAACCTGCTGATTTTGACATAATGAAGATATAAGTGTTCATCTAAGGTGTTGCAATTTTGAATGGTAGGTGTTTGTTGAAATGCCTGTTAGAACTTTGTTTCTAAAAGTTACTGGTTTGTTTAGAGTGGTTTATAACCCCCGCAAATTCAAACGTTTTATCAAGTTGTCTGCCACATCAGCTTCCATTAATGAAAGTTTGACGGCAGAGACCAAAATTGTAGTGGAATTAAGATGATTATGAGCATTTTCTAATAATTTAGAATAATTAGAATAATTAGTTAGCATTATTTTAATTAGATAATTAGAAATAAAATATGAGGTACGGATTGTGAGGATATGGTGGTCATTTGAGAAGAGTAATTAGTTACACATGTAAATGTAAAGTTATGTAGAGATTTTTTCATGCAGCTTCTTGGATAAAGCTGCAATCAAGGACTTTGCAAGTGCTGGTGGAATCATGAAGATAAATAAGTGGTATCTTTCTGAAACCTTAACAGATGTTGAGGAAGTGAAATTGGTGCTAAGAATGCTTCCTATATGGGCCTCAACGGTCGTGTTTTGGACAGTTCAAGTTCAAATGATGACACTCTCAGTATCACAGGCAACAACCATGGATCGACGAATTAGAAAGTCCTTTCAAATCCCTGCTGTATCAATGACCTCCTTCTTAATCGGAACTATTCTCTTAACCATCCCTTTCTACGACCATTTCATTAGTCCAATTGCAAGAAAAGTGCTTAAAATCCACAAGGGCTTAGCCCTTTACAACACACTGGAGTTGGTTTAGTTCTTTCAATCTTATCTATGGTAGCGGTCGCTCTTATTGAGAAAAAGTGATTAACATTCGCGCATTCACATGGTTTGTTTATCAATCCATCTGAAAAGATCCGGCTAAGTGTTTTCTGGTTGGTGCCACAATTTAGCATCGTAGGATCCGGGGAGGCCTTCATGTATATGGGACTACTCGACTTCTTTCTTAGAGAATGTCCAGACGGATTGAAAACTATGAGCATGGGACTATTCTTAAGCTCGAGATCACTAGGATTTTTCTTCAGCTCGTTGTAGTGTCGACAGTGAATAAAATAACAGGTCCAATTGAGCCATGAATTGCAAATAATCTCAACCTAGGGAGACTTTATAATTATTACTGGCTTTTGGCTATCTTGAGTGCTATAAATTTGTTTATATATTTGGCTTGTGCAAAGTGGTATGTGTACAAGGATAAGAGGGTTTCTGAGGAAAGCATGGAAGAGTAACCGATGTTTGAATTGAACATCATATTTATTAAAAACATAAGTTACCACCATAAGTTGTTCTTTTATTGGTTTAGTTTATATTGATTTTCCAATTATTATTGTTCTTGCAATAATATTGTTTTGTTCTGACATAGCATTGGAAAAAAATGACTATGCTGCTACTTGCCATCCATAGCAACTTTCTGTCATCAATATTTTCTCTCATTTTTTTGTTATACATGCTGCTTGTATTAGAATTCTAATGAATTGTTATCCAATTGTAACAATGTTTAGTATTATTTGGTTACCATAATCAAGTTTTGTAATATACTTCAACTATTCAGTCTTATGCATTTCAATTTGACTATCTCATTGTCCTGTATTTTAAATTATAACTAACATTGATCCCTCTTAATTTTAAGTTTTCTTCTTTACCCGTTGTCTTGCTCTCGGTCCCTACAGAACTCTCCCGAGGGCATGAATTTTATCTTCTACTTTAATATTATAGCCTAATGGTCGGTCAATGCAGACCTCTTCTTCATGACAGCCAGTTTGGTATACTGCGTTCACATTATGAGGAAGCCAAAACCATATCTAGAGGCTGCTAGGTAGAATATGCAGACCTAAAGGTCGAAGTAGCGAGGTTAAAAATAAGGAAGAAAAAAGAAAGTTGAATATGGATTACTGATTAAAAGGAAATTCTCTTCACAACCGTAAAGTTGTTAGAACCGAAAAGTTAACAGAAAATGTTTAGAATGAATAACAGTTTCACCATGTTACTTCTATTTATATTTTATACATGTCTAGGCATACTACTATAAAGAAGCAAGGTTAAATTTGCATGGTACATGGCCTAAATAATGTACTATGCAATACAAAAATTTATAATGCATTCCATGACATTTTATTGCATCTCATTAGATTAAGTTACCATTAAGTAGGTTTATTTTCTCATTTCAATATGAGATTTTTTTAAATGAACGAAAAAGAATAGAAAAGGGTGAGGTGGAATGGAGAATAAAACATAAAATATAATAGAGATATCATTTTACTCCCTCTCCCTCTGTTTTCTATTATAAGTCATTTTGGAACAAAAATTTATACCAAAATATAAAATGTTTTACGATTCCAATGAATAATTAATGATATTTTTTTTATTATATCTTTAGATATTTATTTTTCTCTCTCTTTTCAATTATGTAAATTTAACTTTCACATGTTATTAATGAATGACAATTTTGTAAAAACATTCATAATTTCTTATTTTCATACAATAATAATTATTTTTCTTAATATGTGTGAAAAATTCAAAACGACTTATAATAAAAAACAAAAAAGTATTATTTTGAATATTTTACTACATAACAAATTTTTTTTGCATTCCACTCAAATAAGAGAGAGAAAATAATAGTAAGGGATAGAATAAAATGGATAGCACACTATTTCGCCTTCTTCTATCCGATTTTAACGAATTAAAACAATACAATTTTATTCTATTTCATCTTGTTTGTGCATGAAGCTAGGGGTGTTCAAAACCAAACTAACCCAATAGAAAACCGCAAACCAAATCAAATCAAAACCGCAAAAAACCGCATTTGGTTCGGATTAGTTTGGGTCATTTTTTAACAAAACCGCATGGTTCGGTTCGGTTTGAGGTTTGTATTTTGCAAACCAAACCAAACCGAACTAAACCGCATTATGTTACAACCTAAATTTTACTTAACTCGCATCTAACCCAAACCTAAATCTATTATACATTAGCCTTATGATTACAACCAATTTTCTCATCTTTACAGTTATGGTTTCAGTTTCAATCTTCTTAAATATCTCCTAACATTATCACTTCATCTTCACCACTTACATCTTGTCTCTTCTTATCTAATCTTTAATCTCTTATATTTTTTTCCTTTGCACGTTCTTATTTTTTATGCAATTTTTCTCTCTTTCAATTTCGTTTTATCGCACATCTTTATCTCTAATCTCTCCTCTCTTATGTTCTTTCTTTTTCATCTTCACTAATTTCTCATCTCTTCTATTTTTTTGTTTTATTATAATATTTTTTATATTGTTTTATGTTATTATTTTATGTTTATTATTTCACTTTTGTCTAATCTAACTTTTACATATTAAATGAGAAGTTATTGTCCAAATATGATTAGTTTTTTTGTTATAATTTAGTAGTGTATCATGTATGAATGACCAAATACAAAGTTATGTTGTTATATATATGTGAATGTATGACTCAACAAATTATTTGTAAAAAACTGAACCAACCGCACCAAACCAAACCACATTGGTTTGGTTTGTTTTTTTTTTTAAAAGTCAACCGAACCAAACCAAACCGCATGCCTTTTTCTCTCGCGGTTCGGATGATTTTTTGCGTCAAAACCGCCCAAACCGCACCGCGAACACTCCTATATGAAGCACTTTGGGCGAGAGAAGGAATGAGTGAGAGAATGAAAAATAATTGAGAATTATTATTATTAAAGATGATAATAGATTGAATTACAATATGTATTTAGAAATAACTAAGTGGCTTGTATACTAAGTGTGTGTTTGGTAGCACGGTGAATGACCTCTACCGCACGTCTACACACTCTCTACCGTGATTTTTTTTGAAGCTACAACTAGTAGCTTTTACCCACCATGATATTCTACCGTGTTTTTTTAAATATTCCAAACACACACTAAGTAACTAACACAATAAACACTAACCCTAACTATTTTTGGACTTGAGTTACTTAACTTTCTAACCAAGTAACTAACTTGAATTATATCTCAACATACTCCCTTATAATCCAAGTTTTCGAACACAAACTAATCATAGTCAATCTGAATTATTCCTAATTTCTTTCTCAAATTTAGGAATTCGTCAATCTTCAATCCTTTGGTGAAAATATTGGTCAATTGTGTTTCACTTGGGCAATGTCTCACTTCAAGTTCATCTCAATTTACCTTCTCCCTTAAGAAGTGAAATCTAACTTCGATGTGCTTACTCATTCCATGTAGTACTGAATTCTTTGCAAAGTTTATGACTGACTTGTTATTGATTTGCAGCACCAAAGGTTTCTCACTTCAACCTCCATATCTTCTAGCACAAATCTGATCCAAATTGTTTGAAATGAAACATAGGATCCTGCTATATATTCAACATCACAAGATGATAATGTCATTGCAGGTTGCTTTCTCCAGCATCAAGAGATTGATGCACCAATTACTTAAAAGAAATAATCAGTTGTGCTTCTTCGAACATCCCTATCTCCACATCAACCACCATTTGAATAACAATTAATCACTAATTCTTTGCCTTCAAAACTTCGTGTAAATAGAATTCCACAGTTTTATCGATCATTTTAAGAATATCAGAATTCTTCTTACAGCCTTCATGTGTGACACCACTCAATGGAGAAGATCAGTTAGAAAGGAAAGTTGTTTATAAGCTAACCAAGAGACCTCATTCTTTGGAAGTTTTCCATAAAAGACATATGCCTTATCTCTTTGTTTTTCGGACAAGAATTTTTAACAACACAAGTCACTATCGCACAATTAATCTTGGAATCCAGATCTTTCGTCTCAAACACGTAATCCCTTACATATCTCTAAAACCCTTATCGACCTCTATCACAATCTATCACACTCAGTTGTTCCTTCTGATCCTGAATCAAAACCTAGCCAAATAGTCATTTCATCCATCACATCCTACAACTTGCCTCCAACACCCTTTCATCCTGCCTTTTATTGAACCTCGGTCAGACCTCTAACCTCACCTGAACTCTTCCAAACATTTCAACAACTTTCTCTAAGCTCTCTTAAAAATATCTTGAGAATCTCTTCCTCCAGCATGGATCCCTTCAAAACTGAAGCCGCCTGGATTAAATTCAAACATGTAATGGATGTCAAATCTAACATCATGCAATTTGTCCACTATCTAGAGGCTAAAAGGAAATATGAAGACCTGCTTGAAACCTTATCCTCTCCTCCCTTGTGTTTATTGGCTCCAGAACCTAAAAAAACAAGTTGTTCTTGGCCTAGAAGTTGTGCGCCACTCAATACTCCTTATACTATTTCAATAACAGTTGAAAACCAGCCTTCTTGCTCTAATTTAAAACCTGCTATGAATGTAGAAAAGGAAATTTATAGGATAAAGGAAACCCTGGAGAAGATGCCTGATTCTAATTAAATTATTCAAGAACGTCGAGTGTAACGCCCGGAAATTTAATTAATTATTTAATTAAATTATATAAGAAATTATTTATTAGTCGAGTTGGGAATTATCGGAATTATTATAAGAGGCGTTAATTGGATTAATTGATGACTAGCCGATAGATAATAATAATAATAATAATAATAATAATAATAATAATAATAATAATAATAATAATAATAATAATAATAATAGTTGACTATTGGTAATAATAATAAAATTAGAATAATTTGTTGGGCTTAGATGGTTGAAATTAGTAGAAAGAGAGGTGTAGAGAAATAGGTCCAATAAGAGAAATATAATTATTAGTTAATATAAATAATAAGAAATTAAGTTTTTGGAGAGGTTGTTAGAAAACAAGGAGAAGAAAAGGGGAAAAGAATAGTATACATGAAAAGAGGAAGAAAAAGAGGAATAGGCTTGGGAGAAAAACTACCGTGCGAGAAAATTGTAGACCGAAAGTCAAACCGAAATTCGACCGAAACTCCGTAGAGCGACCTTCAATCCAGGTAAGGGTGGGGTTCTAATTTTCTAATGAGTTGTATGATGAGTAGTATGTGGGAATTATGGTAATGGAAAATTTACTATGCATTTGTGATTGTTCTATTTGGTGAGAAATATGTGTAGGTTGAAATCCCCAAATTTTTGTGGATTGAAATTATTAGATTGTGATGAGTAATATTTGATATGTGATAATTAATTGTGTTTGGAATTGATACATGTTTGTGAAATATAGAGATGTAGATTCAGTAGCTATTGTGTTTAGTCATATATTTTGTTTTGTATAAATTGAACAAGTGTTATAAACTGTAGCGATAAATATTAAAGTACCATATATGATATCACTGAACCAAAAAATTAAGCATTGTTTGGTATAGAAATTAATGGAAATTGGATAATTCTAGGAACTGTAGCGGAATAGCTATGTTGTCATGTTTGTGATATATCCTATCTAATATATTGTAATACATAATTCAAGTGTTCACACTACAGTACTTATGTGTTTGTATATAAAACAAAAAGGAAGTAATACATATACTATCTTACTGTAGCAAAAATTAAGTGTTAAGTGCTATATATGTATATTATATTGATATTGTAAAGGCATAGCAAATTGATATTGTAGCAGGGAACATATAAGTGATTTCAATTTAATATTAATTTTGTGTATGATAGATATGACATGATATATATACATATATATAAAGTTTGGTTAGGAGAACTACATATATATTGTAATATAGGTGTTAAACTAAGAATGACTAGTTGTAGGCACTATAGCGACACTGTGAATTACGTTAAAAAATCAATATAAGTGTTTTAAGTTCACTATTATATGATAATAATTATTATAATAATAATTTAATATTATTAATATAATAATTTTAGAAGTTTTAAATTAGAGATAATTATTTTGGGTTAATTAACTAATTTAAGTTAATTTTAAATTAGTTAGAGTTGTCAATAGAATTGATAGAGTTGTCAATAAAATTGTCGGGAGTTACTTTGAGTTATAAAGAGTCATACTTTAATTATTTTGGGTGATTCTGACATGTTTAGAGTTGTCGGCGTTGTTTTCGGGTTGTTTCAAATTAAATCTAATAAGCCATAGAATAAACCGTAGAATTAAAGGTAAGCGTATTTGACCCTTTAGAGTTGTTTTATTATTACTTGAGTCATGTCATTAACCAATTATTTTTATAAATATTATTTTATATACAAAAGTTGTCGGTAGGGCAATTTTGAGCATCTTAGAGCTATTTTGGAATTGTAGGGATTGTGGTAGAGTGATTTATAATTCATTGAGAATTATATCAAGTTATTATTATATATTATTATGACATTTTTATGAGTTAAGAGTATAGAATAAATTATATACTTGTCATAAATTATGAATTTTCTTGTGATAAATTGTGTTGTGTTGTTCCATTGAATTGTTGTTGTTGTAGCTTGTGATGATGTTGTTAATAATTGTGAAGTTGCAGGTTTGGATGAAATTGATTGTTGTTTACTTGTATTAATTTAGTTGATAAATTGTGAAGTTGCAATTGACAAACTATTATTGTTGTTGATACGTTGATGAAGTTGTAGGCCTATGGCCAAAGTTGATTAAGTTGAATCGTCCTGATTTATGGACATGTTTGAGTTGTAGGTTGAATGACCAGTGTTGATCTAAGTTGATTCCATTGATGCATATTTTAAGTTGTTGTTGTATGATGTTGTTGTTGTCGCATTGTTGTGTATTTGTTGTTTAAGTTGAGGTGGCATGGCATACATTGCATTATTAAGTTGGCCTGGATTGGCACCACGTTGAAAGTTGAAGGCTTATGCCTTGGCCTTGATGGCACCACGTTGAAGGCTTATGCCTTGTTAATGCCTCGATAAACTGACATGATTTTAAATTGGGAGTTCTGCTCCAAATGGTACCACATGCATTTGCATAGTTGAGTCACATATTGAGTCACAAGTTAAAGTTGTTGTTATTATTCGTTGTTTAGTGATTGTCGTTGTGTTGTTGTTAATATAAGTTGTTGTTGCTATAAGTTGTTGTTGTTATAAGTTGGCGTTGTTATTAAGTTGTTGTTATTAAGTTGTGTTGAGTTAAGTTGTTACGTTGACGAATATGTTGTGATAAATATTGTTGTGTGGAGAAATTGTTGTTATTATATTACATTGATGATTATGTTGTGATTGTTGGTTGTGAGAATAAGTTGTGAAGTGGTGATTTATGTTATCTAAATTCTATCATATATTATTTATCATACAATTTATTAGATTGATAGATATCTCACCCCTTCATTTGTTTCGTCGTTGCCTTTATACTGGTAACGTGCACGTATTTAAGGATGAAAGAATTATTTGTTGTTGGTTCAAGTCGGTGTCTTTGCTCTGGTACGTAACACTCGGGGGGACGTTTGGTCTATGTTGTTTATATTGTTGACTCTTGTTGTTATTAGTATAATTTGTTGAATCCTAAGTGATGTTGTGAAATAAAAAGTTGTTAAGTATGTTGAAAGTTGAATAACATGTTTCAAGTTGTTATTAGTATAATATATTCAGTTGTATAACTATGAAATTCCGCTGCGTAGTAATAAAAAAATATTTTGTTTGAAAGTTATTGCAAGTTGTTATGAGATTCTCCGAATTAAAAAGTGTTATGTATCTTATCTGTTTGTGTTGTTAATGTTGAAATGTGGCATCCCATGTTTTGTTGAAAATCTTAATTACTCTGATTTTCGATATATTTTCCGGGTAGAATTTGGGGTGTTACATCGAGAAAGTCAGGAAAAAATAAGTCTAGATCGAGAAACTTCCTTTAACCAGTTGGCTGCTATGCTGAAAAAGTTCATGGATACGTGTCGCACCCCAAAATTTACCCTCCTTTCCATAATCTTTCTTGGAATATTTGTTCATACTTTTTCTTGTATCCACCAAAATTATTTGAAACGAATAATTTGTCAAGATTTGGGGTTCCGAATTTCTTGAAGTTTATGATTTATCGGTCAATTATTCCATTTTTTGGGATTTCTTTTAAGTTTGTGGTCTATGCAAGTGTTTGAGTTTTTTAGACCAATCTTGTACATCCAATTTTATATCAATTACAAGATACAAGGATTGTGGTTGGTGCAAATCCATCCGAATTCCAGTTCACAATTGCAAATTCCTAAAGCCCAAAAGGAAGTTCAAGTTCTCGAGCCAATGGGAATGTTGGTTTATGATTTAGCAAGTTGATCACGAGTTGGAGTTCAAAGGAAATTTTGAATTCTACTTAAGGAATAAGGGAAGATAGAATTATTGGATTTTTATGGCAACTCAAATGTTCAAATATTAAATTCAGATTCTAAGTCCTAAGTTTGCACCTACGTTGGCAAGTTGAATTTTGAACACCTTTCAAATGTGGATCTTATTCAAGTGTTCTAAAACGTGTTACGAGTCCATTCAAAGTTTCTTACAAGTTTTGGAAATTTTCGCCAAGATTTGTTTTGTTCAAAGATCAATACAAGGACAATTTCATCAACATTTCAAAGGATCGTCAAATATGGAACGATTGTGTTATGCTATCCAAAGATCGGAAAATGTTCAGAACAAGCTTGCTTCTTTCTATTCCAAATTCAATTTCTTCACAAAAAGTGAAAAGAAGGAAAAGTTCAACATTGGAAATTTGAATTCGAGTTTTCATTTATGTCATGAATATTACAAATTGCTACGAGTTTGATTTCAAGTTACGATTTGTTACAAAAAGTAATCCTAAATACTACAATTCTAATCTACAAGTTTCTAAAAGGTCCCTAATCTAATGCTACGATTTCTGAAGTTGGTTCAAGCATTTTGTCGTCCTCCGAAGCTTTCTTCACGCACGGCTTCCTTTTCATCTTCGTGCATAATTCCTCGACCATTCCACCATCCATTGCCACATGAAACAAAGAGGAAAATGTGGTTAGCAAGCAAAACAAAACATAAACAAAATGCGAGAAAGTATCAAAAAGATTATGTTTTTGTCGAGGACTCATCACTAGGCGTTTGGCGGGAATCAGGTTTTATCGCTAAAGCCTCAGAATCTCATTTAGAAGATTAATCATCGGCAAGGCGGCTTGCTTGCAAATCGCGGGCTAACCCGGTTCACAAACAAGCATACGACGGGCTGTAATACGAAGCGGCAGATTCAATTTCGGGCAGCAAACAATACGAAGCAGACAGATTCAATTCTGGGAAGCAAGTATTATAACAGTTCGCAATCTAAATTCCAGGCAGCATAAGCAAAAGCAAGCATATATAATCAATTCATGATTTATATACAATAAGGCCAGCATGTATGAGAAGCGACAGGGGCAGTTGAGAAGAGGGAAAAGAAGCAAAAGCACAGCAAGCATACATCACAAGGATCAAGAAGCAGCAGGGACAGGTTGAGAAAGCAGAAAGTAAGCCACAAAGTCAAGGGTTCAGAGCAGAGCAAAGCAAAAAGCAGAGCAGGACATCATTAAAGCATGGTTCTAAACCATGAAGTGCAGGCAACTGGGAAAGATATAGCAGGGACAAGCTAAGACAAGTGAGGTATATGCTCATATACATAAAAAACCCACCAGAAATGAGGAGAGGAAGACAGTTCACTGTTTCCAGAAAAAGTGTAGTATCAAGTTCATCATTCCAAACCTAAACCAAAATACAGGACACCAAAGACAGTTCCAAGCCCAGAAAACATAACAACAACCAAAAGAAAGTGCAGTATCTGTCCTCTAAACTAACAAAGCGAGCATTCATTGACAAAATCCAGAAAAACCGACACAGTTCAAGAACGGCAAGAAACCAAAACAGTCAAAAACAAACAGCAACATAACACAACCGAATCATAAACGCAGAAAAACCTAAGCAAGCTCATCATTTTCCAACCAAACAACCTTCAGATTCAATTTGTTTCAGAAATCATGTTCTGACAGATAGAGAAAGAAGAAGAGGAAAATCGAACGATCTCACCCGGACAAGGTCAGAAGGCCAGCCTCCACCATTGACGAGTCTCCAAGGCCACTCGCCGGAATCACGTGTGGAAGGTAGGGTTTCCTTCCTCCCTTTTCCATTCACGACCTGTTTCAAACACAGAAAACGAAAATCAAAAGCAATCGGAATCAACATGCAAAACGATCGACACGGCGAGGGTAAGAGAGATGACAATCGCGATCAGTGAGAGAGAAGAGAGACGAATCGCTGTGAGAGATCGCGATGGTGAGATGAGTGGCGCCGGTGAGACAGAGAGACGATCGCGGTGAGGAATCAGGGAGAGGAAACGCGAGAGAACGAAACCCAGGATAGCGCGTAAGAGAGAACTGAAGAATGAGTTTTGTTGTTTCATCAAACAACAACTCTTTCTTTTTTATTTTTCCAAAAAAATAATAAAAATATAAAACAAATTTTCTTTTTTTCTTTTTTTTTCTTCTAAAATTTCTTTTTTTATAAAATTTGGTGGTGACAAGTGTCACCACCTTGTTTTTCTTAAAAAAAATCTATTTTTGTTTTCATTTTGTTATTATTAAATAAATTTGACAAAAAATGTTAGTATTAGCCTAATGCACACATATGGTGCGATTATTGCTTTTATTTTGGAACAATCGGTTTATTTTGGAGTGGAAGCATTGCACTCGGTTCACTAGCACGTGGGGGTATTTTAGACCAATCAAAGATCAGATGGTATTCTTTTACACTTCGCGGAATCACGGCAACACAGGCTATTTCTGAACTTTCTATTTCAATTGATTTATTTTATCGTAAATAATATTCTTGTTGCGATGTAATAAATAATTGTTGGATCTGATAGTTTTTGTTTGATGACTTATCGATTAAACTATTAGCCGATTTTTCATCAAACAGAAAAGATCATCTCTAATAATTATTTAAATTTCCGATTGTATTGTATGGTATTTTGCCTGTTTATTTACTTATTCAGTATTTATTCACCAATGTACACGTTGCACACAACAGAAATTAAAATCAATTCGATTTCATCCTGATTGGCTCATATGCCGATTTCTTAAAGGGTCTCATGGTTGGGGATGGGCATGGCCATCCTCACGAGATTGGTTAAAGCCCTTGTTGCTTTAATCGATCATAACCCGAAAACAATATTGGTCTATATACCAATTTTCCATGCACCAGGGTCTCATGGTTGGGGATAGGAGCACCTATCCTCACGAGGTTAATTAAGTCCATATACTTGATTAATCATAACCCGCTTCCATTTTCTCTCAGCACGCGCATCGGAATGCTTTCATAATTTAAAGTTCTAAACCTCGATCCAACGTCGAGTTTCTTTTCAAAACAATTTCATAAATACTCTATTTCTCCCTCCTCCCAAACATATGGTAGTCAGTCCAGTATCGACCCTCGACCGTATGTTTGGTGTCTTAATTGAATTAATCAACGTGAACCATGTTTCACCTCACCTTTTCTTAATAAAAGCTTTTGGGTAGAAAAAGATGATTCGGATGTTTCTGTCCACTCATCCGAGTAATTGGGGCGTTAGCCGTTGAACGCTTATGATCCAATACTCGTCTCCCACATAAAAACAACTCAACTCACTCAAACTCCTTTTATCGCTCATACGCGATCATCAAACTCTTTTCAGATAAAGAGGGTGCAATAGTCGTTTCAAATACGAGCGAGGACTTAAGCTTTTCAAACAAACAAAACAAGTCCTAGCTCAAAGCATTTGAAACGTCTAAACGCACGATTTTTCAGATAAAATAAATGCAACCAATTAAAGCCTTTTTAAGAGGAACTACAGAGTTTTGACTTTCCCATTGCACAAGGGAATATGTAGGCACACGGTTCAAAAACCGTGCCAAACTCAAAATAATAATAATCAAATCTCATTTCCTTATAACTTAGAGATTAGCGAATATACACACACACGTAGAACTAAACGGGTCCCATCGAGTACGATGGATGTAAGAGGTGCTAATACCTTCCTCTTACATAACCGACTCCCGATTCCATATTTTTGGTCGTAGACCGTCTTATCCGTTTCTTTTGGGTTTTATCTATATTTCCCCGTTCTTTTTAGAACAAATAAAATTAGGTGGCGATTTCACTATTTTCGAGAATTTAAAAGATTTTTTTGAAAATCGAGTTGCTTCAGTTGGCGACTTCACTGGGGATTATTGACAGTAGTGTCAACCCTAGTTTGGTTCTTCGTATGTGTGTTTATTTTCGCTTTTCTTTTATCACTCTACTTTTGTGTTTAATTTAGTCATTTATTTCCTATCGCTTTAATTATTACCTTGTTGATATATTATTGTTGTGTGGGAATGATGGATGGGACTATAAGAAAAGCCCACTACCAAGGCTATAGAACACATAAATTAGAGTGGTTGCGTAGTATTGATTTGCTAGACGGAAATGTCTTGCAAGTTGGTGCGAAGACCACACCTAGGGGAGGTTCTTTGGAAGACATTATTGTCGATTGCAAGTTATTTTTGCATTGGCGATAGTGTTGTTAGAAGGGATTTTTCCCCTAGTTTTGACCTTTAAGGAAAACCTAACCTGTAGGCTTTAAGAATGCTCAAATGAGACGTTCTTGGATATATCATCTAATCACAAATTTATTTGTGGTGAAAATGGTATACCCAAGTTGGGATCAATGATTTTGAGCTCCCCGTTCAGATCCCAGTATTGAGGGTTACGTTTGTCAGATCGTTAGACCTGCTTTGTCTATTCGGTTAATACGTAACTCTCCCTCAAACCCAAATTCTCTTAAAAAAGTATGGTAGCTTTGCAAGTATCTTTTGCGATGCGCGAGAATTTGTGTTTGTTGTATCAAAAACCCTAAGAACCAACCTTGTCTGGGGAATTGTTGGGTAGACGTCGAAACCATGTCCGACCGTCCTTTTAAACCCTTGTGCTATTTAACTTTACATGTAATTTTGCGAATAACATCAATGTGTATCGCATCACATTACATTCTTACACGCATTGCCATTGCATTGCATTCACAAATAAAAAACTATCATTTGCATTCAAAAATAGAAATAAAATAATGCATTTGCATTCATCAACATGCATGCATTTTCTCCCCCACTACAAAAAGCTCATGTCACCTTTTGTTCCTGGCCAGTTAGCTGATTTCCTGCACTCATGGCAAGTCTGATAGACCAATTGGAACATAATCAAGTTTTGATAAGAGAAGACCTAGAAGGTGTGAAAGACAAGGTGGATCGAATGTTGGAAGCCATGATAGCTTCTTCGGAGGACAATGCCCAAGATGCTACTACAGACTCCACGTCAGGATTTACTGTTATGTATAATCCTATGTACGATTCTCCTCTGCATGTGGATGATCCTATTCAACCTCAATTGGTGCTCAATGCTCTATCTAACGCAACCCCTACGGTCCAAAAACAATCAACTGTTCAAGAAGATTGTATCTCACATCTTCATGCTGCTAAGAAGCCTAGGTGCGTCAACTACGTGCGAAATCCTCAAGGAACAAGTTCAATGGTCAACACCAGAGCTCCTCAAGATACTGAAGCCAGACGAATGTGTCTTGATATGAAGGAACAATTGAGGGTATTGAATGGAAACGATACTATTGGTCGGGATGCTGCTGACCTTTGTTTAGTGTCAGAAGTCGTGATTCCACCAAAGTTTAAAATGCCAAACTTAGAGAAGTACAAAGGTGTTAGTTGTCCAGAGACTCATTTGAAGATGTATGTTCGCAAGATGTCTGCATACGCTCATGATGAAAAGTTTCTCATTCATTGTTTTCAAGACAGTCTTAGTGGGGCGTCTCTGGATTGGTATACGCAATTGGAGAAAAAGGATGTTCAGAATTGGAAAGACTTATCTTCCTCATTCCTGAAACAATACGAGTTCAACCTTTCCATGGCTCCAACCCGTATCCAATTACAAGAATCTTTCTCTGAATATTAACGAGTCGTCGTTCAAGGAGTATGCTCAAAGATGGAGAGAGTTGGCTTCCCGAGTTAAACCTCCAATGCTTGATAGGGAGTTGGTTGACTTGTTTTTGAATACCTTACCTAATTCATACTTCAAAAGAATGATAGGTTGTATATCTTTAAGTTTCTCCGACTTAGTGATGGTGGGAGAACGCGTTGAGAGCGGTCTTAAAAGTGGAAAACTCCAAGATGCCTCGAGTGGCCAAGCTGACGAGGAAGATTTCTTCAGAGGTTCTCAAATGGAAGAAAAGGATCACGAAACCAATGCAATCTGGGAAGCTCCGCAAGCTCCACCTCCTGTACCTTATGGTCAACCTCCGTATGTAGCAGTTGTTCAGTATCCGCACCCGATGCTTCTCGGTCCACAGTACCAGCAACCATGGGGCACTCCTCATGCAAAGAAACAAGTTCAAGGCCGTGGATATCAAGGTCAACGTCAGAATCCACGCAAACCTCGAAGTAATTTGGAAAGAAGGAATGCTCCTCTTGATCCAATTCCAGTGACCTACAGTCAACTCCTGCCACATCTGGTTCAAAGCTCATTGGTGGTTCCCAAGTTCATTAAGCCACCGAAGTCATTCCCGCCACGATATGATCATAATGCACGATGTGGATACCATGATGGGACAGTAGGACACTCGACAGAGGATTGCAACCCTTACAAAGCCAAGGTTCAATAGTTGATTGACCAGAAGTACTTGACTCTTCAAGGAGGGAATCTGTTTGTGAATGGCAACCCCGTACTCAAGTGAACGCCAAGACTACTGAAGTCCATCTGAATCAACAAGTCAGGACAGAGCCAAGTCTCCCCAACAATGACAATCTTTTATTTCTTTACTGCATTTTCATGTGTACCTTGTTTAATTGTTTAAACTTTGTTTGCATGTAGAAACTTGTTTGTTTTTATCTTAATGCAATGAATATGTTTGTCTTGAAGTAATCCATTCGTTGTCACTCAATCTATTTGTTATCACTCTTTAAATGATTTGCGAGCATTTTGATACCAACGTTACCAATCCTTTCGCCTAGGCAAAGATTGGAGGGAGGATGACGATGATTAAAAAACGCCAAGTCTCTAGCTCTCGAGTAAAAACCTTGCTGATGATGTACAGGCCTTGTTTCAAATCCCCAAACACCGGAGTTATAAGGGAGGTAGACCCGTTAACCCCTTCGAGCCTTGAAGTAGGAGTTTCTTTTTAAAAACCCCATTTTACCTGCGGGTAGTGTTCGATTAATCGATCGAGCATAACTCATCAAGAGAGTGTGCATTTAAGGATACAACAATGGTTATCCTGCAAAAGGTTGAGAAAGGTCGAAACCATAGTAGTCGACCTCCATCTATCAATAGTGTGCATCAAAGGAGAATAATACCATGTTGGGTATCTCTCGCACATCCGAAGGTCAACAATATCCCCTGAATCACCATCACTTCTAACAAATCAAAGGTTGTGTATAAATCCACGACTCGTTCAAAAAAAAATGAATAGAAAGAGACAAAAAGCCCGCTAAGTCGGAACTTGTTAATAAGTCGCTTAGGCAAAAGTCAGGCAGAAGTCAGGGAAAGAAAAATCCCGGAAGGCAGTAAAAAAGGATTACAAAAATCTTGAGCAAATAACAAGTCGTGTATTTAGACACCAAGGACAAGATGGGTGTCTGTCGTGTCCAAGAAACCCTATATTGGTTCCTCAACCATCATAACGCCTCTCGAGAGATGAGTGCTCGTATAGTTGAACTCGGATAAGAACATCATGGAGAAGGCACCAAATATTTTGAGCCTAAAAATCTTTTTCTAAAAAAACCGCGTTACAACCCTCAAAAGTCCTAATTGAAGCATGGGTTCATTCGAAAGCATACAACGAAGAGATCGCGTTTACGACTCGATGTGTGTAAGTATGTTGGTATCATATGCCGTCTTATCTTTCAAAAGAAAATTTTCGTGTTGCACTCCAAAAGTGTTTCACAAAAATCATAATGTTTTCATACAAACCTTCAAGACGCATAAATGTTGCATTATAATTGTCACAATAAACATTCTTCTACATGTAAAACAATTGTTTGACATTGAAGAAGTTCTCATAATGAACATCGTGAAGAGTTTAGCTTTGTCCAAAGAAAGAAATTTCTACCGAGTTAGCATTATTTGTAGCAAGGCGTGACGTCTAAGGACTCCTTTGAGCATATCACAAGTTGTCTTCTCAAGATTCATTAATTTGGGGCAATCAAATTGAAATTCTCCTCAATTTCCGCCAATCTAAAAGAGCAATCGCAGTGATTTGGTCTTTCTCAAAGAGCGGTTAACACAGGACAACGTCGTTTCATGATTCAATCAATCGAGACATTTACTTGAGATGTTGAAGCCTTGAAAGTTCTCGTTCCATCAAGTTAGTTGCTCATATGCTATTTCAAGCAATTACTTGAGACATAGGAGTCTCTAGAGCTCATCCCAGGCAAGTCTTCCCTATGTTTGCATAGCTAATTATCCAAATGCAGTCAATCTGAAGGAGTCCTTGACGCGTTGAAGTACTTCCAAGGAGCACATTGGTTCATGCTATTTCTATAGCATAATGAAGTCAACCCTTCAAGATTCAGGCAATCTGGGGCAGTCACATCGAGATACGATAATATCTCTCAAAGGATTTGCTAATTAGGGGGCATCCTGCATTAGAATATAGATTTTGGGGCAAGCCATCACAGTATCAGATTACTTTAATTTGTTTCCAGCATCATCTCAAAGCAAATCTCATTAGATAATCAACAGATTGGGGCAATGAATGCTATATACAGACGATTTTGTTCTGTATCTTCAAGCTGCTCATAAATTTTCCTCTCAAGTGTCAACAGTTATTGTATTTAATTTGAGTGGCAGTGAATCATGCTGAAAACTTCCTTTTGATGGGAAAATTGTTTCAAGAATCTCTCTTGGTCTTAACCAGTCAAAGAGTCAAGGCATCTTCATGCCTTACCAATCATACAGTCAAAATGTATTGCATACACTAACATAAATCATGCATTAAATCATGCATCTCATATTGTGCAATAAAAATTCGGCCTTGTTGGGTATAATTAAAATCCAGTTCACGTCTGGTAGTCAGTTCTCGTCTGACTGTTATCATTTAAACCCAGTTCTCGTCTGGTAGTCAGTTCTCGTCTGATTGTTAAAATTAAAACCCAGTTCTCGTCTGGTAGTCAGTTCTCGTCTGACTGTTAATTAAAATCCAATTCACGTCTGGTAGTCAGTTCTCGTCTGACCGTTATCATTTAAACCCAGTTCTCGTCTGGTGGTTTATCTTAAAAGTCAGTTCTCGTCTGATAATTCACCCTTCAAGGCCGAATTTCATTTGGTACATATCCAATAATCCATACATGCATTCATAAATCATTACATAAGTCATCGTTATGCATCAATCACGTCGCTTTACTCAGACATATCAAATACAATATATTCATGCATAAACCCCAGTCAGGACTCAGGATCTTTCGAGAATGAAGTCAAGTGCAAGCAGGAGACTGTTCTCAAACAACAACTTAGTTCTTCTCCCTAGTGCCAGGAGAATGCTTGGATGACAGACAATCGACAATAGTGTCAATTCTCCAGTGAAGTCTCTTCCCCAGAGAATCGATTGATCATCCCCAGTGAACTCTTACGACAACGAGATCGTTCAGTGGGATTCCCCAACGATGTCTTCCTTCTCTCAACAGTATCAGGAAATCATACACTATTTGCATTAGAAAAAAATCATATCATGCATACCATACTCATGCATTAGCTTCAGCTATCTGTTTTGCAGGTTTTTCAACTAAAACTGTAGATATCCTCGTAAGGATCAAATTGAAGGATTAGTTCTCAGACGACAAAATTATCCTCTTTTCTACAAGCACAAGTTAGATACTTGTTTGGATCTCAACAACTGAGGTTTTCTCTAATCGAGATTTCTTCCCCAGCGAAATAGTTGTCTCTTTCTGTTGGACTCAAATGTCAGCAAATCATCAACCGGGAATCCCCAGTGATTTTTCCACACGGTTTTCTTACGAAGTTTCCCCAACGAAGCCTCTCTATCTCCCCAAGTGAATCTCCTTCAGAAAGGATTACTACAACATTATTCTTGGTATTTTCAAAGATTTCTTTCAGACAAGAATCTTCCCAACAATTTCTACTGGCAGCGAATTCCGCATTTCGTTCCCTGAGCTGTTCTCAGAAATTTGCATCAAACTTCTGGCGCGTTTATTTCCCCAGTAAGTCATCAACCACTCAACAAATAAATATCCACCCGGCGGGATGTTTATTCAATCTCAGGATATTTCTCCAACTCAGACGTTGAACCGCATATCCACTTGCTGCAACGCATTGTCCATACAATGTCAGCAAATTGAAGCTCATTACCTTAGAAGTTTTTCAGTCACAGGCGCTGAATCTGATTCTTCTATCAACGGTAAAGATATCTGCATACAAATTGAAGATCTCGTCAACTCAGAAGTTGTTCAACATGTCCGTACATGTTCAGTAAGATCTCTCATCAGCAGAAACGTCGGAAACAAGATTTACCGACTTTATAAACATCTATATCACGCCGGTGTGCTAGATATTGTTTTGTTTATCCCCAGAGAATTGTGCTCTCGGGTGCGCTACTGATTTTGTTCTGCGGGTAACTCAGAAGTTACACGGTCAAAGACATTCAGCATGCCATGGCTCCTCGCACTTTCGTGCACCAACAATTCCGATATTGTTCTAGCCATATATCTTTGTTAAGGTCTCCAGGTATTCCTTAATCATCAGGGAACTCTTTGTTAAGTTCTCAATCATGTCATTTTAAATTCTGTTTAAGGTCTCCAGGTATTCCTTAATTATCAGAGAACTCTTTGTTAAGTTCTCAATCATGTCATTTTTCAATTCTGTTTAAGGTTTCCAAGTATTCCTTAATTATCAGAGAACTCTTTGTTAAGTTCTCAGTCGTGTCAATTTTTCAATTTTGTTTAAGGTCTCCAGGTATTCTTTAGTTCAGAGAACTCTTTGTTAAGTTCTCAGTCGTGTCAATTTTTCAACTTTGTTTAAGGTCTCCAGATATTCCTTAATTATCAGGGAACTCTTTGTTAAGTTCTCAATCATGTCAATCAGGGAACTCTTTGTTAAGTTCCCAAGCATGTCAAATTCTTAATATATTGTTTTTCTTTTCGCTTGAGAAGTCCGTTTCTCTTCTCATAGCATTTTCATTAAAATTGTTGTCAAAGCCATTTCGGTTACATGGTTATCCCCAGTGTTGTTAAAATCTCCTAGTAATTGTGTTAAAGCATTCCGTTGATGCTTAGCAAGTTTTCTCTTCAAGCGTTTTTTTCTTGGCTCCGTAGTCAAGATAGGTTATCCACTTTCTTTTGTAACATTGGTTTCCTGCATAGGGCAAATTTTTGGGGTTCTCTGGTATTCAATCCTCTTCCACCTTGAACGTTCGAAAGCTGTCGATCTTTCTCACTTATCAGGTTTAAGATGATTGAATAGGGGCAACTGTCGCACCCCAAAATTTACCCTCCTTTCCATAATCTTTCTTGGAATATTTGTTCATACTTTTTCTTGTATCCACCAAAATTATTTGAAACGAATAATTTGTCAAGATTTGGGGTTCCGAATTTCTTGAAGTTTATGATTTATCGGTCAATTATTCCATTTTTTGGGATTTCTTTTAAGTTTGTGGTCTATGCAAGTGTTTGAGTTTTTTAGACCAATCTTGTACATCCAAGTTTATATCAATTACAAGATACAAGGATTGTGGTTGGTGCAAATCCATCCGAATTCCAGTTCACAATTGCAAATTCCTAAAGCCCAAAAGGAAGTTCAAGTTCTCGAGCCAATGGGAATGTTGGTTTATGATTTAGCAAGTTGATCACGAGTTGGAGTTCAAAGGAAATTTTGAATTCTACTTAAGGAACAAGGGAAGATAGAATTATTGGATTTTTATGGCAACTCAAATGTTCAAATATTAAATTCAGATTCTAAGTCCTAAGTTTGCACCTACGTTGGCAAGTTGAATTTTGAACACCTTTCAAATGTGGATCTTATTCAAGTGTTCTAAAACGTGTTACGAGTCCATTCAAAGTTTCTTACAAGTTTTGGAAATTTTCGCCAAGATTTGTTTTGTTCAAAGATCAATACAAGGACAATTTCATCAACATTTCAAAGGATCGTCAAATATGGAACGATTGTGTTATGCTATCCAAAGATCGGAAAATGTTCAGAACAAGCTTGCTTCTTTCTATTCCAAATTCAATTTCTTCACAAAAAGTGGAAAGAAGGAAAAGTTCAACATTGGAAATTTGAATTCGAGTTTTCATTTATGTCATGAATATTACAAATTGCTACGAGTTTGATTTCAAGTTACGATTTGTTACAAAAAGTAATCCTAAATACTACAATTCTAATCTACAAGTTTCTAAAAGGTCCCTAATCTAATGCTACGATTTCTGAAGTTGGTTCAAGCATTTTGTCGTCCTCCAAAGCTTTCTTCACACACGACTTCCTTTTCATCTTCGTGCATAATTCCTCGACCATTCCACCATCCATTGCCACATGAAACAAAGAGGAAAATGTGGTTAGCAAGCAAAACAAAACATAAACAAAATGCGAGAAAGTATCAAAAAGATTATGTTTTTGTCGAGGACTCATCACTAGGCGTTTGGCGGGAATCAGGTTTTATCGCTAAAGCCTCAAAATCTCATTTAGAAGATTAATCATCGGCAAGGCGGCTTGCTTGCAAATCGCGGGCTAACCCGGTTCACAAACAAGCATACGACGGGCTGTAATACGAAGCGACAGATTCAATTTCGGGCAGCAAACAATACGAAGCAGACAGATTCAATTCCGGGCAGCAAGTATTATAACAGTTCGCAATCTAAATTCCAGGCAGCATAAGCAAAAGCAAGCATATATAATCAATTCATGATTTATATACAATAAGGCCAGCATGTATGAGAAGCGACAGGGGCAGTTGGGAAGAGGGAAAAGAAGCAAAAGCACAGCAAGCATACATCACAAGGATCAAGAAGCAGCAGGGACAGGTTGAGAAAGCAGAAAGTAAGCCACAAAGTCAAGGGTTCAGAGCAGAGCAAAGCAAAAAGCAGAGCAGGACATCATTAAAGCATGGTTCTAAACCATGAAGTGCAGGCAACTGGGAAAGATATAGCAGGGACAAGCTAAGACAAGTGAGGTATCTGCTCATATACATAAAAAACCCACCAGAAATGAGGAGAGGAAGACAGTTCACTGTTTCCAGAAAAGTGTAGTATCAAGTTCATCATTCCAAACCTAAACCAAAATACAGGACACCAAAGACAGTTCCAAGCCCAGAAAACATAACAACAACCAAAAGAAAGTGCAGTATCTGTCCTCTAAACTAACAAAGCGAGCATTCATTGACAAAATCCAGAAAAACCGACACAGTTCAAGAACGGCAAGAAACCAAAACAATCAAAAACAAACAGCAACATAACACAACCGAATCATAAACGCAGAAAAACCTAAGCAAGCTCATCATTTTCCAACCAAACAACCTTCAGATTCAATTTGTTTCAGGAATCATGTTCTGACAGATAGAGAAAGAAGAAGAGGAAAATCGAACGATCTCACCCGGACAAGGTCAGAAGGCCAGCCTCCGCCATTGACGCGTCTCCAAGGCCACTCGCCGGAATCACGTGTGGAAAGTAGGGTTTCCTTCCTCCCTTTTCCATTCACGACCTGTTTCAAACACAGAAAACGAAAATCAAAAGCAATCGGAATCAACATGCAAAACGATCGACGGCGAGGGTAAGAGAGATGACGATCGCGATCAGTGAGAGAGAAGAGAGACGAATCGCTGTGAGAGATCGCGATGGTGAGATGAGTGGCGCCGGTGAGACAGAGAGACGATCGCGGTGAGGAATCAGGGAGAGGAAACGCGAGAGAACGAAACCCAGGATAGCGCGTAAGAGAGAACTGAAGAATGAGTTTTGTTGTTTCATCAAACAACAACTCTTTCTTTTTTATTTTTCCAAAAAAATAATAAAAATATAAAACAAATTATCTTATTTTCTTTTTTTTTCTTCTAAAATTTCTTTTTTTATAAAATTTGGTGGTGACAAGTGTCACCACCTTGTTTTTCTTAAAAAAAATCTATTTTTGTTTTCATTTTGTTATTATTAAATAAATTTGACAAAAAATGTTAGTATTAGCCTAATGCACACATATGGTGCGATTATTGCTTTTATTTTGGAACAATCGGTTTATTTTGGAGTGGAAGCATTGCACTCGGTTCACTAGCACGTGGGGGTATTTTAGACCAATCAAAGATCAGATGGTATTCTTTTACACTTCGCGGAATCACGGCAACACAGGCTATTTCTGAACTTTCTATTTCAATTGATTTATTTTATCGTAAATAATATTCTTGTTGCGATGTAATAAATAATTGTTGGATCTGATAGTTTTTGTTTGATGACTTATCGATTAAACTATTAGCCGATTTTTCATCAAACAGAAAAGATCATCTCTAATAATTATTTAAATTTCCGATTGTATTGTATGGTATTTTGCCTGTTTATTTACTTATTCAGTATTTATTCACCAATGTACACGTTGCACACAACAGAAATTAAAATCAATTCGATTTCATCCTGATTGGCTCATATGCCGATTTCTTAAAGGGTCTCATGGTTGGGGATGGGCATGGCCATCCTCATGAGATTGGTTAAAGCCCTTGTTGCTTTAATCGATCATAACCCGAAAACAATATTGGTCTATATACCAATTTTCCATGCACCAGGGTCTCATGGTTGGGGATAGGAGCACCTATCCTCACGAGGTTAATTAAGTCCATATACTTGATTAATCATAACCCGCTTCCATTTTCTCTCAGCACGCGCATCGGAATGCTTTCATAATTTAAAGTTCTAAACCTCGATCCAACGTCGAGTTTCTTTTCAAAACAATTTCATAAATACTCTATTTCTCCCTCCTCCCAAACATATGGTAGTCAGTCCAGTATCGACCCTCGACCGTATGTTTGGTGTCTTAATTGAATTAATCAACGTGAACCATGTTTCACCTCACCTTTTCTTAATAAAAGCTTTTGGGTAGAAAAAGATGATTCGGATGTTTCTGTCCACTCATCCGAGTAATTGGGGCGTTAGCCGTTGAACGCTTATGGTCCAATACTCGTCTCCCACATAAAAACAACTCAACTCACTCAAACTCCTTTTATCGCTCATACGCGATCATCAAACTCTTTTCAGATAAAGAGGGTGCAATAGTCGTTTCAAATACGAGCGAGGACTTAAGCTTTTCAAACAAACAAAACAAGTCCTAGCTCAAAGCATTTGAAACGTCTAAACGCACGATTTTTCAGATAAAATAAATGCAACCAATTAAAGCCTTTTTAAGAGGAACTACAGAGTTTTGACTTTCCCATTGCACAAGGGAATATGTAGGCACACGGTTCAAAAACCGTGCCAAACTCAAAATAATAATAATCAAATCTCATTTCCTTATAACTTAGAGATTAGCGAATATACACACACACGTAGAACTAAACGGGTCCCATCGAGTACGATGGATGTAAGAGGTGCTAATACCTTCCTCTTACATAACCGACTCCCGATTCCATATTTTTGGTCGTAGACCGTCTTATCCGTTTCTTTTGGGTTTTATCTATATTTCCCCGTTCTTTTTAGAACAAATAAAATTAGGTGGCGATTTCACTGTTTTCGAGAATTTAAAAGATTTTTTTGAAAATCGAGTTGCTTCAGTTGGCGACTTCACGTTTAACAAAGAGTCCTAGGATTAGACCACATCTTAGAACTTAGGGTTTATTTTCTTATGCTTCTAAAGAACTTTACAGTTCTAAACTCCTTTTTTTAATGTAGTTTATCTGAAGTGTGTGTCTCTTTAATGTTCATCTTTCTATCTCAATATGTTAATCTCCAGAATAATTTTAAAGATAGAACTTAAAACATATTATAAGTAAACCTTCAGAAAAAATTCAAAGAATTAAGAAACTTTATAATATGTCATTTCTCTGCTTTAATGAAAACATATTATATTGATTACCTTTTAAGATTGAATTTTCTCTATTTTTATTATGTGAGTACAAGTTCACTTCAAAGTGTTTTGCATGATATCAAAATAGGGAAAAGACTACACGATTATGAAATGGATGGTATCTCTATATCTTGTGGCACTCCTCTGCATTATAGGTCTTAGGAATCATTAAAAAGCATCTTGAAATTGACCCAAGCTTTTGAAATAAAGTTTTTGCATGATTGTTAGTTGCATGTGTTGACACATCCGTTTTTCAGGTCGACACATGCAACTCATTTTTAAAGTCTATAGCTTCTGTAAGTCACAGGTCGACACATGCATCCATACATATCGACACATACTGAAAAATTTATGAAACTGCTGAAAATATTATTTTATATGTCGACACATCCACATTTCAGGGTGACACATTTACTATTATATTAAAGCCTATACGTTTTGTAAGTCACATGTCGACACATCTTATTTCTCAAGTTGACACATCCATTCATTTCATAGAGTATGCGTCGACACACACAAATTTTAGGTCGACACATACGATATGACTTGGTCAAAATTTCATTTCCTTTTATTTTGAAATTTCCCCTTTTGACCTAAATATTTCCAAACTATAAATACCCATTCGTGCATCTTTCTAACCTTGATGATACAATAAAATTAGCCTATATATCTTCTTCTTCTTCAATCTTCCAATCTATGAATACACACCAACATTACATTGTGATAATGATCCGTCGAGGTGCCATCTAGACAAAGAATTGAAGATTTCCAATTGGTTTGGGTTAAGATTTGTAGGGGTCTTCATCCAAGAAAAACTATCGGGTTTTTCCTCCAAAATCATTTGTTGAATTGGGGTTTTCGTGCGAGATATCATTCATGTGAAAAATCCCTTGGAGTGATTGAAATATTTTCAAGGAAACTTAAAGTGTTTGAAATCTTTTTAAGTAAGTAGCAAGAATTGGGTGATTGATTCGGTGATCTTGTGTTCATAGTGTGCAATCGGATTTACTCGAGTGAAAAATCCCTTGGAGTGTTTGAAATCTTTGCAAGGAACCTTGGAGTGTTTAAAATCTTTTCAAGGAAGTAGCTTAAGCGGCAAATAGGTTACATCTATCAGTTGATTTGATCTTGCGTAAGATCAAAAGTGAAAGAAGAAGCATCAACACCAAATTGAAGAATTTTGTATTGTTGTTCTAACTCTTTCTATTGTATTAAATAATTTTGCATTTAAGAATTATTCTAATTCCTATTGGAATTAGACGCGGGCGATCTACTCCAACCATCTAGTCATATTTAGGGTTTATGTATTATGTAGTCATTATGATATTATGTAACAACTAGTCAGTATTTTGAAACATGTCTATGTAACATGTTATCCTGACATCATTTTGGAACATGCCCTTGTAACATGTCTATTTCTTTTGGAACATGTCTTTCAACAATATAAGGTAAGGTCATTTTGTGATGATTTACGAGTAATCTGATTATGTTTAATTATTATGGATATGTTTCTTCTGAACTGATATGTTCATTTAGTAGTAATGCCCAAAATGAGTTGTTATACACACATTACAGGTCATGTAAAAATGATAAACTGATGTAGTTGATTTGCCAAATAATAGAAGTCTTATTAAACTGATAAATTGTTACAATTCATTCCAAAACACACACATACATACATTACACCTAAAACAAAATGAAAAACACACACATAACATTCAAAAACACATAATCTTCAAGAATTTTTTCCAACTCAACATCTTGTTCATCTTAATTTGAAGTTCCATTACAACATCCCCTAGTTCTTCCTTTCTAATCATCAATTTTTTGTATTGATTCTTGGTTTCCTCTAAATCATTTGATATGCTTTCCAACCTCTTCATCAATACTTGAATTATTTTTCTACCATTTCCTCATGATACCAAACTAAGAAACCACACCTTTTTTTATAGGGATCCCTGCAAATTCCAAAATAGAAATTAGGGACAAACATGAATTAGGGCCAAACTGAAATCAAGGCTTACCTTGTAATATTGACAACCCCAAAATTTATTGCCATAATTCTTCTCAGTGGTAGCCATTCGAAGAACAACTTGATCTCCACATATGAAAATTGGTGCAACTCACGGGATACTGTACGAGCATGGCTGAAAACTTTCCGAATTCATCATGTTGGTTTGCAAAAAAGATGGAAGAGTTTCCAGATGAGAGGGAGCGAAACAACTGGAAGTGTGTGAAGAAGCCCTCTTTGTATCCATGCACGGTTGAATCCACGAGGAAGAGGAAATTTGATCATAAATAAGAAAAAGAACATATCAAAGTCAGCTCACGTTCCACGTAAGTCAAGTTAACTGAGGTTTGGGTCCAAGTGATGGAAAGGACTAACTTGGTGACGTTTCGAAAATTAAGGGACGAATTTGGAATGAAAAATAATTAAGGGATCAAAATGAACCATGACCTATAATTAAGGGACAAAAATAAATATTTTACCATATATAATAATGAAATGATGGATCTAAACCTCCTTTTATTGTACTTCAAAAATTGCAGCTTATTGTATAATAAAGTAATTGATTTTAATTTTACTCAAGAAGGTATGAAAATTTTAATAACTTAAAGTATGCATGTCTAGAATTTACTATTAAATGATAATTATATATCAAGAGCATACAAATGACATAACTACATGGAATAATATATATATATATATATATATATATATATATATATATATATATATATATATATATATATATATATATATATATATATATATATATATATAGAGGAGGATCAACACCGAAGACACCACTTACACTGCCAACGTCACTTGAATATTTTTTAAAATCAACGTTGGATTGAAACATATCATCATATAGATCATACCTATAAAGTTTGAGATTAATCTATAAAGTTTTACTATACGATCAAGATATCTAAAAATTAACGTCAAAATGGACTTTCATATAACATTAATTTTGATGTAGTTCAATGACATAGTAAATCATTATAGATTAATCTCAAACTTTATAGGTATGATCTATATGATGATATGTTTCAATCCAACGGTTGATTTTAAAAAATATTAATCCGAAGTGACGTTTTTGAGCGAGTGTAAGTCATGGTATAACTCTTTGGGATACACCCACTTGTATTCATGAAGGTGCGTTTTAGCAAACATTAACTTAAAAATGATTAAATTCACCCTAAGGTGTATGTTGCTAAAACACTCCTTCTACAAATTAGGTTGGTGTAAATTAGCATCTCCTATAGACATTTTCTAAAATACACATATTTCATTTTTGGAAAGAGTGTATTATAGTATCCCCACACACACACACACACACACATATATATATATATATATATATATATATATATATATATATATATATATATATATATATATATATATATATATATATATATATATATATACGTTAATTTTGAATATCTTGATCGTTTAGTAAATCATTATAGATTAATCCCAAACTTTATAGGTATGATCTATATGATGATATGTTTCAATTCAACGGTTGATTTTAAAAATAGTAATCCAAGTGACGTTTTTAGCGAGTGTAACTCATGGTATAACTCTTGTTACACCAGTTACACTCGCAACGATTACTATTTTTTAAAATCAACCGTTGGATTGAAACATATCATCATATAGATCATACCTATAAAGTTTGGGATTAATCTATAATTTACTATGTCTTTGAACTACATCAAAATTAACGTTATATGAAAGTCCATTTTGACGTTAATCTTTGGATATCTTGATTGTATAGTAAATCATTATAGATTAATCTCAAACTTTATAGATTAATCATTATATATTTTAAAAAATATTAATCCGAAGGATCGTTTTTGAGCGAGTGTAACTCATGGTGTAACTCTTTGGGTGTAATTCGATCGTATAGTAAATCATTATAGATTAATCTCAAACATTATAGATTAATGATTATAGATTTTAAAAAATATTAATCCGAAGGATCGTTTTTGAGCGAGTGTAACTCATGGTGTAACTCTTTGGGTGTAATTCGATCATATAGTAAATCATTATAGATTAATCTCAAACATTATAGATTAATGATTATAGATTTTAAAAAATATTAATCCGAAGGATCGTTTTTGAGCGAGTGTAACTCATGGTGTAACTCTTTGGGTGTAATTTGATCTCTCTCTCTCTCCCTCTCTCTATCTATAGCTATTAGTTACATCATGAGTTACAATCGCTCAAAAACGTCACTTCAGATTAATATTTTTAAAATCAACCGTTAGATTGAAACATACCATTATATAGATAAAATAATAAATTTTTATAAATTTTTTTTTTAAATATTTAATAAAGAAAACATTTAATTATTATAAAGAAAACTTTTAAAAGATAAAATAATAAATTTTTAAATATTTTTAATGACGTGACATCAATTAAAAAAATGTCAATTCATAATTTCAATGTCACATATGCAAATTAGTATATCTTGTCATGTGGACCAACAAAAAAAATGATATTGGAGGACTTAAGAGCATATTTTTTTATAAGGAAATTAAAATATTAAGAAAATTAATATAGAGGGATCAAAAGTATATTTAAGCCATTTTTTATTATACTCAATAAAGTAATCAAAAATTATATTTCTAAATATTTCATAAAAATCTTGATTCTTACTAAAAAAAAAATTATTCGTACTTTTTTCTCTTTAAATCAAGTTTTATTATATTCACTTAAATTAAACTAATGTTTTTTTAAAAGTACATACTAATATTCAAATCATGTATAAATTAAATTAAATTAAATAATGAGTAAAGATTATATAATAGATCAGTTTTAAATAAATTAAATAAAAAAGTATGTAAATTAATTTTAATTAAATGTGCACTTAATTTATATAATACAACATATAATTTTTTTTCAAATTTTAATAAAAAATTATATAAAGAAAAAAAATAAAATTGTGAGTACTATGTATATAATAATTATGTTTTAAATTGGAAAAAAAGTGAATATTTTATTAAAATTAGTTTACATAAATTTTTATTTTTATTATTCAAAACCAATCAATTATATACTCTTTATAATTATTTAATATGAATATATTTATACATGTTTTGAATATTGTTTAAAAAGTATTAATTTAATTTAAGTGAATGTAATAGAACTTGATTTAAAGAGAAAAAAAGTAAGAATAAAGTATATTTTTAATAAGAATCGTGATTTTTAATGAAAAATTAGAAACAAAAGTCTTTATTTACTTTATTGAGTATAATAAAATTTAATTCATATAAAATACAAAAAGTGAGAATATTTTAAAAATAAGAGGAAATTATTTTTATTTAGAATCATGATTTTTTTTGAAGTATTTAAGAATTTATGTTATTTTAAGAAATATTAAAAAAAAAACCATATTTTTATGTATTACCAAAAATAGATGAAACTATCTTTAGAAAGAATTAGGTGAATAATAAGTTCAAAAGATAACCTAATAACCTTTACATTAAAATGAAATCAATATATATATATATATATATATATATATATATATATATATATATATATATATATATATATATATATATGGAGCGTATCCGTGAAAACTAATATGTCTTAAGAAACAAAAACATTTAATATCAATCGTTAGATTTAATTAATGTTTAAGATTTAAAAATTCCATATAAAAAATATTATACTGAATTATTTTCTATTAAATTTAATATTAAAAACACCATAAAAATATATTCTTACCAAAAATATTGTTAAGATATTTTCTATAAAGATAGTTAATATTTAAATGGCATAATTTTATTTTAATTTTAAATTATTACTAATAAGTTGAGTATAAAAATAATTTTGAAACTAAGATGATGATGAAATTTCAAAAGAAAATAAATATTAATTTTAAAATATTGAGAAGCAAAAATGTTTACTATGATATGATTTGGAATATCAAATTCGTAGTATAGAGTCCTTTATATGAGAAATTACTTATCCCAATTGTAATTTTTATGTCTAATAAATGATATCTATCGGTTTGGTTTGATTTTTAATGTTTTTTAAAATGGAACCAAACCAAACTAACCGGTTTGGTTCGGTTTGGTTGATCGATTTTGTAACACATTTTTTTAAAATATTATATTTATCGGTGTATTATTTGCTATAATGTTTTTTTTTTGTTATATTTTACTTTTCAAACAACTTACAAGTTGTTCTTCATCTATATAAAGTATTGACATAATTTTCATACGTCATGAAATAAGTTCATTATCGAATAGGTTGGGAAGAGATTTGAAAGATTAACAAATAAAGGACAAAAATAAAACAAAAGGTTTCAATACACATAATTAATCAAACACACGTAAAAACTATTTTGTAACAAGATTAGAAGAAAATTCGTCGAAGAAGAAACATAAAAGATAATAAAAAGAAGAAAACTAATGAAGAAAACTTGAACACAAATAAGAAAACCATATTCTAACTAAATATATTAAGTATGTTTATAGGAAATATTTTAACAATTTTATCAAATTATATACAATTGTTATTTTAAATGGCATAATTTTATACAAAAATAGTTTTAGTACTTGGAAGATGAGTAAACAATTTTTGCTTCTGAATGTTTTTAATTAATTTTTTTTTTTTAAAGTTTTATCATCTACCTGGTTCCAAATTTAATTTTAATCAACTTTTTAGTAATATAATTATTTTTAAATGAAGTTATGTCATTTAAATATTAACTATGTTCATAGAAAATATTTTAACAACATTTTAATTAAGATTTAATAAAGATTTAATCAATAAATAAAAGTATTTTTGATAAGAATATATTTTTATGAACTTTTTAATATCAAGCAATAGAAAATAATTCAATATAACATTCGTTACATAGAACTTGAGTGTATCCAATAAGAACTGATATCTATTATGAGAAATAAGAACTAATAATATCAATCAATCGTCAGATTTAACTAACACTTAAGAATTATTAATTCCATATAGAGAACATGTCACTTAATTATTTTTCTATTATGCTTAATATTTAAAAAGAGAATCTTACCATAAAGATTTTTTATTTATTATACTAATATTTTATATAAATTAAAGAGTAACACATTATTTTTATGAAAAAATAAAATAAATAATAAGATTTGAATTTCTAGTTTATCAATATTCAAATGGTGCCACAATTTAAACAATTTTGTCACAACAATAAAAGTTATTTAAAATAGTCACAATTGCATAATTTATAAAATAAAAAAATTGAACCTACAAATAAATCAATCAATCAAATTTAATGTGGGTATTAATTTCATTTTTTCTATTATTATAATAAAGTTAAAATATAAGTAATAAATCAATCATGTATTTTTATTTACAATAGTAGAACTTGCAAAAAAAAAAAAAAAATCTAACTTTCAAATAAATTAATCATCTAAATAAAAAATATAAATATTAATTTCATATTATTTAATATTTTTAATCAAATAAAATTATAGGTGATAACTCCATGATTTGTTTTTAATTAAGATAATCAAAATGGTAGAACATTCAATAATAAAAAGTTGATTTTTTACTATATATCTATTTATACAAAATATTGATATAATTGTATTCATTATTTACTTTTGAATAATATTATAAACATAATTTTTTTTTTTTTACAAACATAATGATTTTAATTTATACTTTAGATTTGATATAAATTTATTTGTACATAATTATACACATAAAATAAATATATTACTAATAAAGTTAATTTATTATTTTTAAATGTTCTACAAATAATTAATATTTATGATGAGATTTTCTTTTTATAGAATTTTTAAATATCAAAGCATAATAGAAAATAATCAAGTAAAGTGGTCTTTATATAGAATTACTAAATCTTAAGCGTTAGTTAAATCTGATGTTGATATCATTAGTTCTCGTTTATCACAATAATATCAGTTTTCACTAAATACGCTCTTTTATATATATATATATATATATATATATATATATATATATATATATATATATATATATATATATATATATATATATATATATATATATATATATATATATATATATATATATATATGCTTGAGATATATTTTACTTTAATTTAGTCTTTATTAGAAAGAAATTATTTGAAAGGAATGATATAAAATTTTGACTTTTTGACCAATAAATTGGCCATTGAATTAAGTGATTTGAAACAAATTGTTTTTGAGTTTTTAAAAGGGAGAAATTGTAATTCTTACTATTTTTTAATGAAAAATGGCAAACATATTTAAATATTGTTTAAGGATTGAAAATAAGAAAAAATATTATATATATCAGAAAAAATTATATATTTATCTTAATTTTATTAGAAAATAGTAAAAATTACATTTAAGAAAGTTGTACCTAATCTTTTTATTTTTAAATTAGTATCAATGGAGTTTTAATATTAAACCAATTCTGTTGGTGTTAAGTTGAGACACCTCATCATGTCAAAAAAAAAAAGTTGAGACACCTCATTGTCTGGCATGTTTATTATTATTTTTGAAAAGTAATAAATGTCAATTTTTTGTATTAATATTGATATTAATTACCATACATTGTCATAATTAAAAATTGTACGCTTACTACTCATCATGATCATCTGTATACATTACTTTATAGATGATTATAAAAAATTAAAAAATTATATTTTTTATAACATCAAATATTTATGTTGCATCGAGTTTGTAAAATCATTTTACATTATATTCAATTAAATTTATTAATAATTTCATATCATTTGAATTTAATTGAATAGATACCACCATCCAATTAAATAATATAATTAGTTAATATCACATTATTTTTTTTAAATAATTTAAAATTTAAACTAATTTTCATCATAGATATCGATTCAGGATATCAAAGAATTTATCATTATTTGTCTTTAGGTTCTTTGAATTGTAATATTTGTTGAATATGAAATAAATAAAAATAAGTATTAAAAAAATTGTTGGTTACAACTTGAAACAAAAATAGTAAAGCCTATATATTTATGGCCAAGTTGTATATAAAGACTGGAAAACCTTGAATCTCACATCTTATTTGTGACATTACACGTCTCTCTCATTCTGCCATGGATACTAATCTCTCCGCAACACAAAAAACTGTCTCAGATACCTTCGACTACAAAGGTTTACCAGCGGAGAGATCAAAAACGGGTGGTTGGACTTCGGCTTCAATGATATTAGGTCTTATATATTAGCCTCCTCTCTCCTTCGACGTTTCTTTTAATTTTCTTAATCTTATAATAGTGGTGTAATTTTTCCAGGAGGAGAAATTGCGGAGAGGTTATCAACACTAGGCATAACTGTAAATTTAGTAACATATTTAACTGGTACAATGCATTTGGGAAATGCTGTTTCTGCCAATATTGTTACAAATTTCGCAGGAACTTCTTTTTTTCTTTGTTTGTTCGGTGGATTTCTAGGCGACACATTTGTTGGAAGGTTTGTATTACAAATATAGGCTAAAATAAAATTTTGTAAGTTTTGGTCTTTTACATCTATTCCGAGGTTATATTTTTCTACTTTAAACAAATAAGAATGATATCCTGTCTCATTACTTTTGTTCCTTTTGCTGACAGATATTTCAATATCGCTGTGTTTGCAGCCATTCAAGCAATGGTAAGGAATCAAAATCTATTTATATTTATTGTTATATTTTTTTATATAGTATTCTGAGTAGATAATATTGTACATCATTTGGAAAATCAAGATTACCGTGTGGAGATGATCATTTATTGACGATATTATTTATTCCAATTGCAACTTTTACTAGTTCATCAAAAGTCCTCTGCTGTACCTGTCATAAGGTACATTTAATCTGTAATTTCCTTGTTTTCGTTTAGTGTCTCAACACTAACACTTCCTCACTAAAGGAAAGTTATGACTAGCTCAATAACCAATTGGAGGAGAAGAGACCAACATGATCGTGACTCCAGTGCCAAGAATAAACTGAGACATAAACTAGCACCATGAATGACCGAAATAAGAGTACTAGTCACCAGATCATTATCCCAAACAAAAAGATTCCTATTCCATTTAAGATCCTAAATATACTTAGAACTAGAACCCTGCCCCCCAAAATCCCTTCAAACCCACACCATGTGATCATGCTCCACCTTTTAATAATAATCTAAATATCAACACAACTATACTACGCTTTAATGCTTTTAATATATTAGTTGAGGTTGGTTGTCTACCCCTTTAAGCGTTATTTAATCATGTGTGCATGTGTATTCTTTTCATGCTAATGATGATAATTTATTAGGGTGTCGCTCTCTTGACGATATCAACTATAATTCCAAGCTTAAGTCCTCCAAAATGCGCGGAACACACACATTGCATTAAAGCAAACAACAAACAGTTAATGGTTTTGTCTCTGGCGCTTTACGTCACTGCACTAGGCACCGGCGGTTTAAAATCAAGCGTCCCCGGCTTTGGATCTGATCAATTTGATGCTACTGATCAACAAGAGAAGAAACATATGATTAAGTTTCTCAATTGGTTCTACTTCTTTGCAAATGTAGGATCTTTATTGGCAGTGACAGTTCTTGTATACATACAGGATCATCAAGGTAGAGATTGGGGTTATGGAATATGTGTTTGTGCTATTGTGCTAGCACTTGTTGTGTTTTTGTGTGGCACCAGAAAGTATCGGTACAAGAAAGTGGTAGGTAGCCCGTTGACTCAAATTGCGTCTGTGTTTGCGGCTGCTTGGAGGAAAAGGAACTTGCAATTACCTTCTGATTCTGCATTCCTCTTTAACGATGATGATGAAGTTTTACACGAACAACCAAAAATCAAGAAGCAGCGGTTACCGCACAGCAATCAGTTTCTGTAAGACTTTTTACCATGATTCATTCATGTGTAGATATATCTTTAAAATAGTTTAAGTGTCATAATACTACTACAGTAAAATTTGATTAGTTACACGTCTAAAGTTATGTATACAAACAATGTAAACATCTTTACTTGTAGCTTCTTGGATAAAGCTGCAATAAAAAATGCTGAAAGTGCCGGTGGAATCATGAAGAAAAATAAATGGTATCTTTCTACTTTAACAGATGTTGAAGAAGTGAAATTGGTGCTAAGAATGCTTCCTATATGGGCCTCAACTGTCGTGTTTTGGACAGTTCAAGTTCAAATGATGACACTCTCAGTATCACAGGCAACGGCCATGGATCGTCGCATTGGAAAATCATTTCAAATCCCAGCTGCATCAATGACCTCCTTCTTAATCGGAACTATCCTCTTAACCATCCCTTTTTACGACCATTTCGTTAGTCCAGTTGCAAGAAAAGTTCTTAAAAATCCACAAGGGCTTACCCCTTTACAACACACTGGTGTTGGTTTAGTTCTCTCCATCGTATCTATGGTTGCAGCGGCTCTTGTTGAAATAAAGCGATTAACATTCGCGCATTCACATGGTTTGGATAATGTTCCAACGGCAAATAACATGCTAAGTGTTTTCTGGTTGGTGCCACAGTTTTCCATCGTAGGGTCTGGTGAAGCCTTCATGTATATGGGACTGCTCGACTTCTTTCTTAGAGAGTGTCCAGCCGGAATGAAAACAATGAGCATGGGATTATTTTTAAGTTCAAGATCATTGGGATTTTTCTTCAGCTCTCTATTAGTGTCCACAGTGAATAAAGTAACAGGACCAACTAAACCATGGATTGCAGATTATCTTAATCAAGGAAAGCTTTATAACTACTACTGGCTCTTGGCTATCTTGAGTGCAATCAATTTGGTGATATATTTGGCCTGTGCTAAATGGTATATCTACAAGGATAACAAGGTTTATGAGGAAGACACGGAAGAGTATAAGTGATAAATACATATAAAAGAACAAAAGAACATATTTCATTTTATGTAAAGTATGGTAGCTCTTGTGCGGATGAGGTTGCGCGTTTCATGTACTTCGCATTTTTTGTTATAACTTATAAGGGAGAATTCACAATTTCCTCGATTCAAGTGACATGCATATAAAAAAGGTATTTGTAGATACATTTGGAGAAAAGTTTAGAATCATTTCTACGACACTCTTAATTAAGACTCTCTTCTAATTATTTTCTAAACTTTTCTTTAATTAAAGCACTTTTAGATGTTTACATAAATATTACCACTTATCTAAATAATTCTAGATTGTTCTGACTTTAAATTATAAATAGTGTAATGTTTAGTACTAGTACAAATAAGTTAATAAAGAGGTTGACAAAGGTCAAAAGTACTCTCTCCAAATGACCCACATAATATGAATTTTATTTAATTATAGAAAGTGTAGAAGTAACAAAGTATCTTGAGAAAATATATCTAAATGTTATGTGTATGATTCTTGGTCATGCTGTATTATTGCAGATATGAATAGTAGTATAATTTTTTACCAATTGATATTGTTTGTTACATATTGAGTAACAAGTGGCCATGATTTCAACGTTTTTTAATTTGGTATGCACGAAATATTTCAACGTTATTTATTTTAGTATGAGCACCAAATATTGATTTACTGTTACCATAATTGCAAAGGAGAATATATTGAATTGGAAACAATCCAAATTATATTAACTAGAGAAGGATATAATTGAAAATTTGATTTACCTTACTTGCCAAGAGGAATATATTGAATAGTGATTACAAAATCAATGACACAGCATATATGTATGTTTGTTGTTCTTTCACAGATACCTTAATATTGCTGTGTTCGCAGCCATTCAAGCATTGGTAAGGAACCAAAACCTTATACAGTATACTATTATTCCTTTTTATTGCAACTAGTCTTTCCAATAGTTTCATATTAGTTATGTTTTGTTGTCTACCCCCACGAACGTTATTTAATCATGTGTGCATGTGTATTCTTTTCATGTTAATGATGATAATTCATTAGGGTGTTGTTCTCTTGATGATGTCAACCATAATCCCAAGCTTAACTCCTCCAAAATGCACGGAACACACGCATTGTGCAAAATGCACGGAACACTTTATGTCACTGCAATTGGAACCGGCGGTTTGAAATCAAGTGTCCCTGGCTTTGGTTCAGACCAATTTAATGCTGCAAATAAACAAGAGAAGCAGCAGATGACTAAGTTTCTCTACTGGTTCTACTTCTTTGCAAACATAGGATCTCTACTGGCAGTCACAGTTCTTGTGTACATACAGGACCATCAAGGTAGAGACTGGGGATATGGTATCTGTGTTTGTACTATTGTGCTCGCACTTGTGGTGTTTTTCTGTGGCACCAGAAATTATCGGTACAAGAAACCGGTTGGTAGCCCGTTGACTCAAATTGCTGCTGTGTTTCTCGCTGCTTGGAGGAAGAGAGGTTTGCAATTGCCCTATGATTCTGCATTGCTATATACCGATGACGACGGCGATGTCTTAGATGGACCACCAAGGATCAAGAAGCAAAGATTACCACTCACAAACCAATTTCGGTAACATTTTTTACCATCATGATTCATTCATCTGTAAATATATTTTCAAAAATCAAAATTGTTTAAGTGAATGTGATTAGTTATATGTCGGTGTCTGGTATTATAGTGAGTTGTGGCTGGTAAAAGGGTAGCCTTTGTTCAACGTGTTCCATTAGGACCCTGGGTTAATGTTGTAAGTGGCATTTCTTATGCCATGCTTCTGGTTTTATTTTAATGCAGTTTTGACCTTTAAAAAAAAAGTTACATCTGTAAAGTTATGTACAGTTACAATGTAAATATTTATCCTTGCAGCTCCTTGGATAAAGCTGCGATAAAGGATTCTGAAAATGCTAATGGAGTCATGAAGAAAAATAAATGGAGTCTTTCGGGTTATTCGGCTCGGTTTTGACTGCTATCTTTAGCTCAACAATAGAAGCCAGCTTCTTCTGTGGCAGAAATTGTGTTCCGTTTCCTCTAGAAATCATCAATTTCGTAGTGCATTAGAGCATTTGGTTGGAGATATTTTCACAACCAAATTGCTTTGATGGATCAACTTTTTCATTGAGGTATTATTATTCTTTCTCCGAGGTATGTTGTGTTCTTTGTTCTTCTGTCGAGGAATATTCTATTCATCTTTTTTTGGTTGTGATATTTCTATTTCGGTTTGGGCCATAATGTCGGATTGGATTGGGATCGAAGTTATATCGCAAGTCTCGATTAATGGGAGCTTTATGTTTTGGTTTCAATTTTGTAAAAACAAGAAAATGAAACTGGGAAACGAAGCTATAGTATGGATGATGGCCATTTGGAATTTATAAAAGGCGAGAAATGCTAAGGTGTTCAACAATGAAGGTTGCAATGTTTCACACATTGGTTGGAACTCTAAAGTTTCGGCGTGGAAGTGGTCTCTTATAGGAGATATTTCTTTTACAAGTCTCTTTGTGTGATAGTAATGAAAATTATATGGGGGTTTTATGGAAGCATATTTAGAAGCGGAATGTTCCAGAGCGAATTAATTGTTTTATGTGGATGTTGGCCCATGATAGAGTGCTAACAAATCATCGTAAAAGTAGAATGGGAATTGGTAGAGATGCTTGCCAAAGTTTCGGGGAGTTGAATATTAGTCTGCTTCATGGATGGAGTCAAGTGAAGTCCAAAGTAAAGTTTTCTTTTTAAATTTCATCAAAAAAATTAGTCACTCAAAAACACTATTTAGCCCAATGATTGACAGACTCAAACGCAAAATAAAATAAAAGAAAAGAGACTAAAAAATTATTAAGCAAATCAACGAAGAAAGCTACTATGTGAGTCTTTTCCATGATGAATTGGTTTAAGGTATTTCAGTGTCTTTCTATGATCATCTTTAGATAAAAAAAAATTTGACATCTCTCTAGTACTAGTACAAACATGTGAGTCTTTTCCATGATGAATTGGTTTAAGGTATTTCAGTGCCTTTCTATGATCATCTTTAGATAAAAAAAAAAAAATTGACATCTCCACTCCATTTATGAAATGTGTCATGTTTAGTACTAGTACAAACAAGTTAATAAAGAGGTTAACAAAGGTCAAAAAGTACTCTCTCTAAATGACGCATATAATATGAATTTTATTTAATTATAGAAAGTGTAGAAGCAACAAAGTATCTTAAGAAAGTATTAAAGCTAAATGATGTTTTTCTTGTAGTGACTTAGCAATAAGGATGAATTCAATTGGCTAGAAAGTGTGATATATTAAAAGATCAATTTGGGCAAAAGGTAGTGCAAATTAAATTTTGAAGAAAGGATAGAATGGGAAATGCATAAGCATATTTTAATATTAAGTAGGTATTGATATTGAAATTGTCTCTACTTCATCTATGAAACGTGTAATGTTTAGTACTAATATAAATATCAAATAAAGAGATTAACAAATATCGAATAGTACTCTCTTCAATGACCCACTTAATATGAATTTTATTTAATTATAGAAAATATATCTAATGTTAGGTGTCTGATTCTTGGTCCATGCTGTATTATTGCAGATATGAATAGTAGTATAATTTTTTACCAATTGATATTGTTTGTTACACATTGAGTAACAAGTGGCCATGATTTCAACGTTTTTTAATTTGGTATGCACGAAATATTTCAACGTTATTTATTTTAGCATGAGCAGCAAATATTGATTTACAGTTACCATAATTGCAAAGGGGAATATATTGAATTGGAAACAATCCAAATTATATTAACTAGAGAAGGATATAATTGAAAATTTGACTTACCTTACTTGCCAAGGGGAATATATTGAATTGGAAACAATACAAATAATATTAATTAGAGAGGATATAATATAATATAATAATTAATATAAAATGGAAACAGGAAAATACTCAGAAGCATTAAATAATTTGTTGTCTTTTGAAAAACTAAAAAACAATTATTGGTGGCAAACTAGAAACAAAAATAACAAACCTGTATAAGAAGTCTTGAACTCTTCATCTTATTTCTAACATTTCTAGTCTTTTACTCCTGCAATGATACTGATCTTCCCACAACACAAACAACTTTTTCAGATACCTTTGATTACAAGTTTTTATCAGCTGAGAGATCTAAAACTGGTGGTTGGACGTCAGCTTCAATGATACTAGGTATGACATATTAGCCTCCTCTCTTCTCTAAGTATATGGTTTCTTCTGATTGTTTTAATCTTACAATAATAGCATGTTTATTTCAGGAGGAGAGACTGCAGGGAGATTATCAACACTTGGCATTACAGTGAACTTGGTAACGTACTTAACAAGTACAATGCATTTGGGAAATGCTGATTCGGCCAACATTGTTACCAATTTCGTTGGGACCTCGTTTCTCCTTTGTTTGTTCGGCGGATTTCTAGGGGACACTTTAGTTGGAAGGTTTGTATTACAAATTCTTTTTTTGTTATATGTATGTTTGTTGTTCTTTCACAGATACTTTAATGTTGTTGTGTTCGCAGCCATTCAAGCATTGGTAAGGAACCAAAACCTTATACAGTATACTATTATTCCCTTTTATTGCAACTAGTCTTTCCAATAGTTTCATATTAGTTAAGTTTTGTTGTCTACCCCCACGAACGTTATTTAATTATGTGTGCATGTGTATTCTTTTCATGTTAATGATGATAATTCATTAGGGTGTTGTTCTCTGGTTGATGTCAACCATAATCCCAAGCTTAACTCCTCCAAAATGCACGGAACACACACATTGTGCAAGAGCAAACAACCAACAGCTAATGGTTATGTATTTGGCACTTTATGTCACTGCAATTGGAACTGGCGGTTTGAAATCAAGTGTCCCTGGCTTTGGTTCAGACCAATTTGATGCTGCAAATAAGCAAGAGAAGCAGCAGATGACTAAGTTTCTCTACTGGTTCTACTTCTTTGCAAACATAGGATCTCTACTGGCAGTCACAGTTCTTGTGTACATACAGGACCATCAAGGTAGAGACTGGGGATATGGTATCTGTGTTTGTACTATTGTGCTCGCACTTGTGGTGTTTTTCTGTGGCACCAGAAATTATCGGTACAAGAAACCGGTTGGTAGCCCAGTTGACTCAAATTGCTGTTGTGTTTCTCGCTGCTTGGCAGGGGTAGGGGTGACAATTAAATCCATTAAAACAAAATTCATCCAATCCATCCACCAAAATGAAAAATAAGTTAATGGATTGATCGAATCCATCCATATATATAGATTGATCAAATCTATTCATCACATTTTAATAATCTAATGGATTATTCTTTAGATCAAATAAATCTATGTTTTTTTAAATTAAAAAAAAAAATTTAGAAAGAGGAAAAATCAACAAACAAAAAAGTTTTTCCGTAATAATATAACTGAATATTTTTTTAGAAAAAACAAATTGAAATAATTTTTTTTAAAAACTTAAATATTATTTTTTTGAAAAAAAAACAGATTTTTTTTAAAAAACTGAAACTTTATTTTTAAAAACTGAAAAAAAATTGGATTTTTTTTAAAAAAAAGTTTTTTTTGAAAAATGAAAAAAAAAACTGGAAATTTAAAAAAAAAAGTTTTTAAAAAACTGAAAAAAAAATATTTACGAAAAAAATTTGGATTTTTTTTTTTGAAAATCCGAAAAAAAATATTTTTTTAAAAAAACTGAAAGAAAAAACTGGAATTTAAAAAAAAAAATTTTGAAAAACTGAAAAAAAAGTTTATTTCCGAAAAAATAATGGAATTTAAAAAAAAAAAAAAAAAGTTTTTTCCGAAAAAAGAGTGGAATTTTAAAAAAAAAATATTTTTTTCGAAAAACTGAAAAAAATATTTTTTCATAAAAAAACTGAAAATTTTAAAAAAAAATATTTTTTGAAAAAAAAATGTTTTTTTTTGAAAAACTGAAGAAAAAAAATTCAAAAAAAACTGGAATTTTTTTTTAAAAAAAAAGAATTTTGAAAAAAAAGTTTAAAATGATTGTTATGGTGAAGATGAATTTGTTACATTTTGAACATATGCATGGGAATTCTTTGTAAAAAAATTTACAAGTCACTGTGTGATGGTAAGGAAAATTATATGGGAGTTTTATGGAAGCATATTTGGAAGTTGCATGTTCCAGAGCGAACTCATTGTCTTACTTGGATGCTGACCCATGATAGAGTGTTAACAAATCATCATAAAAGTAGAATGAGAATTGGTGGAGATGCTTGCCAAACTTGCAGGGAATGGAATATTAGTCTGCTTCAGGGATGGCATCCAAGTGAAGTCCAGTGTAAGATCAAAGCACACTTGCCTCCAAATTTTTGTTATGGGGAAGATAAATTTGTTACACTTTGAACCTATGCGGGGGAATTCTTTGTCAAATAAATTTACAAGTCTCTGTGTGATGGTAATAAAAATTATATGGGAGCTTTATGGAAGCATATTTGGAAGTTGAATGTTTCGGAACGATTTCATTGTTTTACGTGGATGCTGGCCCATGATAGAGTGCTAACAAATCATCGTAAAAGTAGAATGAGAGTGGGCTAGATGCTTGCCAAACTTGCGGGGAGTGGAATATTAGTCTGCTTCAGGGATAACAGCTAAGTGAAGTACAGTGTAAGATCAAAGCACACTTGCCTCCAAATGATTGTTATGGTGAAGATGAATTTGTTACGCTTGAAACCTATGCGGGGGAATTCTTTGCCAAGACATTTACAAGTCTATGTGTGATGGTAATGAGAGTTATATGGAAACATATTTGGAAGTTGAATGTTCTGGATCAAATTCATTGTTTTGCGTGGATGTTGACCCATGATAGAGTGCTAACAAATCATCGTAAAAGTAGAAGGGAATTGGTGGAGATGCTTGCCAAACTTTCGGGAAGTTGAATATTAGTCTGCTTAAGGCATGATAGCCAAGTGAAGTCCAATGTAAGATCAAATCACACTTCCCTCCAAATTATTGTTATGGTGAAGATGAATTTGTTACGCTTGGAACCTATGCGGGGAAATTCTTTGTCAAAGAAATTTACAAGTCTCTGTGTGATGGTAATGAAAATCATATGAGAGTTTTATGAAAACATATTTGAAAGCTGAATGTTCCAGAATGGATTCTTTGTCTTACGTGGATGTTGGCCCATGATAGAGTGTTAACAAATCATCGTAAAAGTAGAATGGAGATTGGTGGAGATGTCTGTTTCAGGAATGACAACCCAGTGAAGTTCAGTGTAAGATCAAAATACAGTGAAAGAAACACCTAAATGGTCGTCCTCTAATAAAATAAAACTAGGAACACCTAGCATTTTTATCTCTTGTTATTAGAAAATAAATATATAAAAATACAATGTTATGCAAATACACACGGAAGCGTTCATAAATGTTCAGCAAAAGGGGTTAGTGTTTTTGTCCGTACAAAAAGAGCTAGTGATTAAGGGGTCCATGTTATGTTTTCTTTGAATTCTAGAGGTCACAAAAAGCAGACAACCCTAAATTATTAAGGGTGATATTTAAATTATTTTATTTGAAAAGAGTAATGAACTAACTAATTTTTAAATTATTTAATTTATTTTAGAAAATTTTAATCTTTTGTTCAAATTTAAAATTTGAGAAATATTACAATTTGTAATTTGTTAATACTTAAAAGGTCTAGTTGAAAGTTTGAAATTTTTAAGAATTGTTTTGTAGTTTTTAAAAATTTTGAAGACCAATTTAAAAATTTTAAAAAATATGGAGAACAATTTATGAAATTTAAAAGAGTAACAATATCTAATTTGACATTCCCGACACAATGAATAGAATGCAATGCTTACAATGAAAGATTCAACATTTTTCAAACAAAAACATTTTCTTATTCTAAGAACTATAAGCGGTATACTTGTACACTCAAGTTAAACACTCATTTCTTACAATGAAAGATTCAAACAATTAATTTTCAAAATGTATGTGATGAAATAGATTAGATACATTTTTCATTAAGATGACACTTGTCGTTGTCTCTTAAAAATCATTTGCTTCCACTAGCACATAAGTGGGAACTACAATTGCTCTGACTTTCTCAACCTCCTTTTGAGAATACGTAGGCACAAGGTCTCACCCTTGGCGAGCATACTTATTTCTCTCTCAAACCACCCAAATCTTAGTTACCCTTAGACCCTGAGCTACAATTTCTCTGATTCCCTATAGGGGATATGTATGTAGAAGATTGCAATGATCTTTGAGAGCATAATCATAATAAACAAACTTAGGTTCCTACCTAACTTACCTTGTTAATCCCAAAGGAGAAACTTTCCCAAATAGCATAGTAAATAAAACACAAACACACAAAAGAGCCTATAGAGTACTATAGATACATAGGATGCTAATACCTTCCCTTTGTATAACCTAACCCCGAACTTAAGAATCTCTACTCCCTCATGCTTTCCATTTAGTTTCATACTAATCGCATCGCATATCTTTTTTAGAGTATTTTAGTTTTCCCTTTTTCTTATTTTTTTGGAAACAATAAAGCTTGGTGTTGGCGGCATCTTTTAAAAATTAAAATTGTTTTTGAGCCGGAGAGACGAATTTCAATTTGGTTCCCTTGTTCTCCAATTTTTACCGTGCACATAAATCAAAACATATTTAATCTATATGATTAATGGGATACCCTAAGAAGACACACGAGGTCGAGTGTGGTTGTAGTTTGTTAATGGTAGTGGATGGAAACAATGGATAACAGAGACAATCAAAGATGTAAAGGTGTATGCATGAGGGATCACAATTATACATAAGTTGGGTAGGGGTGTAACTGGAAAAATTATTTAGGGAAGGATATGAAGGATATAGCTTGACATTTGAAGTATGGGATTCCGAAACGAGGAAAAGACAGATGAAAGAGCGAGAAAAGTGTGAATCATGTTGTTAATAATGCGTATTTTACGTTCTGCTTTTCCATTTTGTGATGAAGTGTGAGGGCAATAGAAATGAAAAAATAACACCATTATTAAAATAATATTTATGAAATAGTGAATTATTATATTCACGCCCATTATCACATTGATTATATTTAATAGTTTGAGAAAATTATGTGCGAATTTGACTACAGAGTGAGATGAACTTTTGAAAAACTTGAGAATTGATGCTAAGAGGAAATGTCCACAAAAAATCAGAATAATCATCGAAAAATAAAATAAAAAATTGATGACAAGTGGAGCGTAAAATCGGGGATGTCCATAAATCACTGTGTAAAATATTAAAATGCAGTAAAATACCATTTTGGATGAGTTGAAAGGCAACTTAACATGTTTTCCAAACACAAAAGAATTTCAAATTGTCTTAGTATTCAAATTTTCACTACTAATGAACTTATTTTTATGAAGTGACTGCAAAATGGAAGGACTATGTTGTGAATTGGATGCCTTGAAACAAATATATATAAGCTTGTTGTAAGGTAGGGAAAAAGAATGAAGAACACGATGAACACAAGGATTTGTTATTAACTGCTATTCTTTCCTTTATCTTAAAAACAAGATTACAAGTATACAAGAATAACAAATAACCCTCTCACCCTAAATTAGGATTTGCAGTATGCAATGATGAGAGACTAGTATGCTATTTATAATAAACCTAACATACTAAACTAATGGGCTTTTATCACAAATACCCATTACAAGCTAACTTAGGGTACAAGCTAACTTAACCAATTGGACATAACAAACAGGCCCAATTCGATGCTAACAAACCTAGCATCTTTCGACACAATAGAGTTCGACCCAATATCTCACAAATCTCCACCTTGGAACAAACTCTATTATCAACTAACGAATTAGTTTTCTTCATGCAGCTTTATCAACTGCATACAGTGGAAAAACTTGCAACTAGGCAATGTCTTGGTGATCATATCAGCAGCATTATAATCTGTCGAAACCTTCAGCACTTGGACTTCTCCACGCTCGATTACCCCTCTGACGAAATGCAACCTCACATCAATGTGCTTGCTTCGCTCAGTGATAACTTCCCTTTGAATTTTTAGCTCCTTAGCAAAACCTTCAAGCCACAATGCTTCTTTCACAGCTTCAGTTAAAGCAATATATTCCGCTTCAGTGGTTGATAATGCAACAACCTTGAAGTGTTGCTTTCCAACTAATAGTTGTACCAAACATAGTGAAAACATATCCAGAAATAGATTTTCTGGAATCCATACAACCTGCATAATCAGAGTCGACATATCCTTCGATTGCTGCTTTACTACCTTCACCAAAGGCTCCACCATAAATTAAGACTCTGTTCAGAGACCCATTAATGTACCTTAGAATCCACTTCAATGCTTGCGGTGATCCTTTCCGGATTCGCCATGTACCGCCACAAGACTTATCGCATATGCTATGTCGGGTCTAGTACAAACCATAGCATACATCAAAGAACCTACTACATTAGCATATGGGATGCTATTCATATAAGTTCTTTCGGCCTCAGTACTGGGACATTGATCAATACTCAACTTGAATTGAGGGTTTGTTGGGGTCACAACAGGCTTCGAATTCGACATACCAAACTTTTCGAGAATCTTTCGTAAATATGCCTCTTGAGATAAGCATAATTCGATCGCTTTCTATCTCTTGAATGTCAATTCCAAGAATCTCGGAAGCTGCTCCTAGATCCTTCATTTGAACTCCTTATTGAGTTACGCCTTCACCCTTATTACCTTTTCGACATTGTTACTTGCTATGAGAATATCATCAACATAAAGCAACAAAATAACAAATGAATTACGACGAAATCAAGTAAACACGGTGGTCGAATCGACTTAACGAAACTTATGCGTGTCATGAATTTGTCGAATCTCCTATTCCACCGTCGAGGAGATTGTTTCACCCATATAAAGATCTATTCAATTTGCACACATAATCTTCCTTTCCTTTTCGACATACCCTTCGTTGCCTCATCAGGATTATTTCATCTAGATCACCATACAAGAACGCAGTCTTCACATCCATCTGTTCCAGTTCAAGATTGAATTGTGCCACCATGGCAAGCAACATTCGAATGGACCTATGCTTCACAACAGAGAAAACACATCATTGAAATCTATACCTTCTTCTCGAGTGAAACCCTTGCAACCAACATTGCCTTGTATCTTTTCGACGTCACTCCTTCGATTCCTTCCTTAACTTTGAAAATCCACTTACAGCTGACTAACCTGGCTCCAGTAGATTTCTTGATCAATTCCCAAGTGTTGTTATCATGAAGAGACTTCATCTCATCATCCATGGCCTTGACCATTCGGTCTTATTCGACTCCTCATAACTTCCTTATGGTCTCTTGGTTCTTCGTCCGAACCTCACTTGCGAGATTAAGGCATAAGCTATAAGATCTGCATACCCAAGCTTTGAGGTGGTTTGATGACTCTTCGTGTCCTATCTCTTGCCAATAGATAGTCATCAGCAGTTCCTCAACTTCATCATCATCTGCTTCTTCGACTTTATCCGGGATATGCAATTCAACATCAACATGCTCCACCTCAACAGAATCTCTACTGTTCCACTCTTCGTCCGATATACGCACTTGACCAACATCATCCTTTTCTTGAAAGTCATTTCACTTCATTGAAGACAACATCTCGTGGTGATAATCCTTACGTGACGACTCTAGGCACCACACCTATAAGCTTTGACTCCTGTGGTATCCCAGAACATGCATTTAAGAGCTCTAGGTTCGACCTTGTCTTGCCTAATGTGAGCATAGGCTACGCACCAAATACTCTTAGTTTGTCGAGATTTGGTGGATGTCCCGACCAAACTTCTTGGTGTCTTCATATCTAACGCGATCGAAGGACATCCGCTTATCGGATATGTTGATGTCGAAACCTCATTCAAAACACCTTCTTTAAGCAAGACTAGTCAACATGCATCTAACTCTCCAAGATGGTTCGATTAAACCTTTCGGCCAAACCATTTTGTTGTGGAGTGCTGCAGAGTTCTCATGCCTTGCAATACCGAGGCAGACAAAAGCGCCGAATGCCTCATTGTAAAATTCAAGACCATTGTCTTCTCAACCTCTTGACCTTTACGCGGTTTGGTTTTCGACCGAGTCTTCCAACCTTTGAAATTCTCAAAAGTTTCATCCTTAGTCTTACGAATGAATACCCATAACTTTTTGGAATAGTCATCTACTATGGATAGAAAATACCTTGCTCCCGAATGTGATGGACACCTTGCCCCAAAGATCGGCATGGATGTAATCAAGGGATCCATGTGTTCTTTGTTTGCCTTTGTTGAACTTCACTGCAAGATTTTCAAGTACAGGGTTCACAAAACTTGACTTTTCGACTTTGTCTCCACCAAGCAAATTTTGTTTCCCAATTCGACGGACCCTTTCAACGACATGGCCTAATCTCATGTGCGGTTACATCTTCGACAAAGGTTTCGTGGATGCAACATTTGTCGAACCACTACAACTTCACCACAAGGGTATATAAGCCTTGTTTCTTCACGCCTCTCAAGACTTCGACCCTTCATGACTCTTAGGATATTTTCTCTCCTTGAAAACATATCCTTTCTTGTCGAATTCACCAAGAGAAATCAAATTTTCTTCAAATCAGTACATACCGACTTGATCAATAACCTTATTGACTCATCATGGAGTTTGAATCTCACGGATCCAATACCTGCAATCTTGCAAGCTTTGTTGTTTCCCAGCAATACAGATCCACCATCTTGATCACATAATTCCTCGAACAAGTCTTTGTTTGGAGTCATGTGCCAAGTGAACCCAGAATCCATAATCCATTCCTTCGACGAGTTCTGTCGAAACCACAAGAACATCGGATGAGTCGAAATCATCTTGAACAATAGCTGCATTGCCATTATCCTTTCCTCCATGATTTTTCAGGCGTTCAGGGCACACTTTTCTTGTGTGACCCTCCTTCTTACAATGATAGCATCGAATACTAGATGTTTCACCACTGTAAAACTTCTGCTGACTTTTACCTTTCTTCTTGTCGAACTTATTATCCTTTCGCAAGAATTTTCCTTTAACGGCCAAACCTTCACCAACCGTCAAAGGTTTATGCTCTTTCGTTCATTCAAGTCCTTGAATACAAGGTGATTGAACCTCTTCAAAGGTCGGGACTCTTCCATACAAGAGAGTTTCTTTGAAGTGGGCATGTGATCCGGCAACGCAAACAACGCTTGATCTTCATCATCAATCTTCACATCAATATTTTCAAGATCAAGAATCACTTGTTGAACATATCCAATCGCCACCAACACTTTGTCTTCAATCATCTTAAATGAATACAAAGCTTGCTTGTGTGAGTCGATTCACCAACGATTTAGTCATGTACAAACTTTCAAGTTTCACCCATAACCCTACCGCCGTTGTCTCCTTTGATACCTGTCGAAGAACCTTATCACCAAGGCTCAACAAAATTGCGTTGTGCGCCTTCTCTATCATTGCCTTCTTCTCAGCTGTCGTTAACGCTTCGTTCATGGATGACTCTCCCTTCAACGCTTCCAAACAACCCTGCTGAACCAGTAGGGCTTTCATCTTCAAGCGCCACAGACCGAAATCATTCACCCCGGTAAACTTTTCAATCTCATACTTTGTTGAAGGCATCTTCTCCATGCTCACCGCACCAATTTGTTGTGAATTGGATGCCTTGAAACAAATATATATAAGCTTGTTGTAAGGTAGGGAAAAAGAATGAAGAACACGATGAACACAAGGATTGGTTATTAACTGCTATTCTTCCCTTTATCTTCAAAACAAGATTACCAGTATACAAGAATAACAAATAACCCTCTCACCCTAAATTAGGATTTGCAGTATGCAATGATGAGAGACTAGTATGCTATTTATAATAAACCTAACATACTAAACTAATGGGCTTTTATCACAAATACCCATTACAAGCTAACTTAGGGTACAAGCTAACTTAACCAATTGGGCATAACAAACAGGCCCAATTCGATGCTAACAAACCTAGCATCCTTCGACACAATAGAGTTCGACCCAATATCTCACAGACTACAATGGTTGGGACGACTATGCTAGAGACCGGAATAGCAAAGTGAGTGAGTGAGTGAGAGTGAGAGAGAGAGATAGATAGATAGATAGAGAGAGAGAGAGAGAGAGAGAGAGAGAGAGGTGACCGAATAGATATCGCCAAGGCTATTACATATCACGGGAGAAATTTCCATCTAAAAGTTAAATATAGAGAAACCAAATGGATCAAAGGAAACATAAACATTATTGTAAGTAGAGAGTTGTTTCACAAAAAATTAGTTTTTTAATAATTCGTGGTGTGCGTAAAACATGGTTAAAGTTTAAGGGTTTATGTTTCCGAGATGTAGGTAAAATTGTGTGACCAGGCCCTTTAATTGGAATACCTTGTTCACTTCCAACAATTAGTTTCTAATTTAAATGACTCAAATTAGAATAATATGAGAGATGACATTGTGATGTTGTTGTATGGGACGAAGTTGTTGTGTCCATGTACCACGTGATGTCACTACTACAAATAACACTTCTAACATCGGACGTGAAATGCGTTTACCTCGGCGGTAATGCGAGGTAAATAAGATCATCATAAAATTAAAGACTTATCACCTCAGTGTTTAAAACACCGAGGAAATTTTCTATTAGCGTATGGGTTCAAACATCAACAACAACAAATTTTATTATTTTCAAAACTAGCATATCTTTTATCTCAGTTTGTCAAAATAACCAAAGGGTGTGATTAATTTTTGTGTTAATTGTTATATTGTTTACCCAGAATATTATATTGTTTACCTAAAATATTTAAATTAAAATCAAAAGCAAACTTCTTAGGGATCTAGATGAAAATCAAATTCTCTCAAGATGTAGATCTAGATCTTCGAATTATTGAATATTATCTACGGATCTTGAATGCATTTGTTTCTGGTGGGAAAAAAAAGGTATGATAATTAATATCAATAATCAAAAATATTTTTGATACAAATAAAAAATTAATAAAACAAACCTTGAACCCAAGTGATTTTTTTTTTTCGCCATCCACCGTAGAGAACTTTGCTAAGCGCCCTTAGGTTTAAAGTACTTCATATGTTTCATTTATGTTAGATTTCCAATATCGTAAGAGAACTTATATAATAGATGACCCTTATATTTCTCGCGGATCACTAATGACAAATTCTTGAGCGTTGATAACCTTTAAATGGACGACAAAGATTTGTGTAAGGCCGTTGAAAATATTGAAAAATAACACTTAATTATCCTCTCGGTATTGGAATAAAATCGAGGGGTTAGATACTTTTAGTTACGAAAAGGGTACATTGTTTACCCATAATATTAAAAATACATTGCATGCAACAAATCTTCGTAGAATATTAAAAATACAACATGTTCAGGTCCCACAGAAGTTGCTAGAGATTTGTTTCGCTTATATTCATCTTTTGAAAAGTTAAACTCCCTTCTTTGCTTAACTTGCAAATATTGAGATCCGTTCTTTGTTTAAGTGGAAGAAAGAAATGATTTTCTGCACTTGCAATATATCAACTGAGCAAAAATACAACATCATTTTGTGAGATAGATTACAAGGGAAAAAATGTTTTGCTCTAGATAGAAGAACTTCTCGTTGCCGCATTTAAAACTTTTTTCAATGATTTATCACTTAGGGATCTTTCCCGGATGCCATGTTTTTATTGTTAATTAGTAATTCTGAAAAAATTTGTTATCAATAAACAAGAATTGACAATAATAAAAAAAAATTCATTGATAATAAAAAACAACACAACAAATAAAATTACTCAACAAATTCAAATTTCTTAGTCCACTCAACTTCAACATTACCCCTAATTATCTCTAACTTATAAAAAAATTCAGAAAGAACTCTTCCATAAGGTATGATGAAAGTCATTTCCTCCCGAGAAGGCTTTATCATTTCCTTCAAGAAGTTTAAAATGGTTAGAAGAAGATTAACTTTGATGTTGTAGGTGAGGAATAACAAGAGATGATTGTCATATCAAGTAAGTGTTTCCAAGTCTTTCTCTCTTGGGCGGAGATTTGCCACTAGAAGTTGAAACCAAAATTTTGCAATTAGGAGTAGGGAAGCATGACTATGAGCTTATTTTGGTTGCCATATGTCATACCCCAAAATTTTCCCTCCATCCTCTCAAGATATTTCATACATCCATACTCAAGGATTCCTCAAGAGTTGATCAGACAAACTCTCTCCTAGACAATCAACCCAAACTAGGGTTTGGCAATTCTCAGCTTCAGATGGACTTCCAACATCTCCAATGGTCTTCATGCCTCCTCATATGCTTCAAAGATTCTCCATGTCAAGTTTCAAGCCTCACAAGTCAAGTTTCTCACAATTGCTCGGATGGTTGAAAATCGGTTGTATTGGACAAAAAGTCAGCTGTGGTCAACATATGATCAAACTTCATAATTTTGGTCAACATCCTCATTTTGAAGTTACATTCATCATTTGATCAATGGTTGATCATGATTCATCAAAAAACTCAAGATTTGCTCAAAAGTCAAACTTTCCAAATTAGGGTTTCTAGGTGAAAAGTCAATGAACTTTGGTGATCATAACTTCTTCATACTTTCTCAGAAATTTTTCCACCACCTCTTGTTTTGAAGAAAATTCAATTCTATACAACTTCATGTCTCACAAGAATGTCCAAAAAATGCTTCATTTGAGAAGTATGGCCCAAAACATTACAGGTCATTTTCAAAGTCAACAAAAAGTCAACTTTTTGAGGATATATTGAGCATGGAAACTCCAATTGAGATGAGACCAAAAAGTTTGGTTAGAGGACTCTTAGAGCTTTCCAAAAAGTCCAAGAACACTCAAAGATGTGGAAAATTGAGCAAGTTACACTATTCAGAAGTTGGGCAATTTTGGACAATTGCACAAAAGGACATTTTGGTCAAAATGCAAAATTTTCCAAATGGGCCTAAAATCTTTTGGTCCAAACTTGTTCATGACATTATTTTTGACCCATAAATGCTTGGCCATGGTAATTTTCTATTTTTATGATTTATCTTTGAATTTTAAGACATTTAATTCAAAATTAAATCATATAAAATATGAAAATAAATTATTTTTTCAAATGAGTTGAATTTATATCTTCCTTGAAGTCCAAGATAGCCCAAACCTCTTGCCAAATTCGTGCATGATCATGCATTGAAGAGGAAATCAAATTTCTTTCAAGAAAATTGATTTTATTTGAAAAATATTGAATGCTCCAAATCAAATCTTTTTTCACTCTTTTTCCTCTCTCAATCTCTTCTATAAATAGCCAGCATTGTGTACAAACAAGGAGACGAAACCCTAGCCCAAGAAAGAGTCCTTATTTTGCCAAATTTTTCTCAAAAACTTGAGAAATTTGATTTCCAAATTCCAGCAAGTTTCAGGCCAATTTGACCATTCAATCTTGTTCCTAAGGTTCCCAGGAGTCCAAAGCAATCCTTACATCAAGCCCAGGCTGCCCAGATCACGTTCTTGGACTCTCACCGGTTTGCTATTCTTTACAATTTCGATATCGATATTTCATGCATCATTAATTTTTTTCGTGTGTTTGTATGGATTCAGGGTGATCATTAGGTCAGGAACAAACCATCTCATGCAAGCTTAAACGTGTGGAATTCGATTTGCCATGTCTAGGGCTTTTATGTTTGAATCGAAAGACTTTATACGTTTTAAGACAAATGACATCACCATTGGATTCAGGAGGTCCGATTTAGGGGGGTAGGGTACCTTAGAACTATTTATCTCGCGTATTTTTCCAGTTTCAGGTGGCTGCTCATCGGAGAAGACGACCGGAGCTAGGGCTCCGGCGTCGTTGACCTGAGTGGACCGGAGGAAGGCTAGCGTGGCACAGAGGCGTATCCTGATTCGTCCATCCCTTCAACGGGGACCCCACTTCGCTGACTCAGTTTGAATATAATCCAGGGACACGTAATCATTCAAAGGCGTTTGGTTTTCACTTCAGAAACACCAAGTGTCATATGGCCTAGTGGTTAAGGCGCTCACTGTGTGTAGATACCCCTCAGGGTCACGAGTTCGATCCTCTCCAGCACCAGTTTTGCTTCCTTTTTTCCAAACTCTCATATTTTCATATTTTCAATATTTTCTTATTTATTTAATATATTTCCATGCATTTTAATTCTTTTCATATTTTTATTTCTGCATTAAAAAATTACCAAAAATTATTTTTCTTTTTGCATTTATTTTCTGAAAACCTTTATTTAATTTATAAAATTAAAAAATATAATTTTGCATGCATATTTATTTTTATTCATAATTTTGCATTTTAATTGCTTTTAATTCATTTTTAATTATTAAATTGCATCCAAAAAATCCCAAAAAATTATTTTAGCATATTTATATTATTTCCAGCATGTCATATTTTTTCCATATAAAAATTTGCATTTTTCTAACATTTTTTCTCTTATTCGATTCATCTCGTATTTTCCGATTTCTTATTCTTTCACAGGTTGTTCCGATTCAGACGTTTTCTTTTATCGTTTTATTTTTTTCAAATAATGTAACTGTTTATGGGATGTAATAGTTTAAATTAGGCTTTTATTTTCCGCACTGTTAAATTATGTATCTGCCCCAAAGCCATGTAATAGCGTAGGACATTTATCTTTCCGCATCTTTACATTCCGCATTTTAATTTCCGCACCCTATAAACTGTTAGTAACTAGGCGTGTATGGCAAGATAAAATTGAACATAGCCCACTAATCTTCAAGATAATATATCTGAATTCGACGCACTCTTTTCACACATGCACCCCTTAGGGTAATTCTCTCTCGTTGCCTTTACGAATTCAAATGGTCATGTCCCTCGAACGTAGAGGTATTCTAGCACCGTTGCCTTCAAAACAAATCATCATAGTCCCTTCGATACAAAGATCATAAGACCCACGACGTCGCCTCCGAATACATGATCTTGACCCTCGATTGTCGCCTACGAAAAATGATGATAGTCCCTTCGAATGTGCTAGGATACTTCCTACAAGTTGCCTTCTATGACCATCCGATGTCCCTTCGAATGTCCCGCTTACATCCAACGAATGGAGTTACCTACCAACTAATGGTATGGGTAGCGCTATTCTAAAGGAACGTAAAATAACACGAAAACGACCATTCTGAGTAGGTAATAAGACTTTTAGTTGCTTGCTCAAATCAAATACTTTTTGCACCTCACACTTTTTGTCAAAGCTCAAATTCTTTTCAAAACGAAACATTTCCAAACACTTTGTATACATTCCTACATGAATCATTACAAAGTCAAAGCGAAATGCCTTTTCAAAACATTTTGTCAAACACACAGAAAGCACAATTTTAAAGTGATCTAGAGAGCAACTAAGAGCCCGTAGATAACTACGGATGGAAAGGGGTGCTAATACCTTCCCTTTTCATAACCTTCTCCCTTACTCAGAATCTAACGAAGGTCTTTTTCTGTACTTTTACCTTCCCTTAATTAGATAAAAATAAAAGTCGGTGGCGACTCTTGCTATCCGCACATTTGCGATACAAAAATCCACAAAGTCAGTTCACCGTATTACAGAACTGGCGACTCTGCCGGGGAGACACCCTAAAAAAGAGAGAATGCCTTAGGGATTTCTAGATAACTTTATTGCTTTCTGTTTGACTTACTTGCTTTACTTTAAAGGGTTGCTTGGGTATTACATTGTTGGGGGATCCTACACCCGGATCCGGGTTTCCTTTTAGGTAAGTAGCAATAAATCGTCGCGACCGTTAGACGTATATCAAAACGGTCAACATGATGGCTACGTTAGCGTGACACTTTGGTTGTCCTGATACTCTTCATTCCCAAGTTGAGGATAGTATTTGGCTTCTGCGTGGTGTCATCAAGCGCTAACTAAACTTTTAGAACCTTAATTGACCCATCTTGGCCATTAGATGGTAGTGAGATGGCCGGCTTTGGTGTAGACCGAGGTTGGTTGATACTCGATGCTACGCTCATTGAGATCAGACTTTTGAGATATTTTCGGTCGACCACTTGGTAGTCGTATTGAAATAAACGTCTACGAGAAAGATCAATGATATGAGATTCCTAGAACCCGATTACTATTATAGGACAGGATGAACCAACTCAAACTTTTGGTGGGGTAATCACCTATACCTCATGCAAGCCTTAAACCTAGGCTCATTGTGTGAATTGTTTGTGTGTGCTAAACATGACATCATGACATCATTTGCATTGCATATCATTTCTAACTATTTCAAGGACCTAGGGATTTATCTTTGCTCTGTTTTGTAGGGATTATGGCTTCTAGAAAGACTATTCGAATCAACTTCATGGGTATCCCTTCTCAGCTCAAAGAATTGGTTTCCGAGATTCCCGACCATGCTCAGTTCATCAAAAGACATGGTTATCTACTTGATTTGGTTATCTCCGGTTTTGAAGAAGATATGATGCATGTCCTATTCCAGTTCTTTGATCCGAAACACCATTGCTTTACATTCCCGGATTATTAGTTGGTTCCTACCTTGGAAGAGTTCTCTAAGCTACTTGGGATACCTATTCTTGACCAAATGCCATTCACTGGTCTAGAAAAGGTTCCTAAGTACGAAGACATTGCATCCGCTTTACATCTTAAGCGCTCAGACATTGAAGCCAATTGGGAAACCAAAAGTGGAGTTAAGGGTTTACTTGCTAAGTTCCTAATTAAGAAAGCCCGAGAATTCCTCAAAGCTATGAGTTTCCATGCATTTGAAGACATTGTGGCCTTGCTAATCTATGGTTTGGTTTTATTCCCTAACTCAGATCAATTCATAGATGTCAACGCCATTAAGTTGTTCCTTACCCGCAATCCAGTTCCTACCTTACTTGGAGACATCCTACATTCTCTCCACACTCGTACTACTAAGAGACAAGGAACTCTCATGTGTTGTATCCCGTTACTTTCCAGGTGGTTTATTTCGCACCTTCCTCCATCAGTTTTGAAGAATGAACAAAGGTTGAGATGGTCTCAAAGGCTAATGTCACTCTCTCATTCAGATATCCGTTGGAATCTTTTATCTCAAAAAGACTTCACATTCATCGAGCGTTGTGGAGAATTCCCTAATGTACCACTCCTTGGCATAAGGGGAGGTATCACTTACAACTAGGGATGTCAATTTGGACCTGTTAATGGGGATCCCCGCGGGGAACGCCCCGTTCGGGGCCCCAAAGATGGGGAATTTTCCCCCGTGGGGGCGGGGATAGGGAGAAAAATTCCCCCGAGAGCATTTCGGGGACGGGGACGGGGAATACACCCCCCGCCCCGCGGGGACCCCGCCCCGCCTATTATTTTAATATAGTTAATTTAATATATATATTTTAGATTAGGTTTTTTAGTCATTTCCTTTATGTTAATTTATAAAAATAAATAAATAAATATTCATGTATTTATTAAGAGAGAGAAATGTAAATATTAGACCCTAAAAAAGTTGAAGCGTTTCATTTTCTTCTGCCAGACATTTAGAGTCTCACACGTTAGACTCCTTTTTTTTTTCTCCAGTCAAATCTCCATTCATCTTCCTCTTCCAATTCCATCTTCTCTATTTGGTGTGCTTCCATTATTCACAACTCTTACAATTTCATCAATAAGGTTTGATTTTCATAAATTTGTTCATGTAATTATTTATAGGAAAAAATAGATTATTTCTCTTTGATTCTCATAAATCTGTTTATATTATTGTTTATAGAAAAAAGTAGATTGTTTCTCCTTGATTCTCATAAACCTGTTCATGTAATTGCTTATAGGAAAAGTTGATTATTTTGATTAAACTTAAATTAAATTGTTTAGAAATTTTAGAGTTATCAAATCATTTGCATATTAAAAAAATATAAAATAATCAAAAAATTACTCATTTTTATCTCCTTTTAAATATTTTTGTGTTCATTTTTTATCTATACTATGCATTTGTAATTAAAATAATGTCGTCAGTTTTTCCTTAAAAAATATTAAAATATACTTTTCCTATTTTTTATTAATATATCACACTATAATTTAATTTTCTATATTAAACAAAAAAATATTACTTTTTAAATGAATCAATATATCATGCTATCACGGTATCACCCATAAAAAAAACCAAATATCTTATATTTCTAATTTTTTTTTTTTTTGAATAATTTTAATTATATAAATTCAAAAAAATATATGAAGTACAAGGCGATCGCTCGGATCCAGCCTCCTCAAAAGACAATAGTAATTACAAAAGCAAAAGAAACCTGTTGCTTAAGGCAGTACAAGGCTAACAATGTGTTCTTTCAATTTCTTATTATACCATCCTCTATAAATAATATTCTCCAATATCGTATCAGTTATCTCTGTATTATCCACACTGTTACCGTAACAAATGTCATTACGGTACTTCCATACCCCATACACTGTCTCAGTAACAACCAACTTAAAAAGCATCACTTGCTTACTTTTGCCCCGGGCGGCTAAAAGAATCCACTGTAGTTCTTCCTTCCAATCTTTAGGTTTTCTCTTAATTTGCATCCAATCCAGGACAGTGGACCATATCCTACCGAGCTCCTCACACCCAAATAACAGATGGTTCTGAGTTTCTTCCTCTTGACAAAAACAACATCCTGCATTGTCAATCAAACCAAACTTCTTCAATCTAGCTTTAGTGGCTAGTCTTCCATGGCAAGCTAACCACAAAGTTATTAAAGCTCGTGGCCTAGCAGGATTACGATACAAGAGATTATACCATGGAACTATTGGATCATCGGTACAAAGCTTTCGATACATCTCTTTCATACAGAACCTACTGGTCCCCTGAAGTCCCACCCATGTAATGTTGAAATCTCCCAGATTATCACGCTGTTTAAGAATATTCTTCACAATCCAAGAATTATGATTCTTAATAACAACGTGTATCAGGTGATCTTTCCGCAAATAGTATGCATGGATCCATTTAACCCATAGGCTATCAGATTTACCACTAATATTCCACAACAGTTTTAGCATAGTTACTTTATTCCACAACTTGAGATCAATAATATCTAATCCACCATATTTTTTTGGTCTACATACTCTATCCCACGCAATGGGACTTTTCCTGCTAGCTTCTGATCCACCAGTCCAAAGGAAAGTCCTACAGATCGCCTCAATTTTCTTGATCACCTTTTTTGGGAGAGGAAAACATTGCATCCAATAGTTCGCGATTGCAAAATTCACACTTTTAATCAATTGCACTCGACCTGCGTAGGTTAAGAGTTTTGAGCTCCAATGTCGAACTCTACCAACAATCTTATCTATGAGGGGCATATAGTGATGAACAGATAATTTTTTGCAAGTCAATGGTACTCCCAGATATCTAAAAGGGAGTGAACCCTCATTGAATCTCGTAATGTCTAGGATAATCTTTTTTGTCTCTTCATCCACACTCCCAAAATAAATTTTACATTTACTTGGATTAGCAATCAAACCTGTAGATAAGGAAAATTCCTGAAACGCCTTCATCATAATATCAACAGAGATACCATCTCCTCTAGCAAATAGTAATAAGTCATCCGCAAACGTCAGATTTGTAATGCTTAGTCTTTCGCATTTCGCATGATAGTTATAGTCAGGATTCCTCTGCATCTTAACAAGAATACGATTCAAATACTCCATAACAATAACAAATAAGAGAGGTGACATAGGATCTCCTTGACGAACACCCCGTTTATCCTGCATACGCTGAGTAAGCCGCCCATTAATGTTAAAGCAATAAGTCACAGTAGTGACAGCAAGCAAGATCCACCGAACAAATTGGTTGGGCAACCCAATTTCCAACAAAATAACTTCCAACGCTTTCCAATTAACCATATCATAAGCTTTCTGAAGGTCAATTTGCATCATGCATCTCGGGGTTCCCGTTTTCCTTGAATAACCTTTAATTAATTCATATGCCAGCAGAATGTGATTATGAATACGTTGACCCGGTACAAACGCCGCTTGGCTAGGACTAATAATGCTGCCCAAAATTTTTCCAAGTCTATCTGTGATAACTTTTGAGATGATTTTGTAAATCGTAGTGCATCCGGCAATTGGTCTATAATCTTTCATAGTCTTAGCTTCTTCATGCTTCGGTATTAAAGTAACCAAAGTGCAATTGAACTCCCTATAAATACACTCATTATCAAAAAATTCCTTGACTGCAGCCACAACATCATTTTTCACAATATGCCAAGTTGTCTTAAAAAATTTTGCGCCATATCCATCAATCCCCGGACTTTTCAAATCTCCCATCCCATTAAGAGCTTTAAGAATTTCAGACTCAGTGACAGGTGCAATGAGCATTTCCCTTTGTTGCATACTAACTTGTGGACCACCCCTCATCGCTTCAATGTTGACACTACTGACAGTATGAGTATTAGTCCCCATAAGCCCCGAATAAAATTGAAGGACCTCCTGCTCAATGCTTTCCTGCTCAGTTAGCAATTCACCATTCTCAGCATATAACATATTCAATCTCGTCGCATTATGTTTCATTTTCACTGTGGCATGAAAATAAGAATTATTCCCATCCCCCAATCGAAGCCAATCAAGTTTTGTTTTCTGTTTTAGGATTTTTTCCTCCAGCTCGTTCCAATAAATAAGACTGTCAGTGCATTTTTTCACCTCCTCAATCCGAACAACATTCATCAGGTCACCGCTGAGTTGCATCTGTGCTTGTTGTAGGTCTTGTCTCGCCTGCACAATGGATTGTTGGACATACTGGAAAGGTTTTCCAAGTCTTTTCAAAACATGTTGTAAACGGTTGAGTTTTATCCACAGGACTTTCATCGGTGTTCCATAGCTAGGTAGTTTCCAGTTACGAGAAACTTCCTCAGTATAAGTTCCTAGTTCAGCCATAAAATTAAGAAACTTAAAACGCGGGCAAGGGCGACAGGATCGATCAGGCCCTGTGAGGCAAAGCAAGGCATGGTCGGACACTCCCGGGGGAAGGATACGCAACTCTGTATCCACAAAAAACTGCAACCAATCCAGGTTTCCCAGTACTCTGTCGATTCTTGAATAGATAGTGCCTGTCGTGTGTTTATTCGACCAAGTATAATAGTCGCCGATACTATCTTTCTCGAACAGCCCCACAGTATTCATCATATTACGAAGATCAACATATTCTGCTTCCGTCACTAATTTTCCTCCAATTCTGTCCTTTGACAATAACACATTATTAAAGTCACCAAGTATAACCCATGGACCTTGTTGTTGCCCGTTAATGCTAGCGATATCATGCCACAGTTTGCGTCGCGTCTCCAAATCATTATGTGCATACACTGCTGTCACCTAGTACAAGAACTCGCCCATCTTATTACGTACTTCACAATGAATTAATTGACTAGTGCTTTCAATACACTTGACATCAATCCTGTCTACATCCCAATTACACCAGATTCGACCATTGTCGTGCCTATCGTAATTGTCTACAAACTGGCCCTGCAATTTCAGTTTCTATCGTATAGAGACTGCATTTTCCTGTTTTACTCGAGTTTCAATTAGAATCGTCATCATAGGTCTAAGCTCTAGGAGTCGGGAGCTAATCTCCTTTAGCTTTCCACTTTTATTCAGCCCCCGAACATTCCATGCTACTAACATGGATCACAATTCTGATGCACTAGATTGTCATTCAAAACCTCTAGTACGTCAAATCCGTTATCACATTGAATAGTTTTCTGCGTATCCGTTGCTTGATACCGTCCTCTATCCCTGCTACCTTTTGTGTTAACAGTCCATGGCCTGCTACTTTCTCCCTGCCCTGCATCATCAGATGGAGTTTTCAACCAGTCAGGTGTGGCTGGGCGACCTGCTTGAATGCTACCTGGGATGGATTTCGCATATTTTTCAGGTATAACTGTCTGCTCAGTCTGCTTCTTGATCTGCCAAATTTTCCTTGGCTTTTCCACTCCACATTTGTGACCAAAACTTTGGCATTTCTCACAGAAAATTGGTTTCCATTCATACTCAACCGGTTGTTTTCGTTTGTTCCCCTCCTCAGCATCTCTGATTGTTACTTCCTGTACCATTTTTTGTGTGACATCAACCTCAACGAGTAATCTCGCATACGAGACACGCAGTTTATTAGCTGTGCATTCATCCGTTGTAATCGGCTTGCCAATGGCACTCCCTATCTTACTGAGACTTTTGGCACCCCACATATGCAGAGGTAACTGTGGCAATTTGATCCATATAGGCAATGTCCTCAACATGTCTTTTTTCAAGTCAAAACCAGGTGCCCATTCTCTGAGCAGTATAGGCATATGTCTGATGGTGTAAGGTCCTCTAGATAACACTGCCTCCATATCACTGCAGTTTTGAAATTTGAGTAAGAAGTATCCATCATCATGATAGAACATATCAGGCAATTGAGCAAAATTCCACATTCGAGTCATAAACTGCTTCACCATGTTCATACCCAACTCTCCTCCAAGTGCATACATAATCAGTGTAGATTCCCAGAACTTAATCTCAGATTCAACATCAGCATTTTCTAACTCAATTTCAACCTCTCCATCGACCAAATTAGGGGGCACATATTCCATCGTAAGTCCTTTGGCCGGATTTCTGTTTTCCTTAATGATATCAACCCACAATTTTTGTTCTCCAATCTCTCCTTTAGCTGCTATTGCATCAGTCTCTGCCGCATCGTTGAATTTGGGGTCTAGGGTTGCATCCGCTGCAAGTTCCAATTCAGACTCTTCTTCCACCAAATGGCTCTCCAAATCATTCTTCTGTTGCTTCTGTTCGCGTTGGCCTGCAAGGTGTGGTTCTCCGACAACGGCATGATTCTGAGAAGACGATTGCGCCTGCTTCTAATTATTAATGAAATAATAACATACAAACAATAATATATCATGCTATCACCCATAAAAAATATATATATCTTATATTTCTAATTATAAAACCAAAGCCATTAAGTGAAATAATAACATATAACTTTTTACACGAGTAAATATATCATGTATATAGGTAAATAAATGTATTCTCAATGTATATAATTAATTAATATATGTTATTATTTCTAATTGAAAAGTTACAGTAAATAAGGCATATTTAGAAATATGTGTAATGCATCATATATTTAGAAATATAAGATTTTTCTTATTAATTATTTTTTGTGTGAATTTCATGTATTTACTATTTCATTTATTTATTATTTTTTCATATATTTATTATTTTTGTTCTACTTCCATGTAGCCTTTTAAAATTTGTGTTTGTGTGTGCTGTGTTTTGGTAAAAGAATGGTTGGTGAAGTTCAATCATCTAATAGTCCTAATGTTGCTTTGGGGAATGAAGTTCCTATAGAAAGTAGTGGAGTTTCACTCACACAGGAAGTTCAATCTACTCCAAATGAAATAAATATAGAAAATCAAGATCCTGAAGCTCCCGTTGAACCCACTACAAGTCCTAACAAAAGGGGATTAAAATCAGATGCTTGGCCCTATTTTAAAAGGCAAAAAATAGGAGGCATTTGGAAGGCTATATGCAAATCTTGTGATAAGAAAATTGGTGGTGATACAAAAAATGGTACTAAACATTTATTTGATCATATTAGCATATGTCCAAAACGCACAGAGAGAGGTCCAAAACAAGCCATGCTTAAAGTGACAGAAAAAAAATCCGGAAACAGACATGAATCATTTGTGGTTGGAAATTATACATTTAATCAAGATGTTTCTAGGAATGAACTCGCGAAGATGATTATATTGCATGAATATCCCATCATGATGGTTAACCATATTGGTTTTAGAAATTATAGCCATTCTCTTCAACCTTTGTTCAAGATAGTTTCTCGCAACACCATGAAGAATGATATAATGAAGTTGTATGAAAGTGAGAAGTCAAAGCAAATGAAAATACTTGCAAAGAATAAAAGCCGCATTGCAATAACTACTGATATGTGGACTGCTAGCAACCAGAACAAAGGATATATGTCTCAGGACTCATTACATTGATGAAAATTGGATTTTGCAGAATCGGATCATCGGTAACTTCTCCTTCCATTTACGTTATTATTATAATATAGTTATTTTATGTGATATTTATTATAATTTATTTTAGGTTCATTTATGTCCCTACGCCACATCTTCCGAGGTCATTTGTGATTTTTGGTAGATTGTTTGATGGATTGGAATATTGATAGAAAATTGTCAACATTAACCGTTGATAATTGTAGCACCAATGATGCTCGATTGACCATTTGATTGATAAGATGTCACCTTCTTCTTTTATTTTAAAAGGAAATTGTTTCATATGCGTTGTTGCGCCCATATATTAAACTTGATAGTGAAAGATGGCATGCAAACAATTTCTAGTTCAATTGAAAAGATTAGGAAAGTGTCGGTTTTGGGTAGCAACACCAAAGAGGAGGAGAAATTTAAAGAAACTTGTAATCAATTGAACATGACTTATGAAAAGAAGCTTGCACAAGATTGTAGAACAAGATGGAACTCTACTTATTTAATGCTTGCTCGCATTGCCTTACGAACAAGTTTTTAAACGTTTAAAACAACGCCGTGATTCCCAATATAAGTGTGCACCAAGTGAAGAAGATTGGAAAATGGCAAGAGAAATTTGTGACAAGTTGAAATTATTTTTAGTGTCACGAGTTGTTCTCGGTACTAAGTATCCAACATCAAACATTTATTTTCCCAAAGTTTGTCAAATAAGATTAGCTTTAAGAAAGTGGGAAGATTCTTCTAGTGATACTATACAAAGTATGGCAAGAAGTATGATAGTGAAGTTTGACAAATATTGGAGTTTGATTAATGGGGTGATGGCAATAGGGGCTGTTTTGGATCCTAGATATAAAATAACTTTGTTGAATTACTTCTTCCCACTTATGTATGGGAATAATGCTCCCAAAGAATTGGAAAAGGTAATACAAATGTGTGAAGATTTAGTTGAAGAATATCAACCAAATAATGATATGGTTCCTACAAGTAGTGAAGTTGGTGCATCAACATTGGTAGATGACATTGATGTCACAAGTCAAGATTGGGAGAAGGCTTATTCGAATATGTGATGGAAAATACTTCAACTACAAATGTCAAGTCGAATTTACTTCCTACTTGGAAGATGGTGTCTTGCTTGATAAACAAAAAGGAAAATTTTGACATCTTAGGATGGTGGAAACAAAATGGTTTGAAATTTCCAACTTTGCAAAAGATTGCAAGGGACTTTTTATCAATTCCTATCTCTACCGTTGCTTCAGAGTCCGCCTTTAGTACTAGTGGTCGTGTTTTAAGTCAACAACGTAGTAGGTTGAAGGAAGACACTTTAGAGGCTTTGATGTGCACTCAAGATTGGATCCGAAAAGATATAAAGGTAATATATTTTATCTTTTACAAGATTAATTGAAAAGGATTTTTAAATTTTAATTTAGCTATTTGTTTCTTAGGTTATTCAAAAACGTTGACTCAATTCGAATGTGTGGATGAAGATATGGATGATGATGATGATGATGATGATGATAATAAGGTAATTTACATATTAGTGTTGATTACCTTTTAGTTTTAAAGTATTTTTTAAGTAAATATAATTATTGATTGTTTACTTTTCGTAGGAAAAGAAAGTCATATCTAATTGTGGAATGAGGAAGAAGACCTTGCAAGGAGAAGTTGGAAGAGAGACATGATTGATCATTACTTGTTTGGATATTTTGCTTAATATTTTAGTTTATTTATATGTAACTTTGTTTTAAGTATTTTGATATTTCTACTTTACGTGTGTTATCAATTGAGCAAATAGAGATATGTTGACTTTTGCTTTTAGTTGACTTATTATGAAGTATTTTTAGCTTTTCAAGCATACTCATGATGCTAAATTTTATAATTATCCCTTATTAGTTTTGATGAAGTATAGTTTTTAAGCATAATTATGTTGTTGGATTTTTTAGTTGTTTAGGCATATTGTTACTTTAAAAGTATTATAGTTCATTTTGTTGAATTTTATAGCATTTTATAGAAATTTATAAAAAAATATTATTATTTTGTGTTCCATTAGTATTTTTAATAAAAATAATAAATGTCAAATACTAGTATTTTTAATAACATAATAAATATGTGAATTCTTTGTGCTTTTTATTTTATAGAAAATATAAACATTTTAAAAATAAAATATTAATGAATAAATGTAGGATCTATGGGGATCCCTCAAACGGGATCCGGGGAACGGGATGGGGATAGAAATTCCCCGTGACGGAGATCGGGACGGGACGGGAATGAATTTGATGGCGGGGAAAAAGATGGGGAAGTGTCCCCCCGGCCCCGCCCCGCCCCATTGACATCCCTACTTACAACCCTTCTCTAGCTCTACGTCAGTTTGGTTTTGCTCGAAGAGATGGTCCACATGATATGCTTCTCCAAGATATTGTGTTCGACTACAACCACGATCTCCAGAATTACCGACAAAGGTTCATACACGCTTGGGGCATGGTAAAGAAGACTGATACCAAGACTTTGGGGCACCAAAACTCCATTCCTTGGGAACCTTACCTCAAATGGGTGCGAGCTCGAGCTCAAAACCTCATGATGCCATTCACGCCTGTTTTACCAGTAATTATGGAACCTGTTGCTATAGATGATGAATCCTATACTATTCACCATCCTAACATGCCTACTGATTTTGAAGACTTGAAGAGATCCTGGATTCAGCTTAAAGAAGAAAGGGATACCTTTGAAGCTCAGTGTTATGCAAGCGAGAAGAAAGTACTAGAGTTGACAAAGCTGCTTCACGAGGAGCGAAACATCAACGCCTACATCGGCACCAAGAGGAAGCGTCCGTGGGAGACTTAGAGCTTTTGATTTATCTGTCTTTCTTTTAATGTTTTGAACTATCTCTTGTACTTAAAAAAGAAAAAAGAATAATAAAAGAAGTACTAATAAATGTTTGTTCATTGCTTGTTTAACAAATTTAAATCTCTAAGGTCCTTGAAAACATTGCATTGCATTGCATAAACATCGCATATCATAGCATAACATTGCATCACAGGTACATTGAAGATTGGTTTTCTCATTCTCTCGCTATTTATTTTAGCAGAAATGGCTCTCGAATAGACCGTCAAAGATCTTCAGACTCAGAATGCTCAGTTTCAGCAGATGTTCACCAGTTTGGTCCAAGGCCAAGAAGATCTGAAGAAGCTCATCAATAGAAAGAAGAAGGTTGTTGGTCTCCTCAACATGGGCAGGCGCTACAAAGGTGGTCCTAAGAGGGTTAGTCGGATAGAGCTCTCTAAAGGAAGTGTCAAGATCGAGGGGAGTGTCAAGGGTGATGGTGAAGGCAGCCAGCATGAGCCTGAGAAAAATTATGATGACGGCCAATACTCTGATGAAGATGATAAGTACAAACAACTTGAAGACCGTCTGAATGCTGTGGAAAACCTAAAGATGTCCGGGCTGAATTTTGATGATCTGAGTCTTGTCCACGTTGTGATTCCTCCCAAATTCAAAGTCCCTACTTTTGCCAAGTATGATGGCATTTCTTGTCCGAAGCTGCATTTGAAGTCCTATGTTCAGAAGATCAATCCCCACACTGATGACAGAAAGTTGTGGATGCATTATTTTCAAGAGAGTTTTCCGAACTCGTTGGAATGGTATTATCAGCTAGAGAATGACCGTATCCGTACTTGGAGTGACTTGGCTAATGCTTTCTACAGGCAATATGAGTACAATACTGAGTTGACACCCACTCGCATGCAACTACAAAGCATGTCTATGGGTCGTGATGAGAAGTTCAAGGAGTATGCTCGAAATGGAGAGATCTAGCAGTGAGTTCACGCCCTTGTCCAATAGGGAGTTGGTTGATATGTTTATGGAACACCGACAGCCCATTCTTTAATCATCCGATTGAAATTCTTCGGATTCACCGAACCGATTTTGACAGCGCGCGACGGTATCAAGAGTGGGAAGATCCATGTAGAGTCATCAAATGTCGAAAAGATCTTTTGGTGGTAAGAAAAGCTAATCCGTATGATCGAAAAGCCGAGCCAAGACCGACCGTGCTCGATCTGTGGGAGCAGTTGTGGTCTCCAACTCGCATCAACACAACCTCGAGACAACGCACAGAGCAACGCCCAAGAAGCTTTTAAGATCAACATGCCTTTGTCGCAAGCCTTGCAACACATGTTGAAAGCGAGCCGATTACCTTGAGGGATCCTCCTCGAATGTCAACACTTCCTCTCCGAGATACAATCCTAATGCTAAATGTGCTTACCATTCCAATAGTCCAGACATAGATCGATGATTATTGGGCTCAAGAACAAGATTCAAGATATGATTGAAGCTAAGCGATTGAGTTTATCCCTCCTGTTGAGACTCCGAATGTGATCAACGCTCCTATGCCTAGCCATGACAAGAGTTCCAATGCTGTTGGAGAAGATACTTATGTTTTCAATATAGATGACTTGACCATTCCTCCGATGATTAAGAAGAATTTGCGCGGTGTCAATCCGGATGCCCGAGAATTGTCGTTGGTGCCCATCCGCTACCGATGGTTGTGCTGGTTGAGAAGACGTGTTCGGCATGATGGACAACCGTGAGATACTATTTCGAAACCACGTGCGTAAGTGTGAAGATATGTCTAAGTTGAAGATCGACGATGTGATTGAGACTGCACCATCTGTGTGGGATACCTTGGGGCAGCCAAGTGGAAAGTATGATTACATGGTGAAGTACTCTATTCCTGATAGCTACAAGATTCCTATTGAAGATGTTAAGGCAACCGGATGGGGTGACGATTTCCGAGAAGACTATGCTGATGTTAACACTATAAGGATTTCCTCTGCTGATCCTGTGCCTAGAGTGGCACCTCTCATTATTACTTCTCCAAGACCAGTTCCATATTCCTCTGACAAGGCCATCCCTTGGAATTATGGAGCCGATGTTTACTATCATGGCATCAAGCAAGACCCTCTGGCCATTGAAGATCTTACAGTTGAAGCTACCATTCCTGACATTGACAATATCACCGGATCAAGTAAGGTGACCAGAACCGGAAGAGTGTTCTCTCCAGATATCTCTCCTCCAAAGACATCATGACTCCACTCGCATTCCATTTATTCAATCCCTTCCCAAGCTAGAGGGAAAGAACCAAGGACTCATCCCCGACCAAGTACCAAAGGAAGTTATCAAGACACCTCCAAACAAGAAATGGAGGAAATTCAAGATTATCAAGAAAAGTGACTACAATGTGTTGTTGGGACAAACTCCGTCCAAGATATCCATGCTTGCTCGCTCTTGTGCTCGAGGCTCATGCCAACGCCTTGGTGAAGTTTCAAGAATGCTCACTGCAAGACACTACTACTGACCAGTTTGAAGTTTGTATTACCGGCTGCCAACAACGGCCTAGGCTTCTCGATGTTGATTTGACTCAGGAAAGAAACACAACAAAGCCTTGCACATCTCTTGAATGCGCTACTTTATCTCATGTTTTGGTGGATACCGTTCGCTCGAATATCCTTCCGAAGATCTTTCGATCGACTTGATGTCGAAGGGTTGGTTCGAGACCGGTGACATTATTGTGAGAGCTTTTGATGGTTCTAAGCGAACAAGACTTGGAGAGCTCACTCACTGTAAAGTTGGTTCCCAAACTTTTGATTCCACTTTCTTTGTCATGGACATCCGTCCACTACTTCCTACTTGGCGCCCTTGGATACATGGGGTGGTCATACCTCTACCTTGCATCGAAATCAAGTATCCGGTGAAAGGGAAGGTTGTTACGATGTGGTGAAGAAGAATATATGGTCAGTCATCTGCAGTCATTCCGTTACCTCGAGGTAGAGGGCGAATTCTTTTAGACTCCCTGTCAAGATTTTGAAACAATCCCCAGAGTCGTGCCTGTTGACTCTCCCGTCACTCCTGAAGTTGCTCAAGTTCTGCCTAGGATGGCCTCGCTAAAAGATGCTCAAGCTGCTGTTGAACAAGGAGGTAGTACTATTTGGGGTCAGCTCCCTGATTTTCCTTTCAAATCTGACAAGACTGGTTTAGGCTTCACTATCAAGGGTCAGAATATGCTAGGCCGCGAGCGTGCCGGCCAACTTCCTTTCCGCATCAGCCAGAGTGGAATCCATGCTATAGAAGACGACGACAACGACTTCGACATCAGCAAGTGGATCTTCCCAACTCCAGACAACGGACTCGAATTGGAAGATGAAGACGTCATACCAATCTCCTTTAGCCAGGAGTAATTGCTCTTGTTTTGTTTTGCTTTTCGTATTTTCTATGTTTTGAACGATAAACTTTGAAAGCCTAGTGCCTTGCCCGAGGCATCGTGGCTCGTTTGCGAGGGTTATTATCTGTTGTTTGCGTATTTTCATTTAATGAATTCGTTGGAATTTTGCATTCAATTGTTTGTTTTCTTTCTTTTACTTTATCACCCCTTCAAAAAGCTGTGTGTTTCTTACACACACCCACGTGACACACTGCATAATCACTCTGAATCTCATTGATAACAGCTATGCTAGTGCTAAATATGACTTCGATAATCCGATCTACCAAGCCAAGACGAAAGTGAGGAAGATTGTGAAGTGCCGGAGAACTTGTTACTACAGCAAGAAGAGCGAGTTATCTCAAGAGGTGTGTTGTGAATTTGGTCGATGAAGAAAAAGAGATCAAGATAGGAGCGGGTCTTGAGAGCGGTCAAAGAAAGATTGGTTTGCTACAGACTATATTGATTGGTCATATAAGACATGCCTGGTTTAGACATTGATATTGTGGTACATAGATCGCCAACAAAAGAAGGTTTCCTCCTGAAGGAAGGTTCGTCGCGCGCCCCGAGATGTCGAGAAAATCAAAGCCGAAGTTATGAAGCAGTTCAATGCCGGTTTCTTAGCCGTTACTTCCTATCCGCAATGGGTTGCAAATGTAGTGCCTGTACCTAAGAAGGATGGTAAGGTACGAATGTGTGTGGATTACAGAGATGTGAACAAAGCAAGTCCGAAAGACGATTTCCCACTTCCTCATATTGATGTCCTGGTTGACAACACCGCCATAAGGTTTTCCTTCATGGATGGTTTCTCCGGTTACAATCAGATCAAAATGGCTCCCGAAGACATGGAGAAGACTACTTTTGTTACACAGTGGGGCACTTTCTGCTACAAGGTCATGCCGTTCGGACTGAAGAACGCGGGCGCCACTTACCAGTGTGCTATGGTGACATTATTTCATGACATGATCCATCACGAGATAGAGGTCTACGTCGACGACATGATAGCTCGATCACAGACTAAAGAAGAACATCTTGATCATTTGCGTGTGTTGATGAAGAAGTACAGATCAATTTAATCCCAAGCTCCTAGGGTTTGTCGTCAGTGGAAAAGGTATTAAAGTCGACCCCACAAAGGTTAAAGCTATTCAAGAGATGCCAGCTCCCCGCATCGAGAAGGAAGTCAGAGGTTTCTTGGGCCGATTGAACTACATTGCCAGATTCATTGCACATCTAACTGCTACTTGTGAGCCAATCTTCAAGTTACTAAAGAAAGATCAAGTAGTGGAATGGAACGACGATTGCCGATCGCTTTGACAAAATCAAGGAGTACCTGTAATCCTCCTATCCGATGCCGCTCAAGGAAGACCTCTTATCATGTACTTGGCGTTGTTAGAGAATTCAATGGGGTGTGTTGGGGCAACATGACGAGTCCGGTCGAAAAGAGCATGCAATATACTACCTTAGCAAAAGTTTACCGATCGTGAAACAAGATACTCACGCTTGAGAAAACTTGCAACGCTTTGGCTTGGGCTTCGTCGGCTAAGACAAGATATGTTGACTCACACTACCTTGTTGATTTCAAGATGGATCTGATAAAATACATATTCGAGAAACCAGCTCTCTCCGGAAGAATAGCAAGATGGCAAATAATCTTGACCGAATACGATATCCAGTACACTTCTCAAAAAGCAATCAAAGGAAGTGTAGTAGCCGATCATTTGGCTCATCAGGCCGTAGATGACTATCTCTATGCGTCAATTTCACGAAGATGTTTTACTAGTCACTGATTGTGAAGAACCAGGCCCAGACGAAGGACCTGAACAAGGATCCCGATGGACCATGGTTTTTGATGGAGCCTCAAACGCACTTGGCCATGGCATTGGCGCCATCATTACATCCCCTACAGGCGGACATACACCTTTCACCGCCAGATTATGTTTCAGTTGCACTAACAACATGGCTGAATACGAAGCGTGCATCATGGGTATCAAAGCTGCTATTGACCTAAGAATCAAGTTCTTACAAGTGTATGGAGACTCAGCTTTGGTGATCAGCCAGATCAAAGGCGAGTGGGATACGAAGCATCCGAATCTCATTCCGTATCGAGAGCATGTTCTGAGTTTGATCCCCTACTTTGAAGAGATTACTTTCAATCATATTCCACGAGAAGAGAATCAGTTGGCAAACGCATTGGCTACTATGTCATCTATGTTCAAGGTCAGATGGGACAACGAGGCTCCCCAGATCATCATCGAAAGGTTTGACGAACCAACATATTGTTATGAACTTGATACAGAAGAGAAACCTTGGTACTATGACGTGAAGAGGTATCTTGAGACTCAAGAATATCCCGCAGGGGCATCTGTTAATGATAAGAAGTTCATGAGAAGATTTGCATCCAAATTCTTCCTCAACAACGGCATCTTATACAAGCGCAACCACGACTTGTGCTTACTTCGTCGCTGTGTAGACCAGAAAACAGCAATACGTATCATGGAAGAGTTACATGAAGGCGCATTCGGTACCCACTCCAGTGGACATACAATGGCTAAAAAGATTCTGAGAACAGGTTACTATTGGTCCACCATGGAAGCTGATTGTCACCGCTACGCTCGATCTTGTCACAAATGCCAGATTTACGCAGATAAAGTGCACGTACCTCCAGTACCTCTGAATGTTCTAACAGCTCCTTGGCCTTTTGCAATATGGGGAATTGACATGATTGGGGAAATCAAGCCCACAGCTTCCAATGGACATCGTTTCATCCTTGTGGCAATTGACTATTTCACCAAGTGGGTAGAAGCAGCCTCGTACGCATCTGTTACCAAGAATGTTGTGGCTCGATTCATCAAACACAATCTTATCTATCGGTATGGCACTCCCGAAAGGATTATCACAGATAACGGCTCTAATCTCAACAACAAGATGATCACCGAACTCTACACGCAGTTTAAGATCAAGCATCACAACTCTTCTCCTTATCGGCCTAAGATGAATGGCGCAGTGGAAGCCGCCAACAAGAACATTAAGAAGATTCTACAGAAGATGACAGTGACTTACAAGGATTGGCATGAGATGTTACCATTTTCTCTTCATGGTTATCGCACTACAGTACGAACATCAACAGGGGCAACTCCCTTCTCTCTTGTGTACGGTATGGAAGCAGTCCTACCAATCGAGGTTCAGATACCCTCAACCAGAGTCCTCCAGGACGCAGAGTTAGGCGAAGCCGATTAGGTCCAGACTCGCCTTGACCAGATTAATTTGATTGATGAGAAACGACTCGCATTTATCTGCCATAGACAGATCTATCAGAAGCGAATGATCAGAGCATTCGACAAAAAGGTCAAGCACCGAGTCTACCAAGTCGGCGATCTAGTAGTCAAGCGCATCATTCTTCCACAAGGTGATCCCAAGGGCAAATGGACTCCCACCTACGAGGGACCATTTGGAGTCAAGACAGTATTTTCCGGCGGAGCTATGATACTTAGCACCATGGATGGTGAAGACTTCCCACACCCTGTGAACGCAGACATAGTCAAAAAATACTACGCATAAAAGAGACCCGCTAGGTCGACCGACCTAGGCAAAAATAAGGGCATCCTGGAGAACCAAAAGGGTTCGGGCAAAAGTTAAGGATATATACAAAACATGTACACCCGGCAAGTCAAAAACCTGAAAAGGCGGCTTGGGCAAAAAAGGGTATCCCGGTAGACTGAAAACTCGAAAGGGCGGTCTAGGCAAAAGTTAGGGATTTAAGCGTACGATTATGTCTCTTCCAGATCACCTACTTCCAGACTACTATCAGCTTTCAAGATTCGAATGGCGAAGATCAATTCACTCACTTTCTACTGACAGCAAGGAGATGAGATAGTTGGAATATATGAGTACTAGCATAGTTGGAACTTAACGAGATTGTTTCCGCATAGATTTTTACTTTTCTTGTGTACAAACTGCTTGGCCATACGCCACATTTTAAATGAATGAAAAATTTCTTTCTCTTTACAATTCTCACTATTGTTATTTGCATAAAGTCCAACGTTTGCTTTGAATAATTATATGCATCTAACAATAAGAACCTAATCACAAACATGCGAAAAGTGGACATACAAAGGTATTTACTACAGGCTCCAGGAATTGAGATGACGACGAAAGTCTCCAAAACATTCCCCTGCAGAGCATTGATCCCCACAGAGGTGTCACTCACCACAAAACCTTCCCCATCGGAGTAAAGGAGAATCCCCAAGCAGTGATTCCACTCAACTTAGCCGGATTGCACCCATCTTCGAGCAGTAGCATTTCATCCCCAGCCGAGATATTTATCCCCAGTGGATATCTCGCAACTATTCCCTTTTTCTCCAGCAGCAGTGTCCAGACTTGGAACTTGGTCAGATAGTGCACCAGAGGAAACCTACACCTCTTAATCCCCAGTAGAGTACCTCCCGAACTCTCCCCAGCAGGATCTATATATGAGATCTCCAACAGCGAGTTTCTCAATCTCTACCCTCCTCAACAATTTCTGGGCCCAACACTTGGTCAGATAGTGCACCGGAGGAACCAAAGCTATCTTTCTTCTTAGGATCTCCATCCTCAAACAGAAGTCAGAAATCCTCAAACAGAACATCCGCATCTTCTTCAAGATGGATATGTTTTGAAATACCACAACATCTATCATTCATACATTACTCATAACGTCATAATTCATGCATATTTCATTCATACACATTGTCATGCATCATACTTTGCATAAGACTAACAAATATTCTATCAAAGTGTCTCTTGTTTTTTCCAAAACAGGTGAAAGTCATTTCCGATGCGAACAGGTCCAGGATTAAGCCTCGAACTACGACGGGAAAACTATCTGAAAGACCGCCCCTAGTTGTCCTCCGACAGTTGGTCCAGGATTAGGCCCCGAATATCGACGGGAAAACTATCTGAATGACCACCCTCGCTGTTCTCCAACAGTGGATCCAGGATTAATACCCGAAGCTAGACGGGGAAACCCTATCCGCACGATCACAAGTTATCCTCCGATAACAGGCAGTGGATCAACACCCGATGCACAACAGGGAAGCTATCCACATTTTGCCAATTACTATCCCTCAGAGTAATCAGCACGAAGACTTATTCTGATCCCCTCTTATTATCAACAGCAAATACAGAGTCTGGCGTACGACTCAGTTGCCTCGGATGGCATCTTAAGCCCATCTCCGACCATTTATCAACATTCCTCCATTTTCAGAATGCTGCATATTTGGTTAAAAATCAATACAAACCAACAACTTCATTCAAAGATGAGCACGAAGTCAAGCATACGACTCCCTCCGGATGGCATCTTAAGCCCATCTCCATGTTCCTTCCACTTCCAGAGAAACGTCTACAGAGCCTAGCGTATGGCTCATTCCCCAGCACCAATCTTTCCAGATGGCATCTTAAGCCCATCCCCGTCAGTTCTCCTATAAGACTCATTCCCCAGCGAAGTCTTCAACTTCTCCAAATGGTATCTGTAAGCCCATTCCCGTTTCACCAGCGAGTGCAAATTTTCAGGTGTACTCGAGTGTTCAATCATCTCCTACCTCCAGGTCACGAAAGACAAGCGTGTCAATCTAACCTTCCAGTACAAGAAGATTGAACAGGGGCAGCTGTCATACCCCAAAATTTGCCCTCCATCCTCTCAAGATATTTCATACATCCATACTCAAGGATTCCTCAAGAGTTGATCGACAAACTCTCTCCTAGACAATCAACCCAAACTAGGGTTTGGCAATTCGACTCGAGATAGACTTCCAACATCTCCAATGGTCTTCATGCCTCCTCACATGCTTCAAAGATTCTCCATGTCAAGTTTCAAGCCTCACAAGTCAAGTTTCGCACAATTGCTCGGATGGTTGAAAATCGGTTGTATTGGACAAAAGTCAATGTGGTCAACATACATCAAACTTCATAATTTTTGGTCAACATCCTCATTTTGAAGTTACATTCATCATTTGATCAAGGGTTGATCATGATTCATCAAGAAAACTCAAGATTTGCTCAAAAGTCAAACTTTCCAAATTAGGGTTTCTAGGTGAAAAGTCAACTGAACTTTGACTGATCATAACTTCTTCATACTTTTTCAGAAATTTTTCCACCACCTCTTGTTTTGAAGAAAATTCAATTCTCTACAACTTCATATCTCACAAGAATGTCCAAAAAATGCTTCATTTGAGAGGTATGGCCCAACAAAAAGTCAACTTTTTGAGGATATATTGAGCATGGAAACTCCAATTGAGATGAGACCAAAAAGGTTGGTTAGAGGACTCTTAGAGCTTTCCAAAAAGTCCAAGAACACTCATAGATGTGGAAAATTGAGCAAGTTACACTATTCAGAAGTTGGGCAATTTTGGACAATTGCACAAAAGGACATTTTGGTCAAAATGCAAAATTTTCCAAATGGGCCTAAAATCTTTTGGTCCAAACTTGTTCATGACATTATTTTTGACCCATAAATGCTTGGCCATGGTAATTTTCTATTTTTATGATTTATCTTTGAATTTTAAGACATTTAATTCAAAATTAAATCATATAAAATATGAAAATAAATTATTTTTTCAAATGAGTTGGATTTATATCTTCCTTGAAGTCCAAGATAGCCCAAACCTCTTGCCAAATTCGTGCATGATCATGCATTGAAGAGGAAATCAAATTTCTTTCAAGAAAATTGATTTTATTTGAAAAATATTGAATGCTCCAAATCAAATCTTTTTTCACTCTTTTTCCTCTCTCAATCTCTTCTATAAATAGCCAGCATTGTGTACAAACAAGGAGACGAAACCCTAGCCCAAGAAAGAGTCCTTATTTTGCCAAATTTTTCTCAAAAACTTGAGAAATTCGATTTCCAAATTCCAGCAAGTTTCAGGCCAATTTGACCATTCAATCTTGTTCCTAAGGTTCCCAGGAGTCCAAAGCAATCCTTACATCAAGCCCAGGCTGCCCAGATCACGTTCTTGGACTCTCACCGGTTTGCTATTGAAGCAACTCGATTTTCAAAAATCTTTTAAAATTCTCGAAAACGGTGAAATCGCCACCTAATTTTATTCGTTCTAAAAAGAACGGGGAAATATAGATAAAACCCCAAACAAGCGGATAAGGCGGTCTACGCGACCAAAAAGTGGGATCGGGAGTTGGTTATGCAAGGGGAAGGTATTAGCACCCCTTACATCCATCGTACTCGATGGGACCCATTTAATTCTACGCGTTTGTGTGTGTGTTTACTAAGTTATGGATACCAAAAGGAAAAGAAATTGTTTCTTATTATTTTGAGTTTGGCACGGTTTCGAACCGTGTGCCTACATATTCCCTCGTGCAATGGGAAAGTCAAAACTCTGTAGTTCCTCTAAAAAAGGCTTTGATTGGTTGCATTGATTTTATCTGAAAAATCGTGCGCTTAGACGTTTCAAATGCTTTGAGCTAGGACTTGTTTTGTTTGTTTGAAAAGCTTAAGTCCTCGCTCGTATTTGAAACGACTATTGCACTCTCTTTATCCGAAAAGAGTTTAATGATCGCGTATGAGCGATAAAAGAATTTGCATTGGTTGAATTGTTTTTTATGTGGATGAAAAAGTACCGAACAATGAGGCTAGCGTCTCACGATTCAAATACTAGAAACCCGAGGAACGAAAGCTCGCACGAGTCGTCTATCACCCAAGAAGTTTTCTTATGAAAGAGTGAGGTGAAACGAGTTTCACGTTTGTTTAAAGGTCTTTAAGCAATCGACCTAGCGTCCAACGAATTAAAAACTTGTATTTGATTATGAAAAGAACTTTTGAAAATACGCTCGACATTGGATCGAGGTTTGGAATTGTAATTATGAAAGTGTTTTAGATGGAATTCGGTAACGGACCGCAAGAGAAAGAATGATTCGGGTTAAAATTAACTAAAGCAACAAGGGCTTTAATTAACCTCGTGAGGATGGCCCTGCCCATCCTCAACTATGAAACCCTTTAAGAAATCGGCCTATGAGCCAAGAGGTCTTCTTAAGAAAAAGAAGTGAAACAAATCACAGGTTAATTAGAAGTCTTTAAGCAACCGGCTAGCGTTCGGCGACTTAAAGACTGAAAGTTCAATTGGGACAAGTTTTTAAGCAACTGGTCTAGCGTCCAACGACTTAAAAACTCGTATTTTATTATGAAAAAGGTTTTGAAAATGCACTCGACGTTGGATCGAGGTTTGAACTTTAATTGCGAAGGTATTCTGATACGCGTGCTGAGATGGAATGGAAGCGGGTTATGGTTAATCAAGTATATGGACTCAATTAACCTCGTGAGGATAGGTGCTCCTATCCCCAATCATGAGACCCTGGTGCATGGAAAATTGGTATAGACCAACTGTTGTTTTCGGGTTATGATCGGTTAAAGCAACAAGGGCTTTAACCAATCTCGTGAGGATGGCCATGCCCATCCCCAACCATGAGACCCTTTAAGAAATCGGCGTATGAGCCAATCAGGATGAAGTCGAATTGATTTTAATTTCTGTTGTGTGCACAGTATACATTGGTGAATAGATACTGAACGAGTAAATAAACAGGCAAAATACCACGCAATACAATCGGAAACTTAAATAATTATTAGAGGTGATTTTTTCTGTTTGATGAAAAATCGGCTAATAGTTTAATCGATAAGTCATCAAACAAAAACTATCAGATCAAATAATTATTTAGTACATCGCAACAAAAATATTATTTACGACAAAATAATTAATTGAAATAGAATAAGTTCAGAAATAGCCTGATTGTCTTGATTCTGGACGGAGTGGAAAGAAAACCATCTGATCTTTGGTTATTCCGCCGAATTTAACGTATTGCTGGCGATTTGAGTGCGTCAGATCTTTCCTCTTTGAAAATAATCCAAAGGCCCACATGATAATATTACACCACATTTTTGTTCAAAACTAACACATTTTTTTATTTTAGAAAAAGAAATTATTTTAAGATAACAAAAACAGATTTTTTCTAAAAAAATAAGGTGGTGACACTTGTCACCACCAGATTTAATAGGCAAAGAAAATATATTGTTTTATATATTTTTTAGAGAATAATTTAAATAATAAAAAAAACAAAAGAGTTTGGGGCAAAAACGAAACCCACTCTCTTGTCTGCATCGTCTTCTCCGTTTCTCACCCTCATTCTCTCTTGCTCTCTCCGCTGTTGCGTTTTGACTGCATTCTCTCTCGCCCTTATCGCGTCATCGCCGCTCTCTTCATCTCTAACGCCATGGCCGCAATCTCTCCCTGTCTCTCTTTGCCGTCGCGCTATCTATCTCTCTCTCTCACTATTGCGATCGGCCTCTCCTTCTCACCGTCGCGTTCTCTCTTCGTTTGCATGTATCGATTCTCTGATTGTTTGACTGCTGATTGCTTTTGATTTTTGATTGTTTGTCACAAGTTGTTGGGAAAATTGAAAGGGGTCAATGAACCCTAGGCCCCTATTCGGTGACAGCGAACGATGCAATGCAAACAATGAGAGGGAAAACGTGGAGTGAAGGAGAAGAATGGTGACTCTGTTCGCAATCTCTCCGTCGAAACCCGGTATTACCTTTCCGATACTCTTCCTCTTTCTCTAATTTTCAGAACTGTGATTTTCTGAAAAGATGATTTCTGAAGGCTTTAGGTGTAGGAAAATGATGATCTTGCTGTGTTTATGTTGCTTTCGTTTGCTAGCTAGCTTCAGGTTTTTCGGTTTGAGTATGAACTGGTTTTTGTGCTTGTTGAGGATGGTCAGAACCGATACTACCTTGATCTTTCTGGGGTTTGCTATGTTTGTATTCTGGGATTTTTGTTGGCTTTTGGGTGATGAGAATAGATGCTATGCTTGGATTTTTGATTGGCGTTTTCTCTTTTTTTAACTGTGTTGGTTTTCTGGGAATTTTCTGTTTTGGTTGAAGGAACTTGATACTACACTTGTTTTTTCTGAGTTGTCAAAAACTAAACTCCTCCTCCTTTTTCTGTGTTCTATCCCTCTTATTATCTTTGAACAGATTTTGCCTTGACCTTCAGCCTGTCTATGTCGCTTGTTCTGGTTGCTTACAACCATGCTGTACTGCTCTGCTCTTCTGAGTTTTTTTGATGATTAGTTGCTAAACCATGCTGTAATGATGCTTCTTTTCTGAACTTTCAACTGCTCTCTGCTGATAACCCATACTGCTGCTGTTGCCTTTTGACTTCTATTGCTGCCTGTTCTATTGTCTTGAGTTTTGCTTCTTTCCCTTCTTCTCAACTGCTCATGTCGCTTCTTATACTTGCTGGCCTTATTGTGTAAATCATGAACTGATTATATACTTGCTTTTTGCTTATGCTGCCTGTGTTGATCTATGCCTCTTGTATGCTTGTTGGAATTAAAACTGTTGCCCGTACTGCTGCCCGGAAAATGTCGCTGTCGTATTGTTTGCTTCCCGAAATTAACATTGTCGCTTCGATTTACTTGTTCGTGAACCGGGCTAGCCCGTGATTTGCGAGCAAGTGTTTTTCGCCGATGATTAATTCACGATTATGAGGCTTTTAGCAAAAACCTGATTCCCGCCAAATGCCTAGTGATGATGTTTCTCGAATAATTTCATGATAGTTTATCGCGTTTTGTTTCATGTTGCTTGCTAACTTATGCTTGTTTCTTTGTTTCATGTGGCGAGTGGAAGTCAGACAAAGGATAAGAAAGCTTGACAAGAAGATGGTGGAGGATGAATAAAAGATGAAAAGCTCGAAGATCGAACGACGATGCTTTTGAAGACACGGCTAGCAAATAGCTTTAGGATTTAGGACTTTCTTTTGTAGAACCTTGCAAATTAACAGCACACTTGTAGCAATTCTCTTTTTGTAATCTTCAACATAATACTTGAATGAATGAAATTCGAAATTTAAATTGCCAATGTCGGTAATAGTTTAGGACTTATAAATTTGAGATGAAACATATGAATTTGTAACAACAAATCTTGTGTAGTTTGGAAATGATATATGTAAACCATTTGAGTTTGAATGGATGTTGAAATTTTAATAGAATTTGAATTAGTACTTGCAAATGTCACAATCTGTACAACTCATAAGAATTGTCGTAACATTGTAGTAACTCGAAACAAAAATACTCAAGTTTTTCCTTTGTACCTCTTGAATCTTGTGAATAAAAAAAATGGCTTGAAGTTTGGACGGACTTGTACCAATTAGAATCTTTAGATACAACAAAACTCACATTCTCCTCGTATCTTGAAATTAATATAGGACTTTAAGCGTACCAAACACTTTGAATCCCGAACAAATTATTTGCTCTAAATCTCTTGAATCAATTGAACCATCGTTTGAAATACTCTTGGTTGAAAATGAAGCATGATGAGATATTTCAGACTTTGCTTGCATAAACATATAAGTTTTCAGACGAATCAAAAAACTTAATGTATAAGATAATCCGCCACGAACTCTAAACGTTCTCAAATTCAAACTTCAATTTCCAAATTTGACTCAAAACGCCAGATGAATTAAGCAAGAAAATTATGACCGCAAATCCAACCATTGTACTACCGCTCATCTCAAACATGGGAACTTCAGTCATATACCCGGCCACAAGGCGAACCAACTTAGAACCAAGACATCAATAAATCCACATTTTTGAACTCATACCCTTGCAAGAAAAATCCAAGAAGACCTCTGATAAGGAGGGTAAATTTTGGGGTGCGACAGCTATTCTTTACAATTTCGATATCGATATTTCATGCATCATTAATGTTTTTCGTGTGTTTGTATGGATTCAGGGTGATCATTAGGTCAGGAACAAACCATCTCATGCAAGCTTAAACGTGTGGAATTCGATTTGCCATGTCTAGGGCTTTTCGAGCTGTTTGAATCGAGCAGCTTTATACAGGCGTTTTTAAGACAAACTGACATCACCATTGGATTCAGGAGGTCCGATTTAGGGGGGTAGGGTACCTTAGAACTATTTATCTCGCGTATTTTTCCAGTTTCAGGTGGCTGCTCATCGGAGAAGACGACCGGAGCTAGGGCTCCGGCGTCGTTGACCTGAGTGGACCGGCGGAAGGCTAGCGTGGCACAGAGGCGTATCCTGATTTGTCCATCCCTTCAACGGGGACCCCACTTCGCTGACTCAGTTTGAATATAATCCAGGGACACGTAATCATTCAAAGGCGTTTGGTTTTCACTTCAGAAACACCAAGTGTCATATGGCCTAGTGGTTAAGGCGCTCACTGTGTGTAGATACCCCTCAGGGTTACGAGTTCGATCCTCTCCAGCACCAGTTTTGCTTCCTTTTTTCCAAACTCACATATTTTCATATTTTCAATATTTTCTTATTTATTTAATATATTTTCATGCATTTTAATTCTTTTCATATTTTTATTTCTGCATTAAAAAATTACCAAAAATTATTTTTCTTTTTGCATTTATTTTCTGAAAACCTTTATTTAATTTATAAAATTAAAAAATATAATTTTGCATGCATATTTATTTTTATTCATAATTTTGCATTTTAATTGCTTTTAATTCATTTTTAATTATTAAATTGCATCCAAAAAATCCCAAAAAATTATTTTAGCATATTTATATTATTTCCAGCATGTCATATTTTTTCCATTTAAAAATTTGCATTTTTCTAACATTTTTTCTCTTATTCGATTCATCTCGTATTTTCCGATTTCTTATTCTTTCACAGGTTGTTCCGATTCAGACGTTTTCTTTTATCGTTTTATTTTTTTCAAATAATGTAACTGTTTATGGGATGTAATAGTTTAAATTAGGCTTTTATTTTCCGCACTGTTAAATTATGTATCTGCCCCAAAGCCATGTAATAGCGTAGGACATTTATCTTTCCGCATCTTTACATTCCGCATTTTAATTTCCGCACCCTATAAACTGTTAGTAACTAGGCGTGTATGGCAAGATAAAATTGAACATAGCCCACTAATCTTCAAGATAATATATCTGAATTCAACGCACTCTTTTCACACATGCACCCCTTAGGGTAATTCTCTCTCGTTGCCTTTACGAATTCAAATGGTCATGTCCCTCGAACGTAGAGGTATTCTAGCACCGTTGCCTTCAAAACAAATCATCATAGTCCCTTCGATACAAAGATCATAAGACCCACGACGTCGCCTCCGAATACATGATCTTGACCCTCGATTGTCGCCTACGAAAAATGATGATAGTCCCTTCGAATGTGCTAGGATACTTCCTACAAGTTGCCTTCTATGACCATCCGATGTCCCTTCGAATGTCCCGCTTACATCCAACGAATGGAGTTACCTACCAACTAATGGTATGGGTAGCGCTATTCTAAAGGAACGTAAAATAACACGAAAACGACCATTCTGAGTAGGTAATAAGACTTTTAGTTGCTTGCTCAAATCAAACACTTTTTGCACCTCACACTTTTTGTCAAAGCTCAAATTATTTTCAAAACGAAACATTTCCAAACACTTTGTATACATTCCTACATGAATCATTACAAAGTCAAAGCGAAATGCCTTTTCAAAACATTTTGTCAAACACACAGAAAGCACAATTTTAAAGTGATCTAGAGAGCAACTAAGAGCCCGTAGATAACTACGGATGGAAAGGGGTGCTAATACCTTCCCTTTTCATAACCTTCTCCCTTACTCAGAATCTAACGAAGGTCTTTTTCTGTACTTTTACCTTCCCTTAATTAGATAAAAATAAAAGTCGGTGGCGACTCTTGCTATCCGCACATTTGCGATACAAAAATCCACAAAGTCAGTTCACCGTATTACACTATAAAGTCGGTGAAGGCGGGTTGCATAGATATTGTTGAATTCATAATGTTCAACACAAGTATCAATCTCTTCACAGTTGATTGTCATAACAATCAGAGATGGAGTAATGAAGAAATGAGAGTCATTAACATAGGACTGGATGATTTCATCATGACCAACTGGCACAATGGAGGCATTCATCTAGAACTCTATAATGAGATTAGTGGATATAGAGCCATGAATAATGTGAAAGTAACATTCAACGAGAGTTGGTAATGAGACGTTGAAAATAAGAAAAGACTTTGAAACAATGTTTGAAGACACAACGAGTTGGTAATTAGGCGTTTAATTAGCACAAAAACCTCCTTGATAATTCAAAAGAGACGTTAAAACTTGAATATCGCTGATAATTAATATTCTAGTGATATGATTACAATGCATGTGCGTCACGTCCGTGTTCTAACCGCTCTGTTAATTGTATTTTATTTATAAATTAAATGTTTTAACACGTCGGTGTTCCTAAAAATGAGGGAAATTTTAGCTTTAAAATTGGAACCTCTATCTTAATTGTATTTTTTGTTTGTAAATTAAATGTTCAGTAAAATTACCTCAGGGGTCCTTTAAGTTTTTTTTTGGAACAAGTTGATCCTTTAGGGTGATTTCTACCTCATTTTTCTCACATTGTGAACATTTAAAAATGTTGATTGTTGTATTTTTGGTTGCACTTCATTATTTTTATACCATTCAAAATAATTGCATCCGCAATTACCATATTTTCTATGTTAAATAGGATAATGGAGCACATATTTGATAACTTAAAGGCCTAAGTTCTTGCAAAAAAAAACTTAAAGAACTAACTTGTTACAAACAAATAACTTAAAAGACCTCAGGTATATTTTTTTTCCTAAATGATCTGACCCGTCGGTTTTCCTAAAAACCGAGGGAACATTTAACGTTAAAATTAATGATATTTATCAAATTCTCAATTAAATTTTTGTCGTCCATTTCATGACAATCAACGCTCAAGACATTAACATTATTGATCAGCATGAAACATAAATAACTCTCATTATAAAAGCATTGTGAATATCAAGAATTGTGCATCTCAAGCAAGTAACATCATGAAGAATTTAAGGTTTGCAAGAGTGTTTTCCATGAATAGTTCTCTATGATGGATTGCAAGAGGATAATATTATTTGGGCTTAAGGTTTGTGTTCTTAAATATTTATTTGAGCAGATATTTTTTTATTTATCTAACCCTTTTTTTGTCTAACCATTTTTTTGTTCATATCAGAAACAAATGCAAGTAAAAGCCATAGAGAATATCCTGCACCCACCATTTGATCTATCCTAAAATTACATGATTTGAATATCTAAAATCTATATCTTGGGGAAATGATTTGTGTTTAAAGTTTGTGTTCTTAAATATTTATTTGAGCAGAAAATTATTTATTTATCTAACATTTTTCTTGTCTAACCCTTTTTTTTTTCAAATCAGAAACAAATGCAAGCAAAAGCCATAGAGAATATCTTGCACCCATTATTTGATCTATCCTAAAATTATATGATTTAAAGATCTAAAATCTATATCTTGGTGAAGTTATTGGGGTTTAAAATTTGTGTTCTGAAATATTTATTTGAGCAAAAAACAGTTTCCCAGTATTTGATCTTGCCCAGAATATCAAGGAATTAAAGATCCAACATATGATCTTCATTGACAATTAATTTTTTGCTGTGTAAAAATGTAATATTCTGGGTAAACATTGTAGTTTATAAATAAATTATTTTATTAATATCTTGTGTAAACAATGTAACAGGTTTTATTTATTAAAAAAACTAATAACACATCGATTTTCTTGATAAATCGAGATAAAAAGGCGCTAGTTTTTGTAAATAATAAAGGTGTAGAAGTTGCGGTTCGACCCGTTGCATTAATAAAATTATACCTCAGTCTTTTAAACACCGAGGTGATAAGTCTTTACTTTTATGATGATCTTAATTACCTCGCTTCTACTACTGAAGTAAAACGCATTTTGCATCTGATGTTATATGCATTATTTGTAGCAGTGAGAAAGATATGATGATTGAGAGAGAGAGAGAGAGAGAGAGAGAGAGAGAGAGAGAGAGAGATGCAATGCAATCACAGAGTTGGAGGCGCGGTGGTTGCTAAATGCGGTAACGGGTGATGTGGCAGATGATCGTGGTGGCGAGGCTAACGGCGGCATGAAGGACCCTTCGTGTTGAAGGGACAGTTGTGTGGTGAATATATGGAGGATAAGGATGTCAATTTGCACCCGTTAGTTGGGGATTCCCCGTTTGGGACTCCAAAGATGGGGAATTTCTCCCCGCGAAAACATGGATGGGGAATAAAGTTCCCCCAAAGCACTTTGTGGATGGGGATGACGAACATATCCCCCGCCTAGTGGAGTCCCTGCCCCGCACTAGAATTCCATAATATCGTTAATTAATATATAGTTTAACATTTCTATGTAGGTTTATTTATCGTTTTAAATAACTTGTTAATAAAAGAGAGAGATCTAAATGACTATTTTATTTTTTTAAGTTTGAAAATTTTGTTTCATGAATCTAAAGATTGAATATTGTTAAAACAATATATTTATCTTAGATGATTAGTTTACTAATTTATTGTCGTTAGTTTTTGAATTTTTTCTATTAAACTAGTTTAAAATAATAAATAAAAATTTATGTTTATAAATGTCCGCAGAAACCGTGGAAACTCGCAGAGATCCGTGAAAACGGGGATGGAGGACAAAATCTCTCATACAGGAAATCCGATACGGAGATGGAGAATAAATTTGAAAGCGGAAACTGAGATGGAAATGTATTTCCTATCTCCGTCCCACCTCATTGACATCTCTAATGGAGGGAAGGGCGTCGGTTGGTTAGCACAGGGGTTGGAAAGTTTTAAGGTTTATTTATTAAAATACTAATGTGTGTCTGAGAGAGAGAATTTGATGAATAACAATTAACAAGTATGTGGATCAAATTAAGACAAGAAATAACATAATGAAATAGTCAAATTTAAAAAGGATTCTTCGATCACATTAAAGTTTTTATTTAAGTGTAAACTATTTTTATCATTTTTGTCAGTGATAATGTTAGTTACATGCATGTGGTTTATACACACACTAACAGTATTTCTCTACTTTAGGCGATCATTCGTATTTTCATATATATAATTATTTATGTTCCTAATTATTGCCAATCATTTCATTACCAATATATAAACTTAATTATCAGTATGTTTTGTTTTACAAAGATGTCCGAATTCAAATTGCTAGTAATTTGTAAACATCAATCAATCACCAACATATAAACTTAAGTGCTATGTTTTTTTAATGATGTTAGAATTCAAATTATTAATAATTTGTTAACATCAATGTTGTTTTATGGTTTTTGAAAATATCACTGAGAAATTATTGAATTAAGTCGTGGATTAGATCACTCTCTTTAAAATATTTTGTGATATTATTTAAAATTGTGCAAAACAATCATTTAACCACGACCTCTACAAGATAAAACAGTCAAGTTCTATATTACATTATTACTACTTGTTCGATAGATAATAAACCCAAAAATATAAATAGGGTAATATTAATATGTGCTTTTAGACACATGTTAACAACTAAAGGAAGAAATCTTATCTTTGAAATTGTGTATTTAATAGATAATGTTAACATGTGTCCTAAAGACATGTGTTAAGAACTAAATAAAAACAATTATCTTAAAAATTGTGTTTAAAATGTTTGAAATAATTTATTTTATCAAAAATAAAAATAATATTTTTAAAACATCCAAAAAAATTGTAAACTTAGTTACTTCCAAGTACAAAAGGCATAATTTAATATTTAAAAAATGTTGAATTTTCAAAGGATAAACATAAATAAAAAAAAAAGTTCTATAACAAAAAACAATCCAACCAACAAACAAACATGATCATAGATATTAATTAGAAATTCTAAGAATCTGTATTATTTTTAGATGTGAATCATCTGTAATGGATATACGGTGCAGCCTACTGCCAGCACCATTAGATCAAGAGAGAAATAAAAACAAATTTCTCATTTAATTCAATGGTTCTGCAGCCTACTATCATAAAGCTCCGGCAAAGAGTCCATACTCTTATTTGTCACGCTCCATATGCAATATGGCAGAGAGAATCCAATTTTCATTTGTAAGTTTCTTGGGAAGATGGGTCCTTTTCCTTGGTCAAGACATGATCCTGAGATTTAAAATCTGCTTTTTAAGAAGACAATATGATTAGCTAACAAGGAAGATAGTGATTCTCCATTTCTTTTAATAAAAGTCATGCTAGATTTGCTGCTCTTTTCTCATAATTCTCCCACATTCCCATTTGCAACTGTCACAACAGACTGTTTGAAACTTGTTTCTTTATATATAAAATGTTACTACTCCCTCCGTTTCATAAAAAGTGTCCATTTTGAACAATGCGTGATTCTTAAGAAAATGATAGAATGTGTTAATTTTAATGATTAAATTGTATGTTTGTACTAAAATATCCTTAATCATTATACATAGAAGAAAGAGAATATGACATAAAGTTAGAGAGAGAGTATGGACATATGTTGTAATAAGAGTAATATTGAAAAATGTTGCATTGGTATTCTAAATAAACAATTATTTTGAAACATAAAAAAAATAAAAAAAATGCAAAGGTGACACTTTTTATAAGACGGAGGGAGTAGTATTTTAAATAAATAATTTTAAATAAAATTATACCATAAGTTCTTTAAGTTATTATCTCTAATCATGTTATAAGAAAAAATTAACTTTTTAATTATATTGATAACTAATGTATTCAGATAATATATAAATCAAATATATTATTTATTTAATAAATTTAAAAAATAATTTTTTTTTATAAATAGATCGAGAGTAAGTTTTTTATTGTAACAGTTGGACAATATATAAATCAAATACATTGTTTATTCAATAAATCTAAAAAATAATTTTTTTTATAAATAGAACGAGAGTGAGTATTTTTTTTATACAAGATTGTTTTTTTAAGTTTTTTTAATAACGTGATCCTTAAAGTTATCAAACGTGAGCGTCAATTAAAATTTTTTAATAGAGTAAATATTTTTCATATATTATTATTTATGCAATTATTTTAAATTGTATGAAAATGATGAAATACAATCAAAAATACAATGTCACCAAATATCTAAATGTTTAAAATGTGAGAAAAATGTAAAAATCAAAGGATAAAGTTGTTTAAAAAAAACTTAAAAGATCATTATGTTAGAAAAAAGGGGTTGAACAAGATGATGAAAATATTCAAAATTTGATGATGGGTTGTGATGAGAATGGTGAATTTAGAGTGTGTCAAGATTGTGGAAACAAAGCTAACAAAGATTGTAGCTTGAAGAGATGCATGACTTGTTTTAAAGGTCGGGAGTTTGATTGCAACACTCACATGAAGATGAAACCATGGTTTGTTTATGATCAATGTGTTCTTGATGGAAAAGATGAAACAGTGGCTTGTGTTAAGGATTGTCGGAAAAGAAAAGAAAAAGAGAATATGATCAATCTTATCAAGAGACTTAAACAATGTGTAAGAGTCATATCCACATCATCACGTTACATGTCACTAACGAAAGGAAAAACATGACAATGTTTCAAAAGTTAAACGACCAATATGATCACAATACTATTAAGGGATCAATCTGAACTCAAGGGTAAAATGAAGGGATCAAAAAGGATATTTTACTTAAATTTTCGTAACAACTTTTAAACGTATATTGAATTATAGAGTTGTTATCTCTCCTATAATAGATAAGTATGATCGAGCTGCGTAAAAAAATTCTTTGTGTACTCGTCTTTCATCTTCCGTTTACTTGTTATAGATTTGTTGTTGCTTGAGGCCACTTATTTTGTTGTCATTGTTCTTTGACCCACACATCCTTTTTCTAAAAGAAATTAAGATTACTATTAGATTTTTAACGAGAAAGTCTTTGTGTGGTTGAACCTTTTGAATTTCGCAACTAGCGGCGTCCACCGATCGGTAAAGGAGTTAATGTTACTAGTGAACGTCACTGGTTCTAAATGGGAGATCAACAAACTTTTCAGAGACAACAATTTTCGATTTTGGAAAAGAAATATGCAAGCAATCTTAACTCAACAAAAGTGTGTTGAAGTAATGAATGGTGAGGCAGTGATGCTTGCAGGCCTAACAGAAGCAAAATAGGCTGAGATGGTGGATAATGTCAGGAGTGTTATTATCTTGTGCCATGAGGATAAATTTCTAAGTGAAGTTGCCATGGAGAAAAACGTAAATTTGAGGTGGGCAAAGCTCGATCCATTGTATATGAACAAGTATATGCCTCAGAAGTGGTGTTTGAAACAAAAGCTCTACCCATTTTTAATGGTAGAGAATAAATCCATAATGGAGTAGTTGACAGGATTTCACAAGATTTTTGACGATCTTGAGAATATTTAGGTGAAGATATATGATGAGTACAAATCCCTATTTTTGTTAAACTCATTACTCATATTCTTTGAGCATTTCAAGGATGCACTTCTTTATTGTAAGAAAAGTAATATTAATTTGGATGAAGTTCAAAAGACTATGAGATATAAGGTATTTTCAAAGGTGATAGATTTCAACATTGATGATAGCGGTGAAGGCTTTAGTGTCTCGTAAGGAGGAAGTGCCCATAGAGGGATGTCCAAATCTAGAAGGTTTGATAAGCTAGGTTAAAATATTTTATGTGTTAAAATACCTATTGATTCCATATGGAATGTCCCAAGAAAGACAATGAATATTTTGTTCAAATTATTGTTGCATCATATGAAGATAGTTATGATAATGTTGGCACACTAATGGTGTCGATTTAGAAACTGAAAAAAGTTGGGTCTTGGACTCAGGATGTTCCTATCACACGTGTCTAAGTAAAGAATACTTTGAGCTTTTGAAGGTAATAAATGGTGGAGTCGTTCAACTCAATAATAACAAGGCTCACAAGATTCATGGTGTTAGTACGGCTAGACTTAAAATATTTGATGGTCTTGATTTCTTTCTAGTAATGGGAGGTGTATTCATGAGCTCATATAAAATTTATTATCTATAAGCATGTTTGATGATCTAGGCTTTTGCACTATATTAAATAATAAAAAATTAATGAATAAAAACTTAAAAGTAGTATATCTTCGGGAATCGATTGTATATTTAAACCAAAATTCAAACTATTAACAATGCAATTTTTTCATAATAAAAAATAGTTTTAAAAAATCCACAAATTTCTTGAATTTGAATTGCTTAGTTTAAAGAGTAAAATATTAGAGAAAGAAAAACATCAAAATACATGTATATTTTAACCTACAATCATCTGTAAATGGAGATTTTAACATTGTAAAAATTTTATTTACGATTTATGACCAATAGTTATAAATATTAGTCGTATTTTTCAGTGTTACTTGAATTTTGCATGTAATTTTTACCACATATTTTGAAATATTCGGTAAAAATATTATTTTTTTTGAAAAACCCGGTAAAAATGCATAAATGTCTGAATTTTTGGAAATATTCGGTGAAAATGCATATATTTTTCTAAACTTTTTGAAAAAAAAAAAATCATATATTTTTTGAAACTTTCAGTAAAAATGCCTAAATGTTTTCGGATTTATTGAAAAAATCCAGAAATTGTTAGCCGTCAATACCGATTTTTTTGAAAATTTTCAAAATATTCATAATGGTACCAATTTTTGTTAAAAATATGGTATGTTAAATAATTTTTATTTTTTTTTTCTGTGAAATCTAGATAATCAAATGGGATGATTGCTTTTCTACGGCGTGAGAGTGCTCAAGTTGTTGCGGTGACAGTTCGAGCGAGGCGAGGTGACGTAGAGGACTCACATTTCCAGATAAGGGGAGTAGCCCCTACAAATTTTCACAAGAGCCAGTTCACCGACCAGTTTCAGTTTTGTGCACCCCTGCATTACCCAACGTAGATGATTTATATCTACTTCTGGATGGACATGAGATAATGGTGATGAGCCAATTGATGCTCAAGCAGCGCTTCTGGATGCATTCAAGTGGTGGTATAGACAAATGTGTCTGATCCTTCTGAGACGAAAGATTTGCCCTATCCTTCAGAGATGACAGATGTGCCTCATCCTTCAGAGACGACATATGTGACACCCCAAATAGATCGATTATGACGATTTTTAATTATTAATTTAATTAGGAATGTAATATTTAATATTTTGGATTATTGGAAGTCAATTAAATTAAATGGAAGTGGGTTTATTGGTGGTGTGATGAATAAAGTGAGGGCGTGAGGAGTAAAAGGCTCTACTCACATTAATTATGCTATTTTATTATGTTAGAATAATAAAAGAAATAAAAGAAGAAAAAAGGATCTTTTTGGAGGAAACTCACTGTACGTGGAATTGAGAAGAGGAGAAAAGGAGGAAGAAGACCTAAGGTGTCGGAATTCGAAGAACCCACAAGGTAAGGGGTGATTTCGATTAGTTATTTCATATTATCGGTTTTGATGTTAATATTATAGATCATAGCATGTTAGGAAATCTATGTTTAGGAATTTCTAGGTTTCCATGGATGTATACCTAATTGGGTCAGATAGTGTCAGATGATGGATTGAAATCAATTAGGGTGTCAGTAGATGAAAAGAAATGATGAAAATATGTTGTTTGATGTGATAGTGATGCAAATTGGATGTTAATAGTATAGATCATAGTGTGTTAGGAATCCCGGTTTGGAATGTTAGGGTTCCGTAGTATTGACCCTGTGGTGTCAGATTATAAGTTGAAAATGATTAGGGTGTCTGATTGTGTCTGATTGTGTCAGAATATGTATTAGAAACAATTAGGGTGTCGGTAGATGAAAAGAGATGATGAAAATATGTTGTTTGATGTGATAGATGATGCAAAATGATGTGTTTTAGTGTTTCCCATGTTGGAGTTCGTATGGGTAAGTTTGAGTTTGATTGGAAATGAAAGAATGCTGTCAAAAGTGCAGGAAATGGCTTTTTAACACGTGGGAACCGGTTCCTGTATGGGTAGGAACCGGGTTCCACATTAAAAATTTGGTAAAACTGGAAAAATGAACTCAGGAACCGGTTCCTGTATGGGTAGGAACCGGGTTCCCATACATTTTTCCAGAAACGAGGTTTTGGAACTTTTCAGAACCGCCTCGATATGTAGGAACCGGTTCCACTTCTAATTTTGAAAATGTCAAACTTTGAAAATTCATAACTTTCAAACCGTAAGTCCGCTTTGAGCGCCGCTTTGGACGTTATTTCCTAAATTTAATGCTCTATTTTATGAAATGAAAATATTTTCCAAAACTTGAAATTATTTTGAAAATGAGCCAAATTCGAGATAAGCGACTTTTGACCGACGATATTGATGTGTATGTAGCGTAGATCCCGTGTTGATGGATGTATTGGTATTGTGTGGATGAAAAATATATTTATGTTGTTAATGATGGTGTGCATGATAGTTGAGATATCATGTTTTTGGTTTTGATTCGGTTTATGATAATTGGTGTATTCATGATTGTATTGATATCATGTGTTTGTTGGTGTTGTATATGTCTGATGGCCGTTGATCTTAGTTGTCGTTGTTGTGATATGTACTGGTGATAGTCTTACCAATTGAAGGGTAAGTGTTTGGCATGTTTATGTTTGGTGATGAATTATTTCATGATAGGTGATTATATCATGTTGTGGTTGATGAGGGTTTATGATGTCTGATGTGGTCATAACCTGTGTTGGATGTTGCATGCTAGTGATGTGCGTGCATATGCATTGTTTTGGTGAAGTTAATTCCCATTGTGAGGAATTTGACTTGGAATACCGATAACCGATACCCGAGTGAGGATGGGTGGTTAGGCTGGATTCGTGTCCGGATGTTTATGGACGAATCGATGGTACTGTATCCGGTTGATGATGGATCAGTGTTGGGTGACTTGGTCACGTGTTGGTACCACATGCATTGAGTCTGCATTTTGATTGTATGGGATAGTAACATGTTAGGATGTCTTCCAGTGTTACTATTCTCTGATTGATGGTTGTTGTGTATGATGATTATATGGTTGTAATTGTGTATTGAATCTGGAGTTATGTTAAAATGGGTGGATTGATATGCTTGAAATATATTGTTAATTGAGAAGCTTATAATATGCTTTAATTATGAGAAGTCTCACCCTTACTTTACAATTTCAGATTAAAGTTAGCAGCTGAGGAGTTTTCTGAGGATGGCTCTAGAGCTTCTCATATAAGTCCGCGTGTCAGTGTCATGCTCTGATTAGATCGTAACACTGGGGAATGTTAGTTGAGGAGTTAGACATTTGTTTAGTTGTTTTCTTTAATTTTGGTGGGAATAATAATGATTGGATTATTCCGTTTGGTTATGATGTTTTCCGCTGTGTAAGACATGGTCTTAATTTGACTAAACTATCTAAAATTTGATCCTCAGTGTAGCATGGCTACTGTTTGAATGAAGTTTTATTTTATCTATTAATTGTGACATCCCTCATTTGTCGTGTTAACTCTGATTAAAGTGGATTTTGATATTAATTTAATTAATAAATTTGGGGTATTTAGATGGGGTGTTACAATAGTGGTATCAGAGCATAGTCGGTCGTTGTGACCAGTGTCTTAATGTCATTACTCCTTCTGTATACGACATGTGTGTGAAACACTGTTGGTACTGCTTGTTTTTCCTGGCTACCTAGTTGCAGGAGTGGTTTAGAAGCAAGTGGGGGAGAAACTTTGCTTCTCTGAGATGTTCTGGTGTGAAGAGTTGGGTCGATGTGATATTGGTTACAGGAGTGCAGATGTTGGTTAGACTGCGTAGTTTTCCCGAACGGAGGGATTACGATTCGAGAATTGATATGATGGTCGATAAGGTTCTCTTAAGTGGTAACAATTAAGTACTTGTGTTGTTCGCATCCAGTGGAGGACGATGCTATGGATAATGATGTTCCATTTGGGGTGTGAGTTCTGACGTTTCCCTGGGAATAATAGCAACTCATCGTCTGAGCAAGATGTTGGATTAGCTTGAGGTCATCCTTGGGTTGAATGTTTGAAGTTAAAACAAGTGATTATGAATCGTCATGATGAGTCGATGCATATTCTTGGCCTAGAAGATATTTGGTAATTAAGAAGGATGACTTTGAGAAGATGAAGCTGGTGTGGTGGGAATGTTGTAACACTTCCAGTTGATTGTGGAGCTGTCTGTGTGAGTTACTTCTTTGTGTTCTTGAAAAGATTGATTGTGTCAATGGTTGATATAAAGTATGCAGTTGTGATGAACTTTGTTTTCAAAATGGTCCCAGCACCTGAAAGTAATTTATTTATCATGTAATGATGTTGAGGAGAATCAGAGTTGTGGTTGATGTCGTTCTTGGTACAAAACTTATTCCTATGACACCATGCAAGATGTCAACTTTTGAGTTAAGGGAATTGAAGAAGCTATTGGAAGATGCGCAGTGAAATGGATTTGTAAAACCAAGTGTATTGTTTGGGGAGCTCTAATTTCCTTAGTCAAGGAGGAAGAAAGTAGCGCGAATTGCGTGTGGATTTTTGATAACTGATTTAAGTGGTGATTGAGACTAGATATCTATATCAAATTGTTGGTGATTTGATGGATCAATTGGTTAGAAAGTATGCCTTCAGTAAAGTCGAATTTAGGTTAACTTACCTTCGTGGTCAGAGGTTAAGGATGAAGATAGTTAGAGATAAGCTTCTACAACTCGGTATAGGTATGTTGAATGTTGTGAGGTGAACTCCAACTTTGAAAGGGAGTAGAATTTTGTTAAGTTTTCATGGTGTAGATTACGGTATGAGGATGTGAGTTTTCTTTATCATGTTATCTAAAGTGACGGTAATGCGGTAGACCATCTGAGGCTGGCGTAGTGTTGTAGTGGGAAAGTCCAAAATTTGTTGCGAGTATTGGAAGATTTTATGGACATAACCAGTAACAGTCGCAGTTATTTGAGACGAGGTCAAGAATGATATATTCTTAATGGATGAGACGTTGGTATTAGTAAGGATGCGAAAGTATTAGAGATGCAACTTATGTCGATTGAGGATGAATAAGTGACGTTAGCTTCTGAGGAAAAGATAAGTGATATTAGAGGAAAAATAAATTCGATAGGAAATGCAATCATGTTTAAGATGTCAAATATTGACATGTGTTAAGAAAATGTTGGTAGTTTCTTTTATCGATCATATGATGAGATGTATTACCGAGATTGCATTTGAAATAAGATTCAGACTGAACATATATGGATCCTAGATGTTATGAGATTTAAAGGGAACTAAGAGTTGTTAATGTCGTTAAAGTTCTCCGCATGGATAAGGACTTCAATTGGGGACAAAATGAGTTATGGTTTATTTGGTATGTGAACATCTCATGAGGGTGAAGGAGATTATGTAAATTGTTTGATCGATGGTATCTCATCGTCGATATCAGATGAGGAATAGGTGTGAAAGAAGTCGTAAACCTTAAAGGAAGATTATTGAACCATGGTGCTTGGGTGACTTCGAGCACGAGTTCTAAAGGAACGCTATTATAGTTGGTACGATGGTTTATACTCCATTGTGATTGTCGGCTATCTATCGACAAATTGAGGAACTGATCACCCTTAATCTCTTGTTGATAATAGACGGGATCGTGTTGGATTTAATAGACTCATCTAGCAAGCTAGATAGTGTGTGAAGTGGTTGACGTTTTATTAAGAGGATAGTAGTTCATCAGTTCGTATGAAACTAAGAGGAAAAGGACTACGAAAAAGACTTGGAAATTATCTAGCGGGTCGGAGACTTGAGTGTGTATGCAAGTTGAAGCCGCGGAGTGGAAGGTTTAGAATGTAAGAAGGTGAACAGTGATTTTTGGTAGATATTAAGGAGAAAGTCTAAAGATAAATATGAAACTTGTAGAGCTGGTAGTTGATGAAAATCAAATGAAGATAATGACTTAAGATAATTAATCAGAGTCGCGTAGCGAAAGCGTAACGTGATGCACTTTGTTATGCGAGTATGATTTTTTTGGAAGTCACAAATTAAACGTTAGAAGGTGTGGAGTTTATGAAACTATTAGAGATTTCAGAATAGAATTGTTAGGTGAAGGGTTCTATGTCTTATCGATGTTACATCCATTATAATAGATGTATTAGGTTGCAAGCTCTATCGTTGGAACGTAGCCTCGTGGTACTGGAATTATGTATAAATGTTGGGGACATTGCGGTTCGGTGGAGGTTCTTATAATTGTGCTGCAGTGTAAGGAAGTGATAAATCATGTATCTTAGAGTGAAGGGGGTAAGGAGTGAGCTGAGCTGATACATTCTTAACCCGATAGCAATGGATCGTGTGGGATTATAGTGGTTGAATAAGAGGAATATTTGTTATTGATATTGGAAATGATGTCAAACATGACGTGATAGTTGGAAGGAAGGATTTCAAGAGCTGGAGAGGAGGTTGGCTAGTGCTCCGATCTTCATTTTGCCGAATCCGACTAAGTCTTTTGTTGTGTACTGTGACGCATCATTAATGGGATTAGGTGGTGTGTTGATGCAAGATAAGCAGGTTGTGGCTTATGCTTCACGACAATTGAAAGTGCATGAAAGGAGTTATCCGACTCATGATTTAGAGTTGGCAGCTGTTGTATTTATTTTGAAGTTGGGGAGGCATTGTTTAGATGGTTCTCGATTTGAGGTATTAGTGATCATAAGAGCCTGAAATATCTCTTTGATCAGAAAGAGTTGAAACGGTTGCGAGGCGAAGAGATCGCATTGGTAAGAGTAGCTTGGGAAGGACCAGCAGATGGAAATGTTACATGGGAACCAGAGAGTCAGATGAAGGACTCATATCCCGAACTGTTCGTCTAGGTTATGTTTTCGAGGACGAAAACTCTTTTAGTGGGGGAGAGTTGTGATACCCCAAATAGATCGATTATTAAATAATGACGATTTTTAATTATTAATTTAATTAGGAATATAATATTTAATATTTTGGATTATTGGAAGTCAATTAAATTAAATAGAAGTGGGTTTATTGGTGGTGTGATGAATAAAGTGAGGGTGTGAGGAGTAAAAGGCTCTACTCACATTAATTATGCTATTTTATTATGTTAGAATAATAAAAGAAATAAAAGAAGAAAAAAGGATCTTTTTGGAGGAAACTCACTGTACGTGGAATTGAGAAGAGGAGAAAAGGAGGAAGAAGACCTAAGGTGTCGGAATTCGAAGAACCCACAAGGTAAGGGGTGATTTCGATTAGTTATTTCATATTATCGGTTTTGATGTTAATATTATAGATCATAGCATGTTAGGAAATCTATGTTTAGGAATTTCTAGGTTTCCATGGATGTATACCTAATTGGGTCAGATAGTGTCAGATGATGGATTGAAATCAATTAGGGTGTCAGTAGATGAAAAGAAATGATGAAAATATGTTGTTTGATGTGATAGTGATGCAAATTGGATGTTAATAGTATAGATCATAGTGTGTTAGGAATCCCGGTTTGGAATGTTAGGGTTCCGTAGTATTGACCCTGTGGTGTCAGATTATAAGTTGAAAATGATTAGGGTGTCTGATTGTGTCTGATTGTGTCAGAATATGTATTAGAAACAATTAGGGTGTCAGTAGATGAAAAGAGATGATGAAAATATGTTGTTTGATGTGATAGATGATGCAAAATGATGTGTTTTAGTGTTTCCCATGTTGGAGTTCGTATGGGTAAGTTTGAGTTTGATTGGAAATGAAAGAATGCTGTCAAAAGTGCAGGAAATGGCTTTTTAACACGTGGGAACCGGTTCCTGTATGGGTAGGAACCGGGTTCCACATTAAAAATTTGGTAAAACTGGAAAAATGAACTCAGGAACCGGTTCCTGTATGGGTAGGAACCGGGTTCCCATACATTTTTCCAGAAACGAGGTTTTGGAACTTTTCAGGAACCGGTTCCTGTATATGTAGGAACCGGGTTCCACTTCTAATTTTTGAAAAATGTCAAACTTTGAAAATTCATAACTTTCAAACCGTAAGTCCGTTTTGAGCGCCGTTTTGGACGTTATTTCCTAAATTTAATGCTCTATTTTATGAAATGAAAATATTTTCCAAAACTTGAAATTATTTTGAAAATGAGCCAAATTCCGAGATAGGCGACTTTTGACTGACGCATATTGATGTGTATGTAGCAGAGATCCTGTGTTGATGGATGTATTGGTATTGTGTGGATGAAAAATATATTTATGTTGTTAATGATGGTGTGCATGATAGTTGAGATATCATGTTTTTGGTTTTGATTCGGTTTATGATAATTGGTGTATTCATGATTGTATTGATATCATGTGTTTGTTGGTGTTGTATATGTCTGATGGCCGTTGATCTTAGTTGTCGTTGTTGTGATATGTACTGGTGATAGTCTTACCAATTGAAGGGTAAGTGTTTGGCATGTTTATGTTTGGTGACGAATTATTTCATGATAGGTGATTATATCATGTTGTGGTTGATGAGGGTTTATGATGTCTGATGTGGTCATAACCTGTGTTGGATGTTGCATGCTAGTGATGTGCGTGCATATGCATTGTTTTGGTGAAGTTAATTCCCATTGTGAGGAATTTGACTTGGAATACCGATAACCGATACCCGAGTGAGGATGGGTGGTTAGGCTGGATTCGTGTCCGGATGTTTATGGACGAATCGATGGTACTGTATCCGGTTGATGATGGATCAGTGTTGGGTGACTTGGTCACGTGTTGGTACCACATGCATTGAGTCTGCATTTTGATTGTATGGGATAGTAACATGTTAGGATGTCTTCCAGTGTTACTATTCTCTGATTGATGGTTGTTGTGTATGATGATTATATGGTTGTAATTGTGTATTGAATCTGGAGTTATGTTAAAATGGGTGGATTGATATGCTTGAAATATATTGTTAATTGAGAAGCTTATAATATGCTTTAATTATGAGAAGTCTCACCCTTACTTTACAATTTCAGATTAAAGTTAGAAGCTGAGGAGTTTTCTGAGGATGGCTCTAGAGCTTCTCATATAAGTCCGCGTGTCAGTGTCATGCTCTGATTAGATCGTAACACTGGGGAACGTTAGTTGAGGAGTTAGACAGTTGTTTAGTTGTTTTCTTTAATTTTGTTGGGAATAATAATGATTGGATTATTCCGTTTGGTTATGATGTTTTCCGCTGTGTAAGACATGGTCTTAATTTGACTAAACTATCTAAAATTTGATCCTCAGTGTAGCATGGCTACTGTTTGAATGAAGTTTTATTTTATCTATTAATTGTGACATCCCTCATTTGTCGTGTTAACTCTGATTAAAGTGGATTTTGATATTAATTTAATTAATAAATTTGGGGTATTTAGATGGGGTGTTACAATAGTGGTATCAGAGCATAGTCGGTCGTTGTGACCAGTGTCTTAATGTCATTACTCCTTCTGTATACGACATGTGTGTGAAACACTGTTGGTACTGCTTGTTTTTCCTGGCTACCTAGTTGCAGGAGTGGTTTAGAAGCAAGTGGGGGAGAAACTTTGCTTCTCTGAGATGTTCTGGTGTGAAGAGTTGGGTCGATGTGATATTGGTTACAGGAGTGCAGATGTTGGTTAGACTGCGTAGTTTTCCCGAATTCGGAGGGATTACGAATTCGAGAATTCAGTATGATGGTCAGATAAGGTTCTCTTAAGTGGTAACAATTAAGTACTTGTGTTGTTCGCATCACTGGGAGTGGAGGACGATGCTATGGATAATGATGTTCCATTTGGGGTGTGAGTTCTGACGTTTCCCTGGGAATAATAGCAACTCATCGTCTGAGCAAGATGTTGGATTAGCTTGAGGTCATCCTTGGGTTGAATGTTTGAAGTTAAAACAAGTGATTATGAATCGTCATGATGAGTCGATGCATATTCTTGGCCTAGAAGATATTTGGTAATTAAGAAGGATGACTTTGAGAAGATGAAGCTGGTGTGGTGGGAATGTTGTAACACTTCCAGTTGATTGTGGAGCTGTCTGTGTGAGTTACTTCTTTGTGTTCTTGAAAAGATTGATTGTGTCAATGGTTGATATAAAGTATGCAGTTGTGATGAACTTTGTTTTCAAAATGGTCCCAGCACCTGAAAGTAATTTATTTATCATGTAATGATGTTGAGGAGAATCAGAGTTGTGGTTGATGTCGTTCTTGGTACAAAACTTATTCCTATGACACCATGCAAGATGTCAACTTTTGAGTTAAGGGAATTGAAGAAGCTATTGGAAGATGCGCAGTGAAATGGATTTGTAAAACCAAGTGTATTGTTTGGGGAGCTCTAATTTCCTTAGTCAAGGAGGAAGAAAGTAGCGCGAATTGCGTGTGGATTTTTGATAACTGATTTAAGTGGTGATTGAGACTAGATATCTATATCAAATTGTTGGTGATTTGATGGATCAATTGGTTAGAAAGTATGCCTTCAGTAAAGTCGAATTTAGGTTAACTTACCTTCGTGGTCAGGTTAAGGATGAAGATAGTTAGAGATAAGCTTCTACAACTCGGTATAGGTATGTTGAATGTTGTGAGGTGAACTCCAACTTTGAAAGGGAGTAGAATTTTGTTAAGTTTTCATGGTGTAGATTACGGTATGAGGATGTGAGTTTTCTTTATCATGTTATCTAAAGTGACGGTAATGCGGTAGACCATCTGAGGCTGGCGTAGTGTTGTAGTGGGAAAGTCCAAAATTTGTTGCGAGTATTGGAAGATTTTATGGACATAACCAGTAACAGTCGCAGTTATTTGAGACGAGGTCAAGAATGATATATTCTTAATGGATGAGACGTTGGTATTAGTAAGGATGCGAAAGTATTAGAGATGCAACTTATGTCGATTGAGGATGAATAAGTGACGTTAGCTTCTGAGGAAAAGATAAGTGATATTAGAGGAAAAATAAATTCGATAGGAAATGCAATCATGTTTAAGATGTCAAATATTGACATGTGTTAAGAAAATGTTGGTAGTTTCTTTTATCGATCATATGATGAGATGTATTACCGAGATTGCATTTGAAATAAGATTCAGACTGAACATATATGGATCCTAGATGTTATGAGATTTAAAGGGAACTAAGAGTTGTTAATGTCGTTAAAGTTCTCCGCATGGATAAGGACTTCAATTGGGGACAAAATGAGTTATGGTTTATTTGGTATGTGAACATCTCATGAGGGTGAAGGAGATTATGTAAATTGTTTGATCGATGGTATCTCATCGTCGATATCAGATGAGGAATAGGTGTGAAAGAAGTCGTAAACCTTAAAGGAAGATTATTGAACCATGGTGCTTGGGTGACTTCGAGCACGAGTTCTAAAGGAACGCTATTATAGTTGGTACGATGGTTTATACTCCATTGTGATTGTCGGCTATCTATCGACAAATTGAGGAACTGATCACCCTTAATCTCTTGTTGATAATAGACGGGATCGTGTTGGATTTAATAGACTCATCTAGCAAGCTAGATAGTGTGTGAAGTGGTTGACGTTTTATTAAGAGGATAGTAGTTCATCAGTTCGTATGAAACTAAGAGGAAAAGGACTACGAAAAAGACTTGGAAATTATCTAGCGGGTCGGAGACTTGAGTGTGTATGCAAGTTGAAGCCGCGGGAGTGGAAGGTTTAGAATGTAAGAAGGTGAACAGTGATTTTTGGTAGATATTAAGGAGAAAGTCTAAAGATAAATATGAAACTTGTAGAGCTGGTAGTTGATGAAAATCAAATGAAGATAATGACTTAAGATAATTAATCAGAGTCGCGTAGCGAAAGCGTAACGTGATGCACTTTGTTATGCGAGTATGATTTTTTTGGAAGTCACAAATTAAACGTTAGAAGGTGTGGAGTTTATGAAACTATTAGAGATTTCAGAATAGAATTGTTAGGTGAAGGGTTCTATGTCTTATCGATGTTACATCCATTATAATAGATGTATTAGGTTGCAAGCTCTATCGTTGGAACGTAGCCTCGTGGTACTGGAATTATGTATAAATGTTGGGGACATTGCGGTTCGGTGGAGGTTCTTATAATTGTGCTGCAGTGTAAGGAAGTGATAAATCATGTATCTTAGAGTGAAGGGGGTAAGGAGTGAGCTGAGCTGATACATTCTTAACCCGATAGCAATGGATCGTGTGGGATTATAGTGGTTGAATAAGAGGAATATTTGTTATTGATATTGGAAATGATGTCAAACATGACGTGATAGTTGGAAGGAAGGATTTCAAGAGCTGGAGAGGAGGTTGGCTAGTGCTCCGATCTTCATTTTGCCGAATCCGACTAAGTCTTTTGTTGTGTACTGTGACGCATCATTAATGGGATTAGGTGGTGTGTTGATGCAAGATAAGCAGGTTGTGGCTTATGCTTCACGACAATTGAAAGTGCATGAAAGGAGTTATCCGACTCATGATTTAGAGTTGGCAGCTGTTGTATTTATTTTGAAGTTGGGGAGGCATTGTTTAGATGGTTCTCGATTTGAGGTATTAGTGATCATAAGAGCCTGAAATATCTCTTTGATCAGAAAGAGTTGAAACGGTTGCGAGGCGAAGAGATCGCATTGGTAAGAGTAGCTTGGGAAGGACCAGCAGATGGAAATGTTACATGGGAACCAGAGAGTCAGATGAAGGACTCATATCCCGAACTGTTCGTCTAGGTTATGTTTTCGAGGACGAAAACTCTTTTAGTGGGGGAGAGTTGTGATACCCCAAATAGATCGATTATTAAATAATGACGATTTTTAATTATTAATTTAATTAGGAATATAATATTTAATATTTTGGATTATTGGAAGTCAATTAAATTAAATAGAAGTGGGTTTATTGGTGGTGTGATGAATAAAGTGAGGGTGTGAGGAGTAAAAGGCTCTACTCACATTAATTATGCTATTTTATTATGTTAGAATAATAAAAGAAATAAAAGAAGAAAAAAGGATCTTTTTGGAGGAAACTCACTGTACGTGGAATTGAGAAGAGGAGAAAAGGAGGAAGAAGACCTAAGGTGTCGGAATTCGAAGAACCCACAAGGTAAGGGGTGATTTCGATTAGTTATTTCATATTATCGATTTTGATGTTAATATTATAGATCATAGCATGTTAGGAAATCTATGTTTAGGAATTTCTAGGTTTCCATGGATGTATACCTAATTGGGTCAGATAGTGTCAGATGATGGATTGAAATCAATTAGGGTGTCAGTAGATGAAAAGAAATGATGAAAATATGTTGTTTGATGTGATAGTGATGCAAATTGGATGTTAATAGTATAGATCATAGTGTGTTAGGAATCCCGGTTTGGAATGTTAGGGTTCCGTAGTATTGACCCTGTGGTGTCGGATTATAAATTGAAAATGATTAGGGTGTCAGATTGTGTCTGATTGTGTCAGAATATGTATTAGAAACAATTAGGGTGTCAGTAGATGAAAAGAGATGATGAAAATATGTTGTTTGATGTGATAGATGATGCAAAATGATGTGTTTTAGTGTTTCCCATGTTGGAGTTCGTATGGGTAAGTTTGAGTTTGATTGGAAATGAAAGAATGCTGTCAAAAGTGCAGGAAATGGCTTTTTAACACGTGGGAACCGGTTCCTGTATGGGTAGGAACCGGGTTCCACATTAAAAATTTGGTAAAACTGGAAAAATGAACTCAGGAACCGGTTCCTGTATGGGTAGGAACCGGGTTCCCATACATTTTTCCAGAAACGAGGTTTTGGAACTTTTCAGGAACCGGTTCCTGTATATGTAGGAACCGGGTTCCACTTCTAATTTTTGAAAAATGTCAAACTTTGAAAATTCATAACTTTCAAACCGTAAGTCCGTTTTGAGCGCCGTTTTGGACGTTATTTCCTAAATTTAATGCTCTATTTTATGAAATGAAAATATTTTCCAAAACTTGAAATTATTTTGAAAATGAGCCAAATTCCGAGATAGGCGACTTTTGACTGACGCATATTGATGTGTATGTAGCAGAGATCCTGTGTTGATGGATGTATTGGTATTGTGTGGATGAAAAATATATTTATGTTGTTAATGATGGTGTGCATGATAGTTGAGATATCATGTTTTTGGTTTTGATTCGGTTTATGATAATTGGTGTATTCATGATTGTATTGATATCATGTGTTTGTTGGTGTTGTATATGTCTGATGGCCGTTGATCTTAGTTGTCGTTGTTGTGATATGTACTGGTGATAGTCTTACCAATTGAAGGGTAAGTGTTTGGCATGTTTATGTTTGGTGACGAATTATTTCATGATAGGTGATTATATCATGTTGTGGTTGATGAGGGTTTATGATGTCTGATGTGGTCATAACCTGTGTTGGATGTTGCATGCTAGTGATGTGCGTGCATATGCATTGTTTTGGTGAAGTTAATTCCCATTGTGAGGAATTTGACTTGGAATACCGATAACCGATACCCGAGTGAGGATGGGTGGTTAGGCTGGATTCGTGTCCGGATGTTTATGGACGAATCGATGGTATTGTATCCGGTTGATGATGGATCAGTGTTGGGTGACTTGGTCACGTGTTGGTACCACATGCATTGAGTCTGCATTTTGATTGTATGGGATAGTAACATGTTAGGATGTCTTCCAGTGTTACTATTCTCTGATTGATGGTTGTTGTGTATGATGATTATATGGTTGTAATTGTGTATTGAATCTGGAGTTATGTTAAAATGGGTGGATTGATATGCTTGAAATATATTGTTAATTGAGAAGCTTATAATATGCTTTAATTATGAGAAGTCTCACCCTTACTTTACAATTTCAGATTAAAGTTAGCAGCTGAGGAGTTTTCTGAGGATGGCTCTAGAGCTTCTCATATAAGTCCGCGTGTCAGTGTCATGCTCTGATTAGATCGTAACACTGGGGAATGTTAGTTGAGGAGTTAGACATTTGTTTAGTTGTTTTCTTTAATTTTGGTGGGAATAATAATGATTGGATTATTCCGTTTGGTTATGATGTTTTCCGCTGTGTAAGACATGGTCTTAATTTGACTAAACTATCTAAAATTTGATCCTCAGTGTAGCATGGCTACTGTTTGAATGAAGTTTTATTTTATCTATTAATTGTGACATCCCTCATTTGTCGTGTTAACTCTGATTAAAGTGGATTTTGATATTAATTTAATTAATAAATTTGGGGTATTTAGATGGGGTGTTACAATAGTGGTATCAGAGCATAGTCGGTCGTTGTGACCAGTGTCTTAATGTCATTACTCCTTCTGTATACGACATGTGTGTGAAACACTGTTGGTACTGCTTGTTTTTCCTGGCTACCTAGTTGCAGGAGTGGTTTAGAAGCAAGTGGGGGAGAAACTTTGCTTCTCTGAGATGTTCTGGTGTGAAGAGTTGGGTCGATGTGATATTGGTTACAGGAGTGCAGATGTTGGTTAGACTGCGTAGTTTTCCCGAATTCGGAGGGATTACGAATTCGAGAATTCAGTATGATGGTCAGATAAGGTTCTCTTAAGTGGTAACAATTAAGTACTTGTGTTGTTCGCATCACTGGGAGTGGAGGACGATGCTATGGATAATGATGTTCCATTTGGGGTGTGAGTTCTGACGTTTCCCTGGGAATAATAGCAACTCATCGTCTGAGCAAGATGTTGGATTAGCTTGAGGTCATCCTTGGGTTGAATGTTTGAAGTTAAAACAAGTGATTATGAATCGTCATGATGAGTCGATGCATATTCTTGGCCTAGAAGATATTTGGTAATTAAGAAGGATGACTTTGAGAAGATGAAGCTGGTGTGGTGGGAATGTTGTAACACTTCCAGTTGATTGTGGAGCTGTCTGTGTGAGTTACTTCTTTGTGTTCTTGAAAAGATTGATTGTGTCAATGGTTGATATAAAGTATGCAGTTGTGATGAACTTTGTTTTCAAAATGGTCCCAGCACCTGAAAGTAATTTATTTATCATGTAATGATGTTGAGGAGAATCAGAGTTGTGGTTGATGTCGTTCTTGGTACAAAACTTATTCCTATGACACCATGCAAGATGTCAACTTTTGAGTTAAGGGAATTGAAGAAGCTATTGGAAGATGCGCAGTGAAATGGATTTGTAAAACCAAGTGTATTGTTTGGGGAGCTCTAATTTCCTTAGTCAAGGAGGAAGAAAGTAGCGCGAATTGCGTGTGGATTTTTGATAACTGATTTAAGTGGTGATTGAGACTAGATATCTATATCAAATTGTTGGTGATTTGATGGATCAATTGGTTAGAAAGTATGCCTTCAGTAAAGTCGAATTTAGGTTAACTTACCTTCGTGGTCAGGTTAAGGATGAAGATAGTTAGAGATAAGCTTCTACAACTCGGTATAGGTATGTTGAATGTTGTGAGGTGAACTCCAACTTTGAAAGGGAGTAGAATTTTGTTAAGTTTTCATGGTGTAGATTACGGTATGAGGATGTGAGTTTTCTTTATCATGTTATCTAAAGTGACGGTAATGCGGTAGACCATCTGAGGCTGGCGTAGTGTTGTAGTGGGAAAGTCCAAAATTTGTTGCGAGTATTGGAAGATTTTATGGACATAACCAGTAACAGTCGCAGTTATTTGAGACGAGGTCAAGAATGATATATTCTTAATGGATGAGACGTTGGTATTAGTAAGGATGCGAAAGTATTAGAGATGCAACTTATGTCGATTGAGGATGAATAAGTGACGTTAGCTTCTGAGGAAAAGATAAGTGATATTAGAGGAAAAATAAATTCGATAGGAAATGCAATCATGTTTAAGATGTCAAATATTGACATGTGTTAAGAAAATGTTGGTAGTTTCTTTTATCGATCATATGATGAGATGTATTACCGAGATTGCATTTGAAATAAGATTCAGACTGAACATATATGGATCCTAGATGTTATGAGATTTAAAGGGAACTAAGAGTTGTTAATGTCGTTAAAGTTCTCCGCATGGATAAGGACTTCAATTGGGGACAAAATGAGTTATGGTTTATTTGGTATGTGAACATCTCATGAGGGTGAAGGAGATTATGTAAATTGTTTGATCGATGGTATCTCATCGTCGATATCAGATGAGGAATAGGTGTGAAAGAAGTCGTAAACCTTAAAGGAAGATTATTGAACCATGGTGCTTGGGTGACTTCGAGCACGAGTTCTAAAGGAACGCTATTATAGTTGGTACGATGGTTTATACTCCATTGTGATTGTCGGCTATCTATCGACAAATTGAGGAACTGATCACCCTTAATCTCTTGTTGATAATAGACGGGATCGTGTTGGATTTAATAGACTCATCTAGCAAGCTAGATAGTGTGTGAAGTGGTTGACGTTTTATTAAGAGGATAGTAGTTCATCAGTTCGTATGAAACTAAGAGGAAAAGGACTACGAAAAAGACTTGGAAATTATCTAGCGGGTCGGAGACTTGAGTGTGTATGCAAGTTGAAGCCGCGGAGTGGAAGGTTTAGAATGTAAGAAGGTGAACAGTGATTTTTGGTAGATATTAAGGAGAAAGTCTAAAGATAAATATGAAACTTGTAGAGCTGGTAGTTGATGAAAATCAAATGAAGATAATGACTTAAGATAATTAATCAGAGTCGCGTAGCGAAAGCGTAACGTGATGCACTTTGTTATGCGAGTATGATTTTTTTGGAAGTCACAAATTAAACGTTAGAAGGTGTGGAGTTTATGAAACTATTAGAGATTTCAAGAATAGAATTGTTAGGTGAAGGGTTCTATGTCTTATCGATGTTACATCCATTATAATAGATGTATTAGGTTGCAAGCTCTATCGTTGGAACGTAGCCTCGTGGTACTGGAATTATGTATAAATGTTGGGGACATTGCGGTTCGGTGGAGGTTCTTATAATTGTGCTGCAGTGTAAGGAAGTGATAAATCATGTATCTTAGAGTGAAGGGGGTAAGGAGTGAGCTGAGCTGATACATTCTTAACCCGATAGCAATGGATCGTGTGGGATTATAGTGGTTGAATAAGAGGAATATTTGTTATTGATATTGGAAATGATGTCAAACATGACGTGATAGTTGGAAGGAAGGATTTCAAGAGCTGGAGAGGAGGTTGGCTAGTGCTCCGATCTTCATTTTGCCGAATCCGACTAAGTCTTTTGTTGTGTACTGTGACGCATCATTAATGGGATTAGGTGGTGTGTTGATGCAAGATAAGCAGGTTGTGGCTTATGCTTCACGACAATTGAAAGTGCATGAAAGGAGTTATCCGACTCATGATTTAGAGTTGGCAGCTGTTGTATTTATTTTGAAGTTGGGGAGGCATTGTTTAGATGGTTCTCGATTTGAGGTATTAGTGATCATAAGAGCCTGAAATATCTCTTTGATCAGAAAGAGTTGAAACGGTTGCGAGGCGAAGAGATCGCATTGGTAAGAGTAGCTTGGGAAGGACCAGCAGATGGAAATGTTACATGGGAACCAGAGAGTCAGATGAAGGACTCATATCCCGAACTGTTCGTCTAGGTTATGTTTTCGAGGACGAAAACTCTTTTAGTGGGGGAGAGTTGTGATACCCCAAATAGATCGATTATTAAATAATGACGATTTTTAATTATTAATTTAATTAGGAATATAATATTTAATATTTTGGATTATTGGAAGTCAATTAAATTAAATAGAAGTGGGTTTATTGGTGGTGTGATGAATAAAGTGAGGGTGTGAGGAGTAAAAGGCTCTACTCACATTAATTATGCTATTTTATTATGTTAGAATAATAAAAGAAATAAAAGAAGAAAAAAGGATCTTTTTGGAGGAAACTCACTGTACGTGGAATTGAGAAGAGGAGAAAAGGAGGAAGAAGACCTAAGGTGTCGGAATTCGAAGAACCCACAAGGTAAGGGGTGATTTCGATTAGTTATTTCATATTATCGATTTTGATGTTAATATTATAGATCATAGCATGTTAGGAAATCTATGTTTAGGAATTTCTAGGTTTCCATGGATGTATACCTAATTGGGTCAGATAGTGTCAGATGATGGATTGAAATCAATTAGGGTGTCAGTAGATGAAAAGAAATGATGAAAATATGTTGTTTGATGTGATAGTGATGCAAATTGGATGTTAATAGTATAGATCATAGTGTGTTAGGAATCCCGGTTTGGAATGTTAGGGTTCCGTAGTATTGACCCTGTGGTGTCGGATTATAAATTGAAAATGATTAGGGTGTCAGATTGTGTCTGATTGTGTCAGAATATGTATTAGAAACAATTAGGGTGTCAGTAGATGAAAAGAGATGATGAAAATATGTTGTTTGATGTGATAGATGATGCAAAATGATGTGTTTTAGTGTTTCCCATGTTGGAGTTCGTATGGGTAAGTTTGAGTTTGATTGGAAATGAAAGAATGCTGTCAAAAGTGCAGGAAATGGCTTTTTAACACGTGGGAACCGGTTCCTGTATGGGTAGGAACCGGGTTCCACATTAAAAATTTGGTAAAACTGGAAAAATGAACTCAGGAACCGGTTCCTGTATGGGTAGGAACCGGGTTCCCATACATTTTTCCAGAAACGAGGTTTTGGAACTTTTCAGGAACCGGTTCCTGTATATGTAGGAACCGGGTTCCACTTCTAATTTTTGAAAAATGTCAAACTTTGAAAATTCATAACTTTCAAACCGTAAGTCCGTTTTGAGCGCCGTTTTGGACGTTATTTCCTAAATTTAATGCTCTATTTTATGAAATGAAAATATTTTCCAAAACTTGAAATTATTTTGAAAATGAGCCAAATTCCGAGATAGGCGACTTTTGACTGACGCATATTGATGTGTATGTAGCAGAGATCCTGTGTTGATGGATGTATTGGTATTGTGTGGATGAAAAATATATTTATGTTGTTAATGATGGTGTGCATGATAGTTGAGATATCATGTTTTTGGTTTTGATTCGGTTTATGATAATTGGTGTATTCATGATTGTATTGATATCATGTGTTTGTTGGTGTTGTATATGTCTGATGGCCGTTGATCTTAGTTGTCGTTGTTGTGATATGTACTGGTGATAGTCTTACCAATTGAAGGGTAAGTGTTTGGCATGTTTATGTTTGGTGATGAATTATTTCATGATAGGTGATTATATCATGTTGTGGTTGATGAGGGTTTATGATGTCTGATGTGGTCATAACCTGTGTTGGATGTTGCATGCTAGTGATGTGCGTGCATATGCATTGTTTTGGTGAAGTTAATTCCCATTGTGAGGAATTTGACTTGGAATGCCGATAACCGATACCCGAGTGAGGATGGGTGGTTAGGCTGGATTCGTGTCCGGATGTTTATGGACGAATCGATGGTATTGTATCCGGTTGATGATGGATCAGTGTTGGGTGACTTGGTCACGTGTTGGTACCACATGCATTGAGTCTGCATTTTGATTGTATGGGATAGTAACATGTTAGGATGTCTTCCAGTGTTACTATTCTCTGATTGATGGTTGTTGTGTATGATGATTATATGGTTGTAATTGTGTATTGAATCTGGAGTTATGTTAAAATGGGTGGATTGATATGCTTGAAATATATTGTTAATTGAGAAGCTTATAATATGCTTTAATTATGAGAAGTCTCACCCTTACTTTACAATTTCAGATTAAAGTTAGAAGCTGAGGAGTTTTCTGAGGATGGCTCTAGAGCTTCTCATATAAGTCCGCGTGTCAGTGTCATGCTCTGATTAGATCGTAACACTGGGGAACGTTAGTTGAGGAGTTAGACAGTTGTTTAGTTGTTTTCTTTAATTTTGTTGGGAATAATAATGATTGGATTATTCCGTTTGGTTATGATGTTTTCCGCTGTGTAAGACATGGTCTTAATTTGACTAAACTATCTAAAATTTGATCCTCAGTGTAGCATGGCTACTGTTTGAATGAAGTTTCATTTTATCTATTAATTGTGACATCCCTCATTTGTCGTGTTAACTCTGATTAAAGTGGATTTTGATATTAATTTAATTAATAAATTTGGGGTATTTAGATGGGGTGTTACAATAGTGGTATCAGAGCATAGTCGGTCGTTGTGACCAGTGTCTTAATGTCATTACTCCTTCTGTATACGACATGTGTGTGAAACACTGTTGGTACTGCTTGTTTTTCCTGGCTACCTAGTTGCAGGAGTGGTTTAGAAGCAAGTGGGGGAGAAACTTTGCTTCTCTGAGATGTTCTGGTGTGAAGAGTTGGGTCGATGTGATATTGGTTACAGGAGTGCAGATGTTGGTTAGACTGCGTAGTTTTCCCGAATTCGGAGGGATTACGAATTCGAGAATTCAGTATGATGGTCAGATAAGGTTCTCTTAAGTGGTAACAATTAAGTACTTGTGTTGTTCGCATCACTGGGAGTGGAGGACGATGCTATGGATAATGATGTTCCATTTGGGGTGTGAGTTCTGACGTTTCCCTGGGAATAATAGCAACTCATCGTCTGAGCAAGATGTTGGATTAGCTTGAGGTCATCCTTGGGTTGAATGTTTGAAGTTAAAACAAGTGATTATGAATCGTCATGATGAGTCGATGCATATTCTTGGCCTAGAAGATATTTGGTAATTAAGAAGGATGACTTTGAGAAGATGAAGCTGGTGTGGTGGGAATGTTGTAACACTTCCAGTTGATTGTGGAGCTGTCTGTGTGAGTTACTTCTTTGTGTTCTTGAAAAGATTGATTGTGTCAATGGTTGATATAAAGTATGCAGTTGTGATGAACTTTGTTTTCAAAATGGTCCCAGCACCTGAAAGTAATTTATTTATCATGTAATGATGTTGAGGAGAATCAGAGTTGTGGTTGATGTCGTTCTTGGTACAAAACTTATTCCTATGACACCATGCAAGATGTCAACTTTTGAGTTAAGGGAATTGAAGAAGCTATTGGAAGATGCGCAGTGAAATGGATTTGTAAAACCAAGTGTATTGTTTGGGGAGCTCTAATTTCCTTAGTCAAGGAGGAAGAAAGTAGCGCGAATTGCGTGTGGATTTTTGATAACTGATTTAAGTGGTGATTGAGACTAGATATCTATATCAAATTGTTGGTGATTTGATGGATCAATTGGTTAGAAAGTATGCCTTCAGTAAAGTCGAATTTAGGTTAACTTACCTTCGTGGTCAGGTTAAGGATGAAGATAGTTAGAGATAAGCTTCTACAACTCGGTATAGGTATGTTGAATGTTGTGAGGTGAACTCCAACTTTGAAAGGGAGTAGAATTTTGTTAAGTTTTCATGGTGTAGATTACGGTATGAGGATGTGAGTTTTCTTTATCATGTTATCTAAAGTGACGGTAATGCGGTAGACCATCTGAGGCTGGCGTAGTGTTGTAGTGGGAAAGTCCAAAATTTGTTGCGAGTATTGGAAGATTTTATGGACATAACCAGTAACAGTCGCAGTTATTTGAGACGAGGTCAAGAATGATATATTCTTAATGGATGAGACGTTGGTATTAGTAAGGATGCGAAAGTATTAGAGATGCAACTTATGTCGATTGAGGATGAATAAGTGACGTTAGCTTCTGAGGAAAAGATAAGTGATATTAGAGGAAAAATAAATTCGATAGGAAATGCAATCATGTTTAAGATGTCAAATATTGACATGTGTTAAGAAAATGTTGGTAGTTTCTTTTATCGATCATATGATGAGATGTATTACCGAGATTGCATTTGAAATAAGATTCAGACTGAACATATATGGATCCTAGATGTTATGAGATTTAAAGGGAACTAAGAGTTGTTAATGTCGTTAAAGTTCTCCGCATGGATAAGGACTTCAATTGGGGACAAAATGAGTTATGGTTTATTTGGTATGTGAACATCTCATGAGGGTGAAGGAGATTATGTAAATTGTTTGATCGATGGTATCTCATCGTCGATATCAGATGAGGAATAGGTGTGAAAGAAGTCGTAAACCTTAAAGGAAGATTATTGAACCATGGTGCTTGGGTGACTTCGAGCACGAGTTCTAAAGGAACGCTATTATAGTTGGTACGATGGTTTATACTCCATTGTGATTGTCGGCTATCTATCGACAAATTGAGGAACTGATCACCCTTAATCTCTTGTTGATAATAGACGGGATCGTGTTGGATTTAATAGACTCATCTAGCAAGCTAGATAGTGTGTGAAGTGGTTGACGTTTTATTAAGAGGATAGTAGTTCATCAGTTCGTATGAAACTAAGAGGAAAAGGACTACGAAAAAGACTTGGAAATTATCTAGCGGGTCGGAGACTTGAGTGTGTATGCAAGTTGAAGCCGCGGAGTGGAAGGTTTAGAATGTAAGAAGGTGAACAGTGATTTTTGGTAGATATTAAGGAGAAAGTCTAAAGATAAATATGAAACTTGTAGAGCTGGTAGTTGATGAAAATCAAATGAAGATAATGACTTAAGATAATTAATCAGAGTCGCGTAGCGAAAGCGTAACGTGATGCACTTTGTTATGCGAGTATGATTTTTTTGGAAGTCACAAATTAAACGTTAGAAGGTGTGGAGTTTATGAAACTATTAGAGATTTCAGAATAGAATTGTTAGGTGAAGGGTTCTATGTCTTATCGATGTTACATCCATTATAATAGATGTATTAGGTTGCAAGCTCTATCGTTGGAACGTAGCCTCGTGGTACTGGAATTATGTATAAATGTTGGGGACATTGCGGTTCGGTGGAGGTTCTTATAATTGTGCTGCAGTGTAAGGAAGTGATAAATCATGTATCTTAGAGTGAAGGGGGTAAGGAGTGAGCTGAGCTGATACATTCTTAACCCGATAGCAATGGATCGTGTGGGATTATAGTGGTTGAATAAGAGGAATATTTGTTATTGATATTGGAAATGATGTCAAACATGACGTGATAGTTGGAAGGAAGGATTTCAAGAGCTGGAGAGGAGGTTGGCTAGTGCTCCGATCTTCATTTTGCCGAATCCGACTAAGTCTTTTGTTGTGTACTGTGACGCATCATTAATGGGATTAGGTGGTGTGTTGATGCAAGATAAGCAGGTTGTGGCTTATGCTTCACGACAATTGAAAGTGCATGAAAGGAGTTATCCGACTCATGATTTAGAGTTGGCAGCTGTTGTATTTATTTTGAAGTTGGGGAGGCATTGTTTAGATGGTTCTCGATTTGAGGTATTAGTGATCATAAGAGCCTGAAATATCTCTTTGATCAGAAAGAGTTGAAACGGTTGCGAGGCGAAGAGATCGCATTGGTAAGAGTAGCTTGGGAAGGACCAGCAGATGGAAATGTTACATGGGAACCAGAGAGTCAGATGAAGGACTCATATCCCGAACTGTTCGTCTAGGTTATGTTTTCGAGGACGAAAACTCTTTTAGTGGGGGGAGAGTTGTGATACCCCAAATAGATCGATTATTAAATAATGACGATTTTTAATTATTAATTTAATTAGGAATATAATATTTAATATTTTGGATTATTGGAAGTCAATTAAATTAAATAGAAGTGGGTTTATTGGTGGTGTGATGAATAAAGTGAGGGTGTGAGGAGTAAAAGGCTCTACTCACATTAATTATGCTATTTTATTATGTTAGAATAATAAAAGAAATAAAAGAAGAAAAAAGGATCTTTTTGGAGGAAACTCACCGTACGTGGAATTGAGAAGAGGAGAAAAGGAGGAAGAAGACCTAAGGTGTCGGAATTCGAAGAACCCACAAGGTAAGGGGTGATTTCGATTAGTTATTTCATATTATCGATTTTGATGTTAATATTATAGATCATAGCATGTTAGGAAATCTATGTTTAGGAATTTCTAGGTTTCCATGGATGTATACCTAATTGGGTCAGATAGTGTCAGATGATGGATTGAAATCAATTAGGGTGTCGGTAGATGAAAAGAAATGATGAAAATATGTTGTTTGATGTGATAGTGATGCAAATTGGATGTTAATAGTATAGATCATAGTGTGTTAGGAATCCCGGTTTGGAATGTTAGGGTTCCGTAGTATTGACCCTGTGGTGTCGGATTATAAATTGAAAATGATTAGGGTGTCAGATTGTGTCTGATTGTGTCAGAATATGTATTAGAAACAATTAGGGTGTCAGTAGATGAAAAGAGATGATGAAAATATGTTGTTTGATGTGATAGATGATGCAAAATGATGTGTTTTAGTGTTTCCCATGTTGGAGTTCGTATGGGTAAGTTTGAGTTTGATTGGAAATGAAAGAATCCTGTCAAAAGTGCAGGAAATGGCTTTTTAACACGTGGGAACCGGTTCCTGTATGGGTAGGAACCGGGTTCCACATTAAAAATTTGGTAAAACTGGAAAAATGAACTCAGGAACCGGTTCCTGTATGGGTAGGAACCGGGTTCCCATACATTTTTCCAGAAACGAGGTTTTGGAACTTTTCAGGAACCGGTTCCTGTATATGTAGGAACCGGGTTCCACTTCTAATTTTGGAAAAATGTCAAACTTTGAAAATTCATAACTTTCAAACCGTAAGTCCGTTTTGAGCGCCGTTTTGGACGTTATTTCCTAAATTTAATGCTCTATTTTATGAAATGAAAATATTTTCCAAAACTTGAAATTATTTTGAAAATGAGCCAAATTCCGAGATAGGCGACTTTTGACTGACGCATATTGATGTGTATGTAGCAGAGATCCTGTGTTGATGGATGTATTGGTATTGTGTGGATGAAAAATATATTTATGTTGTTAATGATGGTGTGCATGATAGTTGAGATATCATGTTTTTGGTTTTGATTCGGTTTATGATAATTGGTGTATTCATGATTGTATTGATATCATGTGTTTGTTGGTGTTGTATATGTCTTGATGGCCGTTGATCTTAGTTGTCGTTGTTGTGATATGTACTGGTGATAGTCTTACCAATTGAAGGGTAAGTGTTTGGCATGTTTATGTTTGGTGACGAATTATTTCATGATAGGTGATTATATCATGTTGTGGTTGATGAGGGTTTATGATGTCTGATGTGGTCATAACCTGTGTTGGATGTTGCATGCTAGTGATGTGCGTGCATATGCATTGTTTTGGTGAAGTTAATTCCCATTGTGAGGAATTTGACTTGGAATGCCGATAACCGATACCCGAGTGAGGATGGGTGGTTAGGCTGGATTCGTGTCCGGATGTTTATGGACGAATCGATGGTATTGTATCCGGTTGATGATGGATCAGTGTTGGGTGACTTGGTCACGTGTTGGTACCACATGCATTGAGTCTGCATTTTGATTGTATGGGATAGTAACATGTTAGGATGTCTTCCAGTGTTACTATTCTCTGATTGATGGTTGTTGTGTATGATGATTATATGGTTGTAATTGTGTATTGAATCTGGAGTTATGTTAAAATGGGTGGATTGATATGCTTGAAATATATTGTTAATTGAGAAGCTTATAATATGCTTTAATTATGAGAAGTCTCACCCTTACTTTACAATTTCAGATTAAAGTTAGAAGCTGAGGAGTTTTCTGAGGATGGCTCTAGAGCTTCTCATATAAGTCCGCGTGTCAGTGTCATGCTCTGATTAGATCGTAACACTGGGGAACGTTAGTTGAGGAGTTAGACAGTTGTTTAGTTGTTTTCTTTAATTTTGTTGGGAATAATAATGATTGGATTATTCCGTTTGGTTATGATGTTTTCCGCTGTGTAAGACATGGTCTTAATTTGACTAAACTATCTAAAATTTGATCCTCAGTGTAGCATGGCTACTGTTTGAATGAAGTTTCATTTTATCTATTAATTGTGACATCCCTCATTTGTCGTGTTAACTCTGATTAAAGTTGATTTTGATATTAATTTAATTAATAAATTCTGGGTATTTATATGGGGTGTTACAACATATGTGCCCCATCCTTCTGAGGCAGAGACTCTGACTACTATAAAGGTTACTCCATTGGCCATTATTGAGGCGCCTACTCTGTATACGAATATTGAGGCATCTGCTACGGATGATATAGAGGTTGCTCCTCCTACTGAGACATAGGATAATGATCCATCTTTGATAGAGTTGTTTGTACATAAATGAAGGATTTACTGGTGGGCCTAATAACTATTTTGTGCTCACTGGACATGCGAATAATATGGCATTCATATTATGTCAAAGAGAGGTATGCATATGATATGACTCTATTTATTATTGATATTTTGAAATTAACTGATGATTTTTACTTTTTGTTACATGGCTGAATTCTGCGGAAGGTTCCTGCCCATGGGTTAAAGTTGAAGAAGTTCTCAGGTGTCGTGATGCCACATGAGGTGAATGTGATTTTGTTAAGGATTCCAGTCTTCTTTTATTAGTGGACTTTTAGTTGACCATGCTCGATAATAAGCTATTGACATCCTTATTTGAACGATGACATGATGCGACATCTTTCTTCCATCTTCCATTTGGTGAGATGGCGATTATGTTGGTTGATATTTTCTCTATGTTCCATATTCTGCTGGCAGGAAGTTTATGTACCGCTCCTTTCATTATCCAGAAGACCGCATGTATGATTTTTGTATATATATTGGGGGTTATTAATGAACATGTGATAGAGGAGTTTAGGACTATGAGGGTTGCTCATTTTCAGCTATATTGGCTTCGGGATAGGTATGTCAATCTAGTGCATTAGGGTATGTTTGATGAGGATATTATAGTATACTTTTTACATCTTATAATATATGTAATCTTAGCGGATAAGTCTCATGTATATATCGATGTAAAGTACATGTGCTTGTTTACTTGCCTTGAGCATTGAGGTTGGGCATAGGGGTTTGTTGCATTGAGTGTTCTATATGTTGCGCTTGGAGAAGCAACTATTATTAAGATCAAGTATCTTGTCGGCTATATGAGTTTATTTCATGTATGACTAAATTATTATTTCTTATTATGACATGTTTCTAGTTATCTGAGTCTTTATTACTGTGCAGTGTTGGATATACGAATATTTGTCCTCTATTTGTGAGACAGGTTGTTCCTACCACTGCTGAATCCTCATGGGCCAAGAGATGGATGGGCATGCATGCACACCAAGATTTGTTGTATATTACAAGATGATGAATGATGTGGTTATTATAGACAATGTCATTTGGACACCCTACGCAGACCATTAAGTGCATCATGAGTTCCATAACACTTTATTGTTTTTTGGTTATGTTTGATGGGAGCCCTTATTGGCTAGACACTTACTTACCTGAGAGACGTCTGCGTGAGTTTGGATATGTCTATGACATCCCACACCTAATCCCCATTATTTCATTTGAGTGCATTGATAGTTGGTTTGTTGCTCACATTTTGGATTTTGCATGTGCTATTAGAGATAGTGTAGTGGAAGTTTAGTTTCCTGCGGAGTGTGTAGATGGATACTTGGAGTGGTACCTTACTGTATCATCCCACCTATGTAGTATGAAGATGGTGTTGTATCTTCTCATGGTGAATTTTCTCATGCTGATGTTAGGTACCTTCTTATGATGCGTCACTGCTTCCACATGGTGGTGATGATGCTCGACACTTGTAGATGATAGTTGTCATTATAGATAACCCCATGGGTTTGGTGAACCCAGATTGTGAGGTTTATGCTTTGGCATCGCAGGTAGAACGCATAACACATGGGGGACCGATTTAGATTGTATTATCATTTTTGTATTATTTGTATATTATGTGTAGTATTACTTACACATTTGCATAATATTGTTTATTATATAATATTTTGTCACTTTCATTGATGCATGATGAACATAACTTAATATTTGACAAAAGCTTACATAACTTACACAGACGATTACACAACTTAACAAAGTAATAATAAATAAGAAAACCTAAACACTATCAGATGATTCTGGATGTTTCAACATCTTAATTATATCGTCGACAAATTTAGAAATTGTTGCATCAAACTCGACCGGTCTCTTAGTTAGCCTGCGATGATATGTTTTCCACATAACTTTCAAATCTTCACTGGTCTTTAACTCAATAAATTTGTATTTCACCTTTCCATCAATATCAATCTAGTTTGCATGTAACCTAATTTTACTCACATATGTTCTCGGCGTCAGACATCATATCATTCATCTTAGATCTCATAACAATAAGACATATGGTGTCCTCTGAGAGCCAAAACTCTACATGAGATTTTGCCCCGTTGAATTACACTTCTTCCTTAAACAAAATCTGAGGCATTGTAAGATGTTTTTTTAACAACAGATGACCCTTATTTATACAACTTTGGATTTATTATGGAACACACAACGCAGTCGGTGCAATCACAGTCATAGAAAACTATCAGCAAAATCTCGACCATTCAATTAACACTATCAAATTTTCCGTTGATCCACGAGAAATCTGGTAAGTAACGAATGTTCAAGAAAAATCTTTTTTTTTAATTATTGGATTTTTCACCAATTATCAAAAAATTCGATAAAGATAGGTTCTATACTTTTTAAATTCGGCATACCTCACAATATTTTGGATTTTTGAAATATCTGAGACACTAAATATTTCCAATACACTATTGAATTTTTGGATTACTATCCAATATTTTGATTGTTCTACCATATTATTCGTTTGTATAGAACATTTCATATTTGAAATATACAATTCAGTGGATATTTCAAATATACTACCGGACTATCGGTTTTTTTAGATTACTGTCAAATATTTTTATTTGTTCCATAGAATTTTTGGAAATTTTTTAAAAGAATAACATTGATATTAAAGAAATATGTAGGATTGCCAAATCAAATTGGAAGTGCCAAGATAAAATCTCTTGCAAATGGTTTAAGTGAATTCTATGATAATGTCACATAATTTATTTCAAATTGAGATTTACTTGGTGGGTAAAAGCATATGGTTTGTTGTTGCATTGCACATCGATTTTGAAAGCACGCCTGCCTATAGGTACGCAATTCCCGGGAATGGATTCCGCAGGCGTGAGTACAAAGGCTGGCAACATTTCCACTCGCACTCCCAACGGCCGGAACTCAATTCAAATTCCTTTTTTTCCCAACCACCACTACATATGTTTTAGGTTTCGATAAATTGATAAAGTTTCTCGTGAAAATATTTATTTTCTTATTATGTCGTTTCTTCAAGTTTTGAATTATATCTGTCTAAATATAAGTATCATTTGAAAAATAACTTACCTATATAAGCCATTTATGAGTCTGCTGTCAATTTTTAAGAGTGTAGTGTACTGTAAGTATAAATAAATTAATCAGACATTCAATTAGAATATTTTAAAATATTAAATTATAAAAATATTTTAAAATTTACAATGTGATTTAACGTTTTACATGATTGTTATTAATTGATATTGTAAAAATATATTATACAGTAAGTGAACCATCAATTTTTTAATTTTTAAAGAGTTTTCCTAATCAATTTGTGGTATTTAAGTGACATTATTTAAATTAAATATTCGTTAAAATAGAGGTTAAAGATAATATACTGACAGTTTTACACCGTCGATCAATAAGAATTTATCAATCAGCCATATCACACAATTAAATTAAAATATTTGAATGACTAGAAAGAATACATAGGGTGAATGATTGAAAAATTTAAAATTATTTTACACTGTCAGTATATCTTTTTTCCTCTTAAAGATATGTGAGTACATTTTCTTTAAAGGGTTGTCCATAATAGTATTTTAGTTTGTATGTGGATGTTCTTACAAATGATCAAATTAATGATGGTCGTTAATGTGAAATTTATGGTTTAAAATAGTGTATATTTCCTCAATTCTTATAAATAAATTTTAAATTTTTAGATTAATTAAATAAATAATATATTTATATTATATGATTCAAAATATTTAAAAAGTTAAAATTTATTTATAAATTTAATTATAATTTTTTTTGTTAAAATAAATAAACAGTCAACCAAATACTTAAGCTCTAAAGAAAAATAAATTTTCAGTAAGGATGAATTGTTTGGGCACATATTGGTGAAAATAAGATTTGACCAATGAATCGTCTATCTAAAATATAAAATGAGTTTGATTTTTGACCAATAAATCGTTCATCTAAAATCACAAAATGAGATTAGTCGGTTCACTATGTAGATCGAAATTAATTAACTAAATAAAATAAAATGAACGGTCAACAAACTATGTCATTATTCATTTTTAAGTGATACTCCGTTCATTCTTATTTATAAAAAAAAAAAAAATTAATTAAATAAATAATTTATTTAGACTATATAAATTAAATACATCAATTATTTAATAAAATATTAAAATTATGAATAAAAATGGAGGAGGTGATATATTTTGAAAAAATTACTGTAATTTTTTACTTTCTAATAAAAGGAATTTTCAATTTTCAACACATACAGTAACTTTTAATATTGAGGGGCAACACACCACACGAGTTAATTAAATTTGTACTAGTAATATTTTGAGCTTTAACTTGAAACTAATTTTGCTTTTAACGGTTTGATCACATGCATTGAGGCGCAAATCCTCAAGTTTTAAACCATTTAGTGGTTTAATCCGATGACATGACATTATTAAGCTTTGATTATCTCAAGATCATTGTCTGCTTCTGATGGAATTGAAGGATGCATAATTATTAAATTGGGCTACAAAACAAAAAATAACTAGTGGAAGAAAATCTGTCGTGTTTCAAGTTTAAATTTCAGTGCTTTTTTAGATGCTTTCTCCCTCACTCCTGTATGTGCCAAGTTTCCATTCTCTTTCAATTCTTCTATTCCCCCACACTACTGTTCCTTTTACAAACTCCCATGATGCAGGAGTACTAGTACCTTTTTTTAAATATGTTGACTCCTAAATATATGCGCCTTTTATTTTAGGATTCTTTTCTTTAGTAACCTACCTTTTACAAATAATAAAATTTACTTTTGAGAAAAAAAAATATGGACAGTCAACATAAAATAATTTTAAATGGATAATAAATCACTCATATGTATTTTGTCAAATCAAATTCATATTTTAAAACTTTTTTTATAACATAAAAATAATTGATTTTTTATTTGATAAAATTATTTTATAATATCAATGTATATCTATTAAATTCATTAACTTTTATTATAATTATTTTAAATTCTATTTAGATGGGCGTCCTCCATATTTTTGTTTTTTTTTTTAATTTTTTAAATATATTAAATTTAACCTAATCATTTGATTGATTATTAAATATAATATTAAATAAATATTTGACAAATAACAAATTATAATCAAATAATTATCTACTAATATAACTAAATATAATGGTGAAATAAAAATAAGTTAAATATGTCAGAGGTCTTTATAAATATGCGACCTTGCAATTTTAGTCTATGTAAAAAAATTAATAAATGGTTCTCATAAATTGTTATGTCCCTGACATTGGTCTCTTCTGTTAGTTTTCACTAAAGGATACTCACGTCGCACGTCACGTGGAAGACAACTTGGTAAATGAGCTTCACTTAAAAACAAAATCTTTGAGAGAACCCGTGTTCAAATCATAGGTAGAATAATTGTTTGTCATTGTTTGCAAAGTGTTCGATAAAAGTTTCGAACCAATATTTTTTTTCTTTTTTCTGTGTAGAGGAGTTTTAAAACCCCCACAATTTTAAATGTTTTAATATTTTTGCCAAGTTGTCTTCCACGTGGTGTGACACGTCAGCCTCAGTTAGTGTAAACTAACGGGAAGAATCAATGTTAAGGACGGAAAAGTTTGTGAGGATTATTCATTGCAGAAAATTTTTAGAGGGACTAAAATTGCAGGATCGCATAACCACTGACATATTTAACCCAATAAAAATTATTGTCACTTTTCTTGTGTGATTGTCGGTTCTACATTAACTTGGTCTCATTTGACGATAGCGCAATTTAATGTCGGTTGTTCTTTATCGATTACTGAAAGTGGTGGTGAATGGTTTATGGTGGTTGAGAAGGGTTGATTCCACCTAAGTAATAGTTATCCTTAAAAAGTTTATCTAAGGATGCAATTGTATCTATTTAAGATATTGTTACAGGCACACAAATTAAGGATATGGTATTATAATTTTTCATTATCAATGTGTTTTTAAAATTAGATTGATTCCTCACTGTAAACTCGTTTTAGGGTTGTGTTGGCAATGGATAATTGTATAGCTTGTGTATTTCAATTGTGGGATGAAGTAGCCAGATTATATGATATGATTTACGTTAGATGTTGAAAGAAAAAGGGAATAAAGTAGGTTTCTTGTTGGGATATTGAGAAGTTAAAGTTATGTTGAGAAGTTATGGTGTAAGTTAGGTGTGGTAAAAATCAAAATTGTTGTCGGGGTATTGGAAAATCGAAGGTAGGTTGAGAAGGTGTGGCGTAAGTTGAATGTGGCGAAAAGAGGAATTAATGTTACGTGTGGGGAAGTTAATATGAGGTTGAGGGGTTTTGGGTGAGGTGTTTTGATGTAATAGTTGGTTTAGAGTTGTGTTTAAGGAGTTTGTATATAATAGTTGGATGTGGTGAAAATCAGGGTCTGAAAGAGGCTTCATTACTACATAAAAGTGATACCGTAACGGTTGGAAAAGAGATACCACATGTTGGCTGAAGATTTTGATGCAGATAATTTGAGTAAGAATCACTGAGCTCGAAATGAAATAATGTCAATATTCATTGGAACGAGGGAAATGCCATGATTTGGAATGAAAGAATCAGCTCTTCGAATAAGATATTGAAACTTGGAGCTTCGAGTAGCAATTGTGATGATACATATAGAAGGAGCTTCGAAATGGTAGTAGCGTGGCGTTAAGAAGCGAGTTCGAATTAAAGGCAGTTCAGGTATTTGAAATTCAAAATGTGAGCGGGATGAATGGAAGTTCGAATATGCGCGCTGGAAAACGGTTCGAAGACGTGGAGGCTAGAGAAGCATAGTATTCTGCATGTCCGAAACGTGGCAAGCTCTCATAAGTCAGACCGCTATGGTCAAAATAGTATAAATAGGAGTCTTAGTGTTAGGATTTCGTGTGTCATATCTATTGTACTAAAATTCAGTAACATTCAAAATACCACATGGCTAGGGAAACGAATGCACGAATGATGTACGTATGATTGCACCAAACTCTTTTATTCAATATTGTATCTTTATCTTTCCAGTTTACCTTTTATCTTGCATCAATGTCATTTAAATCTTTTACATTTCAAGGTCATTTAACTTTCTTTGCTTTTGAACGCATTTCTTTACTTTTTGAAACTCTTACATTCATGCTCTTATTTTCCAGAAAACTTTTACATACTTGCCTTTAAATTCTTGTCTTTTTACTTCGCGCTTTATTTTGAAAGTCTTTTACATTCAAGAAATCCTTTAAACATTCCTACATTTTATATACTTTTCGCAATTCGAAGTCTCTATGTCTAACTTGTTCGAACTAGTTTTATACCGTTTTACTTGATTTCGTTATCAAATTATTGGACATCATAATCGGAACACATTTAAAATATATATATATATATATATATATATATATATATATATATATATATATATATATATATAAAACATTCAAAAGTAACTCTTGAATATGAACCATTATTTTAAGTTTATGCAAATGACCAATAACCCCATAGGATCAATCTAGTCGATCCTGCAAGTTACCAAAGGGATTAAACAACAATCATAACGCTTGTTTGATAGTTTGGAGGACTAGCGGTTGTTTCACCAGAAATCACTGTGAACAAATTGGCACGCCCAGTGGGACAGAAGTTGGTTGTTGCTAATTAAATTGAACGTTTAAAAAGAAACTTAATTATTGTTAAAAGGTTCTTTCTGAGTAAACAAAGGTCACTAGTATATGAACCTTAGGAGTGGTAGAATAACTAACAGTAACCAACCCTTACCCAGAAGAAATCGAAGTAATAGGATGTCAGATCCAAATAACCCACAAGGGGAACAAAATGCCCCACATGCAACAGCACTAATGCGATCGCTTCGACAGGACGCCCACGATCCCTTGAACGCACAATCTGTTGCATCTTCCACTAATAGTATGGCCACGAATGGAACAAGTGGCATGTCAACAAACAATTCGATCCTAGGTAGTACAGGACCACTGGGTACCCTGGAGGATTCATCCCACCATCAGGGGCACAAACCCATTTTGCTACCCCACCACCAACTAGACCATTTAGTTTCGACAGTACTAGACCCAGAAATTCCCAGTATGGAATGCCAACATCCTTTATGGCAGGTTTGCAAACTTTGACGTCGAACGCGTCACCACATTTAGGGTCAGGTTCTGGGGCTAATCAACTCATGACAAATAACCAAGGGTCAATAGGCTATGGTACGTTGCCCATTTTGACCACAGAAAATCAAATGGCTTTTAGGCAGTTAATGGATGATAGTAACCATAACATGATAGGAATATTAGCACAAACTATGCAAGAAATCTTTGCCCCGATAGTTCAAAACGTGATTGTGACAAACAGAGAGAACGCAGACAATATGAGTCGAATAGCAGATTTCTTTGTTCCACCTGAAAGGCGTAGGCAGAACCAGGCATTGGTTCGAGCAAACGCACCTATCATAGAACAGATTGCTGATGACCCACCTTATAGGCCAGCCAGAGAGGGAGTTAACTTGGGGGCAAGAACACAAAGGGTAGATGTCCCAGTGATTCGAGAAGAGCCACAAAGGGGATTGATAGAGCCACCAGCAAGGGTCGAAAGATTTGAGGCCCCAGCGATTCGAGAAGAACCACAAAGGGGAATTATTGAACCAGGGGCAAGGGTCGAAAGACTAGGGGTCCCAGCGTTTCGAGAAGAACAACCTAGAGGGGTTGTCCTTGTAGGTCGAAACCAAGATGATCGATGGTTCATAGAGTGCGAAATGACAATATCTGGCGGAAAATAACCTAACCACCATGATAGAAAGGATCATGGCCCAAAACAGTATACTGAATTAGAAGGCCAAATTACGCTCCCATAGAGACTATGTAATCCATACCGATTTGCCTAGAGGGTACAAGATCCCTAAATTTACAAAGTTTGCTGGAGATACAAATGAGTCAACAGTCGAACACATAGCTAGGTACCTAACTGAGGCAGGAGACATAGCAAATAACGAAAACCTTAGGATTAAATATTTCCCAAGTTCCCTTACTAAGAATGCTTTCACATGGTTCACTACTTTGCCTCCTGGATCCATAGACACCTGGACCCTCTTAGAAAGGTTGTTCCGTGAACAGTTCTATATGGGACAATCCAAGATAAGCCTAAAGGAATTAGCAAGTGTTAAAAGGAAGTTCACTGAACCTATAGATGAATACTTAAATAGGTTCAGGCTCTTGAAATCTAGATGTTTCACAGTAGTCCCTGAGCATGAGTTAGTCGAAATGGCCGCTGGTGGTCTGGACTATTCTATTCGAAAGAAATTAGATACTCAATACTTGAGAGATATGGCTCAGTTAGCAGATAGGGTTCGACAAGTCGAAAGGCTAAAGGCCGCGAAGGCTAGGGCTTCTAAGAGTAATAAGAAGGAAAGAGTCTCCTATGTCGAAACGGAGGAAGGTGAAGATTACCCCGAATTCGAAGAGGTCGAAATAGATCTCGCTGAATTGAAATAGGCTCCACCTTACTCTTGTAAGCTCCTAGTCCCCACAAAAGGGAAAGAAATTGTTGAAAATGAGAAAAATGACTAGTTTCTAAAGAAGGTGTATACCTTCGATATAACAAAGTGTGATGAAATCTTCGATTTACTAGTCAAAGATGGCCAATTAATTGTGCCACCAAATGTCAAAATACCTCCTTTAGATCAAAGAAAGAAGAGAGGATTTTGTAAATATCATAGTTTCCTAGGCCACAAAACCTCACAGTGTTTTCTTTTCAGGGATTTGATTCAAAATGCAATCAAAGAAGGCAGACTAAAGTTTGTTGATAAACCAAAAATGAAGGTGGATGAAGACCCTCTGGATATTGCAGACACCAATTACTCCGAGCCTTCGAGCATTGGAGACATCAATATGGTGGAAGCAGACCAAGGGGCCACTACATTGAAAGAGGAAAGCACTGAGAGTGAAAGTTGGGTGCTGCTCGAAGTCAACAATGGAGTCACTGAAGATGTCCACAAACCACTGGAGCCTTCGATCGAACCAACTCCAGCTGTTGTTTCAAAAGGAATCCAGACTACTGAGGGTCAGGAAAACCAGAAACAGAGATTGACACAGGCTACTGAAGGCCTGAGGCTCAAACTAGAAAAGGTCCAGATTACAAAACAAGCTTCCCCTCAAAAGGAGACATGGGATACCTTGGGTGAGCCTAGTGGGAAGTTCGACTATCTGGTAAAATATTCTGCTCCAGAAAGTTCGAAAATCCGAATCGAAGATGTCGAACCATCAGGATGGGGAGATGATGATACAAAAGGGGAAGATAAAGATGGTAACGTTCCTAAAAAAGAGATCTGGGACACCTTAGGAGAGCCCAGTGGGAAATTTGATTATATGGTGAAATACTCAGCACCAGAGAGTTCAAAGATTCGGATCGAAGACATCAAACCATCAGGATGGGGAGATGATGATACGAAAGTACCAGATGTGGATGTCAATATGGTGGACATGGAGAGACCTTGCTCTGAGATGCAGGAAATGGAAAGATATCTCAAAAAAGAAAAATACAAAATGAAAGATGGTTATGCTGCAGATACCACCCTAAAACAATATCTCATGCTGTGCCATAAGGGACATGCTGAAATGATGCTTTGTCCAAGATGCATCATCATATGCAACGAGAGGATTGCCATGGAGTTCGAACGAAAACAAAGGGCTCGAACTGGAGTGAATTGGCGCCAAGACAACCAATTGTTCAGATGCTACCCTAGAGCTGGGGAAAGTTTGTGGGAATTTTTAGTACACTGTCACAAAGGGGCAACCAAGTGCTTGATTTGCCCAAGATGTTCAGCAGTATACGACCAGAACATGGATGGAGCTTTCGAAACGATCCCCTTCACACCATGCTGGAATCACAAGGAAGTTGGTCAAATGAGTCAGCGTTTCGATGGTAGTCACACTCAGCGAAAGCCTGATAGCCCATATCCAAAGGGTGCTCGAAGGGTGACATTTAAAATCCCTGCAGAAGTACCAACAGACAGATGGCTGCAAGTCAAAACCAACAAAGGGAAGGATAGATGGGAGGCAATGAGCGAAATGCGCGTCATGCCATGGTATACCGGAGACAATTCAACACAGCAAAGAGGGAGGAACTGAGGCTGGGAAATTATAAAGGTAAGAATCCCATGTCAAGATCCCAATGGCGAAGGCAGCAACGGAATCGAAAGGCTGAAAGGGAAGGTTTAGCAGACAAAGGAGCAGTTTCGACCAACAAAAAAGAAGCGTCAAGCACCAATCAACCAACAACAAACAAGCATCTCGAAGACAAACCTCCAGTTAGTAGGAGGCTTTTTTCTGAAACAAAACTAGATGAATCAAAAGAGTACACTCCAAGTCCACAAGAAGACGAGGATATGCTTACAGATAACTTCGAATCAGAAGGAGAATCCTCCTTGAACCTAAACTGCAATGTGGTATCTGTATTACCATCCGAATTTGGCCAGGAGACCGAAATTGAAGAACAGGAAGAAGAAGACACCATTGATCTGATGAAACACAGACCAGTCTGTTATTATGTAATGGATAATGGCGCGGTCGAAGAGCAGAACGCATTCTTCGAACACCCAGATCCTACAATGAAGAATCATTTAAAGCCATTGTTCATTCGAGCAAAGGCTGGAGCCCACGGGGTGAACAAGGTCCTGATAGATGGAGGCGCTGCAGTCAATCTGATGCCTAAATTCATGCTGAAAAAGTTAGGCATTCAAGACGGTGATGTTAAACCTCATAACATGGTTTTATCCAACTATGAAGGGAAGGTAGGACAAACGTTGGGGGTAGTGCAAGTGGAGTTAACTGTCGAATCAAGCTGCAGACCCACTATGTTCATGGTGATCGAAGCCAAAGCAAATTATAACTTGCTATTGGGAAGAGAGTGGATTCATGGTGTAGGGGCAGTCCCTTCATCGATGCACCAAAGGTTAGTCCTGTGGAGAGAGGATGGGATAGTAGAGAACATCGAAGTGGACCAAAGCTACTTCATGACAACAGTCAATCTAGTTAACAAGAGGAATTATGACAAGTATCTGGCCAGAATAGCTCCCTGTACCCCAAGTGACGAACTGAATGAAACAAGAGATGTACATTACTATATGACCCTTCGCCATGATGGCATGTATTGGGATAGGAAAATAATTAAGGGTGATGAAGGAGGCGAAGGCACTTCGCAAAGACGGCCACCAGGCTGGGAGTCCGATGATCCTGATCATGACTGAGTCCTCTTTCTTCGAAAGGATTTCGGCCTATATGGCTGAGAATAAAAGGAAAGCGGCTTCAGAGGCTGCAATAGAACATATAGTTGAAGTAAACGAACTCGAAGGGAATGGTCCGAAAGATTCACCCTGTGACGAGAACGAAATAGATCAAAGGCTTGATGCCATTTATGATACAGAACCATTGGGCTTCGAGAAGGATCCAACAAACTCAAGTGCTAAGATGTTGGCACAGGACCCACTCGAAGAAGTGAATTTGGGGGATATCAACACAAAAAGAATCACCTACATAAGTGCGAAACTCAGCCCAAGCCTCAAACAAGAGGTGATCGAAGTCCTCAAACAGAACAAAGATTGTTTTGCATGGGACTATGACGAAATGCCTGGTTTAAAAAGAGAGTTAGTGGAGCATAGACTTCCAATTAAGGATGGCAAGAAGCCCATCAAGCAGACTCCCAGGAGGTTCGCGCCAGCAGTGCTCACGAAGATCAAAGCAGAGGTCGAAAGGTTGCTATGCTGCAAATTCATCAGAACCACGAGGTATGTCGAATGGTTAGCAAATATAGTACCTGTTATTAAGAAAAATGGTTCATTGAGAATATGCATAGACTTTAGGGATCTAAATACTGCAACACCCAAAGATCAATACTCTATGCCTGTGGCGGAAATGTTAATAGATTCTGCTGCAGGATTCGAATACCTAAGTATGCTAGACGGATACTCTGGTTATAATCAAATTTTCATTGCTGAAGAAGATGTTGCTAAGACAGCATTTCGTTGCCCAGGAGCTTTAGGCACCTATGAATGGGTAGTGATGCCTTTTGGTTTAAAAAATGCTGGGGCAACTTACCAAAGAGCAATGAACTCCATATTTCATGATTTTATAGAGACGTTTATGCAGATGTACATTGATGATATAGTCATCAAATCTATATCTGCAGAAAATCATCTGCATCATCTGAGCCAATCATTCGAAAGGATGAGAAAACATGGCTTAAAAATGAACCCCCTTAAATGTGCATTCTTTGTGCAGGCAGGAGATTTCCTGGGCTTTGTGGTTCATAAAAAAGGAATTAAAATTAACCAGAACAAGACCAAAGCCATCATGGAGACTAAAGCCCCCACATCGAAAAAGGAGTTACAGTCTTTACTAGGGAAGATTAATTTTCTCAGAAGATTTATTTCAAACCTAAGTGGGAAAACACAAGCTTTCTCTCCACTACTTCGTTTAAAGCAAGGTCAAGCCTTCGAATGGAGCGAAGCACAGCAGGAGGCCTTCGACAAGATTAAAAGATATCTATCTCAACCTCCTATCTTGTCTCCTCCGTCATGGGGAAAACCCATGAGATTGTATATATATGCGTCTGAACTTACTATAGGTAGTATGTTAGTACAGGAAGACAGTAATGGCATCGAAAGAGCCATATATTATTTAAGTAGGGTGTTGAATGATGCGAAACTAGATATAGTAATATAGAAAAGTTGTGTCTTTGTTTATACTTTTCTTGTATGAAACTCAAGTATTATATAAAACCTGTTGATGTTTATGTTTCATCTCATTTCGATGTTATAAGACACATGCTTTCCAAACCAATAATGCATAGCAGAATTGGTAAGTGGGCATTGGCGTTGACAGAATATGCTTTGACTTTCATGCCTTTAAGAGCAGTGAAAGGCCAAGTAGTTTCTGATTCATTGTGGACCATTCGTTGGTCGAATAGCCTGTCATGGGTTATGTCGAAATGAAACCTTGGAAGCTATATTTTGATGGTTCGACCCATAGAGAGGGCAGTGGTGTTGGAGTTCTCATAATTTCTCCTGAGGGAATTCCAACAAAATTCAAGTATAAGTTAGATGTCCCTCGTTGCTCAAACAACGAAGCTGAATACGAAGCGCTCATTGTTGGACTTGAAGCTTTGTTGGAATTGGGGGCAACTAGAGTCGAAATCAAGGGTGATTCAGAGTTAGTAGTCAAGCGAGATAACTAAGGAATACAAATGCATAAAGGAAAATCGATGATATATTTTGTCATAGTTAATAGGCTACTCAAAAATTCGAATACATGGACATTCAAAGACGCATCAAGAATAGAAAATCAAGAAGCAAATGACCTAGCACAATTAGCTTCAGGTTATAAAGTTTCTGCTAAAAACTTAGAGGATTTAATTGAGATAAGAGGAAGAGTCATGGCTACCAGACTTACACCATCAGATCTAGAGAATATCAAAATAAGTTATGGTGATAAAGATAGGTTCAAGTATTAGCCATAGACACTTTAATGATCTGATTAGCGAAATCCATTAATAAAGTATTTAGAAAATCCAACATTGAATGTGGATAGAAAAATAAAATATAAAGCATTGTCATATGTCCTGATGGGAAATGAATTGTTCAAGAAGACCCAAGAAGGCGTGTTACTAAAATGCTTGGGAGAAAGTGAGGCATATCTAGCACTATCAGAAGTCCACAATGGGGCATGTGGGGCACATCAAGCAGGCCATAAAATGAAGTGGTTGCTATTTCGATATGGTATGTACTGGCCCAGTATGCTCAAAGATTGTATAGATTTTGCCAAAGGATGTGAAGAATGCCAGAAACATGCAGGGATTCAACATGCTCCTGCAAGTGAGTTGCATTCGATCATTAAGCCATGGCCCTTTAGAGGATGGGCATTAGATTTAATAGGAGAAATCAATCCTGCTTCATCTAAAGGTCAGAAATATATCCTGGTAGGAATAAACTATTTCACTAAGTGGATCGAAGCAATACCTTTGGTAGCTGTAGATCAAGAGACTATCATCGAATTCATACAAAAACAGATTATCTATAGGTTCGGATTTCCAGAGAGCATAACCACAGACCAAGGATCGGTGTTTACTGGTAAAAAGATGCAAGAATTTGCCCAGGAAATGGGATTCAAATTGTTAACATCAACACCATATTATGCTCAAGCAAATGGTCAGGTCGAAGCAGCCAACAAAGTAATAATAGGTCTAATCAAAAAACATGTTGGTAAAAAACCAAGAAATTGGCATAAGACTTTAGATCAAATACTATGGGCCTGCAGAACGTCCCCTAAAGAAGCTACCAATACTACACCTTTCCAATTAACATTTGGTCATGATGCAGTCTTACCAATAGAAATTCATCTACAGTCTGTTCGAATCCAAAGGCAAAATGAAATCTCATCTTCTTTATATTGGGAAATGATGATGAGTGAGTTGGTCGAATTAGATGAAGTTAGGTTGCATGCATTGGAAATCCTGATGAGGCAAAAAGAGAGAGTGGCCAGAGCATATAACAAAAGGGTGAAAAGTAAAACATTCAGTATTAATGACTTAGTTTGGAAAGTTATATTGCCCATGGACAAGAAAAATAAAGCATTAGGTAAATGGTCACCTCATTGGGAAGGACCTTTTTGAATAGTGAAAACATTTTCAAACAATGCGTATGAAATCGAAGAGTTGGTAGATGACAAACGAATCCTAAAGGTTAATGGGAAGTATTTAAAGAAATATAAACCACGCCTGCAGGAGGTTCGAATAGTAGCAACGTAAAACATAAACATATAACTCGAGGCCAAAATGGTGAAATTAGTTGCCAAAATGGCATTGTCAAGTGTTACAAACAAACATTTAATTAAGATACAAGATTGCTTTAAATAAATAAGTTCAGAAGTGGGTATTGTTCCTTAATCGATCAAAGATATTCTTAAAAGACTCAAGCTTGTGCTGAATAGAGCGCTGGGCTCCTTCCAAGATAGCAACTTCGCCCTTCAGTTGTTCAGCCGCCTCAGTCTCTGCAAGCCCTTTATTCAGAAGCTCTTCGAATCGATTACCAAAAGTATTGGACTCATATGCAATTTGTTGCTGCTGGGCTTCCTTAATTTTATGCTGAAGTTCCTGGATCTGCTTCTCCCATTGAAGAATGGATTGAGCTCGAAGATCATAATCAACTTTGGCTTGCTTAATGTGAATGGCATGATCTTCAACCTCCTTAGTGAGCTTCGAGGCGTGTTCATAAGCAGCGTCCATTGCACTTCGTTTCTCTTGGACTTTGTTGACAGCAGATTTGTGTTGAAGGAGATATCCAGTCACGTTATTGATCAGAGATTGAAGTTCAAACAAAATGGTGCTAACTTTCAGGGAACAGGTGGTGAGATTGACTTGGTTGAGAAGCCCCTTCATCACGAAGCAGGTTGTACTATCTTTTCGGAGTACTTCGAATAAATCCACATCAAGTATGGTTTTTCGAATCTTGTGAAGAAGTATGACTCTATCATCAGAAGGTGCTGAATCAGAGGTCGAACCAGCATTAGCCTTAGGGAGAGGAGTGTTTCTCTGAGCTAGTTTAGCCTTCATGTGACCAATAGGGTCAGTTCGTTTCAAGAGGGCTAACTCCTCTTCAGCTGTCTGGCATTTGGAAGACTCTGGAAGTTCCATACGCAATGGGGTGACATCCATTTCAACATCCATTGGTTCATTAGTGGGAACATCACCACCTTCATTATTTGCTTCTTCATCATCTTCTTCATCATCGATCAAATCCACTACCTCGATGTTATCATGTTGATTACCATCAGCATCAGATTCCGTCCCTTCGCTCGAACCTTCTTGAGCATCTTCTTTTTCTTCATCCTCAGACCCTTCCTCACTTGAATCTTCGCTCTCTTGGGAGTTATTGGTTTTTTCTTCTTCAATGTGAATTCCCCTTTCGCTCTCTTGAAGAATTTTGGGAGGAGATTCTGGGTGAGAAGTCTCTGGAGGCACTTCTGTAGCATCTTCGAGCGTTGTTTCGTTGGTCTCCTTGAGAGGAAGCGAAGTGCCTTGGTCGTCTGGCTGATCAGAAGTTCCAGTTGGAACTGCCATATAGGACGAACCTTTATTCTGCACCAAATTGCTTGAATCTCCATGAGGAGAAGAATGGATCGGAGCAGTTGTTTGTGGGGGAGGAGTCAAAGTAGTGGGGATCGGAGTTGAATCATCCTACACGAAATAAAAAGAAGATTAGAAACTCATAATTAAGGTACGAATAATCATTTTCAAAAATTCGAACTAAATCACCTGTGGGTTATCTGTAGATATGTTGCTGTCTATATGTTCCAACATTACGTTGGAGGTCGAAGGTGGATTTTTGGATTTGTGTGAGGGAGCAACATCCCTGGAATCAAGTCCAGAGACGTTAGTGTCTTTTGGAATGTCTTTCTTATGCTTCTTTCTTAAAACCGATGGTGAACTTTCCCCGGCCTTGAGAGTCTTTCCACTAGCACTGAGTTTTCTCTTCTTTGGAGTAGTTGGTGGAAGTTTGCTAAGCTGAAATAATGCAAACGTAAGTTAGACTTCAGGTATAGACTTGAGCTTATTTCGAAGTGCCAAAATAAAACTGTTTACCTTTGGGGTTGGAACAGTTGTTGGGATCGGATCAGGTGTTGGAATCTGAGTAGTTGTTGGAATCGGAGTATTGGTGTCTGTTGTTGTCGTTGCAGGAGTGATTGTTGGAGTTGCCTTGGGTACATTGCCATCAGCTTCATTAGTTGTTTGGGAACTACTTCCTTCTTTGGTCTTTGATGCAACAGTTCTTATTCTGATAGCTGAAAAGTGAAACACATAAGACAAAATGTTAAAATAAGGTAAATAAGACTTATTTGGGGTTTCCCAAGCATTCGCACCTGCGCCTTCATTCGAAAGAATCGACATGGCAGAAAGGTCATAGCGAAGATGCCCTGGGAAATTATGGAGCCAGTGTCGAGCCCATGTCACAGTCTCAGATGGCTTTAGTTTCCTTTGAGATTTGTACTTGGACATCTCTTTGCAAGTAAACCACCAAGGGTATGGGGGAAACCAAGCCAGAGCTAGTTCTGAGGTAGGTAGTTTGGGAAACTTAGGTGGATGCATTTCGAGTGCCAACCTATACCTATCCTCGGTGTGATCTGAGGAAGTCCGAACTTAGAGACTTTTTAAATTTTTCCTTCAAGGTTTGGGACGCTCGATATATCGTGGACTCAAGCGTGTAGGATCATAAGTTGTTTCAAGTAAGTTTGAAAAGCTTTAATTTCTTGAGCGTGAGTGAACATACCTTTCTTTCTATGTACCGCACATCGAATGCATTAGTTTCTCTTCGATAGTAAGAGTGTCAAACATACAAGGCGGTAGAATCTACTCCACCAATCGTAAAACCTTTGGATGAAAAATAAGATGGTTCAAAAGAAATCAATTTAAATTGAGCAAAATCTTGATATTGTTCTTGTTGAAGTTTGGCTTCTCTAGCCTTGAAAGTTCGACCAGAGGTAATGGAGTCGTGAGTCTGAAAGAGTGGTTCAGGAATCAGTTGGCATAAACCAAATTGTCTTGAGACAAAGTTGGGTTGGTAGGCGAATAGAAGGATTTGATTCTTGGTCGGAGTGATCCTTGAAGAAATTAGTCTTGGGAGCAGAAAGGCTTTCCAGATATCTTGAATCTCTTTGACCTTAGCAGCCTCCGAAAGGGGTATAGTGAACCATGATGGTCCATGAGTCCTCGAAGCAAAAGGCGCCATAGTCTCTTCGAACTTATGCTTCTTAGAAAAGAGCATAATGTATTGAGAAAATAAAATCTGGAAATCGGCCTTGTCATCACTCGGAGTCAGCCTTCTCAATCTTGTACCTTCAACAGTTCGATCTGTTATTTCTGGATCATGGTCAACAATAGTGTCGCAGTAGAAAGTGAAGATTCGAACATGGCGTTAAGCCATAGCTGAAGCAACCAGAAAGGACCAGCTAGCAAGATGTTTTTAGGAGTGTGGGATTTTAAGCTCAAAACAGCCGACCTCAAACTTTCATAGAGGTCAACTAGTAAGAGTTCACTTAAATTAATCTTCCTATTTTCATGTAAATCCCTTGCTATGGGGATGAACCTGCTAGCCACTTGAAAGCGATCTACTGCAGAAGACATATCTTGACAGCCAGAGGGTGAGGAAAGCAATGTGTTCAACATCAGAAACACTATCACCTTCAGTGTGATAATGACTGATAAACTTGGAGAAGCTAGCTAACTTGATATCGAAGTCAATTATGCTCGAATGCTCCTCAGAATCAGGAATGTATGTTTCTCCTAGTGGTGATAATCCAGTGATAGCAGCTATATCAAAAAACGTAGGTGTGATCATCCCTCCAGGAAGGTGAAAGGTATTGTAAGTACTATCCCAGAAGTACAAGGATGCAAAAAGTAGAGGATGGCTGTAGGTAAAGCCCGGTTTTGATAACTTGAGAAGATTATAAATACCTAGTTCCTCCCACTGATGGGATTTCTTAACCTTTATTTTAGCAAACCAGTTCTGGTATGCTACATCAGCAGTAGGGCAGGATCGAAATGGCTTAAAATTACTTTTAACATAGTCCAAAATGAAAGGATCTTTTGGGGGAATATCAAGGGTTCCTGTGGTTTTAGAAGCAGAGGGTTCGTTCACATTATCAGTTTCCACTCTAGGGATTTCCATTTTGTTAAATAACGGTTTAAAATCATAACAAACAGGGAATATGGTTCTAGTGTCCTTCAGAATCTCAAAAACTGTGAGAGGGCCCATTAGGGCAAATCTCTTTCCAGAGGCGTTAGTGGGGATTAATACCTGTGAAGAATACAGGAGTTCTTGTTCTTTTGAGATGCCTTGAGGAATGAGTACCGATTGGCCGTGGTGAGTATCAACCTTGCTTTCCAGGATTGCTCCAGTGTTCTTGGTCTTCTTCTTAGAAATCTTTTTCTGAGATGTTGTTGTTGAAGATATTGTTGGAAGCTGTTAAGATTTTAGGGTTTTTCAGCAAAGAGAGAAGAAAGAAGGTTCAGAGTGTGGAAAAAGAATAGAAAGACTGAGTCTGTTGGGTTTTATAGTCAGGAATTTGAAACAACCATCAACTAAGGCCAAGGTACGTGGAGAACGTGGGTTGGACACGGAGTGAGGTGGCGTAAAGTAAGCATTGGAAATAAGCATGATTAAAGACAATCATTATCTTTAATAATCGCACCATACCGTGGCAACTGTTTGAAGCGGTTCGGAAACCCAAGAGCCGTCATGACTGACGTGGTGAAAGTCATACACAGTGTCATAATTGCTCAAGGTCACATCAAAATCTTGTGGATATATTTAAAATAAGTATTTCTCAGATAGGGATTCGAAATACATATTTTAAAGGGGCATTTTGTTGGCTGAAGATTTTGATGCAGATAATTTGAGTAAGAATCACTGAGCTCGAAATGAAATAATGTCAATATTCATTGGAACGAGGGAAATGCCATGATTTGGAATGAAAGAATCAGCTCTTCGAATAAGATATTGAAACTTGGAGCTTCGAGTAGCAATTGTGATGATACATGTAGAAGGAGCTTCGAAATGGTAGTAGCGTGGCGTTAAGAAGCGAGTTCGAATCAAAGGCAGTTCAGGTATTTGAAATTCAAAATGTGAGCGGGATGAATGGAAGTTCGAATATGCGCGCTGGAAAACGGTTCGAAGACGTGGAGGCTAGAGAAGCATAGTATTCTGCATGTCCGAAACGTGGCAAGCTCTCATAAGTCAGACCGCTATGGTCAAAATAGTATAAATAGGAGTCTTAGTGTTAGGATTTCGTGTGTCATATCTATTGTACTAAAATTCAGTAACATTCAAAATACCACATGGCTAGGGAAACGAATGCACGAATGATGTACGTATGATTGCACCAAACTCTTTTATTCAATAATGTATCTTTATCTTTCCAGTTTACCTTTTATCTTGCATCAATGTCATTTAAATCTTTTACATTTCAAGGTCATTTAACTTTCTTTGCTTTTGAACGCATTTCTTTACTTTTTGAAACTCTTACATTCATGCTCTTATTTTCCAGAAAACTTTTACATACTTGCCTTTAAATTCTTGTCTTTTTACTTCGCGCTTTATTTTGAAAGTCTTTTACATTCAAGAAATCCTTTAAACATTCCTGCATTTTATATACTTTTCGCAATTCGAAGTCTCTATGTCTAACTTGTTCGAACTAGTTTTATACCGTTTTACTTGATTTCGTTATCAAATTATTGGACATCATAATCGGAACACATTTAAAATATATATATATATATATATATATATATATATATATATATATAACATTCAAAAGTAACTCTTGAATATGAACCATTATTTTAAGTTTATGCAAATGACCAATAACCCCATAGGATCAATCTAGTCGACCCTGCAAGTTACCAAAGGGATTAAACAACAATCATAACGCTTGTTTGATAGTTTGGAGGACTAGCGGTTGTTTCACCAGAAATCACTGTGAACACCACAATGTTTGACCAACTGTTGTGAGGTCAGGGGTGATTATATGTATGATATTTTCCACTACGGTTGTGTGATTGTGGTGATAAGCTAGTTAGCACACTACTTATCATAATGATTATACTACACATTCATTGTGATATATGTTTAGGTCATGGGTTCGAAATCCAGCAACAACAATTTATTTTGAATATAATTAACATCACCACGGTTACATAAGATAGTCGTTGTGGAAAGTACCCAGAGTTTTTTTATAAAATGTATTGTCAATGCTCATTACTCGTTCTACTAGTAAACCTACACAACAATCCTACGACATATGCAATGTCAGGTCTAGTACAATTAGTGGAATACCTACGACTCTCAATGATTCGCGCATATTCAGTTTGTCTGACACTATCACCGATGTTCTTAAATATTTTTATACTCTTATTATATGGTATGCAAGCGGGTTTACAATCAAAATAGTTATATTTCTTTAAGATCTCCTCTACATAAAGAAATTCCTTTTTTGTTGGATTTAATGATCTTGATTTCAAAAATCACACTCGTTTCTCCGATGTTTTTCGTATCAAAGTTATTGCTCAATAATTTCACATCATTAACGGCCAGAATATTTGATCCAAATATGAGTAGATCATCTACATAGAAACATATGATAGTGAAAATGTGATTCTCAAGTTTATACTAAACACATTTGTCACTTTCATTCACTTTGTACCCATTAGATATAATTAAGTTATTAAACTTTTTATGCCATCGCTTTGGAGCTTGTTTTAGACAATACATAGACTTATGTAACTCACAAAGTTTGTTTGCTTACCCATGAATCACAAACCCTTCCGGTTGGTCCATATATATTTCATCTTCCAATTAGGGATGGCAACGGGGCAGGTCGGGGGCAGGCTTAAGCACACCCAGACCTGCACCCATCACCCAGACCCGCCCTTGCTCCCAAACCCGTTCGGGACTAAAATTTGTTCACCCACCCCCAACAAGAAACGGGTTTCCCCGCACCCGCCTGAGTAATATTTTTTTAAAATTTATATTTTTTCAATAAAGTTAAAAATAAATAATTAAACTAAATAATTAATTATTTTAAAGTATTTTTCAAGTTTGATAGTTTTATTTAAATTTTATTTTCAAAAAAATAAATAATAATTCTAATAAACATGATATTATAACATTAAAAAGTATTAAAAAGTGTAAATGAGTAATAAAACTATTAAAAATAAATAAAATAAAATAAATTTAATTGGCGGTGCGGGTGGGTGCAGGTGTGGGGCGGGTATTACCATCACCCGCCCCTGCACCTGTAAATAAAAAACGGGTTTTCCCCGCACCCGCACCCGGTTAAATCAGGGTTTCCCTGCTAATTTCGTGGCGGGGGCGGGCAGGCCCCAGCGGGGCGGGTTTGTTTGTCATGCCTACTTCCAATAGATCATTTAAAAAAGTTGTTTTAACTTCAATTTTGTGTACTATTAAGTTATAAATGGTAGAAATTGAATCCAGTACCCTAATATATGTAATTCTAGTGATTGGAGAAAAAGTATCAAAAAATCTATATTTTATCATTGCCTAAAATCTTTGGCTACAAGGTGTGCCTTGTACTTCTCAATTTTTCCATCAGCTTTTAGTTTTTCTTTCAAAACCCATTTAAAATTGATTGATTTGCAACCAGGAGGAAAGTCTACTAACATGTCTTGTTAGATTATAGAGAATCTATCTCATCATTAATATCTTATTGCCATAAATTTGCATCCATAGATGACAAGGCTTCTTCAAGATTTGTTGAATCTTCTTTTATTGTATAGGATACATAATCGCGCATATAGTCTTTAGAAACTCTTTTCATTTACTTTTTAGATGTTATATTTCTACTTCCTAGTTGCATTTGGTGCTTCTTATCACAAGAATTTGATTCAACTCAGTTTCCCAATTATTTCTCTATTTGTAAGGAAATTTGTCTTCGTAAAATTCAACATCACTTGATTCTAGGATCACTTTAGAATATAGGTCATAACTCCTATATTCCTTATTGTTTGCTGCATACCCAATGAATACACGTGCATAGGCTCTATTAGCGAGTTTAACTTGCTTTGGATCCAAAATCCAGACATAAGTCAGACAACCCCAAGTTCTAAAGTAAGACAAGTTAGGCTGTCTTTTCTTCAATATCTCCTAAGAAGAGATCTCATTTTTAGACTCGAGAACTTTATTCATGACATAACAAACAATCAATAAAAAATTTCCTCGCCAGTGAAAGCAACATAGTTAAACATAGTTGCAACAATAAGTCAGTAATAGTTATATTGTTTCTCTATACTTTACCATTCATTTCAAGAGAGTATGATGTAGTATTTTCATGTTCAATTACATGTTGTTTATAAAATTCATTTAATAAATCTGAATCATACTCAGTTCCCTTATCACTATGAAGTCTCTTAATCTTCTTACTAAATTTATTTTCAATTTCATTCCCATAAATTTTAAACATGTCAATCGCTTCACTTTTATTCATCATTAGGTATACATAAGTATAATTAGAAAATCATCAATAAAAATGATGAAATAACCTTTACTATTTCTAGTTAAAGTTCCATCTAATTCACATATATCATAATGTATAAGATCTAGCGGATCAGATTCTTTAATTACTAATTTACTTGGAATCTTAGTTATTTTAGATAGACTACAATATTCAAATTTTTCTAATTCATTAATATTCAATTTATGGATTGAGCCTAAGTTGATTAATTACGAATCTGATTCTTAAGTGGTTTATTGGTTGGCATCAAAATCGCACTGAATTTAATTTTGTTGTTTGAAACAATCAAGACTTCATCTTTCTAATCTTGTCTCGAAGATTCTTCTTCAATTCAGAGGTGAGTAATGAGACTCTCAATTGATAATTATTTTGTTTTATGGTGAAGAAAGTTTTTAAAAACTTTCCAACCAGGGGACAACTTGTAAATGATAACAACAATATGAAAATTATCCATTTGAGGACATACCTTCAATTATGATTTTGTGAGCAATCTTCTAAAGTTTGTGGCAATGAGCTTCCATAGACCTTTCATTTACCATCTGATACTTCAGAAAGTGTCTAGCATCATACTTCTTTGTTTGAGCTTCTTTAATATCTTATTTCTTTTTCAGAGCTTCCCAAACCTATTTTAAGGTCTTGCAGTTACAATAATAATCATAAATATCATCAGCAAGACCGTTCAGAATGTGATTTTTGTAGAGATAATCATTCTCTCTCCATAAGGTGATATATTTACTAAGTTGTAAATCACTCGCTTTAGTATATGCAACATATTCAATTTTAGCATAATTACTGGTTCCATCTGAATCCACAAATTTCTTGTCGTTAATTTATTTGGTTATCCAGAATGAGGAACAAGAATGTACTAAGTCAAAACATTGACAACATTTTTCAAGGTTAAGAAAAGGTGTATCTTTTGTTTCTAGTGTTTGAAATAACTTCCCTAAAAAATGAACGGATTGTTAAAGACAATATGCCCAAGATTACCAATATTTATTCTCTACCCATGGCAGTTTCAGAAATGTCTTGAAATTGTTGTTTTAAGGTTTTGAGAAACAACCACGTAAGAAACTACTAGGTCGAGTCTCGGACTATGTCGCTATCTTTAAGACGTTTCGTGACACTATCCAAAATTATGCAAAGAAGTCGGACTACAACGATGTCTCTAGAATAAAACAACTTAATTCTATTGTATGATTACTACTTGCACGATAGGTAATCAGTCTAGAATTACACCCTCATATGGCACAATGACCAGTCGACAATGGTGTTAAAATCACTCGTAGTTTCAGGCAAAAAACAAGCCGTTGACGATGCAGACAAGCCACTCGAAAAGAAAAAGGAAAATTTAAGAACAAACAGAGAGAGGGAGGGAGGGAGAGAGAGAGGGAGAGAGAGAGAAGATAGAGATTTAGAAATCGGTCTGGAGTAAAAAAAAAGAGATGAGAAAGTCACTAATTATGCATGCATAAGAATCTAACCCAAATTGAAGAAAATCGTGGGGGAGGGGGTGGAACGGATCTGACCCATAACTAACAGTTATAAATTTGGTCAACAAGTCAAGCGGTGAAACTTTGAAAACAAGACAAAAGTTCGATCAAACTTTAGGGTTAAGTTAATGACAACACACCAGTAATTAATTAATCAAAATTTTAATTAACATTAATAATTTCCATTATTTTGGGTAAAAAATATTGAATCGAATCTTAAGACTGAATCGAGCGAAGCCAACCAGAAAAATTTGAAATATATCAACACTACTAAAATGTATTCTCTCTCCGATGTGTGACTTTGATTTGATGAACTTTTTAAAATTTATTATATATACACTAATTTATAGTTGTGCTCATTTATTGTTGTGCTCATTTATTGTCGACTTCGTAGCACTAACTTTTCCAATTTTTTTATTAATCTTTTGATTTCCACAAAATTATGCACTTATGTTTTGTATTTAAAACTACATCTATCTTATTTATAATTAAAAAAAAAAGTGATTTTTTAGATTTATTAAATAATTATATAAATTAAATACATTAATTATCTAAATACATTTAAAAATAAACTTGTCTGTTACAAGAAAAAAATCTTTTATAAAGAGGACAAGAAAAAGAAACAGGATTGCATGGATGAAACAACCACTGCAATCATATTGATGGCAACTCAAATTCATTAAACAAATTTGCATACGCAAACAACTTGAAATAAAACGGAGTAATGGGACAGTTGTTTACTCTTTCCCTCAAGTTTACTCTTAAATGGTTGAAGCAAAACAAGGAAGTGAAGTGAGACGTCCTTATAGCGAGTTAAGTGATGTATCAATACTACGACAATACAGTTCATTAATGGTCACTTTGATTTCAAGAAGCAACGATGTCACCAAGCATTTATTAATACATTTTAATAAAAATAATTAATGATTCGATTTTAATGAAATAATTACAATTTATTTATTAGAACTTATTATTATTTGATTAATTGGTCACATATTAAGATTTTATATAAAAAATAAAATTATAATTATTGTCGGCGATAAAACATTGAATCAAATGGTTGAAGGGTAACTTCTTAGTTTGATAATTCAACAGAATCTAAGCATGATGTCGAAGTTGGTTGGTTCGCATAATGGGGTTGAAGACCTACAACATTGTAGTCAAAGTGTGTTCAAGTATGCAGTAGTCGAAATGCTATGATTATTAGTATGTTGAATTTGGTTTGTTTGTTATGTCTAATTGTTTAAGTTAGTTTGTTCCCTAAGTTAGCTTGTAATGTGTATGTGTGTAAAAGCTCAATAGTTTAGTATGTTAGTTTTCTTATAAATGACATACTAGTCTCTCATCATTGTAAAAAAACAAATTCTAATTAGGGTGAGAGGGGTTATTTGTTATTTTGTAACACTTGTAATCTTATTTCACAGAGAAAGTAAAATAGAAGTTTATAAGTAATCTTATTATTTTCTTCTTTTTTACCCTTTTGGGTTTCTTGTCGTCAAATAAATCGGTTATACTTTGTTTTTGGCATCGTTTTCACAACAAATTGGTGCGGTGAGTGTGGAGAAGATGTCTTTAAAAAAGTACGAGATTGAAAAGTTCATAGGAGTGAATGATTTAGGTCTATGGCGCTTGAAGATGAAAGTCGTATTGATTCAGCAGTGTTGTTTAGAAGCATTGAAGGGAATGACAGCCATGGATGTTGCGTTAACAGAAGAAAAAAAGACGACCGTGATAGAGAAAGTCCGCATCACAATTTTATTGAGCCATGGTGTCATACCCCAAAATTTTCCCTCCATCTTCTCAAGATATTTCATGCATCCATACTCAAGGATTCCTCAAGGGTTGATCAGACAAACCTTCTCCTAGACAATCAACCCAAACTAGGGTTTGGCATTTCTCAGATCAAGATGGACTTCTAACATCTCCAATGGTCCTCATGCCTCCTCATATGCTTCAAAGATTCTCCATGTCAAGTTTCAAGCCTCACAAGTCAAGTTTCCTCAGACAATTGCTCAGATGGTTGAAAAACAGTTGTATTGGACAAAAAGTCAACTGTGGTCAACATACAGTCAAACTTCATGATTTTTGGTCAACATCCTCATTCTGAAGTCACATTCATCATTTGATCAAGGGTTGATCATGATTCATCAAGAAAACTCAAGATTTGCTCAAAAGTCAACTTTCTAAATTAGGGTTTCTTGAGGAAAAGTCAACCAAACTTTGACTGATCATAACTTTCTCATACTTTCTCAGAAATTTTTCCATCACCTCTTGTTTTGAAGGAAATTCAATTCTCTACAACTTCATGTCTCACAAGAATGTTCAAAAAATGCTTCATTTGGAAGGTATGGATCAAAACATTACAGGTCCTTTTCAAAGTCAACATTTTGTGTTGAAGATATATTGAGCATGGAAACTCCAATTGAGATGAAACCAAAGAGGTTGGTTAGAGGACTCTTAGAGCTTTTCAAAAAGTCTAAGAACACTCAAAAATATGGAAAATTGAGCAAGATACACTATTCAGAAGTTGGACAATTTTGGACAATTGCACAAAAGGAGATATTGGTCAAAATGCAAAATTTTCCAAATGGGCATATAACCTTATGATCCAAACTTGTTCATGACATTATTTGTGACCCATTAATGCTTGGCCATGGCAATTTTCTATTTTATTAATTTATTTTTGAATTTTAAACCATTTAATTCAAAATTAAATTATATAAAATATGAAAATAAGATATTTTTCCAAAAGGAGTGATTTTATATCAAACTTGAGGTCCAAAGAAGCCCATGATACATACCAAATTCGTGCTTGATCATGCATTTAAGAGAAAATCAAATTTCTTTCAAAAATTTGATTTTATTTGAAAATTATTCAATGCATTCATAACCAAATCTTTTTTCCTTGTTTTTTCTCTCCCAATTCACTCTATAAATAGCCAGCATTACACACAACAAAGGACACGAAACCCTAGCCCCATACACAGCCCTCACTTTGCCAAAATTTTTCAAGATTTGTCAAAAATCGAATTTTGAGTTCTAGCCAATTTCAAGAAGTTTTGAGCATTCAAACATCCTCCTTGACCTCCCAGCAATCGAAACCACCTCTTGCTCGAAGCCAAATCACTCTGAATCGAGCCATCTAGTTCTCACCGGTTTGCTACTTTTCACAATTTCGATTTTTAAATTCCATGCATTACTAATCGTTTTCATGTGCTTATTTGAGTTCAGGACATTCATTAGAGTGCGTTTGATGCATCACATGTAAGCTTCCACGTAGAAATCCCAGAATGCCATTGTTAGGGTTTTTAGGGCTGTGAGTTTCGAAACGCAGGTTACAGGCCGTTTCAGGACACGAGGATAGCACCATCGTGCTCGCAGCCCTCGATTTAGGGGGGTAGGGTACCTTAGAGCTTTTTATTTTGCGTATTTTTCAAGTTTCAGGTTGTTGCTCGCCGGAGAAGACGGCCGGAGCTAGGGCTCCGGCGTCGTTGACTGATGAAGACCGGTGGGAAGCTGGCATGGCGTGATGGCGTGTTCTAATTCGCTCTTTCATTCCAACTGGGGTCCACGCGTGGCTGACTGTGTTTCAAACATACCCATGACACGTTAGCACTTATATTCAAATGTTTCCAGCTTTACAAACACCAAGTGTCAAGTGTCCCAGTGGTTAAGGCGCTAGCTGTTCAAAGATGCTCCTCCTGGTCACGAGTTCGAACCATGCCAGGACCAGTTTTGCATTTTCTTTCACAAACTCAAACTATTTTCTTTTTTTTTCATATTTTCTTTTTTATTTAATATTTTGCATTCCTTTTTGCATTATTTCCAGAAAATGTTTATTTAATTTATAAAATTAAAAAATATTATTTTGCATGCATATTTAATTTTATTTCTAATTTATCATTTAAATCACTTTTAATTAGTTTTTAGTTATTTAATTAACTCCAAAAAATCCCAAAAAATTATTTTAGCATATTAATGTTATTTCTTGCATGAAATATTTTTTCTCATTTAAAAATTATCATTTTTACTAACATTTTCCTCTTATTCGATTTCCTCGTATTTTCCGATTTCTCATCTTTTCACAGGTTATCCCGTTTCGGACGATTTCTTTTTGTCGTTTTATTTTTTCCAATAATGTAATTGCTTATGGGATGTAATAGTTTAATTAGGGCTTTTATTTTCCGCTTTTCAATTATGTATCTGCCCCAAAGCCATGTAATAGCGTAGGATTTATCTTTCCGCACTTTATGTTTCCGCATCTTATAAACTGCTAGTAATTAGGCGTGTATGGCAAGATAAAATTGGACATAGATCACTCATAATTTCAAGATAACATATATCTGAATCTGACACACTCCTTTCACACATGCATCCCCTAGAGTATTCTCTCTCGTTGCCTTTCGAATAAATGGTCATGTCCCTCGAACGTAGAGGTATTCTAGCATCGTTGCCTTCAAAACAAATCATCATAGTCCCTTTGATACAAAGATCATAAGACCCACGATGTCGCCTCCGAATACATGATCTTGACCCTCGATTGTCGCCTACGAAAAATGATGATAGTCCCTTCGAATGTGCTAGGATACTTCCTACAAGTTGCTTTCTATGACCATCTGATGTCCCTTCGAATGTCCCGCTTACATCCAACGAATAGAGCTACCTACCAACTAATGGTATGGATAGTGATATTCTAAAGGAACGTAAAACAACACGAAAACGACCAATTCTGAGTAGGTAATAAGACTTTTAGTTGCTTGCTCTATCAAAATACTTTTTGCACCTCACACTTTTGTCAAAGTTCAAACTCTTTCCAAAAACGAAACATTTCCGAACACTTTGTATACATTCCTACATGAATCATTACAAAGTCAAAGCGAAATGCCTTTTCAAAACATTTTTGTCAAACACACAGAAAGCACAAATTTTAAAGTGATCTAAGAGCAACTAAGAGCCCGTAGATAACTACGGATGGAAAGGGGTGCTAATACCTTCCCTTTTCATAACCTTCTCCCTTACTCAGAATCTAACGAAGGTCTTTTTCTGTACTTTTTACCTTCCCTTAATTGGATAAAAGAAAAGTCAGTGGCGACTCTTGCTATCCGCATATTTGCGATACAAAATTCTACAAAGTCAGTTCACCGTATTACAGAACTGGAGACTCTACTGGGGAGACACCCTAAAGAGAGAATACCTTAGGGATTTCTAGATCATTTTTACTGTTTTCTGTTTGACTTGCTTGCTTTATCTTTAAGGGTTGCTTGGGTATTATATTTGTGGGGGATCCTACACCCGGATCCGGGTTTCCTTTTAGGTAAGTAGCAATAAATCGTCGCGACCGTTAGACGTATATCGAAACGGTCAACATGATGGCTGAGAATTGATTAAATTTTGATATTGTTTTGCAATGATGACTCTATGCGAAGTTGTAATGAATTGGAACATGTTCTTTGTTGTAATCGTAAGAAAAATGGGACTAGTTTAGTGTAGAAAACGCAGAGGAGAACTCATGTTCGTGTTGCCTCACCTAGAGAGTGAAACCACCCGACTGAACATAGGCTGATAACTATATAAATGGAGTCGCCATAGAACATTTCTTATCTCACAAAAGGAGAAAGGTAAACATATCGAGAAAACCTGAAACAGATAAGACATGGTCTTGCGACCGAGATATAGGGTAAGGGAGTTTGTTACGCGAGGGGAATGAATTAGCACCCCACACGCCCATAGTATTCTACGGTATCCACTTCTATTTTCTATCTAAGAGGTGTGTTATATCTATCTATGCTTAACCGTTAAAATGCATGCAAATGAAAAGTAAAATAAAGAAACCACGGAGAAAAGAAGGAAGTTTTTACAAGTTGTGCTCGATCGAGCCCCGTGACAAGATGCCTACGTATTTCCTCGTGCAATGGGAAAGTCAGGGCATTGTAGTTCGGCTCACTTATTTTAGTTGGTTTTTTGTTTTTTACTTATGAAAAGGTTTTAAACACAAAAAAAAAATGTGCCCGTAAGCGAAAAAGAGTTTGTCTTGGTTGGTTGTTTTTACCTTTAAGAAAGGAATTCAAACCATTATTAAGTGTTTTTATTTTCAAAAGAAAAAGAAAGAAAGTTTTAGTTTTAATTACATGCAAGGATGCAAAAGAAATAAGCAAAACAAAAGGGAGACTAATTAGTACTAGCCCTAATGTTGTCATGCAAAGATTGGACCTATGGTTGAGGATGAGGGAATCTCTACCTATATTGACATGCAAAAGATGTATATCCTAATGTCTAAGGGAAAGTTATCCTATATTCGTCTTGGTTGTAAAACCAAGGGGGATGCAAATGGATGAAGCAATCAAGGGCTTTGGCTGAAGCACAAAAGCAATGCAATGCACAAAAAAATGTCATAGAAGCGGAATAAAAGGAGAATGTCCCATAGCCTACAATAGCAAGCTGAGGGCCGAAAGCAACCAAGAACCAACATATTCTGATTCCTTTGAATGGTATCACCGCATGACATGAATTGTCAAGTGTGAAGAGCAAATGATGCGAGTTCAACAGTAAATGCAAACCCTAGGAAAGCGTGGAGAGTCAGAATAGGGGAATCTTGCCAATTTATTATTATTGACTCAATAGAGGAAGCAACGCGATTCGCGTGTGTTGAGCTGACACGGACTTGAACTGTGCGGGGATCGATTGTGGACCCTTTCCGCGTGCCCATCATATCATCATCATATAGCAGGAAATATAAAAAGTGGGACTTTGCTTGGTGGTTCCATGTCAGATTGCCTAACCACTCTTGACCTATACAAGCATAAATGTAAACACTTACTAAGAATTACATCCCTATGCACGATGGAGGATTTTAAACAAACCAAACACAATTAGCACATAATTTGCAGAATTCCCATCTACAGGTCTTTAAACAGCGACTTTGAGCTCAACGCTCCTATCCCAATCATGGCAGTAGAAAGCTGTAAAACCTCTACTTCTCATGATATCTAGAAAAGCTGTAAAGAATGCGATATATAAGGGATAACTAGTACCAAACGAATAGTAAATCCATAGAGCACTGCAAGCTAAGAATACTCCAAAAAATTTCAAGTACTACAACAACGCAATAAGAGTAAACCGGTGAGAAATGCTCAAGGCATCAATAGCATAGACGGAGTACGCGTTCAAGCGTATCTGAAGCAACAACACCTACAAGAGAGGATAAATCCCAATAAACAGACAATAGAATATACACATATGCGCATAAGCCAAAGAACATCTGTATACACATTTCGATCAAGTGTACCCGCAAGAAAACCATGCAAGCAGACAATAGAATGTACGCATATACACACAAGGCAAGGAACATGTGTATACGCATTCCAATCAAGATACCTACAAGAACAAAGTTAGACTGAAAAAGTAGATAAAAAGAATGCACACGATGTGTACAAGCATAAAACACACAAAAAGGAGTAAAACCCAAGACACGAGATAATAGAATGTACACGTATGTGTACAAGCTTGAAACAGATGCAAGAACGGAGTTAGACCAAGAAAGCAGACAAAAAGAATGCACACGCGTGTGTACAAATGCAAGTCACTGTAAAAGTAAAACCCAAATAACGAGATAATAGGATGTACGTATGTGTACAAAAAACACCGCAAGAACGGAGTTAGACCGGCAGACAAATAGAATGTACATTGGGTGCACAAGCGCAAATAACCTGCAAGAACGAGTTAGACCGAAAAAGCAAGTAATAAAATGCGCAGCGCAAAGCAAATACAATGAGGCGTAAATCCAAATGTCAAGTACAAGTGCTCAAAATACCTTGCACATGAAACAAAGTGTCAAAATTAACAAAGCAAGGATAAGGAATAATGATCGGAATGCAAAAATGATTGCACATATGATTATAAACTAGTATAAGCATGCGAGAAGTGAAATAAAATCACAAAAATCGGAATGGGAAGGTGGTTTTCTGAAATCGGAGAGAAAAAGTGAACTTCTCAGAATCGGCTAAAAATTGCATGGTTGCTTGTAAAAACATCAACGAATTCAAAAACGTAAGCGGTTTTGATTGATTCCGAGTGGAAGTCGCATTTCTTGGACCTTAAAGTGACGGGACAGCAACTCCGTTTAGGCATGTTGTGCTCAAGATTTGGTTCTGAAACCTCTAAAATCGGTTCTGGAACGTGCCAAAACGTAGGGGACATGTACCGTTACTTTGGACTTTCAAGCAAAAATGAGTTTCGATGTGTAAAAATGCCAAAAAATGCTTATGAAACTCAAAATTCATGTTTTGAATTAAATTCCGATTCATGTTTATTTTGATTTTTGAAATGTAAGATGAATCATATTTCAATTCATTACATGTAAACAAAAGCTAAAACAAAATGCAACACAAATTATGTACAAGTTTTATTTGAATTTGAAACTCGAAACATGTGGAAAATGCATAAATTTTCCATCGATACAAGCCTTGTGTGTGTGTGTGTTCATGAGTGAAAATGCATCAAGTTTATAAATGTAATGCAAATTTGTAGAATACAACATGTAAGTGATGAATGCTTCATGTGAACTATACCAAAATGCAATGCAAAACATAATGAATATCATATACAAATCAAGGATGCAAGGTGTTGTGCTGTAGTGATTCCATATATGTGCAAAAGTGAGTGAAAACGAGGTTTCGACATGCTTTAATATTATGAAAGTTAAGCATCAAAACAAAAATTTGGATCAACTATCCTATATGAAAATGCATGAACTTATGAGGATGCAATTTGTGCTTTGTGTGTGAGTTTAGGTGCATGCGTATGTGTTATGTACAATGCAAATGCACCTAAAAGCTAAAATGCAATATAAACTACATTTCGACACAAGTTAGAATGCAAATTACGTCTCAATTCACATGTATCAATGCAATATAATCAATCTAAATGCACTGTAATGCATGAGCATGTGATAGATGATGCAAAATGCACAAATGAGCGGCCTAAATGTAAAGGAAAGCAATTACACAAGTGTATGTGTGTGTTATGTACAAAAATTCTTTCACATTGACACACTTTGACGTCACCAAAATGCAATCAAATCAAAGAATTCGACAGAACAAACTCAATAATCGGAATCCACACGGAAAATGCAATCAATTCGACTATTCGATTTTAAAAAAAGCTAAAAATCAAAAATAGAGTGTTTGATAATTTGTTTCTTAGTGTTTGTTGCTTTATGATTCATTGGAAACTAGTTGCTATTGTGTATAAATTTAAACGTGTTATTTATTAAAATATATCACCTCAATTTAATATCATTATCATTTCATATAACATTGGTTTGACGCATATCCGGACTTTTCAGTAACGGCTCTAATTAGACGATAGTTGATCTTGGTGGTTTTCACTTGCCAAAGTTTTTAAAACTAATTTTTCAAAATGTTTTTTAACTTGGAGTTGGGAACTATTCACCCTCCTCTAGATAAGTTGTCATCGTCTAACAAGTGGTATCATGAGCTCTGGTTTATTCCATGCTTAAAAAATGCTTATTAGAATATGACTTCTGAACCTAAAGGGGGAAATGCATATTCATTTAAACTAATCAATTTTTTATTGGTTTATTAAGCTTAGTCGGAAAAAGCTTTGATTTGGTTAAAGAGATCAACAATAAACCTTTAAACACTCTCAATAAAATAATTTGAGGTAAAAGCCGTCTATAGGTAGGGATAAGCTTGTTCATATTCAAAGATCATATTGTATTAAGGTTCGTGGGCATAACCAATAAAAATCTATCAAGTCTATAGTGAAAATCTCAAGAAGACCTCTTGGGAACACGACTAGACCAACATTAGATCAAACCTGAATAACTCTCTGGTGCAATATCAAGGCTCCTATTTTGATAAATAAAAAAAAGGATCTATTATTTAATTAACATATAAAATAAAATATTTTGATAAAAAAAGTCAAATAATTAAAGCCATATAAATATAAAATAAAAATTTGAGGCCCTAAGCGGGTAGCCTTGGTGGCCTACCCCTAGGGTCATATTTGCAAGTCAAAGGTCTTTAGAAGTGTTTTTTAATCTCTTTAGATACCTTTGAGTACTTCCCAAATTTCAAAAACACAATCTTAGAAATTTCTACTCTTACCTCTAGTTTTCCAATACGATTACCAACAAATCTCTCAGTCTTTAGCTCTAAAGTTCTAAAGGTTCTGAAGACAAGAATGATAGAGATACATATTCACAATTGCTAAAGGATCCTTAACAAGCCCAAAACACAATCCATTTATGAATGGATCCATGAAACAAAAAGACAGAGCCCAATACATGTAGACCAAATGAACTAGACCTGATGCAGAACTGGACCTGACTCGCGTCACTGCCTGGTCATCTGCCACCTTTAAAGTTGTGTCATAGACGACCAAACTTTTGTCTATACAATGTCAGACCGTCCCCACAACTCCAATGTCTTTTGTCGGTATTCTTGCTTCTTTCTAGTTTTTTAATTTTCTAGAATCTCAAAATATGTTTTCTTTCTCTTAATCACTTAAGATTTTCAAGAATAATTCTACCATTACTTCTAATGATTCTTATAAATAAATCTCATTTTCATATCCATTTTAGATGAGTCTTGAACCTTCAAATATATTTGAATAAAATATGTTACAAAAGATACATCCTTTCTTTTTGAAACAAAAATATGTGTTATATGTATGTTCGATTGAAACATATATCAACATAAATAGTGATTATAAAATATACATAATTCAATTTGAAAACTATAATGGTTTATATCGTGGTCTAGGCCACATCCAAGTTCATCTAACATCATTGTACTGAGTATGAGCGTTTAGATAATCGATTATTGGTCCATATACCCAAGGCTAACAAATCAATCTAACGATTCTCTAAGATAGTTCAAGGCCTCTAAACTAGGAACTGGTTGGGGATCTGGAAATCTTAGGTCTCGCACGCCCTAACATCACACTAGATTGATGTTAGCCAAACACTGAAGAACCGATAAATCAATTGGATAACTTGATCCACATTACAAAATTAAATACACAATTTTTATAAAAAATAAATCATCTAAAAAATGTTCTACTTGTGCATAAACATGTTCTCACCCAATGGTACATTATTGCAATAAATAACTTTATCATGGTCCAAAAATAAAATATCCTCTTTAGTATCATAAAAAACTAAAAATAATGAAAAGTTAAAAATAATGAAAGATTAAAAGAGAACATTTCCTGTTTCTATCATGCAAGATTAATATATTTCCCTTTTTTTATTACACGGCCTCTTTAATAGATGAGATAAAGAGACAAACACAATACTTTAGAGATACTTAATATTATTTCCCTTTTGGTCATATGAAGATATCCCAGGTTTAGACATTGATATTGTGGTACACCGGTTACTGACAAAAAAAGGTTTTCTCCTAGTGAAACAGAAGGTTCGTCGCATGCGTCCTGAGATGTCAGAGAAAATCAAAGCCGAAGTTATGAACCAGTTCAACGCCGGTTTCTTAGCTGTTACTTCCTATCCACAGTGGGTTGCAAACGTGGTGCCTGTGCCCAAGAAGGATGGCAAGGTACGAATGTGTGTGGATTACAGAGATCTGAACAAAGCGAGTCCGAAAGACGATTTTCCACTTCCTCATATTGATGTTCTGGTTGACAACACCGCTCAGCATAAGGTTTTCTCCTTCATGGATGGTTTCTCCGGTTACAATCAGATCAAGATGGCTCCTGAAGACATGGAGAAGACTACTTTTGTTACACAGTGGGGCACTTTCTACTACAAAGTTATGCCGTTCGAACTGAAGAATGCAGGCGCCACTTATCAGCGTGCCATGGTGACATTATTTCATGACATGATTCATCACGAGATAGAGGTCTACGTCGACGACATGATAGCTAGATCACAGACAGAGGAAGAACATCTTGATCATTTGCAGAAGTTGTTTGACAGGTTGAAGAAGTATAGACTGAGACTTAATCCTAACAAGTGCACTTTTGGAGTCAGATCCGGTAAACTCCTAGGGTTTGTTGTCAGTGGTAAAGGTATTGAAGTTGACCCCGCCAAGGTCAAAGCCATTCAAGAGATGCCAGCTCCCCGCACCGAGAAGGAAGTCAGAGGTTTCTTGGGCCGATTAAATTACATTGCCAGATTCATTGCACACCTAACTGCTACTTGTGAGCCAATCTTCAAGTTACTAAAGAAAGATCAAGTAGTAGAATGGAACGACGATTGCCAGATCACTTTTGATAAAATCAAGGAGTACTTACAGAATCCTCTCATCCTGATGCCGCCTGCCGAAGGAAGACCTCTTATCATGTACTTGACAGTGTTAGAGAATTCAATGGGGTGTGTGTTAGGGCAACATGACGAGTCTGGTCGAAAAGAGCATGCATTATACTACCTTAACAAAAGTTTACCGACTGTGAAACAAGATACTCACTTGCAACGCTTTGGCTTGGGCTGCTCGCCGACTAAGACAGTATATGTTGACTCACACTACCTTGTTGATTTCTAAGATAGATCCGATAAAATACATATTTGAGAAACCAGCTCTCTCCGGAAGAATAGCAAGATGGCAAATGATCTTGACCGAATACGACATCCAGTATACTTCTCAGAAAGCAATCAAAGGAAGTGTAGTAGCCGATCATTTGGCTCATCAAGCCATATATGACTATCAATCTATGCAGTTCGAATTTCCAGATGAAGATGTTCTACTAGTCACAGATTGTGAAGAACCAGGCCCAGACGAAGGACCTGAACAAGGATCCCGATGGACTATGGTCTTTGATGGAGCCTCAAACGCACTTGGCAATGGCATTGGCGCCATCATTATATCCCCTACAGGCGGACACACGCCATTCACCGCCAGACTATGTTTCAATTGCACCAACAACATGGCCAAATACGAAGCGTGCATCATGGGTATTAAAGCTGCTATTGACTTAAGAATCAAGTTCTTGCAAGTGTATGGAGACTCAGCTTTAGTGATCAGTCAGATTAAGGGCGAGTGGGATACGAAGCATCCGAATCTTATTCCGTATCGAGAGCATGTTATAAGTTTGATCCCCTACTTCGAAGAGATTATTTTCAACCACATTCCACGAGAAGAGAATCAGTTGGCAGACGCATTGGCTACTATGTCATCTATGTTCAAGGTTAGATGGGACAACGAGGCTCCCCAAATCATCATTGAGAGGTTTGACGAACCGGCGTACTGTTATGAGCTTGACACAGAAGAGAAACCTTGGTACTATGACGTGAAGAGGTATCTTGAGATTTAGGAATATCCCGCAGGGGCATCTGTCAATGATAAGAAGTTCTTGAGAAGGTTTGCATCCAAATTCTTCCTCAACAACGGCATCTCATACAAGCGCAATCACGACTTGTGCTTACTCCGCTGTGTAGACCGGAAAACAGCGGAACGTATCATGGAAGAGTTACACGAAGGCGCATTTGGTACCCATTCCAGTGGACATACGATGGCTAAGAATATTCTGAGAACAGGTTACTATTGGTCCACCATGGAAGTTGATTGTCACCGCTATGCTCGATCTTGTCACAAATGCCAGATTTATGCAGACAAAGTGCACGTACCTCCAGTACCTCTGAATGTTCTAACAGCTCCTTGGCCTTTTGCAATCTGGGGCATTGACATGATCGGAGAGATTAAACCCACAGCTTCCAACGGACATTGTTTCATCCTTGTGGCAATTGACTATTTCACCAAGTGGGTAGAAGCAGCCTCGTTCGCATCTGTTACCAAGAATGTTGTGGCTCGATTCATCAAGCATAATCTTATCTGTCGATATGGCACTCCCAAAAGGATTATCACAGATAATGGCTCTAATCTCAACAATAAGATGATCACCGAACTCCGCACGCAGTTTAAGATCAAACATCACAACTCTTCTCCATATCGGCCTAAGATGAATGGCGCAGTGGAAGCCGCCAACAAGAATATTAAGAAGATTATACAGAAGATGACAGTGACTTACAAAGATTGGCATGAGATGTTGCCGTTTGCTCTTCATGGTTATCGCACTACAGTACGAAGATCAACAGGGGCAACCCCATTCTCTCTTGTATATGGTATGGAGGCAGTCCTACCCATCGAGGTTTAGATCCCCTCAACCAGAGTCCTTCAAGACGCAGAATTAGGCGAAGAGGATTGGGTTCAGACCCACCTTGACCAGATTAATTTGATTGATGAGAAACGACTCGCGTCCATCTGCCACGAACAGATCTATTAGAAGCGAATGATCAGAGCATTTAACAAGAAGGTCAAGCACCGAGTCTACCAAGTCGGTGACCTAGTAGTCAAGCGCATCATTCTTCCACAAGGTGATCCCAGGGGCAAATGGACTCCCACCTATGAGGGACCATTTGTAGTCAAGACAGTGTTTTCCGGCGGAGCTATGATACTTAGCACCATGGATGGTGAAGATTTCCCACACCCTGTGAACGCAGACATAGTCAAAAAATACTACGCATAAACGAGACCCGCTAGGTCGACTGACCTAGGCAAAAATAAGGGCATCCTGGCGAACCAAAAGGTTCGGGCAAAAGTTAAGGATATATACAAAACATGTACACCCGGCAAGTCGAAAACCTGAAAAGGCGGCTTGGGCAAAAAAGGGTATCCCGGTAGACTAAAAACCCGAAAGGGCGGTCTAGGAAAAAGTTAGGGATTTAAGCGTACGACTATGTCTCGTCCAGATCACTTCCAGACTACTACAATCAGCATTCGAGATTCAAATGGCGACGATCAGTCTACTCACTTTCTACTAACAGCAAGGAGATGAGATAGTCGAAATATATGAGTACTAGCATAGTTGGAACTTAACGAGATTGTTTCCGCATAGCTTTTTACTTCTTCTGTGTACAAACTGCTTGGCCATACGCCACATTTTAAATAAATACAAGTTTATTTCTCTTTACAAAATCTCTCACTATTGTTGTTTGCATAAAGTCCAACGTTTGCTTTGAATGATTATATGCATCTGACAATAAGAATCTGTTCACAAACATGCGAAAAGTGAACATACAAAAATAATTACTGCAGGCTCCAGGAATTGAGATGACGAAGAAAGTCACCAATGCATTTCCCCGCAGAGCATTAATCCCCGTAGAGGTGTCACTCACCACAAACCTCCCCCAGCGGAGTATGCGTCAGTCCCCAAGCAGTGATTCCACTCAACTTAACCGGATCACAAAAGTCTCCGAGCAATAACACCTCATTCCCAGCCAAGATATTTATCCCCAACGGATATCTCTCAACCATTCCCCTTTTCTCCAGCAGCAGTATCCAGACTTGAAACTTGGTCAGATAGTGCACCGGAGGAAATCTACTCCTTTTATTCCCCAGCCAAAGATGTCAACCGGCTCCAGACTCTTCTAAACCCGGTCTCCCGGCAACTACCATTATTCTCCAGCAAGATTTACACAAAAATCCCCAGTAGAGTACTTCCCAGACTCTCCCCGGCAGGGTCTATTTATGAAATCCTCAAACAGTATCTAGGCCCAAGACTTGGTCAGATAGTGCATCGGAGGAATCAAAGCTATCTTCCTTCTCAGGATTTACATCCACTTCATCCTCAAGCAGGAGTCAGAAATCTCCAAACAGAACATCCAGATCTTCTTCAAGATGGATATGTTTTAAAATACCACAACATCTATCATCCATACATTACTCATGAAAGTCATAATATATGCATATGTCATTCATACACATTGTCATGCATCATACTTTGCATAAGACTAACGAATATTCTATCAAAGTTTCTCTTGTTTTCTTCAAAGCAGGTGAAAGTCACTTCTGACGCAAACTGGTCCAGGATTAAGACCCGAATCCAGACGGGAAAACTATACGAAAGACCGCCCTCGTTGTCCTCCGACAGCGGATCAAGGATTAATACCCGAAGCCAGACGGGAAACCCTATCCGAACGATCACAAGTTATCCTCCGATAACAGGCAGTGGACCAACACCCGATGCACAACAGGGAAGATATCCACATATTGCCAACTATTATCCCCTCAGAGTAATCAGCACGAAGATCTATTTTGACTCCTTCTTATTATCAACAGCAACTACAGAGTCTAGCGTATGACTCAGTTGCCCTGGATGGCATCTTAAGCCTATCTCCGACTACTTATCAACATTTCTCCACTTTCAGAATGCTGCATATTTGGTTAAAAATCAATACAAACCAATAACTTCATTCAAAGATGAGCACGAAGTCTAACATACGACTCCCTCCGGATGGCATCTTAAGCCCATCTCCATGCTCTTTCCAGAAACATCTATAGAGCCTAGCGTATGGTTCGTTCCTCAGCATCGATCATTCCAGATGGCATCTTAAGCCCATCCCCGGCAGTCCTCCTATCAACAATCTCGAGTCTAGCGTACGACTCATTCCCCAACGAAGTCTCCAAACTTCTCCAAATGGCATCTGTAAGCCCATTTCTGCATCATCAGCCAACAGCGAGTGCAAATTTTCAGGTGTACTCGAGTGTCCAATCATCTTCTACCTCCAGGTCACAAAAGGCAAGCGTGTCAATCTAACCCTTCCAGTACAAGAAGATTGAACAGGGGCAGCTGTCATACCCCAAAATTTTCCCTCCATCTTCTCAAGATATTTCATGCATCCATACTCAAGGATTCCTCAAGGGTTGATCAGACAAACCTTCTCCTAGACAATCAACCCAAACTAGGGTTTGGCATTTCTCAGATCAAGATGGACTTCCAACATCTCCAATGGTCCTCATGCCTCCTCATATGCTTCAAAGATTCTCCATGTCAAGTTTCAAGCCTCACAAGTCAAGTTTCCTCAAACAATTGCTCAGATGGTTGAAAATCAGTTGTATTGGACAAAAAGTCAACTATGGTCAACATATAGTCAAACTTCATGATTTTTGGTCAATATCCTCATTCTGAAGTCACATTCATCATTTGATCAAGGGTTGATCATGATTCATCAAGAAAACTCAAGATTTGCTCAAAAGTCAACTTTCTAAATTAGGGTTTCTTGAGGAAAAGTCAACCAAACTTTGACTGATCATAACTTTCTCATACTTTCTCAGAAATTTTTCCATCACCTCTTGTTTTGAAGGAAATTCAATTCTCTACAACTTCATGTCTCACAAGAATGTTCAAAAAATGCTTCATTTGGAAGGTATAGATCAAAATATTACAGGTCCTTTTCAAAGTCAACATTTTGTGTTGAAGATATATTGAGCATGGAAACTCCAATTGAGATGAAACCAAAGAGGTTGGTTAGAGGACTCTTAGAGATTTTCAAAAAGTCCAAGAACACTAAAAAATATGGAAAATTGAGCAAGATACACTATTCAGAACTTGGGCAATTTTGGACAATTGCACAAAAGGAGATATTGGTCAAAATGCAAAATTTTCCAAACGGGCCTATAATCTTATGATCCAAACTTGTTCATGACATTATTTGTGACCCATTAATGCTTGGCCATGGCAATTTTCTATTTTATTAATTTATTTTTGAATTTTAAACCATTTAATTCAAAATTAAATTATATAAAATATGAAAATAAGATATTTTTCCAAAAGGAGTGATTTTATATCAAACTTGAGGTCCAAGGAAGCCCATGATACATACCAAATTTGTGCTTGATCATTCATTTAAGAGAAAATCAAATTTCTTTCAAAAATTTGATTTTATTTGAAAATTATTCAATGCATTCATAACCAAATCTTTTTTCCTTGTTTTTTCTCTCCCAATTCACTCTATAAATAGCCAGCATTACACACAACAAAGGACACGAAACCCTAGCCCCATACACAGCCCTCACTTTGCCAAAATTTTTCAAGATTTGACAAAAAACGAATTTTGAGTTCTAGCCAATTTCAAGAAGTTTTGAGCATTCAAACATCCTCCTTGACCTCCCAGCAATCGAAACCACCTCTTGCTCGAAGCCAAATCACTCTGAATCGAGCCATCTAGTTCTCACCGGTTTGCTACTTTTCACAATTTCGATTTTTAAATTCCATGCATTACTAATCGTTTTCATGTGCTTATTTGAGTTCAGGACATTCATTAGAGTGCGTTTGATGCATCACATGTAAGCTTCCACGTAGAAATCCCAGAATGCCATTGTTAGGGTTTTTAGGGCTGTGAGTTTCGAAACGCAGGTTACAGGCCGTTTCAGGACACGAGGATAGCACCATCGTGCTCGCAGCCCTCGATTTAGGGGGGTAGGGTACCTTAGAGCTTTTTATTTTGCGTATTTTTCAAGTTTCAGGTTGTTGCTCGCCGGAGAAGACGGCCGGAGCTAGGGCTCCGGCGTCGTTGACTGATGAAGACCGGTGGGAAGCTGGCATGGCGTGATGGCGTGTTCTAATTCGCTCTTTCATTCCAACTGGGGTCCACGCGTGGCTGACTGTGTTTCAAACATACCCATGACACGTTAGCACTTATATTCAAATGTTTCCAGCTTTACAAACACCAAGTGTCAAGTGTCCCAGTGGTTAAGGCGCTAGCTGTTCAAAGATGCTCCTCCTGGTCACGAGTTCGAACCATGCCAGGACCAGTTTTGCATTTTCTTTCACAAACTCAAACTATTTTCTTTTTTTTCTTCATATTTTCTTTTTTATTTAATATTTTGCATTCATTTTAATTTATTTCACAATTTTTTATCATGCATTAAAAAACACCAAAAAATATTTTACTTTTTGCATTATTTTCAGAAAATGTTTATTTAATTTATAAAATTAAAAAATATTATTTTGCATGCATATTTAATTTTATTTCTAATTTATCATTTAAATCACTTTTAATTAGTTTTTAGTTATTTAATTAACTCCAAAAAATCCCAAAAAATTATTTTAGCATATTAATGTTATTTCTTGCATGAAATATTTTTTCTCATTTAAAAATTATCATTTTTACTAACATTTTCCTCTTATTCGATTTCCTCGTATTTTCTGATTTCTCATCTTTTCACAGGTTATCCCGTTTCGGACGATTTCTTTTTGTCGTTTTATTTTTTCCAATAATGTAATTGCTTATGGGATGTAATAGTTTAATTAGGGCTTTTATTTTCCACTTTTCAATTATGTATCTGCCCCAAAGCCATGTAATAGCGTAGGATTTATCTTTCCGCACTTTATGTTTCCGCATTTTTATTTCCGCATCTTATAAACTGCTAGTAATTAGGCGTGTATGGCAAGATAAAATTGGACATAGATCACTCATAATTTCAAGATAACATATATCTGAATCTGACACACTCCTTTCACACATGCACCCCCTAGAGTATTCTCTCTCGTTGCCTTTCGAATAAATGGTCATGTCCCTCGAACGTAGAGGTATTCTAGCACCGTTGCCTTCAAAACAAATCATCATAGTCCCTTCGATACAAAGATCATAAGACCCATGATGTCGCCTCCGAATACATGATCTTGACCCTCGATTGTCGCCTACGAAAAATGATGATAGTCCCTTCGAATGTGCTAGGATACTTCCTACAAGTTGCTTTCTATGACCATCCGATGTCCCTTCGAATGTCCCGCTTACATCCAACGAATAGAGCTACTATTGGCTGAAGATTTTGATATCTATGATTCGAAATGGAATCATTGAGCTCGAAACGAAATGATATCAATGTTCGTTGGAATGAGGGAATGTCATGATTCAGAATGAAAGAATGGGTTCTTCGAATAAGACATACTGGAACACGGAGCTTCGAATAGCAATTATGATGGTACATATAAAAGGAGCTTCGAAATGGTAGTAGCGTGGTGTTTAAGAAGCGAGTTCGAAACGAAAGATAGTTCAGATATTTGAAATTCAAACGTGAGCGGGATAAATGGAAGTTCGAATATGCGCGCTGGAAACGGTTCGAAGACATGGAAGCTAGAGAAGCATAGTGTTCTGCATGTCTGAAACGTGGCAAGATCTCATAAGTCAGACCGTTATGGTCTAAATAGTATAAATAGAAGTCTTAGTGTTAGGATTTCGTGTGTCATATCTATTGTACTAAAATTCAGTAACATTCAAAATACCACATGCCTAGGGAAACGAATGCACGAATGATGTACGTATGATTGCACCAAACTCTTTATTATTCAGTAAAGTATCTTTATCTTTCCAGTTTATCTTTATGTTGCATCAATGTCTTTTAAATCTTTTACATTCAAAGTCATTTAATTTTCCTTGCATTTAAACGCTTTTCTTTCATTTCGAAACCTTTTACTATTATGAAAACTCTTTACATTAACGCTCTTATTTTCCAGAAAGCTTTTACATTTCACGTTTTTACTTTGAAAGTCTTTTACATTTAAAAGCCATTTAGGCATTCTTGCATTTATATATTTTCTGCAAACTCTAAATCTTTACGCCTTACTCGTTCGAATTAGTTTTATACTGCTTTACTGGATTATGGTATTAAGTCCTTAAACATCATAATCGAAACACACTTGAACATATATAAAACATTCAACAACAGGCCTTGAACATAAATCCTTGTTTTAAGTTTACACAAACGACCAATACCCCATAGGATCAATCTAGTCGATCCTGCAAGTTACCAAAGGGATTGAATGACAATCATAACGCTTATTTGATAGTTTGGAGGACTAGCGGTTGTTTCACCAGAAATCACTGTGAACAAATTGGCACACCTGGTGGGACATCATTGGTTGTCACAAATTTAAAAAATAAGGATTATAAGACATAATTATTATAAAAAGATCTTTCTGAGTAAATAAAGTTCATTGGTATATGAACCTTAGGAGTGGTAGAATAACTAATAGTAACCAACCCTTACCCAGAAGAAATCGAAATAATAGGATGTCAGATCCAAACAATCCACAAGGGGAACAAAATGCCCCACATGGAACAGGCACTAATGCATCTACTTCGACAGGGACATCCAGTGCGATCCCTTCGAATGCACAGTCTGTTGCATCTTCTACTAATAGTATGGTCGCGAACGGAACAAGCGGCATGTCAACAAACAATTCGACCCTAGGCAATACAGGAACCACTGGGTATCCTGGGGGATTTGTCCCACCATCAGGGGCACAAACCCATTTCGCTACCCCACTACTAACTAGACCATTTAGTTTCGATAGTAATAGGCCCAGAAATTCCCAGTATGGAATGCCAACATCTTTTATGGCAGGTTTGCAGACTTCGACGTCGAATGCGTCACCACACTTAGGGTCAGGATCTGGGGCTAATCAATTTATGACAAATAACCAAGGGTCAGTAGGTTATAGTGCATTGCCTATCCTAACCACAGAAAATCAAATAGCTTTTAGGCAGTTAATGGATGATAGTAACCATAATATGATAGTAGTATTAGCACAAACCATGCAAGAAATCTTCGCCCCAATAGTTCAAAATGTGACTGTGACAAACAGAGAGAATGCAGATAATATGAGTCGAATAGCGGACTTCTTTGCTCCGCCAGAGAGGCGTAGACAGAACCAGGCATTGGTTCGAGCGAACATACCTATCATCGAACAAGTGGAGGATGACCCACCCTATAGGCCAGCCAGAGAGGGAGTTAACTTGGGGGCAAGAGCACAAAGGGTAGATGCCCCAGTGATTCGAGAAGAACCACAAAGGGGACTGATAGAACCACTAGCAAGGGTCGAAAGGGTAGATGCCCCAGTGATTCGAGAAGAACCACACAGGTGAATTATTGAACCAGGGGCAAGGGTCGAAAGACTAGGAGTCCCAGCGTTTCAAGAAGAACAACCTGGAGGGGTTGTCATGGTAGGTCGAAACCAAGATGCTGATGCAGTGGTCCATAGAGTTCGAAATGACAATATCTTGGCAGAAAATAACCTAACCACCATGATAGAGAGGATCATGGCGCAAAACGGTATTAATACAGGGATTAGAAGGCCAAATTATGCCTCGCCCATAGCAGAATATGTAATGCATACTGATTTACCAAGGGGATACAAGATCCCTAAGTTTACAAAGTTCGCTGGAGATACCAATGAATCAACAGTCGAACACATAGCCAGGTACCTGACTGAAGCAGGGGACATAGCGAATAATGAGAACCTTAGGATTAAATATTTCCTTAGTTCCCTCACTAAAAACGCTTTTACATGGTTTACCATTTTGCCTCCTGGATCAATAGACACCTGGACCCTCTTGAAGAGGTTATTCCATGAACAGTTCTACATGGGACAGTCCAAGATAAGTCTAAAGGAATTGGCAAGTGTTAAAAGGAAGTTTACTGAACCTATTGATGAGTACTTAAATAGGTTCAGACTTTTGAAATCTAGATGTTTCACAGTAGTCCCTGAACACGAGTTAGTCGAAATGGCCGCTGGTGGCCTGGACTATTCTATTCGAAAGAAATTAGACACACAATACTTGAGGGATATGGCTCAATTAGCAGATAGGGTTCGACAAGTCGAAAGACTAAAGGCCGAAAAGGCCAGGGCTTTCAAAAGTAATAAGAAAGAAAGAATTTCCTATGTCGAAACGGAGGAAATTGAAGACTTTCCTGAATTCGAAGAGGTCGAAATAGATCTCGCTGAATTAAAACAGGCTCCACCCTACGCTTGTAAACTATTAGTCCCCACGAAAGGGAAAGAGATTGTTGAAAATGAAAAAAATGACAAGTTTCCAAAGAAGGTGTATACCTTCGATGTAACAAAGTGTGATGAAATCTTCGATTTACTTGTCAAAGATGGCCAATTAATTGTGCCACCAAACGTCAAAATACCTCCTTTAGATCAAAGAAAGAAAAGAGGATTTTGTAAAGATCATAGTTTCCTAGGCCACAAAACCTCACAGTGTTTTCTTTTCAGGGACTTGATTCAAAATGCAATTAAAGAAGGCAGATTAAAGTTTGCTGACAAACCGAAAATGAAAGTGGATGAAGACCCTCTGGATATTGCAGACACCAACTACTCCGAACCTTCGAGTATTGGAGAAATCAATATGGTGGAAGCAGACCAAGGGGCCACTACATCGAAAGAGGAAAGCACTGAGAGTGAAAGTTGGGTGCTGGTCGAAGTCAACAACGGAGTCACTGAAGACATCCACAAACAACTAGAGACTTCGATCGAATCAACGCCAGCTGCTGTTGTTTCGAAAGAAATCCAGGCCACTGAGGGCCAGGAAAACCAGAAGCAGGAATTGACACAGGCTACTGAAGGCCTGAGGCTCAAACTGGAGAAGGTACAGATTACAAACCAAGCCTCCCCTCACAAAGAGATCTGGGATACCTTGGGTGAACCCAGTGGGAAGTTCGACTATCTGGTAAAATATTCTGCTCCAGAGAGTTCGAACATCCGAATCGAAGACGTCAAGCCCACAGGATGGGGAGATGATGATGCAATAGGGGAAGCTAGAGATGGTGGTATTCCTAAGAAGAAAGTCTGGGACACCTTAGGGGAACCCAGTGGAAAATTTGATTATCTGGTAAAATACTCTGCCCCAGAGAGTTCAAAGATTCAAATCGAAGACATTAAACCATCAGGATGGGGAGATGTTGGAGGAAAAAAGGGGGATGTAGATGTCAACATGGTGAACATGGAGAGACCCTGTTCTGAAATGCAGGAAGTGGAAAGGTACCTTGAAAAAGAGAAATACAAAATGGAGGATGGTTATGCTGCAGATACCAGTCTCAAACAATACCTCATGATGTGCCACAAGGGAAATGCTGAAAGGATGCTTTGTCCAAGATGCAGTATCATATGCAACGAGAGGATTGTTGCGGAGTTCGAAAGAAAACAAAGGGCTCGAACTAGAGTAAATTGGCGCCAAGACAACCAATTATTCAGGTGTTACCCTAGAGCTGGGGAGAGTTTGTTGGAGTTCCTAGTTCGTTGTCACAAAGGGGCAACAAAGTGCTTGATTTGCCCAAGATGTTCAGCAGCATATGACCAGAACATGGCTGGAGCATTCGAAACGATTCCCTTCGCCCCATGCTGGAATCATAAGGAAGTTGGTCAGATGAGTCAGCGCTTCGATGGTAATCAACGAAAGCCCGATAGCCCATATCCAAAAGGTGCTCGAAGGGTAACATTCAAAATCCCTGCTGGAATACCAACAGACAAATGGCTGCAAGTCAAAACCAATAGGGGGAAGGATAAATGGAGAGGTAATGAGCGAAATGCGCGTCATGCCATGGTATATAGGAGACAATTCAACACTGCAAAGAGGGAGGAACTAAGATTAGAGAATTATAAAGGTAAGAATCCCATGTCAAGATCCCAATGGCGAAGGCAGCAACGAATTCGAAAGGCTGAAAAAGGAAGCTTTAGCAGACAAAGGAGCAGCCTCGACCAACAATAAGGAAATGGCAAGTACCAACAAACCAACAACAAGCAAGCAACCTGAAAACAAACCTCCAGTTAGTAGGAGGCTGTTCTCCGAAACAAAACCAGAAGAATCGAAAGAATACACTTCAACTCCAGAAGAAGACGAGGATATGCTGACAGATAAATTCGAATCCGAAGGAGAATCCTCACTTAACTTAAACTGCAACGTGGTGTCTGTATTACCTTCTGAGTTCGGACAGGAGACCGAAATCGAAGACCACGAGGAAGACGATATTATAGATTTAATGAAACACAGACCCGTTTGCTACTATGTAATGGATAATGGCGCGGTCGAAGAGCAGAACGCTTTCTTCGAACACCCAGAGCCAGCAATGAAGAATCACTTGAAGCCATTGTTCATTCGAGCAAAGGCAGGAGCCCATGGTGTGAACAAGGTCTTAGTGGATGGAGGCGCTGCAGTTAACTTAATGCCTCAGTTTATGCTGAAAAAGTTGGGAATACAAGAGAGTGACGTCAAACCACACAACATGGTCCTATCCAATTATGAGGGAAAAGTAGGGCAAACTTTGGGGGTGGTGCAAGTGGAGCTGACCGTCGGATCGAGTTGTAGGCCCACCATGTTTATGGTGATCGAAGCCAAGGCCAACTATAATTTACTGCTAGGGAGAGAGTGGATCCATGGCGTAGGGGCAGTTCCTTCGTCCATGCACCAAAGGCTAGTCCTATGGAGAGAAGATGGTATAGTAGAGAACATCGAAGCGGACCAGAGTTACTTCATGACAACAGTCAATCTAGTCAACAAGAGGAATTATGACAAGTACCTGGCAAGAATAGCCCTTTGTACCCCAAGTGACGAAATGAACGAAACAAGGGATACACACTACTATATGACCCTCTGCCATGATGGTATGTATTGGGATAGAAAAGTAATTAAGGGAGATGAAGGAGTCGAAGGCACTTCGCAAAGACGGCCCCCAGGCTGGGAGTTCGACAACCTTGCTCATGACTGAGTCTTCTTTCTTCGAAAGGATTTCGGCCTATATGGCTGAGAATGAATGGAAAGCGGCTTCAGAGGCTGCCATAGAAAAGACAGTTAAAATACACAAACTCGAAGGGAATGGTTCGAAAGACTCACCCTGTGAAGAAAACGAAATAGATCAAAGGCTTGATGCCATTTATGATACACAACCCTTGGGCTTCGAGAAGGATCCTACAAATTCAGGAGTTAAGATGTTAGCACAAGATCCACTCGAAGAGGTGAATTTGGGGGATGACAATATAAAAAGAATAACCTATATAAGCGCGAAACTCAGCCCAAGTCTCAAACAAGAGGTGATCGAAGTCCTCAAGAAAAACAAAGATTGCTTCGCGTGGGACTATGACAAAATGCCTGGTTTGAAAAGAGAGTTAGTAGAGCACAGACTTCCGATTAAGGATGGCAAGAAGCCCATCAAACAAACTCCCAGGAGGTTCGCGCCAGTAGTACTGACGAAGATCAAAGCTGAGGTCGAAAGGTTGCTGCGTTGCAAATTCATCAGAACCACAAGGTATGTCGAATGGTTAGCAAATATAGTACCTGTTATTAAGAAAAATGGTTCACTAAGAATATGCATAGACTTTAGGGATTTAAATACTGCAACCCCCAAAGATCAATACTCTATGCTTGTGGCAGAAATGTTAATAGACTCTGCTGCAGGATTCGAATACCTAAGTATGCTAGATGGATACTCTGGTTATAACCAGATTTTTATTGCTGAAGAAGATGTTGCTAAGACAGCATTTCGTTGCCTAGGAGCCTTAGGCACCTATGAATGGGTAATGATGCCTTTTGGGTTAAAAAATGCTGGGGCAACTTACCAAAGAGCAATGAACTCCATCTTTCATGATTTTATTGAGACATTCATGCAGGTGTACATTGATGATATAGTTATCAAATCCATATCTGCAGAAACCCATCTGCATCATTTGAGCCATTCATTAGAAAGAATGAGAAAACATGGCTTAAAAATAATCCCTTAAATGTGCATTTTTTGTGCAGGCAGGAGATTTCCTGGGCTTTGTGGTTCATAAAAAAGGAATTGAAATCAACCAGAATAAGACCAAAGCCATTATGGAGACTAAAGCACCCACATCGAAAAGGGAGTTGCAATCTTTGTTGGGGAAGATTAACTTTCTCAGAAGATTCATTTCGAATCTAAGTGGAAAGACTCAGGCTTTCTCTCCACTACTTCGTTTAAAGCAAGGTCAAACCTTCGAGTGGAACGAAGCCCATCAGGAAGCCTTCGACAAGATTAAGAGATATCTCTCTCAGCCTCATATCTTGTCTCCACCTTCATGGGGAAAGCCCATGAGATTGTACATATCTGCTTCAGAATTTACTATAGGTAGTATGCTAGTACAGGAAGATAGTAATGGCATCGAAAGAGCCATATATTATTTAAGTAGGGTGTTGAATGATGCAGAAACTAGATATAGCAATATAGAAAAGTTGTGTCTTTGTTTATACTTTTCTTGTATGAAACTCAAGTATTATATAAAACCTGTTGATGTTTATGTTTCATCTCATTTCGATGTTATTAAACATATGCTGTCAAAACAAATAATGCATAGCCGAATTGGTAAATGGGCTTTAGCCTTGACAGAATATTCTTTGACTTTCATGCCTTTAAGAGCTGTGAAGGGTCAAGTAATTTCTGATTTCATTGTGGACCATTCATTGGTCGAACAGCCTGTCATGGGTTATGTCGAAATGCCACCATGGAAGTTATACTTTGATGGTTCAACCCATAGCGAGGGCAGTGGTGTTGGAGTTCTCATAATTTCTCCTGAAGGAATTCCAACAAAATTCAAGTATAAGTTGGATGGTCCTCGTTGCTCGAACAACGAAGCTGAATACGAAGCCCTCATCGTTGGACTTGAAGCTTTGTTGGAATTGGGGGCAACTAGAGTCGAAATCAAAGGTGATTCAGAGTTAGTGGTCAAGCAGATAACAAAGGAATATAAATGCATAAAGGAAAATCTGATGACATACTTCGTCATAGTTAATAGGCTACTCAAAAAATTCGAATACATGGATATTCAGCACATACCAAGAATAGAAAATCAAGAAGCAAATGACCTAGCACAACTAGCTTCAGGTTATAAAGTTTCTACCAAAAACTTAGAGGATTTGATCGAAATCAGAGGAAGAGTCATGGCTACTAGACTTACACCATCAGATCTAGAAAATATTAAAATAAGTTATGGTGATAAAGATAGGTTCGAAGTATTAGCCATAAATACTTTAGCAGATACAGATTGGCGAAATCCATTAATAAGGTATTTAGAAAATCCAACATTGAATGTGGACAGAAAAATAAAATATAGAGCATTATCATATGTCCTTATGGGAAACGAACTGTTCAAAAGGACTCAAGAAGGCATATTACTTAAATGCTTGGGAGAAAGTGAGGCATATCTAGCATTATCAGAAGTCCACAATGGGGCATGTGGGGCACATCAAGCAGGCCATAAAATGAAGTGGTTGCTATTTCGATATGGTATGTACTGGCCCAGTATGCTCAAAGATTGTATAGATTTTGCCAAAGGATGTGAAGAATGCCAGAAACATGCAGGGATTCAACATGCTCCTGCAAGTGAGTTGCATTCGATCATTAAACCTTGGCCCTTTAGAGGATGGGCATTAGATTTAATAGGAGAAATCAATCCTGCTTCGTCTAAAGGTTAGAAATATATCTTGGTAGGAATAGATTATTTCACCAAGTGGATCGAAGCAATACCATTAGTAGCTGTAGATCAAGAGGCTATCATCGAATTCATACAGAAACAAATTATCTATAGGTTTGGATTGCCAGAGAGCATAACCACAGACCAAGGATCTATGTTTACTGGTAAAAAGATGCAAGAATTTGCCCAAGAAATGGGATTTAAGTTGTTAACATCAACACCATATTATGCTCAAGCAAATGGTCAGGTCGAAGCAGCCAACAAAGTAATAATAGGTTTGATTAAAAAACATGTTGGTAAAAAACCAAGAAATTGACATAAGACTTTAGATCAAATACTATGGGCGGCTCCTAAAGAAGCTACTAACACTACACCTTTCCCTAACATTTGGTCAGTTTAAATGATTCATCGCAAAAAAACATATTTCAAATGATGATGAATGAGTTGGTCGAATTAGATGAAGTTAGATTGCATGCATTGGAAAATGAGGCAAAAGGAGAGAGTGGCGGGGCATATAACAAAAGGTGAAAGGTAAAACATTCAATACTAATGACTTGGTTTGGAAAGTTATATTGCCCATGGACAAGAAAAATAAAGCATTAGGTAAATGGTCACCTCATTGGGAAGGATTCGAATAGTAAAACATTTTCAAACAATCAAACAAAATGATGAAGAGTTAATAATTAAATTAATGGAAGATTGAATATAAACCATGAGATTATAAAATGATTAGTAAATTGAAAATTGCCTTAAAATTGATTCAAGAGATTTAGAAATAGGTGTTGTTCCTTAATCGATCAAAGATACTCCTAAAAGACTCAAGCTTTTGTTGAATGGCTTCAGCTGCTTCTGTCTCGGCATGCCCTTTGTTGAGGAGCTCTTCAAATCGATGGCCAAAAGTATTGGTATCATATGCCATCTGCTGCTGCTGGGCCTCCTTGATCTTGTGTTGAAGTTCCTGAATCTGTTTTTCCCAGAGAAGGATGGATTGAGCTCAAAGCTCATAATCAGCTTTAGCCTGTTTGATATGCATGGCATGCTCTTCAGCTTCTTTAGAAAGCTTTGAAGCATGCTCATAAGCCGCATCCATTGCAGTTCGCTTCTCTTGGACCTTGTTGGTAGCAGATTCATCTTGGAGGAGACACCCAGTCACATTGTCAATTAAAGATTGAAGTTCGAACAGGATGGTGCTAACTTCCAAAGAACAGTTGGTGAGGTCGACTTGGTTGAGAAGTTCCTTCATGATGAAGCAGGCTATACTGTCTTTCTTGAGTACTTCAAATAAATCCACATCTAGGATGGTTTTCCTAATCTTGTGAAGAAGTACAATCCTATCATCAGAAGGCGTCGAATTAGTGGTCGAACCAGCACCAGCCTTAGGAAGCGGAGTGTCTCTTTGAGCCAGCTTAGCCTTCATGTACCCAATAGGGTCAGTTCGTTTTAAGAGGGCTAACTCCTCTTCAGCTGTTCGGCGTTGGGGGGGGATTTGGGAAGTTCCATGCGCAACGGCGTAACATCCATCTCGAACTCCATTGGTTCATTAGTGGGAACATCATCACCTTCATTATTTGCTTCTTCATCATCCTCTTCATCATCAATCAAGTCCACCACTTCGATGTCATCATTTTGATTACCACCAGCATCGGATTCCGTTTCTTCGCTCGAACTTTCTTGAGCATCTTCTCCTTCTTCGTCATCAGACCCTTCATCACTAGAATCTCCGCTCTCTTGAGAGGCATTGGCTTTTCCCTCTTCAGTTGGAGTTGCCTCTTTATCCTCTTGAGGGGTTTCGAGAGGGGATTTTTGTTGAGAAGTCTCTGGAGGCACTTCCTCAGCAACTTCAGGAGTTGGTTCATTAAGAGGAGGCGAAGTGCCTTGGTCATCTGGCTGTTCAGAAGCTCCAGTTGGAATTGCCATATTGGAGGAGCCTTTGTTCGGCACTAGATTACTTGAATCTCCATGAGGAGAAGAATGGATCGGAGCAGTTGTTTGTGGAGGAGGAGTCGAAGTAGTCGGAACTGGAGTTGAATCATCCTACACAAATAAAGAAAGATTAGAAACTTATAACTAAGGTACGAATAATCATTTTCAAAAAATTCGAAGTGAATTCACCTGTGGATTATCTGCAGATATATTGATGTCTATGTGTTCCAACATTACGTTGGAGGTCGAAGGTGGATTTTTGGATTTTTGTGAGGGAGCAACATCCCTGGAATCGAGTCCAGAGACGTTAGTATCTTTTGAGATGTCTCTTTTCTGCTTCTTCTTCGAAGCCGTTGGTGAACTTTCCCCAGCCTTGAGAGTCTTCCCACTGGTACTAGGCTTTCTCTTCTTTGGAGTAGTTGGTGGGAGTTTATTAGTCTGAAATGGTACAAACATAAGTTAGAATTCAATCATAAATTTAAGCCTATTCGAAAGACCAGAGTAAACTGTTTACCTTTGGAGTCGGAGCAATTGTTTGGGACGGAGCAGTTGTTGGAGTTGGAGCAATGGTGTTTGTTGTTGTTGTTGTGGTTGCAGAAGTGATTGTTGGAGTTGTTTTGGACACATTATCATTGGTTTCGATGGTTTGTTGAGAGCTGCTTCCTTCTTTGGCCTTCGATGCAACAGTCTTGATTCTGACGGCTGAAAATCGAAACAATTAAGACGAAATGTTAAAATAAAGAAAGTAAGAATTATTTGGGGATTTCCCAAGCATTCGCACATGCGCCTTCATTCGAAAGAATCGACATGGCAGAAAGGTCATAGCGAAGATGCCCTGGGAAATTATGGAGCCAGTATCGAGCCCATGTCACAGTCTCAGATGGCTTTGGTTTCTTTTGAGATTTGTATTTGGACATCTCTTTGCAAGTCAACCACCAAGGGTATGGGGGAAACCAAGCCAGAGCCAGTTCTGAGGTAGGTAGTTTGGGAAACTTAGGTGGATGCATCTCGAGTGCTAACCTATACCTATCCTCAGGTGATAACCCTGAAGGAAGTCTGAACTTAGAGACTTTTTCTGTAAATTTTTCCTTCAAGGTTTGAGACGCTCGATATACTGTGGACTCCAAGCGTGTGGGGTCATAAGTTGTTTCGAAGTAATGTTGAAAAGCTTTAATCTCTTGAGCATGAGTGAGCATACCTTTCTTTTTGTGTACCTGCACATCGAATGCAGCAGTTAGTTTCTCTTCGATGGTGAAAGTATCAAACATACAAGATTGGTAGAATTTAGTCCACCAATCTAGAAAACCTTTAGATGGAAAATAAGATGGTTCAAAAGAGATTAATTCGAATTGAGCAAATCCTTGATATTGTTCTTGCTGCAGTTTGGCTTCTCTAGTCTTGAAGGTTCGACCGGAGGTAATAGAACTATGAGTCTGAAAGAGGGGTTCAGGAATTAGTTGGCATAAACCGAATTGTATTGAAACGAAGTTGGGTTGATAGGCAAATAGAAGAATTTGATTCTTGGTCGGAGTGATTCTTGAAGAGATTAGTCTTGGAAGAAAGAAGGCTTTCCAGATATCTGGGATCTCTTTACACTTAGCAGCCTCCGAAAGAGGCATGGTGAACCATGACGGTCCATGAGTCCTCGAAGCAAAAGGCGCCATAGTCTCTTCGAACTTATGCTTCTTGGAAAAGAGCATAATGTATTGTGAGAATAGAATCTGGAAATCAGCCTTGTCATCACTTGGAGTCAGTTTCCTTAGCCTTGTGCCTTCAACATTTCGATCCACTATTTCTGGATCTTGCTCAACTATAGTATCCGCAGTAGAGAGTGAAGATTCGAACATGGCATTAAGCCATAACTGGAGTAACCAGAAAGGACCAGCTAGCAAGATATTCTTAGGAGTGTGAGATTTTAAGCTCGAAACAGCCAACCTCAAACTTTCATAAAGGTCGACCAGTAAGAGCTCACTTAAATTAATCCTCCTATTTTCATGTAAATCCCTTGCTATAGGGATGAACCTGCTGGCTACTTGAAGTGATCTACTGCAGAAGACATATCTTGATAGCCAGAGGGTGAGAAAGGCAATATGTTTGACATCAGAGACACTATCACCTTCAGTGTGATAATGACTAATAAACTTGGAGAAGCTGGCCAGTTTTACGTCGAAGTCAATAATGCTTGAATGTTCCTCAGAATCAGGAATGTATGTTTCTCCTATTGGTGATAATCCAGTGATAGCAGCTATATCAAAGAACGTAGGTGTGATCATCCCTCCAGGAAGGTGAAAGGTATTATAAGTACTATCCCAAAAGTACAGGGATGCAAAAAGCAAAGGGTGGCTGTAGGTGAAGCCTGGTTTCGATAGTTTGAGGAGATTATAAATGCCTAGTTCCTCCCACTGATGGGATCTCTTAACCTCCACTTTAGCAAACCAGTTTTGGTACGCTACATCGGCAGTAGGACAAGATCGAAATGGCTTAAAGTTACTTTTAACATAGTCCAAAATAAAAGGATCTTTTGGGGGAGCCACAGGGGTTTCTACGTTTTTTGGAGCAGAGGGTTCATTAACATTGTTAGTTTCTAACCTAGGGGTTTCCATTTTATTGAACAGAGGTTTAAAATCATAGCACACAGGGAATATTGTCCTAGTATCCTTCAGAATCTCAAAAACTGTGAGAGGGCCCATTAGGGCAAATCTCTTTCCAAAGGCATTGGTTGGGATTAATACCTGAGAAGAGTACAAGAGTTCTTGTTCTTTGGAGATGCCTTGAGGTATGAGCACGGACTGGCCTTGGTGAATACCGACTTTGCTTTCTAGGATTGTTCCAGCATTCTTGTTCTTCTTCTTAGAAATCTTTTTCATCTGAGATGTTGTTGAAGACATTGTTGGAGGTTGTTAAGAATTTAGGGTTTTTGACGAGAAGAGAAGAAAAAGAAGATTCAGAGTGTGGAAAAAGAGTAGAAAGACTGAGTCTGTTTGGTTTTATAGTAAGGAAGTTGAAGCACTCATCAACTAAGGCCAAAATACGTGGAGGACGTGGGTTGGATACGGAGTGAGGTGGCGTAAAGTAAGCATTGGTAATAAGCATGATTAAAGATAATCATTGTCTTTAATAACCGCACCATACCGTGGAAACTGTTTGAAGCGGTTCGGAAACCCAAGAGCCGTCGTGACTGACGTAATAGAAATCATACACAGTGTCATGATTGCTCAGAGTCACATCAAAATCTTGTGGATATATTTAAAATAAGTATTTCTCAGAAAGAGATTCGAAATACATATTTTAAAGGGGCATTTTGTTGGCTGAAGATTTTGATATCTATGATTCGAAATGGAATCATTGAGCTCGAAACGAAATGATATCAATGTTCGTTGGAATGAGGGAATGTCATGATTCAGAATGAAAGAATGGGTTCTTCGAATAAGACATACTGGAACACGGAGCTTCGAATAGCAATTATGATGGTACATATAAAAGGAGCTTCGAAATGGTAGTAGCGTGGTGTTTAAGAAGCGAGTTCGAAACGAAAGATAGTTCAGATATTTGAAATTCAAACGTGAGCGGGATAAATGGAAGTTCGAATATGCGCGCTGGAAACGGTTCGAAGATGTGGAAGCTAGAGAAGCATAGTGTTCTGCATGTCTGAAACGTGGCAAGATCTCATAAGTCAGACCGTTATGGTCTAAATAGTATAAATAGAAGTCTTAGTGTTAGGATTTCGTGTGTCATATCTATTGTACTAAAATTCAGTAACATTCAAAATACCACATGCCTAGGGAAACGAATGCACGAATGATGTACGTATGATTGCACCAAACTCTTTATTATTCAGTAAAGTATCTTTATCTTTCCAGTTTATCTTTATCTTGCATCAATGTCTTTTAAATCTTTTACATTCAAAGTCATTTAATTTTCCTTGCATTTAAACGCTTTTCTTTCATTTCGAAACCTTTTACTATTATGAAAACTCTTTACATTAACGCTCTTATTTTCCAGAAAGCTTTTACATTTCACGTTTTTACTTTGAAAGTCTTTTACATTTAAAAGCCATTTAGGCATTCTTGCATTTATACATTTTCTGCAAACTCTAAATCTTTACGCCTTACTCGTTCGAATTAGTTTTATACTGCTTTACTGGATTATGGTATTAAGTCCTTAAACATCATAATCGAAACACACTTGAACATATATAAAACATTGAACAACAGGCCTTGAACATGAATCCTTGTTTTAAGTTTACACAAACGACCAATACCCCATAGGATCAATCTAGTCGATCCTGCAAGTTACCAAAGGGATTGAATGACAATCATAACGCTTATTTGATAGTTTGGAGGACTAGCGGTTGGTTCACCAGAAATCACTGTGAACAGCTACCTACCAACTAATGGTATGGATAGTGCTATTCTAAAGGAACATAAAACAACACGAAAATGACCAATTATGAGTAGGTAATAAGACTTTTAGTTGCTTGCTCTATCAAAATACTTTTTGCACCTCACACTTTTGTCAAAGTTCAAACTCTTTCCAAAAACGAAACATTTTCGAACACTTTGTATACATTCCTACATGAATCATTACAAAGTCAAAGCGAAATGCATTTTCAAAACATTTTTGTCAAATACACAGAAAGCACAAATTTTAAAGTGATCTAAGAGCAACTAAGAGCCCGTAGATAACTACGGATGGAAAGGGGTGCTAATACCTTCCCTTTTCATAACCTTCTCCCTTACTCAGAATCTAACGAAGGTCTTTTTCTGTACTTTTTACCTTCCCTTAATTGGATAAAAGAAAAGTCGGTGGCGACTCTTGCTATCCGCACATTTGTGATACAAAATTCTACAAAGTCAGTTCACCGTATTACACATGGTGATAAGGTTCGTCGACATGTATCAAAGGAGACGACGACGTCGAGGTTATGGGTGAAAATCAAAAGTTTGTACATGACCAAATCGATGGTTAATCGACTCTACCTGAATCAAGCTATGTATTCATTCAAGATTATTGAAAACAAATGATTGGTTGATGATGACACCAAAGCACACCATATATTTTACTCGACTTACACATGTTTTCTTGTTGTTTTGTATCTATTTATAGTTTTATGTGGGTATTTTGTCTATTTTTTAGGTAATTGACCAAATGGGAGTCGAATGTGAAGAAACAGAGAAAAACAGATGAAAAACATAAGAAATGGAGAAAATTGCACCTAAGGCGACCACCATGGCGTTCACCATAGAGATGGCCATGAGTGGTATGCGCATTAACGGTCATAAAGACCAAGTCCTACCCACTATGTGAGCATGGCGCCCTCCATGAGGGTGTGGTGGTCGACACATATCGAAGACGCAAGGCAATTACATTTTGGGCTTGCTTGGCCATGCACCAACTCCAATCTTCCCTAAATTGTCTCCCTCTAACTTAGTAACCTTCCTGGTTGGTTTTAGGTTTTTTGAAACATTATAAATAGGCCTTTTTATTCACATTTTCAATCATCCAAGCTTAGTTACGAACTTAGGCCATATATTATCGAAATGTGTCTTTATTTTACTTTCTGCATTCAAGTTTAAACAAATTTACTATTGTATCAAATTAAAGTCTCTTCAGAGCAGGTTTTATTTATCGCTTTATATTTATTTTATCGCATCCTTATTTATCCGCACACTCTTCTTATACTTTATTCAAATTACCTATTTAAATTTTTTATCTACTATGCCTTCTTTTGTAAACGAATCAATTATTTTATCACATATTTTAATCATGTCTAGCTAAATATGAAAGTGTTAGAATGTGAGGACCGTTGATTCGGCGGTACTCTAAATTTTTTATTCTTAAGAAAAGCTTATGGGGATGTTTTGGTTTTAATAAGAACTTTTCTAAACTTAAAATTGTCCGTTACTACGAGAGTAGAACTATTTATACACCGGGTAAGATCGAAAGTCGTTCGGTACAAAAGATTAAGTGGTTTAATTTTTAATTGATAAAAACCACGAAAGTTATTTGTTATTTAATTAGGAATGTTAGAGTTTCAATAAAGTTCTTTTGAACCTATTTTCATACGCGTGTGTAAGCTTAAGGTACAATTTGTAACACCCGATAATTTAATTAATTATTTGCGAATTATTTGGTGAAGTTGTGTTGTGTTGTGATATGTTGTATGTCGGTATAAGTTGCTAAGTTGTCATGTCGGTTAAAATTAAGTTGATTTAATATTAGTAATAATAATATTAGTTGATTAATAATATTAGAAATTGTAGAATGTTAGTAGAATATTCGTGTTGGGCTTGTTTTGGTGATAGAAGTAATAATAGGTGGGAGTGTTAAGATATTTAAGCCCACTAAGAGAAATAATATTATTATAGGTTAATTAAAATCAAAGGAATTAGGTTAATTATAGGGATTAAGAGAAAGTCTTGGTGTGATGAACGTAGAAGTAGCAGAGAAGATGAATAAGGAAAAGAGGCATAAAGCTAGGTTTTAGAATCATAGAGTTAGAGCGATCTTCAATCCAAGGTAAGGGTGGGGTTCTGACTCTATAATGGGATATATGATGAATTTTATGTGGGAGTTGGTTTATATGGAATTATCGTGCATGTATGTTTGATTCTGTGTGAAATTTTGTTGTTGCTGTTAAGAAATGTTGTTGCCACTTCTATGATATTTAGATATTTAGATGCGTTGTCATTACGTTGTTGTTACTATGTTGTAATTGATTCTGGAAATTGTCTGCATTGATCATTAATGTCAATTATCTGTGTTGAAAAGAAAAATTGTTTCTGGCTAGAAAAGCTGTTATGTTGCTGTATTGGTTGATCGATCAAAGAATTAGAGAAAAATCACGAGTTATTGTTGAAAGCAGATAGAGCTTCTCTATGGGAATTGGACTGTGGCGAGAGCCACAGATGGTGTGGCGGACGCCACAATATGAAATAGGTGTGCCGAGGAGCACCCAAGGTGTGTTTGGACGACACACCTCTATGGATGTCGACAGGGGCACATGGAGGCATGTGTACCGAAGGGGATAGAAATAGTGCTGAAGGGCACTATGCATGAATAGAAGTGTGCCAATGGCCACAATATATTGTTCTGAGGGGCACAGGATTAAGGGTCACGTTTCTTTTGCTTTTGGTAGTATTCATGGTATAATTTTTTATAGTACAATTCCACTTTAAATAATTATGGCATGGTAATAAAAAAGAACTTATTATAGAATGAATAATTTAGTAGGATTGTAATTACTTTAGTAGAGTAATATAGTAATCGTAGTGAAAGGAATTATACAATTGAGCAACACATAAACTATTAGTTATAATTATTTAATAAATAGTAGAAAAACTATTAGAAATGAAACAACAATAATAGTAGTTAGTAATTGAATAATTTAGCAGAATAGCAGTAGAAGTTAATTAACAACAAATAAATAACAAAAAAATATAGTAGCAGCGGAAATGATTCAAGTAGCAAGGAAAACAGTGGTATGTAGTATTTAATTTGTTAGTTGCAGAACTAGTCGATCAATAGCAGAAGTTAGTGTATATGAATATATAGCAGAAAATTATCTAGCAGAGATTTAATAATTCCTAGTTGCGGATTCAACATGGAAATAACATAAATCCATATTATAGTAGAGGTAATTTAGTAGCAAGAAAGTGATAGCTTCATTAATTTAGCAGAATATAGTTAATAAGGTTTATCAGAAGAATAATTTAGTAAAAGAGAATTAGTAGGGCTTCATTAATAATAGTCTTAGATTATGTAGGCTGTTGTGATGTTGTTATTGCTAAGTCGTGAAGTTGCTGGTGATGAATCGTGTTGAGTTGCCTCCATTGATTGACAATTATTAAGTTGTAGGCTTATGTCGACGTTGTATAATTGTTGTTAAGTTACATGCTTATGGACAATGCTGAATTATTGTTAGGTTTCTGTCGAATTATTGTTGCGGTTGTTGTTGTTGTTGTGTTGTATCTCGTTGTCGCATACATAGCATGACATGTTGGGCGCTTATGCTCTGTAAGTTGGTCTGGATTGGCAAAATATTAAGTGGAAGACTTATGTCTTGTTGATGCCTCTATTAGTTGGTAGATTTTACGTTGAGAGTTGTGCTCCATTGGTACCACATGCATGTGCATTATAATGAGTCGCATTCCACGTTGCATATTTGTGTTGTTGGGTTGATAAATTATTGTTGTTATACTAGTTGATGATTATGTTGTGATTGATGTTGTTTAAAGCTGTGAAGCGGTGATTTTGCATGAACTGATTCTAATATAATGTTTATCATGCAACCAATTATATTTCTAGATATCTCACCCCTTCTGTTTGAATGTTACCTTTATGTTGGTAACGTGTAGGTAATCGAGAGCGAAGTTTGTTTACCTTCATTAGTTCGAGTCAGTGTCGTTGCTCTGATACATAATACTTGGGGGATTGAATGCTAGATGCTTTATTCTTGTTTGGATTTTGTTGCTTAATTTGTGTTGATTATCTTAAAGTACTTGTTGCTTTTAGGTTGTTCTAAGTTGGACAAAGATGTTATGTCATTCAAGTTGCATATTGTGAATCCGCTGCTTAATAAATAAAGTTGTTTTGTTTTAAAGACTAATTTATGTTGTTTCGGCTCATCCAAGTTTTATGTGTTATGTATCTGTGTTAAATGTTGTTGTGTTAAGTTGAAATTGTAGCATCCTGATTTGCATGGTGGAATTTTATAACTCTAATTTTAATAATATTCGTTGGGTAGAATTAGGTGTTACATAGTTGGCCGAGCGAACATTGGGAACCCTTTAAAGTATTATCTTCAATCAAAACAATTTTTCGTATGAGTATAAGAAACTTATTAAAAAAGTTTTACTTCTTTAAAGCAAAACGTGTCGGGCACGCGACAGCGTCTATTCGTCTAATATAAATTAGGGAGTAAAATCTAGTTTCGATCATGCGACAACGACAATTCCTTTTTAATTAGTTCTTTTTCAAAGAGGAAAATATGTCTCATATGTAGTTTGATTCAAGAACAATAAGAGTATAAACGAATGGATGAGATCCACATTCCAGCATTACTTTTTCTGATTTAATTCAAGTTTATTATTTTATTCTTTTTCACAACTCAAAACACTTATTTTTGTTCGCATTAGACAAACACTATATCAATAGATAATGACATCTTGACTAATAGTTCTATGTGAGTTCGAAACTCTTTATATTACTTTGACATTTTTCGTGCACTTGCAAAATACCTCATCAGCTGAGTTGTTGGATATATTCAACAAGTTGATTATTGATCTTGAAAATATAGATGTCAAGATCGATGGTGAAGATCAAGTGTTGTTGTTGTTGTGTACTTTTCTCAAATCACATGCTCACTTCAAAGAAACTATCTTGTAAGGAAGAGAGTCCCTGACCTTTGAAGAAGCTAAATCATCCCATTATTATAAGGACTTGAACGAATGAAAGGGGCATAAATCTTTGATGGTTGGTGAAGTTTGTCCGTTAAGGGGAAATTCTTGAAAAAGGATGGTAGGTTCAACAAGAAGAACGTTAAAAGTCTTCAGAAGTCTTGTAATGGTGATATATCTGGTATTCTATGTTATCATTGTAAGAAGGAGGGTCATACAAGAAAAGTGTGCCATGAATGCCTGAAAGATCATGGAGGTAAGAATAATGGCAACACAACCATTGTTTAAGATTATTTCGACTCATATGATGTTCTTGTGATTTCAATCAGTGACTCAAGAAAAAATGGATTATGAATTCAGGTTGCACTTGGTACATTACTTCAAACAAAGACTTGTTTGAGGAATTGTGTAATCTAGATGGTGGATCTGTATTGATGGGAAATAACAAAGCTTGCAGGATTGTAGGTGTTGGATAAAGCTCCATGATGAGTCAATAAGGTTATTGACTGAAGTTAGGTATGTACCTTGTTTGAAAAGAAATTTGATTTATCTTGGTGAGTTCGAAAACAAAGGATATGTTTTTAAAGGAGAGAAAAGTATCTTAAGAGTCATGAAGAAGTCGAAGGAAGTATTGAGAGATGTGAATAAACAAGGCTTGTATACCCTTGAGGCTGAAGTTATAAGTGGGTTGGCAGGTGTTGCATCCACAAAACCTTTATTGAAGACAAAATTTTGCCACATGAGATTGGTTCATGTCAGTTAGTTTGACATGAAATTTGGCACAAGAGATTTAACAAGTTCATGGCACATATATGTTTCATTAGTAGTCAGTTTTACCACTATGTTGCTCTAAATTTCGACCTGGAAATTAATTTTTTACTTTGTTGCTTTATGTGGATGAAATTCTCATAGAAATCAACAATGTTAAAGATGTAATTAAGGTGAAGGTTGAACTCAATAAGGAGAAAATAGTCAAAATAAGGAGCTGTATACAAGATTCTTGGGATTGATTTCCGAAGAGATAGAAAATAATCAAAATTATGCTTATCTCAAGAGGCATACCTACAGAAGATTCTTGACAAGTTTGGTATGTCAAATTCAAAGTCTGTTGTGACTCTGACAAACCCTCAATTTAAGTTGAGTCTAGATCAGTTTCCTAGTAGTGAGGTTGAAAGAGCTTATATGAATAACATCCCATATGGTAACATAGTAGAGTCTTTGATGTATGTCATGGTCTGTATTTGATATGACATAACATATGCAGTCAGTCTTGTAAGCAAGTATATGGCTAATCTTGGAATGACTCACTTTCAAGCATTAAATTGGATCCTTAGGTACATAAATGGGTCTCTAAATAGAGTCCTAGTTTATGGTGGAACATGTGATAAAGACAGTAAAGAAGTAATCGAAGGGTATGTTGACTCTAATTATGCAAGTTATATGGATTCCAAAAAATCTACTTTTGGATATGTGGTTCACTATGTTTGGCACATCAAACAGTTGGAAAGCGACACTACAAAAGGTTGTTAACTTATCAACCACTGAACCAGAATATATTGCTCACACTAAACCTGTGAAAGAAGCATTGTGGCTTGAATGTTTTACTAAATAGATGAAACTTCAAGGTTGAGTTATCACTGTTAAATATGATAGTCAAAGTATAATACACATGTCGAAGAATTAAGCCTATCATGACCGAACCAAGCATATCGATGTAAGGTTGCATTTCGTTAGAGGGGTAATCGATCATTGAGAAATCAAAGTACTGAAGGTTTAGATAAATCACAATGTTGTTGATATAATCACCAAGACTTTTCAAGTTAAAAGTTTTTCCAATGTATGCAGTTGATAAAGTTGTATGAAGACAACTAGTTTAATCCCTTGGTGTTATAAAGTTTGTTCCAAGGGGGAGATTTGTGATATATTGGATCGAACTCTAGTATGGTCTAAGGATATCTTCTTAGTTTGAAGTTCAACAAGATCTAAGCATGATGTCGAAGCTGGTTCGCATGCTTGGGTCGAAGACCTGCAATGCTGTAGTCGAAGTATGTTCAAGTATGCAGTAGTCGAAATGCTGGATTGTTAGCATATCGAATTTGACCTATTTGTTATGCTCAATTGTTTAAGTTAACTTGTTTCCAAAGTTTTGTAATGAGTGTATGTGTAACAGCTTGTAAATCTTAATTAGGGCGAGAGAGGTTATTTGTTATCCTGTAACATTTGTAATCTTGTTTCAAAGAGAAAATATATAATAGCATTATATAACCAAATTTATTGTTTTCTTCTTTTCTACCCTTTTGGGTTTCTTGTCGTTAAAGTAACTAGTTATACTTTGTTCTTGGTATTGTTTTTCACAACATTGACATATTCAAAATAAAAGGTAAATGAAGCCTTAAACAGAAATAATTATAGTTTCGATTATCTTCTCTAAAGTCGAGTCTTTTAGAGCCCGACGAAATATCATAGTCTTGATTGTAGAAATAAGTCTTCTATTAATTCTTTATATTTTTTTTTTGAACCAAGATTTGTGTTCTTTGTCTTTAACACAATTCACTTGATTCAAATCTTTTATCTTTCTTTCTCTTTCTTTAACAAACCTTTTATTTTCAGAACCAAAACTTTGTCTTCTCCATCTTTAGCACAATTCACTTGATCTAATTTTTTTAATTTCCATTCCCTTTCCTTCGCAAACCTATATATAAATTTTTCTTTTGATTTGGTTCCTAAAAATTAATATAAATCTTCAAAATATTGAATTCTTGTTTCATTCACCCTTTTTTCGGTTCTTTTTAATTACTTTCCTAATCTTTTAAGTCGTATTGTTTCACATATTATTTGCATTTTTTTTAGTTGTCTGAATTCTCACTCCAAGATTTTGACTTTGTTTGGTAAAACTAGCTGATAGTTGATAACTGGTAGCCGATAGTTAATAACTGATAGTTGATAGTTGGTAGCTGGTAGTTGGTAGTTGGTGACTGATAACGGATAAGTTAATACGAGTGTTTTGTAAATTAACTATTTAATTAGCTGATAGATACAAATGACATAAATGTCATTTTAATTAATAAGTAATAATATATTTTTACTAAAATAATAAGGATATAAATAAAAGAAAAAATCACAAACTAAAAACTTCAAGCTTAAAAGCAAATTCAAATAGCTTTTAAAAAAAAAAAACTAAAAATTAGTAAAAAAAGCTACAAGCTAAAAGTTATATTAAGTTACCAAATAAAATTTTTTCATTAATATGAACTGAGAAAGGTAAAAACTCCTTTTTTTTTTTGTCTGACCAAACATATCTTTTGTGATAATATTTTTTCTTCATTTTTTAAGTGCCACCATTTGATCCATAAAAAATTGAAAGACATTTTTAAAATTTCGTGTGATACGCTAAGAAATACACAATGAGTTAAAAAATTGCATTTATCTTAGTTCTTTTCTTTACTCTCTTCTTAACTTTTACATTATTCTACGTTAAAATAGTTAAACTCTACAGTATCATATTGAAACTTTGGATTGCGAAATTTTTAATTGATATTCTAATAATTAAAAAAATCTATCTGAAAACATAATAAATATTTTAGTGTAATAAAAAAATAGTTTAAATAATTTAGTGTTGATATAAAATAATTTATAATTTAATATATGTTTTCTTCAAAATGACAAAAATTAAAATACAGAACGAATAAAACATATTTACATTTTCTAATCTTAAATTAAATTAACCTTTTTAATAAAGAATTCTAAATGAGCTGAATTTTATAAAAAGTATACTATATTAAGAGAAAAGAAAGAAAGAAAAAAAAACAAATGTTAGTCTTTATTTAGTACAGATAATATAGTCCCTTCTATATCTGCAATTGAATGAATGAATAGCCTGCCAACATTTATATTTTTGAGTTTTTTAAACTGACACCCATAAAAGCGAAGGGCTTACATTTTCAAAGTCTTTGACTTCGATAGGTTTTTTTTTTTGAAAGAGACTTCGATAGGTTATCCGCTTAATCTTGATCTCAAATACCGAGTTCGATGAAAACTTGATTTAAAATTGTTATCCGAACATATAGCGAACTCTGTAAAAAAAAATATTTGTCAAAATTAAACTTTATAATTTCTTTTAAAATTTAACCAACCAATTCAATTCATATAATAAACTAATAATAAATCTATTTCGTAATTCAAAAAGACGATTCACTAACAAAATCTTATTTTTACAAAACAATAATAATTAAATCTAAATGATATTCAAACAATCTGTCCTTAATGAAAATTCATATTTTTTATTAGAACACAAATAAAACATTACAATTTTGAATATACTAGTTTTTATTAAAACTTCTTGTTTTCCTTTTAAAGTGTCCTTAAATATTTGGTATCATTTTTTGTTTCAAAAATAATTGTTTTTCTTAACAAATTAGTATGCCTATTGTTTCTCCTTATTGAATTGAATAATATTTTGATAATTTTATTTAGTTTAAAGTGTGTATTTAAATTTATGTCTATTTATATATCATCTTTTATGAATAATTACTAGTAATGTATTTAGCAGTGTCTGATAGAAGTTGCAATTCATTAAAAATATGTATTTGATATAGGTTTCTTCTACCTAGTCAAAGTAGTAAAAATTTAGTTGTATTTAATAGAGTCGAATACAATATATATAATTGTTATGTGAAAGAAAAAAATAATTTTGAGTCTTAATCATTTATAAATAGGTTTACATCGTATAATTTATACATTCAAAAAATTTAATAGCTTCACAAGTTTAAGATATAATTACCTAATTATCTTCTATCTCGTTTTAATATTCTTCCTCGTCTTTTTTGAAAATCTTAATTGTTTTAACAATCTCACAATTGATTTTGAACATTCTGAGTATTAAAAATATTACAAGTGTGAGTGTGGGGAAATAGTCCCACATTGGTTGAGCATGTGGTGACTTGAGCATTTATAAGTGGGAGAACCCACTCACCTATCACCTTAAGGTTTTAGGTGGACAAGTTGTGTGTCTCCCATAAAGGTGTGTTGCTCAAACGAAAACTCTCAAAATTTAAGAATGCTCCTCGCTCGACCCTCCCCCGAGTTGCACCAACAACTGGTATCATGAGCCTTTGCTTTCGAGAAGGGACCGACTTACTTGTATCGAAAGGAATCTCTACATGGGCAAGGGTAAGAGTAGGGTAAGAGTCTTGTATGTAGGTAGAGATGTTCCGTTGAAGAGAGTCAACAGCGGTACAAGTGTGAGGGGGAGCATTGTGGTAGACTCACACTTGAGGGGGAGTATTGAAAATATTACAAGTGTGAGTGTGGGGAAATAGTCCCACATTGAATAAGAATGTGGCGACTTGAGCATTTATAAGTGGAAGAACCCACTCACCTATTATCTTAAGGTTTTAGGTGGACAAGTGGTGTGTCTCCCATAAAGGTGTGTTGCTCAAACGGAAATTCCCGAAATTTAAGAATGCTCATCGCTCGACCCTCCCTCCGGATGCGCTTTTCTGCAATAAAAGTCCAATTTTGGGAAATTATGTTCAGTGGAGGACGCTGATCGCGACTTTATCGTCTAAATTAATCGGGAGACTGCAAGTATACAGCCCTATCGCGTAGTTTTAAAAGATATCGAACCTAAGGGACTATAAATTGAACTAACGTAATCTAAGCTTACTGTGTAAAGCTATAGCTATCGAATAAATTGGGGAATTTTTGGGCAATAAAACTAAATAATAATAAGGCGAATATCGGCATGTATTTCGTTAATCCTAAAGAATCCGGTTTTCCACTGACTTATTTTCAGAAAATGATAATAATCTCTTTTTCAGCAAAAAGTATTTATTTAAAAACCTATTCTCAAACTGTCGCTCTATTGAAGTAGATTATAATTTTAAACTCTAATGTATGCTTTCGCTATCCCATTGATTTTAAAATTACTTTTTGAAAATAAATAAAGTTTAATTGGTTTTAAAACGCTGTCGCAGTCTTTAAAAACAATACCTAGTATCTACTATCTGATTTTAAACCTCAAACTGTCGCTCTATTGGTTTAATATCTTAGTCAGTTTATTAACCTCAAACTTTCGCTCTGTTGGTTTTTAAACCTTTTTTAACAAAATAAATTAGATAACTAAATCAGAAAAAGTATTTATTTTATAAAATATAATCAAGCCAGTTTATTCCGGATACTTTCAAATTAACTCATTACATACCGATATTTAAAATAATTTAGCCAGACATATTCGTAAAAGCAAACATGAATAAATTAAAGGTTTTAACATTCATAAATAAATTCATGGCAAAACGAATATATCTCATGCAAACAATTAATAAATAAAAGCAATGTAAATAAGAACCTGAATTAAATAAATGCTGGAAATAATTCTGGAAACTAGAAATAACTCGTACAACGTCTCGGTTCTTCAACAGGAATGTAAACAATGCGGGAAAAATAACTCTGGAATTTTGATTACAATGGAAATATAATGCCGAAAAATAAACTTTGAAACTGGGAAAATAAAGCTGAGAAACGGTGTCTGAAATTATGATTTGGAGGTGTCCTTTTATAGTGGTAGGATGCAACCACTTGTTCCTAAATATTCTCACCACTTTCTCCTAAAATCTCTCGCTCCAATTGCCTTGGTCGTCCCGAAAACTCCTCCTATTTTTCCTCCACGTTGAGACGGGCGTCCCACGCAACTCCTAGGGCCAACGTGGCACTGGAGACGGTCGTCTCCCACTAAGGGAAGACTCCGAGGCGGGCGCCTCCCTTTTAGGAAGAGGGTTGAGACGTGCGTCTCACCCTAGAACGTGGGATTGTAGGGTTTTGTTTTGCTTTGGGCTTTTGGGCTCTTGCTTGCTTGGGCTTCTTGATCCATTATTTTGCTTTGCACACCTTTTCTTCATTTCTTTCATATTTAATTAAATAATCCTCTTAATTTCTTCACTTTGCTCGATTTGTTTATTTAAAATAAAATACCTGAAACAATAAAAATACCAGCGTAATATGGAAATAAAATGAAATAATTAAATAAAAATACTAACATTATTTATGAAAATTAAATCAAATATACTATATAAAATCGTGTTATCAAACTCCCCTATACTTAAACCATTGCTTGTCCTCAAGCAAAAAAATGAAAATGAAAATCTTTGAAGCACAGTTAAACACAGATATAGGAACATATATCACTTTGTATCAGGTTGCAAATTGATTTTTCATCGGAAAATTAAAGTCGAACTTAAACACCAAAGTTACCGTAGAAACACTAGACAACCCCATCTATGCAGACCAATTCAAGTCATGCCATTATAGCTTCAACCTAATACTATGTTTTATTTCGCCCGTTTTCATTCTAGTGCAATCACATTAAGCCCATTACCTTACACGCACATAGTGGAGTAACTGGTTAGTGAATTTGATCTTAGTAAGCCAGCTAGGAGTTCTGGTAATAAAATATTTGGTACTCCTTTTTCCAATTAAAAATTGCGGGGGATCGAACCGTAATTCGCCCTACCAAGTTCAGCACCAGGGACCACTGAACCAATTTTTAATGGATTATTTTGCATAAAATTCATAATTTCAGCAACTTTTTGGATTAAACGATCTGGTAAGGACCATCTAACTTAGTAAGTGCATCTTAAATAAAAGCAATTTTCTTAAAGATATTTGATCAATCACTTATATTCATCGGTTCTCCACGTAGTTTGTGTCTATGGCGGTGCCGACTGCTTAATAAACTACTTGGGGCTAATCTAAAACTAAGTTTTAAAGGTTTTTGGTATAATAAGTACTTAAATCGATCTAACATATTGGGGGTTTTAAAGTGTTAGGACGATAACAATTTTGCTAAGTCGTACTCGAATTCTTATTTAGATTAAGCAACCTTAATACTAGTTGAATATGTTTATAAATGTGTTTTAAATTTTTCGTTATGGCTCAAGAAATAGGAAGAATTCGAATAAACACTAAATTTTGCATATAAGATTAAAATTGACATAAACATGTATTTTATTGAATTGAAATTCGTGATACAAGAAAATAAATAAAGGGAAATACTACAAAGAGAGCAAAGGAAATATAATTAAACAAGGAAATGATCCGACTCCCCCATGCTTAAACGGAGCAGTGTCCTCAGTGCGATAATAACGAAGGAGAGTCGAAATGAAAAAGGGGCGGTTAAATTCGTAGCAACAAGAATAATGCAACTTAAGAAGAATAATGCAGCAGTAATAATAATAATATAAAATAATGTGCAACATTATAATAAAAGATAACATGGATTGCATTAGAATGGAAATTAAAGTTGCTTACAATTTGGAGAATCAAGTATTTGGGAAGAAAAACATAAAGGAAACATTGCAAAACCTAATAAAATCAAACGAAACTAAACTAACTAAGATAAATTAACTACTTAAGAACTCTAGCCACTAGATGATCCTGCCTTAGGAGAAGAGGGAGAATGAAGATAAGAGAAGACTTCTTGAAATTGCGCAGAAACTGTATCCATAAAACTAAAGAAGTCAGCTCGCAGAGTAGTGAACTCGTCCCTCAAAGCCTGATGTTCCACCTGGAGGGCGTGGATGGCAGTGGCATAATCAATAGGAGGGGCCTCATGCATAACAGTGTCAGGAGCAACAGAGGGAGCGGTGGAAGCGGGTTGAGCAGAGGGATCTTCTTCAGGGTCCTCTAAAATCTCAAAGCCTAGTGGAATCTCAGGGGTGCTTGGCGGAGAAGGATGCTGATCAAGACCATAAAGCCAATTGGCTTTGTTATGCACACTAGTAGCAGGATTAGGCAAGGTAAACAGCTGCATAACTTGACCATTAATCAATAAGGTAAACTGAGTCGGGCCAAGATCACCAATCATACCAGTGTTGAAACAGAACTCGATGGTCATGCTAGTAACACCAGCAAAAGCATTCAGATGCCTAAAAGGTCGTCGAAGTCCAACAACATTTGCAATCATAGTAACGAGACCTCCCATCCGAATAGGTGCATGATCAGTATCAATGAGATCCACAAAGGTACGGAGCATATAAGTGATCGCATTAACCGGACGGTTTTGCGAAGCACAGAACATGATAAAAAGCTCATCCTTAGAAACAGTAGTGACATTCTGGGGTTTTCCAAAAATGGTATGGGCCAGAATCTTATGGAAATACCTGAAGGCCGGGTTATGGATATTCTCTGATACAAGATCCTCGGGCTCAGGGTTAAGGATTCCAGAAATAGATCCCCAGAAATAGTCAAGATCTCTAAATCCAAGATACTCCTCCTGAGTTTCAGAATAAACTCCTAGGCCACTAGGAAAACCAAGAAGATCAGCCAATTCCTTATGGGTAAACTTGAAGGTGAAGCCAAAAAGTCTGAAAATAATAAGTCCACGGCGTAGAGCTACCCCATGAGTAGGAAAGTAAGCCAAAGAGCTGAGGAATTCCAAAGTGAGGTTCCGATAAGTGGCATAGCAAGTCATCAGGCGTGAATTATCCCACCCAATCTGATTTAGCAGAAAAAGCACACTATCACGGATGCCAAGAGCATTCATAGCACCATAATGAAAGTAGGTAGTAGGTAACATCTCACGCTCAGATAAAACTCCATATTTGGTGCGCTGATTTCTTCCTCTGAAACTGACTGGCATATCATCAACACGAGACATAGTGGAAAGAGAGAGAAGTAGCAAGAAGTATCCTGAAGAGAAGAAAATAAAAGAAGATCAGCATTGGCCAAATGCCGATAAGAAGAGAAATAAAGAATAGAAAGAGAATAAGACAGAGAATAGAAATATAACGAAAAGAAAATGGATAAAGAAAAGAAAAATATTTTTTTTGTTTTTGAAATTAGAATAAAGAAATAAAATAAAATAAGAAGAAAGAAATAAAAACGGTGGGTTGTCTCCCACAAAGCGCTTTGTTTTATGTCGTAAGCTCGACAAATAAAACTAACGATCAGTCTTCTAATCGAGCACGTGGCTCGTCTAGATTTATCGTGTGAGAATTTCCCTCGATTTCAGTAAGATGGTAATGTTTTAAACGCTGCCCGTTAACTATAAACGGTTCAATCGAAGGTCCCTTAATCTCTATTGCACCACTTGGATAAACTCGAGTAATTTCGAAAGGTCCGGACCACCTAGATCGTAATTTTCCAGGAAATAGTTTTAGTCGTGAGTTAAAAAGTAATACGAAATCACCTATGTTAAAATTCTTCCTAGATATACGCTTATCGTGCCATTTCTTTGTGCGCTCTTTGTAAATCCTAGCATTTTCGTACGCATCCTGTCTAAGTTCTTCCAATTCATTAATATCCAGGATACGCTTCTCTCCAGCGGCAGTATAACTTAAGTTTAGATTCTTAATGGCCCAATAAGCCTTGTGTTCTAACTCAACTGGGAGATGGCATGACTTACCATAAATAAGCTTGAAAGGAGTAGTACCGATGGGAGTTTTATAGGCAGTTCTATAAGCCCATAAAGTTTAAAGGACCAATCCTTTCTGGACGTAGCGACAGTTTTTTCAAGGATTTGTTTTATCTGGCGATTTGAAACTTCAACTTGTCCGCTAGTTTGAGGGTGGTAAGGTGTAGCTATGCGGTGTCGAACTCCGTATTTCCGTAATAGTTTTTCAAAGATTTTGGAAATGAAATGAGATCCACCGTCGCTTATAACGAGTCGGGGTACACCGAACCTAGGAAAGATTATGTTCTTGAACAGCTTAAGTACCACTCGGGTGTCATTTGTTGGAGAAGCTATAGCCTCGATCCATTTTGAGACATAATCTACAGCCACGAGTATATACTTATTACCGGATGAAGAAGGAAAGGGTCCCATGAAGTCTATCCCCCACACATCAAAGATTTCGACTTCTAAAATGCCTTTTTGTGGCATTTCGTCACGTCTAGATATATTACCGGTGCGTTGACACCTGTCGCATTTTAAGATGGTGGCATGTACGTCTTTCCATAAAATAGGCCAATATAGGTCGGATTGTAAGATCTTTGCACATGTTTTGGATGTACTAGCATGTCCTCCGTAAGGTGCAGAATGACAGTGTTTTATAATGTTTCCAATTTCTTCTTCTGGCACACATCGGCGAAAAATTCCATCGGGACCTCTCTTGAAAAGTAAAGGTTCATCCCAGTAATATTGTTTAAGATCATGGAAGAATTTCTTCTTCTGTTGGTAGGTAAGTTCAGGTGGTAGAACGCCTGCAGCAAGGTAATTTACAAAATCAGCATACCAAGGCACAGAAGAGACGGCTAAGGTAGTTTCCAAGGGTTTATCTGGTTCTGTGTCTTCCAAGTGGGCAATTAGTTTATCATACTGGAATTCATCATCAATCGGCACTTGTTCATGTTTAAGATTTTCTAGTCTAGAGAGATGATCTGCTACCACATTTTCAGTTCCTTTCTTATCTTTGATTTCTAAATCAAATTCTTGCAGCAGCAATATCCATCTCAGGAGTCTAGGTTTAGCGTCCTTTTTGGTTAGGAGATATCTAATAGCAGCATGATCAGTGTATATGATTATCTTGGATCCTACTAAGTAGGAACGGAACTTGTCTAATGCGAAGATCACTGCTAAGAATTCTTTCTCGGTTGTAGCATAATTCATCTGCGCTTCGTCCAGAGTTCTGCTTGTATAATATATGACGTGGAGCCTTTTATCCTTTCGCTGTCCTAAAACAGCTCCTACGGCATAGTCACTTGCGTCACACATTATTTCAAAAGGTTCATTCCAATCTGGAGTTTGCATGATAGGCGCAGAAATTAATGCTTTCTTAAGTGTTTGAAACGCTTCTAAACATTTTTCGTTAAAGATGAACTCAGCGTCTTTCATTAATAGCTCAGTTAGGGGTTTTGTTATCTTAGAGAAATCTTTAATGAATCGTCGATAAAAACCGGCGTGTCCTAGAAAACTTCGAATTTCTCTAACAGTTTTTGGAGGTTGAAGGTTCTCAATAACTTCGATTTTAGCAGAATCGACTTCAATTCCTCTTTTGGATATAATATGTCCTAAAACAATTCCTTCTTGTACCATAAAATGGCATTTCTCCCAATTAAGCACTAGATTAACCTTCACACAACGTTCCAATACCCTTTCTAAATTTTCTAAACATTCTTCAAAGCTTTGTCCACAGACGGAAAAATCGTCCATGAAGACTTCCATAATATTGTCCAGAAAATCAGCAAATATTGCCATCATACATCTTTGAAAAGTTGCAGGAGCATTGCATAAACCAAAAGGCATTCTTCTATAAGCAAAGGTTCCAAATGGGCATGTGAAAGTTGTTTTCTCTTGATCATCAGGATGAATAGGTATCTGAAAGAAACCTGAATAACCGTCCAAGAAACAGAAATGAGAGTGTCTAGCTAAGCGCTCCAACATTTGATCAATAAATGGTAAAGGGAAATGATCTTTTCTGGTGGCTTTGTTAAGTTTTCGATAATCGATGCACATCCTCCATCCAGATTCGACTCTTTTAGTTATTATTTCTCCTTTCTCATTTTCGACTACTGTGACACCTCCTTTCTTAGGTACAACATGCACAGGGCTAACCCACTTGCTATCAGATATAGGATATATGATTCCTGCTTCTAACAACTTCATAACTTCCTTTTTTACAACCTCGCTCATAATTGGGTTTAGTCTCCTCTGGTGTTCTCTTGAAGTTTTGCAATCGTCTTCCAGCATAATGCGATGCATACAAATAGAGGGACTTATTCCTTTAAGATCAGTGATATTATATCCTAAGGCTGTTGGATATTTTCTCAGAATTTGTAAAAGTTTTTCAGTTTCAGTTTCTCCAAGTTCTGCGTTGACTATCACTGGTCGTTCGAGTTCGGAATCTAGGAATTCATACCTTAGATTTTTAGGAAGTGTTTTGAGTTCTAGGGATGGTTTTCTTAAATTTTGTGTAGGATCTGGTGCTATAGCTAAGCATTCACTTAAATCATCGAGATTGTTTTCATTTTCAAGTTCAGCTTCTTTTCTACATTCATCAATGATATCCATGAAGTAACAAGTATCTTCAATCGCGGGTGCTTTCAGGAATTGAGAGAGGATAAATTCGATTTTCTCTTCGCCTACTTCAAAAGTAAGTTTTCCTCTTTTTACATCTATAATTGCACCGGCTGTGGCTAAGAAAGGCCTTCCAAGAATGATTGGGGTAACTTCGTCCTCCCTTATGTCCATGATAATGAAATCAGTAGGTATATAGAATTGGCCAATGCGTACAGGAACATTCTCAAGAACTCCTGCAGGATATTTAGTTGACCTATCTGCTAACTGAACGGACATTTTGGTTGGTCTTAGTTCTCCCATGTCAAGTTTCTTGCATATGGATAACGGCATCACACTTATACTGGCTCCTAGATCACATAAAGCTTTATCTATGACAAATTTGCCAATTACACAAGGAATAGAGAAACTTCCAGGATCTTTGAGTTTATGAGGCATTGTGTCTTGAATAATTGCACTACATTCAGCAGTAAGCATGACAGTTTCATTATCCTCTAGCTTTTTCTTATTGGATAGAATCTCTTTAAGGAATTTAGCATAGGAGGGCATTTGAGTTATAGCTTCGGTAAAAGGAATTGTAACATTAAGTTGCTTCAGAAGATCCACAAATTTCTTGAATTGACCCACATTCTTAGTTTTAGCTAACCTTTGAGGGTATGGAATAGGAGGTTTATAAGGTGGTGGGGGTATATAAGGTGCGTCCTTTTGTGTGGTATCTTCATTATTCTTCTGATTTTCCTTTTCTTTAGTCTCAGATGGTTTGACAGAATTTTGTTGCATAGCTGGGCTATTGTTTCTGGGATCTACAGGTCCATCATACTCTGTCCCGCTTCTTAAGATAACAACATTTGCATGTCCTTTGGGATTAGGTTGAGGCTGTCCAGGAAATGAGCCAGCAGGAGCAGCAGAGGCCGCTTGTTGTTGAGCTACTTGAGAAATTTGTGTTTCTAACATTTTATTGTGTGTAGCTAAAGCGTCAAGCTTGCTAGATAATTGCTTAATCTGCTCACTAATGTGTATATTCTGATTTTGAACTTCCTTATTAGTCTGGGCTTGAGTATTATTGGTTTGGTTCTGAGTAGCAATGAAGTGCTCTATCATGATTTCCAAATTAGACTTCCTAGGAGCATTTGTGGTATTAGGACCATTGTTAGGATGATTTGGAATAGCTTTAGGATAACCAGGTGGTGTAGCAGGAGTTTGTCCAGGTGCGTATAACGCGTTGTTATTCTTGTAGGAAAAATTAGGATGATTCTTCCAGCCAGGATTATATGTGTTGCTGTAAGGATTATTCTGTACGTAATTTGCTTGTTCAACTGGAACTCCTGTTAGAAGTGGGCATTCTGGAGCAAGATGTGATTGAAGACCACATAAGTCGCAAGTTTGAGCAATTGCAGCAACAGTAGCTGCGGGAGCAGTGGTAAGATTCTCGAGCTTTTGAGTGAGAGCTTCCACTTTAGCGTTGACTTGATCCAGACTATTCACTTCAACCATGGCACCTTTTGTTTGAGATTTCTCCACACTAACTCTTTCTGTACCCCATTGGTAATGGTTCTGAGCCATGCTTTCGATAAGTTGCCTTGCTTCAGTATATGGTTTATTCATCAGTGCGCCACCAGCTGCAGCGTCTATAGTCAATCTCGTATTATACAAGAGACCATTGTAGAACGTGTGAATGATCAGCCATTCTTCTAAACCATGATGAGGGCAAATTCTAAGCATGTCTTTATAGCGTTCCCAAGCTTCGAAGAGTGATTCATTGTCTTTTTGTCTGAAACCATTGATATTGGCTCTGAGCATAGCAGTTTTACTTGGAGGAAAATATCTAGCCAAGAAGACTTTCTTCAACTCATCCCATGTGGTGATTGAGTTGGAAGGAAGAGATTGGAGCCATGCGCGAGCTCTGTCTCTGAGAGAAAAAGGAAATAGGCGCAATCGTATCGCCTCGGGGTTTACACCATTCGCTTTCACAGTGTCTGCGTACTGCACAAACACTGACAGATGAAGATTCGGGTCGTCAGTAGGAGCTCCAGAAAACTGGTTCTGCTGAACGGCGGAAAGAAGCGAAGGTTTCAGCTCGAAATCGTTTCGAGCGATAGCAGGAGCAGCAATACTATTATGAGGCTCCGCTTGAGAAGGAACAGCGTAGTCCTTAAGAGGACGAGGAGCAGCGGGAGCTGGATCAGCCATCTCCTTCAGTTCTTCAATGTCTGGAAGTTTGGTTGAAGGAAGATTGTTGCGTTCGAGATACTCCTGAATTCGTCTTCTTAATCTAAGGTAACGCTCGATATCGTATATAGGTATATGCAAAGGCGCGCCTTGAGAGCGAGTATTTGGCATACACAGAGGGAAAAGAAATAGTTGCTATAGTCTATACTTCGTAATAAAATTACGATATCAACTTAAATAGTCCCCGGCAACGGCGCCAAAAACTTGATCGCGACTTTATCGTCTAAATTAATCGGGAGACTGCAAGTATACAGCCCTATCGCGTAGTTTTAAAAGATATCGAACCTAAGGGACTATAAATTGAACTAACGTAATCTAAGCTTACTGTGTAAAGCTATAGCTATCGAATAAATTGGGGAATTTTTGGGCAATAAAACTAAATAATAATAAGGCGAATATCGGTATGTATTTCGTTAATCCTAAAGAATCCGGTTTTCCACTGGCTTATTTTCAGAAAATGATAATAATCTCTTTTTCAGCAAAAAGTATTTATTTAAAAACCTATTCTCAAACTGTCGCTCTATTGAAGTAGATTATAATTTTAAACTCTAATGTATGCTTTCGCTATCCCATTGATTTTAAAATTACTTTTTGAAAATAAATAAAGTTTAATTGGTTTTAAAAGCGTCATATCTTTAAAAACAATACCTAGTATCTACTATCTGATTTTAAACCTCAAACTGTCGCTCTATTGGTTTAATATCTTAGTCAGTTTATTAACCTCAAACTTTCGCTCTGTTGGTTTTTAAACCTTTTTTAACAAAATAAATTAGATAACTAAATCAGAAAAAATATTTATTTTATAAAATATAATCAAGCCAGTTTATTCCGGATACTTTCAAATTAACTCATTACATACCGATATTTAAATAATTTAGCCAGACATATTCGTAAAAGCAAACATGAATAAATTAAAGGTTTTAACATTCATAAATAAATTCATGGCAAAACGAATATATCTCATGCAAACAATTAATAAATAAAAGCAATGTAAATAAGAACCTGAATAAAATAAATGCTGGAAATAATTCTGGAAACTGGAAATAACTCGTACAACGTCTCGGTTCTTCAACAGGAATGTAAACAATGCGGGAAAAATAACTCTGGAATTTTGATTACAATGGAAATATAATGCCGAAAAATAAACTTTGAAACTGGGAAAATAAAGCTGAGAAACGGTGTCTGAAATTATGATTTGGAGGTGTCCTTTTATAGTGGTAGGATGCAACCACTTGTTCCTAAATATTCTCACCACTTTCTCCTAAAATCTCTCGCTCCAATTGCCTTGGTCGTCCCGAAAACTCCTCCTATTTTTCCTCCACGTTGAGACGGGCGTCCCACGCAACTCCTAGGGCCAACGTGGCACTGGAGACGGTCGTCTCCCACTAAGGGAAGACTCCGAGGCGGGCGCCTCCCTTTTAGGAAGAGGGTTGAGACGTGCGTCTCACCCTAGAACGTGGGATTGTAGGGTTTTGTTTTGCTTTGGGCTTTTGGGCTCTTGCTTGCTTGGGCTTCTTGATCCATTATTTTGCTTTGCACACCCCTTTTTCTTCATTTCTTTCATATTTAATTAAATAATCCTCTTAATTTCTTCACTTTGCTCGATTTGTTTATTTAAAATAAAATACCTGAAACAATAAAAATACCAGCGTAATATGGAAATAAAATGAAATAATTAAATAAAAATACTAACATTATTTATGAAAATTAAATCAAATATACTATATAAAATCGTGTTATCAGACGCTCAGTGCGGTGAGGCCGATGAGCGCGGTTTGCAGCGCGCTTCTTGTTTTGGCACTGTTGCGGCAGAGAGTAGTTTAGTTTTAAACACCGCTGAGCAGCATTTAGGTCGGTTTACTTGTAAATATCTGAGGATGGCGCTCAGCGCGCCCTCGCCGCTGAGGGTGGTCGCCTGTGTTTTGTTTTATAACTTCATTTTTCTTACTTTTTAGGTTATGATTTTGGAGTGGATTTTGATCCTCATTTCCATCAACCTTTATTTTTGATAAATTATCTTAGAAAACAACACTAGGGTCTTGCTCATGGATGATTGGAGGTGAATTGATCTTCGATAGGCGTTGACAAACCGGTGTAAATGAGTGGTTTATCTCTTCTCTTCTCTTTGTATTTCTCTATTTGTTGGTTATGTATGTATATCTACTCTTACTCATGTATATTTGTCGTCCTTGGCGTGTATAAAGTTTGCTTTACAAATCTGTGTTGGTGATTGTCTTAGGTTTTTACTCTATGTTAGGGATTTGAGCTTTGCTAGATATAGATTGCATAGATTCTTACATAGGATGATTATCTGTTAGTTTCTGAATGCTAGAAATGGGTTTAGAGTTGACATTTACTTAGAGTATCTGATCTAATGCCTCTGTGTTGGTGAGATATGTCAGAGATGGATATTGAGGGGACGCAGTTGAATTCTCAATTTGGGTTAGAAATAGCTTAGATTGTGAGAGGTATGTGATGACACGGAGGAGTATCGTAGGCTGAGTATAACTGGACGGTAGATTTAAGTCTATGACGGGTAGTATGCATTCGTTCCAGACAAGCTGTCTATCATTTATACTTTTTGTTTATTTACTTTTTGTCTTTTATTTTCAACTCATTTAATCCCAAACTCATTAGCGATAGAATTTTCGAACGACGAATCAATAACCAATCTCTGTGGACACGACACGATATAACCTAACCGATATATATCACCCGGTAAAAATAAATACCTCACTCTTTGCTTGTCGCTTTACCGCTTCAACAAAAATGGTGTCGTTGTCGGAGATTGATTTTATTGTTTTTGTATTGCGATATTTACGTTGTTTTTGAGTTTTGTGATTAATGTATATGTTGTATAGACTTTGTATATGAACTTGTATATTGTTACTTGTACATGTTGTGTGTTATCTTTCCATACTTGTACATATGTGTGTTTTTCCTTGTTTTCAAGTATTGTTGTAAGTTGTCTCGTATTTGTAACGTTTTTTGTGTGGTTGTTAGGACACTTTCTTTAGGTTTACGCGGTGTGGCAATACCATGGCATGACGAGAGGAGGTTACTAGCTCGCACAATAAAGGCGTCGAGCTTACGACATAAAACAAGCATGTTTTGTTTTTGTTTGTTAATGTGTGTGGTGACTTGTATTTTAACAAGTTGAAATAGGAAATGTTCTAAATTTTCAAATCTTCATTTTTCAACTTGTTAATTCACTTTCACCCATTTGTTTTGTTGTGTCAAATTTTTATTTCCGTAAGCTTGTCGTGTTTAGCTTGAGGAGTTTTGTTGGTTGTAAATATTGTAAGTTTTGTACATTTTATTTTTCTAATTCTTTTAGTGTTGTTTGGACTCAAATTTTGGTCCGGTAGCTTTAGGTTTCAATTTGGTGATTTTCCGAGTTTGATTGTTTCAACTCGCAGATGTATGGTAATGATAGTTTTTAAAGTTGGTACACGTCAGATACTCGTTTATCGCTTTCTATATCATAACATGTTTAAGAAATTTATCATTTATATAATTACCATGTCATTCATTCTTTTTGCATTACCTGCTCATGAATTGAATCACTTTAACCACTCACATGAATCACTTACAACATGAGAGTTAATCTTCCTCTTACCATTTGCAACTTCTTGAAGGAAACGATAAAGACTTCTTGGAAGGAGAAGACTTTCCTCATACCTTATAGAAGATTTATTTCTATACTTTTCAATAAGTTGCAGATTAGGGGTGATGTTTAAGTTAAGTGAAATGAGAAGTTTGAATTTGTAGAGTAGTTTTCTTTGTTGTGTTGCTTTTTTTATTATCAATGAAATATTTCCTTTTACTATTATTGCATATTCTTGTGATAAATCGTCGAAAAAAGTATTAAATATGGCGATGAGGATTCAAAGCGAGGTCCCTTATAGTTATATTGCCTCGGTTCTAATTTAAAATCGAGATAACAAGTTTATTATTATTTTAAGTATTATAAAAGGCGCTAACGTATAGTTGAGTTACCTCGGATTTTTACAACACCAACGTAAGATATTGTTTATCTTATTAATAAAGCGCTCTCAGGTCATATCCTCTCGATTCTAGCATGTTGGACATGAAAGTTTCGTCATGAAATGAATTATTTATTGTAGTGTCATGTCCTCAAAACTAAGGTCTTGAGAACTTTTTCCCCATTAAAGTCAATTGAATGTATCGGACATAAATTTAGTTTTTGGTCTCCAAGACTACGGTTGCTTGGCATTGGCCAAAACATCAAATTTTGAAAAGATGCATGGAATGATCCCCCCTATTCTTGAAGCTTCTCCTTCAATTTTTGAGACTCATTTTGTCAGCAGTAAGTATTTAGTTAGCGACTTCATTCATGATGGCTTGTAGAATTTACTAGATGATTCAACAAAGTAGGATTGGGCAAAGTTCATTTGGAGCGATGACATTTAACCTTCCAAGTTTTGTTGTTGTTTGGAGACTTGTTCATGCCAAGATTCCTACTGATGATGTTTTGCAATAAAGGGATGCCACTTGGCCTCCAGATGCTCAATCTGTAAGTATGCAAATGACTTAATTAATCATGTTTTCTTTCAATTTCCTTTTGTTGTCTGGTAGTGGAATTAGATTGGTAGGAACTCCAGGTCCTTTCTCCAAATCTCAATTACTGGTGATTTGTGACATCTTTGCTCAAATGATAAGTCTCCTCAAGGAGCTTTTATTCTTAGGTCAGTTGTGGTATACTTTCTTTCCAATATCTGGCATGTTAGAAACCAAACTACACACTGAAACAAAGTCCCTCATTTACAGTCGACTGTCTCTAGTATCTCTGCTCAAGTCAAGATGATTGGTAATAATTCAAACCTTCACTCCTCTTATTCTGACTTTGTCCTCATCAAGGCCTTCACTTGTAATATTAATTTGTTTAGGACTTCTCGGATCATCGAATTGACTTGGCACCTTCCAATTGAGGATCAGATAAAATATAATCGCGATGGAGTGTTTTCTTCTACTCCTAGTGGCCAGGAGGCATTTTTAGGAATTTCAAAGGGGGTTTTCTTTTAGCTTTTGCAAAGCCCTTAATTCACGTTTCTTCTTTGAATGTTGAACTCATTGTTGTGCTTAGAACTATTGAGTTGGCAAATGATAAATGTTGGAGAAAACTGTGGATATGGAGTTATTCCTCTCGGTCACCCAAACTTTTTCTAATGACAACTTAGTCTCTTAGCACTTGAGGACCCGTTGGAACGCCCATAAAAAATGAACTTTTCTATAATTTTAATTATTTCTCATATTTATAGAGAAGTGAACACTTGTGCTAATTTTATGATTAATTTAGACTGTATCCTCCTTTTACTAATCATTTTTGACGTCATTCCTTTAATTGTTAGGAATAATTTGTAAAAAATAAGTTTAAATTATTTTAAAATAAAATAAAATTACTTCTAAATGAGAGGATTTTAGCGTAACCTCCTTTTTGTCTATCATTTTTTTCTTTCTTCAATATATAACCTCTTTTTTAAAAAAAAATCAAATAGTGGTAGTTACATGATTTTCTTTTTTTTTACTAGTTACATGATATTTACTCCATTTGTAATGAAAAACAAACAAAAGTAAATTTAGTTCAAAATATAAATAAAATCTACAACTCTCTTTGATCAAATACAGATGGAGAATAGCAGTAGAACAAAGCATAGAGTATTAATAACCTTATGTATGTTTAATCAATGACCTGCTAAAGTAATGAGTACATAAGTCTGCGGTAAAAAAAATCAACCCTAGAGTGAAAATGACCCCATGAAATTCTAATCTTGTGCACCCCATTCAACATTTGCGGCCACGATTCAAGATTAATCTCTCACATAACACCAAATCAAATCAAACCAATCCCAACGGTTTGATCAAGATTTTTTGTTTTCAACATTAATGGACTTTGTTCTTTCACGAGGCCTTATTATACTAGAACAGACACAAACCACATTCACATGTGTAATTCCAAAATCATCAAAAGGGTATAACAGTATTTTCCAACAACCATACGGTAGTAAAATCCATTTATTATGGCGCCATGTCGCTTCCACTTCTTCTCTCCTCTTTCTCCTCTCATTCATTCTTCTCTGTCGTACGACTTTCACAACAGCGCAGCATCATGAAATTGAAACCCCATTTGTCACTACAAACAAATCCTCAACCTCCCCAAAAAAGTTCTCATCTTTCTTAAAAATCCTAGATTCTTGTTTTTTTTCTTTGTTCTTATTCTTCTCTAATGGCTGGTGGTTGGGTCAAATCATTGCAATGCAAATCCAAAGCTTTCGAAGATGTTTACAACCCAAACACAAAAAATCGAATACACAACACAAGCTGTAAAATGAGTGTTCAAAACATCAAAGATGTTGTCGTTGAAACAACCAAACAAAAACCTAAACCAAAACCCAAACCTAAAAAACCGCTTCAGAAACATCATAGTTCAAGATATCCGACAGCCTCCACCAAACCCGATTTCGAATCCACCATGAACCGTTCACGTAGCACAAACGCAACCGTAACCACAACCACAACCACCACCACCAACCGCCATCACCCGGTGTCAGACCCACGTTTCTCTTCTCTGACAGAGCTTACAGAAGGTCATCCTTCACGCAACGTGGTGGAGATAATCTTCCATACCAGCTGGGGACCGAAACCGTTTTCGGGTCGGGTTGAGATGATTTTCAAGGTTCACAACGGTTCACGAACGATTTCACGGTTCGAGGAGTATCGTGAAGCGGTGAAAGCCCGGTCCGGTTCGGTTAACTCGGATTCAGAGGAGAATGCGCGGTGTGTTGCGGATGGGAATGAAGTGATGAGGTTTCATTGCTTGGGTCCCACTTCTGGCGGTGGTCCCTACGGTGGTGCCAGTGTGGGGTTGTTTCCAGGTGGGAAAGGTACGGCGATCTGCACATTTTCTGGCAGCAGTGGGGCGCATGAAAGCTCCGGTTGTGGTAGGGGAAGAAGGGCTATGTTGGTTTGTCGGGTTATAGCGGGTCGGGTTTCGAAGCAAACCGGGTTTATGGACTCGTTGTTGGATGGGCGAGTTGGGTTCGACTCGGTGAGTGGGGACAATGGCGAGTTATTAGTTTTTGATTCGCGTGCTGTATTACCTTGTTTTCTTATCATTTATAAATTGTAAAAAAAATATTTACCGTTCTTATTTTTTGAATTTTTATATTTGATTTTAGTGGTTTTAGTTTTTTTAGGAAAATACTTTTTTCCTGATTTATTTTTGTTATGAACGCTGGTTGATTGTTTGTTTTAGTTGAGGTGTTTCAAAACAGGTTTTTTTACCCTTGCATTTGTTTATCAAACCATTATTATTTCTTTATTTTAATTTGGTTTTAACACTTTCCAGCTTCTTTTCACATCTGCTTTAATTTTATATTTCAATTTTGAGGTGAATTAAGAAATAATTTGATTAATGAGTGTCGGAATGGAAATATAATTTAAATATTACTGTTCTTTAACCCATGTTTTCAAATATCTAATTTATGTTTTGATATTCTCATTTTATTCTTTATTGTAAGCAAAATTCTAATGTATTGAATAATTAATATATTCCACTTATATATAGTTCATATTTAATAAATATAAAAGTTAATTTTCGCTTATAACCAAAAATAAGACTAGTATTGGAAAAAACTAAAAACAGTGTGTTTATTTTTTTTAGAGTATGTTAGGGTAGTTGTGAAAGTAGTTAAGATAGTTATTTAAAGTAATTAATTCTACTATATGACTTTTGGTCTTCAACCAATCATGTATTCAGTATAATGAATTAAACCAATCAATACAAGAAGATTGATAGATTGTACAAGCTTTCTCTCTAATGCTTCTTACTTTATGCAATATGTGTATAATATGCTTGACAAGGAACCTCTTTCGCTTTCCATTCATCTTTATCTTCTGAGCTCGTGATTGATGAAGATCCAAACTTCTAGAAATTTCTTTACTCTGTTTAGTTTTTTTGCAAATCAAGTTCTGCATCAAGCCTTATAGGAGCTCCAATGGCAGATGAAGAAGGCTCTCCTCAAGACACACATCACGTAGTTTGTTCTTTGCAATTTTCTCATCGCAATTTGATAATTCAAGCTTGACAAACATGTTTGCATCGAAGCTACCAATCAAACTTCAAGAAAACAACTTTCTACTATAGAATCAACAAATAAAAGGAATTATTATATCTTACAAACTTCACAAAGTTGTAGTAAATCGTCATATCTTATATTCAAAACTAACAATATAGGATGACTAACACTGTATCAAAACTGACAAATTAACTCTTGGATTGTTTAAGATCAAGCTTCGTTCACTTCGCCGTTGTCTATAATTATATTGGGTTGTGTTACATCGTGTACTCTTGTGCAAACATGCTTAAGAAGTATGTCATAAGGTGCTGATCGAAAAAATAAGAAGTGTACTATTATTACCTTCTTCAATGTCATCTTGCTTCTAGTCGATGCATGGAAGATTAAAAATGTGTGTGAATTCTTCAAAACTTAGTTGGAATGGATCTTTCTTTAGTTTGGAGCTTAGATTCTCATATACATATTTGAGGCTGGCATATAAAACTCTCACCAAGTTGGTAAATCTTTCTTGAGGTGTTTCAAAAATGAAGTTCTTTGAACTGGCCTCCGCAAAAGATTGGACAAAGTTGCAATCTTTAAAGGTTTCAATATCCAAGTAACGAGACTAAAAAATTTCTCTTTTGACATATTAGCGGTTGAAGTTTGTTTCTTTCTCTTGGGTCGAGAAGATTTTGGAGTGATGGAGCATGAGGTTTCGGAGGTGCATTCTCTTTAAGGTTTCATTGGTCATCATGATGAAGATATGAAGAAGAGAATTTACCTATTTACATGGACTGTCTAATCGATTAGAACATCCTTCTAATCTATTATATTATTGAATGCAGTAAATGGTCATTAAGAAATATATCCCTCACATCATTTTACAATATCCTACTCGATTATTTCCTTCATGTAATCAATTATTATGTCGCGTCAGATTTGAACTTTGAATTCTTCTAATCTATTAGGTCCTAAATCTAATTGATTACTTAGTACATTTTCATCCTCTTTGGTGCTTTTGGATTTTTATTTGAGTTTTTCTTTTGTGGATTTCTCTTGGCACCCCTTTTTCATTTAAATTGTATTACTTTCTCCAAACATGCTAAAAACTCAACCATGCTATTAGTATTATTTTCTCCAAAAATGCTAAAAACTCAACCATGCTATTAGCAATAATAAAATTTTAAAATCATGAGCAAATAATAAACTACTTATTTGGCTATCTACTAATATTCTTTTATTGAATAAGTTCTTTATCCTAAGGCTATGTTGATAACATTTATCCTATCTTCTGACATTCTTTTATAACCTCAAGGTAAAGTGGGGACAAGGTAACTTCAAATATGTCAATTGTAGGATGTGCAATGATTATCTTGTATGATGAGGGAATGATTACTACAATGTACTTAAATTTGATGACATTTATCCACACTCTGAAAAAATTTCTAACGGATATGTATCATGGATTTGCACTTGTTCGCCTGAAAACCCTACAAAAGAGCCTCTAAATGTTTGCAGGTGTTCATGATTTAATTGTAGTCGCTCCAAGGCGTCCCAATAAAGAGTGTTTGAGAAAATTTTTAGGTCAATTAAGACTCGATTTTGTTCTAGTTAAAAATTTAGATGCTAATGACCGTAAAGTCATCATCGTATGAGAGGATTTCAAAAATATATTTGTTTGAGAAACTAATCATATGATCAAAATATGAACGAGGTTTGGGCGGGTAGGTCATCGACATGCATTATCTAGCGAGCATATCTCGTCCATAAGGAACTCGAATCACCCTTCCAACAAGTCCTCTCAATATTGTGTTAAGGTGTGGAAAACAAGTTCTTTTTCACTTTTACTTATACTTTCAGGCTCTTTGTCTCTTCTAGGATGAAGTTTATAGGGTCTATCTCATCCATGAGGTCGAGCTTTTATTTCAGATATTGGCGCACCCTATATGGACATGTTTAGATGTCATTATTGAATGAGTCTCTATATCTAATTCTTCATTTGATGACAGTCATCGTTGTCGTGGCCCTTCACCCTATGATGATTGCGCCATTTGTTGTGATTGTTTCCCATAACCTCTTGGTACCAGGGGTCCGAGAATGATTATTGCATGATATAATTCTCTTAAAATATGTTATAACATCGTATTTAGTGGCGTGTAACATTATCCAAATATATTATATGCATGCTTTTTGGGGTGTTGATGGTTCTTGGTCTCTAATTAGTTGCAAATAGTTTTAATTACATTAACGTGAGGATTTAATTCTATCAGTGTTTTTCTCCTTAGCATCTCAGGCCCCCTTCTTCATATTATTCTCGTAACCTTTTGTGTAATAATATGTCTTTGCCATTGTCTCCTCCATTGAATTGACGGGCTTCTAGACTAGGTGTTAGTTGAAATGTTTGGCCTTTAGGCCATTCCGAAAAATATCTTAGGAGTATCTCTTGGTTTAAATTCACCACGTTGATGGTTTCTTCATTAAAACATGCTAGGTATTCACATAGTGGCATAGAGTGACCTTGTATCACGTTAAAGAGGCTTATGGTGGATACTTTGTGATGCTTGTTGGTTTAGAACAGCTGGATTAACTTCCTAAATAGATCTTGATAACTTATTATGGAGAGTCTCTATAGATTCATGTATTGTCACAAGGTTGCCGCCTCCTTCTGGGCCCCATAAAAGAGTTTGAATTTTAATGAGTTAATCGTGTGCATAATCTTCATTTGTACGTTGAAGGTAGCGATGTGTTCTTGGAGATTGCTCTTTACATCAAACACTACTAGTGGTGACCGATAGGGGTTAAAGGTCTATGATCTCTATCTCATCCAGGTGCCCATCGTCTTGTTTGAGTGTCTGGATGATGGTCTACATGGCTTAGTTATGGCGACGAAGTTCATCTATGACAACATACATCGTTGTTAGGGCTTCCAAATCACTGTTATATAATTTTGAAATGCGGTTTATCAGCATTGATGAACGACAACTGATTGGATAAAGGTTGTGGTTGAAATGTTGTGGCTCCAAATTGTATTATCGGGCCCCATAGTAGACGTCAATTGTACTTTATGCGAGTACAATAAAAGTGTAATGTCGGCAGTATACCAAGTAAGAGATCTTTAGTCAGTGATTTATGTATATGATTATTAACATAACCTTATATACATAATATAGTCATTTTGACCTACCGAAAAACCACAATTGTCTTAATCTCCACCTTTTTATTCAAAATGACTCTGCTCCATCAGAGATCATGGTGAATGGCTCCTTTATGAGGATCTAACATGAAGTGCTGACCTCGCTCACATGTCGAGCACGTGGTCAACTTACCACCTCCCATTTAGGATCTCTCACGTGTCCCATGAAATAACAACACATTAGACTGAGGTCATTTGTAACATTTAAACCTTAGACTTTGTTTGGGAGTTTGGAGGAAAAGGGAGAGGGGGGCTTTGAAAAATAAGAAAGATTGTGTGAAAAGAATAGGAAGATTTTGATTGGGATGATTTTGGAGGATTTTCTTTTCTTCATAGCTCCAAAAAAATCCCTAATTTTAGAGAACTCAAAATTTATATTTTAGGGAGGATTTTGGAGAGCTTAGACAATTTGTTCAAATATAAGTTTGTTGTTATAGTATTTTAAAAACTAAAAATATATTAATAATTAATATTATTTTATCATTCTAAACAAAATTATTTATAAAAAAAAAATATAAAAGTTTCTTTATATTTAAAAAAAATCATTTTTCGAATCTCTCTTCCTCCCCTCTAAATTTCCAAATAAAACTTTGGACTACAATATTTATGACAACCTGTAGTCCCTCATACACAATACATATAAGGATAAAAATGCTAAATAAACTTACTTTTGGACAACATTATGGTTCAATATTAGTTAATAAAATTCTCTTTATATCTTAATTAAGTTGTACTTATGTTAACTATTTTTCTTCTTATTTACTGTCTCAGTTTTTATTATAAATTATTTTAAATTTTTTACACGTACACTATTAGAAAAAAGTAATAATTATTGTATGAAAAGAAAAAATTATAAATTATTTTATAAAATTGTCCTTTATTAATAATATAAGAAAAGATACATTTACATAATTAAAAGAGAAAATAATAAATATTTAAGGATAAAATAAGAAAAATAATATTAATTATTTATTAATATTATAAAGTGACTTATATTGTAGTAATTTTTTTCTAAAACAACTTTCGTGTGTGTTTGGAAAAGTTAAAAATCACGGTAATCCAGAAGCTAGGAATAGCTGCGTTTAAAGATCATGGTAGAATACTAAAAAATGTGCGGCGGCGGTTGAAAAAAGTTGTATCAAACACATACTTAAAATAAAAAAATAGAAGGAATAAAAGACTATACATACGTTTGGAATCATAGCCGAGTAGAAAAAAACAAAAAACACTTATACAAAAAACATAAAAACTATGGCCATTTGACATTAGAAACTGAAATCAAGTTAATAATAATTGAAACCAAACATAGTCTATAGATAATAATACTATTTCGTGTACTTTGCTTTTCCTTAAAAAAATGAAATAAATAAAAACAAAAAGGAAATAGATCCCTTAAGTTCCATATGAAAAAGTATCAAACTAATTAAAGGTTAGGTCAGAAGAGTAAAGACTAAAGAGTAAAGGAAAGGTAATCAAAGTTGAAGCACATGACGAGGTAACTTAATTTTGATGGTTTGGAACATTCGATTTCTTATTAAGGGAAAAGGGTCCCCCACTCTCAACTTCAACAATTTATTTCTTGTTTTGTTTAAAGTTATAATACATAGAAAACAAAATAAATTTACTATACTAAAATTAATAAATTAAAAATAATTCACATCACTAAAATTGATACCATAATATATAAACAAAACTTTAAAATGTAACAAATAGCATTGGAACGCCGAAATCATTGAAACGATTTATTTTGAAGAGCTAAAAACTTGAACAATGAAGAACATAGCGCAAGTCACGCAAAGGGTCCATAAGAGGCCCTAATCTTAACTTGTCTAATAATGAAAGAATATGATAAAATTAGATGATACAATAACTAAGTATATGAGTCACTATCTTTGACAGAAATTCATATCACAATCCAAGTTGCTAGTTTACTACGTTTTTCTTTCCTTTTGCTTTCTTCATTCCATTTCCAATTTCCATTTCTTTTATTGGCTAGATTTGCCTTGTGTGTTTTTCCAATACGAGAAAATTTTTCCCTTTATGGTCTCATTGTGTCTTTGGGTCGTACAACTAATTTTTCCAATTTTGTTTGGGACTTCATGTTATTCTTGTTATAATGTGGTGTGTGGGGGTCCTCTATCGAATTGCAGGCCAAACTCTAACTACTAACGCATTGGCCCATTTTGTTTGTTTTCAATAGCCCATTTAAGTGGGTGGCTTTGTTTAAAATCTAATTTTAAATATAAATCGAACATGTATAATTTGTTCAAAAACACAAGCTTAAATTCTATAACTTGAATATGTATATGGAGTATTTTACATGTTTGGGTTATATATTTTTAACATAGTTTGAGTTATGTTGTGTGAAAAACACTAATTCAAGTGACGTAATTGATTAACACTAGAGTGTAATCGATTACAAGCAGGTGAAAAATATTTTTAGAGTCGACATAATCGTTTACACAGACGCAATAACTGATCACAAATATTTTTGAATTTTATAACAACTGTAATCAGTTACGAGTTTGATGTAACTGGTTACGACCCCTACAATGTGTCTTCTACACTTTAGTTTGATATTTTAGTATCCCAATTATTGTATATACACTTTTGTAGTATGTGTGTACTCTATCAATTGAATCATAGTGAAAATTATTACCATTAATTCTCTCTCTCTCTCTCTCTCTCTCTCTATATATATATATATATATATATATATATATATATATATATATATATATATATATATATATATATATATATATATATATATATATATATATATATATATACAATCAACTTCTCTCTCTACAATCAATTATCTCTCTCTCCACATGATAATCCATCAATTTTCACCAAAAATTAATTGCATGTTCCAACATTTAACGTCAAGAATCTAATTATGATTCATGAACACATAGTGTGCGACAATAAAATGTCTCTAAGGCTATGTTTGGGAATTTGGATGGGAGGGGAAGAGAGAGCTTCAAAAAATGATTTTTTTAAAAAATATAGAGAAATTTTTCATTTTTTAAAAAAAGATTTAGTTTAGAATGATAAAATAATATTTATCATTAATGTATTTTTACTTTTTCGAATACTATAACAACAAAAAATATATTTGAATAATTTGTCTTAGCTCTCCAAACCCCTCCTCCAATACAAATTTTGAGTTCCTCCAAATTAGGGGGTTTGGGGTGTTATGAAGAAAACGAAACCCTCCAAACCAAAATCTTTATATTCTTTTCACCTAATTCTTCCTATTTTTCAAAGCCCTCCCCTCTATTTCCTTCCAAAATCTCAAACATAGCCTAAGGATAGAGCCCTTAGAAACCCACCAATCCTTGATTCGAAGAATTACGACAAATGGTGCAAGAAAATGAAGGGGTTGTTTTGCTACCAAAATATTCTTTGAGTGATCAAGAATGGGGTGAATCCCCCTGTCAAAGGTACAACAAATGGACATCAAGCAACACACAAGGAAGAAAAGAAGAAAGATTACATAGTGATGTTCTTGATCCATCAATGTGTGGATGGTGAAAAATTTGAGAAAGTTGGTGATTGCGAGTCGTGAAAAGAAGTGTGGGAAATCTTGGAAAAGGCATATGCATGGGATGATAAGGCAAATATGGCGAGGTTACAAACTCACAAGCGTCAATTTGAATTAATCCAAATGGAGGAAAAAGAGATGGTCAACGATTATGTGACATGAATTACGTGATTAGTGAACCAAATCAAGTTTTATGGAGAAACTATTTTAAAGCAGAATAATGTGTCAAAGATCTTGTGTTCTTTGACAGTGAAATTTAACAACATTGTAGTGGAAATCGAAGAGTTGGAAGATCTTACGACGTTGATCAAATATGAACTTCAAATCTCTCTTGAGGTTCATGAGCAAATGATGGAGAAATTGATAACGATAAGGAAAAGGCAGATATCGAAGGGTCATAAAATTCGAAGAGTTTGACTTGTTAGAAAGGTGAGAGCAGTTGCAACAAAAATGTTTGTCAAGGCAAATTTAGAGGTGGAAGAGGAAAGATTGACATGAACAAAGCACAATGCTTCAACTGTTAAAAGTTCGATCAGTTTGCAAGATAGTGCAACACGAATAAGAGGAAATATTAAGGATGTGAAGCAAAGGTTACAAGACAAAATATGGATGATGATAATACATATTTTTTCATGATCACATAAGGTGAATGCATCAGTAGTAGGTTACGGGGCATCAATAGCAGCAGTTCCAGGAACGTTGCAGAAATATATGTAGAAGAAAACATTATGGTGACCGTGAGAGAAGGGGTCCAGTGCAGTGAAGAATGGTACTTGAATTTTATTTGTTCTATAGATATTGAAATTCCTGGCAGCAGATACTTGATGTCACAGAGAATGTTATGACACAGTATCTGACACTGCTTTGACAATTCACACAGTAAATATAGAAAGCAGTAAATAACACAATAAGTTGTTCACCCAGTTCGGTTCTAACAAACCTACGTCTGGAGGCTACCAAGCCAGGGAGGAAATTCACTATTAGTAGTATCAATTCAGAGTTAAACTCGCCCGTTTACAACTCCTCACTTAATCCCTACCCAATGACACTTCAACCTAAGTCCTACTTAGATCCGAGTTCCTACCACTCCCCTCAATCACCGCAGTTGATATCAACTATTGACTAATTGAATTGTGAAGACACACTTCAATAAAATATCTTGATCTTGCTTCAAAGCTTCAATCAAGAGACAAACACTCGTGCTTTAAAGCTTTGAGTGATAAACTACCCTTACAGCAAATCCTAGTCCAATGCACTATTCAATTGATAGTTGCTTGGCTCACAAGAGAAACTAGAATTACACAATAACAACTGTTACTAACCTTAACAGTACACAAATAAAAGCCTTCAATGTCTTCAATAAAATCCGGAGGCGTGGCTTTAGAGTAAGGGTTGATTTCTTTATATAGGCAATCCACGAATCTTGATTTTGGCTTCCATAAAGATAGCTAGGGTTTACTTAATTCTCTCCTAAAAACATGGTTTGTTCAACAACCAATTTAGGTTTAATTAAGATTAACCTAGCAGCCACGTGAGCATGCTTTCTAATAACAGAAAAACATAAATAAAATGCTCAACAAACTTCCTGAAAAATCTCAGAAAAACGATTCTCGAGCAGAATGTCACACGAATGTCATAACCCGTTATGACATCGATCGTTTTCTGCAATTTCAGACTGCTTTAGCTTCCCAGTTCTGAGTTGTGCTTTTGCCATCCTTGTCCAGAGGATTTATCTTCAATCTCTTGAATGTCAATGACATCTATCATGACATTTCTAAAGCCTAGTTTTACCAAAATTGATGCCAACTTAAAACACTAACAAACCCCTTTGGCACATTTTGGCTAAAACAACTAGACCTACCAGTACAAATGCAGCAGAAGACTATTTACCTAGTTCTAAATTTCTCTAAGCTTTCCTAAGCTTTAAGTACCTAGAACTAATAGAAGATAAATTCTACCCATACAAAATCCCATAATTTTCCATAGTTGCCCCACATACACTTTACCAAACTTTAAACGGCAAAATAATTCCCCATACAGCTTCAAGAATTAATACTTTCACAGTATTTCTTCTCCCCTTTTAGCCATAAAGGGCCAAAGAAACCATACAAATTCCCGGACTATCGAAAGAGAGTCAACGGTAAAAGAAATATACCAGCAAGTAGTGAAGTACCAGCAAGTATAACAGGGATACATCATTGTTCAGGCATTACACATCTGTCAATAAAGGATTACAAACATCCAAACAAAATTGGAAACAAGCAAAAACAGAAAACAGTTGACAGAGTAAACAGCAACAGGGGCAGGGAGGCATCAAGTGCTTTCTTCTCCAGAGGAGGCACTGTGGAAGGAAGCTTCTTCAGATCCTTCTTCAGCATCTGGTGTTTGATCAGCACCAGCAACAGCATTATCATCATCTTCAGCATCACCAACCGCATCATTATCAGCTTTCTCTTCATCCTCAACTTCTGTGTCCTGCTCCAGTTGAGAGATAAGCTCTTCCAGACTTCGCTTTCTTGCTTCAAGTTCCTTGCAAGTTGCTCTTAGCACAGCAATGACATTTGCTTTATGAGAATTTTCTTTGACAGTTGATGTCTCTGCAGATGTCATGACAATGTCTGGGACATGTTTCCCTTGGAACAGTTTGTAGTGGAAGCCAAGGGCAGAGGTTCTTTTGCAGACTGAATCTCTGTCACCAAGAATGTCTGGATGTTGATCAATCATAATTCCACACAGCAGGGAGGGAAAAGCTATTGGTCCCTTGATGGCATAGCTGTTAGCATGCTTGAGTGTCTGATCAAATATGTAGGATCCATAGTCAAAGGAGGCCTGAGTACCTACTGCATAAATGAATCTTCCCAATCCATTGGAGATGGTGGATTTGTGATTGGTTGGAACCCAGTTAGCAGCACCAATCTTATGCAGGATAGCAAACTTGACACTCAGTTTGCTTGCAGAGAGCTTTCCCTTTAGAGGCCATTGCCTTACCTGTTTGGCAGTGATAGTTTGGCAGATCTTGTTGTCAGTTTCTTCCAGCTCTGGCAGAGTATTCTCAGGTCTGCCTAGGTATCTGTTGACCACTTTTGGAGAAAACCTGACTTTTCTCCCCCTCACATAAACAGTCTGGTAATCATCAGAATTTCTATCCCCACAGTCAGTTGAGAGATTGACAATAAACTCTCTCACCAGAGTTTCATAGCAGTTTGAGAGTTTCTCTACTGTTTTCATCAGTCCTGCCTCCTTAATCAGGTTAATGATCTCCTTGCACTCCAGAGCACTCCTACTCAGCTCTCTTTCCAAGGCAATCCTCTTCAGGCAAACATACTTCCATCTCCCAGCATTTTCAGGATGATGGAATGAGATGTTGTCAATGGCCACTTCAGGCACTTGGGCAATCTTCCCAAGGGTTGCCTTCTTCTTTGGATGAATGTCAGTGACATTCATTACAACATCAAACTCAGAGCCTTGATCAGAATCCACTGGTTCAGGTTCCTTCCTCTTTTTCACAATAGGTGTTCTCTTTGGTTTAGAGTCACCACCAACAGTTTTCACTCTACTTCTCTTTGTAGAAGAACCAGTCTTGTGATACTTCTCAGCTTTGTCCACAAGCTCAGTATCCTTTTCAGGGCTCTGTGTGACTGCCTGTTTTCCTTTTCTCTTCATCATTCTTTTTGCAATGCTTGGATTGACATTGGCAATAAGATCATTGTCTGAGAACATTTCATCTAAATCAATGACTGGAGGTTCAGTTAAGTGGTTAGATTCTTGAACTGGTGACTCTTCCAAAATGCTGTCAGAAATGTAGTCATCAGGGACTGTACCAGAGGAACACTTTGCTGGTGATTCTTCAAGATTACCATCAGGAACATAATCAGTACTGACTTTATTAGAGCAACATTTTGCTGGGGACTTCTCAAGAATGCTGTCAGAGGACTCATCTTCCTTATCAGCAGAGATGTTGTTATGTGCATTATCAATACCTACACCAGACTCTTTAACAGAGTGATCTTCATTATTCTTGATAGGAGAAGTATCATGATCACCAGATGTCTGGACATTCTCTGTGACATCTGGATCAACTGCTAAGCTAGGGCTAGCAGACTTCTCATTTAGAGGCATTGAGACTCCAGGAACATATTGATTCTCATTTAGGATATTCATCACTATCCTAGCTATTGCTACATGCGTAGACCTAGACTCCTCTGGGTTCACTCTTTCTGGGGGAACAGAAGATGATGGAACAGAGGTCTTACCAGAGGGGGAAGCTTGAGGTCTTCTTGCATTCCTTGTGCGCAATTTCTTAACCTTTTCTGGATCAGTAGCTATTGTGCGCAATGGAGTGACCTTCAGAGCTTCAGCTTGCATGGATTCAACACTTTCCCTGACTTCAGCCATGGAGGGAGATGGAGAGCCTGTCTTTTGGGATGATGACGAGGACGAAGACATTTTCACGATGGTTTTGAGAGAATGAGCGAAAATGCAAGGATTTAGAGTTTTTTAGAGGAAGTAAGAGTGATGTAACCTTGAATGGAGAAACTCTTATATAAGAATGTCCCTTCCTATTCTTGGACTTTTTAAATGGGGATGAAAGTACCTAAATGCCCCACTTATGATTAATTGAAATACCAAGTCCAAGTCATCCCTTGTTGTAGGCTCGATTAATTGCTATAACTCCCTATTGACAAATACCCAATTTGTCCCTTATATTCTTAAACGGTGACCTTAAGAGCTTTAGTAACAATGTCACGGTGCAATGTCATGACATCCTGTATGACATTGTATTCAATCGATGTGCTTATCCGATCACCCTAGAACAATTGCTATCACCGTTGTGAGTTCACTTCAACATTGTATAGTACCACGTTTTCTTCTTGCTGATCCAAGGAATGAGGTTACTTCTCAAGGAGACACTTCCAACAGAAATCCTTTTCCACAAGCTTAGATCAACACCCTTTCCACTTGTTCTGTTGGATACCTTCAAATGTGGAATGGTAATAGTCCTAGTGTGGCTGCCATTCTTCATTCCAAGCTTCTTGACACAATTCCTTGAACACTTGTTCTGTGAAGAAAGTGTTGAGCCATCCATCATTGTGTCTGAGACTTCTTCAGATACCAAGTGATTACCATGGATTGAAGTTACCATGATTTTTCCTCCTCTTCCTAAGAGGACATCATCCAAGATTTTTCTCCTGTAACATTTGACAGTGAGACACTTGGTCAACCTTTCATGCCAGAACCTAGTACTTTGCTTCAGTACTTCAGGAGTGATCAAATGTCTGGACATTGAGTGTGACATTCTGATTTCCTGACCAGCCTTACAATTACCACAGATTTTCCCTTTTCCATGTGAATTCTTGGTAATCTGACTCCTTCTTTGGGCTGATCCTTTTCATTCCTCCGAGGTGTGGGTGGTCAGATTCTTGTTGCCTCAACTTCACTTTCTCTTCATCTTTGTCAGTAAAGCACACAGATGGCTGAATGGGGTTCTCAGATTTCCACAAGTAGCAGTTGTCCTTTGATCTGACTCCTCTCATAATCACTCCTTGTTCATTATTGATTACAAGACATTCCTTAGTGAATTTGGTGTATCCCATATCACATAGTGACTTATGCTAATGAGATTTGCGGTCGGACCTTTACCAGAGACTTCATTCGGGTTTGGAACTCCGACCAGTTTGAGTTTCAACACCTTTGATTTCTCCTTTAGCTCCATCTCCAAAGGTAACAAAGTGGTAGAATGAGGCTTAACATCTCGAGAAGATTTACTGTCTCGGTCATGTGCTTGGAACATCCATTGTCAAAGTACCACTCTTCCTTGGAGATACTTTAAGAGAAGTCTGTGCTATCGAGTGTAGTCTTCTTCTTCCATGGTGAGTGTATGATGCCTTGTTGGACTTAGGCTTCACATATGAAACTTGATTAGGATACCCATGTAGCCTATAGCGGTAGACTTTATGTGACCAAATCTTCCAGTAATAACATCTCCATCTCTGAAACCTTCTGTTCAGATTTCTATGATTTTGATGTTGAACCCAATGTTGTGACATCTGGTTAGACATTGGTTCATGTGGTGCGCTTTTCTCGTGGTCAACAACTTTCTTAGTTTCCACATATCCTGTGGCAAACCTATTTCCTACTTTGTGGAATGGCATTCTTTTTGCCTTTGGCTTCCCAGGTTTGTTCCTCCCCTGGTTATTAGCAAATCTCTTTGCAGTCACATACCCTGAGTCAGACATGTTTCCTGTATTGTGATGTGACATCTGTTTTGACATTGTTCTCCTATGTCTCTTCTTCTTAGTGTCACCAACAGGTTTCTTTTCAGCAACATATCCTAAACCATGCTTATTCCCTGCACTTTGTCCCAGCTGAAGAATTTCATCCAATTTTTCAGTACCAGATGTCAGCATTTTGACAGACTTATACATCTGATCAAGCTTGGAATTCAACATGACAATATCACTGTTGAGGAGAGCTATATTGGCTGCTTTTTTTCTCACCTCTAGCTTCACATTCTCGACTTCCAACTTCTCAATCGACTTTTTCATTCTCATTCTCACGACACACTTCATCATTTTTCACACATAGCTTCCTGTAGTTCTCAGCAAGCTCTTCAAATGTCACTTCCTCATCACTAGAGTCCATGTCAGAATTGTACACTCCAGTGAGAGCAGTGACAAGTTTGGCACCTTCTTCCTCAGATTCACTTGAATCACCATCAGACCAAGTGACAACCATTCCTTTCTTTTGTTTCTTAAGAAAGGTGGGACATTCAGCTCTAATATGTCCATATCCTTCACATTCATGACATTGGACTCCTCTGCTTTGGCTTCCTTTTTCTTCTGACCTGGATCTTCTGCTGGAGTCATAAGATCTGCTAATGTCAGATGCAATGTCCTTGACATTTGACCTTGACTTTGGATCCATCCTCTTGATAATCTTGTTGAACTGTTTACCAAGCATAGCTATAGATTCAGATATCTTCTCCTCATCTTCTACCTTGCTTCCTTCTTCAGAATTGGATACAAGAGCTATGCTTTTATTCTTCCTGTCAACAGTTTCACTGATTCCCATCTCAAAGGTCATAAGGGATCCAATAAGTTCTTCAACTTTCAGGATGCTGATGTCCTGAGCCTCTTCAATTGCTGTGACTTTCATTGCAAACCTTTGGGCAAGGACCGAGAATCTTTCTCACCTTTCTTGACATCTTTTCACCAAGTGCTCCTGAGGCATTGGCAATCTCCAACACATTCATGTGAAACTCATGAATAGTTTCATCTTCCTTCATCTTCAAATTCTCAAATTTGGTAGTGAGCATCTGAAGTCTTGACATCTTCACTTTGGATGTTCCCTCATGAGTAGTTTTGAGAGTGTCCCACACATCCTTGGCCAGCTCACATTGATGAACCAGTCTGAAGATATTTCTGTCAATACCATTGAATAGAGCATTCAATGCTTTAGAATTTCCCAGAGCCAACTCTTCTTCCTCTTTGCTCCATTCTTCCTCAGGTTTCAAGACAGTAGCCCCATCTTTCTCAACCTTGGTTGGATGTTTCCATCCTTTATCAGTAGCTCTCCAAGCCTTGATATCTACTGATCTTAAGAAGGCAATCATACGAGGTTTCCAGTACTCATAATTAGACCCATCCAGAATAGGTGGTCTACCTCCAAATCCTGTTTCCTTCTCCATTAAGCCAGAAACTATAATCCCTAGATCTCACCCAGAAATAACAAGCAGGATGCCTGCTCTGATGCCAATTGAAATTCCTGGCAGCAGATACTTGATGTCACAGAGAATGTTATGACACAGTATCTGACACTGCTTTGACAATTCACACAGTAAATATAGAAAGCAGTAAATAACACAATAAGTTGTTCACCCAGTTCGGTTTTAACAAACCTACGTCTGGAGGCTACCAAGCCAGGGAGGAAATTCACTATTAGTAGTATCAATTCAGAGTTAAACTCGCCCGTTTACAACTCCTCACTTAATCCCTACCCAATGACACTTCAACCTAAGTCCTACTTAGATCTGAGTTCCTACTCACTCCCCCTCAATCACCGCAGTGATATCAACCTATTGACTAATTGAATTGTGAAGACACACTTCAATAAAATATCTTGATCTTGCTTCAAAGCTTCAATCAAGAGACAAACACTCGTGCTTTAAAGCTTTGAGTGATAAACTACCCTTACAGCAAATCATAGTCCAATGCACTATTCAATTGATAGTTGCTTGGCTCACAAGAGAAACTAGAATTACACAATAACAACTGTTACTAACCTTAACAGTACACAAATAAAAGCCTTCAATGTCTTCAATAAAATCCAGAGGCGTGGCTTTAGAGTAAGGGTTGATTTCTTTATATAGAAGCAGTCCTGAATCTTCAGTTTTGGGCTTCCATAAAGATAGCTAGGGTTTACTTAATTCTCTCCTAAAAACATGGTTTGTTCAACAACCAATTTAGGTTTAATTAAGATTAACCTAGCAGCCACGTGAGCATGCTTAATAATAAAAACATAAATAAAATGCTCAACAAACTTCCGAAAAATCTCAGAAAAACGATTCTGCAGCAGAATGTCACCTGAATGTCATAACTTGTTATGACATCGACTTTTTCGAAATTTCCAGCACTGCTTTAGCTTCCCGTTGAAATGTGCTTTTGCCATCCTTGTCCAGTAGGATTTATCTTCAATCTCTGAATGTCAATGACATCTATCATGACATTTCTAAAGCCTAGTTTTACCAAAATTGATGCCAACTTAAAACACTAACAGATATTACAGGGAGTAAGGATTTGTTTGTAAAAATCAATCAAGCCACAAAGAATAAAGTGAAACTTGTGGATGACACCACTTTAACGGTCCATGGGATTGGTGATGTTTTGATCATGAATAGGGGACGATGGACATTTCTTGATCAAATTTGTATTGTACATTTCTGTAATCAAATATAACCTTCAAAGTATTGGCCAATTTCTTGAGAAGGGTTACAAGATTCGCATGGAAGATAAGACATCGCGTGTTATAGATGCAAACTGGGTTTGGGTCCTTAGAGCTCATATAGTTGTCAGTAGAACTTTCAAGATTGAGTTGAAGGTTATTGAGCATAGGTGTATTTCAAAAAAGACAAGTCCATAAGAGTGGTTGTGGCACTACTGTCTTGGGCATCTCAATTGTTGAGATTTAAACACATTGCAAAGGAACAAAATTGTAACTAGGTTATCATTCATCAATATATCAGTTGAGATTTGTAAATAGTGTGTGCAAGAGAAGAAACACAAGGGAAAATTCAGCAAGGATGCATGTTGTAGAACAATCATTTCCTTGAGGCGGTGTATTTTGATGTGTGTGGACCGATGCAAGTTATTTTGTTTGATGGAAATTGGTATTTTGTTACTTTTATCGATGTTTATAATAGAAAGCTATGGACATAACTAATCAAGATAAAGGATGAGTTATTTGAAGGGTTTTAGAAGTTCAAGCCCATGGTTGAAAGACAAAGTGGTCACAAGCTCAAAGTTCTCAAACTGGATAGTGGAGGCGTATCTCTCAAATAACTTTGGGAAAATTTTTTTATGAATAGGGGATATTGCATGAGGTAGAACCACCATATACACCACAATAAAATGGTGTTCCCAAGAGGAAACATTGATCAATTATGAACATGGTGAGAAATAAGTAAAAAGGGAAGAAGTTTCCAAAAGAGATGCAGGGAGAAGCGGTATCTAGAGTTGCCTATTTATTGGATAAGTGTTAGACAAATAAGTTTGAGAAGAAAACACCAGAAGAGGCATGGTATGGATTCAAACAGACTCTGAACCATTTGAGAATTTGCAGTTCCGTGGTGTATCTACATGTTCCAGGCCATCTTAGAAAGAAGTTGGATAATGAGGGGGAGATGATGATACTAGTAGGGTATCACTCTACTGGAGGTTACAAGTTGTTTGATGCTGTAAACAAGAGGATTATGATCAACTGGGAATTTGTGATCGATGAATTAAAGCCAGGGAAGCAACATGTAACCGGTTATAGTCAACCGTTAACCAGTTACATGCAGTCGTTAATTGGTTACTAGAAAAGCATAACCGATTACAAGTACAAAATTCCAGATTATAAAGAAACATATAGTGCAGAAGCATCATGCGTTAAATTCTGAAATGATTAAAATGTAAGAAGACAACGAGGCAAAGAGGTTTTCCTCAAAGATTCCAATATTGTGAGATAGTTTATGACAACAAAATCAATGATGATAATGATGATTTCATCCATTTTGCACTTATGGTTGAATTCAATCTCGTTAAGATGGAAGAGGCCTTAAGTGATTCAAAGTGGATTTATGTTGTGAAAGAGGGGTTGAAATTGGTTACGTAAACAATCACTTGGGAGTTGGTTGATGTACCGAAAGGAAAGAAGCCAATTAGTGTAAGATGAATCTATAAGGTGAAGAAAAATTGCAAAGGTGAAATAATCAAGCATAAGTCTCGATTAGTTGCAAATGGATTTTTGTAAAGAGAAAGTATAGACTTTGATGAGATATTTGTACTAGCTGTTAGAACTGAAACCATAAGGCTAGTTGTTAGTATTGTGAATAGCAACAATTGGCATTTCTATCAGATGAATGTGAAATCTGCATTTTTGAACGGTCCGATTGAAGAAGAAATGTATGTAGAACGCCCCTTTTTTTTTGTGACAAAAGTATTGTAGAAAATGAGTTATTCTCCTAATTTAGTAAGTAAGGAACTTATGTAAAAACGAATGAGATTTTTCGTAAAAGTAGATGGCTATAAGCAAACATACACTAAAACATTTTTCAAGCATCTTTATCAAATAGAAGCATATTTAAAAATATCTTGGAGTTGTGCCATTTGACTAAAAGTTGTGGAAATAGCTAGAGGGAAATTTTTGGTTCATCTAACAGATTAGGAATTTAGTCTAATCGATTAACTCAACTCAAAATTACGCCCCAAGCCACTTAAACAACATATTAATGATGTGCAACAGTCATATATCTTAAAATTCCATTTTGAAAACTTGTAATCGATTTTTTTTTGAAATCTAATCGATTAGCACTTTCATCTAATCGATTAGCTAACGGTAAAATTCATTGAATACAAATTCCTTTTTGGACATAGTTCTTGCCTATAAATAAAAGCTATTTTTCTCATTTTAAACCATCTAGTATCATGTTTTGACACGACCTTCTCCCACCCGCTCTCCCCCTCTCTCTCCTCTCTTTCTCTCTCTCTCTCTCTAAGTTTTATTTTCACTTTCTCTCACTATATGTTATAACCAAATGTTTTTGTGAGGAAAGTTTCTTTGTGAGTTGGGTTATTTATGTAATTCTGGAAATTGTAGAATTGTAAAAGTTCACCAAGGATATCATTTATATATACCTTGCTTTAATACTGTCCAATTAGAGATTATTTGTGGTTAGAAGATAAACCCGATAAAAACTTTATTTGGGGATTGTGTGATCAGTCTTTGGTTGAAGGTTATCTTATATTAAAATCTTCTTTTATTCTTGGCTAGCCTGGTTAAAACCAACGTAAGTTGAAGATTAGCCTATTATTAACATCTTCCTAGGTTAAGAGATCATCATGTTTAAAATCTTAGAGTTTGTTTGATTATCCTATTAAACTAGAAGAATTGAGCTCATATAGTTTGGAGCTTGAGGTTTAACCTCTCTGAGATTCGTGTTCGTAGAAAGGAGACTAACTACTTCATTTCATTGTTGGGAATAAAGCTTGGCCACTTCACTCTGCATTATAATGAAGAAAAGACGTAAATGCTCATATCAATCGTCTTGTAATATTTTGGTTGAAGATCAACCACTATTTTCTTGTATAAAGGGGGTTCATGAGTCTTTTCTACTAAAAGCTTTCAAGTATTATTGAAAACTCTCGAGACCAAATCTTGGAGAGAGAAGTGAGTCTTTTTGGTTTGACTGAACCTATATAATTTTGTGTTCTTCTTCTTCCTTAACTATTTATTTTTTTGCTATTTAATTTATGCGTCTTAAACTATTAAAAATATTTTAAACTCTAATTTATATTGCCAAAAGTTTTCTGATTAAAACATTGGTTTTTCAAACCGCACAATTTAAAATGATAAATTAACATTTCAAATGTGTGATTCAAAATTATTTCAAAATTATTTTTTACAAAAGAATAAATTAAAATTCTTTTATATTAGAGAAATTATCGTATATTTAACCTTATTTAAATAGACATGTGGAACCATTATAACTCTATTTTTAAGCATACACCTTAATTTGATATGCTAATTGCTAAAGATATAAATCATGACACAGTAACTCTAATTAAATTTGAGTATCAGTCATTGTTATGCTTTTAAAAAGAACTTTGAGGGTCTTTTTTATAATTCGTGTCGCCATTTACTCTAATTTTTTGTGGTTGTGAATTCAAAATATGAGGTTAATTTATCGAATACTTTTTAACAATAATCAGATTTTAAAAGAAAATTACACAAATAACTATGTTTCAGAAAAAATTATACAAATAACCATGTTTTAGAATTGACTTACATGGAGGCGTCAACTCAGATGGCGTATGCATTGATATTATAGAGGATGCGCCACATGAGATGGCGATTTTCAGAAAAATTCAGTTAGTTGCGGATTTTCCTACAGATTAGATGTTTCCTGCGGATTTACCTACGAAATTACCTACGGATTTTGGCTAACAAATTTGCTAGTACATGGAGCTCAACCGCTGAACCAAGGTGTTCTTTCATTTGGATTTCAAATGGAAATGTTAATATCAAGTGTAAACAACCAATGATCAAAAGGATACTTCCTTTCACCAAGTGACACGAATTTCTCTATAAATAGAGACATTGTGTAAACTGGAAAAAAAATACAAAAGTAATATATTTCAAGAGAGAAAATTTATATTTAAATCATTCTTTATTTTTCTAGTGCACGAGAATAAATGAGGAAACTTTATTCGGTAAAATATCGTTGAACGATATGCTTAATGTGAATGTGCGATTCATTTTAAGGTTTCCAAAGTATCCTGAAAGGGATTGGCCGGTTAACCCATTTGCATCCAATTTGCCTAAATTGGTGGGGACGAATCGTGTAACACCCCAATTCTACCCAACGTTTATATGAAAATCAGAGTGCGGAAAGTTTCAACAATATGAGGCATTACATTTCATCATTCAAAACCGTCATCATAAAAAGCATATCATAATGGATACATAGCACATTTAATTCCAAGAATTTATAGTAATTATTTATTCATCAAAAATACTTCATATTTATTCAAAAACTACGCAGCGGATTTTTAATAGTTTGAAAACTCCAAAACGGAATATAGCATCTTTTAAACAACTTAATTCAATGAACAAATTCCCAAAGTATTAACATCAACAATGCAATGGAAAGTAATATAAAATCAAGTATGCGTTTATTCCCCCCGAGTGCTACGTATCAGAGCGACGACGCCAAAAGCTACTAAATGCTTTACTCCTCGTTACCTGCACGTTACAAATATAAAGGTAACGACCAACAAAAGAAAGGGTGAGATATCTACCAATATAAACAAGTGTATGATAAATAATATATTAGGATTAAATCATGCATAATTACCACACCACAAATAACATGTCACAATTAAATTCCCAATCAACAACAACACAACACACTTCATTCGTTAGCAACAACATGTAATTACTTCGCAATTAACAACAACATGACTTCCAATGAGACTCAACAATGCATATGCATGTGGTACCGGTGGAGTAAACTCCCTTCACTAAATTTTCAGTTATCAGAGGCACAAGACATAAGCCTTCTTCACAAATCCGCCAATACAAGCCTTCACAAATGCAAAATGAAATGCGATGCTACAACATGCAATTACCAACATAAATTTACTTCACAAGACATACGCCTATCTCACTATTATTACCAATAATCAAAGGTAATTATCATCACTGAAAACACCCTGCAACTTCACATAATTCAACATACAACAACATATTCATCGCTAATTATTCGCAAACACAATTAACGACACAATACCTTCACACAAATTCAACAAAATAAGCGATCATAATCATCTACTAAAGTGTGCCAATTATTCCGACCATTTCTAATTAATTTCGGATAACTAATTGTATCACTTAATTTACTAAACCGGTTAATTCGGTACTACTTTAAATCCTATTGTTACTATTAATTATTATGAATCTGTTAACTTACTATCAACCATGTTTCCAATATTAATTAATTATCATGCTACCAATTTAACTGAACACATGATTATTACTACTCAGAATTACATTTCCATTTTCTAACTATACTACTAATATTCCATCTTCCTTGTATTTAATGTATACTACCACTAGATTACTTGTACTTGTGATTCTTACTACTAATTAACATTTTGTCATCATCTAATTAAATTGTTGTTACTATATTTTTTTTGGACCCTGCTACAGTACCATTCTGCTAATCCCACCCACTACTATTTCCATTGGATATTGTTGTCCAAATGCTATCTACTCACCCTATTATTATTCACTGTTATTTCTATTATCCTACACATAAATATATAGCAGGTACCTAAAATAAGTATACTACACCTGTGACATTTCTGCGATCACTACTTGCTGCTTGATGCACAACGAAAACAAACCCACACAGGTGAGGCGCCCACCTTACAAACTGAGGCCCCCACCTTCCACAAGGGAGGCGCCCGCCTCCACTCTTAAGCCCCTGGAGGGCGCCCGCCTAACCCTCTGAGGCCCCCACCTCTAAACTTCAAGACCTCCGTCTCCATGTGCTTGTTTCCTCCTCCGATCGATCTCTGTGTTTCACTAATTTCCAACCATTCTTACCCTTTGATTAACACCAGTAATATTACTATATACAATTTAATCATTTAATTCACATACGATCTACACAAACACAGATAATTTTGTATAAATTCATCCCCACATACGATTTATCATAATCCCGTTTAGAAAGTTAGAACCCCACCCCTTACCTTAAATTTGACGGTGGTTATAACTCCGATCGAATTCTTATTTTCCGGTTCTAATTGTGCACTTCTGGTCTCCTCTCCTAGCCCTTGTGCCTCCTCCTTCTTCAATTGGTTTTCTTTTTCTCACGTACAAACCCTATTCCTATTATTTCCTCCCTTTAAATACTCCTTAATATCATACTCTATTATTAATTAATTAATTATTCTACTCCTTTAATAATTCAAATATTATTCTACCATATATTCTATCATTTATTCTATCATATATATTCTATTTGGCCAATTAATTTAATACTTCCCATTTTATTTCTCACATTATAATAAAACTCACTAAATACTTTAATTAATTAATTCCTACTAATAATAATAATTCTCCGACTAAATTGATTATTCACTTAATCTTCTTAAACCGACTTATAAATCCGTTAACGTCCCTTATAATTATTCTGATAATTTCTTTTTCGACTAAATTCCATATAATAATTTCTTAATACTTCATTTAAATAAATAAATGGTTTTCCGGGTGTTACAAATCGAACCTAAAGCTTAGTGTAAATACACGCTTTGGAATTTATTTTGTGCAAGTTCTATCGTACCGTTTTCATCTTCTTCTTATCTATATTTTATAGCAGATCCCAACACAAGATCTAACAATCTTTAGGTTCGATTTTCGATTCTCGATTTGATTTATATTTTATTTGTGACTAATATAAATGTTGCAATTTTAAAGAAGATGATGCCAACTTTCAACGATGGTGAAAGGTACACAATTAATTCATATAATTTTGAATTATGAAATTTTGATTTATGATTTTTTGTGGTTAACTTGTGACTACGACTTTGATGGAGAAATAAACGTGCATGCTTCCTTATTCCTAATAATGGTGAAAGGTACATAATTATATTAAATTTCTATATGCATGATTTTTAAATTGTTCAAGTATGTGAATTTGAATAATTAAGAATATATTTGGTTTATGGTGTATACTTGAATGTAAAATACATGTTAAATAATAGTCTATGATGCAAGTAATTTATTTTAATTAATAATATGTTTACTCGTGGATAGACTGATTTGGTATAAAATCGTGAATTTGAATTTATGGTACATGTATTGGTAACACAAAATGGCGTAAATAAAATGTTAAAAATATTTATGATATATTTCAATTGTATGTTTTATTTATGCAAGAATTTATTAAATCTAAAATGATTTATTTCATATTATATGTGTATCATAATATGGAAGTATTATTTCTTGTTTATCTTGATATTAGAAGTAATTTGGTATACTTTAGATTATTGCAAGTTGACAAAAATATCTATTGGGATAAGTTATAAAAAAAATATTAATGATGTGAATTCATTGTTTATTTTGTATTGTAATTTGGATATACCATAGAACATTGTTAAATATGAAACATGAATTTTTTAGCACATAGAATTGGTTATGCATATGTTAGTTATGCAAGAAAATTGTTTATTTTAATAGAATAAAAATAAATTATATGGTGTTGTATATTATTTATACGGAGTCTATGAATAAAAATTAGTTGTTACAAATTTGTATGATCATGGTTGTCGATTGCTATAAATGTTTAATGTATTAAATATATTTTGGATATATTTAAGTGGAAGTAAAACTTCAAACTAAAAAGGTTAGCAAATGAAGAATGACATTAAATTTGTGTATATGATAAAATATAATTAAATGACAAAAGTGTCATGGAGATAGTTTGTCGAAACTATCAAGAATATAGAATATATCTTGCATATGATAAATGTACTAATATGATAAAGGTGTCATGGTTTGATCATAGTTGATAAATGCTATCAAGAGTACATAAAGTAATCATAGATATGACTATTTAAAAGATTGCATATTCAAGGTTTATTAAAGTTTGAAAAAATGTGTGATTCTTTGACGAAAGGATTGACAAAGATATGAAGTCTTTAGATATAATCGAAGAAAATTCGAACCGGATACATGCTGGCTAACAAATTTGCTAGTACATGGAGCTCAGCCGTTGAACCAAGGTGATCTTTCATTTGGATTTCAAATGGAAATGTTAATATCAAGTGTAAACAACCAGTGATCAAAAGTATTTCCTTTCACCAAGTGACACGAATTTCTCTATAAATAGAGACATGGTGTAAACTGGAAAAAAAAATACAAAAGTAATATATTTCAAGAGAGAAAATTTATATCTAAATCATTCTTTATTTTTCTAGTGCACGAGAATAAATGAGGAAACTTTATTCGGTAAAATATCGTTGATCAATATGCTTAATGTGAATGTGCGATTCATATTAAGGTTTTCAAAGTATTCTGAAGGGAATTCGTCAGTTAACCCATTTGTATCCAATTTGCCTAAATTGGTGAGGACGAATCAATCCTAAAATTTAATGTAAACACACGCTTTAAAATTTATTTTGTGCAAGTTTTATTATACCATTTTCATCTTCTTCTTATATTTTTCAGCAGACTCCAACAAAATATCTAACATTCATTTCCCCGTTAACTTTGGTGACCGCCACCTTATTACTAAAGCTTTTCTTTGCTTGCTATCTCCAGTTCTTATAATGGTTAAAAAAACTAAATAGTTGAGAGTTTAATTGGTTGAAAAACATTTAGTGAATATTTGTCAAAGAAACTCTATTGACAATCTACATTAGTTTTTTTAATGTTAAACCAAACATAACTTGAGATAATCAGTTAAAAAAAAGAGGAGATTTTAACTTGTCGTCCCCATATTTATATTTGATATTATTTATTTTTTTATTTTAAAGAAATCTTTAAACAAATTGCGCAAGTGTATAAGAACGAAATTTTAATAATTTTTTGAAATTTTTTATATAATTTAAAAATAAAATAAAATATTTTTTTAAATATATTAAAATTTTCGATGACGTAAAAAGAAAATTCAAAAATCCTTGTGAATTTTTTTAAAATTTCCAATAAAACTCAATTTTGTTTTAAAATTTAATGATTGTACGCTAGGATATACTAGTAAAAACATATAAGTGTATAACTTGATAAATGTCATGTTAAAACCTCTAAGAAATACCTCTTCTTTTGTAAATTGGGATGATAATCATATTCATTCTATTGTGTTATTTCAAAAATGTATTTCTAAGAAGTTTTAAAGGTATATTTTTGCAGTGTCGTCACCCTCACTTTATAGGGTGGATAAAATAACTCCAAAAATATTATAAATCGGACATGAAACAAATATTTTAAATCCCACATGAAGAGATTTTAACATGTCATTTGCAAATTTATATGATATTTCTCAGAAGTTTCATAATATCCAAAATAAATTTTAGATAAAATAAAAAGTATTTTAAATTAAATTTTTGATATGATTTTGAAATTTTGATAAAATCAAAATTTTTGATTGTTCAATTTAAAGGATATGATACATTATAAATAATCTTGAAAATTAAACATATCCAATAACTTATCAGAAATTTAGTTTCACGAAATTTTTGGTAAGGTTATAAAAAATAATAGAAAAAACGAAGAAAAAAATTAGAAAAAACAAAAAGAAAATGATTATCACAAATTTGTAAATTTTTGAATTTTATTTTAAAAAAAATATACAAGTTGGAAATTTCAAAATATCACATAGACATCAGAAAGAAAAGGTAGACAAATAGAAATTTTTAAAATTTTCCGTATTATCAGGAAGTCTAATATTTCCGATAAAAATAAATTTTTCAATATTAAATAATATTTTAAAAATCAGATTGAATTACTTGGTTGAACCGGTTCAACTTTGAATCGTTGTCTAATCCGATTCGGTTTGGATCATCAAACAGTTAGGTCTATAAAATTGGAATAAAATCATTTAAATCGCAAAAAATCAAAATAATCGTAAAATTGAGATCGGTTATTGAATCTTACACGACATTCTTCTTTTTCTATAAGCTTGTTATTCTGATATAAATTAATTTTATTAGAATGTCAAAAATTTATTTATTTATTTATTAGTATAAATTTAATATATGGTTCAACCCTAATTTAATCGGTTGTACTTTCACCCGTATATGTTATGAGTTTTTTCTTTGATTCGGTTATTAAAACATTATTAACTGTGAAATTTTCAATATCACCAAAATAAATTTCTAACAAATTTTCGGTATTGTAATTTTTTTTCAAAACAATAATGTCTTTCTATCATAAAATAGGAAATATCATGGGGGTTGTTGCATAAAACAATATTTTATAAGGTGAAAGTAACCCATATTATAAGGGAAAAGTGGCCCATTTGAATATGCAATGAAAGTAAATGCTTGCAAAATTTTAGAAGAAGCGTCTTTCTATAAACGTACTGTTTTTGGAGATCTATCTTCCAATACATTTTAAATCACCACATTTTTAAAATTAAAAAAAAAAAAAAAAAAACACTTCATTCTTGTCAAAAAGGCCACCATATTTTTGACAAATTTTTTGGAGGATGTTTCTCCAAAAACATTTCAGAGTGCATTTTTATCTATTTAAACATTGTTATTTCCGATACTATAAAGTATTTTCAAAAATATATCTCATAAATTTCCCTATTTTACACTTATTTTATAGAAAATTAGTTCGTTTTGGAGATGCGTCTCAGAAAACAACTAGAGATAATTCTAACCGGAAAAAAATTCTAAATTAAAAAATTCTAAATTTTAACACACGCACAGCTGACTGTCATCAAACTGCCTCTGCCAAATCTGTTGAAGCCTGGGTAGAGGCTTGTAATATAAATTTATTCTGCAAACTTAATTTTTCTTTTTTTATAAGATAATTTTTTACTTTAAAAAACAATACTTTGACATTTTAGCACTACATCCAATTCCGTTACAAGAAGAAAAAAACATAATAAACCGATTAAATTAGATCTGAAGGTCTCACTCGCAGATTGGGCCTGGCAGAGGTATTGGGCCCAAACCAATCTGTATCCCGCTATAAATATGCGTATCTAACAAACCTTCATGACATTAATATACGATAGATCCTACTGCACTAACTTCCCATAAAAAAGAAAACATTACATAAGGCACCTCTGTGTCCTGGACCCAGCTATCGTTGTTGTGATGTCATAGTAAAGAGTGAAAGGCAAATTGATTAATTAATTAATTTGATTTGATTGTTCATACTAGTTAGTACATGCTAACTAGGATGGGACTAAACTGTGTCCACAAAATGACATATCCAAAATCCAACATTTTTGATTTCTATGGGTCCATGCACCTCAGACTCACCTCATCTTATATATCATCAAAGTATTCCACCAACACATACAAGGGCTTCCCATTCAATCGTTCACGACCCTGTCAGTCACATTAATATCAACCATTACTCCAAACACAACAACGACCGAACACTAATACATGTCAGATACCAAACACATCTTTGTTCAAAGAAGATGTTCAAAGATGTTGATGACACATATAGATACGTCATACACATCTTTGATCAAAAATATATTTGTTTAGAGATATACACTTCCGTGCATATCAAATATCAGACGCATTTATGTTTAGAGATCCATGTTGGTGCTATGCTGGAGAGAAAAAGACTTACCTTTAGTTCTGGCAATTCAATTACACATGCACACTCAACTACTTCTGCTCCAACACGTTCTTCAAAATAAAATAAAAAATAAAAGAAAACATTAACATAATGAAGGAGAACTCAAGTAATTTATGGTAGAAATTTTCTTACCAAGTAAATCCATAGCAGCACAGAGAGTTCCACCGGTTGCAATCAAATCATCAACAACAATAGCACGTTCACCATCTTCAACAGCTCCAACATGCATTTCAAGACAATCGCTTCCATATTCAAGAATATATTCTTGAGATATAACTTTCCCTGACACACAAGATTTTGTTACCATTATGGTCATGGCAGAAAGTTGATTTTGGTTTATATCTTTTCTCTGATAAAAAGATTTTGTTTGCCATAAGATTTTGCCTCTGACACAATTTATGTAACAATGATCTCACTTCAAGATCCATTAATAATTTAGGACTAGTTGATAAAATTAGCCGATAAATAAATAAATAAACAAAAGCCACAACAAAATACTTAGTGGAAAATTAAATGAGAATTTTTTGTTTGATTTGTGTGAATGTGCCCAACAAATTTTCATTTGCATTTGTGTCTATGAAAGATTTGTTCATGTTGTATACCTGGCAACTTCTTTGGTTTCCTCAACGGTACAAACTTTGCTCCAATTGCCAAAGCAATGGGAGGACCAAAAATGAAACCTCGAGCTTCAATTCCTAAAGAATATGCAAAAGCAGAAGATTAATATTTGAAGTGTCGGACACCAATTCGTGTCAAACAATTCGACACACGCCTAATTATAAAGTGTTTGTGTTTTAAAGATAAATAGATAAACTCAAATTGACCCATAAAAAAACCCTAAGCAATACTTGGAAAATGATTGTACAAAGATAAACTCTTCAAAAAACATTGGAATCTATAATTGAAGAGAAGCTTCCTAGTATGTAAGTAAGTGTCACAAAAGATACATTAACATAATAATGACAATTTCACAAGCCAAATAAGTACACACACAAAAGACAAAGTCACACACACACACTACCCAACTGTGTTGTTAATTTTCATTTAGAAACAGTAAGAAAAGAAAAAACCAAACAGCAAAAAGGAGGAACCCACAAATAATACTATAATAATGGAGTTTGGAACATGCGTTTAAGTGGGTCCATATCAAGAAACGAGAACCACTTAACAAAAACTAGAGAAAAACAATGAATGGCACCACACCACCCACCAACCACTAACCATAAAATACAAAGAGACTTAATAGTCAAACAAAAAATCATTCACAAAATACAGTAACATCCATTGCATGGTGTCTCTTAAAAGCACTTAAAAACACTATCACAAACAAAGAAACTTATGCAATAATATTATACTATAAGTCCTACTCCTACCCAACTTTTTTTCTAGCTATGGACCCCCACCACCACCACCTTCAATCTTAACCATAGTGATGACGATAATGACACCATCATCATCTACATTAAAGATTAAAAAAATATTTTAAAAAATAACTTTGTTCATCTATTTTACTATGGTTTTAAAATTTACCTGCAACAACAGAAATGTTTTTGCCTTTGAAACGTTCAACAAACAAATCTATTGTGTCTTTGAAAGCTTTGGGATCCAGTAACAAAGTGGTAATGTCTTGGAACATGATACCTGTCATTGCAGAAAAAAAGAATGATTAAAAAAGTTTGAAGGTAAAAATAAGAATGAAAACGGAAAGTGTGAGAGAGATGGGGAGAGAAGAAACCGGATTTAGGAAAGTTGGGGACGACGCGGATTTTAGTTTTGATGCCGTGAAGACGAGGATCCTGGTTTGTGTAAGCTGACATTGTGGGTGAGTTGAAGGCAGAGAAGATGGGAGGAGAAAGGAAATGAGAGAAAATAGAGGAGAAGAAAGGTGAAAGTGGGCAAGTATTTATAGAGATTATCTCCTAGTAAGTTTGGTTACTAGTATTTGTAAGGTAGTTAGTATTAACATAATTTAAAAAATAAAAAGATTTTATAAAAGAAAATTTCACATAACATCTATTTGCTTATGTGACATGCTCATTGTGTATAAAAACTTAAATTTTTGTGTACAATGAAAATTGAACCCATTCAATTCATGCCTAAGTTAACAAGCGCTACAACTAGGTCATATTGTTCTCTTTTATTTATTTTACTATTTAATACTCCCTCCATTCCTTTTTAAGTGTCGTTTTAGAAGAATTTTTTTGTTTCTATTTAAATGTCGTTTTATAGTTTAATGTCATAATTTGTCAATTATACCCTTACTTTCTTAATAAATTAGAGTGAGTGTATGAGTGAATTTATTATGAGAGAGAAAATAAATGAGGGTATAATAGAAAAATTAACTCTAACAATCCACTATCTTGGTTGAAGAGCTTTCTTCTAGAACGACACTTAAAAAGGAACAGAGGGAGTATTATACATTACTTAGTTGTTTAGTTGTTTAGTTGTTTGTATTAAATTTATTATTTAAAATATTTCATATTTAATAATACGCACCTACCACTAGACCATCTTGTATTTTTTTGTTTAAATTATTTTATATTTAATAATTTTTAATTTTATATATATATATATATATATATATATATATATATAAATATATATATATATATATATATATATATATATATATATATATATATATATATATATATATATATATATATATATATATATATATATATATATATATATATATATATATATATATATATATATATATATATATATATATATATAACAAATATGAATAACAAATATCAAATTTTAATTTGTAAGGTTTATTATTTTATATTTTAATAAATATTAATTTTAATGTATCAAATGATAAATTTTTAATAAAATATTAAAATTATTATTTTTAGAATAAACTCGAACTTTTAAAGAATAACATATTTCAAAGAAATTTTCAATGTTATAAAAAATTAATTAAAAAATTTAAAATTAAATGAAAAATTATTAAAATAAAATAAATAATAATATTCATTGAATAATATGATATTATTAATTATTATTAAATATAATATTAAATTATTCAAGATTATTTATTAGGTATCTTGAGACAAACTAAAATAATTTATTAAGGATTATTTAAGATTATAATATTCTATCTTGAGGCAAACATATAAATAAATAAATAAATCTGCATTTAAATTCATAAATAATAAAATCTTCATTTAAATTTCTGCATTTCTCTATCATTTAATATAACATTTAAGTAGAAATATAAATCAAATAGACTACTATGGACTAGTGATAGCGCCATATGTTAAGAACATGGAGGAAGTGGGTTCAATTTTCATTGTCCATAAAAATTTAACTTTTTCTATCTTTTAAATTCTCACAACTTAAAATAGTAATAAATATAACGTTAGATGACAATTAAAATAATTCAAAATAAATATAACATATTCACGTCAGCATATATTAAATAAAAAACAAAAAAAAATACACAATCAGTGTGCCGCATAAGTAAATAGCGTGTGTATTTTTCTGTCAAGGTTTAAAACGACAGAATCTTCGTTTGCAAGGTTTGTTTTAGAAAAACAAAATATTACAAGGAGGTAACCCAGAAATGACTTATATGGCAGAGGGCAAAAGTGCTATTAACCCATTATTTTTTCACATTTTAATATTTAAAAGTCGGATTTAAAATTTTAAGGTTGTTTCAGATATGCACTTGCGAAACATGCTCATAGGTGTTTCGGATGTGCATATGTGAAACTTCCATTTCCATATTAGATTGTTGCATGGTCATTTATTCCAACTATTTCATTCATTTTTTTTACCCCATAACCAAAATCTTCAACAAAACTTCAATCATTCTCAATAGAGTTTTCGTCTCCAAATCAAATTTCAAGTGTTTCAGTATAGCAAAGCGAGCAATATAAAGTTGTAATTTGAGGTAAGTTTTCATCCCATCATCATACATTAGTTGCATTGATGTTGAGTTGTGGTTGAAGAAAACAACGTCGATTCGGATATGCACTTACGAATTCAACCTATCATAATTCAGAGGTGCATATCTAAAAATTTGTCAGTTACAAAATCAGAATTATGTTTTAACAAAACTTTATTTATTTTTTTGAACATTTTAGTTATGGTGCACCCCGATAATATTGTTAGAGCTGTCGTAAAGGTTCCAGACAAGGTAAATGAAGATGATAAGCCGAAAGATGTTGTGATAGATCATGGACAACAATTTCCAAGTGATAAAAGTTCCACCTCTCGTCAAAATAGGCTTGAATTGGTTCGAATGGAAGCTAAAAAACTTAGGTTTGGCATTGCGATTGAAAGGTACGACAATGGGACTAGTAATAGGCAACCATTTATTGTGATGACATGCGAGAAAAGTGGAAAATATGTTCTAAAACTTCAGAAGATAAAACATGATTATACGGGATTGAAGAAATGTGAGTGTCCGTATAAATTGCGCGGTTATTGTAAGGTGGGTGATTTATGGCAGTATAATGTCATGTCTGGTATGCATAATCATGCGTTGAACACCAAGCTACACGAGCAACCAATTATATGTCGGCTTAAGCCGATAGAGAAAGAGTTTATTTCATAATTGTCTCAATCAACTAATTGTCATTGATCAAAGTTGCATGTGGAGGATTTATACCACCTATTTCTGCATTGTGTAAAGCTAAAACCCCTTTGGAGGAAATTCAATTTTGGTTGAAGGAGGTGTTCGTTAAAGTAGACGATTGTAATGGCCATCTAAGAATGGTAAGTGACTTGTTGCCCGGAAAAATGGCATCAAACAGAGTTGCTTGGATAGGGCTAACAATTGCTTGGTGCATATGAAAACTTAGGAATGATATAATATTCAAAGGAGTTGAAGGAGATATGGAAGAATTATTTTTTAACAGATGGTGGTGGCTTGCAATTGATGCAAAAGGAAAAATTCTGTCAAATTATTATGAATGGTTTAAGAACCCATCTTTGTGTAAAATTCATAGGTGAGTTTTATTTCTATGATTCTTCTTTTTCTTGTATGGGTTAGAGTACCCCTAGTACTCTCATTTTAATACAAGAGTTGCTTATAAAAAAAATATCATCTCTTATTTTTTTGTTTTTTTCATCTTCACTGATCTCTTCTCTCTTCTACTTTTTTTGTTTTATTATAATATATTTCATATTATTTAGGCTATTATTTTATGTTTATTATTTAATTTTTGACTAGTCTAATTTTTACATATTAAATGAAAAGTTATTGTCCAAATATTATGAGTTTTGTTATTATTTTGTAGTGTATGAATGACTAAATACAAAATTATGTTGTTATCTATATGTGTATATATAGCTCAATAAATTATTTGTATAAAAATCAAATCAACTAAACCAAACCAAACTACATTGATTTGATTTGATTTTTTAAAAGTCAACCGAACCAAACCAAAGCACATGTTTTTTTTCTTGTGATTCAGATGAATTTTAGCTTCAAAATCACTCAAAACGCACCGCAGACACCCCTAATTGAGAAGAGTTGGTCCGTCATCTTAGCAACTAGGGTCTGAAGAAACAACATGACTATCAAGTATTCTATCAAGTCTTCTATTTAGTGTGGCACTAAAGATGTGTTCAACACTCCTAAAGATAATTCCACTTAGTTGATTGAGAATGACAAGCACACTAAATTTTGGCTTGACCCATGGCTTGATGAACCGTTAGGTTCTAAATTCAAAATTCCTGAAATCATCCATAAAACTCTTATTGCCAAAGTGGGTGATTTTTTAGAAAAATGAGATTTGGGACATACATGTGAACTTGTTAACTACTTTTTCTAGTTTCCAAGTCTTGGATTCCAAAGTTCACACTCCTGATAGAGATTTGAAGGATTCAATCATTTGGCATGTATATGTAAATGGCCTCTAAAGCTTGAAAAAAAGTCTATAATTTTTTATTTAAATGTATTTTTGGTCCTGCTATATTAATTTTTTTAATATTTTAATCTCTCTATAAAAAAATCAACTATTAGGTTCCCCAATACCATATTTTATGTTTTTTTAGTTGTCCCTCATGATAAAATAGTCTAATTTGCATATGTGACATTGAAATTATGAAGTGACATTTTTTTAATTGATGTCACGTCATTATAAATATTTGAATTTTTTTTTTAAGTTTTCTTTATAATAATTAAACATTTTTAATTATTTTAGTTATTTTTGTTTATAAATATTTATTTATAAATTATATATTATAAATTTTAATTCTAAAATATATATTTTTGGGTTTATTTTTAATGACGTGACAACAATTAAAAAATGTCACCTCATGATTTCAATGCCACATATACAAATTAGACTATTTTGTCATGGAGGACCTCAAAAAAACATGAAATACGATATTGGGGGGACCTAATAGTTGATTTTTTTTTATAGGAGGCTAAAATATTTAGAAAATTAATATAGTGAGACCAAAAGTGCATTTAAGCCATAATTTTTTTGATAAACCAAAGACTTGTTCTTTTTGGACAATTTTTCCTCTTCAAAATCTTTTCTTGTTAGAGATTACTTCACAACAAAATACCCATTGATGACAATATGGCTATTTGTGGCTTTGTTTTTCCCTGCAAAGTGTGATCTATGAAAAGTTCTTACCGAATCTTCAAATCACTTGTTCTTACTTCTTTGATTTCACTTTTGTCAAGAACATTTGAGATTGGTTCAGAGCTACTTATGATATTTAATCTAACTTTTTGAATTTCTTGTATTACAAGTCTATTATTTTTGGTGACCGATTTCCTCTACATCAAACTGTGATTATTATTTGCATTTTTAACATCTTTCATCAGGTCTGAGTTGTTATAAACCTTTCGATATTTGAGGACAAGTGCTCTCATTGAAAAACTTACATCTCCAACATAATGAGTCAAGTTAATTTTGCAAGAAATCTAACCACTATGTCATCCAGCTCTTATATCTCAAACTTCATGTTGTTGAGAAATTTTGATATCACTATTCATCCTAAAAATTCCTTAAAGATGTTTTTTGGTCCCCTACTCCTCCAGGGTGAATCAAATCAACGTAGATGCTATTTCTAAAGGTATTGTTTTTTTGACCTCTTGTGGTGACATTTTCGGAAATGACCCACCCTTTCATGTTGGTAGCTTCAATGTGTTCTTTGGTCAGAAGTCTGCTTTATTTGTTGAGCTTTCTATTATTATTGTTATTAAAAATTCCATAACATATAATTGGAAAAAACTTTGTATTGATACATATTGTTTTCTCGGATTCTAGTATCATGGCCGACCCAAGGGTAAGGCAGGCTAGGCCTTTGCCTTGGGCCTCAGAATTTTTTTTAAAGGGTATTTAGGCCTAAATTTTTTTATTTTATAGTATATTTTGAAAATAGTCAAATTTCTATCAAATTGTTTGTTTGACTTAGTTGGTTAGTGAATAGATCTTTGTTCAAGAGGTTCTCGTGTTCAATTTTGATTGTGTAAAAATATATTTTTTCTATTATAACTAAAAGACTTTTTAATCATAGTGAATGAAAAAAAATCTTCACTTTAATAGTTATCTTAGGTCTCACAATATGTTAGGCCAACCCTATCTAATATCATCCCGGATAATCAAGACTAGATAGCTTAATTTTATGTTCTACACTAAATCCATTGATTTCTTGCTCTCTCCGATAGAAGCAAAATTGTGTGCTTATTTACTTCTTAATGTAAGATTGAGATCTAAATGTTATTCTTGATTTACTGATATTCAAAGTAAATATTGTTAAAATTTATTTGTTAGACAAGTTAGATACCCCTAAATTAAACTCTCTTAAAGGATGTTGATTTGCTCCCTTTGTGTTCTTGTAACCTTTTTACCTTTTTCATTCTATTGATTTTCTTTTGTTTAAAAAAAATTGACAATACATATAAATTAAATATACTTATTAGATTTTGTCTTGTCTTAGAGAGCCACTAAATTACAAACTATTGACTGGTATTGGTACCTTATCCAGCTAGCCACCAAGGTACTTGTTTGTAATGACTACTAGTATGTGTAGTTTACTGTCTACACAATCTATGACTGCCCCATCTCAATATACATGTATCAAATGTAGCTTTCAAATCTCCACAGTAATATTCTGTGGGCATCTCTAGTCCCTTTCTCATTAACCCAAATATCCCTACATTTTTACTTATTTTTCAATGCCATTTATTAAATGAAACAACTCATAAAGCTGCTACAACGACAAATAAAATTTGGATTATATCCTTAAATTTAAGACACTGACAGAAGACAACTTTGGTTGCTGGCTATGTTGTCTTGTAGTTATGTCTGCTGCTTATTTTGTTTAGCTTTAACTGCGGTTTCCTCTGTAATATCAAACTAAACCTAATATAATCATGTGTGTAGTGTAGAAAAGCTAACAAATGAAGGGAAATATGTAAGTTGGTTTAGAAAGAGAGAAGTGAGCAAAAAGACCTTTTGCTTGTTACTGGAGGTGGCGTATGTCATCAAAAGTAGGGAAAGGTAGGAGGAATCTGCCCTCTACAAACCCCTAAATAAAGCAAAAGATTTGTTAGGAATGGACCCTTCGCTGCTACGTGAGTCTACATATAAATCTAGTCGAAGGCTCGTGAAATTTATTTTAATATTGGCGAAATAATTTTTTTAAATATGCTTATGAAAAATTATATTTATTAAAAAATACAATAAAAATGTTTTTCATCAAAATATTATAATAAATAATATGATTAGACAAAATATAATGGTGAATTTAACAATTATGTATTTAGATACATGTGTGAATTTAAATTAAACTACATAATAAAAAAATAAACAATTATTATATAAATTTAATTGTAATAAATAATTAGGAAAAACTTGTGACATGGAGAAAGAAAAGAAATTGACATTTAAAAATAGTGATAATAATTTGATAGTGACCCGTCAGATAAAATATCATATGTGTGAATTACTATGTAGTATTATTCTATTTGATAAAATAAATGTTTTATTTTATTGAAGTTAAAAAATAAATTAATTAGTATTTTTAGTGATAATAAACAAATAGAATAGATAAAATATATTTGTTCTGGACTGCCTGAATTCTCAACGGGCAGCCTCATCTCCTTTAGACTCGAGTCTCCGATCGAGGTCCTCAAACTTGCTGAACGCGACGAACGACGGGATCGCTCGCCACGCGAGGCCCCTTGCCCAACATCCGTCGGATAGAGTCAATGCTCATAATGTCCGGAGCTATGCCTGTTATGTCCCTTCTGCCCGACACAACGACTAGTTACAGGCCTCTTCGCTCGGTTTTGACCTAGTCAGCTCGGGCAACTATATTTGCGGCCCCGCATATCTCGGCCCAAATATAGAAGCCAATGAGAATATTCCTATGTCCATTATATAAACTCTCATATCTTTGAGGGCAAGATATCACTTTCTTACACTCAAAACTCTAATACTTCTTATCTACTCCTTTAAACATTTGCTTACTATAGCATCAGAGTGTCTTGCAGGTACATCACCCCCTCCTCAACATCAACTTGCTCGAAGGACCACCAATCGTTTCGGTCGTCTCCGATTCTGCTCACCAATTCAGATCAGTGGCGCTGTCTATGGGAAATATCTTCCCCGTCTTCATTCATCATCCCGATACCAAAAGATCAAAGATAATCTCAAATTCACGAGATGACCGATTTCAACGATCAACTTCTTTTCGGCAAGACCGTTCTCTCACCTGTCCGAAAAGCGGACAGGACTATTCCATCTCCTCGTCTAGAGGACACCATTGATCACAAGGACGATATGACTGTATCCCTAGATTCTGAGGATGCTGTCGACCAAGATTTCCTCTTGGATACCCGAAAACCAAAGATCAGGCTGACGACCCTGTCATCCCTCGACACCATTGTCGATCAACATGGATCTAGCGTTAGCTGCTATTTTATCTGCCCTCAATCAGACTAACAATCTCCTCCTCCAGCAGGGCCAGCGCATCGAGGCTCTGGAAAGAAACCGCCCCTCGTCTCCACCTTAGAGACCTAAAGCGTTCGTTTCTCGTAGTCCCTCACCAAGAAGACCTTGTCAGAAAGAAGATTATCCCGACCGACATGTTCCGAGGAAGAGGGGACATACCCCACCTCAGAAAAGTCGGGAATCACCCTCCCATAAGAAGATGAAGAACGAATCATATCGCCCCCGCGATCGATCTCTGCCACCCAAATCAAGAGAGGAGATATAACTGTCCCCCCGTCACAAGAGAAACAATCATTTTGTTTCCTTCTCTCCCGACCAAAACGATGAAGATGAGCATCACGGTCCCCTTTGTCGGGCTATTATGGACATTCCTATTCCATCCGATCTAGAGAAACCTCCCCGGCTCGGTCAATATGACGATACCACTGACCCTGACGAACATATCAGGAACATCGATGTCTGGCTCGATTATGGAGGAGTTCGCGGAGCCACCAAATTCTGCCTATTTCCTACAACCTTGAGAAAAACGGCCATGACGTGGTATAAAATCCTTCCTGACGGATCGGTCAAGTCCTGGAAGCACCTAGGGAGACAATTCTTCAGACACTTCACTGCCTCCCGACGCCACCCAAAGTCAGAGGCATCCCTGGAAGCCATCATTCAGGGAAAAGAGGAATCTCTAAGCGTATATCGAGAGGTTCAACCAAGAAGCTGTCTAAGTTTCAACTACGAACGATATGGAAAAATATCTCCTCAAGAGAGGACTACGCCCTCGTAGCGATTTCGCGAAGGCTGTAGGCATCGAAACACTCTCCACGTTGGATGTTTTCCTCCTGAATGCTCAAGCGTACATCCAATGCGAGGAAAAGGAAGCCGCAAACTCTGCTCGCAACACCCGACATAGGGAGAATGTCAAGAGCTCCAAGAATGAAGAGCCCTCAACATCTCGTCGGGGAGGAGAACGAAGGCGAGAAGACAAACCCTGCGACTCAAGAGACCACAAGGGGTCGGTGGGTCAATTCAGTGACTACACCCCCTCACCACCTCTCGGGAGCGTATCCTAACCGATTGTGCAAACTCCGAGTTCAAATAAGGGGGAGTAAGCTTCCTTCGGCAGACCCCAGCCAAACCGGGGGTAGATAAGAGTAAATACTGCATATTTCACCAGAGTCACAGACACGTGACAGAGGACTGTATCCACCTGAATGATGCAATTGAGATCCTAATCAAAGACGGGCATTTCAAGCAGTATAAAAAGAAAGAGTTTGCGAAAGAAGAAACTCCCTCGTCCAGTAAGGTCGAGGAAGAAAAGCCCGCGGAGGAATCTTTTACGCCCGTAGTTATAAGCATATCGAGGCCCAAAGACTTCTTCTTTCCCGATTTGGATACCATCCTGACCTACTTCGCCACTCACAGCCGTTGAGAATCTTTCCCAACGTCCATGGTCATCTCCGGTGGAGGGTTCACCAAGAACTCCATCAGATCCATCAAGAGAAGGTTCAATGACCTTGTCAGGACGAGTTCAGATCTGGGCACCACCCTCGATAAAATCCAAGGCAAGTCTCATCCACTGGCCTTCTATAAACAGAAGCTACTGAGGGGCGCCCCCAATCCAAATATCCCTCTGCTTGTACGAGCTCGGATAGTCAACTTCAATGGCAGGCGCATATTAGTCGACCAGGGAAGTTTGACTGATATCATGTACACTCAATTCTTCAGGACATTACAACTCAACGAGACCCACTTGACTCCTTACTTTGGTTCATATCTGTAGGGATTCAATGGCTCCACAGTGAAGCCATGGGGATATATCGAGTTGATCGTAATCTTTGGGGTCGGAGAGATCGGCAGATCAATCAAAACGCAATTTGTAGTCGTCGACTGCCCGTCTTTATATCAATGTACCTTCGGTCGGCCCACCCTTGCCGAGCTGATCGTTGTACCGTCCACGGTGCACTTGAAGATGAAATATTATACAGCAAGCAGGAATGTGGCAACGTTGCAGGGAGACATCTAGGCAGCCAGAAGATGTTTTGAGGCATCAGCAAAAGGCCTAGACTCCATCAACCTCCAACCCCAGACCAAGAGCATAATCGACCTTCTAGAGAGCTCTCACAAGCCTGAACCCCTTCCTTGAGTCGATGCAATCGACCTTGAAAGCCGTCTAGAGCCAGAGGACTTGGCCGAGAAGAAGAGGAAAAGAAAATCCCATATGGTCGAAGACGATTCGTCCACTCCCAAAAGTTCAGGAGCATCCTCAGAGAAACACATGCGTTCGATCCCAGACGGGGACTTCGAGCTCGTTCCGTTGGGCGATAACCTCAACAAGGGAGTCAAGATCGGAATAAACCTTCCAGAGTTGGCTCGAGAATAGCTCAAAGCATGCTTAAAGGATAATACCGACCTCTTTGCCTGGAGCGCTTCCGAAATGCCCAGTCTCGACCCTGAGGTCGCATATCACCACCTTACCATTGATCCTGCCCTTAAGGTCGTAGCACAGCGCATGCGAAAGCAGTCCCCGGAAAAAACCTAGGCTACCGAGCAAGCTGTTAAGGACCTTCTAGAGGCCAATTTTGTAACGGAAGCCCGATGAGCTACGTGGCTATCAAACCCTGTACTTGTAAAAAACAATAATGGAAAATGGCGCATGTGCAGTGATTACTCTGATCTTAATAAGGTATGTTTGAAAGACGCCAACCCCCTGCCCAACATCGATAAACTCGTTGATAACTCCGCATGTTTTAAACTACTTTCTTTTATGAACGCTTATTCGGGCTATAACCAAATTCCAATGGCTAAAACAGATAAAATTTATACGACCTTCATGACCGAATCGGGCAACTATCATTACAACGTGATATTCTTTAGTCTGCAAAATGTCGGTGCAACTTACCAACGAATGATGAATAAAGTCTTTAATCGCGAAATCAGGGACATGCTCGAGGTGTACATGGACGAAATGATCGTGAAATCCCAAGAGGTGGTTGATCATACCTGACACCTCAAGAAGGTCTTCGACTAGGCCAGAAGAGTTAAAATGAGGTTCAACCTTGAAAAGTGCACTTTCAGAGTCTGAGCTAGAAAATTCCTCGGGTTCTATCTCACCGAACGTGGGATAAAAGCTAAACCCGACAAATGTCGGGCATTCTCAGAATTGCCCACTCCAAAATCCAAAAAATCCATTCAAGTCCTTAATGGGATGCTGACCTCGTTATCCTGGTTCGTCGCAAGATCGGCCCAACAGGCACTCCCATTTTTCAAACTGGTGAGAAAGGAAGCTGCATTCGAATAGACCGAGGAATGCGAGCAAGCCTTAACTCATCTGAAGCAAACGCTATCCCAACCGTCCATGTTATCTCGGCCCGATAATAAAGGAGATACTATATTTGTATCTGGCTATGACTGCTGAGTCCGTTAGCGCCGCGCTCATCCGAGAAACACGGGAAGGACAAAAACCTATCTATTTCACGAGCAAGACCTTACAAGAGCCCGAATTGAGATACCAAAAAATCAAAAAAATTGCCCTCACGCTAGTCAATGTCGTGAGAAGGATTTGCCACTACTTTTTAGCACACACCATGATAGTTTGAACAAACCAACCCATCAAACAACTATTAGGTCGACCAGACATGGCTGGTAGAATGCTCAAATGGTCGTTAGAACTATCCGAATTGGACATCAAGTACGAAAATAGGAAGGCCCTCAAAGCACAAGTCCTGGCAGACTTCGTGGCCGAAATGACTTTCCCAACACTCTAAGAAGGAACCAACAAATGGACCATTTTTGTCTCTAAGAAGGAACCAACAAATGGACCATTTTTGTCAATGGTGCCTCTAGCTCATCAGGAAGCGGAGTGGGGATAATCCTAGAAAAAGGAGAAGGAATCTTCATCGAGGTATCCCTTGCCCTCTCATTCCCTACTTCCAACAATCAAGCAGAGTACGAAGCTTTCCTCTTCGGTCTCCGCCTTGCCGAGGATATGGGAGCAAGAGAAGTCAAAATCCTCACGGATTCGCAACTCGTAGCCTCCCAAGTTTTGGGAGAATATCAGGTCAAAAATGACCAATTGGTTTTGTATTGGACCCTCGTCCAAAACCACCTAAAAAATTCCACTTCGGTTGAGATACATCATATCCCTCGAGAACACAATGCTCGTGCAGACGTTCTATTCAAGCTCTCCAGTACGAGAACTAAAATAAGAAATAAATCAGTAATCCAGGAAATACTCCCTCGACCAAGAATAGAGAAAAGTCGTCTCGATCATGACATACTCGTGATTGAAGAGGGAACCTCCTAGATGACGCGCGTCTACAAATATCTGACCGATGAGACCCTTCCCGATGATCCCAAGGAAGCAAGCGTCATCAGGAATAGAGCCTGCACATATGTCATCCTCGAAGAAAAACTCTATAGAAGGGGATTCTCGATCCCCCTCCTCAAATGTGTCGAAGAAACCAGAGTGCCACACATATTGAAGGAAATACATAAAGGCATTAACGCCCAACACCTGGGAGGAAAATCACTCGCACGAAAGGCTGTTCGAGTTGGTTACTATTGGTCGACCATGTAGATTGACACCAAGGAACACGTTAAGAAATGTGACAAGTGCCAACGGCATGGACACATGCATCTGGCTCCCCCGAGCGAGCTCAAGTCTCTCTCTTCTCTATGACCCTTCTCATGGTTGGGGCTCGACATCCTCGGATCGTTCGTCTTGGGAGCATACCAAAGCAAATATTTAATAGTAGGTGTCGACTGCTTTACCAAATGGATAGAGGCCGAAGCGTTGGCCAAAATCACCATCCAAAACATCCTACGTTTCTACCAAAGAAACATATTAGCTC